>CM037073.1:2984838-4293588 GCA_020882685.1 Aphelinus atriplicis
AACGGATATACGCAACAAGCCATTAGACTCGAGTGATGATTGTGTACAGGCCGGCCGTGTTCTGGGCTAATCCAGCCGCGAGCTCTCGACTCTATATACTCGCGATCGGAATGAGTCGGACTCTAATTCGGTCGGGCGCGGCTGTTTGCTTGTGACGCCCCGGTGAATCGCACAATAATCGGTTATTCCGAGCTGGCCCGCACTCGGTGCGCGTTTCTCCTCCCTCACGTCGCTCGATCAATGCGAGGACACATTCTGACACGCGACGGATTTTTCGTTCAAGAGATTTTCCGGTGAAGTGGGTTACGTTAGGTGCAGAAAAAAGTTTAAAATACGCGAGTGTTGACGGATATACCCGAGACAGCGTTTCTGCGATTATCCGGTGTATAAAACACGATCGCCGCCGAATGGCATAACACGCGCAGCTGGAACCCGAAGAAATCAGATACCACGGACGCGACACTCTTTTTCCCTCCTTTGACTCTTCCGCGACTTCTATTCTCAACTGTCTCTACACATCCGAAGCTATCGTCACCGGAAGATCGAACGATTTTGAGGAAACAATCGCATGAAAAAAAAAACGAAAGAAAAAGTCGGTTTGTGATGAACGTCCGGGTGAACGAACGGATACTTGGCGGAAATACACACGCCGTATAACATTGCCCCCGCTTTGCAAATGCATCTGTTTTGTTTCGTTCATTTGCGCGCGAGCGCGCGCGCGTTTTCAAACATTCATCATCCAACAATAGAAGCCCCGAGAACTGCGTAACGGTGGCTTTAAAATTTTTTAAAAGTAAAATATGCACCGCCCCATTCTGTGTACGGACAAAATAGGAGTAGCTCGCGCGCGCTTCAAAGATTTTTCACACAATGAAGCCGCTGCCGCGTGCGTTTATATGTATGTATGTATATATACATACATATTCTTGAAACATTTTCAGCTCGTGTTTCTTTGGATTTGAGAAGCGGCAATTACTCTCAACGCGGCCGCGCACATAAATAAAAGTTCCAGCATTCATTTGGACGATAAATAACGAGAGCTGCGTGGAAAATGAAGAGTTCCTCGGGCTCTCGTTTTTATTTTCTGAAATTTTTAATTCCAGTCGGGCGAGAGGTGGTCAAGACGCCGTGTATAAATTCATACACGCGCGTGAGCTCGTCTTTCCTAAACATTCGTTGGCAAATAAATAGTTGCACTTAGTCTCTGCCAAGTGGGCGTGCGCAGCTGCACGAGCTCATTCTTAATTCTTTCAAGCTTTATTTTTGCAAAGAAAGCTGCTTAGAAGCTTTTGCCGTTGCCCTGTTTCAGATTTTCTTTTCCCTTCCAGCCGCACACTCACTCGCTCTCTCTCCCTCTCTCGTCGCTACCAGCTTTGTATTTGAGAAATCTCGACTTACCTTTCAGTGGTGCTTTTTACGAACTCGCCTTTCCAGAGACCGCACGTCAATTCTCGAGCAGTCGCCGCGAAAAAGATGAGATTTATCGCCAGCAGAACGCCGATCGGTCCAAAGAAGTACGCGAAGATCTCCGTTTTACCTGAAAGAAGACGAGCAGAATGCATTAAAAATAGAAGCCAGTGCGCTCAACTTCATTACGGATGCGCGACTCTTTTTGAATTCGAAACAGAGCTCGATTCCTTTTTGCGCTTACGTCTAATATCTTTCTTCCGAGAAGTATCGAGTATAATCATTCTTCGGTTATCACGTGGACGTCAATTTTCTTTCGCGATTGTGGACGTTTGCGAATAATTGATCGGTTATCCGTATACTCGATGACAATCGCGAATTAAGGTAACTGTACCCAATTTGGCACTGTACCCAATTTGGCACAATCGTCAGATTTCGTATTTCCGGTGCTCTCTGAGCATCAGTCGCTCTTGGGTTATGTTGGGGGAATTAAAAGAAAATTTTCGGTATCTTCCCCGCCCATTTAGTCCTTAAAACCACTCTCCTACAACACTTTGAAGTTTCACTTACTGATTTTTTCACCATTTTCTTATTTCACTTTTCACACTCAACCTCAAAAATCAGGTGTCAATAATTTTTATCTCTCAAAGTGTCATTACTCTTTTTTGTGTAAAAACATCTCAGCTTTCGATTGGTCTCATCCAATGTGCCCCTCTACGCGTTTTTAAATGGGAAGATTGAGTGAAATCATTGAATATTTGTATAGACATATTACGATGATTTAGACGCGTATTTTTGAGTTGTATGTTAAAAATTTTGTATAAATATCACTGGGAACATAATTGAGAGTTTATTTCAATGCCAATTGGATCGTCCCTGTAGGCCTATATAGGCTGTAGCTAATGATTAAAAAATTGTGCCAAATTGGGTACACGTTTTGTGCATTTAGCCTTTTTGCGTTTTTTTTTAAATTGCGATTTTCGATAGGTTAAAGTAGTCGAATGATGATTATGAAGATGGTTTCTAATAGGTATTGAGCTAAGCTTTGAGATGCCATTCACAGAATTTTAAAATTCGAAGTCTATCATAGTCAAATTCGCGAAAAACCCTTAGGGGGGGGGGGCACATTGGGTACAGTTACCTTATTTCGTAATCATGCACGTAGTAAAAAAACCTTTTCCGTTGAAAAAAATAAACGCATCGCGAATCCAGCGGATCAAACTGTATGATTTCGGAGTGACACATTGAAAAAATAAATCGCAGCCCACTCGTATCGGGTCGGATAAACAATGATCGAAACACGCGAATACGCTCATGAAAAAAATTGTCGAGTTCTATGAATCCGATCGTATTTCCAAAGCGAATAATTGAGCGGAGCGAGCGACAAATCGCGGCCCTGCAGTCGATAAATAACGCGGCGGCGGCCCGCGGGATACACAAAACTAAAAAAGGCAGCACGAGATAGCTCGGGCGCGACGCTCCGCGAGTAATCCCTCGCAGCCGGTCTCTAAGCCGCTGCAATAACAAACTGGCTAATAGGCCGAAAATCGTGGGCAAACAGAGGGAGATATGGCGCGCGCAGCCGCCGCCGCCGCGTTCAATTGGTTCATCCGCGCGCGCGCGGGATTCCCTCCGACGCGCGTCGTATGTATACCACCGTGTGCTTGCGCCGCACCGGCTCGCAATTAGCTATCCCCCGGATTCCCCCTCCGTCCCGCGGGAAAGCCACCGCTGCCGGGCATTCCTAAGCTCTCTCGCGAATTATAATTCAATGCGAGAGGCCCTCCCGCCCTTCCGCGTGTTTGTTCGGATCGAGTGTATATGTATACGAGGGGCTGCGGCGTACGGGTTTCGCGAGTGCAGCCGCGACATACCGGTATTTTTATCATCTCTCTCCCGGCTCGTGTACCGGATTATACGCGCCCCCCCCCCCTCCTCCGGCGGGACGTTTTGTTATCACGAGACTATACATAGACTCTAACTTTGAATTTCCCGCGCGATAGACACGTTGTTTCGACACTTTTATTCTCATTCAGCCCGGGATTTCTCTACGCTGTTAAGTAGTAACCGACCGGAGTGAACAGACGACTCAACAAACGAATTCTCTACTCGCGATGATTATTCTCTATACTCTCTTAAATTCTCACTGTGATCACAGGTCCTTCGAAGGACCACTTCATTACAGTGAAAAATCAGTGTAAGAGAATGGATGACAAATTCACTGGATTACAATGAATTTTCACTTTAGTTCTATGGGTTCTGATAGCAAACATTTTTACATAAGATACGCAGTAACTAAAATAAAAATTCACTTTACACCCTACTTATAAGTGGGGTGATGTAGTATACTGCGAATTTTATGTGAAAATGTTTTCTATCGAAACTCATGGAACTAAAGTGATAAATTCACTCAAGTTACATAAGAAATTCACTGCAATCCAGTGAATTTGTCATCCACCTTCTTACAGTGATTTTTCACTGCAACGCAGTAGTTTTTCACTGTAAGGATTTAAGAGATTAGCTTCACCCAAATATCTCACTAAATTCGAGTTGAAACTTTTTAAAGTAAAGCCGCCGCCACCTGTCATCCGATGACGGAAGAAGGAAATCCCTCTTGTATTCCGAGAATCGCCAGTGTTGAACGGTGGAGAACGGGTAAAGGATGTGGAACGTTGACCTCGAGCGAGCGGCGGCGCGAGGGGCGGAAGTGTTGTTTGGCGTGCGCGGGGGAGGATCACGCCGAAGAGGTGCCACGCGGCAATACACGTCCCCGGTAAGAATTATAGTAAACCGACTATATACCGATCGTGTTGCACGCCGTTCTCCGTTTGCAAATGGACCGAAAGTACACAACGCCACGTATATATTTCTCGGTTTATGCCCGCGCTCGACGAGCCGAGAGAGAGAGAGAGAGAGAGAGCAAAGTTTCTCGACTTTTTGCCACTGCAGTTGCGCGGGATACTCGAGTTTCGCTGCCTTCGCCTCTCTCTCTCGGATAAACCAATACTCGGCGCGCGACGCTTTCAGCCGATACGCGCGGAATTTGAATTCGAAAACATTTTGCGGCAAGTGCTTTGTCCCGATGTTTCCTTCGCGAATACCAAATTCAATTCCGCGCCCAAGTAATAATACCACACGAGAGCACGCCCTCTCCTGTGGAATAATATTCTTTGCTGAATTGTTTTGTTTTGTTTTGTTTTTTTTTTCATTGGTTTCGATGGATTTTCGCGTGTCAAAGTACTGCGAGGAATGCCAAAGGTATTGAGCCGACGAGAGCCGGAATTATTGAACATTCAATCGGGCCCGTCTATCGGATGCTCTTGCAATATTATACGGACAAAGTTCGGTCAAACTATCGGCACTCCGTAATTCTCCATTATTGGCGTTTTAACCTCCGATAATTATATATCCGCCAGGGATTTTTCAAACTTGCCGCGACTGAAAGTTTTTGACATCGCGGAATTCGGCTCATAATCATCAGGATTTATGTTAAATGTTTGGCATTCCCAAACTGACCGGGTAACACGATTCATTGGATATTCCAAACCTATAAATAGCATAACCGATCAAAGTCGAGCAGATACATCATTGAGAAAAAAAAGCATATTATGCATACTTGCGTAACCAATCCATACAAGATGAAAAAAAGACATCCCGAACGCAGTGAATTCTTTTTTCTCTCCTTCCGAACGAACGAATCGATACGACTTGCATACCCGAATCCGCTTCTGGATATATATACGCTTGAAAAATCGTCTCGCAAAGTGAAACCCACTCAAATCGCGGGAATTAATCCGCGGAAAAATTTATCGCCTCCCCCGTCGCTCGTAAATAAATCCCATCGCTCCCGGTTCTGCGCAGCGTCTTGCTCGCGAGCGGTTGCGCATACGCGTATATATATACGTATGTATATAAAGCGAGTTGGAGCGATAAGCAGGGTAAAATCGACGATTCGCCTTTATCGGGAATCGCGTCGTCGGAAATAAAGACTCGCGTCCTAACTGGCAGAGGCAATAAAAAGTGCCGCGCCGACAGAGAGACGAAAAGGAGGATAGGGCGCGCGCGCGTGTAAGAGCGGAGCTTTAAACTCCACGTTCGCCCCATGAAAATGGCATTACTTTTTCACGAGCCTAGTGGGCTTGTACTTTCACGCGCGTCCCGAATAAAGGCACTTCTAAGGGCTGTATTAGGAGTAATGACCCCGCGAACACCCGTACCCCTGTGAGTGTCTTTCGCGAAAAGCTCGGCTTCTGATAGGCCGAACCGTCATGTCGCGAATGCGCCGACTACAGAGATTTCGTCGGAGAATACAGAATAGTTCGACGACACAGACAAACGTTCGCGCGAGCTCAGCTATTCGAGTATATATTTATTTCCCGTAAGTTTTAATAAAATTTCCACAAAAGCAGTAGGTTCACCGATGAGATTCACATCGAGGCTCTCTATGGACTATCCCATCGCCCGAGATTATAGTATGTAGACTGGAGCCGCGGGGCAGATGTTGGCCAAACATCTTTGTCATTCGAATCGTATCTACGGAAATACCGAGCCGCGGTGTGGCATATATGTACTTGCTGGGAACGAGGTTAACATACTCCAGTATCGAGCGAATCGATGCCGAGAACGACAGCTGCTCGGGGACGGGGCGAGAGAATAAAAAGATATCAAAGTCTGCCGTGTGTCAGCCCCGTAAAAAGTTATCTGTCTCGGTCGGCGGGTGCCGAGAGAGGATCTCGGGCGCTGCGCGTCCCGCGTAAAAAAGGAGCCGCGGGCGAGCGCGCATATATACGAGAGTAGCTCGAGCGGCCGTAAATATGGGCCCCAGCGCGTTATGCGAGCCGAGGAAAGGGCGCGGACAAATGCAGGCGCCCACTCTCTGACCCAATTCGAGCCTGCGCTTTGTGCAGCCACGTGTTGACCCCGCGGTGTGTGTCAGTGTGACATAATCCCCCGAAAACCCGTCTCTCTCGCGCCGATTTGTAACTCTCTCGGCGCTGCATCATACGAATATTCTCTTAAATTCTTACAGTAAAAAACCACTGCATTGCAGTGAAAAATCAGTGTAAGAAGGTGGATGACAAATTCACTGGATTGCAGTGAATTTCTTATGTAACTGAAGTGAATTTTCATTTTATGATTTTGCTCCTTCTGGATATCAAATTCATAGGTTCCTGACCAATATCAATGACTAAAGAGAATATTTAATCAATGATGATGATCAATAGAATACATAACGAATATCAATATCTAAAAGTTTATGACTCTATTCTCTGTTATGGATTATCATTAATTTCACTGATTCTATCAGCAATACAGAGATAATTTCCTAGTTGATTCTTATAATCAAACTAGCTTGCCCAAGAGACTAATGCAGCTTGGTAACAAGATTTTATAATATGTACACTATATATATATTATTTATATGTACTTGTACAAAGGGTAAAGATTATTTTTTAATAATCTTATAAAATCTTGTTACCAAGCTGCATTAGTCTCTTGGGCAAGCTAGTTTGATTATAAGAATCAACTAGGAAATTATCTCTGTATTGCTGATAGATAGATCAGTGAAATTAATTTTCATTTTAGTTCCATGAGTTTTGATAGCAAACATTTTCACATAAAATTCGTAGTATACTACATCACACTACTTATAAGTAGGATGTAAAGTGAATTTTCTGTAGAAATGTTTGCTGTAAAAATTCACTTTAGTTACATAAGAAATTCACTGCAATCCAGTGAACTTTTCATCCACCTTCTTACAGTGATTTTTCACTATAATGCAGTGTTTTTTCACTGCAAGGATTTAAGAGAGTATACTGCATACGAGGCTGATTTGTTCTCGTATTTCAATTCTCGTTTTTTCCTATCCCTCGGCTGAATCGTCTTGTTCGTATACGCGTGTATCAGGTGGGGGGAGGAAGACACGCGCGCTGATTATGCCACGTAGTACTCGAGTCGCAAAAGTCGCGGAAGGGGGCGATTCGAACGCGACGAGGATCGTTTGTTTGAACGATGAAAAATGCTGTCGTGTTCGCGGGGGCCCCACCTCGCCGCGAGGGAGAGAAAAATGGGTCGGAGCTATTTTTTAACGGCCACTTAAAGCCGTCCGGGGGAAACGAGAGGAGGATTCTCGCGTGATTTATACGATCGTATTTAAGCCACTGCGTGCTTCCTTTGAGGCTTTGTACCTGTGGGGCTCGCGAGAGCCCATTATGACTGAATGAGATTCGTCGTGTCGAGAGCGAATGAAAAGCGCGACGATTTGTAAGGATGAGTCTTTTGATCGACGGTGTTTTAATGCGAACGATTGAGAAATATCGAGATTCACGCGCGCGAGGTAAATTGATGAAACACGGGGGAGGGGATCGAACGATTGTCCGACAGACAGCCTTGCTCGCACTGGATTAAATTTCACAATATCACAAAGAGATTAATTTAGTTCAGCCCGGCTGTCGTCGGCGAGGAAATGAAAAACCGGCGGCCGGGGATTCTCTCTCTCTCTCTCTCTCTCTCTCTCTCTCTCTCTCTCTCTCTCTCTCTCTCTCTCTCTCGTTTTTTCGCTGCTTGCGCACATTTAAATGCGAGATCCTCGAACTCGTTAAGAAAATTTAAATTTCAACTCGAGCTGCGGAGTGTGCGTCGGACAATAGTTAAAATAT
The DNA here is from genome assembly GCA_020882685.1 of Aphelinus atriplicis. Lineage (NCBI taxonomy): Eukaryota > Metazoa > Arthropoda > Insecta > Hymenoptera > Aphelinidae > Aphelinus > Aphelinus atriplicis. Next base: position 2,992,905 of record CM037073.1, read on the forward strand.
CGTCTCTGGGCTGGCTGGCTGGGGCGAGGCAGCGTCGTCGCCAAATATCGTGGAAAACTTTCGTGCCACGCATTTCTCATCTCGCCAATTTGCACATTTTAGAGACTCCGGCTCTTCTGCTCGCCGTTTCGTTCTTCGGCTACTACCCCAAGGTGTGGAACTTTTCTGTTTTCGACGATCGACTCTCCTCGAACCAGCCGCGCGACGAGCAATTTATTTACCCGTCGCGAGAAATCTCGCGTGTGAAAGAACCGCGCGCGCGTCGAGTTTTGTCGTTATCGATTCGATTGTCGATCTTCGACAAGCGTACCCGCTTTGTCCCTCGGTCGACTTTTCAAAAATACCTCGAGTATTCCTCATCGCGAGTGCGGCAGTATGAATAACCTTCGATTATCGTTCAAAGATGTTTGAATATCACCGAGCGCCAACATTTATACTCGCGAGAGCCGGCTTAATAATAGCGACTCGCTCGACGTTCGGTTGTAACTTTTGCGCAGAGTATAAGCACGACTCGATTTCGGATGATTCATTCCGGGATTTTTCGAAAGATAAAAAAACAAATGCATCAAGTTGAATCGGAACGAGTCGGAAACACCTTCGGCCTTCGAGATTCAATGTAGGATTTGCGTGTATAATCATTAAAATAACGCGCGACACAGTTTATGGGGGGATTTCACGACAAAAGCGCGCGCATAAGTAAAGCCGGATGCGCCAGAACGAGTGCAGCGTTCGCGCAAGAGAGTCGCGGTGCGGATAGTTGGCAGAGAAAGCGGAAGAGTATATATATATATATATACGGGGGGCCGCTACTATCCATCCATACGTATATATACGTAGCGTCGCGGCTTGGTTTTGGCGGCCGGCCAACAATAGCTGTTTCGCCCGGTTATATCTCACTCCCCATGGCAACCCATAACAAACATAAGTGAATTATGTGTGCGCGCGCGTGCCGTTCGATGCTTTAGCGCTGGCCGCCGCCGCTCGTCCCTAATGTGCTGCTCTCGCTGCTGGTTACACGTACACAGTGCCGCGCGTCCTCCCGGCGGGACATCCCAGCGAGCAAACTATTTTGCGATATGAGATATGCCCACCGCTTTTGCACGATTGTGTGTTCCCGCGTGGATATTTTGCCCGGGTCACGGTACATACACGCGCGCGCGCGGGGATCGATGCGCTCGCGCAATTTACCGTCTCTGCAGCTCTGAAACGCATATATATAGATACGCGCCTCTTCGACTCTTTTCTCTTTTTCCTCCGGTAAACTTCAATTTGTCACGCGTGACTCGCGAGGAGGGCATCGGGTCCGACCGATCTCACGATCAAACTTTTCCACGTAGTTTCTTAGTAGTAGTTCGGAGTAGGTTATATACTTGCGGATGCATGGCCTAATGCCCCTGTTTCCCTGGCATATCCATGATTTATGGTTTATTTTATGCATTTTAAATATGTATCTATGCACGCGCGTGGATTTTTGTGGACGTTCGTAGAATCAATAATGATTCACGAATATTTCGAAAAAATTAAGATATCAGACTATAAGTCTATTAGTGACAATTCAAGAACATTCTCTCAGAAAGTTCCATCGTGCGAATCATTGTTTTAAAACAGAACTGTCGTTATTGGCCATGCCGATTCGCCTAACAATGAAATTGTAAAGCTCTCGTGTTTTGTAATTGCAGTATCCCTATATACAACCCCGGAGACGCGGAATCTCGTGTTACGTATCCAATGCGCTTGTATCACAGCTGACCCTTTCCGGTGGACTCTGTACCATCGAGGCATGATGTAAAAATTGAAGGCAAATAAAAACAATCAGAGGTGCAAACGTTGCGAACTCGGATTTTTCAAATCCGGGCCGACGTAGCGCGTTTGTCACGCTCCGGGGCAGCCAATCAAAACCGACAGATTCGTCGCCGTTCGAGCTCGTGATTTATCAACGAGCAGATGTGAAGAACGAGAAATCCCACTGCTCGCGCGACGACCGATCGCAAATTGAAAAACTAATCCGACGACGCGCATCATCGATGTATTTCACGGGCCGGCGGATCCGCGAGAGGCGTTACAGTAGTCCCTGCCGCCCGTCCAGAAGTCAAAGAGCGGGCGAACACGCGCCATACATCCATCTCGAGTCTCTCCCGTCAATCTTCATCAGTCACATATCCATCGAGAGAGCGAACGATAAAAGGCTAATAAAATCGTCGCGGCGGCGGCGGCCGGTGGCGCTCCCTTCGTCACCTCCTCCCCCCCCCCGTTGTGCAGTCCACGCCTGTTTTCGCTCGGCGGATATGCTTTACCCCCGTCGCTCGCGTCGTCGCACTTCCCAAATTGCTTCGCTCACGCACCGCGTCGCGGTAATTCGCAATCTCGCGTGGAAGTAGCGCGCGCGGCGCCCGATCGCTCTTTCATTTATTGAACTTTATTCGACGAAGCGAGCCGCTCGCGCGTGATTCATTCGCCCCCGGTCGAGCTTATGCCCTCCGCGCTCCGACACGCTCCCCCGGACCGATGTATACGTGTGCGTGTGTATAGGGGGCCAATTTACGTGCGGCGCACCTACTGGCGTTCGCGAGGTGACTCGATTTGGATTGATTCGGACAAGAACGATCGCGTCTCTCCGTATCGAAGGATTAAAATTTTTTGTCTTTTCGAGATTGTAGTACACACATGTTGAGATTGGCAAGAAAAATAAATTGTATAGATATTTCGTTATTTGTCCGAGCCGACTCGGCGGTCTCGATCAATCACACACACGGGCGGGCAGGTGGAAAAAAGCCCAAGCGGCCGCGCAGCAGCTCCATCATGATTTCGCCTCGATCGCAATCAATTTGAAATATAAATCCGATTCGTTAGCCGGGGCTAGACCGTGCGCGACGATAAATCAGCTGGGCGCGTGAGCCATCAATTTCTTCATCAGAGAGAGAGAGAGAGAGAGACAGAGAGAGAGAGAGAGAGAGAGAGCAAAATCGTCTGGCGCTGCGCGTAAGCGAGTCCAATCGTTTTCGCGTTAATTGACGCAAACTCCTTTCGGTGGCCGCCTCCATGTGTATACTATATATGTATATACACGAGCGGAAGAAAATTTGCTATATGCCAGAGCTCTCCCCCGTTCGCACTGATGAGAAGCAAACGGCAGGAGGCGGACCCCGTCCGAATCGCAGCCGCTTAATCCGCTCGATTTGGCCCGCACGGCTCCTGCTCTCTCTCTCTCTCTCTCTCTCTCTCTCTCTCCCCCTCTCTGCAGCCCTCCTACTCCACCACCCGAGGCTCCGGCTCTAATCATCGTCTTCTTTGATTTGCGTTCCGGCCGTCCCACTCTCGCTTCACCCGTCGATCCAGTCGAGATGAAAAAAATTATATGTATAAATACGCGTGACGAATCGAAATACGGAGGTATAGCTTAATTATATCGAGGAAACGTTTGATGAAAGTAGGCTGGAGATTCGAAGTTTTCGTGAGAGAATAAAGATTACGCCGAGGCTATACGGACGAGGAGAGAATCGAATTCTCCACTGCGGTCCTCGTCGCACCCGAACCTCTTCATTTGTGTCAACCCTCGTCGTTCTGCCTCGGCGATTATCAAACTCGATTTGTCGCTGGCAAGCCAGCGAACAGGAACGTATATGAGCGGAGCAACTTAAAACTTAGCAACGTTAAATAAAAATCAATTCGCTTCGCTATATCCACAAGTGGCGCGGTAAATTTCATCAATTATTTCGGTTCATGACTGTGTACTGTAATTACTCGTTATCAATTCTGAGCTACAACCCGAAAAAAAAACATGTACGCGTGAATTTTAACAGGCGAAGTTCTTGAAAAATATACGAGATACCGATTCACGATATACCTGTGCAAATCGAGACCAAGTCGCATAGCACCGTCATTTTTCCAGCCGGCATAGCTCCAACGCAACGTCCCGAGCACCAGGACGGCATACATCCAATTTCCCATTGGATTGGATAAGCAGGCTGGAGTCGACGCTCAAAAATCCGCACGGCGGATATTCCACGACCGAGGAAGATCATTCAGCCGCGGAGCCGCGATCGAGAGTGTATATACGCGTGTGTAGCTGTAGCCGAAGGTCGTTAGACACCGGACGACGGAGGAAAGAGCAGGAAGGAAAGCAGCAAGACGGCCGGCGAAGGGTCTGCCCGCTCAATCGCGATAATTGCATTAAACTGTTTTGCGAAACGAGCCGTTCCGCTCGTTTATTAGCTCTCTACTCTCTGCAGTCGTGGGGCTCCCCCGGTTGCGCTTATCCGCCGATACATAAAACGCCCGCCGCCGCCGCCGCCGCCGAAGGGACGTCGCCCTCGCGTAATCCCGAATAAATTGCCCCGGCGCGCTGCTTTTTTCGACCCCCGTGTGTCCCTGCAGCCGCGCGCGCCGCGTCATCGACGTCCTAATCGCAACGATTCGCAACGATACGAGTCCCGTGTCTGCGCAGCAGTCGCCTCGAGAGCTTGTGGGGCCACCGCTGCAGGATTACGGACGATACGGACATATATATGTGCAGACGCGGACATGCTTTGGCTGCCGGCATATTGCGAGAGAGAGAGAGAGTCTCGTGCATTGTGCGCGGCTCCCGGCTGTTGCGTATTTTGATTGTCGGCCGAGAGGTATGCCGGCAATTAGAGCCGGATGACGGAGGCCCCCCGACATCCCATAGCCCAACCTGGATCTGTCGTTCCTCGCACTTTTTTTCTATACCCCAGCGCACTAAGCGGATGGCTCGCCCGGCTGTTGCTATGCCGACTACATAGGGCTGAGTGGATGCACGCGACCTCCGGGCCAAACCAATCGCTGTGCGAGATTGATGATTCTGCAGGAATGTACCCAAAATCAGCGGCCATTCAGTACAACGGTTTGATTTCCCGGAGATATACTGTCGATAACTATTATCCAATTTATTTAGTTGATCAAGTTAATCAAATTCAACGTTATATTCGGTATTCTAATTGTAATTAGTCAACGAGTAATGTTGCTATGAATAAGTTGTACAACTGATTCATAAATACTACTGAATAAAATACAGACTTGAAAATGGCGGCAAACTAATCACCGAAACGTCATTTAGAAAAATATATTTGACTCGATAAGGATCGTTAACTCCACGTATATATAGCTTTATACGCAAGCAACCGCGAATATAGATATACTGCGCTACACTGCACATGGAATCAAAGCTATTTCTCAGCGGGAAATCAAAAAGTGAAACAGTATGGCTCGAGAGATCCACAGTCTTGCGTACACACTTGTGAAAAATCCAACGAAATTTCCAACGAATGACCGGTACGTATAACGCAAAGACTGTGCTCCCCGTGACTACTCGGTGCGCGAGCTTCTTTTGGTGTCGCGCTCCGCGAGATATTGCGATCGAGCTAAATTAGCACACGGAATATAAAAAAATTGGACGAGCCACGCGTCGTCCGTGGGGGGTAATCGCGAGAACGACCGCAGCGATTCGCGCCGCTCGAGCGGACACGCGGCACGTGCCCTCGAGGGACCGGAGCAACACACGAAGCCGCACATTTGCTTACGGCGCAATGAAATGGCGTCGCATACACACGCGCGCGTGAGTTTTCAAGGGTATGCGGGTAGTAATTCGAGAGACTAAGCGGGATTCGCGTGCGACTGCATTGGCGTGTGTTTTGCACACATTCGCGTAAACCCGGGGAGGGGCTACGCTGGCGCCAGCGGGTTTATCGGCCCAACCCATCGACCCTCGTGTATGTAGTTACTGCGACGGGGGGGTACGCGCATCGAGTGGCCGCGGGCCGCTTCCGTTGCGGGGCGCGATCGAGCTTTCACTCTTGCTTTTATCCCTCTGCCGCTCGCTCACTTGAGCCGAGCCTCGATCTTTATTGCGCCCAGCTCCGACTCTATTCTCCTCTTCTCTCTCTCTCTCTCTTTTAATTGTGTTTTCGGCGTTTGCGTTTATTTACACACTCGACTCGCGCTTTTGTCTCTCCCTCCAACTCTCCGCAGAATCTCGGCTGGCGCTTCTCTCCGGTCGGAGGCCAGTGCCTCCTCGTCGTCGCTGCAAGCTCTTCTCCGAGCCCTCGATCCTTCTTTTGCGATTCTTTCTTCCTCCTCCTCCTCCTCGTCTTTTTTTCGGGCGTTTCTCTCGGCCGCGTGTTCCGGGCGCCTCCTCTCCTGTTTTTCCGTCCGTTCGGTAACGATTTTAATTGCCCATTAATCAAGCTCGTTTGTTCGGCTCTCCGTCCGACGTAATTGATGTATGTTACGCCGGACCGGGCCGGGCCGGGGAGGGAGGAGAAAAAAAACTGCACGGGAAATTATTTTGCCCCGCGATTGTTTTCGGCCCCGCGAGAACGCCGACGCTACAACGGATAGATCGATTCGTAAGAGAGACACGGGTATATAGGAGAGTAATAACGATCGCAGCATCCCTGGTATCAGCAAAAAGCCAAGTCCGCCGCGTTAATTTTTCTTCGTCAAGTGAGGGCCGCCGCGGGTAGAATCATCCTTCATTCCGCAAAGGCGAGCTGGAGCACTCTCGCAGCTGGTATACACACACGCACACGTCCCTCACCGGGCGCGTCGGGGGAAAAAAAGCTGGCTGCGCTCCCAGCATACATATATATACATCTATACCGCTCCTCCCTTTTCCAACGGATTGATTTTATTTTTCAGCTATAGCAGCCCGGGGGAAGGGGGAGAAACGCTCAGCTCCTTTATCTCCGCGCGATTGTCAGCTGCTGCTGCGGCGGCGCCGTCCCGCGGGACGCCATTATCCTGATTTAGCATCGCGCATCGGCCCATAAGTATACGACGTATTGGCTCTTGCCGGGGAAACAGCGGCGAGGGGAGAATCCGAAGCTCTGCCGCTGACAAGAAGCTGCGGCTCGCGCGAAAAATTCAAATTCATCCGAGAGAGAAAGCGCTGCGATGTTTATTTTTCTTCGCGCGCGCGAATCCACCGGGGAGCAGCATTGATGGAGGGGAAAAAATTAACGCCCGCGCGTGTCGCTGACGTTTTCCCTGTTGCTTCTCCAGCGACTTTTCCGCCGTTTGAATATGGGACAAGCTATACGCTTTTATGCGGCGAGAGGTAGACAATGCGCACTATCGCATTTGCAGCGCATTGGAACTGACGGCGTATCAGCCAATGTCCCCAACTGCTTCGCTCCGGTGATGATTTGTCGGTTTTCCAAATATTTCCCGGGTCGATCGATATTCGCATCCAGCCCGCACGTCTACGCATTTACCGCGAAGCCATAAGATTTGTAATTTACGTCTGTTCAACGGCGATTATCCCTGATGCGGACAACCGGAAAACCGCATGGAGGAAAAAGCAATGATTGCGCGGATGACGGATCGTTAATACGCGATATATATATATATATATAGTCGACATAATAATCCACCGTGAAACTTGGCGTTCACGTCGAGCAAGAGCGATGAAAAAGCGTATGCGCGGCACAGGGAAGGGTCCGGAGAGAATACACAAAAGGCGGAGAACCGTGAAAAATCCAGCGCTGAATCCCGAGACAATCCTTGCGCGGTACGTACATATATACACCGACAATGGGGAAATAAGGAAAATCGCGACCTAGAAGCGGAGAAAACAAAGCGGGGAGGGAAGAAGGGAGCCGTGAAATCCGAGGAGAGCTGGTACACACAAAAGACCGGCCCCGTGTAACCATAGAGATCTGTCCGTGCAATAATCGACGCAACAATGAGATAGATATAAAAGGGCGAAACGAGTAGGAGGGGCCGCTCATTGTGCGCTCGGCCGCGGATCATCCGAGAAACCTGTCGAACGAGCCGATGAAGATGCATGGACTCGCGGCACGTAGGAAGTAGACCGGCTCTCTCGTATATGTATAATTGCATCGGCGGGGCCGATCGTGCGGTATTTAATTTGCGCGCGTGGGAGTCGTTGTATCCCGCGAGAGCTGCTGCGCGGAAAAATATTGTTTGTGTGTACGCGCGCGGGCACACGTGCGACGGAAAACAAGCTCTCGGTTTGTCGTTTGTAATTAAATTGCCCCCTCGACTCGTGTTTGCCTGGCTCGTTCGATTTAATGAACATTTTTGTCGCCCGGGCTCGCTTGTTGGCCGCGGGCAAATCAATCAGCGGCGCTCGGTGTTTGCTCGGCCGTCGGATATGCGATTTGACGGGCGGAAAACTCGTTGACCGGAAGAAACAACGACAACAGGGGGAAAAAAAATCTTCGTCGTTGTCTCTCTCACGGTATTCGCATTCGACTTCCACGTATACGAGCGTTGATCCCTTTGATACAGCAGATTTTAAGGAGGGGTCAAGATGTATAGGGGACTCACCATTGGGAGAGAACCAACACGAGTTCTCGCCAAAGTGCGGCCTGAGCAGAGTGTCGCCTTCCGCGTGGGGCAGATGATCGAGGAAGGCGGCCAGCCCGGCAATTATGAGGGGTCCGCCCCATGCGTAGGCCTCGTAGAACCGCAGGCGGATCATCTCTTGGCCCTTCTCCAGGCTCGCCGGTCTCAGGTCCCTGTGGGCAAAACAACGAAATCACAAATTGTCATACACGTCGTTTGGCTGAATATATTCCTCTCGTAAAGCGCGTGTCGATCGCCGCGGAGAGGCTTGAAATCACGATCGAGCCGCACCTCGACGCGGATTGAAGGTTATCAGAGGTGGATTGATGGAGGCAGGCCGGCTCCTTTGCCTTAATCGCGTGTCTCATATACGAGCCCCCCATCCCCCGCGCCTGAAAGCCTCGTATTAAACTTTGGCTCGGGCGCGATTCTTCATTTGTGATTTACGGCCAATTAGCCGCGCGCGAAACAACACCACCGCTCCGCGTATGGCATGGATACGTCGGCCGTCCACCCCGTCGGCCTTCGAGCTCAATCCAATGATTAAGTAATTACGCTCGAGCGACAGCTTTTTTTTCTCTCTCTCTCTCTCTCTCTCTCTCTCTCTCTCTCTCTCTTTCTCTGCCCTTTTCTCGCTCCCTCGAATCGACCAATTAGCGGCTGCGATTAATCAAAGTTTCATGCGATTTTCAAGAAATCCAGATGGCAATCGGATCACGCATGCACCAAGTGTATCGTGGTCTGTGCGCCAGTCACAGCTTTTTCTTCTCTCGGGGTGGGGCACGCTACACAAGTTCAACAGCCTGTTTCGTGGATTTAGTCGTTCTGATAATTTTCACCGAATTTCACTGCAGTGAAATTGATTTATTTTTAATGAGAACGTGGATCAATTGGGTGGAATTTGTTTTATTCAAGAGTAAAAAGGGCAGTAAGTGGATGCAGGTCAACTCCATGTATGAGAGCCGCAAGACTCGATCACGGCGATCCGAGCATCTTTGTTTTGGACTGATATGACTCATTTCAAACACTGACAAAATTGCCTCCTAAAAAGCTTGATGGCAAGAATACCGAAGTAGGAAAACTGTCACGCGTCGCGCTTATAATACAGTAAGATGAATAACAAGTTTAATCTTCCGTTGAACAATAAAGTCTTTGTTCTTCACAATCGCAGGGTGTCACATAAAAATGGACATGAATCTGGATACATAGTTGTGTATGTTACTCAATTCATTGTAAGGTAACTGTACCTAATTTGGCACTGTACCCAATTTGGCACAATCGTCAGATTTCGTATTTTCGGTGCTCTCTGAGCATCAGTCGCTCTTGGGTTATGTTGGGGGAATTAAAAGAAAATTTTCGGTATCTTCCCCGCCCATTTAGCCCTTAAAACCACTCTCCTACAACACTTTGAAGTTTCACTTACTCATTTTTTCACCATTTTCTTATTTCACTTTTCACACTCAATCTCAAAAATCAGGTGTCAATAATTTTTATCTCTCAAAGTGTCATTACTCTTTTTTGTGTAAAAACATCTCAGCTTTCGATTGGTCTCATCAGTTTTCCTAAAATTATTTTTTATCCTACTCAAATTGCTGTTTTTCGCATCAAAAAAAAGTGAACCCAATGTGCCCCTCTACGCGTTTTTAAATGGGAAGACTGAGTGAAATCATTGAATATTTGTATAGACATATTACGACGATTTAGACGCGTATTTTTGAGTTGTATGTTAAAAATTTTGTATAAATATCACTGGGAACATGATTGAGAGTTTATTTCAATGCCAATTGGATCGTCCCTGTAGGCCTATATAGGCTGTAGCTAATGATTAAAAAATTGTGCCAAATTGGGTACACGTTTTGTGCATTTAGCCTTTTTGCGTTTTTTTTTAAATTGCGATTTTCGATAGGTTAAAGTAGTCGAATGATGATTATGAAGATGGTTTCTAATAGGTATTGAGCTAAGCTTTGAGATGCCGTTCACAGAATTTTAAAATTCGAAGTCTATCATAGTCAAATTCGCGAAAAACCCTTAGGGGGGGGCACATTGGGTACAGTTACCTTATAAGAATTCGAAACCATTTAAAAATAACGAAATCTCACGAATATACTATTTTCACGCAACATAGCCGACTATTGTAGTTTCGGTAGGAGCAAAAACCCCTTGGAGCAAATGGGAATGAGAATTGGTCATCGCAAACGACGATCGCATCAATAGTTAAGCGAAACGCGCAGCTCGACATAGTGTGTGTCGAGAGGTAAAGAGACAGATAGAGCCGCGGGAAGCCGGCCATTAGCGCCAATGTACTCACACACACACATCCTAAATTCTAACTAGGTTTAACAGCGAGAGCGAGCGCGAGCGGGAAATAATTGGCCGCGGCGGCCAGCAATGATATACACGTAAAACAACGCGCCAAGTGAGCCCCGCCGCGAGACGCAAACTCGGGCGGGATACGCCGCTGGGCAGAATTTGGACGGGCCGCCTAATGCTCGAGGCTCCCTAATTAACGAGCGGCGTCGGGGTAATTTGATGGGCCGTCGCCGAAACTCGTGCCACCGAGAACCCGCGAGACGGGGCAAAAATTAACTCGGGCAAGGGTCGCTGCTCGGCCCGGATTTGCGAGAGACGCGCGATATGGAAACAAAGCGTTTGCGCGGGCTAATGTTTCGTTCCCACAGCATAAAGTCAACTCTTCCGTAAGCGTGGCACTCGCATGCGCCCGTATGACAATATTTTAATGCGCTTGTGTGCCGTAAAATTGACTGATAATCGTATGCGTCCGCGACAGCCGACGAACCATATCGCGCATGTATATCCCGGGAAAAATAAATTCCGCCGCGATAATACATTCGGTCCGTTCGGATAATTCGCGCCTGAATAACTCACGCGGCCGTCAAACTGCAGGGACCCAAGCGCGAAACGGCCAGCGAATCCCGATGGGACGGCTGACGCGGGGATCCCTTCGATTTTCCCCCGAACGATCCGTTACGTGACGCGCGGCGAGAGGCTACTCCTTCCCTACAGCCGCGAGCTCCGTTTGCCCAGGTGCGATCGTCGAGCTTTTTACGATCGGATTTTCGCCGTGATTAATTGGATGAGGTTTAGTGGCCGCGAGCAAATACGTTCGCCTCTCGCGAGCTACCCACCTCGAGTAGGTAACAGCCCGCCGCCGACTCGAGAGAGAGCAGATTCGATCTCGAGTTTACGTTCCGCGCAATTGTGTCCCGGTCCAAAGAGTTTCCCAGGGAGTTTACGCGCGATATCCGACCGCGGCTAGATTCGTTTGTTCCCGGGATGATTCCCGAGAAACGAGAGGATAAAACGATCAAGCCGGGTGACGCGTAAACGATCAATCGTTTAGACCCGGGCGTGGAGGTGAAATATAAGAGGTGATGCGCGCGCGATAACTCAATATACGTTCCCACGAGCAATCGACACGCGAGGGCGTCAAACGCTCGTCTGGCGGATGTGTGCGCCGCCGACACCTAACAGATGCACCGGGAGAGCACATATATACACACACACACACGCGAGAATCGGCATCACGCGAACTGCGATAGTCGACCGTATACATAGGGTTGATCGGGCGGGCAAACTGATACCGGTCGATTTTGCTCTCCGCGGGTACAAGCCTGTTATCGGCTGCCGCCACCGATGCGCGTTGCGTCGATCAATAACATCCCGCCGGGGCGCTAAGATCGAATATTACCCGGAGATCTAATTGGCCGCCGACACGCCAATTGTGCGCGATTGCACGTGCGCGCGGGTTCCTCAAAAGAAAAACCAAAGAAACAGAATAGCCGCGCGTGACTCGAGGTGTATATACATCCGGTGCGCTGCAGTCGAGAGGCCACCTGCAGCTCGCGCGAGCGCACAAAAGCTCGAAGGAGCGCGATAAAGCACGCGCGGCCGGCCCGTAAAACGCGGGCCGATTTCACGGGGGGTCGCGGTAGCTGAGATAAAGCAAGGAGCTGTCGCGCGACAGGCCTATATCGCTAAAGTCGCTCTGTACACCAGCTATCTCGCGTAAGCGGAGCGTTATATGACCGCGGCGCAATTACACGCGTTTACGAGCGCCGCGCGACGCGATTACACATACGCGTTCGCGCGCGAATCTACTTTGGCGCGCGAGGCGAAAAATGAGAAGGCGCGAGAGCTGTGCGCGTCGCTCGAGCCTGGTCTAATGCGAATTGGCTCGGATTTGGCTCGAGGCGGCGAGGGAAATTCGTTACGGCTCGATCGAGGATGAAATAATCTAGGGAAAATTGATAAATCGAATTAGGGGCATTTACACTCGCGCAAGAGTGTCTTCCTGTTCCCAGAGACGAATTAGCTGCCTCGTACGGAAAACCGCTATTTCCAAACACTATACATTGTTGCAATTGGAGAAGAAAAAGTCTTCTCTGAAGAAGAGTCTGTTTGGAAGTAGCAGAAATTGATCTTATTCGACTCGGGGATATTTTTGCGTGTGTAACATCACTGCTCCACGAAGAACATGCATAGCTTCGTTTCTCTTCGTCAACGCAATAGCCCTTCGATAAAAATGTATCCGCGTATGTCTATACCTATCGCGGCCATTATACGGAGTGGCACGTTCTCTCGTGACCCTCGCATGATGTGCATTCATCGAGAGACAAAAAAACGAAATGCCACTCCGCCACTCTGTAAGCGACCGGTCCCGATACAATGATCAATCAATGATTACGTCCCATTCGCGAGCGCGGCGGCGGTTTCGCGCGCGACTTGTCGCATTACGCATATTTTCGCGTCGGCGCTCGAGAATCAGCGGTGTTGCACGCGTATTAAATGCGCTCGAGTGGGTTATTGTCGTATGAGCCCACGTACGACCAACCGTTCTCTCTCCCTCTCCCGAAAGTCGATTAAATTTGCCCGAGATCGTGTATTTTCCGGCAGCTACATTCGCTTCATTTTATAGGCCGGGCTATGCTTACTCGCAGTCGGCAGCGATCTCGAGCGCGTTACTCGCGCTTCGTCGCGTCGTCTTGTTTCCTTTTTTTCATCTTCCACGCGCGGAAACGAAGCCGTGGAAATTGCCCGAGTTTCCGGACGAATTATCCCGCGATTCGTAATTTTATTGGAGCGAGGTATATAGGCACGATATTTAATTCGCCTCCGTACAGACGCGTTATAGAACGTTCGCGATTGTTTCCGGATCGGAGATTTTCGTGTTCGCGTCTCCCACGGAACGGTCAGCCAATCCCCGCGATTTTACCGTCGGATTAATTCTTTATTTCAATACGATTGGAATTGGATTTGATTGAATATTTGCGATTTACGCTCGGCCTCCCGTAAGTGGTTATAGTGCGACGAAAATCGTGCGCGCCAACACACCCAAGTGTTTCGCGCGCGCGTTAGCGAGTCTCGCCCCGGCGTTAGTGGATTATTATGGAATTTAAGCACGCGCTTTTGCGCTCAGCTTTTTCCCCCGTCCAATCCGATATTCCACCGCGCTCGCGGCCCCGATAATCGAGTCCTCTTTCGTTTTGCGCAAATGCAATTCCACACGCGCGTGATTTTTCCCTCGTACAATTTAACAAATGGTCCGATTATTGTTTTAAATATTCCAATGCGCCACTCGTACGCACGCGCACTCTAGTCGATTGTTCTCGAACAAATCAAATTCGCAATTCCGTCATAATCACAACGAGTGAAACACTACATTACTGCGTAGCTACGTTATATGTACGTATCGCGCGAGGGTTTCGAGTTTCCACGAGGATCCCGAATCTGATACGGCATATAAATTTCCAAGTATAATCTCGCCAGCCACCAACGAAACATCCCGAGTTTCGAAATATTTAAAACTCTCAGCGCGTACAATAAGCCAGAGATGCTTGTGCAACAGCTCCCCCAATCCCGTCCTAAGCCCTGCAGATGACTACAAGGAGTCGAGAGAAGAAAAAAAAGGTGCGACAGCGGGGGGAAGAGAAAAAGCAGTGCCATATCGAAAGTCGAATCGCGTCGATATTTAAAACGAAGAGGAGGCAAGTTTCGGACGTCTCGCCGCCGCGAGTTAGTCGGTTCGGGCTTCCGAATGTGCGCGTGCACGCGCATACGTAAAACGCTCGCCCCTGTTTACAGTCGGGTCGTTGGGTGGCTCTGGCACAATGGGCTTGGTCATACGGCGCGACGCTAAACACTCGACCCCCCGCGCACAGACAATGTCGAAGCTTTACGAGTGTCGAGCGCCAAGTGCCGCTGAAATTTAACGGCCCCCCTATACTCGAAATTCCGCTCGTAATCGGACCGATAAACCCCGAAGGTCCAAGTGTGTCGTTATCAAAAGCCGCGGCTATGTGTCTCGGTCAATCAAGCTGCTACCCGGGCCAGGGGAAACAAAAAGTCACTCGCTGTACGTCAGATTTTTCTCCGCTGCGTATTTACTTTGCGCGGGTGTGAGTGCGCTTCCGCGGGAGGGTATTTCACAGTCGGTATCATCCGAGTTTTAGGACGAGAGCTGTATATATGTGCACTGCTGAGCCGAGTATGATCCGGTGGCCGAGAGGTACAGAGCGGTTCATTCTCCACTCGAGAGAGAAAGAGACGAGACGAGCGGCGTAAAACTTTTTACACCCGGCGATTTTAGTGCTGGATCGGATCTGGGCGCAGCGGCCGCGCCCCGACGGAATATACCGTTTTATTGCGCTCGAAGATTCAGCCGCTCTCCCGTCACTAGGGTCGAATTGAAACTGTAGCCGCTTCTCAATATACGTGTGTGTGTGTGTATCCACACACACATACACACACACACACACACACACCCACACACACACACACACACACACACACCCACACACTTGCTGCCGGGCGAAAATCCCGAGGATATAATGAAGGTCTGTGCTGTGGGTGCGTGGATCAGCGGTGGTGGGCTCGAAAGAAAAGTCAGTCGCGGGGATGAAAAGGGCTGCAGTTTTTGTTTCTCCGAATCAAGCCCCGCAGGAGCCGGCGCGCGAGCCAACAAAGCGGGGAGGAGCGACGAGAGGAAGCCGACACGGCCCCGTATATAGTGTATAAATACAAAAATAAAAACTGGGCGAGCTTCCAGGAGCGATAATTGAAAGTGCTGGGGCCGGGAGGAAGGGCCGCGCGCGAAGGACACGACTCGAGCGGAGAGGCGAAATTAAAAGGACAATGCGCGAAAGGATAGACGCGCGCTTTATATGAATGGTATATGGATGATCGTCGGGGTAAATTCGTTAAATTCATTTCGCCGCGAGTCTATATATACATACGCGTACTTCATGCGCGTCTCGCGCCTCATTTCCTGCCCGGCTAATTGCGCATCCTTCCTCCCATATCTCCTCTTTCGCTTTTTCAGCTCGCGCCGCGTCGTCGTCTCTTTCTCCCCGGCCTCCCGTATCCTGAAGTTTTCCCTTCGCCCCCCACGGCCCACCGGTATATATAACTGCACAGCTCCGGAAGGGAGCCCGGCGCGAAATCGTTAATCGTATATGGGAAAAGTAGCCGTCGCCGGGGGTCGTTGGCGCCACGGTGGCTCGCGCGTGTAACGACACTCTCGGCCTCGTAGCTGCAGCTGCACATGTGCAGTATAACGGCGCGCGATCCATTGTCCCGCGGTTTAAGCGGCGAGACGACCGAACGACGTTGTATCCAATCAACGAAGCGGTGCTCGCGAATTATATCACTCGAATATCGAGGCATATGATGTAGAATCGAGAGATTTCGTTGCAGAGTATCAATTCGGCGTTTTTTTGAACGGCCGTCGTAAAACGTCAGCGACGTCGAATTCAAAGTGTATAAAACTTGGGAGACGCGCGCGCGCGGATTTACCGCGGGCGTCACTCCAACGACTCGAGAACGCGAGTATAAATCTCGCGAGAATCACAAACGCGCGCGCGATGTCGTTGGAGCCGCGTAGAACGAGCATCAAACGCGCGGAGTAGACCGCCGTGCGTCAGTTCGGACGATTCCATAAAGCTCCAGCGACGCGTAGAGAGAGAGAGAGAGGCGACGTGTACGTAAATTGTCTCGCGGGTGAAAGTGTATAAGAAGCCAAGTAGGTGGCGGCGGCGCGGCGAGGGTAACGAAGCAGGCGAGCGGGAAAGGAGAGAGAGAGAATCGTCGGAGCTAAGTACCGGCCGCGCGCGCGCGCCACTCCCGGACGATAAATATCAGTGTCTCCGCGCGCCGCTGCTCGTGAAATTAGCGAGCGCGTTGTCTCCGCGCAGATAAGGCGAAAGTGCCTCCTCGGCGAGCTACACACACACACACTTGGCCGCGCGGCGGTGGGTTGCCATCCCCCTCCGTTCGCCTCTGTGTCGCGCGAGAGCGGCTTGTTCATGAAAATCCCCGTGTTCGCGAGCTTGCGTCGATGCCGGATTTATTTTTTGCTCCGGGGCGGCGGGATTAGATGGGAGGGAGAGGGACTGTAATTCGGGAGGACGCGGCTTGAGCGGAAGAGATTAGGACGCGCGGTTGATTAATCGTCCCCGGGCACAATCACGCGAGAGATTAGGAGATCGGCCGCGCATTACGGCCGCCCGGCTCCGGTTTAATTAGCCGAGGAAATACGGCCGGCGGCGCGGCGGGGGGATCCAGCCCAAGCGCCATCGAGACAGCGCGCAAAAATTCACACCCGGGAGGCGATATATATACATGTAGACAAACCGCGGCGCGAAGAGCGAATTACGATTAACGTGGACTTAACCCCTCCTCCTCCGATTCCGGGGTAGTAATCGCCCTGCGCGGCGTATAATCAAAGGGCCAGGGTCCACCCGCGGCTGGAATATCCGCATGTATATATTGTCGATTTATCGTTTTGCCGGGCGCGCATTAGATGAAATTAATACTCGAACGGTGGACCAATAGCTCAGGAGGGACTGCGAGATCGAGAGGAGAAAATCGCCGGACACGCATGACGAAATTCCCATGCAAAGCAGCTCTTGCCAAGTGTGCTTCCGCGGCCGCTCGAGGAATCGATCGGTCCCGCACGCGCGAGCTTCCGAATCATACATTCGCTTCGCGTCCGACGCGGCCACGATATCGAACTCCCGCGGATATGGGCTTTCGAAGGATTTTGAGCGATTAAACAAACGCGACGGCTCGATATTGCACTAGCGCCCGGGTGGATCGACAAGTTGGAGGTGGTGCGGGTCCGTATCTGAAATTCAAACGGTTGGCGCACGCGGAAAAGTGAATTACACACCCAACGATCTCGTGAATCCAAACGCTGAGCTCGCGAAAAGGCCCATCTGCTCTTCGGCACAAGGTATATGAAGCTTGTACACAGGCGTTCAACGCACAGCCAAGTTCAGACTCGAGTTCCGTGTTTCTCCGCGCGAAAAACGTCCGCTGATATTTTTGTTGCGCCCTCGCTGCTTCATGTCTACATATATGTGTAGACTATTACGAAGAGGATCGGCTCGGGGCTGGCTCGCGATACGAGCGCCCAGCGTCCCATGATTATCCAGCCGTAACTGCATCGAGCTAAGAGAGAAGGCACATCCCTATAATTTTGCGTGCGGCCGCCCGACCTCGCGAGCGCACTTGTCCCCCACGTATAGCGCGATCCTATACACCGGCCGGCTCTCTGCCAAGGGCCAAGGGAGTGCGCGTCACACAGGCCGGGTGTACTGCACTTGGAGGAGAACCTCTCGACTCTTGAGCACCGAGCGTTACAGGGGAAACTGTGAAGTGCAGGAAGTTGAACGACGCGCGTATAGTTAATAACACATTGCCAATAGTCGCGGATCTTGCGCGTGTTTTTTTTTGTACCCCCGGCTAATCACTCGTAACGCGTGCGTGTGAATATACCGTGGGAAATTACGATTGGATCGAGGAAATTATCCTGATCGAATTTAGCTCGATATTGCGCTGACGAAAACAAAAATTAGGGTATGTGCGCGCGGCTATGCCCGATTGGCAAATCCTAACTAGACAGCATTTTGGAACTCTTGAAAGATTGCATTGTTAATTTTACGAAGATATACGGTAGGATTCACTTGGGTTTCAGAGTAAATTATTCAATGAAAATCTTTTTTTTGTTCTCAGATTCTCTAAGGCCCTCTAACCCGTTCTACCAGAGGCTTAATTTTGCGACTTTTGCCATTTTTGCAGTTTTAGACCCATTTTGGACCTGAATTTACTCGCTTACTCAGAAGTTTTATAATGCCGAGGAGTAGAAAATATTGGATTGTTTAATATTATATACCAGTGAGATTATCGTTCACATAAATTTAACAATAGAGTTTGTCATAACAGAATAGATTTCAGGTATAAATCTAATATTCTCTCTCTCTCTGTAAGCTTCAGCGAAACATTTTCCACTATACTTACAGTGGATTGTTCACTGTAACATTCAATTCCAACATTCACACTGTAGTTATAGAGAATTTTGAACTATAAACATAAAGTTATCGATTTCACTGTAAGTTACAGTGAATTTCCACTGTTAACAGTGAGCGACATTTGACTGAAAATTACAGTGAATATTCACTGTACTACAGTAAAAAAAAATAAATTTACTACAGAACTGTACTACAGTGAATATTCACTGCGGTACAGTGAGATTTCACTAAAAAAAATTTAAAGAGTGATTTGCTAAATTTTTTTTTCCTATACGCGGTATAGTACAAGATCCCCAAACTTTGTTTTCTTCTCGGTATACCATATCGGCTTCTCACGATATACTAAGCTCGAATAGAGTCGCGATGTTCCCATGCCATACACTGAAATACCTCAAAGAAAAAGACTACACACGCACGAGAGAATAAAGTGGAAAATCTCGCCGGTCCACGCGCTGCATCGTATAATTTACCAGCACACAGATAAATCCGTGGAGTCGCTCCTCGAAAAGTATATTATTTATACATTAACTTCGATTAAAATTTGGAAAAATCGATGTGGGAAAACTCATATCCGCCGGTCGAGCTCGGCTGTGCGGGGGGCGATAGACAGAGCAGCGCAGCCGACTTTTATTTGTTCTCTCGGTTTCCGCGCTCGTTCCCCGCACTGCAGTGCAGCCGCGGCGCGCGCGAGGGAGAACGGGACGAAATGTTGAATATTACGTATAACAGCAGCAGCAGGCGAGCATTACGTCGTCACACGGGAGAGGGGGAGCAGAGCCAGCTCTAAAAGCCCGCTATTTATCTGTTCGATATGGTAATGGCCGACTCGGCAATTACGCGTCGCGCGCCGCGATAAAGACGGCCTCGCTCGCGCGCGCCGCGATAAAGACGGCCTCGCTCGCGCGCGCGCGAGAGCTAAGTTATTACCGAAATACGCGAAAGCCAAGACTCGCCGAGTGGTAGTAGTAGTGCGAGGCTGTGTGTAATTTCGAGTCCGCGAGAGACGGAATAGATTCGCAGTGTTGGCCGCGCGAGTACTTTGTACGCGCTCGGCGAGCTGCGGACGTTAATTAGTCGATATGATTGCCGATGCGCACGGGATATTAATTTTATTAACTCGACGAGCGACGACGAGCTGTACAGCTTCTTCCTAACCGTTTTATTGTCGGCCGACGAATAATTCATGGCTGTCTAGCGGAATAAGAACTATATCGGGTTTCACTTTTACTACTGCTTTTCAATCACCGCGAGCGGCAGCTCCGGTGTGCTGTTACTGCAGAGCGACGGACAAGTCTCGAGAGGTATATCCTCGTTAGTATCTAAATGGCCATTCGTTCGTGCGATGCTTTTGGCACGTGTCATATAAATCGTGTACTCATAGGCGCGCGCAACCCAACCAAATCGCGATTCTCCCTCGGCCCCATCAATCTCGAACGCGCGCGCCATCACATTATGCCGATTGATCAGACACCCCCGAGCCCAATCGCTCTTTTCATCGAGTCTGTATGTATATATGTGTGTGTGCACCGCACTTATCGACGAATTTCAACATTCTCACCGGCATCGAGTAACCCCCGACCCCCCATCAATCATACGTATATACATCTGCTCTGCGAGTCCACAATCGCGCGCGATCCTCGTTCAACATATATATATATATATATATATATATATATATATATATATATATATATATATATATATATATATATATATATATATATATATATATATATATACGCAGTGGAAGAAAGGCCCGACGGGGGGTGGGTCAATTATTAATATCGCGCACCTTTCACCTCTGCAGGCTAATGATTTTTCCATACGCTCGCGCGGAGACGACGGCTGGTACGGCCGCTGTATATATACGCTGGCGCTATTGTCCCCCCGTAGACCGATCGCTATGGGAGATGGGGGGAGGCAAGGGTTGGCTCCTTCCGGATAATCAATACCGCCATACTTCCGAAATTAACGGCGCGGAGGTCGACAGGGAACGTGTCGGATAATGACCGAACGTTAGTCATTACGCATTCATTAGCGCGCGTCTCTTTCTCCCCCCGCGAGCCAGTGGCTCGACTCTCCCTGGCTGATACGGCCGGGTTTTAAAGTGATTTATCAAGGTGGGGAGGCAGAAATTAATTTGAGCGTTTCTCTCCCACGCTCGCACGCGCGAGAATTACACACGCGGAACGGCCGCGACTGTAACCGTTTCGTGTATAAATCCACGTCGTACGCACAACGGAGAACGCGATAATTATTTTTCGAAAATTATTCGACCGCGCGAATTTCTTTGCGACGTGTGTGTTTACGACCCGCGTGTACGTCGAACAAGTTTCGCCGGGGGTATCGTCCTCCTCATTGAATTGGAAATCAAACACCATAATTTCGAAGCATGTATCAATCATGAGCTACACGAGTGGTGCGCTTGATTAAAACCGTTGCTGCTTCTGCTACGGCCGATGCCCTTTTCTCTCTTTCTTTTCTTTTTTTCCCGAGAAAAGCGCTCGGAGGAAGATGCAGTGGTTTCGCGGCCCCATTGGAATAACGATGCAAGGAACATTTTTCTTAATTGGTGTTAATCAATGCACCCGAGCGATATACACCGGTAAACGAGCTTTACGACAAAACAACCGAAATCTCGACCAATTCATTAGCGCGACGATATACACCAAATTCGTCGGGTCGCGAATCAGTAAGTTGCGGAAAAGGCAAATTGCCGCGAGGGCAAATAAAACGCGCCGACACATAGGATCAAGCACGTGTCGATCTACGATGTATATGCATAAAAACACTCCAGCCGCTAATTTCGATTGGGCTCTCGACTCGAGTCTCTGCTCCTCTGTGTGTGCCGTGAAAAAACGATCTCGGTGACAAATCAAACGCGCACGTGACAAAGGCCGGGGAGCCCGCTAAAAAGCCCAGGTCTTTTTGTATACGTATATACCATTCGCTGCGCGGCCAGTTATCGATGAGGACGGTCGGGGAGCGGGCGCGCGATAATTACCGCATGGAAAACACGGGAGGTGAGGAAAAACCAACTACGCGGACCGGATGACCCACGAGAGCCACTTGGAGCGCGAGAGGTTTGTAGGTTATAACGAGCCGCGCGCACTCGTCTCTACCGTACGTCACGCGTACCTGTCTAATTGCCGGGTTCTTTTTTTCTTTCCGTCGCGCGCTCGAGTATCCTCGCGTGTCTCTTGCGCGCATTGTGCGCCGCGGCTGATTGCTGGCGCGTCGCGATTCCCTCGGAATGGAAGGCCGGAGAGTAGCACAAGAAACAGCCTCGAATCGCCGCGTTTGACACACTTATAAGGGTGCGTGTGTGTGTGTGTGTGTGTGTGTCTCGGCGATCGTTGTTCCTCGATCGAGAGCAGGTGATTTATGCCGGACAATCAGTGATTCGCGGAAAGTATATATTGATGCGCCATTGTCACGAATCTCCGAAATTCGATATTTCTCTCAAGGCGAATCACTTGTACAGGAGGGCGCGGGGTTGATTCGATATGAAAGCAAAGATGCGCCTCGTCTCTCGAGCGAGCGCACGTACTGCGCGTTCGTAAAACAAATTGAATTTTCAGTAACTGCCGCGGCGTCCTCGCGCGAGTGTTCGTCTCAGAACGTCGGGCATAAAGACGATGTAAAATGATTTTCATTAGCGGCGTTTACGACGAGGCCGGCCGCGCGCGCTCGTATAATGCACGAACGACGGCTTTGTGAAGGCTCATCAACAATAATTGTACTCGCGCGGCTTCGCGAGGATTATGCCCCGGTTGTATACGGGCCGCGCGAGTGTCGATTTATATTTGCGGTCTCGTACGCAGCTGTATACTCGCTCTGTTGATCAACTTTTTTGCCCATTCAATTTCAACCTATTGCCCATCTTTTAATACGCAGATTATCTATCTGCCGCATAGGATCGTACACACGCATTTTTTAACCTATATATGGTTAATCCATATGGAAATACCATTTTCTCTTCGCACTAACGACGCAGTATCGGCGAATATGTTTATAACAAATATGTGCGCGATTGAGAATAAAAATACCGCGAGGATATATTCGCTCCATCAAACTCGTACGCATTGTTTTGTCTCTACTGCCAAGATGAATGAGCCGTTGGGAAGCGTAATAATTCACGAGGGAAGATACGCGTCTCGTGTGTCGGCCGAAGGCCCGGCTCACGGGAGAAAAGAATGGGAGGAGCCTCGAGCTGGTCTGGACAATCCATTACCGGCGAAATTAAGCCGTCATAATGCTTTTGGCAATCGACGCCGGCGCCGTTCGCGTCTCGCTTAACGTACAAGAGAGAGAAAAAAAGAAAAAAAATAGGAAAAAAGAGGTGGGGGGGGGGGCAAGAATAACCGATAATCGGATCGCAAACCGCACGGCACTTGACAGACTGCAAGCCGGGGGCGGAACGGCTCTCGGCCAACAATGAAAGCCATATCCCGGGAAAAGCGGGGGCCGCAGTGGCGGTCTATAAACGCGCGCCGAGTTCCTAATGGAGGAAAAACAGAGAGCGGGGAAGAGGGGGCAAAACAAACAAGAGGGGGAGAGCCGATAACAACGGGCCATTCAGCAGCCCCGGCGGCGGCAGCGGCTTCTTCTGGAGATCCGCGACGATGCGGCATTCAATTCTCACGGGCAAAATCTCGAGGAGCTCGGCCGCGAGACAATCGAATGCCACCACCGGGGGACAAGTATATCCCTCGGGCTCCCGCGTACGTACGTGTGTATATGCCCCGCTCGAGTCGCGCTAAACCGATTATCCGCCCCCTTTATTCGGCGGTGATTGCCGAGAGCGCGATTTATTCCGAGTTGACGAGTGGCTCTCGCGCGCTGATTGCCGCGACCTGCGCTGGGTACACGTGTATACACGCGGCCAGTTTGTTTGCCGATGAACTTGAGACACGAGCGATAATCGAGCAGTGATTGCATTTTATTGTGGATTATTTGCTCGCCAGGGATTGGTTTACGTGTATACGTATCCGCCCCGTCGATTAATGCAAATCTCAATGCGCCAATCGACGATTCGCACTGCTGTTAAAATACGTGTTCTATATAGGGGAAGTCGCTGTTTGAACGCGCGCACTATTGCGGGGCAAACATCAAACTTTAATCCGCTCCATAATTAACCAACGAGTGTAATTCGTCGCGTTGGATCGCGAGCCTGGATTTAATATATTCAATTATATCCTCGAGTTAATCCCTTTTGCGAACTGGCGCGCGTAAAATACTCGTTCTCGCGCAAACCAACGGAAGACCTACTACTACAGGAAAATAATATTTTTACCGTTCGCCCACGTGCGTTGTCGCACTAGTGTGATCTCGCGCGACGTAAGCTTCGCCGGATGTTCGTGCGTTAGACGCAGTACCGGTTAAAATACACTATTGTACCTAACGCACATACGAAAGAAACAATGTCCCTTACACAGTGGGGGTTGCTAAGGAAAAACTCGTTCGATTGTCGCGAAATAAAGACGCGGGACACGTGATAGAGCAAACCGCGTCTATGACGACCGACGGGGGAAATCACCCTATCCGTCCCTGCCGACTCGACCGGACTGTATACGCCGTCGATCCGGGGAATGTCATTAGCACCGCTGCTCGTTATTAATTCAAGCGTACGCACTTGGGCCTCGACCGCCGCATCGTCGCCCGCCGCCGTTCGAGAGCCGCTCGCCCTATGCGCCAGAGGATATATCGATTGTTCGAGGGACTATCAGCTTTCGCCCCCGTACACATGGAGGAGCCAACAACGGCACACACTGAATATAAAAGCCGCCGCCGACCCTCCTCATTTGTTTACGTATACGCAATCACTGGCTGCACCGAGAGTTACTCCGAGCGGCGGCGGCGGCGGCGGCGGCGGCGACGAGCTCGTTTGGGCTCTGTGTCTATGGTTTAGAGCATGACAAAAGAGCCAGAGGGGCGCCACGCGGAATCGTCGATATCGTTGAGCCACGCCATCGGGACGTTTGACGGCGAGGGTCGCAGACTCTGCTCGAGAGCATCAGACACTGTGTGTGTGCGGAGAGGATCGAGTGACGCGTTACGCAATGACGCCCGCACTTTTCGACGCTTCTTTATGTTCTTGATTTTTCAAACGACTTCGTCGGGTTTGGGTCTACATCTGTGCGAACAAATCACGTTCGTTCTCATCAGTATAGCCGGGATGATACACCGAGATTGTTTATTAACGAGAGACCAACTCGCGTTTGGACCTCAGATTATACCACTTAAAATTTAGGAGCTAGACAAAGTCTAGCTATTGGACATATGTCCAATCGTTTGTCCTGGTGTTTTGATTCATCCGAGATGTATCAACCGATCATTGCTTATTTCGTGGCCATGTAAACATTCTTCGTGTGAAAAGATGGCAATATCTTGAGGAAATATCGGAACGTTAGGACGAATGACTGCAGATATTATTTGCTTGGGTAAGCAATTACGTCCAGTGCTTTCTTGATTTGTTTTTTATTTTCTTTTCGAGTTTACGCGTACGGGGTAGAAAGAATTTCAGAACATTGTTATACTGTATTAATTGAGTAGCAACGCAGAAAAACCGCATATTACAATGGTTCTAGATTATAGAGCTTGATAATATGAACATTCAGAGTAACAAAAGTATGATTATTCGAAATTCCCACTGAAATCCGTACAACAAGGAAATAATAACTTTAGTGAAATGCATGAAAATTATTCCACAATTTATGGTTTATCAGTACAGCGAGCTGATTCCATTGCAGAAACTTTGACGTAAATGTGGTGCGTTATTTGAATTTTCAAACGCATTAAAAGCTCAGGAAAATGATGAAATTCAAAGTTCACATTTTCTCAAATTAGTTATTTACAAACCAATCGATGCAACTAATGCAACACTGCTGTGTGCCATTCCAAGCCATGATTATATTCAAAACTGTAATTTCCACGGGGAATATTTTCTTTCAGAACACGACAGAGTTTCCACTTGCTTATCAAAAGAAAAAGAAAGTCGAGTACCAATGCGCATGAAAACAAGGGGGTACATATAAGACCTACGACGGGCGGCGGCGGGCGGCTGAGAACGAAAAAGAAGAGCCCGAGAAGCTGACTGAGATGTAATCCCAGACACGCTCGTTCAAGGCTCTCTTGAAACAGGAGCGGGGCTCACTCGCGCGCAGCAATTCGTTCCTCGTCTCTTCAGCCGGTGGGGTTCTCCAGTCTATCATTTCCACGCTTTCACGAATAAGTTGCGGAAGAAGAAGAAGAAGAAGAAGAAGGGACGCAGCCCGCGAGAACCAAGGTAAATCCGAGATCGCGAGCAACGGCGGCTCGTTTGATTAGTTTCAAAAACACTCGAGCCGATACTTGGCGCATCGGCGAACAGAGTCGCTTGAGGTGTGGCTTGAATCATCGTAATTAGCTCGCGCGGGGGAGGAGCAAGCGAAAACTACGTGCCGCGAGCTCTTTATCCATGCGCTCGCGCGCGCGCGCGCGAGAGAGAGATTTCGTCGCCGAGGGAGGATACGAGCGCTTACGTTTTCATGAGGTCGCGGCTGAGTGCGCTCTCGAGTTCGCGTTTTGATTAATACGTTTCTCGCCGCCGCCCAACCCAGAGGTGAAAAGCGTCCCGCGCGTAAAAAGCTTTCACTTTGCGCGCGGCCGCCGCCCCGAGAGACGGATACACGCGACGCTCTTATAAATTACAATTACATTATGACGCCCATCCGTCTTGCGCAATTCGGTTAAATCAAGCCCCCGAAACTCCGTTGGGGAAGTTTTCGAGTTCGAGAGACGTATTCGGATTATTCAGGCCGGGCGAGATTTATATGTGTGTGTGTGTGCGGCATTCAGTGTTTGGCTCGGATGGATTCATCCCGCGCGAATTAGATTGCGACAGTCAACGCGGCCCAAACTGACGGTGGAAAATTGATCGTTCGTTCAAACAATTCCAACGATATATTCCATTTGCAATATGGCACTTTGATTACTCTCTGAATTTAAAATAGTAAAAAGTAAAAATTTCCAAGTAAATATTTACTATTCAATTTCAATCAAGCAATTCCCAGTAATGAACGGTAGATTTTTACAATTTTAAATTCATAGAATGAATATACACTTGTAAACACCGAAATTTTATAATCCCCCGAGTTCCATCGATCCTCGTACCCCCGGAGGGTTTTACACACACAAACAATATTTTCCCCAGTGACTGGAATATCGCATCGTCGTATAAATAAAAAGTAGATAACAAAGCGGGCGAGGATCGAGCCATCGAAACTTTGGAGTAACAAAAAATAATGACGTGAGAAATATCGGGGAGGAAGGATAGAGTGTACAGGAGAGCTGGCACGTCGTCAAATAACAATCGGGGGCAAACAAAACGACGGCTCGGGTCCGCGCAGTGTTTGCCGACACTCGGCTGTAGAATCGAAGCGATCCTTCAGACCATGTAGAGAGAGACAGGGACGCAGGTTTGATTGGTGCGCCGCCGGCTTTGAGGAGGAGGAGGAATAAGGTGCCCCTGACAATCTGGCCGCGTTCAATTAACGTCGTCGGCCCGTCGGCGCGCACGCATTGTCCGGTTATCGGCAAACGGACTGCAGCGCAAATACGGGACAGTATGTATGCGCGCGAGAGCCGATCGGGCCAAACGGCTCCGAGGGATGGGTATACACGGCCGCGCGCGCAATCTCCACCCCGCGAGCGAGCCGCCCGGATTAACTTTCGATATGAGGAGTAACGCCGAGGAGAACTGCCCCGACGTGCGAATTTTCCATCCGACACTTTTCCCCCGCGTTTCCCCGGCTGTCTCGGCTTCATTATGCCCGCGCGACGTACACCACGTGTAAAACCGGTGATTCGACGCGTTTTCCACTGGTTCTCAAAATGATACCGTGCACGCATGGGGACGTATCCGTCGTGTTTACAAAAAGAGTCGAAAGTAAAAGCATCCAGGGGGGTAATCTAAATACGCAAACCAAGCGAAGCGTTGGATTCTTTTTACCATTGGTGTATTCGGACGGGGCCGGGGGAAGATACCGTATGTAGCCAGACGAGACGAGAGGAAAGTTGGCGGCGACGAGCCTGTCAAAGGAAGAGCCGAAGGACGTAACGTATTCGTGCACGCACACACGTTACATCGGGAGATTCGTCGCACGAGCGCACTTTCGATCGGTCGGATCGAAGCTCGCGAGACTCTGCCCAGGAAGGAATAGGAAATGCGGCCTGATGGCGCGTATCGTCGCGTGTATACATATATACGCGGCTGCGCTCGTCAAGGTCATTTGCCGGGGTGACGGGTAAGTGGCCCCCGGCTGATTGCCTCTCGATTTCCCCGCGCCTTATCTGCCCCGAGAGCGTCAACCCGCGCGAGTCCTTCCGACACGGGTATACGCGGCACTCGAGAGCGCCCGGGACGAGGCAGATTGACGCTAAGAGCCGGGCGAGAGGCTTACTCATAATTTCCCCGGCGTTCGGGCGCATTGACGGCTCTTTGACACTTTGCCCCCGCGCGTCAGACAGCTGCCAATCTCTCGTATCGCCCATACCACCAGTCGCGTTTCTCGGCTCGTGTGCTTTCCAAGTTTCGCTGGGTACTCGCGTAATCGCGCTGACGGTGCGCGCGTATCCGAAACAACGGCTTACCTGTAACAAAAGAAACGATAATCCAATTAATGCTGGGAAATTGTATGAAAAAGCTTAGGTCGAATGAAGAGACATATCCCAGAGGAAGACGTTCGAATTGCCGAGGAACGTCTCGTCGCACGAGCTGTAACACCGCAAGAGGGGCGTCGAATCTCGGCAAACATTCGCGGGAGAGCTCCTCTTTATTCGCCCCAGCCCGGGACGACTTTCGGGGCACTTGTCGCAGGAAGGATCTTCATCGCGGGGGCCGGCAAAGCCACTCGAACGGGCGAGCTCTTGCGGCGCCAAGACAATTCATAGCCGATCGATGCGGCCGCTGCCCGGCCAAAGCCCTCCTCTTTGCGCGAGCTGTGTAAGCAGCCGCGTTAAAAAGCTCTAGCTTTTGGAGCTCTCCGTTCGAACTGCCGGCCGCGCGTCCCACCCATTGTCAGCGAGCTTTTTTGATTCGCCCGAGTTTGCGAGCCAGGTGGCTTTGACGAATTCGTTTGTTGTACGCGACAAGCTCGCTCGAGAATCAAGGGACGATTCAACGGAATCAAGATTTTCAAAATTCGGACCTGTGTGTTGGATCGTTTTTTCTTCAAAGGCAAGTTTGAAGACACTTTTCAACTTCGAGTATATACTCTCGAGAGAGGCTTTCGATCAGCTCCAAAAATCCCCGCACACTCTAACTTTGAATTAAACCGATAAAAGTCATCCGCGAACTTTCCTCTAATCTTTCCGTCGAACTGATTCACCCGTTAAAGCCCTGAATATAATCCCGATGCCAACACAACTGCCTTCCCCGTCGACCAAATCTCTGTAGGAGCATAGAAAAATCAGCGAGCACTATACTAATCGTATCCACATGCTTAGACGAATTAGGATTCATGCGCCAGGGAGATAATTCGGATTTACATGGAGGCCGTTATCCGAGGCATTATAATTGGATTACAAGCCCGCCGGAGAGAGAGAGAGAGAGACTTTACACTGCTCAAAGCGCGCAACGAGTGCCGCGCGGCGTATTTGAGAGTGGCCGCCTACGCGCGCCCCGAGTATTATTTAATCAAGGTGAGCTGCAGAAGGGCATATGATTGCTCTTAACTAAATTGAAAGTTTTAATAAAAATCACCGGTTTCATGGAGCGTATATACGTATACAATTCGCCTCCATCCGACAATTAAACTTGTATGAATTTCCTATACTCCCGGTTGATTTGTCCAAATCACATTTTGATTCGTTAAAACTTTTGCCAGCTCTCTCGGATTTGACGAATGAGAATTAATTGTGCTCGCGGGCTCGCCTTTGTCGATCGTCCAACGAAACTCCGAGTCACACGAGATCAATGTTTCGTCGGCGACACGATGACAATCGAATTTCCGCTTGCGGAGAAAATAAAACCTCGGCCAGTTGTCTAAAGATAATCGCCGAGTAAAAGTGCCATGTCGCGAGCCGAGCGGCAGAAGAAAATCGGGATCGATAATGTCGCGAATGTGGCGCTCTATATAGCAGACGTACATACTGGGCGTTTCTACGGTGCAGTGACTAATCTGTCGCGGTCGTGTCGGAGGCCGGTGCGCGCTAAGAGCTATTTAGCGTCGATTATGCCTCCCCCGCGGTTTTCGCTTTGACGCCAAGGCGGAATTACCGCTCGGTCCATTAGGTTCCGAGCCGGCTCAACGCGTCTGCGAGGCAGGACCGCGAATTTCTGCTGCAGCCCGCCGCGAGCACAAAAGCCCCGGGGAAAAAGGGCCGATCGGCCGAGGTATAGCGCGCGAGGCTGAACAGATGGAGATTAGATCACGCCGCAGAGTATCCGCGCACTGCTTCTTCGTTAAGAGGATATTCGCAAAGTTGGCGTCAGTACAGTAGTACAACATCCGCTCATCCAAGTTTTCCCTTTTTTTATTTTTCCGCGGAAGATTTAAACGCGAATCGTCACACCCATATAGGAAACAATTAACGACGTTCACAGGATATACGAGACTCGGGGGGCGACGAGGAGAAAATGAGATCGAAGATACGCGCCGTGGGTGTGGTACGACCGACCAAAGCTAGTGTGTGTGTGTGTGTGTGTGTGTGTGTGTGAAATCGAGGAAAAATGACAGACTCTCTAGACGTATACAGAGCTAAGGTGCGGCCCCGACTGCGAGTGTCGCGCTCGCCCGGCCTTGGCTTACCCATTGTCGCCTGGCCGCTTTTATCCGCGCGCCGTGAAAGTGCCTCCCTCTTCATTTCCAATTTCGCCCGAGTTGACGCGGCGAAAAGCTCGCGAGAGGATCGGGAAGGAGAAATTAGAAATTGATATTCGGCGCGGGGGAGCCGCCGCCAGTGAATGTGGGATCTCTTTCTCCGGCGGAGGGTGAAAAATATGGCGAAAGGGAAATTCGGGTGTGTGTGTGTGTGTGTGCCGCGGCGTATGAATGGGCCGGGGTATATACGCCGCCACGTATAATTACACCGCTTGATAAATTGCGAATATCCCTTTTGCGCTTTGATCAGCTTTCGCCTCACAATGCCTTTGTCGCCATCATGTGTGTATATACGTATATCCAACGCGAACGAGCCTTATTCTGCCTCGCGAAACCGAGGATACTGCACGGATTGAGGGGTTTTTGTTGGAGGCCCCAAGATTACATTTTATTTTTTTGACGGATAAGAGAGAGGAAATTTCACGGATTGGACGGATCAAAATTGAAGCGAATATGTACCTTCGGTCGCGCGACAATGCGCTTCTTTCAAATCCCTAATACCGAGAGACACGTTGATACGGCCGCGCGATCGAATGGTACGTATCCGGATGTCTCATGTGCAGCGATCTTCGTTTGCCCCCGGTCTCGGGCGTGCGTTTAGCCACGAGATCCCCCGCGTGTCTCTCGGTGCGGATCGGAGTAACGCAGGAGCAGCTTAAAAATAGCAGCCGCAGATGAAGAGCTGGCCGACGGAACGAGATAAGAAGCGGAGAAAGGGGAGGGGGAACAAACGAGCTGCGTGTACGTACGGCGAAAGTCGAACAGTCTCTCTCGGTGTATATATACGCGAGGACAAAAAAAATACAGAGCGACGGGAGAAAAAGGAAGGTATACGCACGCATATGCGCGCGCGAGGACGAATCTTGGCGCGTCCCTGCATATATATATATATATATATATATATGTATGCGACATATATCAAGTTTCGCGATCCGACGGCTGCACTTGGCGCGCTCCGTTTGCCATTGTCTCTCTTGCTCCCCGTCGAGCCGTGCCGTTTCTCCCCTAGTACAATCTTTTGGACTTTCCAAGTGCGCAACTGCGAGATGTTTCTATTTCTCCTAGTTCCTCCGGGCCGCTGTTTACCTCTTCTTTGCCTCCTGCTTTTATTATACGTCACCCACTTTGAGTGTCTGACGTTTCTGCTTTTCCTCTCTTGCCACCGTGTGTGTGTATACGAAACTCGGCCAGCATGTAAATGCCATATCTCTCTCGCGCGCGCAGATAAGAAAAGTGCCGTGGATTATCCGATTGCCGTTGCACCGGAGAAACGGAGCGAGATATCAGAGTAAATTGCCTCTGTATACAGAGAACGACAGATGCGTCTACAGTTCGCTGTTGTTCCGGGGACGAATCTCGTGTGTATATATGCGCGCGCGAAGCTGCCTTTCGATCGGCTGGAGGAGCGATTGTTTGGACGTTAGAGTAAACTTTGCGCGACACCCAAAACGACTCGGCAGCGTAGGTACACAGTGATCAGAACGCAACCCGAATTAGCGGCTCACTTGTATATAGTCAAACTCGTGAAACCGCCAGTCGAGAACGGATCCTCGCTTGGTTGCACTGCACACGCGGGAAGCCATGTACCGCCGCGTCGACGTGAACCGGAGGGCGCGTCGTCAAATTCCGACGACGATTGTTGCAAAAACGCTTTCGAGCGCGCATTCCTCGAGCATCTGGCGTTTATGAGAGATAATTTCCGATGCCATTTTATTTATCCGCGTTCAGCTGCCCGGCAGCGATTATTTTTGATCCAGCCAAAGGTCCGATCATCAATATTACCCCCGAGATGCCGAGAGCCAGGTACCGAACGTCTATACGGTGGGACAGGTGTGGTACGTGTACCGACTTGCGGGCTTCTAGCATGAGAAGACGATTATTTCGCGAGCGGGTATACCCACAAATTATACGATTGCGCGGAGATGCGGTGGGTCGAGATTATAGTAGGAACGGCTATGAATTTACTATATGAATATAGTTCTATTTCGACCAAACTAGGTGAATTCAACTATGAAAATACATTGGTAATTACTATGAAGAAAATTTTAATGATGATAGATTTTAGGTAAATCTTGGCCTTGAATAAGTAGAATCTTCAATTCAGCAGTTAAATATAATTAATCTTCGTTGAACAATAATTCTTGCAGGTCGAACAATAATTGAATTTTGTTAAATGAAACTAAAGTGCCAAAGTTTTATTCACAATCAAATTGCTGATTTGACAAAATCTGCAGTATAGATCCTACTATAAATTTGCCCATTTATGGAACATTTAACTGAGAGGATTTCACCGCTAGTGTGGCTTGATAGTTTTTCCTTCTTGGGCAGAACATTTTCGTGAGAAATTGGAGGAAAAACAAGGATGGAATCTCGATCGCAGCGAACAAATACACATAAAACACAGTGACCCTCGGTGAGTTGGTTCAATGGAGAGGATGAGACGACACCGATGAGCAAAAAAGAATAGAAAGAAGAAAAAAACCGCTGCCAAGTGCCTTAGCAGTATGCTTTCTCAAAGAGGCTTTAATATCACCCACAAACGCTTCCCAAACCTGTATTTTCACCTTTCCACTACCGGAGATACTATCATCTGTTTTTCAAAAATTACAAAAAAATTATTTAATCAGTTCAATTCGTATCTTTGTGACTGTGGAAAGTGTCGTTCTTTTTCAATTGACCAAACTTTGTCGCGAGTATTGATGTCTGCCCGGGCTCTCTTATTATTTGATCAAATGCAACAAAGCAAACGGTTCTAGGTTATACACGATGCGAGACATTTAGACCTGCTTAATTTTTCGATCATACGATAATTCGGTCATACGGTTTAATGGTGGTTAAAATCGATCCGCCCTGCCCTTAAGTCCGTATTTAGCACACTTCAAGACTCATTTTGATCATTTTCGACGGCTGAGGTTGGGAATGATCAATTCAAAATCTATTTTGATCATTTTCGACGGCAAAAGACACAAAATTTTCCCAATTTTCTCTATAGTACGTTGAAAATACTGGAAACGAAACTTACATCAATTTTTTTCCCCATTAGCAACGGTTGCTAGGGCGGTGAACAACGGTTGCTAAGGAGCTAATTGGGAAGATTTTGTTCTTTGCCGTCGAAAATGATGGAAATAGGTCTTAAATTATTAATTTCCAACCTTCATAACGGTTGCTAGGGAAGTAAACAACGGTTGCTATGAAGAAAATAGAACAATTCAGTGTCCTTGGCCATCGAGTGTGACTTAAAACTGATTTTCCGGCTTGCCCCAATGAGCACTCATAAGGATTTGTGAGAAAACATGTTAAAAACGGTTGCTAAGGAAATAACCAACGGATTTTGCTGAAAATTGAACTCGGCCGAGATTTTGCCGCGAATAACCTGTGTGCAAAATTTCAAGAAAATCGGACCATTTCTTCGAGAGTTATCGTGGACGAAAAAAAACGTTACACACACACACAGACACACACACACACACACACACACACACACACACACACACACACACACACACACACACACACACACACACACACACCCACACACACACACACACACACACACACACACACACACACACACACACACACACACACACACACACACACACACACACACACACACACACACACACACACACACACACACACACACACACACACACACACAGACACAGAGACACACACACACACTTTTGGATTTCCATGTTTTTCGACCCGTAGATCACGAAAATCGAGGTCCCGAGGTCTGATTCGGTGGGTCGATTTTTGCCCCATTACAAAACTTTCTTTTTGAGAAAGCAAAAAGAAGGATTGATGAAAGCGATTAAACGCGGACAGGTATGAAAATGAGAAACTCGTGGACAAGTTGAAGGAGTGGGTCGTTAAGTGGCGAGTATGAATTGATATTGTCCATATAGCGATACGCGTCCGTAACATTTCAATCCGACGTCCGATTCCGAATCAGCTTTGAAAAATCATCAAGCCCGAGCACGACACAGCGAACTATAGCGGTGACCGGTTGTACAGTTAATCTCTCGGATTGGAGGGAAGCATCTCGAAATTGCCCCCCGCGAATCATCCGTCCCGTTCAGCCGCAACAATGAGCCGCGCGGAGTGTCTCGGCTGTCTGTCTATCCGGAAAGTGTAGCGCTCGCGCGATAATTAAAGCAGCCACGCTTGCGCGGCAAAGAAGAGAAGAGGCCGCGCGCAATAACTACCTCTCCGCGAGCGTCTCTTCAATGGAGCGACGCAAGGTCAGGGCAATTCTGCCTCGTCGCAGCTATACACAGCAGACGTCGGGAGAGAGAGAGTTGGTATGGGGAGTCACGTTCGCGGCTCCCGCGGGCGCACCAGACCAGATTAAAGAAAAGAAGCAAGACAAGAGCCGACGCCGCCGCCGCCTCCAGAAAGAGAGAGTCGAGCTTGTCGACACGTGAAAGGCCAGCCGAGTTTGGCAAGGGCGTCTCCCGACTCACACACACACACACACACACACACACACACACGTGTCCGCGTCCGGGAAGGAAGGAAGAACGAAGGGGGAGAGCGGATTATTCGCAGATGCATCGGCTGATGCAGACATCCGTCTCGCGCGCCGGCTCGGAAGAGTTGGAGAGGCAGCCTCGAGCCAACCCCTCCCCTGTATATCGGATTAGACTTGCCAAAGTGTTTTACTTTCCCGCCGATTTTTCTTATGCTCCCCCGGGGGCTGGCTGCTCCTTCGTCTATAGTCGCGCGCTTCTTTGTTATACGATCATAATATTCTCGCATATGCCAACGAGCTCGTCTCTACCGGCTAGATAAGTACCTTTTTGCCCGCGCGCAAAAAAGAGCAGGAAACAAGAGGTGGCCATTAAAAATTGATCGCGAGGAGCCGAGGCTCTCGATTTACACGGCCGATCTCGGGTTCGAGGATGAGGGGGAAATAAAACCGATCTTGATCGATGCCGGCATTCGACGATGCATATAACAGCCAGCGGTCCAAATTAGCCGCGAAAGAAAGAGAGACGGTCCCCCGAAATATAATAAGCCGGCTGCAGCTGCGAAGGGAGGAAAAAGGAAGGATAAACAGGCCGGGTCCCGGTCGTGTCTCGTGCGATTAACCGGGAGGGAATTCGAGGTCCGCTCGCGCGTTCTGAGAAGCTTGCTGGACGATTAGCGCGTCCGCTGCATATATACATACACTCGCCGAGGCTTTTATCTCTCTCTGCATGTCTCTGCGCCCGCGCACGCGCGACTATACATGCAGCAGGGCACTCGAGGAGTATATCGAGATGAAATTAACTCGTCCGCGCATCGACGACTCGGCGAGCCAAGAGGAATTGAAGGTTATCGTTGTCACGCGAGCTCGACCCGCAAAGCTAATTATGCGCTTTTCGGAACCCCGTCGGGATATACGCGCGCTTTTCGTGCCCGGGGATACAACGGCCAATTGCACCTGTGGCTCGGCTCGTTTATACTACACTGAGAGAAAAAGATAGTAATGGTTACTAGATTTTTACTAGGTTTTCTAGTAGAATACGGGGACAACTAAGTTATATTAGTAACCTTTACTAAGCAAAAACTAGTAATCATTACTAGAAAAATTAGCATTCATTATTAAATTTAATAGGGTATTTTACTAGGGTATATTGTAAAATTTACTATATTTCTAGTAACATTTATTATATTTCTAGTAAAATTTACGATATTTGAGGTAACTGTACCCAATGTTCCACCTCTTAAGATTTGTTTGCAAATTTGACTATGATAATATTAGAATTCCGGAATTCTGAGAACGCCATCTTCAAGGGTAATTTAAGGCTTATCAGAAACCTTTACTATAATGATAATTTGTCCATTTTAACCTATGCAAAATATGAATTGAACAAAACCACTCAAAGAGGCCACATTAGGCACAGTCACCCTATAGTGTATGGAGAAGTAAATAAATTGAAAATAGGTAATTAAAGCTGGAATTTATTTATTATTAATCATCCACTTTTATACACTAGCTTTCGTTACGGTCGATTTATTACATAATATATTAAGTAGATACTTGAGACACTAGATACTACAAATGATATAGTCATTTTTATCCCTTAATGTATATACAGAATAATTTTTATAGCATTCTAGTTCATTAAAATGAATCAAACTAGAGCGACTGATTTTTTTCACTTGTGACAGCTGCAGATGCTCATCAACGCCAATAGTTTCATAATGTTGTACAACTGCAGCAAAATTTTTAAGATTGAGATGATCATGAAATTGCCTGCGTCGATAAAGTTCTGTGATTTTCCCATATATTGGTAAATGATCATCCTCATTACAATGAATAAGTATGAATGTATCTTTTTCAAATTTTATATTATCCAATTCTATATATTTGATACATTCATACTCATCGCTATTTTCAAACCAAAAATTATTTAGTAGATCACCTGAAGGAGAGTTCTGTTGTTCCAAGAGCACTGACAGATACCGAAGAAATTGAATGTAACCAAACCGTGTATGTATACCCATCTGACCATAGGTACATGAACTATACAGTGAAATTCCTTGAACACCCCCATTTCAGTAAATAATATGAAACGGATTTTAACGTCAACGAAAAGTTCAAGTTAAGTCAAATAATTTCGTTGCTCTACAAACGCTAATACGATTTTGGAGGGAAAAATATATTCATCCGTCAAAATGTTACATGAAAAATTAGTGAAAATTCATATACAACTTAGTAAAATTTACTAGAAATATAGTAAAAAGCTGAAAAAATAGTAAATTTTACTAGAATTTATCTAGTAAATGATATTACTAAATTTTACTATCAGGAATTTTAAACTTTACTAGAAATATAGTACTCAGTCTCAGAAAATCTAGTAAAGGCTGCTAGGTTTTCCTCTACCAAGTCGACTTAGTAAATTTTCCTAACCAGATTTTTCTCAGTGTATATGTGTATACGCGTATCACATCTTGATTCGTCAGGTATATATACTTGATGTACTATCTTGTATAACCTTTTTAGGGTAGAAAGATGGGGAAACGGAAATTTTGTTTCGAGTCGCGATTTCAAGGACAATATCCGCTTCGTTATCGCACACTCTACAATAAAGAGACGAAATTAATCTCCCTCGAGTGCAATACAAAACCCGATATTCGTATATGTATAAACTCGATAATCATTCCAGCACGTGTGTACATATACATGGTATAGGAAGACTGGAGAATCGCACGTGTAGACTATAACGCTCATACCCCGGCCGTTGCTATGGCCACTTTTGGAGCGCGCATCAAAGAGCATCGATACTGATTCGATAGTCGCGATTTTTCCGGCTCTCGTCGGCCACCATCCGGCTGTTTCCGCCCGACAGAATGGCAGATAAGAACAAGGAGAGTCCAAGCACGCGCGTTATCACGGCGTGTTCTGAGCGGCGAAACGACGTTATCTGGAATGCGCGCGGGCTTTCACGGAGGCAACCTGTTGCTCGCGCGCCGCGCGCCTCTCTCTATCTTTCTCCGTCTCTCGCTTCGCTCCTTTCCTCCTCCCCCCCCGCCGCCGCCTCTTTTATTTTCTAGCGAAAAGGAAAAAAAAGGAAAAATTCGCTTTCCTTTATATGTACAACGCTGCAGCGGAAAACGAGGCGGTTTACAATTTGATGTCGGACAAGGGCCTGGCGCTGCTCGAACGATGCGGATGGGAGAGAGAGAGAGAGAGATGGAGATGCGCTGGATGCACACACACACAGGAATTACACGGCGAGCCTGGATGATTGCAGCGGCTTTTCAAATTACTGTTTCGACTTGGTGTGTATTCACGAGTTCCGAGCCGGAGCCACGCGCGCTTGTTTGTTTTAATTGTTAGGCTCCCGAGGATTCTATTTATAATTACTACCTGCACTCTTTGCAATTTGCGATAATCAGCGGCTTGCCGCGTACCGCATGTATATACATATCATCGCTGCCGATATTGAATAACTCTTGCTCTTGTGTGTATATTCCTCGATGAGTGTGAACTAGCGATTAAAACGCGATCCGTCGTCGATCGATTCGAAAAGTGGGAAAAAAGGGGTGAACCCGCCGGCAATCATCAATCGCTCGTTACCACCCGTGTCTCTCTCCCAACACCTGCAGCGACGAAAAAGCGTCCGACATACGCGCGGGCCAAAGTTCGCAAATACACGTGCGGGCGACAAAAACGTATACATAAAACTCGCATCCGTTACCCGCGCGAAACTCGAGCGCCAACGTCGGGCTGATTTGCATGAGTGTGTCGCATCCCCCGCGCGTGGGGCAGGAGACGAGTCGAGCCGAGGAATCGATCCGTCCAAGATCGAGCTCGCGAGCGAGTTTTAATTAATGCGACGCTGGGACACGATGGAGCAGAGCACAAGTTGGCCGTATTCAAATGGGCCCGGGCGGATTTTCCGTCGGCGGGGCGCGTGTACGTGTACGCGGCAGATGGTCAGAGATGCGCCAAATCCATTTGGCCCCAGCCGCTACCCCCGTTGTCCCTCCGCCGCGCGCACTTCCATCAACTTCTAATTCAATTTGCCCCCTCACCGGAGAAGGGCAGGAGGGACAGGCGGCCGCGTGATTCGATTTCCGCCGACCCCCACGCGCGATCCAGCCAACTTACGCTTTTTGACCCGCGCTCGAGCAACCGTGTGTTTCTCCCCCGCGCACAGCTCGAGCCCGGATAAATCACGGCCCTCGCGCAAATGCTTTTTCGCCTCGAGCTTTTGACGTCTCACGCGCGCGCGTGCGAGCAAGCGAGCGTGAAACAATATGCCCGGGTATGTGCCAGCCCGGGGAGAAAAATGACCGACTGCTCACACGCGGACGACACACACACACACACGGCTAATCGAGGGACTCGGTGGTTCGAATCCGATGTTCCGACGCGCGCTTGGCTTGATATATTCAA
Organism: Aphelinus atriplicis; assembly: GCA_020882685.1. NCBI lineage: Eukaryota > Metazoa > Arthropoda > Insecta > Hymenoptera > Aphelinidae > Aphelinus > Aphelinus atriplicis. The sequence continues at coordinate 3,032,318 of CM037073.1, forward strand.
ATTTCATATCGCCGAGATCTTGACGCTTCTTTTTTTTTCGTCGTTCGTCGGCTGGATGATCGAGCTCCAGCGTACACATGTACACATGCGTTTACAGAGCGACTCGGTGGATTTCGCATCGACGGTACGATCCAGGGTATACGAGCTTTAATTTCCACGCTGTTTTCCACTTGTTGCGAGAAACAAAGCCGCGGGTATGTAATCGTCGGCGGCGAGTAAGAGTAAACCCGGCGGCGAGAGAACGCAGCAGCTGTGTGTGTGTGTGTGTGTGTATAAAGTTTACCGTGGAAAAATGCGGGGGCCGGCTGCGCAGCCGCGTATAAACAAGTCGGTTCGCGACCGTAAAAACATTAATATCGGCTAACCGAGCCAGACAAATATCAGCGTTGCGCGTATATCGCTTTTCGATGCTGCGCGGGGGGGCTTACAGCTGCGCGCCGCGCCGGCAACCCGCTCGGCTCTTCTATTTCTCGTTGCTATTCGCGCTCGCGCGCGAGAGAGAATCCGATTTGCCCTGGCGTAATAAACCGCTCGTTTACCAGTGCGTTAGTGTGTACGTATACCCCCCGCCCCACTGCAGCCCGGCGAAACTTGCAGCCGCGCCGCCGGTAATTCGTTCTTATTACGAAAGCGAGGGGAGGAAGCTACGGTTGTGCGGAGAGCACAAGTGAATTATTCAGCAGGCAAAGATCTGCCGCCGCGACGAGTCTCGATTCTCCGATCTGTCCCTTGCATAACGGAGCTTTTCAACGAAGGGATATCCCTGATCCACCACCGGCGCGTCGGGGACCAAAGTCGCTATATCCGAATCGAAGTACCCGATAGCACAATAGGCCCCCGCGATATTTATACTCCCAGTCGAATTAACCTCGGCAAAATATTGCCGTATCAGCTCGCGCGCGTTAACTTTATCGTATATGTGTATGCACACACAAGCGCACACGCAGGCAAAGTGAAAATGTCGCGCGCGCGCGCGAGAGTCGTTTCTTTTGCCGGGGCTGCAGCAGCAGCTGCAGGCGCGATACAATTTATCCGAACGATGGAAGGAACGGAGGGCCGGCTTATCTGGCGCGCGCGAAGCCCACGGGAATTCCACCGAGTGTTGCGCGCGACTATACCACGTCGCACAGTTTGAAAATTGAAAGAAAGCGAATTCTTACATAATCCGGTTGCGCCCCGCGAAAGGCTATACCGAGCTGGTGTATCGGGTATCCCCGCCGCCGCCAGCCTCATAATTAAAGGGCCTAAGGGGTGAGGAGAGAAAAAAAGGATGTGCGCGCGCGAGAGAGAGATAAAAGCCATTAAGGGGAGCCGTTAATGATGAGGATATAACCTAGCGCGTGTGTATATGTGCTCTCTCTCTCTCTTTTGTACATATAAATCTATGTGTATTCACCGCTCGCTCGGTACGTGTAATCGGGTTTCATGCCTCGTGATCATGTCAGCTACCCGCGACTCACACACACACACACCCGTCGTTCGTTCCTCGCGTTTTCGGAGCACCTAAACACATCAGAGAGACGCGTCTCTCGATATCTGGTGTCGCGCGCGGGGCCCAAGTCACTGCCAACTCCGCTAATAAGTTGCAGGAGGGCGGCTCTCGATAACACTGGCGCGCTTTGATGTATCAACGGGCCGCGAACCGCGAGGGAATCCCTCGCGTCGCGCGCCATCCTCCCCCGGGGGTACATATAACCGTTCGGCTCATTAACCTTTCGTAATAAGATGTGCCGACTCGCAATGCAATATATAACCCGAACGCGCGCACGAATTATGAAACACGATCGAGTTACAGCGGGGCTTTGATAATGTATTCGAGAGCCGAGAGAGAATATTCCCTGCCGTCCGCATAGGTGCGGAGCTCGCGGGAGGAGATCAGTGGGACACACATGCGCGACCCGGTGGAACCGCGAGGAATCGCAGTGTGTGTGTGTATGCAGAACATACACAGCTGGCGCAATTGAATCGACGACGTCTCAGCCTGTTTGGCTTGAAGAGCTGCTATACACTCTCCGGCGAGGCTTTCTAGTGACGGGCGTAACGTGATACGTTTTACCGCCGCGGCGAGAGCATCTACACACGCGTATCTTATCCCGCAGGGGCTGCCGGAAATTAATCGGCGCGCGCGCACGGCCCTCTCAAAGGCTACTCCCAATTAGCGGGCTCTCTCTCTCTCTCTCGCGCCGCGACCGGTCCGCGATAACGCGCGCGCCGCACCGCCGGGGGAAACACGAGAACGGTTTAGTGCGCGCGCCGTCCCCTAAGCCGCTTTCGGTGGCTCTCTGGACCACTGCTGCTACACTTCGTTCGTTATTCCGATTGTGAGCTCGGCCGACGCCACTGCCAACCGACCCCATATACGCTCGTATATACGTGTATAATTAATCGGCCGGACCCTGTTCTCTTTTTTTCGGTGATTCGAGCGTTTTTAAAAATTCATTCGAATTATTATGGCTTGTGACATATAGGGGTATGCTCCACCCATTCGGTGTTTATGTATATGGGCAATTCTATTTTGAGCCAAATAAAATTTTTCGATGTTCGATCCCACAGAGAATCGCCCATATATACTCGCTTCCGGAGCTGTGTCGCGACCTAAAATATTGTTGATAGTAATACAGATTAATTAGGGAAAAAAACATTTCCACGAGTCGCCAGGACCTTTGTACCAGCACTAATTTTCTACTCAATTTTTCAGTAATTTCTCCTCTTTATCTTATTTCACTCTCGCGTACCTGAGAATTTTCTCAATACACTCGAACTCGAGTAAAAATCGAACGACATACGATCCTTAGCCGATTTTGTCCTTCTTATCAATTGTCTCAATAGACTTTTGTTTTTTTTTCTTCCAAGTGTACCCAATACGCATGATCCCTTGAATCATTGATTTTTCTCTCTATTTCACGAGATTCATGCCCGAAACAAACAATTTTTAGAAAATTCCTGCTACTAGCGTAGAACAGCCCGAGCTAGAAGCAGCTTGGCTCATATTGGACATATTATTGAACAGAGCTTTCATTTCCTCACCAACAGAGAAAATGTGCATATTGAACGCGGAATAATACCTTTCGCGCTAAAATAGCCCCCCACATTGGGAACACCTGTCTTACAATATCATATTGCTCTTTGCAGCAGAGACGCAGAGCATCCGAACGCACTTCAAAATCTGAATTATCGTACCAAACGCCATTTCTCGCATGAAACAACTACGTCGTTACAATTGAAGAGTTCGATTAGATACAAAAGCTTCTAAAATACACACGGCGTTTGTCGAGACGTCTCTTCGTACTATACAGGAACAAGCTGCTCGTTTCGCAAGGGAGTATAGCGATAAAAAATAATTCGCAACATTCCAACGGTGGTACGGGCGCAGCGGGCGAAATTTTCCTCCGCGAGAGCCGTGGGGGGTATGGCGCGCGCGATATGATGAGCAAAAATTTTGCCAATGAATTCGGAGGGCGCATTCGCAGCCAGGTGCACGCTATACGTATACGTATACACAGGACAGAGAGCGAGAGAGTTGGCTTCTCTTCCTCGCGCCGGGGAAAATTCGATTCAGCGATGCAAGCGGAGCTGCGCAAGAATGGGAGGAGGCGCCCCTTATCGCCGGCGCGGGGGCTGCTTAAAATTTCCCCGGCGCGCCGGGTTAGGAGATTCGCGAAAAGTCCTCGTAAATTCCTGCCGGATGCCGTAAAGGCGCGATCGCGCGAGTATGCTCGCTCGCACAAAGCTCGCTGTTTATTCCGAGCGACTCCCCAAGAGTCGAGAGCGGCAGCAGCTTTAACGACTGCTCCGATAGATCGAGATCGCGAATTTTTTCCCTCCTCCTCCACACATAGCGTGTAATAAGCAGTGGCGCGAGAAGCACTGCAATAACTCACGCGCGTCTTTTGTGCGCTGACGTGGCGATTGTCTCTCTATATATTATAATAAGCGAGTTGGCGGTGATTTAGGGGTGGTTGAAGACACAGAGCCTCTCCGAGAGCCGTTAGAGAGGAGCTGCGACGGCTTTGTGCATGGACGGACGTGCAAGGTGTTTGCCGACGTCTGCTCGTTACCCGGCCGAGAGCGCGCGATGAGCTTTGCATGGATTAATTGGGTCGGCGCCGGCGACCGACCGACCGACCGACCGACCGGCCGGTCAATACACTTGATTAGTATAGACAGATGTAGCCGCGAGCGGCCAGACGCGATATGCATTTCAACGGCCACCGCACCGATCGTGTTTGGCCATTCTGTCGAGTAGGCTTTCGCGCGCGCTCGGTCGGAGATATGACGTACGGGACTCGAGAGAACCAGTCCATCGACGGGTTCGCGCAACAACGCTTCCAAAGGAAATCCACCAATATAACACGGCGTCGTCGCGAGACACGATCGCCCCGGGCCACGTCTATTTCCGTGTATATCCAGAGCGCAGATGAATTATTTACCGGCCCCCGGCGGCTGCTCGATCAATACGCCGATCATCCGGTGGCTATATACACACCGGAGCTGACAATAGCCACGAGCGGCAGATTTGAAGAGGAGAAAAATCCACCCCCCGCCAGCGACAGCCGCGAAGATTTCGATTGTCCCCTCGCGGCGGGCTGCTGCTGCCACTCGCAGAATATCACGGCTCGCGGAGCTCTTTCTCTCTCTTTGGACAAACTCGATTTGGCGGCCGCCCTGTTTTCTTTCACCGCTCGGGAAATCTGTCGTCGACAGGGGCCCGCAGTGCGCGTATAACTCTCTCGTCCGCGAGAGCGTCGAAATAAAGCAGTTTACAGCCCCCGAGACGTCGGCAATTAAGACCGTCTTCTAGATTTCTTCGACCCTCGAGGAAAACTCGAAGAAAGACTCGCGACTTTCTCGAATATATCTCCCTGTTTCTGGAGAGCAATCCGATTACGGAACGATCGACTGTCGCTCGTTTGCCGCATCTCCCCGGCGTGTATGGCTCTCGATTATAAAGAAAAATCTCCTTCGTACTACTTCCTTGCCACTTTACGGGCGTACTTTCGCCGAGTGTCGCACGCGCGCGACTGACTGCTGGCCTACATCAGTTCGAAGATTTAGCGGAGCTTTTGTTGCAATTTCAGCCGCGCAGTAAAAGCCAGAGGGATGTCGCTCGTTCGGATCGCAGCCCAGCCATCTACTCGATCTCCCCGAGAGGGCTACTTGAATTTATAACTCAATCTGCCGCGGCACTCAATCGCCATTACTTTTGTTCTTGTATATTCTCAAATCGGATATGTATACATGCTTGTCGTTGTCTCGAGAGAGCCCGAGACGTAACCGGGGGAAAGAATCACTTCGTTACGACGACTGACCAAGTTTTTACCCGACCAAGTTTCGTCATTAAATCTCACGTAGCTCTGTTAACTATCCAGCTATTGTACCGCGAGCTAATCCGAGTCGTACGTCCCCTGCCAATTCGTCCATGCGCAACTTGACGCAAAGAACTTTATACAATAATACTCGACAAGAGAGAAACGATGAAAGTAAATCGAAAACAAAAGACTACACGAGGGGATCAACATTTTGATTATAATCTCCTCGCAGTTGGGCGTTTGTCTTTGAAAAAACTCCCGGAGCACTTGCTCTGCCGTCCATCAGGACGACGACACACGCCTTCGTTGGCCATGTGGCCAATTTTCCGACTCTTCGAGTCGTCGTCCCGCAATCGTCACCTTTCAATCCCATCGGCGAAACTCGATTGCGAACAATCAAAGCACCGAGGCGCCCGCGTATATAGAAAACCAGCATGTCGGAGCTGCGTCGACTAATAGCAAAGAGAGTCGGAGCGAGCTTCTGCAAAATAACGCGTTGCCAAATTAACGTCGTCAAAGCCAGGGGGCGGGGGGTAGTTGCTTTTGATCAGGGCGTAATGTGTATCGCAGAGACTTTGGTGGTGGTGCAGTGTGTGTGCATAGCGGGTCGTTTCCGCGAGAGAAACACACACACACACACACACACACAGGCTCGGGGCTTGCAAAGTAATTCGGGAGGTGCCGTAGGTGGATTTCCCGTCAGAGCCACGTGCGACACGCGTCGCTGCGCTCCTGAACCGAAGCGTTTAGAGAGCGCGCGCGTGACGAGAGCCGGGCTCGCTCTCTGACAAATGGCTTTTCGATCGAGCCACCATTCAATTGACGGGGCCAGTCAGTTGCTCCCCCTCTCAATTGATATTGCGCGCCCAAGATAATCCGAGTTCGAGTCGACTGCTGGCTGACGGAGTTATTCGTCTGGAGCACCCTCGAGACACGCCTCCCGATCACATGTCGCATGCCAAGTATTATTCGCGCGTGTATTCGAATCGTCGCTGATGGTACGTGTGCTACCTGGAGAATCGATCGAGTACACACGGAAAGGGAAGATTTCCTCAAGAACTAGTCGAGTTGACTCGATGTCAAAAAATCCGAAAAATCGTCAATGTTCATTTTTGTTACCGGAGCTCCTTCTGAGTTCTAAATTTCTCGCAGTGTACATTCAAGTCCGACTGTACACTGTAAAGACGATTTTGCAACGCAGGGCATAGTAATTATTCACTGTGAGCTTCAGTCAAATATGAATGCTCACTGTGACTCGACATGGTGAAAATCGGTAACTGTACTCGCAGTTAAAAATTCTCTGTAATTAAAGTGACTCATCCATCCACAGCTGTTTGGCCACATAATTGTTCACTGTAGCTTTAATGAATAATCCACTATTAGTAAAAACGTTCCACTGAAGCTTACAGTAAGATTTTCACCGTCAGCAATTCGGAGAGTATTAAATCGCGAACTGATAAAATTCAATAAAAACTCTTAATCATCGGGAAGCCAATGAAGCACTGCACCGGTCCTTCGAGTAATTTTCCACAGGCCTTTCCTCCGCTAGTATATTGTCGTCCCCTCACTTGTCGCATCCAGAGGTCTGCATCGCACTTGGCCGGTGCGGCACATAATCCCGATCTCCGGCTGCATCAATGCACTGCCGAGTGTACACGCCGGAGCGGCCAAATCACGCGTCAGCTCTCAAATCACTGCCGACGTCCAGCTTCGAGGCAAACAACCGGGGGCGATAGTGCGCGAGGCTGACGGGGGTTACACACAGGCGCGACGCGCCGTATATCCGCGCCAAGGGCCCTCCGCAGACGCTCGACGATCCATTCAATCGTCGCTCTATCCACGACTCGTCGATTCATCGCCAAGGCCTTTATTAATCGACGGCCCGGGCGATGCATCTATATGGCCGGGCAAATTTATGCGCCCCAATAATGGACGATTGTTTACACTGCGGCCGGCCGTTCGTTAAGCGAATTGCCAGAGGTGCGCACGTGTGTGTGTGTGTGTGTGTGTGTGTATAGAAGCCCAATCGAGGTAATGGCCGCATATATCGGGGAGGGGTGGCCGAGTGATAAAGTGGCGCACCGAGACTTTTTGACGAGAGGGCACGCGTGGAAAGTGCGCCGAGCGAGTTTTGCCGATTGTTTGCCGAGCTTTCGCCTTGATTTACGCGCGCGCGGCCGTTACGCGACGAAAATTCGTTGATGAATATATACCCCTCGACGTGATTACGCGCGCGACTATACTCATCCCACGGGCAATTTCGATACACGTGTTTTTCTCGTCGTGTGCCATACACCTCTCGAACTTTGGATTAATTTGATAAGCTTGTGCGCAGTAGAGTTTTTGACGCGCAGCGTACCGGCCGATAGAGCCAAGAGAATCTCGTCACGGCCCCCCCCCCCGGCTTTCAGAGTTCAAAGTGCTTTTGTCGAAAGGGGGGTATATCGGGGAACACGCTGTGCTTTACACGCTCGCGTTTACGCTTAGGTCACGATCACTTTGCTGTACGCCACGGAAAAGAGCTCGCTCGTTGCCAGAGGAGGTGTGTGCGGGGAAGAAAAAAAGCTGCGGGTCGACAGGCGCGTGAAGCTTTATATACTCAAAGAAGAAGAAAAATATATTATATCGAAGGATGTCGACGGCGAAAATTCGATCCCCCGCAAGGCCTGAGAGCTGTCGAATATGTTCCAAAAATAATCGGTGTTTGGATAGCCCGGTATTTTAATTGTTTGATCCGGAGCTCGCGGATTTTCCAGCGAACGATAACGCGAGAGCGTGAAATAAAAAAAGAAAATATCCTTACTTTGACGAACGAACGCATCGTGGACGAGAGAAGTATTACAAAGTCTCAAGTTCGAGCGCTAATTGGATGTAATTACGCCGGGAATGTAGAACAAATTAGAGTGGAGGATGTGGAATGCACAGAGCGAGGATGTATTTTTAGATATGATGACCGCGTTCTTCAAAATAATTGAATCAATCACGAGACAGTTCGAAACGAACAAAAAAACCGAATTTCGAGGAATTGGACGGGTGATTCACGAAAAATGACATATGCCACGAAGCGACGCGTATTCTGTCAGATCTCATTGAGAGTCAATTGCACATGTTGAATTGGCTGTCACTCGAGGAATTGGCTCCCAGCGAAGTCAATGATGAAATGCACGAGCATCGCATCTTTCATCCAATTGCAGTGAAGGAGAAAAACGCTAAATCAAGTTGCTCCAAGTACCCGACTGTGAATCAGGCTTCACTATGCACAATATCGCTCGATCGTACCTATATAGCTATGAATTATCAATTCATCGATTGTCGAGCTGAATGGTCGCGTATATATATATATCAAACAAACGAGGGATATTAGCATAACACTCGTCGAAAAGTATCATGTCCGTTGTCGCGAGCTCTACTGTTCCCTGGCTACCTCTTCTCATCCGATAAAAGCAAGATGAAATTAAACGATCCTCCCTAACTGTCGCGCATGAAACTCACGAGCTATTACGCGCTGCCGTCGCCACTCTCGCGCGGGCGTATTTCACTCGCGGCGGCGGTGTTTTCGAGACGAGAAGGGGACGCACACACACACGTGTACATAGCGCCGGGCGCGATATTTCACGGGGCGGCAAATCATACAAAAAGCCCCGTTAATTTCGTGCCCTATCCGTTGAGTTAAAAAGGAAAACTATACACAGCGGGTAGAAGAGAGAGAGAAGGCGGCAGTCGGCAAAAATTGCCGGGGACACACGGCTGTGCTACGTACACGCCGCCAGCTCCCGGCGCGGACGATAATTTCTCGAAGCGCGCGGCGCTTATTTCGGCGCCAGAGGAATTGCATTATTTCCCGACTCTGTGTATATATACGTATACACGGGCTCGCCGGCGCGTACTTAGCGCTGCAGGCACGCGGGGCGAACAACGAAAATGAGAAAGAACAGCTCGCTCTCTGGCGGAGACACTTTGTTATTGTGCGGCGGCGGGACGCTGCTTTTTCGAGAGCGCGTCTTTCCGAGCTCGCGCGAAACGGATAAATTCATTTGTTCGCGAAAAGCACCGGCCCCCGAATTTCACTCGGGCGAGCTCGATTCGCGCTGAATTTAATCGGGCAGTTTTGACGACACTCGGCGGCGGCTCGCTGATTTATTCAACCGAGCGAGAGACGCGGTTGTATGGAATAATAATCAATTACGAATCGCGTATAATTGGCGGTAAGCAACGAGTCGCGGTAATTACAATTGAACGGCAATTAGCGCTTTGAAATACGGACTTGCCCGGACAACGGCCGCGAGTAATCCCTTAATGCCGTCACATTAAGACCGCAGGACCGAGGGTTTGCTCGGAAAAACGAAGCGCCGAGAGAATCTCGGGATGAAGCTACTACTTTATCAAGAGCAATTACTCTTTAAAACACATATATACCACAAAGACTAGTAAATTTACAGACGACGGGTGGAATTTTTATATACACTTCGATCCAACAATTATACACAACAATGTTTGCAATTTTTTCACGTACTTTTTTTTTATCATACAGTGAAGGCCATTTGTCTATAGATATGCACTTGAAAAGAATCACGAGCCCGGAAAATGACAAATCTGTCGAGAATTTTCATTGGCTGTCACACAGAGAGTGTACATAACAAACGCGCGAATGAAAAAATGCCCGTTTGGTTAGTCAGTTCTGGAAATAATTGAAGAAGATGTTTTGTAAAATAAAATGTAACGTTGAATAACAGAGCGCCGAGAATGTATGGCCAGCTTTGAAAAATAATGACATATCCTCCCCAATCAATTTTCACGTTGGAAACATCGCTCATACTCACGCAATGCCGATGGTTAATGGAAGTGCGAAGATGTGTATGATCACTCACCTGTAACAAGAGGAAAAATAACGAGTATTAGTATGGAGCGAAGAATAAAGAATCATTATATTTTTGACATGGTATATATTATCAGTTTCATATTCCCCGCATTGTTCGTCAATCATGACCCTTTTCCACAAGAGACAAGAGTTGTAACGGCTGTTAATCCACTCGGATGAAAATCTCGAGTGTTTCACGCTAGTTCGGCGCGCTAAACGGGAAAATCACGCGCGTCCAAGCGGTTGTCCAAGAATTGTCGAGGATTAATCTTGCTCAGCGAAGCGCTGGCTTCACCCACGCTCGATAAGCTCGCGTCTTCCGTCGTGGCCGTCCGAGCAGCAAAATTGCGTCTGCCTTCCGCGAAGAACCAAGCGGGTCGTCTTAACATCGCGCGTATGTGTAATTTTTCGTCGCGCGCGGCTCTGGATTAATGAGGGGCCGGCTGTTGGAGCTGAGACGCTGCCGCCGCGGGACGAATTGAGGCTCTTTGCGCGGGCCATATAATGGAATTAGCGTAGGTGGCCTGCTCGTCGTTCTAAATGCAGCTAAACGACGGCATCCTGATTACACGGGACCGGGGCAATTAAGCAATTGGCCGCGCGCGCGGGTTCCATGTCGGCGGCGCGACGACGCGCATATGTTGTACCCGGAAGGCCCACCGTCGAATCGAACCAAGCCCAGCTACACGGACGGATAATTGTTTTACGCGACGCGAGTCGAAGAGTTTGCGCCGAGCTTATGTGCACAGGGCGGAGTCGGCCCCGTGGAAGCGAGACGGACACGGCAACGAGATTAAGCCGGGCGGCGCTAGTCGGTTTTTGCCCGGGGCAAACGGGGACCGACGATTATTCGTACGGAGGGGGGGAGTGTCCCGACGACCTGTCCCTCGGCTTTTTGCCCCCGAGTCACCGGGTGAAAATTACCCGACTGTCCCCCGGAGTTAGCTCGCGGTCTGTTTCAATTAGCATCGCATCCCCGGCCGCCGCCTCCGGTTTTTGCATCCGACCCGCCGCGAGCCTAGTCCACGTTAGCACACGTGCGACCGATTCGGGAAGCCCCGAGTCTGTAATCGACGCGCGACTCCTCCGTCGGCCGTGGAATCGAGTTATTATCGCGGAATCGATACAATCTCTGTTGTATACATATATAGAGTAGAAGGAGGGAACTGAGTGCATGAGTCGGGGGGAAGAAAAAACAACGCGACGCTGAGGGATATTGAATATCAGTCAGGGAAAATTAATATCTCGCCCCGCGGTGCGCGCCAGCTTCGAATGAATTTCATTTTTCATACTAGCCGCCCCGCGGAGATCGATTCAGCGGCCCGCCCGAGCGGAAGGCTCTCTGATTTTTTCCCCACCCCGGTTTGCAATCGATCGTGTGTAACAACGGGAAAACGAATCGCGCCTCATCGGCCGACGGGATGAAACAATCGAGCAAAGAAACAAACACATTATATGTATACATAGCAATTCCCAATCTACCGCTCGAGCGACTCGGGATACTCATGAGATTACGGAGACGATTCGGCAGGTGGAAGTAAACTAAGTACATACACACAAGTGGGCGCAGGAGTGGGGGCGCAATCAATTCGCGAGCGATCGCGAGTAGAAGAAAATTGGTATAATTAGAGGGGCGCGTGAGCGGCAGGCGTCAGCTGTACGGGCGGCGCGCGTGGGCAAAGGGCTACATCGGGTCGCGAGAGCTCAAGCAGGAAGACGGAAGTGGACGATCGCGCGCGCGCGCGCGGAAACAATAAGCCTGGCGCATGACTCAGCTGTACGGCAGCAGCGAGAGAACGGATAATAACGAGCGTGCGCTTCGACTCGACGCGGATATATGCGCTGGCGCTTTTTTCATATACATAATACACCCCCTCCGCTTTTTTTCCGCTGGATGCACACCTCGCCTTGTAAACGTCGTGTCGTTCGGAGGCTCCCTTCCCTGTTGCTTGTGTATCTAGTATTTTTCGATGCAGCATATTTTCGCAGTTCCATCGGGATGCGAGAGGGGGCAGGGATTCCTAAATTAATTAACTAACTCGATCTCCGGGAAGACTACTTATTAGTGGGAAACACACAAACGAGTGGGAGAGGCAGCCGAGAGGAAAACTAACTAACAAGGTGGAGTTGGGGGAGAAGCGAGAGGAAAAGGAAGGTCGCGCCCGCGGGAGGAGCGGATGAGATTAGAAAAGAACGTGAGATGCAGGGCTAATGGTACGGTATCGCCCCGCGAAAATCTCAAGTGTGTATGTACGTGTGTAGCCGCGACGTGGGGCAAACGGCGACGATCTCCCAGTCGCGCACTTCCGGTTAACGGGGGCGCCGTCGAGCAAATCGACGGTCGGACACTGCGCCTTACGTCGGATACGCTTCGCGCAACGCACCTGCGCTGCTTCTTCGCATCCCCGGCTCGCTTCCGAATCTGGTTTTATCCTCTTCCTTCGCGTGGAATTAAACGCAAAAATTCCTCTTCGCATTCGAATCGTGTATATCCATTTGGCTGCGCATACACATATATATATATATATATATATATATATATATATATATATATATATATATATATATATATATATATATATATATATATATACTCTCGATTAATCAAATCGATCCGGCTAATTTGTTCATCGATCAGCGAGAGACCAAACCAACCGCGGACTTGATTATTTTTTCTCTTCGAAACTTCATGACACAAAAGTTTCTCAGACGAGGAGGAGGTGGATGATGAGGAAAAGAAAAAAAAAGCCCGGAAAGGAATACTCAAAGGTATATACGGGGGCGTACCGCGGCGGATAATTAACCGCGAAAGTAGGGAAGCCTCGGCTCCGTCAGTCAATAAGGACAGCGAAGGGTCATCTCACCAGCGCGGCGGCGGAGAGCGAGCGAAGAAAAATTGAAGCGGAAGCCGGGGGACGGGGGGGGCAGAGTCGAAAGCGGAGGGAATAGAATGGAAAAGAGGTCGAGAGCAAAGCCCTCCGTCTAGTTTCAATCCGTTTATGAGCCGCGGCGAAAGCAGGGCTACTCTCTACATCCCGATAGTCGCGTGTGTACCTTCCGCGAATCCAATTAGTCCCTGGCGCTTCTTCTTCGTTTTTTTCTTTCTCTGCTCTATACGCGGGATCGGACGGCGGCGACGCATCGCGCGACGGCGGAGAATCGATGCGCGCGGCGGGAGAGGCTCAAGTTTGTTTTAACCAGATCCGTTCCAGTTAGCTGGCTGAGTTTGATAAGCCCGGAATTTCGGTTTGGAATTGGATTATGGGCTGAAACTAATAACGGCCGATGTGCTTGTGGTAAGTTTGACGCTGCCGCCGCCGCCGCCGCCACCGCTGCCAGTAGTTAGTGCCCCGACTGTAACTTGGAATGAGGAGATGTTTATCGCCTCGTGATTGATACTCATTGAGATATTCTATTTCTCTCGTTGAAGCTGATTCGAAGCGTATGGCTAGCTCCTGCGATTTGTTTCTCGGCTCGATTCGCCGTTGTTTTCCTATGGACTGTTTGGTTTGAAACATCAGAGCCAAGTAGTAGACCATATCGCAGGGGGCAAAGTGATGTCGAAGCTCGTGGAATTGTCGATACTATTTCATCCCAAGTTCTCGAGGACGAAAGCCTATGGCCCGATGCGAGCGAGAAGTTGAAAACCACGTAGGCACTTGGGCCGGAGTTTGCCGCGCGCGAAATGTAATCGAGCAAAGTTTTTGAATAAATTCGGCGGATTTTTTCTCCTCCTCTCGGCCCGGAGGCTCCCGCTTACTGCACAAATCTAGAGAGCATAACTCGCGCCCCAAGTTTCAATACGCATTTTCCCTCGGCTCGACGTGTAAGCGCATCCATGTATATACATACATGCGCGGGAGGAGCATCTCGCGAAGGGACTCTCGTCAAAGGAGGTAATGCACTTGGCGCTTCAAACGAGCTGGAGAAGACAGCCATTTCGCCCTTATGGGATTCATCGTTCGCGCCGCGCGGCGTCAAAGGGCCCGGGCTAAATAGACGCCTCGGCGCCAGGGAAAACTTTGGCGAGAACGCGCTCGACTTTTCGAATTATTTCTCGCTCTTTGAGCGGCCACGCGCGTTTTTCGCGCGCTTTTCACGCGCCGAAGCGCCCAAGGAGCAAAGTAAATAAAGAATCGCCAGGAAGAAGGCGCGAAAAACTCGCGCGAGCGCGATGTTTCTCTCTCCGTGGCGCGTTCTCTCAATCAACTCAATCGTCGCGTCGTAATTAGAAGAAATTGAGGTGGTGCCGCGTCGCTGCTGCAGCTCTACCCTGCTACGCTGGATGAATCGAGGAGAAAATATAATTAATTGCCGTTTTCAAAGCGAGTTGCTGCTCGGTACAGCTGACCCCCTCCTCGCCGCTCCACCACTTTGCTCCCGATTGTTTGCGAATTTGCAATTCGCTCGAGAGCTGCGAGAGAGGATAAAACTGTGCAACAGCAACAGCTTGTCCCGAGACTCGCAATTTGCAAATAGATTTTTGACAACGCGATGTGACACTTTGCGTGTATACGTTGGGAGACGAAAACACGGTAATTATTTTCTCGGGAAAATAACTCTTTCCTTTGCGAGAAGAGACGTTAATTTATAAAACTGTCCAGTTTTAATCGAGGAAAAATTAAATTTCTCATGGGTATATATTGAAAAATATGTTTTACGGATTATATTATATTTATTATTCGTCGTAGAACATCGAACACATTAATTGACCTATACGAATAGTGAATAAAGAAATGTGTTAAACTACTAATTTATATGGAGTTTTTTATTTATTGAACTCCATATGACAATGATTAAGAATTTCTAATAAAGAAATGAGCTACAGCATCTATGATATTTTTGAGTGAATTATAGTATGTGCGTAGTAAATAAATGTATAATATAGTGTATAACACGCATGATGAATATATGTGTTTCCTATTTTTCGTGCATTCTGTAATCCTCGACGGAAATGAACTAAAACAAACGAGCGACCTCCTTGTAATTTTTAATTTTTGGAGTTAAAAACATCGAAATAATAATCACAACACCTCCATGAGATAAAAAAGCTTTCTCTACTCATGATTACATGTTGAACGTGTATCTGAATATAAGAACAAGTAGAGTTTGTCCTCTCGGAAGTTTTTTTTCAAACAACTTGGTTTTGGCGTTCGGTAATTGCAACATTTTCATCAAATTAACTGTTATTTTCTGGATATTTTGGCTGTAATGAAAATGAGGCAAATAGTACCAGTATAATAGTACCAGAAATTTTTCCAAAAATATTCACCATATTTAAAGCACTTAAAAAACAAAATCAATCATCATCGGTCTGCGTAATCAATTTTTTATCAATTCTCCTTTTCGACGAGGATCATAACGGGTCTCTTTTCAACAACGAAATTCGAAATCGTAAAGTATCTACTTCGAATTTCAATTAAAATTTTCCCACCGGCTTTCCGCTGTATTTTTTTTTTTTTTTTTCATATTTTTCAGAATCAAATATCCGCAGAAGACAAATTTGAAAGTTATGGAGACTCGCTGGAACATTGAAATTAATTCACACCCGGTTGGCGACTCTACAGCAGCCGGTATTAATTTAGTTGGTAGCAAAGTGAATTCATTTCAGTTTCGAGATTATTAAATGCTTCCCTATGGCACGGGATGTTAGTGCATTTTCAATTCTCTGCTCTCGTTTTGCTTTCCCGGAACTAAATTTTTCGTCATAAGCGCAGTAGAAAACGTTCAAATATGTACTCTTCGCACACGTTTTATCTCCCAATATGAAAACATTAAATGCCACCAACTAAAATTCTCGGAATTAGCCTAATTGTCTTATATGAAATCACGATGAATCAACGCGAAAAGTATTGTAATGAATAATCTTCTTTGTGACACCAAACTATACTCTTTCTGTTCTCCTTGCAATCATTCGTAATAGTGAAATACCCGCTGAAATAATTTAGTATGTAATTAATTCATAGTATCACATTCTAACCCTTCAACCGTGGTATCGAAAGTTTGATAGTGTATAACTGGAGCTCATATACTTTTTGCGCGATATTAATTTTTGCATCTCAGTTGTAAAAGTTTTATTCGTTGAATTTAAATCTCACAGAGTGAAGTGTCTGAGGTGCAGAAAATTGGATTCCAGCTACTTATAGTAATCATTTGCGATTTCAATTATATATTTCAAAGGTAACAACAAGATTCGTACGTGCACGGAGCGATATTGAGTATCAAAGTTTATGTCTTTAAGAAGTGAAGCAAAAGGATAAAACGCCATGATGACACGTTTAGGTTGATAAGATAAAATACCATTGTTTCTTGGGAATTCAGTATTTTGTTGATCAATCTTCATAATTTTTTGTTCAAATGCTTCCGCAATGAACTATGATCAATGATCAAAGTCACGTAAGGTTACCGGCCGGTACTTTTCTCGATTTCGCATACGCACACGCCCAGTTGAACGAGTGACGAGAAGAAAAAAAGGAGCAGTGAGTGTGGGATTTGTCGGGTAAATCGGACACGCGAGGCGACAAACAATCGGCACACGAGCGAGCGGTCGTATACAGGAGGACGGATGGGCAGCTATCGGAGGGCGCTACTGCCGCGGGATGAAAAGCCGGGGTTTAATAATTGAGAGCGGCGGTGGTGGCGCGCGTCAATAATTAGCGGCTCGCCGGCCGCCACGTGTGCGTGTCACTGCACGCCTCGAATTTCACGAGCCGTGGCGCGGCTTCACTGGTCCACCCGTTAATTGCAGCTGTGCTATGAGCGACTGGTGACCGCGTGGCCGAGCGGCGCTCTATTTGATTATGTCACGCGCACCGACTGCTCTCTCCAGCACTCGGTGCGCGCCGCGAGCCTCTCGGTGTCCAGCCAAATGCCGGGGATATATATACGCACAAGCGAAGATCTTTTCGGAAACCTCAATCTATTGTTCTCCAGAGGAATATAACGGATTTTCATGTTTTTGTGGAATCGAGCCCAACGCTTGTATATGGGGTGACAAGCAGAGGCTTAGTTCTCGTGTACACTCTCTTAAATTCTTACAGTGAAAAACCACTGCATTGCAGTGAAAAATCGCTGTAAGAAGGTGAACAACAAATTTACTGGATTGCAATGAAGTTCTTATGTAAGAAAAGTGAATATGTCACTTTAGTTCTATGAGTTTTGATAGCAAACATTTTTACATCACGATTTGCAGTAAGTATGATGTGATGTGAATTAATTTTTACTCTACTTACTGTGAATTTTATGTATAAATATTTTCTATCAAAACTCATGGAACTAAAATGAAAATTCTCTTTAGTTATATAAGAAATTCACTGTAATCCAGTGAATTTTTTATCCACCTTCTTACAGTGATTTTTCACTGCAATGCAGTGGGTTTCCACTGTGAGGATTCAAGAGAGTACTTTGTCGTCATTTTTTGTGAAACTTTAATGGTGTTGAGTTTCGTTGAATTCAACGAATAATCAAACGCGAAATTGATACAAAAATATCCGATCTCCGGACTATAAATTTCGCGTGGCGATTTAAAAGCTCACCGAAATCTCTCGTTTCATTATTCACCTCTACTCCGAGACTAGGGCTACACTTTATGGCTAATTTTCGCGAGGATCTCCGGACTCGTATACCGGAGAACTCCATATACACCCGAGCGACGCTCGAGGCTCTGAAGCGCCGAGGTGAATTTTCGCCCGTAGCACATCGTTCTCGCGCTCGAGCCCCGTGGTTTATTAGTCATCCAAGTCGTTTACAACGTTTGCGCTTCGGTTTAATTAAGATTGAGATGATAATCCGTCGGGAGGCTCCGGGGGTAGAGCCGGGCCTTTGCCGTATGGGAAATTTGATTCGGGAGAGACAATCTTGCGCGTGTATATACACCCCCGGCATCGTTTGATCAAAATTAGCGGAGCACAACTTATCGCGGGGGGTACGCGCGTATTCACCCCTCGATCGCCGTTCGTATACCGCGCGGAAGGTCGGTTTTAACTTTCGAATCAAATATATTCAAAAACATATTCGCCGTGTCGCGTGTGTTTATCAGTGGCTTGGGGATGTGGGCCGGGGATGCAATATGGAGCGACAGCGGCCGTTTGTTTGCTTATCCCACATCAAAAGGGACAGGACGCACACTTTGCCCGCTTAATCACCGTCTTCGCAAATGCCTCGCGCCCACCGCGCTTGGTATAACAGTTATTGCCCCGCGCAAACACACTCGCCCACCGCCGAGCAATGCGCAAACACACCGAGACGCGTAGGAAAATCTATCCCGGCCGCCGTCGCGCGTGTACTATTACTTATACGCCCTCGTATTTATATGTATATCGCCGTGTTTGCGCGTTCACTTGTATGTCTCTCTCTCTCGTGCGTATTGTTTGATCCTCGCGTGTGCGGCCCCAAGATTTACACTAGTGGACGGAAGGAAAGAAAACGTTATTCAATGAGTCCCGCAGTGTATTAATCAAATCGCCATTCGTTCCGACTCGTACAATGAATATAATCGAACTGGCCGCGTGTATTTGTATATATCGCTCGAACCAATGCATCGATGACGTAACGCGATATCGTTGTTTAACTAACGAGTTGGAGGGAGTATAAAATTGAATTTTCGCCGATACATTATTACAATGATAATCCGTTCGTGTTTGCTCTCGAATTTCCCCGGTAATTAATGTTTGCCTACTCGATGCGATACTTTTTCCGCCGCTTGCTTTTAATCTCCAGCGGGGCTCGATTAATCCCCCTTTCCCCGATTCTCTCGACGTCCGGATGGTCGATCTGTGTCGAACGGTGTAGCGAATCGTCACGCCGCCGCGGATCTCTCTCTTGCTCTCCGGCTTCCCGGGTTAACGAGCCGAGAAAGGTAGCGCTAGGGAGAGGAAGCGCGCCAACTCCGGCGCGGCGCTCTATAATCTGTAATTGAAGGCGCGGGTGTAAAAATGCGGAGTAATTTGGCTTGGCGCGCGCGGAAATCTCGAGTATACCGCAATTAGCCCGGGCGAAAATGACGAGCGCGAGGGAGGGGGCACGAAGTTTCTCGCGCGCGGCGCAGTATTCAATTATAACCGCGACGGCTGAAGATTCCCGCGACTGGCACAGCGCCGCGGGCGCGCGATCGTTTCGGCCGAGAGAGCAAGAGAGAGATATAACGAGGGATTATCCGGCCGCGCGACGTAATTGCCGACGTCGGATTTTCGACCCGGATGATTTACGCGCCTGGCGCCAGCACCCGATACATACATACATATGTGTTTTTCGGCTACCGCGAGCGCGTGCGGATGAGAGCCGGGGGACAAGCGAGTCGGAGAAAGGCGACTCGGACGCGTAACGAACGGAGGGGGACTCCCTCCTATCCGACGTTTGATCGGGCCTGGTTATGACGCGCGGTGCTGCTGATGAGGCAGGTGGGGCTTGTGCGTCTTGAAAGGGGATGTTCTTATTACTATACGGGCAGATCGAGAGGCGAGCGGTAATTTGCGGGTGCCTTTTTTCTTTTTCTTCCCCATCTCGACTCGATACGGCAGCGAGAAATTCGTGGCTCAATTAAAACGAGTCGTTTAAAATTCTCAAGTCAATCGCGCGAGTCTCCGAGGCCGCGGCTTCGAAGAACAGTTTACGAGCGTAAGTTGTGTCCTTGTCTTTTTTTTCATCTACCTTCATTCTTTCGGGAATGAAAAAAAAAGTTCCGAAGCTTCGGAGAGACGTGGATGCAAAGGAAAGGCCTGCCGAGAACTAATTACACGCGCCGCACTATGAGCGGATCCCTCCACTGCACCCGAGAGTCTGACCGATAGACGTCGAAAAAAAAGGAGAAAAAAAACAAAAAGTAGGAAGTAGGGTTGGCCGGAGGATGAAGCTAACGAAAGCCGCTGGCGCATCGATGGCAGTTTGGCGTGAGGCTTCGCGGTGGTGCGCATTCCCACGTGCTGATGGAGCGGCGTACGTGTAATCCGACTCGCGCTGCTTTGTTTCCGAGTGCGACATTCCTCTGCGTTGGATCGTCGCGAGCTCACCGCGCGCCCGCGTATATATATAGGTATATATACACACATACACGTGCAGAATATACGCCCGCGCGCACTTGTCGCTCGCGACCCACGACCCACCCGACAACTTTCCTTCTCCTTCTTCTTCTTCTTCTTTTCGCAATACACGAGCTGTGTTCGCGGTCTCGTGTACGGGGAGTTTGAACTCGTCCGTGCGCAAACGCGCACACGCGGAGGCGCGCGCGCAAAATCAAAATGCGCATCGGTTACGTGACACTGGTTTTTTTACTCCTCGCTGAAATTCGAGGGCGCCCTTCGGGCTTTGACAAAACTCCAACGAGACTCTCGCGGAATTACACCTGTCGATGCAGCGCTGTGGTACGACGCGCGAGCTGGAAAATTTATTCAGCGGCGAGAGAGGATTTTCACGAGGGAGTGCGGCTCGATCATTTCTTTTTTCCATGTTCGTGCCAATCATTTAGCGGCAAACTCGGAGAGAGCGAGAACGGCTCTTGGAAAATACGAAGTGACGATGATAATTCCCGGCCGGCGTGCTTCACGACACACTTTCGCAACTTTTAATGGAAGACTTGATTCCGAGTGGGAGCCCCGCGGCCCGGGGGCGGATAGGAGCTGGATCGTAGCAACGCATAAAGGAGGAACACTGCAGGTCATTTTGACACGCTTTCGCGAGGGAAAGTTGCCGCGGAGTTACATTCCAGCCGGGCCAGCCGGTGCGTTTTGCTATAACGAGGTGCGCCATTCGAAATCGCCGATACTGCCGCGCACGACGGACGTGCAGTTTCGCAAGCGCGTATACTGCACCGTTCGGGTGTGTTATCCCATAAAACTATCCCGAGAAATCGCGATAAACTACATCGAGTCCGCGCGACTTTTCACGTGCGACACGAGCCACCGCGGGGGCAACATTCAGCGTAGTATCAAACCATATCGAGCGGAGGAGAAACATCGGTCGTCTTCGCCGTTCCGTATGTGAAAAAAAGAGGAGAATGCGAGCCGGACAGAGACAAAGATCGGCGATCGATCTCTCGCTGCGCGTTGCCATTGTATAACGACGTGGCTCGACTCCTTGTTGTCCCCCCCCCCCTGCGCGGAGCGGACAACAAGAAGGCGATCCGCGGATGCGTTGTCCCGATAGCGCCGCGGTCCCCGTTTCAAATATTGATGCGCTCGCGAAAGGCGAGCTTGGACGGACGCTGGTTTATGTACTCGCGCTCTTTTAGCGTTTGTGTTTCGCGTGCGCGTCTTCCGCTCTCTCGATCCTCGCGGTCGAGCCTGAACACGAGTTCCGCCGCGCGTTTATACAATGTAAAACGAGACAAAGAAGAGCGCGAGAGCCGCTGCTGCAGTATTAGTCAGCGAGATTCCTGAACGCGTAGAGGGGGAAAATCGATGAACAATTCATTAACCGGCCCGTGCGGCAATTTTGACGCGCCCAAGCGACGAATCGCTCTTGTTGTCTTTGCATACTCGAGCGACGCGAAGATTAATCGATTGCCAGTGACCTGCAGCTAGGAGATGCTTTTCTTAGAGCAAGACGCGCGGAATCGAGTCCTGCAATAACGAAATATTCAAGCGGCCTCGACAGCTGCGCGGCTACTTGGCTTTCCGCGCGTGTATACACGCTGGCGCGCGCGCGCGCGACTGCTTCCGCCGTGGAGAGCTCGCGCAGCTGGTACAGATTGCATCTACAGGTGCTAATGTCGAGGAAGCCGCTCGATCGGAATAACTCGCGCGGCGAGTAACGGTACACGCACGGCCGTGTGTTTTTAAAAATTTACACTTCTCGCGAGCCGTTGCCTCGAGGATCCAGCCATAGCTATATACATATACGAGGTGGCGAGTGCGCCGAACCGATCCCCACGACACGCAAAGAAACAGAATGAATCAAGTACATACAGTGTGGTGGCCACGTATAACGAATTGCATCGAGATTTACAGCGGGTGGGAATTGCTTCGTCGACTCTAGGATTCAGCGAGCGAGCCACGGAACAATCGGCTTTTTCAATTGTAGAAACGTGCGCCGCGGCCATCATTCGTCAAAAGCCGCAAGGCGCGCGCGTGTGTAAACGGATCCACCGCCTTTCCTCTCCCGGGCAATTTTCTCCCGGCACTGTATCACCCGGCGCGCCCGAGACCCCTGTAGCCGTATACGACACGGCTTCGCCAAGCGCACTTATTCGCACTCGACCCCCGCTTTTATACGCTTATGACGCGATGCGTACATTCGGCGCGTCAGGCACGAGAACAAACTAATTCGCCACGTGAATTATCGCGGGTATATCTGAAATTATACGGCTCGCTTGTTGTGTGTACGGAATCGCTCGGCAGTTGTTGCTATTCCTTTGCGAGTTTCTACGATCCGAGCGATATACATAAGGAACGGCAAACGGGACAATATAACTAACAGTCGTAACCGATCGGAAGGAGCCGCGACGAACATTTTTCATCGAGTCACTCGCTCTATTCGTCAAGTTCGATATAGCCATTCCGAGTGTATGTATACATCGGGAGCTTCGGGCGAAGAAATGGGCGATCGCCGAGTGGCGTGTGTGCAACCAGCGTATACACGCAAAAATTGAATGTATACGTGGCCCCGAGAGAGCGACGGCAACTCGCGTGCATTGGTGAGAGAGAGACAATAGGGCGCGTGACGCAATAAAAGCCGCCACCACGAGAGACGGAGGATATATATTCGGGACAAGAGCTATATACGTACCGCGCGAGTCTCGCTCTGCGGCAACGCCCCGCAGACTCGAGTGCGCGCGCCGTCGTTTAATCGAGTTTCCCCCCTAGTCCACTGCTTATCTGTAAAAAAAAGTGCTTTCGGCGACTTTGTTAGCCTGCCGCCAAAAACTATTGGGTTCGCTCCAGAAAATGATTCTAAATCGAATGAGAATAGTGCGTAAAACTGAAAAGTATGGCTTCATAATTTTTTTTTCGAAAATGTTCAAAAAATTGCATTTTTGTTTTTTGATTTTGAGTTAGTATGAAAACTATCATTCCTACAGTAAAATGGAAGAGGAAAAAAAGTTTCCTTATTAAATTTTGCATGAGGATTAAGTATTCCGAAACATTAAACTCGAATATTGTTGTTGCAAAATAGTTATAAACGAACTTAATTACCCCTAAAAAAAATAATTTTTGTGATTTTTTTCAACTTTTCAAATCATAGCTACGATTATGACAATTTAATTTAAAGTACCTTATTTAGTAATGAAAATACAAAAAAAGTTTCATCTCGATATCTCTGATAGTTTTTCCACAAAAAATTTTTGAAGTAAGATATTTTTAAAATTTTGCAATTGTAATTGAGTCCGTGAGAAACCTCTCAGAAACCTGCCAATTTTTTTACGTACTCTTATAGATACTAACTATCGATCCCACTTCGAAAAATTTTGATTGATCAATTTGAACAACTTTTATGATTTTTTGAAAATTTTTCGAAAAAAATTTCTTAGAAAAAAATGCAATTGCAACGCGGTTTTTCTATCTATTTGAAATTTAAAAGTTGCATATGATAGAAGAGAAACAGACGCTCATTTTGAGTTTTCATTTACTCGGATCTGATTTGTGAATCCCGAGATATAGAGGTTTTTAGTCGAGGTAACTTTCCGGCAAAAGTATACGCAGTAGAATAATAATTGAAACGGTTTATGGTAGCTTGAACATTGCTTTACTTAAGTATAAATTATTATGTACGTGAGTAATATTTTTCATACTCAATAGTCGGGCGGAAGGTTGGTGGAAATCATTGAAACGCAGCACTTTCGGCGCAGCGGCAGTGGCGGGCAGTGGAGGGGGAAGGGAAAAAGACGCGACGAAAAGTCGAACGCTCGGGATAAAAGTGAACCTTTGATTTTTTACTTGCAATATCTCAGCTTCTATATAAGATAATTTGATGATTCTTTTTTTAATTTGATATAGCAAGTCAAATGATGATTCAATATTTATGTTTAAGTACCGTAAAAATTATTGGTAACGATCTATGTATGAGAAATGTAATAATGAATATTTTTAGAGCCGTTCAAATCATATTTCTGACAATGTACATCACGCTGACACATATAATTAGACCCATGTGCATTTCATTCTATTCATTGCATATCCGTACAATGTTTACCTGAAATCCCAAAAACATTATTCCAAGAATAATTAAGTTGGAATTATCCTGCACATTAACTTAATCCCCCAACCTAACAACTCGTTCGAGTACTGGTGAGAAACATTATGATTTCGAAAAACTATGTTTCATCTGTAGTGAAGATGCTTCAGATGCATTTATTCGCCGAGAAAAAAAGAAAACACGGGCTAAACGAAGTAAAGTTCGCATCGTAAATACTAGTACCGTGAGAGAAACGTTATTAATTTCTTGTAAAGATTCGAGTAATATTATTGGAATGGCAGTTTACGCTCGTTTGCTCAAGATAGATGATTTAGTTAGTGTAGGTGCCAGATATCACGTTAAATGTTACGACGATTTGCGTTCCAGTAACAGGGCAGTTCACGCTTCAGATGAGACGCTTGCATATCAAGCTGCTAAATTCATTGCAAGTTACATTGTAGATCATGCAGAAGAATGCCAGTTTAATATTTATTCGATTCTTGAGCATTTTGATCAAGATTCTTGGCCTGGACTTAAGTATTTAAAAATTCATCTTAGTCAAATACTTAATAATGAAATTATCATTCATTCGTCTCGAAAAGGTCCGGTAATCACATTTTCTGCTATTGGTGAAAAGATCCTTTCTGATCATTTCTACAATAGTAAAGAGGCAGATGATAAGGAAGAACGCAAAAGAATCGTTCTCGAAGCTGCCAAAATTATACTTGAGGACATTCGTTTTCAAGTTCACGATACCAAAACGTATCCATCTCCTGATTTTTTTCTACACGATGTTCATTCTCTGGTTCCAGAGACTTTGCAACTATTGTTGAATAAAATCATTTCTCACCGAAAGTCTTCTGCAACTGGATATTCAACGAAAGAAACTGCCATAGCCCACGCTATCATTACAGCAACTCGTCCAATAACTGTTACCAGAACATTTATTGAAAAACATCAGTTGCAAATGTATCAAACAATGCAATAATACTTGCAGTTGCAAGAAACATGGACTAAAATGCTCCGATTATTGCACTCATTGTCATGGCCAAACTTGTAAAAATGCTGCAATTATAGCAACATCTATTGACGAAACCGATTTGGAAATAGATTTCGATGATGTCACGAACGAGAAGGAAACAGAAGAAGCAATGAACGAATCTTTTGCATTAAATATTTCCCAAATAGAAGATGAAGATTGTGACAGTGACAATGATGATGAGGAAATATCAATTCCTCCTTCGAAACCGCGGAAACACTGATTAAATACTTGTTAACAATTTAAGATATATGAATTTATAATTTAAGATATATATATTTATACTTTAAGATATATGTATTTATAATTTAAGATATATGTATTTATAATTTAAGTTTATGTATATTGTAAATGTAATGTTAAATAAACGTAATATCATAAAATATTTTACTGTGCTTTCTTATTCAAAACCTTAACAAAATCAATTCATTAATCAATATCAATTAAGAAACATTTTTATTGAATGTATTCGTCAGCGTGACGTACAATTTTATTATGAAAATTAAAAAATTATGATTTGAACGGCTCTAAAAGTATTCATTATTACATTTCTCATACATAGATCGTTACCAATAATTTTTACGGTACTTAAACATAAATATTGAATCATCATTTGACTTGCTATATCAAATTAAAAAAAGAATCATCAAATTATCTTATATAGAAGCTGAGATATTGCAAGTAAAAAATCAAAGGTTCACTTTTATCCCGAGCGTTCGACTTTTCGTCGCGTCTTTTTCCCTTCCCCCTCCACTGCCCGCCACTGCCGCTGCGCCGAAAGTGCTGCGTTTCAATGATTTCCACCAACCTTCCGCCCGACTATTGAGTATGAAAAATATTACTCACGTACATAATAATTTATACTCAAGTAAAGCAATGTTCAAGCTACCATAAACCGTTTCAATTATTATTCTACTGCGTATACTTTCGCCGGAAAGTTACCTCGACTAAAAACCTCTATATCTCGGGATTCACAAATCAGATCCGAGTAAATGAAAACTCAAAATGAGCGTCTGTTTCTCTTCTATCATATGCAACTTTTAAATTTCAAATAGATAGAAAAACCGCGTTGCAATTGCATTTTTTTCTAAGAAATTTTTTTCGAAAAATTTTCAAAAAATCATAAAAGTTGTTCAAATTGATCAATCAAAATTTTTCGAAGTGGGATCGATAGTTAGTATCTATAAGAGTACGTAAAAAAATTGGCAGGTTTCTGAGAGGTTCCTCACGGACTCAATTACAATTGCAAAATTATAAAAATATCTTACTTCAAAAATTTTTTGTGGAAAAACTATCAGAGATATCGAGATGAAACTTTTTTTGTATTTTCATTACTAAATAAGGTACTTTGAATTAAATTGTCATAATCGTAGCTATGATTTGAAAAGTTGAAAAAAATCACAAAAATTATTTTTTTTAGGGGTAATTAAGTTCGTTTATAACTATTTTGCAACAACAATATTCGAGTTTAATGTTTCGGAATACTTAATCCTCATGCAAAATTTAATAAGGAAACTTTTTTTCCTCTTCCATTTTACTGTAGGATTGATAGTTTTCATACTAACTCAAAATCAAAAAACAAAAATGCAATTTTTTGAACATTTTCGAAAAAAAAAATATGAAGCCATACTTTTCAGTTTTACGCACTATTCTCATTCGATTTAGAATCATTTTCTGGAGCGAACCCAATAGTTTTTGGCGGCAGGCTAACAAAGTCGCCCTAAAAACAGATGAGCAGTGGAGTACCCCGGGCAGCCGCGCACCTATACACGTGCGACAGTTCAAGGACGCGGAACAGCGAGTTTGAGGCTGACAGGAGGAAAGTGCCGGCTCAGCGTACGCCTCGTTTTATCATACGTATGTGTCGCCCGCGCTCAACGACGTCAGCTGGATTTCGGCCTTTTGCATAACGAGCGGCTCGCGCGCGTTTTAAACAGCTGCGCTGACTGAGTTTCGCCCCCGCGGCCGCGAATTTCTCATTGGATTCCGGTCGGGTCGAAATGGAGTTGGAGCGCGTGGACAGGTGGTTGTGGAGCGAATGGAACAAAATCGATTCGGACCGGCGGAAATTTCGACCATATAGCTATACTTCCTTCCGATGCCAAACGAGACAATATATACGAGAGCCTGCACTATAGCGGCGACTGATTTTGCAGCTTCCCACGAGT
The DNA here is from genome assembly GCA_020882685.1 of Aphelinus atriplicis. Lineage (NCBI taxonomy): Eukaryota > Metazoa > Arthropoda > Insecta > Hymenoptera > Aphelinidae > Aphelinus > Aphelinus atriplicis. The sequence continues at coordinate 3,059,798 of CM037073.1, forward strand.
AGTACGCTCGATCCGATACGTTTCCCGATACACACTGCAGCCATTGTCCATCGGCTGTTTTCCGGTTTCTTTCGCAAGTACTGACCAATTTCGGAGCGATGCTCGATAAGATTATTTCGATCCCGCTTCAATTAACGGCGGAGACATCTCAATTTTGTTGAGTCTCGAAACTGATCACAATAGCTCGACTGATCACACATATTCCCATTTTGGCGAGAGAGAAAAAAATGGTTGTAGCTGATCGACATATCTGCTACGCGCAGTCTTCCAGCAAAATCTCTGCGCAAGCCGGCTTTGTTTTCGTCCCCGGTGGACTAGCGAGTCGTCGATCCAGCGAAGCCGGACACACTAGCGAAGGGGAAACCGAGGAGGAAGTCGGGAGAGGAGCTGCCCGCGAAAAGGCAGCGAAGTGTGGCGGCGCGCGCGGCGATTAGCGAGCGGCGGCGCGCACTCACCCGAGAGAGCCCGGATGCGAATTCCGCGGCGCGGCGGCCGTAATCGATGCCGACGCTCGCGCCTCGTTTTATCTCTCCTCCCTCGAGAGCATGTACATCTCGTGTGGCTGGCGTGGCGACGCACAATTTTGCCTCTCAACTTTCGGGCCGGATCGCAACGACGTTGACTCATCTCTCTTTCTCCCCCGAACGAGGGGACTGATTTGAGTGCGTCGCGGCGGCAGGAATCGAGCACGTCGCGTGTATACCTACATACCGCACTGCATCGGAGCGATCTCACCCTGAATTATTCAATGGCAATTCACTCAAGCTCGTATACGTATGAATGATCAATCAGAGCGATCGACCTTAGCCGGAAGTCGGAATATACACACAATCGGGGCTGATCCTCGAGGCAAACGAGGAAGGAGACACGGAGATGAGATGCGGTGCGCCCGATGAAGCGGCCGAGGATCTCGCCAAACGGAGTGTCCTGAATCCATCATCGGAGCAAAGACTTTTCTCGCGCGCGTCGATCCCCCGGCGCGGCTTAGCCCCGGCAAATATTTGCCACGTCGCAATCCCTGCGGGGATGTATGTGTGTGTATATGTATACAAGAGAGAGAGAGAGCGGGCCGACGATCGCTAACCGCAGATACACATACGGCCGTTGCCAATCTGCCGGTTCTTGCGCTTCCTCGTTTACGGGACCCTCGAGATAACATCGCGTCGTCATATACCTCGTCAGGAGCAACGAACTGTGTTAGTGCGCCGCGAGATTCGTCTTTCTTTTTTGCTCCTTCGATACGCGACGCGCGTGTCGCGTAATTCATACACGCGGAGCTCCGTGTAATTATCCGGTCGGCCGAGCGGGTTACGAAACGCGTAATGCGATTGTCCGACGGGATGACTTACAACGAGATAGCGGGGATACACCGGATGTTTGTCGATTGCAGAAAAAAGAAAAAAAAATGTCGACGCAACTCGACAAAAGTATATACGTGTGTATCGAGGGATTCCGCGAATCGTCGCTATATATATATATATATATAAGTGTAGCAGGACGCGCGCAATAAATGATTCGTCGACGCGTATCAATCGCGAGCCGTACGTCGCTCTCGGGTTATATTCGCGGAACAAAAGCTGTCGGGAATTTGCATTGGCGCGGAATAAATCATATCGGCTTTGGCCATTGAGTCGAGAGCGAGCGGAGGAGAAGGTGGGACGGAGCTGCCAAATTCCCGACGTCGCGTGGAATTCCCATCGGGTCGCGCCGCCGTTCTACGGATCAATCAAAGGTGCGCCCAGACGCTTTAATAATCCGCCGGTGTTTGCTCTCGGCTTCGAGCAGTGTACGAGCGCCGGCCTATTCACGGCGATGGCGGCTATATACCACGCGGGCTGTTTGCGAATTTTCCTCCAGACCCGCGGAGATTGTTATTAAAATTCATACTCGCTCTGTTTGCTCCCCCCCCCCCGCCCCGCCCCGCCGCGCGACGGGGAGCAATAACAACCCGCCTGCCGGTGCTTGCACAGCCCGCGTAACGAACTACTCGCGGAGCGATGCACTTTTCCGAGAGCCGAGAGTTAAAACATCCGGTGGGTATAAATACCGCAGGCAACGGCTAATAATTCCTAACCTCCAGAATGAGATTTCATTTGTGCGGATGATTCGTGTCCGCGGAGCCGTGAACGATTGTCACCGCTCAAAGCGAGCCGTCTCGCGCGCGTTTTTACGTGTAAACGTGTACAAGCGCACGAGCGAGGATAAAAGCCCGACGTCTTTCGCCCAGAGACGCGCGTTTCTTCTACTGCACGTCCGTCAGCCGGGAGACACGGATATGAGCGAGTGTCGCGGGCTTACAATAGCCCTCGTCGCGAGAATCGACGTCGCGGAAACCCGAGGAAAAGTGTCGACGGGATGTACACGTGTCACACGGGCCGGCAGAGCAGATATATAAATTCGAGACAAAGCCGGACGGGCAAATGGAATAACTCGCGAGTGGCTTTCTTGCTGCGGGATGGCCGACGCGTCGGGGCCGCGCCACTCGCGGAATGTCATTCCGACTCGTCGTTTATAACTCGAGGCTTCGCGCCGGCTCGTCGACAGCGCCCCGAATTTCGTATAGCTCGCGTGACTGACAACAAGCGACATTCCCGCGAAATGTCGTTTAATCAATCGCCGACGGATACGTGTGCCCCTTCGGCTCGTTCCAGACTAGGCTCTGTCGTTTACCAATGAGGCCAATTTGACGATTCATATTTCGGAGGACGAGCTGGCGGCTGTCTGGGCTCGAATTCCAATACTCGACGGTTGAATGACAATTGGAAAACGGATACGATTTTTTTTCGTAAGTATTATTAGGATTTAGTCCGATTCCATGAGTATATTGTTTCAAAGCGCATAGATTTCAATGATATTTCAAAGAAAATCAATTCAATCGGGAAACAAAAAAAATATTTTGTTATGGAAGAACCTTTATTTTCCATGATTCGAAATGATTAGCTGAGTGGTCATAGTCACGAGCGAACCTTCATTTCTTGGAACAAATCATATACTTTCATTTTATTTGAAGATTTGCGCCCACGTCGTCGGTGACATTAGAAAAACAATTGGATAACAAAAATATTAACAACACGTTCACATCTGCCGGAGACCGACCTGTGTGCAAAATTTCAGGACGATCGGACCATTCCTTCGAAAATTAACGTACGACAAAAAAAAGTCAGTCTGAAGCTGAATTTTGTATCTCCATAGCAACGGTTGCTAGGAGAATAAACAATGGTTGTTCCAAAATGAATGTCTTATCGATTCTCATCGATCGTCGCAAGAATTGGAGACCCATCGTGCATTGATGATGATTTTTGGAGTTTTTATCAAAAACACGTTAGCAACGGTTGCTAGAGAAATAAACAACGGATTTGGCTGAAAATTGAACTCGACCGAGATTTTGCGGCGACTAACCTGTGTGCAAAATTTCAGGACGATCGGACAATTCCTTCGAGAGTTATCGTACGACAAAAAAAAGTGCACGTACGTACATACATACAGACATTTTCGGATTTCCATGTTCTTCGACCCGTAGATTACGAAAATCGAGGTCCCGAAGTTCGATTCGGGGGGTCGATTTTTACCCCGTTACAAAACTTTCTCTTTGAGAGAGCAAAACTCAAGAAATTATAAAAAAAATCGACAACAATAATGAACCAGTTGAAACCTCATCTAGCCAATCGGGAATAAGTGCAACAATAAACGCGGGCGACTAAATTAAAATGTCCAACGCGAAATTATTTCGCCGTAAAATATCTCAATATCGCGTGGCACGATACACGCGCTCGTACCCTGGCGAGGAGGCGAGGCTGCAGCCCCACATATCCGTTCTTATATTCCACATATCCGTTGGCGCGCGCGGGACTTTCGATCCGGCAAGCCGGTGCAACTCATCGCTCTCACTTTCAGCGAGAGCTCCTCCTCGGTTATATGCACGCGCTGCATTCCCCGTCGGCACGGAGCTTTCTCTCTCTCGCTTGGCGAGCCCGCGGGTGAGAAGGAGCTCGCGCCAGAATACTCGCGGGACTGAATAAATCAAGAGCAGCCGACCGGTGCGCGTCTCGTATATCCGCCAATTCGATTTTACCCTGTGATTCGCTCAGCGTCGAGTATTCCTCACACCTATAGCTCTGTGAGATCGTCCTTCACTTTTCGCGCTCGCGCCAAGCTACCCGCCCGCGAATCGATACATACACAGCTGGGGAAATTCGCAGTCGAGCGAAATATACACATCGCGTTGGTTTCGCGGCGGCGGCGGCGGCGGAACAAATCAAGCCGAGACACGTCGAGAGCTAAAGTTGTGTAATTCCCTTGGTTGCGCAGCTATTATACTCGAGTCTCGGGGAAATTATGATATCGTCGGTGGGGTGAATCACCAAAAGTCACACGCCAGTCCAAACGAGCAGCCGCGCGTTTATAATTTGATTACAGGTGCATATCTGCTCTCGGAGTCTTGCCGGGCTCTGATAAACCCGCGCGAGCGGATACCCGTTTAATATCCGCGCAGATAGCTCGGCGGGTAGCAGTTGCCTCGGAGATTTACGGAGCGGCTGTGGCAATCACGGCTGGATTTCGCGGTTCGCGCGCGAGCTGTGTTGCTGATGGTTGGAAGCGCGCGCGTCAGAAAAGCGACGGCGGAACGCTCGTGCCCCGCTACGCGCACTCGATCAAGTGGCTGCGCGCCCGAGCGTCGAGGCTCAAGCCTTGAAGGAATGCCGAGCTGTTCCGCGGTGGAGAATCCATGCGATGGATGATACGACGATGGAAAACAAGCGGCTCAAGCGTTCATCCTCGTTCGTTGCATGGCAGGGGTATATACTGCATAAGGTGGTATTGATAGTTGGCTGTATTAAGTGTATGTATTGGAAGAAAATTGCCGGTTTTTTAGCCTTTGAAACCACTCCTTTACAACAGTACATTCAACTTTCACTTTATGATTTTTTCTTCCTTTTCTTATTTCCTTTGTGCCCGATTTCAGTTACTTAAGTTTATTGCCATTTTGAATAGGTTAAAATGGCGAGATGATGGCCATAGCGATAGTTTTTCGATAGGGATGACGAGGAATCAATTGATTCGAGCGTATTTTGTTTGTTTACTCGTGTATACGATTGATTCATTCGCGCGGACCCGATTGTTATACCGCCATTCACGTGGCAACTGGGTTAATCAACGGCGTACGTCGGGCAAATAATCCAGCTTGAAATTCTCTCTTAGCCGCAGTAGTGCAGGGTCTCGTGTGTCGAGGAGTAGTAGGTCTGGTACGGAGTTTAAATCCGTCGCTATCGTTAGCAGCTTCGCCGCGGAAACCTCCGATTCGTCCATAAGCAACGCGCTTAGCCAGGGCGAAGCCGTAATCCTCGGAGCAGATAGCAACAGCAGCCGAGGTAAAATTTTAATGAGCCACGAGAGCAGCCCTGTGGTATCGGCCCCGGCGAAACGTCTCGCTAATGTAATGGAGAATGACAATGTGGGTCGCACGGCGATTAGCCTAATCGGCCCCCCCTCCCGAATGACCTGCCTTCCCTGTACTCCGCCCGGTACGCCGGGCTCCAATTAATGTCTCTGGTCTGGCCCCCAGGCCTCCGCAGCTGCATCGATACGGCTTAACGATTCATGACAAGTGTCGCGCGTCGGAAAAGCCCCGGTTAATTCCGCGCGCGGCTGGCCCCAGCAATATATACAACGCAGTGACGCAGTGCCGCGGGCCAAACCGCGCGCGAGAGTCCACGTTTATTCCCGTGGATACTCCTGGGACGCCGCTGCACTCGTGTCTCCCCCCCCCCGCTCAATCCGGCACTAATTGCTTTGTCAAATTTCCCGGACAACTCCCGAGATGCTCCGGGGATATTTTTAAAGCGTCTCCCTCTCTCACCCGTTCGGGCGGATTCTTAAAGCGGAGCTTCGGTCGCGATTCGACGGCTCGTCACTCACCTGTAACAGAAACGAAACGAGGATTTTTAGAATGTATTATTCCTGGTATGGGTGTCCCCCCCCCCCCGAGGGAGACGCGAGGAATGAATATTGCGCTTTGGGACATTTGGAGCTGGCGAAAAATTCGATGGGTTCGTTGAGGGGGCGGGATGAGTCGAGTCGTTGATGAAAATTCTATGCAAAGTGTGCGAACGAACTATTCCGCAAGTATATATACGAGGCGGTAATTCCGGGGACGAGTTATCGAGCAGTGCCATTACGCCCGGAGGTATTTTCAAGTCCGAGGAATTCAACGACGGCCAGGGGAAGCTGGCTGACCGATCGCGCGCGCGGCGAGAATCCGAGGTTTTTTCCCCTTTTTTTTTTCAAATAAAGATCCCCGGGCTGTGCCGCGGCAGACGTGACGCGCTCCGCATGCGTATACGCGAGCTTCAAATCGGCTTTCCACCGGCGCGGCGCGCGTATGACGGCCGCTGAAAAGCCCACACGCGTCTGGCGAATTGATTTTCAACCCGCTTTTCAAAGCGGCCCGCTTATCCCGCTCGAGCCCTCGACGCTTCAACTTGTAAAAATTATCATTCGACTGCCATTCGTCACCGATTTTGCCGGCCTTTTCAAAGAAAATGGGAACGGGCGAAAAGCGAAGCGCGTTATCTGCGTTTTAAAAGTTTCCATTGCAAAAGTTTCAATTGCCCGCACCTCGCGAATGAGTTATGACGCTGATGCCATTGGTCATCGATATTACGAGGTTTAATTGTATAGGGGGCGACGAGTTGTTTCTTTTGTTCGAAAAAATAATCAGCCCGAAAATGATGGAATCATTCGGGAGTTTTCGATTGCGACGGCGGCAAACGTGGGAAAATATATGAGTTGCAGGCCAGTTGGGTATCGAAGAGAGTTTCGAAACGTCAAATGCAGAGCAGCTCAATTTATTTGTCGTGACAAATGATCATCATCGCGGGTAAAAACGTCAATGTCCACCGTGCCACGCTTGTATATCGAACGAGCGCCCTTTCGAATTCGAAATTCAAAAAGCCGACGGGTTTATATATGAATTAATGCGGAAAAGCGAGATTACAAAATATGTTGTTTTTTTTATCGTCCGCGTTATCCGCCGGGCTGCTCGGCAAAACTGGAACACCGGTCAAAGTTCAATACCCGTTAAACTTCATCGTTTGCTTTGATGTCGAATCACGCGAATGGCTCGGGCTTTTTCGCCACTGTTCCGCTCGCGCAAGATCCAACTTTTTTTTTGCTGGCCTGCGCGATCCGTTCGTTTCGACGGTTCGCTCTCGTTCGACGAAAAATTGAGTTTACGAGTATATCCTTTGCGCGTCGAATTATTCCGCCGCGTGTGTTTTTTTTTCGGCGGCTCCCAGAGCGCGGGGGAGGGCAAAGAGAGATTCGCAGCCGAATTATATGTACATAGATGCGCGCGCGCGCGGTAGGATTCGTGAATGGCTCTCGGCGCGTTTAAGCGCCGCGTCCGGCTTCTCTTTTGTTGTAATTCAGCCTTGCGTAGAGCGGTCCCGTCCACCCGGTTCCGGCCGAAACCGCCGAGCGTTTTATACACGGAAAATTGGAATTGCAGTCACGTGTGGGGGCGGATGGAGATGGTCAATTTTGCGCGTTTTTCACACTTCACGCCGGCAATCGAATCATCGAAACATGTGGCTGCGGCCACTAAAAGCTCGAAGGAAAAATGAATGCGCGCTCGGTCGACTGGAAATTAATGCCCCACCCCATTTTGAATCTACGTTATCGCAGATGATTGAAACTTCCCCGAGTTTTTCTGGCCCTGATCAGGTGTGAGGTATGAACCTCATATTAATTTAGAGTAATACAACCTCGTTCAGTTACTTTATGAATTGCTTCCGTTCGCAGAGGTTTTCTCCCTAAATACACACTACTAAGAGATACTGTGAGGGAGAAACGAAAAATAAGTGTACGCAAGGCGTGGCTGAGTATGAGGATGCATCGGTAACAAGGAACCAAATGGTCCCTATGTAAAGCACGAAAGAAATCATAATTTCTGGCTGGAGTTGTTCAACGAGCACACGCGACAGCCTCGTCGTCGTAATCATTGCCGTAATCTCGAGTACACTGCCTATAGCGAGCGAGCGAGAGAGAGAGAGAGTTAAAGGCCCCCCGCGCACGGGAGCTGCTGCAGTCAGTTTAATATCGCCGGCTCGCGGGAACGGGTTTAAAAATGCGGCGCGCACAGGAGCGGCAAGAAATCGCGCGACGTTAACGACACGTATATATACATACACCGGCCGAAGCTCCGTTAAAAAGCTCATTTCCGAAGGCAATCACGCGCGCGAGCCGGCGAGAGGTGCTAGTGCGCCTTTAGAAATTACGAGTCCAATACGCGAAAGAATGCCGCTCGCCGGTTCCCCTCTCGAGCTGACTCTTTGCCATTGTCGCGCGCGAGCGGCTCTCTATCCGTCTCCGTCGCTACACGCGAGCTCACGAATGAAAGGGGCACCGCGGCCTGGGTGGCTCGAGCTCGGCTCTCCTTGTTTTTTTCTATTTCTACCGCAAAGTGCCCGGTTTTATATCTATCCCGGGCTAATCAACGCGCGCGAGCCCATCCATCCCGATTGAATTATGAGAGGCGCGCTTTCCCGCGGCACGTGCCCCCTTCGCTCGAGATCGATTTATAAAGTCGATTGTGTATTTCCCCCCGCGTGATTGTTACACTCACTGCGCGCGGGGTATCGCGTTTTTGTTACATCCAGATAGACACGGGACGACTTTCGCACGGCCGTGTCTCGTGTAATCGGAGCTCGCTCGCGCGCGCGCCATTCCTCCGATAAATTACTTCATCCGAAACCATTTTGCGCTACACAATCGATGAAATTGACGGGAGTAATTTTGAAATTCATCATACACGCTCGAGCTATCCCGAGCAGTATTTTTCCGTGGCACGCGGCTTCGAGTGTGCGTGTTTCGATTGATCCAGCTCGCTAATAATCTGTTATTTCATTGAGACGTTACGGCTATTCTCCTCCTGATTGTTCGCTTGAAAAGTAGGGAGACCCGGCGTGGCAAGAGGCGCGCGATAAGAACACTTTCCGTTTTGTCGAATTGCGTGCACTTGTGTGTCAGTTTGGTTATTCCTTTGTGAGTTCGATCGATCGCGGTTTACCCACGCGCAACTCGAATCCTTTTTCGCTATTTTTCCCCGCGGGGCCCGCCGCGCGCACAAGACTCTCGTGCTGCTTTGTCCGCGGGACAGAGTTAATTCCACAATCTCGACAGCTTCCCGATTGTTTTTCCCCGAAAACCCGTCAAGCTCGACGGACAATAGTCTTGCGCGATTCGTGGTATACTTGGCGACAAGGGTCTACAGGGTCCTACCGCACGGTACAAAGTTGGACGAGCCAATTTTCGAAGGTCGAGTTTAAATTCACTCCGGAGAGATAGACGTAGATGGCTGTTGTACAATGAATTTAACGAGTTATTCAGCAGATTCAATATAATTTGGCGTAAGAGTTATTTCAGAACACTAATGATTGTACGCAAAAAGTCTCGAAGATTAACCGTGATCATACAGAGATTGTTTTGCCACGTACGACAAGACGATACGTGGAAGAAAAGTGGACGTGGACTATGATGCTCGGAAGAAGAAGGCGAAAAAAAGGTGGATAAAAAGTTTGACGCAAATTGAGCATCTCGCGGTTCGGTTGTGCGCGGGTAAAAAGCACGCGCGGCGAATAGGACGATCGTCGGCTAATTTTAGGTTACAAATTGAAGCGCGCGCGCGGACGCGGATAGTGTTTTCCCGCGAGAGGCTACAAAAACAAGGGTTATCGCGTTACTCGCGCGAGAGCAGTAGCTCGGCGGGAGGCTGAAAAGTATCATTTTACACGGTACTCAGCGAGCGAGCGAGCGAGCGAGCGAGCCCAGGCTAATTGACCCGAACGATCGCCCCGGCAAATTTCATTAATCACACCCGACCTTAGCTCCGCGTCCCGAGCCGCGCGCCGTCGATCCTCGCGCCGCACCTGCGACATTCGCTTTCCGCGAGCGCCGAGAGACGGAGATATCCGTAACCCGATCGCGCGCGCGTCCTCTTTCTACCTCTCTGCAGCGATCGCCGCTGTTGTTTTTCCCGGCGGCGGTGCGCTGGCGATCTGCCTTTGATCGCGAGAGATCCTCCGGGGATAAAAACGATCGGCCCGAGATCCAGCCGCGAGACGTAGGCGAAAAAACACCCTCCCGATGCTTAGATCCTTTCTTTTCGCCCGCTCGCGCGCGCGTGGCAATGAATCACCGCTAAATTGGCGGTTTTGCTTACTTTGCTCGGGGATTATCGGCTGTACGACTTTATATACTCGCGGCTTTGACAGTTGGCTCCTTCGAATTCAAATTCGATTGTGGTTTCGCGCTTTTTACCCCCCCCCCCCCCCAACAGTTGGATATCGGGGTATCGCGCGAATCTGCGATCTAGATACGATTCACGTGAACCGCGCGCGGCGATCGATTGGAAAAAGTAATTGGAAAACACGATTGGCGGGGGCAGAAGAAAACTAGAGACATTTGCATGGGGAATTTGGATAATAATGCAGGCTCGTTAGTCGGCAAAACAGCTCGTACGTCTCGCTGCGGCGATTCAACCTGGGATGCGTATTTTAAGCGGGGTAATAGAAAAAGTGACACGTTTCATGAAGATGAAGATAAAGATAAAGCGGGCGCGCGCGCGCTGGGTGTCGCGCGTAAGAAAGCCCAGCCTTACTTTACGAGCGACGGGGGCAACGCTTGAAGAAACGCATATAAAAATAAGACGAGCGCGCGAGCGGCGGGGAGTTTGAAAAAGAGAACGAGGAGGAGAAACACAGAGAGGGAAAAGAGAAAATTGGCAAGGAAGAGCGAGGGAAAGAGGAAGACGAACTACGCGAGCGAGCGAGCGAGGTCGTCGACTCTATGTATATAGATGTGTGTGTGTGTGTGTGTGTGTGTGTGTGTGTACCGCGCGAGCGTTTTACTCCTTGCAACTCATGCTACCCGTTTCGAGTCAGCCGAGCGCGCCTCGTGACGTAACCTCAAGCCCGCGCCGCGACAATGTTCCGCGTCGTTGGCGCAGAGGAGCTTAACGGCTAATCGAGCGCTTATCCTTTCTTTTCACCCTCCTCGCAAAATCCATCATTCTGGTGATCCGAAATTGGTGATTGCTCGAATGGAATGACAATGTGCGCGTTTTTTGGGTGATGCACTGATTTAAATCTGACTAGGCAGGTTAGAAAATTGATTGTATTATGATAGAAGTTGCGAATCGTACACATTAATTGTTCCGAAAGTAACCTCGTTGATTCGGATAATTATAAATTCATCGTTCACAACTATTTACGAAATATTTCATTTGGAATTTCTGATTTTCCGATTCATGCGCGAGTGGAAGACTTCGGGAAATCGCTTTTAGATCATTCGTTGATTAGCAAATGACAAAGCTCGTCGTAGGTGCACTCCAAACTAGTCTCGTCAGGTGTGTCCCGTTTGGGACGTGCCTGGCTCTAAATAGAAGCGAGACGCACATGCCAATTATGTGAGTAATAAACAACTTTTAACAAGTTATTCGCGTCAGTTATTTCTATTTTTAATTTCTGCGCAACTCAATATTATCCTCGATCGATCGCATTTTGATCTTTTAATTTTCCAATTGACAATGTCGAATGATTTCAATTCACTCGGATAATGTCTTATCATGAGAATTTTATATACAAAAATAAAAAATCCAAGTTCACGTGATTGAAACACACGAATCATCAATCTCTGTTACGACTTCGATACGACGAAGCGCGCGAGAAATAATTAAATTTCACGTAATCGAACCCTGTATCCGTGGATTGATTTATTCCCTCGACTCCGGCTGAATATGTTTACCTCCGTAAAATCAGACTAGAAATGATTTGTGCATAGTACAATTGTTGCTCATTGCACACACTCTTCATTCCAAATTTTGTAATTAATCACAGCCACGAGTTTGAATATTTATTGATTGTATCAACGCGTTGAAAAGCCAATGTGCAGCCGAACGATTTCACTCGTGTGTTATTCGATGAATTATTCGCAATTCCATTTTACCGCGAGTCAATCGGCACACACACGCGATGGGACATTTTAATTTTGTCCGATTTAATTCGATCCATCGACCGGCGCGTCGGCTATTTCCCCTCGTTAGTTTTAGCGAATCAAAGTATAATAATCTCGGGTAACTCGTGTTGGCAAAAGTCAAACTTTGTGGAGAGACGCGGAGGGAAGCCTTTGATTCAAGTTCAAGCGCGAGCAGCTTCCTGAAAGCGGGGCCAGAAGCGCGCTTGCGAGGCCCGCACAAGGTGAGCCCGAGCGCATAACGAAGTGCAAGAATCTCGGAGAAGGCCACTCGGCGACAGCCACGCAGAGCAAGATAGAGCCATCGTGATTCAGCCTCTCGGACATTTATAACGCGAGGATGAGAGCCGTCTGCCCCCGCCGCCCACGCGCTTTGTCCTTTTCGCGCTGGCTCATCTCTCCCTCTCGCTCTCTCGCGCGCTAACGAGATTTGCATATATGCATTATCCGGATTGGACGAACAATGACACGCGCACGACGCTCGCAGTATCGATCCCCGCGGCTCCTAATTCTCCTTCTCCTTTGTAGCCGGCCGTTCTTCCGATCTTTTTTTTTTCGTTCTCCCTCCGCTTCTTTCCGGCCTGAAAGAGAGAAAGAGAGGCTCTCGTTCTCGATAATCTCCCATCTGCGATGTGTGTTTTTCCCCGCGCAACCTCACAATTTCGCCTTCATGAATTGTTGAATGTTCAATTATACGGACGCAAAGTCTGCCTAGCCGACAAGAGCGAATTATGTAATCTAACGATAAATATCAATTTTATATTATTCGAATAAATTTGTATATTAATTTTATTTCAACTATGTAATTTGATTTTCCCCCAAGTAAACCATTACGATATTTTTTAGAAATATATTCAACGCCAATCATTGAAGGTACTCAACACATTTTGATCCAGTAAAAAGAGCAATGCATTTTTGAAATCATTATGATTGCATTAATCTTGAAAAAACCACCCCAGTGTCTATGAGATTTTGAGATTAGAATGATTACATTCAATCTGCCCTCACAACATTAGGATAATTTGATATTCTGATCGAATTGATCAATCGATCAATCGAATTGAATCAATTTGATATTATATCTCAATTCTGATCGAAACCTACACGATCGGGTCCAAAAGTATGCATTGATTTAACTTGATATTCCAAGTGTGTTGATCACGAATCGTCAGGATTGTCGATCGCTTTAGGAATCCGTTTCCACTCAAGTCGTTGGAAGAATAAAAACGAGCAGCTGCTGCTGCATCAAGTCCCAGCAGACCTTGAATCCTCGCGGCGGCGACGACGACGGCAAGAAGAAACTTTGATCCTGGCGCTGGCTCGGCAGAGACTTGTAAATTCAATCCATAATGCAGAACACGATTATAAATATTCCTCTGTCTTGGGAGGGTAGCGGGGCGGAACGAAGCCGCGAAAAGAAACTCGCACAATACGTTCGCCCCCCTCGGCTTCTTTCGTCGCGCGCGACGCGTCTTTCATTAAAAACAAGCTGCAGCAGCAGCTGCGCGAGACTCTCGCTATTTCGCTCGCGTATAGCCCGCGAAACTTTGCGCGGCGGCGGCGGCGGCGGCGGCGGCGCCATTCAAACGCGCACTTGGCCGGACTCTCTCTCCATCGCGAAATTGTTAAAACTTCAAGGGTTGGGCTTTTATTCATTTGGAGGCCTGGCGCGCGGGCGATCGGACGCGTGCCCCTGAATATTTATACGCGAGCAAGGATATATAGACGGCGCGGCGCTGAGTTTGAATGTCGAAAGCGTATGCCGCGACGGGGGCGAAAGTGCCAAAGTGACCGGGCGCGCGTCCCTTCCGTCGTCACGTCTCTGCGGTCCACGGACTTTGGACTCTACGCTCTACGTACGTATATATACGCATGGTTTATACGCCCGGGCTCGCAAACTTGCGGGATTCAATTGCGCGCGCGGCTATGGATGATTTCGCGGTCGCTGACTGCGCCGAGCTACGGGACGCGCGCTTGAACCAGTTTCGAGAGACAGAGTTAACGTCTCGGGACGGAAGCTGCGCCGGAGGAATTAAGCGCGACGCGAACCAGTTTGTCGGTGGGACGTGACGCGGCGGGAGGATACCGATCGATGACGTTGTTTTCAACATATATATATGTGTATATACGCTTCTCGCCCTCGCGCGCGAATCGAGAGAGAATCATTTGCATAGCCGTTGGAGCTGCTCGCGGGTACATTAGCATTTGGCAGAGCCAGGGCGAACAGTACGATCGCTGCAGAGGATGAGAAAAGTTATTGTTAGCCGCGGCCGAGAGAGATCGTTCCAATTGCTTCTTTTACCACGGCGCGCGCGCCTCATTATTGTGCCATTGATCTCGTTCGCTTTCGGCCCGATTCAGCGCGAGATTAGCCCGGGATAATTTGCATACAATGTGCGGCCTCTCTGCCGCGAAACGTCGGATACCGATCCGAATGATGGATCGGTGTCTAGTTTCTTCAAAGATCGGTTCCGCGAGAGACGTATATACACAATCACTTTCATCGGAGCTTTTGGGTGTTTTATTGAACTCGTCAGAGAGCCACGTTGTAAGAGTTGCAAGACTTCGATGCGACTGGGAGAAACTTAATTCCTGGGATTATCCCCTGCGCATGTATGCGGCTGGCCAAATTTAAAAGCAGTTTCGCTCGGTGGCTTAAGTGAGGGAAGAGCGCGTAAGTTTAAAGCGAGATATTGAGTATATACACGCGGCTCGTAAAGCGGATTTGGCGCGAGCGAGCAATGGATTGTTGGCCCGTTCGTACAGATATTGTTTTCCGTCCGTGCAGCGATATGTTTGCCAGGGCGACACTTGTCGCGCGAGTGGCCCTAATCTAGTTTCACTTTTGCCGTTTCTTTACGTCGGCCCGTACCGAGCGGCGCGGCGTTCTTGTGCACCGGGGTTGCGAAAAGAGTTTTGAATCCAGTGTTTCACCAACGAGCCTATGTACCTAATCGACTGGTGCTAGGAAACTTCCATTTGAATGTTTGTGTCGATCTTTTAAATATGATCGATGCGCGTTGTGTCGTTTCTCGATTTCACCAGAATCACGAGGAACACACGGCTCGGGTTGAAAATTCGCTGGGACGTCTATAGAAATAACCCAAATAACCCATATGGGTGACGTCGCGCTAGTTCTCACGACACACGGAACAATATTTCAACTCGCTGTGTCAATCCTTCGATTCTCGAAGCAGCAAAAGAAAGCAAGTAGATTATATTCATAGCGATAGTTATAGTTGCCTACAGCGGAGACAGCTTCCTCGTTCGATTGCAAGTCGCGTGTCTACGACGACGTGCAGGACGAAGCTCGAGCGAATATCGCGTTGGGTTAACAAGTTGCGCGCGCGCGTCACAGCTCACTTTTGCGGCGGCGGCGGCGGGGGTAAAAAAGCCCCGGCGAAATTGCTCGGGCGATCGAGCACTCGATCACAATTATCCACCCCCCAGAGTCCCGCGGAACGGTACAGTGTTATACCCGTCCGAGGTTCGCTCATAGCGAACGGCAAGGAATTATCAAGTTGGCGGACGTTGAGCGATCGAGAGGATGCGTGGCTACTCGGGGCCACGCTCGCGCTTATCAAGATGAGCCTTGCTATGCATGTAACGCGCCGCCGCAACCGGTTGATCCTCTCTCTCTCTCTCTCTCTCTCTCTCTCTCTCTCTCTCTGTACAGTGCAATCTCTCTCTCACTTGCTCTTTCATCCCCGCTGTTCCTAACTTGCGTGCACTGCCATATTCTGCTCGGGCGGAGCCTGTGGGCGCTGTGGACAGCCTGAGAGTCTGCCACCTTAACGCTAACTCGATCAGAGCGCACATACAAGACATCAGACGCTTTCTGCTTTCGCGACCTCTCATCCACATCATAGCCGTGTCTGAAACTAAGCTTGGCCCACACGTTCTGAATAATGACCCTGAAGTCACCTTGGAGGGCTATTCTCTCCTCAGACATGATCGCAGTACGAGGGGCGGAGGTGTAGCGATGTATGTCCATCGCACCCTAACCGCGACGGTACTCTGTACCTCCACACATGACTGGGCTGATGGCAGGGCTCTTCCGGAGTTCCTTTTTTGCGAAATGAATTCAAAATATGACACTTTCTTTGCTGGCGTAGTGTATAGGCCGCCTCATGCTCCATTCAAGGATGGGACTGACCTCATCCCCAGGCTCACTCTTCACCTACCAGACTATAGCACCAAGGTATTGTTGGGTGACTTTAATGCGAACCAGCTGTCGAACTCGCCTGATGCTCTCTTCCTCAGAGACCTACTTGAGCAGGAATCGCTCCGTCTCGTGCCCCATGGTGCTACTTTTCACCGTAACAATGCAGATACCTGGCTCGACCTCTGCATAGTAGATGCGCTGGACACTGTGCTAGACTACTGGAAGACTGAAACACCTTTCGTTGACGGACATGACCTCATTACCGCGACCATTGACCTAAAGGTTGGAAGACCCGTGGAACGGACTTTCACCTACAGAAACTTCAAAGCTATCAAGCCTGAAGAACTCTGTGACTTTCTCAACGGACGCGACTGGGCGTGGCTTGAGGGTGAGGCCCGCACCACAGAAACTGACGTGGACCAACTCTATGTGCACCTCCGGGCGGCTGCCGATAAATTTGCTCCTCCCCGAACCTTAAAAGTCAACACCAAAAAACAACCGTGGTTCGACAGTCGCCTGGATGGCCTTGAGTGCCACAAAACTCGACTCTACAGACGGTTCAAGCGGACCCGCCTTGACACGGACCTATACGCCTACAGAGCTGCCCGTGACCTTCTCTATGAAAATACCAGGAATGCAAAGCTAGACTTCTACAAGCGCAGACTGGAAGGCCTGTCCGATAGTGGCGACATATGGAGAGAGCTCAGACATCTGGGACTGGTTCCTGAATCTACTAACAACCTTGGGGGATTTGATGAGGAGGAAATCAACTCTCACTTTGCTAGGATCGCCACTGATCCCTCAGCCCCTAACTTGGTCGACACACTTGACCTCTTGCAAGGTGAACCGACCTATAATCCCAAATTTCGCTTTGTGAACGTCACAGTAAACGAAGTGAAGTTGGCCATAGGTCGGGCCCACTCACAATCTGTGGGGACTGATGGCCTCCCTCAGAACTTCATCTCCAAGGCACTCCCTGTCATAGCTCCCATCCTAGTGGAAGTTTTCAACTCCTCCCTCACTCAATCACACTTTCCTTCCCACTGGAAAAAAGCTGTAATCCTTGCCCTTAACAAGATCCCCTCTCCCAGTTGTCTTGGCGATTTTCGCCCTATCTCTCTTCTCAATTTTCTCTCCAAAATTCTGGAGCGTCTGGCTTTCAACCAAATCAGTGCCTTTGTTGAATCGGAAGGATTATTGGATAGCCGACAGACGGGCTTTAGGAGGGGTCACAGCACACAGACTGCCCTACTCAGACTGACTGACGACGTCCGGCGGGCCAAGGACATGAGAATGCTGACTGCTCTTCTCCTGTTTGATTTTAGCAAGGCATTTGACACGGTCTGCCATTCAACGTTGCTACGCAAACTTGCAAAACTTGGTTTCTCAATGGACTCGCTAAAATGGATTGCCTCATGTCTGACGGGAAGGGAGCAGTGTGTTAGGCGTGAGGACGGGACATTCACTGGTTTTTGCGGTCTCAGTAGAGGAGTACCCCAGGGCTCTGTCCTGGGCCCTTTGCTGTTTGCCCTCTATATTGGTGATGTCTCACTATGCTTTGGACCCGACGTGCACTACTTACTATATGCCGACGACCTTCAAATCTACATGCACTGTCACCCAGATGACCTTTTACGTACGCTCGACATGCTGGGGGAGGTTGCCGCCAGGATCGCTCAATGGGCCCTGACAAACAAACTTGTCCTTAATGCGGCAAAAACTAAGGCTATTGTTTTCGGAAGTGAGCATTTCATTGCTCGGCTTCCCGCGGATGCATCGGCCCGACTCGTCATTGATGGTTCACCCATCAAACTTGAGTCTTCGGTGAAGAGCCTGGGAGTGACCCTCGACTCTATCTTTTCATGGAGGGAACATGTTGCTTCAATTACGGCCAGATCCCATGCCCTAATGTACCGCCTACATGAATTCCGGAGGAGTACGAACCAGAAGCTCAGGTGTCACCTCATCAAATCGCTCCTCTTCCCCATCATTGATTACTGTTCTGCTGTGTACTGCGATCTCTCTGGTGAGAGAAACCTGGTTCTCCAACGGCTTATTAATACTGGCATCAGATACGTCTATGGGGTGAGAAGGAGTGAGCATATCTCTCCCTACAGGGAGGAGCTAAACTGGCTAATGACATCTACTCGGCGCAGCTACTTCATGGCCTGCATGGTGTATAAGATCCTCAGGTATGGCAGCCCGTCGTATCTTGCTGAGTACTTCCTCATGAATACCAGTGCTCGCCCCTGTAGGGGTGGAGATCGACCGCAGCTGGTTGTTCCCGGCTACCGCCAGGATTTCCTCCGCAGGTCGTTTCATGTCAGTGCAACGTATCTCTGGAACTCGCTCCCCGCTATTATAACTAATGCCTCATCTCTCCCTGTTTTCAAAAAACTCTTGTTTCTTCATCTCCTTGCTCGCGACCGTGGGGAAAGCTTGCACTGTTCTTAAATCGTAAATCTTAAATCATTAAATCAATAGATCACTTCTTTTAAATCATTTGCCTTGTTTTTTCTGTTTATTTTTTTTATTTTTTTCTTGTTCTAAACCTCACGTAATTCGAACTAAGCCAACCAGATTCTTACTGTTAAGTTAGATATAAGTAATCATATGTAAAACTGATTTTATTGTACAATATAATGTACAGGAAATAAAACCAATCTAATCTAATCTAATCTAATCTCTCTCTCTCTGCTGGATCTACCATTTCACCCTTCGTGCCCCGGTGACGGCTCATTCTCTTCGAATCGAGCACATCTCTCGGTCGTTTTAATGCGGCTTACACACTCGTGTATCCAATGCCACGGCCGTATATCGATCTCAGATATGCGCGACGCTCTTTCAAGCCGCGTAGATCATCCGGTCGTTTCCGATGTAAGTAATTCTCCTGTCCACTTCGCGAGGAATAAAGGGGGTCGGGAGGAGGTAGAGCACAAAACACGCGCTCGCTAAATCCCCCTGGATCATCCGTGGCGCGGTGTGAGAGCGGCCGATCCAATCAACTCACCAACGAGCCGTGTAAAAACGCCGGAGATCGCGTAGTTGACGCTTGCGCGCGAGAGATCGGACCGATCATCGGTATATCCATCGGATAATGCGCCGCGCGCTTCTTTCCGATCGGGCATCGATCCCGCGCGCGTCCGACGAAGCGCTGCACACGTAATGGCTCGTCGCGAAGAGGAAGGCCAGCAACCGGTACCGCGCCGAGCGGAGACGTCGATGAAGCGATCGGTCGGAACCGTTAACTCCTCTGAGCTCGCTGATTTTATCGCGGCGGGCCAATAGACACACTTTCCTCTCGTGACCCGAGACTGCAATGCTGTCGAAATCGCGGGCCAAACACACACTCGAGCAAAATGTGCACCTGCAGCTCGAGCGACATCCGAACGAGTGATATTCGCGGCACGTGCGAGATGCTTTGGATCAACCAGACTCCACTCCACGTTTGCCTCTCGGAAACCCCCGCGTTTGCTCCCTTCGACTCGCGCGGATCATCAACGGCCGCGACGAGAAGTAATTTTGGTTTTTTCTTATCCACGCTTGTAGATTGTGCTTATCACCGTTTCAGCGTCCGCGCGCGCAGTTACATAAATTAGCTGTTGGCTCGTTCGAAGAGTCACACGATCGCCGAGCGAGAGTGCGCGCGATAATTCATAATGAATTATCAGCTCTTGTCGGGCGCGGCTCCTCCTCCCCGGCCCGCGGCACGTGTGTTTCCACGGGCTATCCATACACAGGCCCGATAAATCTCCGTAAACATATGGGGATATTTAATTTGCCGGGGGTATTAGGCGTCGCGCGCCGCGCCAAATTTATTAAGCTCTCGAGCTGTAATGCGCGCAATTGCGTCATGCAAATTGACAGTGCGTATATTCCCTTGGGCCGACCGCGCACTTGTAACTCACGTAGCCGTGGCAACACGCGAGAGAGCCGCAAAAACTAGCCGCGGTCGAGCCGGGCGTATCTCTCGCGGGGCGGATACAAGGCCCCTTACGACCCCACGCGTCTCTCCATAAACAATCCTCTCGGCTGCTCTAGGCACGTGTACGCATACACACGTAGACATGCAATCTTCAAAATGCAAATTGTTTAGTAGTGGTCGCGAATGCTAATTGCGCCTCGCGACTGTCCGGAAAAGTTGACCGGGGAAGCAGGGGGGAAAACAAGAGCCGATGCGCACGCTACAGATACGGGCAAACTCGAGTCGTGAAAATCTGTCGAGTAATTGAGAAAGCTCGTCGCGGGGGACTATCGTCACACTATACGGCGAGAAGTTACAATCGAGCGATACCCGTTGTTCTCGATTTTGGTCGTATTCATCCCTGGACGAGGTGTAGTGAATTTTCACAACACCTCGAACTGTGCAATTTAACTCATTTTGCTTTTTTACACGGATATTGTCGATTCAAGCGCGTCGGATCGATGAATTGTTTATACTCTGTTGAATCCTTGCAGTGAATGATCACTGAACGGAGGTGGATGAGCGATTAAACGGGGCTACAGTAATATTTTTCACGTATAATATAATATATTCGCTCGCTTACTATGAATTTTGATATCGAATCACGGCATTCAATTAAAAATCGCATGAAAAATCTGCTGTCATTCCATCCGACCACCCATCCACCATCGATTTTTCCATGGGAGGATTAAAGAGAGTATACATTTTCATAACTCGCGGTCGAGAACAGCCGCGCATACCGACTATCGGGCAAGTGTGAATTTACCGATATCTACCCTGGTATAATTCACGTGCGAGAGGAATAATCGAGTAACGAGCCGCGCCGTTTGCATATATACATGGCTGAGCGACGCGTAATCGAGCTCTGGCTCGTCGTTACGTCGCCACGGAGTTACGGGACAGCAGACGCGCGCATAATGACAAATCCGCGGCCGGCTCGGTATAATTTGGCACACTTACAACGCTCGTAAAGTCCCGCGCGCATTGTCGTGGCCGCAGCGTATATTCCAAATAAAGCCCCGCGCATCGGCTAAACAGTCTGCGCACGCGAGAGACGACCTACGGGGGGTGGGAGAGACAACCAGGCTCGCGCAATTAAGACTAACGGCACACTGCACTCCCTATATCTCTCTCTCTCTCTCTCACTCGTGAGTGTATATACGTATCTATACGGGACCCGGCAATTGAGGCCGGGTGTAAAGCATCCGCGAGCCGATCCCCGCGATCGGCTCGCCGCACACCTGGGGCTTTTTCGCGCGCCCCTACTCCTCTATCTTTCTCTCTCAACGAGCTTGGAATAATTCATACGGAGGCTTTCTCCGCGCTGCGTAAGCGTACGTCGGGGCCCGCGCGGGTGTATGAAAAATTCATGGGGCGGCCCGCGTGTTTTTTCGCCCCCCCGCGTAATTGCGTTGGATATCGGGGAAATTCAGACGGGGATCGCGCGCGCGTCTACCACGACGCATACGCTGGGAAATTCCAAACGGTGTGTGCGCCGACCGCGATCTTCTTGGTAAAAACGACGAGGACGATATCCTTCCGAATATGTAGTTGTTAAAATTGAAGTTTGTGTTAGAGGTTAGAGAATTTTCATTCGTACAATTATAACTTAATACACACCGATTTTTTTTGTTCTATACTTAATCCAACAATAGTTTACCCTCCGGCAAGCTCGCGGATTTTACAGAAAAAAAAAATAAAACCAAATCGAGCATTACAACCGCGTGAAATTTCGTTGGAACATATACGGCTACCGCGGAAAGTCTCGTCGAAGAATCAACTCGCGCGCGCGCGCGCGCGCGACCTCTCCCACGTGCCAGTTTCCTCCGCGACATTTTCCCGTTCGTCACACACACACATAGTATCCGCGTAACGCTGTGTGATCCAGCCGGCGGGAGAATTACGTCTCGCGTAAATGTATATAGTATTGAGCACACGCCGATATCGAGCGATTCAACATTCGGATTTTCAATAAATCACGAGCCTCCAGAGCTACACGTGGGAATTCGTTTTTTTTTTTCATTTTCGTCCGCGCGCATGTAACAAGGTACGCGCGGGCGCGATTATTACGGTAGGCGCGTGCGTTTGCATATATACACAAGTAAACTGTGGGACACACGTACGCGCGAGCGAAAAAAGGTTGTTATCGCGATTGCGTATATTTCATGCCCGAGCGGCGGGGGGATATAATGAACTCGTTACATTATTGAAAGATCAATGGGGTTTCGTGTCGTACACGAGTACGATCGTACGCGAATAGAGATAAGATTATGCGCAATAACGAGGCTAATATCCAGAACGGATGAATATTCATATGGGTTATTGATTCAGTCATATATACATAAGTAGGTGTCCCAGCAGCTCTCGCGCACAACAGATACACGCACGCGTTTCTCATTAAGGGAGAGAGAGAGAAAAAAAGTCCCGCGACGATCCGGTCGGTCGCATATTAATCCTCGCGTTGTGGCCGATTTAAATGTATGCAAACGACGAGTGTCGATTAGCCGGGGCTAAAACACCCGAGCCGGACATGGAAAAATCCGCGCGCAATCCCCCCTATATACCCGTAATCCGACTGTCGAATTATCGTTGGTGCCCCGCGCTAATCCCGGCAGGCGCGCAATCTGCGATCGTTGCGAAGCCGCCGGCTAATTTTCCGGGTGAAAAAGCCAAACCAGCTCCCCTGCCCGGCGTAATTTCGCGACTCACCGCCGCCCTATTTGGCTTCTGCCCGCGTGTGTATAGACACGCGCCCGTCGATGGAGATGCACACGGATAATACACGGAGGTGTGGCTTGACGCGCGTGTATTTTTAACCGCCGAGGCGGGGCCGCGACGCGGGATTAGAAGATAAATCACGTCGATCGGGGCGCTGAGATTGTTTGGACGCGCGGCTCGTGTCGGGCACCGGTTTGATCCCGGGGCGTCGAGAGCCGGCCCCATTACCAGCTTGTGTCTGTATAATGAGAACCGAGTCAACGGGGATACTTATCTTTCCACCGAATTGGACGAGACCGGCGCATCCTCGATGATTCAATACACGTTATGTGCCTTGATTCTCGGCCAAGTCGAAATTCGAATGCGGCTCGAGACAGATGACTATTTTACGGGATGGAGATGAAGCGAGGGAGGACTCGACGGGGAGGAGTACGCCAACAAGTTTAACCCGACAATTCCAAACAGTTTAGTGAGCTGGAAACGACGCGGCAATCATTGCCAGGGTCGGTTCGCGACTGTGTACTTGCTAACATTTCTGACAGCCCCGCCGTATTCCACCAGCTGTGTTTAACCCAGTTCAGCAGCGGGGGCGACAGAACACGTTGGCCTGGCATTTAGTGCTCCGCCGAGCGTATATACGTCCGTCTACCCGCACAATGGGAGGATATTTAATGCTCATCTGCGTCGCGATCCTCCGGCTGCATATAGGACACGAATAGAACGATTCGATCCCGAAGAGACGCGAACTCGACGGAAGGATTTTTGCGAGGCGAGCAATTTGAATCGGACAATGCGGGCCCGGGGGATTTCGGGGCTTTTTCACCGTCGCGCGGCGACGGATCAGAATGGGCCACGACATTGTACGCGTGTGCTCGGCTTGCCAAAGGCGATTCGGACAAAAGACACGTTGTCGCGGGAGCACTGCAGACGCCGGGACGCTGAGCGCAGAAAAAGCCCCAGCTGATGGGGCAGTTCCTCGGTACGCTGGCGCGCAACCGGAATATATATATATATATATAGCGAGGAGTTACACGCGGGTCTGTTTGCTCTGGCAATTCTCAACAAACAGTTGATGATTATATTCGCGGCGAGCCGTTTGTTGGGCGAGCTTCGTCCCACACGGCCAATGTACCCGCTATTATAGCCCGATACTCGACATATTAATCGCCATCCAGATTGGTATGAAACGAGACTCATTGATCCTGATCATCTTGATACATTCAAAAGTTAATAGAATTGGAAAAATGTTTTTCTTACTCCGCTGTTCCATGGAATACTAAGACAAGCATGAGGTGTCGAGGTAAAATTCGTTACATACACAGAAAGTGTGTTCGATGGAATTTTTCTCGATTCCTAAACTCGACTGATTAACTCTCAAGCTTCAACAGCCGCTGCGGTCGACCAAACGCGCTCCCGAACAATCAAAGTGTATGTATAACGACGAATTTAAAAATCCAATCCCATCCCGTGTCGCGCGTCCGTTTGGTGAATTCGAGTCAGATCGAACAGCACGTGTTATCACGGCGTAACCCGCGCCGTCCCCCGGATCACACGGCCCCGTCGCGGCGGCGGCGGCGACGAAAGAAATCCAGCACGCTGGCAGCGCCGGCCCATAAATCGCGAGACAAGGATACCTCGGCGGACGCGAAACAACGCGGGCATAATGCGATTCTAGTGCCGGCGGCGGCGGCGACCTCGAGATAGGCGGGGAAAAACAACAGCGGCAGGAGGAGGAGGATTGCAGTTCTCAAGCATTGTATCGTTTGGCGCGGAAGAAGAGGAATCCCGAAGCTCGCACGCGCGCGACACCAAAGAGAGAAGCCGAGCGGGCCGTTATGTAGCAGAAGCAGCAGCAGCAGCAGCAGCAGCAGCAGCGACCCGCTGCATCGCATTAACCAGCCGACCGACTGATCCTGATCCCCGATCTCTCTCACCTCGAGCGACACGCGGCAAACTATCCTCTTCGAGTTTCCACGCTCGCGGCGAACCGGCCAACCATATACATACACGCCATCATTCTCTCTCGCTTCTTTTCAGATATACGCATACGTTGTATTATACCGGAGCGCCCGTTTATCCCGCGCTGCATTCGGTATGTCGCGCGCCATTGGATAAGCCGCGCGTGTTTGTCGGCGGATCGGACGTTTAGTTGTAAAGTTATGTTAATTCGCCCGACCACTTTTCCACTGCGTCTGCTGGTTTTTATACGAGCATTGTTTTGTATAATTCTTGAAATTTTGTAAAATCCGTGAAATTTTGTGAAATTCTTGAATTTTTGGCAATTTATGTAATTTTGGAAAATTTGGGAAATTTCGTAGATGGTGTCGGTAGGATGTGGAAACTTAGTAATTACTCTAACTCTCTCCTTTGTATTAGTGTATACTAGCTGTAGTAAGGGCGCAGTCAATATACGACATCGCACTCTGTGTACCCAATATTGACAGCCCAGAGGATTTTTATACGGCCTAGAGTTTAAATCCCGACCAAAGTGAATAAAATACAAACAAAATAGTATATATCTGATGAAATTTTATCGATTCATAATAACCCACAAAATCCCTAGTCAACTGGCTTCACTCTACAGGTCATCATCACTTTTTATGTGAAAAGGAAATATCAGATTATCAGGTTTACCAACTCAAATTTCCGAAATACAAAATGTATTCCGAGTTCGCACCTTTCTTTCCGGAGGCGACAGTCCGTCGATCACGAAAGCTTTCATTCGCAGAACGAAGCGTGTCCTCCGCCCATCAGTTTGGTTTAACGCCTGCTCGACTACTCGAACTCAACCAAAGCCACTCTCCAATTCATTATGCCTACGGCACACTCGATTGCGCAAGAGCCAATCCAGCGGCGAGTATGACTGCGGCCGCCGCGTCGCGCATTCCTCGCTCGTTGCATTCCTTCGAGATCGAAAGTTATGCGAGGAAGAAAAGTGACCACGTTGCGCTTGTACACAGACACACACGGGCGTGAATCGGTCGAATGAATACATTCGAGCATACGTTCGATTCTGATAAAGAAGAGATAGCTGCGCGTATATAGTACGGCCGGGGAGAGAAGCAGAACCGGTATATCCGTCGTGCAGACATCGCGCCCTGGAATCCGCGGCCTCGCGAAACGAACATCGGAAATGTGCGTTACGAAACGGGGTGGGGGGGGGGGCAAAAAGCTGAGCCACGCGACACACATATATATGCGCCTGGGCAAAAACTCGCCGACGAGGAGCCCGAGCGAGCGGTTATAGGTCAGCCGTTGCCGGACAGCGCACTCGTGCATGCGTGTGTATATATACATATCGGCTCGCGCGGCGGTCACGAGGCGCTGATGGATGGGTCCCTCGTGCGAGAGGAGGCCACGACAACGAGGATTTTTGCGAAGCTGCTGCTGTTCGAGGTATGTAGGCTGAGACGGGCCGCGACGGAGAAGAGCCGATAGCCCCACGGAGAATGGCCTATTTGCGGGAAAAAGGAAGAAAAAAAAACCAAGCTTGAATGGCTCGGGCTTGGTCTTGGCACTGAATGGGGTAATGGCGCATTGTGTCGCGCGACCGGCTCTGCACTTGATTGGTGGTCGAGCCGAGGTATTTGCCGACTCGACGCTGCGCCGCTGCGCGGCCTGCGAGAATTTTGACGTCGAGGATCGATCGCCCGATATAATATTCCGATCCGTTCATTACATACTCGTTCGAGCGTTCGTTTTCACGGGAGTGGGGAGGAGTTGATTTGCATGCGGTAATCCTCACGGAGGACGAGAGGCATTTAAAAATTTACGGTTGTAAAGTATGATGAGCGTGAAAATGGAGTATGCTAATGAGGGGCAGCGAGAGATGCATCGCCCACGACATGCGGGGGGGTCGATAATCGATGTTATTTTTGCCGATCGATTTTATCAATGTGGAAATGGATTCGTTGCCGCGTCGATCGTGTGTGTATGAAAATTCTGCGGAAGGGCAGTGCGTTATCCGTCGGCCGCCTGACAAAAAGCGAGCCGCGACCGTTGTGTATTCCGGTTCGCGGCATCTCTCGACTGCGGTGTTACGCGAGAGCCAAGCTGGCTAATGACGAGCGCGTGCACTCGTCGTTGTATATACAGCGGTTGGCGCGTTTGGCACAGGTGCCCCGGGGGCTGCACTTGATCCGGCGGCGATGCCTCGTCACGCGCGCGTCTCCCTGCGCATATTCATGCGCGCGCACGCGACACTCCAAGAGCGGGTCATCGACTGCAGCGCGCGATCACCTCGAGCCAACGCTTTTTCGGCTGTATGCAACTCGATGGCCTACTTCGACGTATCCGGTCGACGCAGCCCCATCGCGCCTCACTCTTCGCCGACTGACCGATATCGTTGTAATTGTCCATTGTTACGAGAGACGCGCGAGGCTTAGACCCTCTTCCGGCTGTTTTCTATACTCGCAAATTCGAGAAAATCTCGGATGTGTGAATGCCGACGAAGAACAGCTAAATTTTCCAGTGCGATTGGAAAATGAAATCGGAGAATCCCGGGATATATGGAGGAGAAAATGAAGTGAAATAGACTGCACAGCGCGAACGAGGACAATTGGTCATAATCCTCGAGCTGTCGAAAACAATACGATGGGATGGAAAAAAAAGAATTCTAATTTGCCGGTTCGCCTCGATTTACGGGTATATATTTACGGGTCGCGCGCGGCGGGCTGTGGGAAACGGGCCGCCAGAAGCTCGTTGGCGCAAGATGGATGAATACGAGAATAATGGGGCCAGCGCCGCGGCCGCCACGGGGGATCACCGGATCAAGACCTCTCTCGCGCGAGATCCCCTTAATTAGTTGGCCCTTTTGCGCGTGGGATTTTCCGAGCTGCGAGCTCCCTCGTCTTCATTTATACACACACGCGGCGCATGTTGGCCTTTCGGGACCGGGTATTTTTCGCGCGCGCGCAACGGCTCATTTCATTTCGGCTAACGCGCGAATTAATTGAGAGCCGGAGAGTTTGCGCGCGCGAGGCACTTTATTCCCGTCGCGAGAGCTGGGCAGCTCTCTTTATCTCTTGTTTATCTCGCGAAACAAACTTTTTTGCTTGTCGCGGGGAATTCATACTTTTGTTTTGCAGCCACGCGCGAATTTGTTTCAATGCAAACTCCCGTGGAATTAAGCAGAGAGCGGGGAGCAAATTTTTCCCTCCCAGGACTGCTGCACGTTCGGTGTTTACGCGACGCGGAGAAGCAACAACACTGCTCTCTGATTTGATTGTGCCGCGCGAACTCGTGTGTGGTTATATTCAGTGCGCGCGCACACACTGGATGAATTATTGCATAAGCAATTTGGCTCTTTGCATATAGTAAACTCACGCGCCGATATATATTGATATTTTACAAGGCAACGAGAGCCCGGCCCCGTCAATATTTACAATGCTCGCGTCGATGGAAATTCCATTACGCTCCGGTTCGCCGGCTCCCAATGTATACGTCCCGTGGAAATTCGGAAGGGGGGCAAATTTTCCCGTCAATCCAACGCTCCGCTGGAGGGACACCGGCGGCGACTCTCTCGACGACGATTGCTGCGACTATATATTTAATCGATTGTACAAATTCACGCGATCGGTTCGACAACGCTCGGACGTTTCTGAGTACACCGAGAGCCGGCGATAAGCTCGAGCTCACTCGGCCGGAATACCGATTTGCCCCGAATAAATTCCCCCCGAGCTTGGAGGATCAATAATAACCCAAACTGTATACGTACGCGCGCCTTCGACAGAGATTTTTCTCCGTCGGCTTGGCACTCGTTATTAGCGTAGCTCGACTCGGGGGCAGGAATGTTTCTCAGCGCGCGCCTCTCACAATGAAAGCCAATTCACGTCGTGGCGCTAATTCAAAGTGTGCAGCGCGCTCCTCTCTCATAACAACGAGCGCAGCGGCTCACGTGAATTCATTTATGCGGGCGCCAACGAAGCGTGTGTGTGTGCCACTTCTTCTTCCCTCCGTACTGCGCCGAGTCGTAAATCTAATTTTCATCGATCGATAGAGCGTGTAAACCGGGGGCCCCCCACGCGTCAGCTCTACCTATATACATACACGTTCGGTATCCTCCCGGCCGCGAGCCGTTTGATTCGTCGTCGCGGGAAATTGCCGCGATTATGCGAAAATGCGGGATCGCGATCGGTTGACGAAGGAAAAAAAAGGAGCTGCAGCTTGTAATAATGTCGTTTGAATTCGCGCGATATGCAAATAGAGGAGAAGGAGGTAAACTAGTTTTCCATCGGCCACTTTGTCGAGCGCGGCGGCGCCGATCAATCGATCGGTCGAACAAGACGCTTAGGCGCGTTAATCTCTCGCGCATAGCCATCCGAGCTAATAACTCGACACCGCACCGGTTAGTGAATCGTTCTTTTCTTTCTTTTCTCCTTTCGTCATAACCGTTAGACGCTCGCGTGCGCGCCAAGAGTGTGGGGAAACCTGGAATTTTCAGCCAGCTATATACCATACAAAGTTTCTCTTTGATCATAATGCAATTACCCAAGTCGATTCTTCCGTGCGATTGTTCCGATTCGCTCTCTTTCACACGACTGTATATCCATTCGATTTCACTAGATTCCGTGTATTATTTGCATCGATCCTGGGCGTGTATCTGAAATTCCCATCGTTGACAACCAACGAATTTTCGGAAATGGCAAACATGAGATTCGTGTTGCCCTCCCGCATAGTAAAGATATAACCTAGAGGCCTAAAACCACCTCTTTCACAGGACTGAGTTCATTCGCTACAAACGATGCAAACTTTAGATACTGGAACAATCGTCGATACGTCGGGACAGCGCGAGTATTTTCACTATCTGCCGATCGAAAAATCCAACGACACGAGCAGAATAATTTGCTAAAAAGACACGTGAAAAGTGTGTCATATACAACAAGCGTAAACGGAATTATTGCGCCTCTCTTGCATTACCGCGAATTGTCTTTCTCTCTCGGGGGGGAACGGCGCGGTCCAATTTCGCGGCCGTCACTCGTCGCGCGATTCCTCGGAATCGTCTCGAGCCGCATATCGTCAGTGTATAACAGCTCGATCGAATCAGCCGCGCCCGGCTCGAGCGGAATAAACATTTCCAGCTACCGCAGCGCGTTTAATTAGTGCCACGTGCGCGGCTTCGCGGAGGGGATCGTCAATTAGGCTATACGGAGCAGCGGAGAGTCGGTAAAAACTGGAACGCGCCGTTTCCCGGTGAGCCCGGGAGGACAATGGGCACAACGGCCGAATCCTCCGGAGATTCTCGCACTTGCTCGCGACGATTCCACCTGTTCGTGTGTTCGTGTGCAAAGTAGCTGTAAAAGAACGGAAGAATGGAGGCGCGAAATTGGCCTGATGTATTCCCACGGCTGCGAAGCGCGCACGAATTTTCCTGCCCGACGACGACGACGACGACGACGTATCCCCATTGTGTAACCGCCGAGCGGCTGCCAGACGCAGCGTGGCTGTGTGTGTACAAACGCACTCGAGAGAGACTCGGCGAATCGATGCAGCGTGTAACGCGACGAGCGTACACTTTTTCGAGCGTGTATATATATATATAGAAAAGTGACGTGCTCGCGCGGCTATTGGCTCTCTCGCGAATACGCACTTGATTGTTTCGAATTTACAAGAATAACATGTATTTACCGCGCGGCCTGCACATGGGAAATTGAAAGTTGAGCAGGGACGAAGACGTGCAATCAACCGACGACCCTTAATTTGTCTTTAATGCCTACGAATTATTTTTCATCATTAGGGCCGCGCGCGTTCACTTTCTCATGCGCCGCCGCGTCGAATTAATACTGCGCGCGCGGTTATTCTCCGCGGCGCGGGCGGGTAACAATCATCATGTATATACGCGTACTTTTCAAACGTCGAATTATTATGGAGAAAAACCAACGTGATTTCGCGTTGCGCTCGCGAGATTACCAAGTATTGTACGAGCCAATATATAACTAATTTGCATCAATCATATGGCAACAATAGGCCGTGAAACTACGAATCTGCGGGCGTGCGAGCGGTGATGTTGCACGACGGCCCCCGACAGGTTTTTCCTTCCTTGGATTTCAAGGGAATAACAATGTGCCCGCGTCTTATCCGAGGAGTATTGTACGCTACGCGCGAGCAAACCTCGGATGTGGAGAAAGCTCGTCCCTCGCCGCGCCTGCACCAAGTCGGAATTTTTTCATCACATATTTTTTTTTTCTCCTATCCCTCGGCCCCACCCGAACGTGCGGATAATACGAAAAGGAGTGGATAAGAGAGGACGCGCGTGTGTCAGTGGGTTTGCGTTCGCTTGTAATTGCAATATCGAAAAAGGACTCGTCGTCGTCGGGGAGGATCAGCAAAGTACGTATCTGAAAAGGCAGGGAAAAAAGGAGGAAAAAGATAAAACTAACCTGAAGGTCCACCAGATGTTGAAGCACATTGTATTGAGCCAGAAGAACGTTGCCAGGAAGAAGAAATGCGCCAGGATTGCTGAAACAAGAAGGAAAAAAATTGGTCAGAGTCCGCATATCTTTTTCTCGTATATTACAATCGCACAATTATCGTCTCGTATGTTCGCAAACGTGTCACATCGATGAAAAGCCTATCAATGTTATTGAGACAAGCAAATACACGAATCGGATCGATCATTCGTCCAAATTCCCTTCTCCCCTCGATATATATGTTTCACTGCACCCCTCGCGAGGGGTGTGAAATCGAGCCGCGCGCGGCAGCTGCCCCCCGT
The DNA here is from genome assembly GCA_020882685.1 of Aphelinus atriplicis. NCBI lineage: Eukaryota > Metazoa > Arthropoda > Insecta > Hymenoptera > Aphelinidae > Aphelinus > Aphelinus atriplicis. The sequence continues at coordinate 3,091,385 of CM037073.1, forward strand.
GAAACTAATCGAGCTGCCTGTCCAAACTGAAAAACTCTCGCGCGCCGAGCTAATTTGGCGCATTGCGAAATCGGCTGCGAGCTTACAGGCGTCAAATTGATTCTTACAAGTTTCGCGCGGGACGCGGCCAATGACGGGGGGCAAGAGGATCGGGAATCCGGAGAGCCGCGGGCGTTGCGCCCCGCCAGACAGCCAAGAGATTAAACTCTCGGGTCAGAGAGAAAGAGAAGCCTGTGAAGATGGGGAAAAGGGCCGATCGAGGGGCGGCAAAAAACAAGCCGCCGTCGGGCAAGTTCGCGTTATCAAGTGCCAAGTGAGAGACTACACAAACCAGAGCCGCGCCAAGCCAGGGGCTCATCTCCGATCCGAGAGAGGGTGAAAACTTTCCGAATCTTCATGAATAAGCCCATGAATTTTTGAGGCCCCTCTGCGGTAACGCCCCCCACCCCATGATTCTCTCGGCTCACGGTCACTGCTACATCCGCGTCGACTCTCGTCTTGCTCTCTTCTCACGATCAATTATTCCGATCGGTTTGCGGCTGTTACACTCGGCGCGAGTGTAGCGGTGCGCGCCGAATTGCTTACGGTAAAAAATCACGTTTGATCGATGACTCGTCGATAACATGATGAAAGAAGCGCGTGCGAGCGAGCCGGAGAATGACGGGCATTAGAATGACCCATTTGTCCGGGTCGATCGGGCCGGTCGACCAATAACCAATCAGCTATCCACGCAGCTATCCACCGGGGGAGACGCGGAAAGAAGATATTACGGACGGCGCGCGGCTGTTTCACCACACGAATACGTCTCGACGGCACGTGCCCTGGATGCAGCAGCAGACGCTTCGCCCAAAGAATAACGATACCGTACCGTCGCGACGAAGGTCACAATGTCGAGTGATTCGAGGGTGGATCGATTCGCTCCCGCACGTATATATATATATGAATATCGCGAATCGGAACTCGCGACTCCGATGAGGATCGATTCAATTAGTCCCCGTTACGACCCAGGCAGGCGTGAAATCTATCCACGGTATACTACTCTCTTAAATCCTTGCAGTGAAAAATCACAGTAAGAAGGTGGACGACAAATTCACGAGAATTGCAGTGGATTTTTCATGCAACTAAAGTGAATTTTCACTTGAGTTCCGCATGAGTTTTGATAGAAAACATTTTTACATCACGATTTGCAGTAAGTATGATGCGAAGTGAATATTTACTCTACTTACTGCAAATCGTGATGTAAAAATGTTTTCTATCAAAACTCATGCGGAACTAAAGTGAAAAAAAAACTTTAGTCACATAAGAAATTCACTGTAATCCAGTGAATTCATCATCCACCTTCTTACAGTGATTTTTCACTGCAACGCAGTGATTTTTCGCTGTAAGGATTTAAGAGGGTAGGGTCAAATATCTCACTTGGATGAATCTTCAACTATATATAGACAGTAGTTGGAGAGCTGGTCGTCGGAGCTATCTCTGCTCTGAATACTCGAGCGCGCGGTGTAATCGGTCGCTATACACCCTTCTTACCGCGGGTATGATTTTTCGTGTAGCAACTGGAGGGGGGGGGGAGAGAAAAAAAACTAAGCGAGATGAAAACACAAAGGAGCTGCAGAGGAGAAGAAAAGCGACAACTGCCGAATTGTACGAACTGCATTCCGGAGGTATATAAGCGAGATTGGGAAAATCTCAGTCTGTTAAACACGCTATATCCGACACGAAAAAGCCCATACAAATACAAATGAGAGTATGCGTGCGTGTGTGAAGTGGCGTTCGCGCGGCTATACGAGTATATAGTAGAGCGACAAAAGTCGCGCAGGAATACGTATATATATATATATATATATATATATATATATATATATATATATATATATATATATATATATATATATATATATATATATATATGAGTGTAAGAAAGGAAAGCAGCGAGAGGAGCAGAGGCATTGTGAGCGTCGACATGAATTTTTGACGGAGCCGTTAACCGTTGGGCTTTAGAAATTTCGGAGCGCGCGTCGCCTGCACCCGCATACATATATATACATCCAGCCGCTCGCGCGCGCGCCCGGCATTAATTCCTCAGAATGCAATCTGCCAGGGAGTCCGCTCTCTTTTCCTCCCGTATATATACGTCGCGGCGGGGACAAAGCCACGGTAGCCGTGGAAAATCCACGCCGCATTCAGACGCCCTCCCGTCCTTCGGCTCCTCGTACAGACTGTTTCGACGGTCTGCTGACAAGTGCGTCATTTCTCTCTCTTTCTCCGATTGTCAACGGGCCGGGGAATGTCCAACGGGAAGCGAGGCAGTCAAAGTTCTTGGACTGTACGACAAGTTGGTGCGAGCGTGTTTTGACGCTCTGACAAAAACGTTCCTTTTGCTGGAAGCTGATCGAGTACTCGGCTAAAACGATTCGTCGATTCGAGCGAAAAATCGTACTCAATTTGGGACGGAACAAATTTGAGAAGATGTGAAGATTGATGTAAAGAACATAATCCACTTTGAAAAAGTTGTCTACGTCAACCTCAACTATTGGGATCTTACGGACAGAATGATATTAGTGTTATTGAGTAAGATGTACCTTTATAAAATAATCCGATATGACTTAGATATTTTTTTTGCCAAAAATATGCAAATACATGTGTGAATAATGTACAAAAATTTTTTTTATCAAAAAGTTATAGGGGAAAATGTTTTCCTCCTAAAATCTAAAAATTTATTTCAAGGTGTGTGTAAATCCTTAAATAGCTATTTTCGAAATCACAATCAATTTACTACTCCAAGTAGATTCAACGTATTGAGTATGAAATTCACCTCAACTGAAGAAAACTCAGCTTCTTCCAACTTTTTTCACGTACAATCGACTTCGAGTACCGTAACAATTGGAGGAATCGTTTTTACGGTGCATGTGTTACACGATCGATCAATCAGTCAAGCTTCCTTTCTACCGAACGAGAATCCGATCGAGCGCGTAACGATCATTAATAATGAACGCGTACCGTTCGGTATAGCTGGCGCGCGAACGACGACCGTACAAATACGACTCGCTGCCGAAAATTTACCGGGCGCTTGTTTGTTCAATCGCGGCTCACCGACTACTGTCAAATGAGCCGCGGCCACACTCGTAACGTACGTACGCCCCGGCTCGAATGGGATTTACATACTATCGAGAGTATTAAAATCTGGTTGGCTTGTGTGCGATAATGGCGAGCGAGTCGTATTAATTTGCGACGAGCTACACAGTCTCGTCCGGCTGAGATTTTATCGAAAAGTACACACACACAGCCTTTCGCGGGGCATCGAGCGGTAACAATAACGCACGGCTCGCAGGAGGGAAGCACGGGGCTAGAATTGATGGGGAAACGTCATGGCGGCCGAGAGAAGCGGATCGTTTAGATTGCGAGGAGGTGCACAGAGGGTATATAAGAAGGAGGAAAGGCGATCAATCCCGCGGACCATCGATCTCGAGCTAAATCGAGCTGCCGAAAACTGTCGCCCCGTGGAAAATTCCCCCCCCCCCCCGCGCATATATATATACACACCGGCTCGCTCGCGAGAGGACGAAAACGGACGCGTGTTTTTTCCCGCGCGGAAGCTCGTAAAAGAGACGACGGCGAGAATGTTTGCGCAGGCCCGATTACTCTTGCCGCGAGGCCAGGCTTAATGTTGCGAGTTTTTCCACGCGGCGGCCGGCCGGCCCCGGGAATAATTAAATTTCCAAAACTAATTAAGCCTCGAGTCGCAATTATAAGCGGCTCTTTCGCACCCTCTTCCACGGCTCGTTTCCCCCCGGCGCTCGCGTTCCACACTCCGCACACACACGTATATATATCAGCTCTCTTTTCCCTCCCCCCGGGCACGAGGGAACCCTTTGACCGGACCCGCCAAGCCCCCCCACACCAATAATCCCCGACTTTTCCATTTCCTCCTCCCTCCCGCCCGGCGAATTGACCTTCTCGGCCCTTCTACGGCCTGTGTATTACGACCTGCACTCCTATACCCAATCGCCCACTAGATTGAAACTCCCCGAGCCGGGGCTAATTTAATGCCTGTCGTTTATGAGGATTTAAGAGCTGCCCCTCCCCCGAACTGGTATGGTAAAATTTCATCGCGACGCGACACCTCGCGAGCTTCCGCGCGAGTAAATGGACCGCGAGTAATTGCTTCGCCGCTCGTTTTGAATAAAATTCGGCTCGAATTAATTCGCGCGGCTTGCTGCAATAGCTGGAGTAATTAATTTGGCAATCGAGCTTCAATTAATTACCAGTGCGGTTCGTATGATATATATTCGGCCCACAGCGTACTCGACGGGACTCGGGGGCGGTATACACAATGCGACTGTTTGAGCTACTTGGGAGTAGGAGCGAGGAAGCGGGTAGCCGTCGAAAGAAAAGCCCCCACAGCTCGCGTCAGCTCGCAAAACACGTACTCGGGAGAGAGCCCGTTTAACCCACCGGCAGAGCCTCTCACGCACAATAAATTCCCATCTGCACTCGACGGGCGTTTTCGACGTCCTAAGCACGCGTGTGCCCCCCCCCCCCCCAACTTGGGGGCGGCTTTGTGCGCGCGAGGGTCGCGAAGAACCGCGCAGCACTCGTGAGTAAATGTATACGTACGCACGTGGTGCCTGTTGTTAGCAGCGCGCGCGACTCGATTTGCATGCGATTAGGAAGTAGATTGCGAGCCCCCCCGATGATTCTCTACACTCGCGATGCGCCGGCTTTGTCTCCCTTTATCGGGGCAGGGGAGTCGAGCGTCTTGGTACGTATTCCTCGGTTTTAATTTAGCTCGGCTTTGGACAGCTCCGGATATTTGCTCCGCGCGATCCAACGACACTGATTGTTTTCAAAGCCACGTTGTTCTCCGGCCCGTGAGCCTCTCGGTACTGCTTGTTGATATTTCGCTCGCGCGTAACAAAACAACGAGTTTGGAGGGACGCCCGCCCGCGATCTCACCAATCTTTCAGTGGTCGTTTTGATGAACAATGTGTCGCGGGAAAGTGTACGTATTCGCGGGGAATTGTTTCGTCAGTCATTCGGCAGAGCCCGAGCGACGAGGAACGCAACACGAGACGCGTGGATCCACGCGCGAATTGACGCCAGTGGAAAAAATACACACACGACGAGCTCTCGAGCGTAACAGCTACGTACGCGTGGGGGGAGGCTCGGAAGATCCGATTCGCCGCGGCCTCGAGGCCGCACTTTGTTCATTTTTCATACAGCGGGCAACACACACCATCCATCAATTTTGTCTCTCTTCCCTCGCGCGGGCAACCAACTTGATCCCCCGTCCTCCTCGCTCCTTTGTCTAACTTTCCAGCCCCGCGAGGTCTGCAGGATGGCGCCGTATAAAACGAGGGTGGATTTTCGGGCTCGTCACTGGAGAGCTCGGGCGCCATGTAACTCTCGTGCGCGCGCTTAATGAATTACCAAAGTTAACGCGCGACGACCCAAGCGCGTATAAAGTGCCACCGACACCACGTGTGCAGTGCTGCAGCAGACAGCCGGAATCGACGGTTGAACTCGATTTTTCTAATTATCCTAGTCGACGAAGGGTCGAGGAGCGGCAGATCGTAAATATCGATTAAGAGCGAGTGATAACGAGCGTTTATTAGACTTTCAATCCGAGGTAGTGCTCGCTAATGCGAAATTACCTCGCGAGCGAGCGAGCGAGCGACGGAAGCGGCGAATATTGAAATCATAATTGCAGTGATAAATCACGGTTAATGTGATTAACTACGGGCTTTGTCGGGTGTGATGTGTATATATAGCTAGCCCGCGAGTTCGCAATTTGATTATCCCCGCGACGGGTGAGAGCCAGCCAGATTCTACCGAGTCTCCGCTCCACAAGGGGGAGCAGTTTTACGTACGTGTGATTTTGCAGCCCCGCGGGACAAGGAATTCCGAGTAAAAGTTTGGCAAATCTCATTTCGAAAGACTATACTGGTGATTAACCTATTAGTTCAGTTAATTCAGAAACAGCGACGTAAAAGTCCGCGGATCATTTTCATACGTAGGTTTAATTCGCGCGAGAATTGCGAGCGATACCTCCTTCGATCATAAAAAAAAGACAAAAGGAAGCTCGCGTCGATATATCAAGGGGCAGGGAGGGAGGGATACAATTTTTGAAAACGGTCGCGCGCGTACGTGAATTTTTACTCTAGTTCCATGAATTTTGATATCGAAAATTAATTTCGAACTCTATGTAAAAGTTGTTTCTATCCAATCAAGTAAAAATTCACTTTGATTGCATGAAAAAATCACTGCAACCCAGCAAACTATTCATCCGCCTGCAACAACATTGATTTTCCACTTGGATACAGCGGTTTTTCATTGCAAGCTGTTTCAGAGCGTAATAATTTCGAGAGTATTTTTAAACAACAGTTTATTCAGCAAAGTTACAATTATTCTTTTCTTATAGAATAACCTTGACCTTTCTTGTTCGAAATCGAAAAGCTAAGTGATCATAGTCACGAACGAACTTTCATTTTATAAATGCATTTCTTTTGTTTTGTGGAACATTTGCCTCCATGATGGAAATCAACATTGAATTCTTTAAGCAAATAGACAATCATATTAAACTTGAATTTTTAACTAAATTAAATAATTATTATTTACAAAATTTAGAGCGTTTCGCCCAGATACTCTTTGGCTTGCCGTCTGTGAAGGAGGACAATCACTCCTTCACTCCGTGTTCTCCTCCTTTTATCAAATAAATATATTAATTGTTGGAGGAGAAAGATATGTCCCCGGACAACCCACAGTGATTGCCGTGACACAGCCTACGTGGCGGGTTCAATTTAACCGCCACGGCGAGTACCGCAACCTACTAACTTAAGTATAGTCAAAAAACAACTTTATAATGAATTGAATATCCAATAGACTTGATCAAATAGCTAATCAATCCGGAACACAAGCCTTTCTCAAGGGAGTATAAGGGATTACCGGGGCCCAGAGCAGCTGGTCGGAAAGAAACGCTGCGCAAAGCCAACGACCGCGAGAGCCTGTCGTGTCGTCGAGGCATGCGCGCACGGTAAAATGTTTACCAAACATCGCGCGCGGCCGGAATTAATACGAAAATCGAGGATACTGGTACGCGCGCGCGAGCATCGAGTGGAGAGAGTATAAGAGCAGCGGAGAATCGCGCGCCGCCGCCGCAGCCTCGATTCTATTTCTACTGTTGTTTCATTTGCGCGACGACGAGAGCGCACACACTCGCGCGTATTACTCGTATACCAGCCGGCCGCGGGACCGAAATAACATGTCGGTCAGTGTTCGAGATGCGGCCACGAGCTCACTACTCTGTGGTACGTGTGGGCCCGCGGCCGAAATACGCGTTATGTCGGTTGGCGAGCCGCACGACGACGCGTGTCGATTTTTCCGACAACTCGACTACCTAATATCCGACATGCAGCGTATTAGCCGGCTTTGTTTTCGTTCGGGCGCCGGGACCGCGTCTTAATTTACATTCCGCTCGTGTGGTTTTCTCCCGTGCACTCGGTTGGCTGTGCCGTGATTGATCGATGACTCGATGCCGATATACACGCTTGCAGCCTCTGCCTCCAGCAAAACACGTCACTTTATCTCCCGATTTGATTTTCATTATAAAATCGAGCGCAAAAGCTCCGTCGTACAGCACACTCTCCGAATCTAAAACAGTAGTTCGCCACATCGATCCGGGCGGGGGGGGGGGGGGTATAACTTGTAAGCGCATGCAAGTGTTTGACGAATCGTCGGGTGTGTGGTAGCAATTTGCGCGTAGCTCGCTTACAACGGTAGACTACCACAGGGTCGCGAGCTACGCTATTTCCTTGTCGCGAGCGAGACTCCGCATCTCGCGGCGGGAGGCGAACGTACCACCCGAGAATGATTGTTTCTAATTCGCGGGGGAGGCGCGCCGTAAATGCTTTACATTCAAGCTCGGCTCGAACTTTGGTCGCGCGGCGCCGCGCACAGCCCGCAAACGCGCGTCGAACTTCTTCCATCAACTTCTCATTGCGAACCAATCAGCTGCGGCAGCCGAGATCAAGTTTCAACGACTTCTCTCTCTCTGTCTCTGCCTCTGTCTCTTCTTCGCCCGCTCGCGCGCGACACTCGAGCGACACAGCAGCGTTTAATCCCAATTTCATCAAGCTCGCACGCGCGCGAAAAGTGAGAACTTGCCGTAACGCCGCGCGCCCGCGAAATGCGATATCACGTCGAATCTCGGCTATGGCTTGTATAACGCGTCCCCAATAGCTATATATAGGATTCGCGCGCATTAGCATTTTATACGCGCGTTATAGCTCTAGAGCGTTGGTAACACACGCGACTCGAGCCTACGTCGCACTATGCGATGCGGTCAAGTGCCCGGTGCCTGGCGCGGACATAACTTTTATTTATTCGCGACCGAGCAATTTCGCGGGGCTTCTGCGGTCGCTTAATTGCTCCGAACCATCATACGCTTTGCGCGCGCGCCCGGTTTTGCCAGTTTGTGTCCGGCACTTCATCGACGACCAAATTTTCATAACTCTCGTTCTCCTCCCCCCAGTTCTCTCGACGTCGTTTTTCGTTTATATGCAAATACCTCGAGGATTCTCGCGAGGGATTCAAGATATAGCCCCTGTTTCTCTCTCTCTCTATCTCTGTCGGGCGCGCGAAATTTTACGTACATGTCCCACAGGCGGAATTCGCATACAGGCGGCGCTAATTTTTTCCTTTTTCGCGAAATCCGTTTACGTATGTATACGTTTGACGACCCGCCCTTATGCTTCTTCATTTTTCAACGAGATATATAGTTGCAAGCAGGGAGTTGAGAATCCTCTCTCCTTCGAATAATAGCATACGAACAGTTGCGAAAGATTCGTATTAAGTACTTAAGACTCGGCGAGCACGCGCGCGTTCTCCTTTTTCTCGGCAGAGTCCGCGCGACTCTCGAGTTTCGTCGTACTTTACGGCCTATGCAAAATCCACCGAGGCAAAAAAAGAGAGAGAGCGAACAACGCTCGACGACAGAGTGAACAGGCGGGAGTTAACAAAATAAGCATATCGAATGAATTTCTGGCGCCAATAAAACATCGCTCGTTAGGGGTGGGAAGAAAACACAAGAAGAAACAGTTCATTGCTCCTGTATACTCCGCGAGGAACAAAGCTCAGGTAGAATCGGGTGATTACCATGAGAATGAGGTATGGGTGGTATAAACACACACGCACACGGAGCGGTTAAATCTTTCACGCGGCTCATCGTATTTACACGAGCGAAAGAGTGCGCGACGACTGTCTATTTGAAAGCCCCAACGAAGGACAATAAAAGTGAGTCGCTGCGCAAAGGAGCCATACCGCGAGCTAACGAGTATACGCGCGCGCGCGACTGTTATACAGCCGGGGGCATTAAAAAGCGGGTTGAATCGAGCGGGGGCAAGAGAGGAATTTTCGCTGGCGCGCGCATAATGCCACGAGCCGCGAATGAAAAGGAATCGAGGATCGCGCCGCGCGGCCCATAAACCTGCAACCCTCCCGAGCGTATGCAAATAACCCCTCCCTGTCGGTCTCTTTCGCGCGCGGTGGGAGTTGGAGAGTGCGAAAGATATGGGTTACAATGGGTGTGGATCGTCGCTCGGGACGAGACGTTGTTTGATGGCTGCTGCGCCGCTCTGCACCCGGGTCGTCGACTCTCGCGAGATTCATGCAAATTCTACGAGCCGCTGCATTTGATTAGTCATGGGAGGAACGTATGCGCGTCCGTCATCGTTTTTCAATTAGCCACGCGCACGCGTACCCGCGCAATTTCATCGGTTGTGTGCTGCCCGACACCGAGAGTCGAGGAGCGAGAAATCCAATGAGCAAGCCGGTGCGCGAGCGCCGCGCCTTTTCCAATTATACCCGTGCGGCTCGCCGATCATTATGAAACTTTGTCGAGTTTGCGGTTTTGGGGTGTATACGTCTTCGAGCGACGTTGAAGCTCGTACGGCACATGAAAAGTTCACTGTAGTTCCATTCAATCATTCGATACAGTGCACCTTCATACCGAGGAGCTATTCATTTCGAAGTCACTCGTGATTTTTTGTGATTTTTTTGAGTTTTTGATTTTTTGGTGATCTTTTTATTGGTTACGGACAAAACTTCCAGCTTCATTCGCTCGATTGAAAACAAGGGCTATTCAATCTGGAATTCGACAAGAAATCATAAAAAAGTCAAAGGAAATCACCAGTGAATAGCCCCTCGCTTTATACAGTGATTTTTCATTTTCATCCGCTGGTTTTTCACTGTAAGCTTCTAGGAGAGTAGACGTTATTTTATGGATGTACACATGACGAAATTTCATCAGCCGACTGATGTGATCCAACGAGTACACGGCTGAAAAGGGTCGAATTGTCTCGGCACACGCTCACTGGCTACAGAATAATTTTTTCGCGAATTCCTCCGAGACGTCTCTAGCTTGTTATCCGGGGAATCCGCATGCAGAACGCGGAGAGGTGCTAATAGCGGGCATACCAGCGAAGGAAAGGTGCCGGGCATACACACACACACACACACGCAAGGGGGGTGGTGAGTCGGCGACAGCCGACAGAGACGAGCCCGGCGAAGTGGTGAGATTCGAGAGGACACATACTCGAGTTCCGCCAGCCACGCTGCTGCCGCTGGCACGTCGCGTGTTTACACGCACGGCCAACCCGCAACATCAGACTCGAATGTGGCCGAAATTGCGCGAGGAGGACGAGCCGAATGTACGCGTCGCGTTGTCCGCGCTCTGCCTCTCCCGCCTTTTTCTCTCTCTGTCCCCCCGCGCCGACTCATAAATATTTCATCCGCCGACGCGCGTCCTGAGATATATATCTCATTATATCCGCGGGTGTCTCGCGAGCGGCTGACGTATGAATTCGGATCGTACTGTGCTGCTCAGCTGTGTTTGTACACGCCACCGTGGCGCGAAGGCAACTCGATGTGTCACCCCAAGGGTTTTTCGCGAATTCGAAAAATTTCAAAATATCACGGTATTGAGCGTGTCGCGTCATCTTTACAACTATCATTTGCCCATTTCAACCCACGCAGGGACGATAATTGAAATTTAAGTAAACTCCAAATCGTATTTTCATATATTTGAAATCTTTTGACATTCAACCAAAAAAAAAACGTTGAACCGGTTTACTTTCGATAGTCTTTCGATTCATAACTGCATATAAAGGGCCACATTGCGAGTCAGAAAATAGTTTGGGAAAAATTATGTAAGCAATCGAAAGATGTGAGATGTTTTTACATAAAGAGATCAGAATGACTACACTTGGTTAGTGTAATTGTGAAGCAAAGTGAGATAAGAGAAAAACAAAAAAGAAGATAGTAAAAGTCGAAACTGTTGTAAAAGAGTAGTAATTACGAGCTAAATGGGCGAGGAAACAGTCAAAGATATTGTTTTAATACTGCCAGCATGAACAAACTGGGACTAGTGTCCTGAGAGCTTCGGGGAAAAGTGCCACATTGGGTACAGTGCCAAATTGGGTCGAGACACCCAATATCGATTGACTGACTCTCGTTGCCGCCTCGTGGCTTTGGAATCGTCTCTCGCCGCCGGAGGACCAGCGTCAATCATTAATGGCTGGTGCATCGAATCGCTCGAGCGAGTCACGAGTACACCACAGCTGCCCGCCTCGAGAGATTGCCCCTGACGCGGCCCCGAAGCGAGATAAAATAGCGCGCGATTAAACTTTGGCCGGCCGGAGCTGAAAACTTTATCGGCGCTGCCGATAAGCCGATATACAAGAGAATATCCCGAGGAGCTCCAAGAAAATCACGCGCGCACGTGTCAACTCGCCGCGGGAGCGGAGGGAAAAATGCGGGACACGTATGGGCCAGCCACCGCCGCGGCCGCCGTCGCGCGTGAGAGAGAGACGCGCGGAAAATGAGAACGAACGCGAGCGGAGGCAGTTGCATAATGGACCAACGCACCGCGGCCGGCCCTGGCTGCGGGCCAGGGCTACAATTCCTTCCTTCACCCGTGTCTTCTGCTGATGCGGCACTGCCGAGCCAATCTTTTCGTGATTTCGCGGCCCTGTATATATCTGTTTCTCGGGGGAACGAAGCCCGAGAGCCGCTGCAGCCAACGACCCATCGAACCAACGAGATATGCGCTCCTCTCCTGGTATATTTTAATCAAACCCGTTCGAACTTTATGGCTCCGGGTGTTTTATTCAATCTACATCGCGGATTTTTTTTTCTGTTCCGCTCCGGATGGAAAAGTATAACGGGATTTCGCCCGAGCCATCTCATTTCCGAGTGAGTTACAGCTGGCGGGGGTGGAACAAAAAAAATAAATGTCCGCGGCATTGTTATTCCACGCTCGATGTAAACATCCGGATTGTTAACCGTGCGTATAGCTGCTTGCACGCGGGTATAATCAATGTTGGCCAATCAATGATTCAACGGCACAGGGTATTCGGCGCGCGCGCTCGCTAATAAAATTATAATACCTTTGGGAGCGTGTAAACAACGGCGGCCCCGCGGCTCGTTGTTACAATGCGATATATATATACGCATTTTTGTATCGCCGCCAGCGTTATTTATCATTCGCGCTGAGCCATATTAATTAACAAGCAAATTATTTTGAGTGCGTAAATTAGCCTGGTAATTACGGAGGCGCGCGGCTCGCAAAAGATTATGAAAATATTCAAAGGGGACCGAGAGAGGCGCGCGTTATCTGGTGCGCGCGGGTAAACGCGATAGCCACCCCCCACTCCACGTCGAATTTATTTCAATGACGCGCGAATTAAGCGGAATTTATCGGCCGAGCTCTTGGAAATGCGACGTGGGCCGCGGGAGGGTACAAAATTAACAGGGCCGGCCGCTGTTATAGATAATTCCGTGGATATTTCGTATATATACGCGAAATTCGGACCCTCTCGTCAACGGGCGCGAACATACGCAAAAAAACCAAGGGAGGAGCGCGCCGGAAAAAGTCGGACAGCCATGCATCATCTCTCTTACGCGTATCGCGAAAAAAACAGGCCCGAGCTGTCGAAGCTACATACCCGTCATTATTTTTCGAGTTTTCGTTTTTTTGGGGCTGTCGGCGATTGTCGCCGAAAACATTTACTTCCGGCCATGGCCCGTGAAAAATCCCGCGCGTGATTCATGCGTCTCGTTAACAGATATCGATGACGGATGGCTCAGCGGACACGCATACGTGTAGAAAGCCATTGGATTTTTTCGTACGTCTGTCGCGTTCGCATCGCTATATTGATCGTATATACGATCAATTTCGAATTTATACACAAGCCGACCGGTATGATCGAGAATAATGTAGCCGAAAAATCGCCACCTAATAACTGCGCTGATTAAGCGCGCGACACAGAGAGACGGCGGCGGGGAGCAGCTCACAGAGGAATAATGAAGAGGAGCCGGAGCGAGTTGGAGTTGCGGGTAGAGCAAAGAGCGGGAGGCATCGGCGAGCCCCTGGAGAGATTCCTCGCGTCGAGCCGAGTGTAAACGGGTTTGTATTCAAAGCCGGCGGCCGCCGCTCGCGAGAGCAGTTCATCTATACTACGCTTCCCACCCCCGTGTCTATCGGCTAGAACACGTGGTATAATTCCCCCCCCCCCCCCCCCCCCCGAGTGACTCGCCCGGATCAAAGCCTCCAATTCGTTACTCGAGCTAATTAGCTTTGCTGTGGATTTCCGTGTTTCTCTCTCTCTCTCTGCCTGTAGCTCCCGAATCGGGAGGATCGCTGCTCCGAAAGAGTGTGTGATTCGGTTCGTAACCGGATTGATTTCGATGCTGTGTATAGCGTGTGAAGATACATAGGGCAGGTTTGAGGGCGATGATTACGTATAGACACTTGCTTTGCCGCGTACAATGGATTCGAGCATCCCATCTCGCACGGGCAAACACTCGTTCTCGAAAAATCGAAGATACATCGTATCGGAACGGTCGAGTGTGCAATAGCTAATCCCAAACGAACGTGAAATCTCACGAAGGCGCATATCCGAATCCACGAACCGGCGTATCCGCACGAGTGGAGAATCGCGATTAAACAATTCGCGATTCAATTTCGAAAGTGTATCTCGTTCGATTTCCCCGGCGGTGCGTGTGTGTTTGCGAAGGGCCGCGCACCAGACGCTCCGGATTTGAATACGTACGTACGCCGGATGACGCGCGCCGTCAAAACAAACGGGGGAATTATCAATCCGCGGCCCGAGATTAAACCCGGCACTGGCTTGTTCGGGGAGAGATGGATCGAGCCGCGATAACTCGAGGTTCGATTTGCCGCCGGCTGAACACTGAGAGAGAACTGCGCGTTACAGATTTCGTTTAATTGGATAAATAGGTGTTGGCACGCGCGCGCGGCTCGCCTGTATACAAGAGCGAACGGGTGTAAGCGGGTAATGAATTGCTCGATTGTGTTCTCTCTCTCTCTCTCTCCGGATACCAAGTAAGGTAACTGTACCCAATTTGGCACTGTACCCAATTTGGCACAATCGTCAGATTTCGCATTTCCGGTGCTCTCTGAGCATCAGTCGCTCTTGGGTTATGTTGGGAGAATTAAAAGAAAATTTTCGGTACCTTCCCCGCCCATTTAGCCCTTAAAACCACTCTGCTACAACACTTTGAAGTTATACTTACTGATTTTTTCACCATTTTCTTATTTCACTTTTCACACTCAACCTCAAAAATCAGGTGTCAATAATTTTTATCTCTCAAAGTGTCATTACTCTTTTTTGTGTAAAAACATCTCAGCTTTCGATTGGTCTCATCAGTTTTCCTAAAATTATTTTTTATCCTACTCAAATTGCTGTTTTTCGCATCAAAAAAAAGTGAACCCAATGTGCCCCTCTACGCGTTTTTAAATGGGAAGACTGAGTGAAATCATTGAATATTTGTATAGACATATTACGATGATTTAGACGCGTATTTTTGAGTTGTATGTTAAAAATTTTTTATAAATATCACTGGGAACATAATTGAGAGTTCATTTCAATGCCAATTGGATCGTCCCTGTAGGCCTATATAGGCTGTAGCTAATGATTAAAAAATTGTGCCAAATTGGGTACACGTTTTGTGCATTTAGCCTTTTTGCGTTTTTTTTTAAATTGCGATTTTCGATAGGTTAAAGTAGTCGAATGATGATTATGAAGATGGTTTCTAATAGGTATTGAGCTAAGCTTTGAGATGCCATTCACAGAATTTTAAAATTCAAAGTCTATCATAGTCAAATTCGCGAAAAATCCTTAGGGGGGGGGGCACATTGGGTACAGTTACCTTATACTCCCGATCAATCAATCAACCTTAACGTTTCACGCGCGATTTAGTTAGGGCGAAAACGCAATAATGTACAGCAAACACTCGTACGGGAGACAATATATTCGGGGCTTTTTCCTCCCGTCGGATTTCATATATTTGATACCGGACGACGCACCGACAGGAACTGCGGGATGTACAGATTCCGTCATGCGCAGGAATATTGGATTGATTTTAGTGCTCTCCGCGTTTGCCCCGTGTGTTTCGTGCGCGCGATCGAGCAAAACCAAAGCTAATTGGATCTCCAAGACAAACAAGCCGTGTCTCTGCCGAATATATTCGTCGTTCACACGCGCGTCCTCGTCGGGCGATTTTTCATTTTTCGCCCGGTAAAATAAAGAAATTTCATTGGCCGTCAGCCGCGTCGATAATCAATCAAAATCCGGGCTGTCAGGGAGTAACGGGCTCGACCGCGCACCGGACATACGTCGCCTACGTGTCGTCCTCTCTGCCGAGCGTATATGTATACAGCAGGGGGTGTATACACACACGTGCTGCTGCTACGGCTAATTCGCTAATCGAAATCATCGCCGGGCCGCTGACTATCGATTATCTGTCGAGTTTCGGGCAACGGCTCGTTTGCCCCGCTGCATCTGGCCCGCCGCCGCGTGTATGAATCCGCGATGCAGCTCGTCGCGTCCTCTGATACATCAGCGGCGTAACGAGCGAGTTTTTTTTCGACGAATATATATATTTGCCACGGCGCAATTGGGATATTTGCCCCGCGCGCGACGCGAGCCGAATGTATAAAGATATGCGCATTGGCTGTCCCGCGCGTGTGTATCGCCGATTCATTAGTACCAATTGCGCCCAACGAGATTATCAATTTCGTACGATTTACATCGTTACCCGCGAAATGATGATGCTGAAAATCCGAAACGTTACAGCTGGAATTGAGTGCGCGCGAGCTAAATAGATCGAGACTCTTGTTTCTTTTTATAATTGTAAAGTTGGCAAGGACTATGTCAGTTGAAGAAGGTTAGGCAGGTGAATTTTGTTGCAATAATCTGAGGACAATGAGTTTTGAGGTTTTAACGAACTGCACCTATTTCCAGGAGCTGAAAGGAACACGAATGCAAGGCTTCAGAGATGTGGATTAACAAGTAAGTACGTATAAAGGATATGATATCGGAATGAAATACGTTAGAGAACAAGCATTGAAATAATTTGGAGAAGGTTCAAATGTAGAGCGCCAGCGAATGCAGCATATCGAACGAGCTCATATACTCGGCCGTACTGTGCATTGTATCAGCCATATCTCCGACGAACAATCGCGAAAGCGACCAGACGAGCGAAGGAAGATTAATACAGGGAGCCGATATAACTCGGTTCGGCGCAGGAAGAAACGAAGAACAGCCCGATACGTCCAATTGGGTTTTTTAATACGCATAATTCCAGTGTTCGGCGGGATCGGGAAAAATCTCGAGGGCGGCTCGCATCAATCACTTTGGCCAGTCGTCGGAGGGGGAGGGGCGCGACATAGCGACGAGCAAATTACGTACAGGCTCGCGCCGATCCCTCCGCGCGCCGGCGGACACGCGTCTGGCAGGTGTGTAGGGGGATGGGGTTGAGCCGGCCGGCCGGCCGGCCGATCGAACGGGCGAAAACGCAAATCGCCCGCTCGAGCCCGACTAATTAGCTACAATGATTAACAAGCCGTGGGGCAAATCGGCTCGTCGCTCCGAGGGCCGATCGATATACGTACACTGCAGCCGCTGGGCGACGGAGGTCGTTGATCGCAGACGCGTGATTGAGTGCGTACTACGTCCGATTCGGGGCCGGTTTCCCGATTAATGACTCTCCAGGACCGGGAGGGGTTGGAAAAGGCCAGGAGCTCGATGGACCTGTCGATCGGTATACGGCGCATAACCGACGGCGCGACTTTACCTCATTGCCTCGCGATCAACGCGTCCATGTATATATACCGAGTCAGCCTCGCTCTACAGCGTTTCGCAATTATCCGGCCGTCTCAACGCGCCCAGGGAAGATCGCGGACTCCCACACGCGAGCGGCTGATTCAAAATCCACCGACACGCAGGTCTACATCTCAATCAGCGGCTAACAAGCGTGCGCGGTATCGTCGATTTATAAATTCAAAGCGCCGCGCGACTCGGCAGCTCTGCTGTCTCACTCCCGTATCTCGCGGATGCAAAACACGCGCGCGTGGTCGTTTCCATTTATCAACTCATAAGCAGCCGAGAGCGCAGCCTACGTCGCGCGCAGCTACACCGGGAGCAACACACGCGCCGACGAGGCAGTAAAACAGCTGCGCGCGCGTACGTATAGGGGGAGTAGTTGTGCGCGAGATTTCACCCGTGCGAGACAAGCTGAAAAATGTCCTCGGGGCCCTGTGTGCGACCCGCTGATGGCGATCTAATCGCGAGTTTTTTTCCCTAGCCCGACGTATTCGCACTTGAAATACTCCGGAATTTTCAACCCGTGAAATTCGCCCCGAGGCGACGGAAAATCCAGGCGAAGGGAGAGATGCAGATCGGCTGTGAGCACATTCGTTGTTGGTTTGTGTAGAATAATAAATGCGAAACGTCCGTCCTACACGCGGATTACATCCAAGTTGGGTGAGGCCCGATCCCAGTACTCGACTGCTGGAGGATAGGCCAGTGCGAGAGTGGGAGTGCAGATTTCAGTGTTTTAGTGTCACCGTGGAGTCCCGAGAGAAAAGTTTCCTAAGCCCTCGCGTGTTTCTTACTTACCTTATGATTAATAATTGTCTAATTGAGTATTCCGAGTGTTTTAATATTAAACAATGAATTAGTCAATCCCTTCAGTAGTTTCCTGCTAAATTCCACACCACTATTTAGATCATTCACATTGGTCTCGATTACGCTAATGCAGGAGATGGGTATTTCAAGTAGTCGACCCGAATGCGAATCGAGAACACTGTTCTACTAGTCAGCCTGTTACTTTGCGGCAAAGTATAGTTTGAGACGAGTTTGGAAATTGGTGAATTGGAAATCCACAAATTCAACTGCTTCATCCTGCACCGATGTGATTTGAATTCGGTCGCCTCGCATTACACGCGAAAACTGTTTGCGCACCAGCTCTTTTGACAAGCTCGTACAAGGACAAAGTTGACACGGAGCTCTCGCGAAGGTAGTATATTACACTACAAGGGACGAATGTCGATCATTCTTCCCGGCGAAGAAATTGTCCCCCGAGGCGAAGCCGAGGGGGGCTATCTGCCGGGAATGATGATCGACTATCGTCCCGTGTGGTGTATACTATTTTTCTTAATAGCCGGCCGAAAATTCGTGGTCCATGAACCACCGCGACGCGAAAACTTGCAAGCAGGGAGAATTCGTCTGCTTCACAGTCGCGGCCATGTTCCGCGTGCGTGGCAGCACTGCTACTGCAAGAGCAGACAAGCAGCTGATCTAAAAAGGAACGAAGGACTTTTATCATCTGCTAACTTTTACGACCCGAGCGAAGCGAGGGTTGTTGGTTAGCAGATGATCAAAAGTCCTGAGAAAAAAACTAGATTATTCATGTCAAGTAGATATTTTGACATTGTAAAATTAGATAGGTAAGACGGGCGTAATAATAAATAGACAAAAGTTAGAAACTCGAACTATTGGAATTGTGAAAGTTCACGTGACACCCCAACATATTGGGGAAAATAAACACAGGCCTTATGGGCGAAAATAGATTTCTATTTTATTTACGCTTTCTCAGGACAAAATACTCCAAACGAGTGATAAAATCAAATTTCTGAGGTGACAACAGATACATGATAATTTTTTTTCCTCGCTGAATCGGTCATTAAAGTGTGAAATTTTATCTCGAAAGGGTGAAATAAAGCCATAACCTGTCAATCTCACGTGTGTGTACCTCCGTAAATTGTACCGAGTAGAACTGCTTCTGCTTTCGGAGGTAAACATATGATACAGGTTATGGTTTTATTTCACCCTTTCGATTTGACAGCGGGGAGGAAAGCTGAGATTCGATTTTATTCGTCCCGGCCGATTAGATGGCGCGCAGATAGGGAGGAATCATTGAGTTTCGACGACTGTGCATGGGGACGAATGTCGAATTTTCGGCCGAGGTAGTGAGAAAAAATGTTTGCGGAGATCCGCGACACTCAATGTAATATTCACACGAGCTCCCAGTAGTCTTCCCCGATAGCATTTCGATCTTCCCCACATCTCGTCGTTGTTCCGGGAAGAAATTACTGCTCGTACTCGACGAGGGAAAGCTCGGGCAAGGTGTGCGTGTCGGAAGCCATTCAAAGTGGCATCGGCGGGGGCGACAATGGAGCACTACACACAAATCATCCGAGCAGCAGCAGCGGCGACGGCGGAATATTTGCTCTGGCTCTTATTCGCTCTGTTGGTCGCGGTCCGGTTGTAATTGAATAGCCGGTCTCCCGCGACGCGGCCGCCGAGCACATATAGAGAGAGAGAGAGAGAGTCGAGAGCTGGCGGGGGCATAACCGATAATTTAGTTGCAATAATGCGGCGCGCGCACAATGGGGGCGGCTCGCCCTACAAAGCGCTCCGCATCAAGTTGAAAGCTCGAGAGGCCGCGCCGCGCGCAAGTGCAGCCCCCCGAAACACAGCAGAAGAGGCGTTATATTGCATATATACGTACGCCCGCGCCGCGTTAGCATTGTACCGAGTTTTAGGGAGAGCCGCTCGGGAACAATGCCGCGCTGCCAAGGGCTCGCACCGTAAAAACTTATTCCTCCTACGCCCGTGTGTGTGTGTTTGCCATTGGCAGCGTCGGATTTACGCAGAGAGAGAGAGAGAGAGAGAGAGAGAGAGAGAGAGAGAGAGACGGATTTTGGTACGCTGCTTTTCCGCGATATTGCGCGACTTATGTGCCCGCGCCAGCGTGAATCCCGAGAGCCGTGCCAAAACGACGCGCCGCGGCACACAGAGAAAGAGCTTTATTTTCACTGCTCGCGAGCGCAAGCGACAGAGTGAAATACATCGAGAATACACGACGACGTTGGTCGGTTTTTTCTTTTTGTTTCTAGCGGGTCCCGCGCGACGAACGCGGAAGTTTCGGGCGTACAAGCGGGGGATCGATTCGGAAGGAGCGTCGATCATCCGAGCGCGCGACAAAATAATACGGTGCAGATTTTCAATGATTTTCCGGGTCGTTTTCGACGTTAATTATCTCGAATTGGTATGATAACGAATTTTACGCGGCTTTGACGGTTAATTTGTCGAGGGATTTATACTCGCGCGAGATCGTACTTAATTAAGAGACAATTTATCGTTGCCCCAGCGGCGCGTTTATATCTTCGTTTGACGAAAACATCTCACAAAGGGAATCGTAATGTTAACGAGGCGGATCCCGGGAAGACGCGAATGCCAGGAGAACACTGGCGACGATGAAAACGTCCCGGAGCTCGTTCGAAACGCGGAGATTCGTCCGTTTTATAAATAACCCACGCGACGATTTGTCGAAGAGGATTACTATATCGAAATGAAATATAACTCGAATTTTCTTCGTTTCATTTTTCTCAAGTTGGAAATTTGGATTCGACAGGAAGGTACGCGCGGCTTCGATATTATCTCGAGCGACAGAGAAATCCCCCGCCTACGCGGGTATAATACTCGGCGAATCCCCGCAGAGAGAAAGACAGCGAGGGTGACCCTCTGCATAAACCATTCGGCCACATATCACCAGTTTCATCTGTCCGCGCAGCGCGTATACAACGCAGTGCTCATCGGAGAAAAACAAAGAGGATCTCGCGGGGGTCGCAATAAGATGCAGCAACAGGCAAGACTCGGTACACACACATACGCGTAGGCGCTCGGGCGCATATTCGTGTTTACGAGTGTGTTTACGCGCGCTGTTGTAAGGCCGCGGCTTACCTGCTGAATTATGCGCATGTGATGGGCTACTGCAGCAGCCTCGAGCCAATAAAGCCCATTCACTGGCGCGCGCGCGCGCGCGAGAGATCGCTATTTGCAAGCTCGCCCTATCCCCGATGCGCGCCAGCCAGCCAGTCTCCGTCGAAGGGAAGCTAAACGACAAAGGGCCACCTTTACGGATCTCCTTTGTTCCTCTCTGTGCTTTTCTCTCTTTGCTGCTCCCTTGGCCGACACGTCTCCCCGTGCCTCGCTCGCGAGTTAAGCGACGCTTATACACCACCGGCTCTCTCTCGAGATGCACTTTTGTTATCGCCCAGCTGCCGACGCTATCCAAACTCATATTCGCCCCGCCGTAAATTCAAATGAAACTCGTCGGTAATGCCGATTTACTCGCGTGGCGCTGATTCGATCGTAACGGCGCGTCAAATCTTGCGGCGGCCAAATTTCACGGGCCACTTACTTGATTAAAGAGCGGCCCAACAGGGAAGGGATTTTCTATATTTTTTTCTCTTATACCTCGTCGATATCCAGAGCAAAGTATCCGCGGCTCTCGTAAAATTCGAATTATTCCGCGGGCTACCGGGCTAGTCGAGGGCTGATGCACCGCCGCTGCGACGGTAAAAAGGTAGGAGCGGAAAATAAAAACCGGGCCCAGGTTGTAAATGCAAAGCGAGAAGCTCGGGGTAGCGGGGGAGGAACGAAGAGGGGAATGTGTTCCGTCCGATCCAGGCACGGCGAGAGGGCAAAATGATTATCGGCCGGTGCACTTTGGGGGTTTTACGGTGGCAACCTATCTGTATCTCGAGGCCGCGAGAGGCGCTTTTACGAGGAGTTTTTTTCCTTTTCCTCGAAGGGAGAAATCGCACCCGCGGACCGCTGTTGAAAGTGAGAGATTCCATACTCGCCGCCGCCGCGTTGAGCGACGGATCACCAGTTCTCTTAGTTAGCCAGCTGTGAAAATTCGGCTTCTTTCCTCGCTTTCTTCCGCGTTTATACTTCGGCAACTGTAATCTAGGGTACGTTCAATTCGAGATAGGACGCTACAAAATTCGAGACGAATATAAACCGAGTATAAAGAGCCGAGTTATCCTCGTTCGGATTGAATTATGATTTCACTGTTGATGAAAATTTTACGAGAGTTAATTAGATTTTGGGGCGAGTGGTGACCCCGGACCGGCCGTTTCAATCCCCGTTTCAAATTGAATTTTCTCTCGCTGTTTGATTAAACGCGAATCCCACGCAGAGGATCGCCGAGAGCGCGTTTTTTTCGCCTACATCCAAGAACGCGTGTCCGACCATTCGCGAAATGATCGCGGACGAAACTGTGCTCGTTGCTGAAAATCTCTGGCTTCCTTTGTACGATTTTTTTTTGCCCCTCTCCCATTTTATTGCAAACCGTATCAGCGCGCGAGCGCGAGTACGGGAGCTCACAGCCGAGTGACCGCACCGACATAAAAGGTAGAGAGTTAGATATTTGAAAAAAAATTGTCGCGCGAACACGCGGATTACGCTGCTTTGAAAAAAAAAGGAAGGAAAATACATCGGTTCGTGACGTTTCTCCGCGTTTATTATATCCATAATCCAATCACACCGATATAGAGTTATAGTGATTTGTCGCTTTCGTGCGCGATACGTCACGAGTAGAATTTAAATGGAACTATGCCTGAATTCGAACCAACGCGATCGCGTAAAACAGTTTGGCACGAAACACAATGTATATGTGTGTGTCGGGCAATTAGCGGGTAAAAAATGTGGGATATGTAGCTCGGCCGGTCTTCTAATAAATAAAAAATCAGTCTGCGCTCGGCGACGGCGCGACCAGTACAAAAAGGCTCGGGCATTGTGTCCGGTTCGGTGCGGGGGAGTAGATACAGAAGATAATCCGGGCGAGGCGTAGGGTAGCGCGCGCGCTCGAGTGCAGCGCCGCGGAAGAATTTTATTTCAGAGCTAAAGCGACGACGTCGAGCGTGTATAGGAAAAACGGGGGCTGCATCCAATCGGAAGGGCCGGATGGGTAAATAAACAGAGTCGGTTTGAAATTCAATTCGGCCATTATCGAGTGAGTGTATGAAGCGTATGGCCCACGCGCGCTCGTGCCTCAGCCGGATTAAAAATCTCGCGAGCCGAGATTTCGCGAACAAAGAGCCAAGAGAGAGAGAGAGAGAGAGAGAGTGAGGGAGCGTGTAAGAGGGGCACAACGCCAAGGCCGCTCCGTGCAGCCACTGAAAACAAGATTAATAAGAAAACGCGTGGGCACGGGAGGCGCGCAATCGTATATCCGCGGGAAATTGAAAGATCCTCGGGTTTGATTCCCCCCGCATCCGACCCTTTTACCAATATATCTTTCGGATATCGAATAACCTCGGCGCGAAACATTTGCATCCCTCGAAATTACCGTCGCGTCTCGAATCATTCGGCGCTGCCGCGCGCGGATCTACTTATACACCTCGAGAACCGCGCGAGAGCTGGTATACCCGGGGGAAGAATCCAAAAGCCCATCGAGCAAATCTCTCTCTCTCTCTCTCTCTCTCTCTCTCTCTCCTGCGGAGCGTGAAATATTCTCGCGTGCTCGCCGTGTGTGTCGCGGCTGAAACACGCCCAATATCAACCGACGTCGCGACGTCGTTGTTGCTATTCTCTCTGCATATACGCGCGCGATATACAAAGCGAGGGAAAAACGGGGGCCACGCGCAATCATTTCGTCGGGATTGGAAAGCCTCGATGTATACGTAGGACGCGCATCGCTCCCTGGGTTCGCGGCTGGAATATCGAATAGAGCCAGCCAGCCGCAGCAGGAGCGTCTCTCCTTCTCCGTCTTCTTATATAGCTCGCGGATACGTTTATACGTACGCAGCCGGTAAGAGGCGAGCCCGCGAGTGGAATATTCAGTTTGCCGACGGAGCCCACTTTGTGTGCCCCGTTTCGATCTATATAGCCGCTACTCCGCGAAGCGTCAAAAATCGGATCGCCGCCACGAGCAGCTGTGTATCGAAACTCCCTTGCTCGCGTCGCGTTTAGTATTTTGATTTACGCGCCCGGAATTATTCGTATGTAAGCTGCTTTCTCGAATCCAATATCCGCGGGCCAATACACCGGATTCATTAAACCTCGAATGACGGCTCGCGAGTTTGTTTTTACACACGCGCGTTCGAGTTGCGCCATTAGTCCGATGCTCCGGGACGTATTCAATCTCGCTCGATCCGACTCTTTTTTCTCAGCCGAGTCACGCGGCGTTGCATAATATTGTTCCTTCCCAATAGCAGCTGTCGACCAGGCGGACGTAAAAACCCATATACAGCCAAACAAAGCGCGGTTCGGACGTGGTTTATTGGCCCGAGAACGAAGTATACCCGTTGCGCGAGACGACGACGACGCCTGTAGCTTACAAGGGCAAGTTTCATTAGGAGCATAAAATTAAAAGGTGGGATAGGTATAGGGAGGGATCAGTATGCAGGCGCAGCTGAATCCCCTATACCCCCGTCGGCGTATAGACATATAGGTATACACAGCCGCAGGAGAGAGAAATCTGCAGCGGCGCACGAGAGGTACGCGCGCACAACGAGCCGTAAAAGCAGCGCCGAACGTGTTCGACATCTGCCATTCGAAATCCCTCGGTTCTTCTGTCGGTGCGGCGGGCCGAGCTGGCGCAGCTCTACGGGCACGCGGCCATCTGTCCGTGAGTAGGTGCGCCGCCGCCGACGTGGCTCGCTCGACAATATTTGATCTGTCATATCGTGAAAATTGCTGACGGCCCGCACGCGCCCCCCACGTGTGTGTGTACGTGTACGTGTCCCACGCCTCTCCCCCGGCGCGGCTTTCCCCGAAATTTCACACGCGCCCCAGCCACGGCCGGGCTTTTATATTCCACGGGCGAGGCAGAGAGGAGCAGCCCGCACGCGCGCAGCCCCGACCCTCCTCCGCATAATGAAGTGCCACCGCTGATTCGCGCGCACCGGGGGATGTGCTGTGTTTGCCCGGAGAGACTACTCGACCTTTTGATTTGCCCGAGCGGACACGGCGATTTTCCTATATTTACGATTATCGACGATAACACACGTGAAATCAGGCGCCGGAATATGGTACAAGTTGTGGAGACCAGATCCGAGAGAACATTTGTTTCTTCGATAGAGTGGAATCGTTCAAGGTGTCTCTCGCATCTCTTTTAGTAAGGTAGGTGTACCCAATATGCGCCAGGACCCAATATGCGCCACCCTTCGTATTTCATATATACGCGCGTCTAGAGCATCGCCGCGGCACATGATCTTGTCGGCAATACTGAATAATGAAGAAAGAAAACATTTTCACCGATCGGAAACCCTCACACCAACTTGTTAGAGCTCGTTTTCTCCATTTTTTCAACAATTTTCATTCTCGATCTAATTTCGCTCAGGTAAGTGCGAATTTTTTTAATACCCTTAAACTGGGCCAAAAAATCGAGCGACATATCATTCGATTCCTTGACATCTCATCTACATCATCCAATTTTTTTTTTCTTTGTATGACCTTTTTATCAATCGTTTCAATAGCTCTTCGTTATTTTTATCAAATGTACCCAATATGCGCCACCCCTATTTTCTTGCTCTAGAAGCTACAATCAACCCATTGATGGTAAATATCCGCCAAACATGATGGAAAGAAAATTTAGTTCAAGCTCTGGAGCAGGTCAAGAAAGGTGAGATATCGCAGAGGATGGCTTCGACTATATATAAGACACCTCGTCGAACGTTTCAACGATATGTCAAACAAAACATCCGAAAAAAAGGAAAATGAGTCGACCATATGCGTTAGTACAAAACGAAGAATTATGTAGTCGAATTTAACGCTTAGCAGATATTGGCTATCCTATAACGAGAAAAATTTTGAGGTTATGCGTTTATAAGTACTGTCTAGCAAAAAACATCAGATAGAATTTTTCTACCGTCATGACAATAGCTAGCCCCAAGTAGGCTCGGACATTTTTTAAATTGAATTCTTCCATTTCAGTGAGAACATCTCAATTATATTTAAAATTACACAAATAAGAATGTTCATCAATTTGAGAGATTAATATTGGAATTAGATGTTGCATAAGTTAATTTTGTTAATTCAAAAACAACGGTTTTTCATGAATTTTAACTGAAAACTTGATTTGATTTAGGTTGTTAGAAGTTTATATAATCTATTTACTATGGTTTAATCAAAGACAAAATGTATTTTCCAATAGAATTATATCGGAAATATAATTTTTTGTTTGTATTTTATCCATTTCAGACATGCTTCATGCTTCAAATTGGATGAAAAGAAGTATTTTCAGGGTGGCGCCATATTGGGTACACTAAAAATTTTTTTCCAGAAATTTTTTTTTTTTTAAAACAGCGGTATCTTAGCGTAGAACTGTTCAAATTAAAAAAAGACTTAGCTCATTTTGTAGGTATTGAGTAGACCTTTCATTTGACACCAATTATGTTAGAAAATATTCATTTGACGCGGTGTAGTGACCTTTCTCGCTTAGGTGGCGCATATTGGGTACAGGTACCTTAGTTGATGAAATCGTAATGAGCCAATTTCGCAGGAGGATAATGCTTATTGGACTGAAGCGTTTCGTGGTGACTTAATAACAGCTGTTGCCCGGATCGAGAGCGAGTTAATCCTCTTGACAATTGGAGGCTTCGATCTTGCACCCAAGTACAAAAATTATGCCTGAATTATGCCTAGTAAGTTATGTCCAGAAAAATGGATTGACATAACCTAGGCATAATTTAAGCATAACCAGGGCAAACTCAAGAGGTCACTATGCCTTATCCATGCCTAGTGAACGTGAGGTAAATAAAATCTGAGACGAATTGGCATAATAAGATCGGATGGTTGGCTAATGAGACGATTGAAATATTCAGCATCCCACGATATTGTGTGCAGCCGAGAGTATGTTATCCAACTCCCGGAGTGTCTCGCGAGCACGTTCGATCTTCCGGTTTCGCCATGGAAACAGGGCAATTCATCACGCGCGTAACCAATATACCGATATACGCGCGGCTCACCCACATCATACTCAAGTTTAATGATATCGTATAATGAATGATAATGCGATCGTTAACGAAATGAATTGAAAAAATTGAAAAAATTGAATTCAACGAATGGAAAAAACAACTTGATCCGAAGCTTCCCGAGGATTCGCATCCACCAGTCGAGTACCCAAAGTTGCAGATAGAAACTCTGCAGACGAGCGTATCAAATTCGAAAGTCCCCAAAACAGGTCTCGCGTGGCGGCCCCGCAATATACACGCATATATGAGCGCAGTCAGTCGATCCGTTGATAATCCGAGCGCGTGAAAGAGCAAATAGAGCAGCTCGACCGGTGGGTGGCAACGGGGAAACCGAGGAACAAGTCGTTACACGCGTGCGTAAATAGAGCCACAATAGCGGCCGCACTCATGCGAAGTGCAGTACACTTTTGCCCGCGTGTATTGCTCTCTCTCTCTCTGTCTCTCTCCGAGAGACGAGTTATTCGTTTGGCGTGGCCCTCCCGTGTCCCCGAGGCGGCATTCAATTTCTCCGTTGATATTGTCGCGCGCGCATCCCTCAAAGCGACTCTCTTGCAGCTCCTTCGCTTCTTATTGTTTCGCCGCGACGTTTTCCTCGCGCAATATCTCGGGCCCACGAATTCGCATTATTTTCCGCTCCCGCCGTTTTGCCCGCGAGGATTAATGAAAAGGAGCTCGCGCGTTTTCCCGTTGCCCCTGCAGACAGACAGACACGGCTTTTGTCGCGCGCCGGACGGCCCGTGAAAGGAATCCCGAGGTGCGCGAGAGAGAAAAATAGTCACGGGATTTTCAGGACGTATGAAAGACACTTGGCGGCTAAATGAATAGGCGAATATTTTGGCCGCGCGTGTGTGTACCGCTGCCAATCTCTGCGCGGTATATTTCGCGGCGCCGCATCAAAGAGCCGCCGCCGCCGCCGCCGCCGCCGCCGCAGACACGATGGGAATGCGGCGCGTGTCTTATCGCGCGCAAGCAAACAGCCGCGCGCACGTGTACGCGTGGGAAAAATCGCTCGCGCTTAAACCGATTGTAAATCACTCATCTCTCTCGATACATACGTGCGCAAAACAATGATTGCGCGCGAGCTTGTTTATGTCCGAAGCGTAAACACACACGCGGCTAAACACGATTCGAATGCTCCGCAAGGAAACGCGTTGATAGATTAATTCCCGTGTGGCAAAGCTACCGTGTATCCGAATAAGTATCCTCTAATCTGCTTTCACGCCAAGTTCAATCAGGCGCACGGAATCAATCTAAATTACAAAGTACAAGGAGGCTGGTGTATACACAACGCGCGATCTTGCAGCTCCCGCACAAAAAACAACCCGCTCGACTCTTTAAAAACTCGACTACTCCGGCGAGGCGATGGCCGCTCGCACCTAAAACTTTCCCTTTCGCGGGCGGGCGGGCGATAAAAAAGGGAAAAACTCGCGCGCGCGCGGCGTTAGCCGAAAAGTCTTTGACGGAAGTTGGCGAGCGAAAGGAGGAGGGGTAGCGGCTTATACTCACGGCGCGGCGTCAGTATATAGCGCGCGGGCGGCGAGAACCGGCTCTTGGTTAGCGGGTCCGATCTCGCGCTCACTTCATGCTCTACTTATCGGCAACCGGCCGCGCGGCCAGGCCACCTTCTCTTTGTTGCCGGGGAGCCGAGAGGATCTTAATGCTCTTTATTAAGCCCGAGACTCCGTTTTTCTGCGCAACCTCTTTTTCTCTTAACCCCCCCCCCCCTTTTTCTTCTCCTTCTCTCACGGAGTTTTTCGATTTCGGAATAGAGGCTTCACTCTCGCGCCCGTCGCGCTGGCAACACGAGTAGCGCACGTTCGGGGCGAGAAAATCTCGCGATAATTATACGCTTTGTTCGGGTGTTAGTTCGTTATCGAGCTATAGAGCCGCGGGTATATAGATACGCGGACGGAGCAGTCGTCGGCGAGCCGGAGATTACGCGATGTATCGTAACAGGTGCCCGCATTCCGCGCGGCGCAATCGGATCGAGACAGGCTCGTTGTATATTGGTATAGAACAACGCGGGAAAGCGAGATGAGACACTCGTTGCCGATTTTCCTCCTTTCCCACGGGGCGTAACTCGGCGTCGGAGTATGCAAATCGGCATTTTCTCCCCGAAACTCGACGAATGCGCGCGGCGCATAGCAGGAGCGGCCAACAAACGGAGTAGAGTCGAACGAGGGGCGCGGTCAATTACGCACAGCTATCCACCGAGTGTATCCGGTGGGGCAAGCCAAGGTCGCGCCGGCTCGAGACCATATGTATTTAAGCGTCTTTGTCCCCAGCTCGGCGGCGGACAGCCTACTCTGCAACGCACTGCTGCCCCCCTACATCGTATGTATATACACACACACTTTCTGTCAAACTCGTTCGGCGGTGCAGCCCCCGATTCTCTTTGCGAGGTGTGATCAATGCAAACAGCGAGGCTCGTTCGAGTAAAGACGCCTCGCCGATTTCGGGAGAAGAGGCTACGACGGCCGCATCCAGTGCCGACTTATCAAACGGTTTTTACGTACGTCGAACACCCCATTACGAAGGAACTCGAGGATGCGACCACGATTATTCCACCGAGTGTCCGCTCGATTGTTTCCGACGTTTTTTTCTGCCAGCCGCGCGACATACGACATCGCCGAATCCTAAATACATAACGGCCGTTCGCGTAATAAGTATATATAGCCTGTTTCTCTGCGACACGCTTCGCGTGCAACAACACCGGACACACGAGTCCTCCTCGAGAACTTGAACCGACAAGCAGTAGACGTTGAATGAGATAATTTAATTATCCTACCGGTATATACCGTTCTATTGTTCCTTCAACTAGCCACGCTTGTCAACCATTATGCAATTTTGAGATTGCCGTAGGCAGCTTAGCCTGGACGGATCGACAACGCTGCAGATATGTCACCGAAACGAACAAGCAAGTGGGGATGTGCTAGCGATCCAACTGATCTCGGGATGATTTTTCCAAATGTCCGCACCTAATATACGGCGGAAAATCGCGTGTCGGAGACGCGGCCATTCACCGGCCGACGCCGAAAGCCGAATACGCTGCGGAGGGGGAGCGCGATCGCGTCGAATTTCGTTCGAAGGAAGCCGTAGCGTAGCCGCTGGAGGGTGTACAACGCGTGCGGCCTGGTCGTTACCACCACACGCTCGGCTGGCCCCCTCCGGCTCTCCGCCCGGCCAATTCGAAATTAATAGATGCCGAGCGGCGCGAATCTTACGCCACGTATAAGTGATTCGGATCGAGCCGGGCGCTCCGGGGGCGGATATTATCGATTTGCCGCCCGTGGAAATGATGCGCTACCGATAGCCTGTATCTACCCCGGCGGTCGCTGGCTTTTATCATCCCGCGGACGTGTCTATTCGGTGTACGCAACGTATATCGAGGATGTTGGCGAAACCGCAGCCTATAATGAAATTTCAGCCGTAATCCGATCGCTGGAGACCAATGGGGCAAAGGAGCCATAAAAAGTGTCCGGCTATCCCCGGCCGCTGCGATGAATTATGAATCTAATTATGGGCCGAAGCGGCTGTCGAGAAAAACTCTCCGAGTGATTCACGCCCGGCCGAAATACCGACTCCTCGTCCAGCTGCCCGAGATCGATCAGTAAAACTGGCGCTCGTGTGTGTGTGTGGGTAATCGGCGAGAGTGGCGCTCTCGAGACTCGTCGGACGCGGCGCGAATTCATCGTCGGGGCCTTTTTCCTCCTGGCCATGCATCAGGGGGGGCGCGGACGCGCGACTACCCACTCGAGCTGTCCCGACGTATCTACTTGGCATTCTGGCGGCTCGCCATCCAAGCGTCAATCATTGCAAACTGCCCGGCGCAACGCGAGATTCCCTCTGCTCGTGTGTGTCTCTATGTGTGTGTAAGAGTCATTCCGCACTTGTGTGTGTGTGTGTGTGTGTGTGTGTGTGTGTGTGTGTGTGTGTGTGTGTGTGTGTGTGTGTGTGTGTGTGTGTGTGTGTGTGTGTGTGTGGGCTACTGCAGTTTTCGGCTAGCCGCAGGGGATCCGACACGAGATTCGAGACCCGACGCTCGATATGTACGGTCTCGATCGCGTGCGGTCAAGCCCCTACCTGCCCCCGTCGACAATCGCCGCGGCGATTTTCCTATTGGCCGTACGTGCGGTTGTATTGGTTTTAGCAGACAGAGGGAGGGAGTAATCTCTTTTTCCGTCTCGGCAATTTTGAAGCCGCGGCTTGTAGATAAAATCGGAAAATATAGCGCAGGGATTTATAGAGACAAATTATTTCAGCTCGGGCACACACACACATACACGCGTCGTTAATTCCCCGACACTCTTGGAACCTGTTTTTCCTTTGACGCATGTCAGCTCCGCTATATAAAGTTTACCGAGAGCCGGCTCTCGCTCTGTGTCCCGCTAATTTACGACAATAATAAAATGTGCCAAATTCGTAATAATCAAGGTGGAACGTGATGTAACGAGCTCGCGGCTACCAGCGTTGATACGCATCTATAACTTACGCAACCAATCCGCCCCGGTTAATGCTGTATTTATCCCTGCAGTGCGTTAACTCACCTGTAACACAAAATAAATGTATATTCATTAGAGGGATTATCGATCGTCAAAATGAATATGCGAGTGGAATAATGTAAGAATCCATACCAGCTGCCATTCTCTCATTAATAATTAATTGGTGTAAGTAATTGGTTCATAAAGTAGGCGACGGCAATTAATGAAATTTTCTATTTTTTCCCTTTTTTCCGCGCATAAGTGTACTTATTCAGGATTGGATATGCGAGAAACTCTTCGATGTGTATTGGGACGTCGTGTCTTTATTTATAGAACTTAAGCTATATACGTTCGGTCGGTCGAAGTGCCCATTTCAAAATTTGATATATCATTCGCGATCTCGAGTCAACTTTTTCATTTTAATTTTCGAACACACCGAGCCCAACCACACGTTTTTTTTAAGAGATCGTTTTCGTTTTTTTTTTTCAGAAAAGACCAATTTGAAAGATACATTATCGAGATTCGATTGAAAATGAAAGTACTTGCGAGGGAATGAAAGTCATAGAATATATCCAGTATTTTTGCTTGAGAGCAAACATCGAATTGCCGAGCGCGAGTAATAACTTATATTATATATCGTTGCCAATAATGCATACGAGTTTGTTAATTGCTCTTTCTTCTAGCCTTGTGAAATCGCGAGTGTATTTGCGCGCAGCGAGCGAGAATAACGCTGCAATATCGAGTAGCCACGCTCTCGATACACATATACGTCTCTTTGGGAGAGCGCGAGTCCAAGGAGTTGGTTGCCCCGAGTGAAACGGCGAAAAAAGAAGAAAAACGGGAAGTCTCTCTCTCTCTCTCTCTCTCTCTCTCTCTCTCTCTCTCTCTCTCTCTCTCTCTCTCTCTCTCTCTCGAAGGAAAACCACAATCCATTGAAAAGGTCTCGGGCACACCGGCATACCGCAACCCCGAGTGGCAAGTTTTGCTTTACGCCTAGAAAAGGCGACGAGCCGCAACGGTACTGCAGCCCAACCAATATGGCTTTTGAGACTCGTCCGCGACTCAATCGCCGCGCCGTCTCTTGAACTTGACTTTGTACGACTGCTGCTCGGATGCTGGTATTTTTCCCCCTTGCCTCCCTTCCCCCAATGGGAATTCGCGCCGCGAACTGCATTCCGATTTTCCACTTCTCGTGCCAAATCGATTATGCATTGAACCTCTCTCTCTCTCGAGAGAGAGAGAGAGAGAGAAACAATGAGACACTCCTCGGGAGCTCGAAAGTTTCAATCGCGGCCCATGAGAGTCGATTCATTTTCGAAATTTTATTGAAACGTATATAGGCTCGATCGTATCGGAGGAAATTGTAATCATCAGATACATCCGTCGACGGGATATTCGCTCTATCTGTCTCGTGGCTAATTTTCACGAATTTTTTTCCTCACTCGCGGCTGCCGATAAGTTTCCTCGTCCCAAAAAGACCGGGAAACTCGATATTTTTTGCCGTCCCGGAAAAACGATGTGCGTATATGAAAATCGATACGCGCGCGCGGCGAGTAATTGAACTCGTTTTAATTAAAAAGTATAAGCGCCAGAGCGCGGTACGTAAAATTCGCCGATAAATAAGAGACGGGGAAGGGAGGAAAAAAGGGGTGGGCCACGTACGGCAAAGGGGAAAAGTGTCGGGTTATCCAGACTCGCCGGAAGCCACGTGAACGAAACGAGAGGAAGACGGCACATACTGTTTCGCAATCAGCAGCTTGACCTCGTTTAGATGTATGCATTTTCCAGCTAGCCTCGGGCCGCACGTCGAATAATGCCTCGCTGCCTGCTCGTGTCTCGGAGAGCTGCTGTATATACAAAGGACGATAGCAGGGCCCGCGGCGCCTTGATTTCCGATCCCTTCGATCATCAATCCCGCCCACGCCTATCTCTCTCTCTCTCTCTCTCTCTCTCTCTCTCTCTCTCTCTCTCTCTCTCTCTCTCTCTCTCTCTCTCTCTCTCTCTCTCTCTCTCTCTCTCTCTCTCTCTCTCTCTCTCTCTCTCTCTCTCTCTCTCTCTCTCTCTCTCTCCGTGTATTTTCGTGTATTTTTACGCGAAAGCTCGCTCCGCGGATCTTGCCTCGTCAATCTTCAACTTTACAGCGGAGATTCATACTCGAGCGGCCGCGGTATTTTTAACGCGCGGATTAGCTCGCTCGAGCGCGGCTACTTCCCGCGATCGAGCGGGTAGTATTTTGTTGTATATAATACGTTGGGAAGGATTGTAACACAAGTGCTTTGATATAACTCGGAGTCAAAGAAGTATCTACTTGGATTAAAATATATTTATTCGAAATTACTAAACTAAGGTAACTGCACCCAATGCGCCCCCCCCCCTAAGGGTTTTTTGCGAATTTGACTATGATAGACTTCGAATTTTAAAATTCTGCGAACGGCATCTCAAAGCTTAGCTCAATACCTATTAGAAACCATCTTCATAATCATCATTCGAAATGGGCGGGGAAGGTACCGAAAATTTTCTTTTAATTCCCCCAACATAACCCAAGAACGACTGATGCTCAGAGAGCGCCGGAAATACGAAATCTGGCGAATGTGCCAAATTGGCTGCAGTTACCTTACAATTGATAATACATTCATATACAGGAGGGTTCAGGACTCACTGCCTGTGTTTCAAGCGTTCGGGCGGCACCAAACCTCGGGTGCATCCTCACTCTTGCACACTCTGCTTATTATACCTGTGCCGAGGAAAAAGGAGCCAATACTAAATATAACTATAACGAATCCGTATAATCCAACAGGTAGATTATTCCCAATCGTCTCGATTCACCATCCACCCGTGCACGGCCCTGGCGAACACTCGAGTCGGGTTTCGACTGGAAGCCGATTCGCGAGCGGAACTGCATCGCAGACACGGGAGAGAACGTGAGAAAGCCGGCTTTCGGTGCTGCTATCCGCTGTATACGCGTGGTGCGTGGTAAGCGCGCTCGGGCCATATGGGCCGTGGAGCGCAGGGATATATTCATCGGGGAGAGCAGCAGCACCTGGTGGCGCATTAACGCGCGAGCGCGCTGTGCATCGAACAACGGGTCGAAGGAGCCAGGCGCGTGTGTTTGTACGTACGCACTGCAGCGTAATGATCCAGGCCGCATGGGAAAGCCCCCGGTCGAGTTCGCTTACGGGCTCGCGTTTCCGGGACGAGGCTCAGCTGTTGCCCCCGCAGCCCTGTGTTACGCGTTGTTAATGCTTCACGACGCGACCATTACTATTTATGTATCGACGGCCGACCCCCGCGATTCATTAGTGCAGCGTACTAACGACGACACTGATGATCCATAATCGACTTTCGCTCGCGCTTTCTTTCATACTCACACACGCTTCATCTTTATTCGATACGGACGTATCTCGTAATCGCTGCATCCTCGTTTTTCTATACCGAATAATCCATCGACGATTACTGGGTGAGATTGCGCGAGAGACATCGCTCGTTAATATTTACGCGAGTCGCGAGTCGACGGGGGGAACTTTGCAAAACCGGGGGGGCTGCTCCGAATTCGCTTGCGCTATATTTGGCGCGTGTACTCATACCTCGAGAGATGCGCGGCGGCGATACGAGTTCGGCCCCTTTTAAGGAACGCCGACTTTTCACTTATGTTTCACTTCGGCACAGTTCGACTGGACTTTTGACGCACCGCAGCGGACACACACACACACACACACACACGTCACAATTCCCCCGGCCGCAAACACACACGAGCCCATACCTCGTGCTTCGACGCTCGGCAAACACAATCGCACAGCCCCGTGTGTATGTATAGCAAATAACGCAAAAGGCCAGTCGCCACACGGACGCGATATTACTGCAGCCGGTTGAGAAACGCGGCCCAACCTAAGCTACTACTCCTCCTCGCGAGAGGACTTAAATCTTCCCTAAGAGGCTCTCCATGGAGCGCGAGCCTCGAAAAGAGAGGAAACAAAAGCGATTGAGTTTCACGTTATTGATCATCCCGCGAGCGAGCCAGCAAGCGAACTCGAGCTTTTTCCCACCGCCCAGATATCCGCGGCTACATGGAGAGGAAAAAGGGGAGAACGAGGGGCGATCGTTTCTTCCCCCGCCCGCCGCGGCGTCCACGCGAGATTCCATCTATTCTCTCGGCCGCGCTGCACCACGCGGGTAAAAAGCGAATCTGCGCGGCCATAAATATTTGTCGGATGATTCAAGGCGTCCCGCGAGCGGCGGCCGTTGCCCCGGCCAACTTATGCCCCGCGTCGCCCTGCGATAACAATTCCTCCATACGTGCGGGCGAAAATCATTACGAAAGCTTGGCTTTTGTCAGTGGGTATGTGGAGTACGCGGTCAGCCAAGACGTTTTGGCAATGCGATACAAACCGCTTGGCCGGGCCAAGCATCGACGGCTACGTACGCGGCTCGAGAGCCAATTTTGTCGGCCCGCATATATACACAATTCGTACAGATAAGCAGCGACCAGAAAGAGAAGACGAATCCTCGAGAAGCCACCGCGAGCGAGTATATACCTTTTACACGATGTACGGGGGCGCTTTGGAGAATCGCGCGAGCGAAAAACTCCTACCCTCGACATGACGAAAAACACGCGAGCGTAAAAGCGACTCGTCTTTTGCGGGCGGCCGCTGTGCTGTGTACGTTATATTTGAGGAGGACGCGGGGTGGGAGAAGGGAGCAAGTATATACGCGCGCCGGGTTAGCCGAGCGAGGGAGACAACGGCAAAAAGCAGGCTCGGGTTTTCCGCCCGACCGTCTTTTCAGAGCTGCTGGCGGGTGTGCCAAAATACGTCGCGCTACGCCAACTCGCGGAGGAAGAGGGAAAAAAATTGCCGAGAGAAGTCCGAGACGCCGTTGGCGGTTGTTATGAGGATCAGAAGTAGGTTACGCCCGACTGCCGAGCGCAAATCGCTTCTTACATCACTCGAGACTCGCGAAAAAGCAGTCTGCGTCGGACCGAACTGTCCAAAGGGTGCAGGCTGATATATTCTTCATGGGTTTTTACTCGGTATACCCGAGAGTATACCAAAATTGATTCGAATGGACTTTGTGGTTTTTTTCCTCATCATGCTCGTTCTCCGCTAAACGTATATGATTACTAGTGAGAAGAAGGGTCATAACTTATAATCGCACGCTCAGAAAGGTCTTATAAGCCTACAGGCTCAGAATCAAAGAATTCTTGAATAACATTTTGATTAAGAAATTTTTCGATTAAAAAGTGTTTTCAATCCTCAGCAGCAGTATTTAAAATTTGAAAATAATTAAACATTCATACACGTTTTTGAGTATTTTAAGATAAACATACTTATAAAATAGTTAAAAGAAACCCACTGAAATCATTACAAACTAAAGTTCATAAAATATTATCCAGTTTAAATGACCAAGACTTCCTAAATAAGCGCTTCCACAACATTCAATTGACACAAACGAATACTGTTCTAGCTAAAGCATATGGTTTGCCTAAGATACATAAACCCGATGTCCCACTGAGACCCATCATCTCTTTAGTAAACTCACCTACACATTTTTTAGCAAAAACCTTATATGACGATTTAAAAAAGTGTATAAAACCACCAATCTCTCGCGTGAATAATAGTTTCGAATTTAAAGAGCAAATTTCAAATATACATGTCCCAGCTGATTACGTATTACTTTCACTTGACGTCAGCTCGTTGTTTACAAACATACCGTGTGATTTGGTTTTGAACAGCTTAGATAAAAGATTCTCACATATTCACAGTAGAAGTAAAATACCGTTTGAGGAAATTATTAAAATCACCCAATTTCTTTTTGATAATACATTTTTTGCCTTTGACAATAAATATTATAAACAAATTTTTGGCACACCCATGGGCTCTCCTATTTCCCCATTGTTTGCAGACCTTGTCATGGACGATTTAGAAATAGAATGTTTAAACAAATTAAAATTAGAATATAACTGTGAACCGCTAATTTACAAGAGATATGTTGATGACACCTTTTTATGTGTAAAAAAAGAACACGTTGAAATAGTTATTAAAGTTTTTAATGAATACAATAAAAATTTAAAATTCTCTCATGAATTAGAAGAAAATAATTCTATAAATTTCTTAGATACAACAATTACTAGAACCAACAATAAATTAATCACTAACTGGTATCAAAAACCAACATGCTCTGGTAGATTATTAAATTTCAATTCAAATCATACTATTCAACAAAAACGTAACATCATTTCCAATTTAATAGATAGATCAGTTTTACTTTCAGATAAAAGATTCCATAACGACAATATTAATAAAGTTAAAAGAATATTATTGGAGAACGATTACCCACAGAAATTCATAGAATCATGTGTAAATGACCGACTTCGTTCAATTAGATTCTCTAAAAAGAAAAATAGTCCAGATAAAAAAAGTCCCCTTTGTACTTTAGCAATACCTTTTCAAGATACATTCTATAATAAAGTATCTGGCTCCCTTAAAAAATTAAACATTAGAACAGTTCCTTTAGTCAATCATAATCTTACAAACATAATAAAATTAGGCAAAGATAAAACAGATATTTTAGATCAAACTGAGGTAGTTTATAAATTTAATTGCAACGACTGTTCGGCATGTTATATTGGCGAGACGAAGAGAAAATTAAAAGATAGAATTACAGAACATCAAAAAATTACTGATAAACCACTTCCGGTCCCTTTGCATTTAATAGAAAATAGTACACACACATTTGATTGGAATAACGTTAAAATTTTAGACCGCGAAGCGAATTATAAGAAACGACTTATTTCGGAAATGCTCCACATCAATATGCACCAACACACACTTAATAGGAAGGAAGACACACAACAACTCAGTCACACGTATAGGAAGCTTAGCAAGATTTTTCAAAACAAACACACCAATGTATCTGATGGTATATAAGACCTCTGACGCTAGCTTTATACACAATAGTTTGACAATGGCAGTGGAAGCAGCCGCTTCCACTGCCGAACGTAATATTATATTTTCATTCAAAATTGGTGAGAAAGAATATTTTATTGTTACTTCGTCGATTGTTTTGTACCTAAACTGTATTATTTATTACGTGTTTTTTGTGTAATAAATTTTTAGCCTGATGAGGCCAGTAAACCTAACTGGCGAAACGTCGCATAAAATAAATATGTGGTGGATTTTGTGAATTTTCCTTTGTCCACTTCACTCTGGAATGGCCCTCAAAGATCGACAATTTACACACATTTCACGTTTTTGAGTGTTAAACCCTTCTGCCAATTGGAATTGATCTGCATCGGTTTTGCTCGCCGACGGGTATACGAGGAAACCCGGAAACGATTCTCTCAAGTTTCAATGCCGAGAATTTCCGAGGAACTCCGCCAGCAAAAAGGGAATTCGCTCGATTTCGTCGAACCAAAGTGCGCGGCGCTTGATTCTTCCGTGAATTTTCCAAGGGCGTCCACTTTGACATCGAGCGAAATTTCGCGCGATATCTGCAAGCGAAGCGGAGACTCGCTAATTCCCCGGCCCGCATGAAAGGTACGCGCGCGCCTTTTTGCGTCTGCTGTCGCGGTGTCTATATGTATGTATGTATGTATGTATAAGACGATCGACGGGGACACTTTAGCGCCAGGCTCTTTGAGTATACTTGCGCGCCGGGCCTCAGACTCGAGTCTTTGTGGTTCTTGCGAAAACTGCGGCTGAGTAGCCGTCACAGCGTCGCGTCGCACCGAGCCGATCAACCCGAGAGCCTCGTTAAGTAGACTTTCTTTTCTAACAGCCCCTTCCCTACTCTCGCTTGCGTATATACTTCCTTTTTTCGGCCCTGCTCGGGGGATAATTGCCAATACCCTTTTTCTTTTTACATCACTTGTGTTGGGAAAATTGTCGGTTCAACCTGATTTTTCAATGTTTGTGATATTGTTTGATACAGTTGATTCTCCGTGAAAGTCCGTGAATCAACTGTTTACACCAGTATGGAAAAATATTGTTTAATCGTTGCTCCAGAGGGTTGTTTGTTACTTTCAAGGTTCTTACGGTGCGCATCGAGTTTGGAAGTTGTTTATCAATTTTTACGGTGTATCTAAAGTTCGCAACATTGATAACCAAAGACTTTGTTGGTTCTCCACGGTGAATGCACTAAACCTTAGCTGATGCATATGATCAAATGATGTTCTATGGAACAAAACAGATTGAATTCGATTAGACTCGCGGCTTAGTAAGAGTACTGAAACAAGTAAATCGAATTACTCTTCATAGTGAAGAATCGATACCGAATAACAACTATTAACGCGAACGATGAATTATTTGGAGGTTGTATCGAGTCTACTGTTAACCCGATTTGGGTATCGCTTTTTTCAGCACCTCATTTGGGTATCGTGGGTCGCTGGAGACCCGATACAGGCTAAAAAGTGCAATTTTCAATAAAAAAATCTGAAAAAATTCCTGAACACTCTCCAATCCTTCTACTTTGAGAGCATATTATGGGTTTTGGAAAAAAAATTGGATAAATATTTTTTTTTTATTAATAAACATACCCCCCTTCCAAAAATGCATGCGTTTACGGAAAAATTCATAACTTTTGAAAAAATCAAGATATCTAAAAGTTTCAAATTGCAAAATAAAGTTGAAAGATGGTATTTCCAATTAAAAAATCGCGAACTTGATAAGAGCAAAAGAGATGCTTAATTGAGAGGTGTCAAGTTGCACGTTTTTCAACGTGCAACTTACCAGCCGCTC
The DNA here is from genome assembly GCA_020882685.1 of Aphelinus atriplicis. NCBI lineage: Eukaryota > Metazoa > Arthropoda > Insecta > Hymenoptera > Aphelinidae > Aphelinus > Aphelinus atriplicis. The sequence continues at coordinate 3,131,728 of CM037073.1, forward strand.
GAATCGGTTTTCGACCACAGTCTCGGTTTTTGTTTTGGTTATCTGTAAAAAATGGAAAAAAACCAATACATGACTCTGAAAACTGCCTAATCTCTCGAAAATATTGATAAATTTGATAAAAAACCGGAACTTAATTTGCCTCTCAAAGCGTATTTCGACCACAGTTTTGGGTATCGTGGGTCGCTGGCGACCCGAAACGAACTTGATTTGTGCACTACGACATCCAGGAAGGCACTGGCGGAACGTGACTCAGTACGAAGGGTCCTTGCATTATAAAGTTTTTTTAGGATGGGGATAGGTATTTCTCCCTCTCTTGGTTTCCGAGATATTAGACAAAATAAAAATGGCTCGGGTCTCCAGCGACCCACGATACCCAAATCGGGTTAAGTTTTGTTTGCGTTTATCGGGAGCAGAATCGGTGAGATAAAACAAATCAACGCCACCAGCAAAAAACACGGGCTTGTATTTTTCGGACACTCACCTTCACCCCTATGCGGAACTTCAATTTTCAAGTTAATGCGGACCCCTAATCAAACTTCTCTCGGCGACATCAATCTCACGCGTGAATCACGCGAACGAATCGTCCGTGCGACTGTTTAGCGCGCCTATACCTCGTTACGATACATTGATCGTCGCTTGTAGCGCATATCCATATTCGAAACGAATAAACACTCGCGCGCGGTTGGGATTTACAACACGGCATTGTTCGCTGGCTCGCCGCATGTCTACATGAATTATCGATTCGCGCGAACGGTTTTATTGTGTCCAACGCTGTGATTTACGCGAAAGCGGCCTGCGCGTGAATTACCCGATCGCACCGATATCTGGTGCAAAATCCAAACTCGCATCCCCCGACCAAAAACAAAAATGTCTCGCGCCCCGTCAGACTTGATCAAGTCTGTCGGGTCTGCTGCGAGGAAAGAAGAGCCATTAGCCTAACGAAGCGCGGCAATATCGCGCGTCTCGGCGGCATCTCGTCTGAGCTCGCTGTATATAGAGAGAACAAGGGATCTTTGACGGGGGCGAGACATCAAACGCGCGAGCTGCCATACATATATACGTATATAACAGTTTACAAAATGAAGCGGCCAGACGAGACGGGGCGAAGATTCGCGCGCGACGGCACAAAGTCTTAGCAACGAGAGACAGGTGGAGTCTTGGCTCGGGCCATTCATTCATACATACACGCTCGCACGCGCGCGCGGGTAGTAAAAGCAGCCCATTGAGGCTCGGGCTCGCAATTGTGATCGCCTCCCCTTCTCTCTGTCTGTCCAATTAACGAGTATACGCGCCGCGCTGCGGGGAAATTGCAGGACAGAGTCTGGTGCGTGTGTGCGCGCCCGCGGTACATACAAGAGACTCGCGCGTGCCACCTCCTCGGAGCTCATGCCCGCTGCGTACACGGGACGGCGCGCACGTGCGCTGCACGCGACCCCCGCGGTGTGTATGTGCGCGCGCGCGGCTGCGTGAACCAGCGATTCTATAGTGTACTTGCTCCGTCGACTCGAGAGAGTACCCATGCGTGTAAGGTGGATGCAGCACGCGACGGCTGTATTTCTCTCCTGTCGATTTCGACGATCGCAAGGTCACTCGGGCTTAATCCGATTTGGGTATCGCTTTTTTCGGCACCTCATTTGGGTATCGTGGGTCGCTGGAGACCCGATACAGGCTAAAAAGTGCAATTTTCAATAAAAAAATCTGGAAAAATTCCTGAACACTCTCCAATCCTTCTACTTTGAGAGCATATTATGGGTTTTGGAAAAAAAATTGGATAAATATTTTTTTTTTATTAATAAACATACCCCCCTTCCAAAAATGCATGCGTTTACGGAAAAATTCATAACTTTTGAAAAAATCAAGATATCTAAAAGTTTCAAATTGCAAAATAAAGTTGAAAGATGGTATTTCCAATTAAAAAATCGCGAACTTGATAAGAGCAAAAGAGATGCTTAATTGAGAGGTGTCAAGTTGCACGTTTTTCAACGTGCAACTTACCAGCCGCTCGAATCGGTTTTCGACCACAGTCTCGGTTTTTGTTTTGGTTATCTGTAAAAAATGGAAAAAAACCAATACATGACTCTGAAAACTGCCTAATCTCTCGAAAATATTAATAAATTTGATAAAAAACCGGAACTTAATTTGCCTCTCAAAGCGTATTTCGACCACAGTTTTGGGTATCGTGGGTAGCTGGCGACCCGAAACGAACTTGATTTGTGCACTACGACATCCAGGAAGGCACTGGCGGAACGTGACTCAGTACGAAGGGTCCTTGCATTATAAAGTTTTTTTAGGATGGGGATAGGTATTTCTCCCTCTCTTGGTTTCCGAGATATTAGACAAAATAAAAATGGCTCGGGTCTCCAGCGACCCACGATACCCAAATCGGGTTAATTTATTATACACGGGGAAAATCATTGTCGAGCGTTGCTATTGGCGGTAAACGAGAACGAGATCATTGTAGATAGGTACACCTACGATTCCGAGTCGTGATTCTATGTGTTAAGAATTTTAGATTGTATTCGAAGTTTGGATTGTTGATATATCATATCTGAGAAACGATTAGTGCAGTTTGGTGGTTCTTAGGATTGTCTACATCGTATTTGTGTTGCGTGTGGAGAAAGACGAATCTATCATATTGTAATCACAGACAAATCGAATCTCACAGTGAAAATCAGCTGTATCAAATAAAACATTTATTCCGAATTTTAGATAAAAACTCATGAAACCAAAGTGAAAGATAATTTCAGTTACATATGGAATTCCCTTCAACCCAGTCAAAATTCATCCACCTTCTTTACAGTGATCTTTCACTTCAATACAGCGGTCCATCACTGTATGATTTCAAAGAGAGTACCGTTCCCCGAAAATCCGTACATATGTTTTCAACCATGCGGATTTAAACCGAACACATGGAAAACTGCAGTTATCAGCTCACACAAATTGGGAATTTTTCCAAAACGACGTGGTTTTATACTGTAACAATGAATCATCGTTCCGCTGTTGGGAAAATTAATTTTTCATCACTTGTATCGAAAAGTTGATCATGAAACCTTAGTTTTCTACACTCGTAATGAAAAATACTGTTCGATACTAGATCAAAAGACGATTTCTAGGCACTTGTGATTACCGCCCTCGCTTTGCTCGGGCGGCAAACCTCCCACGCTTTGCTCGGGCGGCAAACCTCCCACGTGCCTAGAAATCATCTTTTGGTCTAGTATCGAAATATACTATTCCAACATGATCGTGTAATGGATCGTTTTTTCATAATAAATCTTTCCAAAGAAGCGATCGAAACTTTTTTTTCTCCCCAACGTAAAGAAGAAACTGCGAGTTGGTGGAACATAACATTTTAGAATCCTCAAGGGGAGTTTAATTGAAGAGACAGCTTTGAAAAGTACGCGAAAGCAATTGAAACAAGTAGGATGATACGCGTGGCATGCGTACATATACGCAGTTGACATTGGGACAAGGTACTCGAGCGGCCTTTGTGTGCGAGCGTGTGAAATAAGAGTTCGCGGCGGCGCGGGCGGCAGCGGGGGTGGGAAGAGTGGTAGAAAGGGGAGTACAAGCGGGGCGTGGATTGGTACTTGACGCGCGCTGCAACAGAGTAAATTTCGTTGAATTCAAATTCATCCTTCCACTCGGCTATTCTTTCGCCGCGCCACTTTCGCTCCCTCTCTCGCGCTTTATTTTCTTCCTCCTCTATCCCCCTTTTGGGGGCCGTGTTACTGCGCCGTGTCTCCCCTTTCCCGCGGCCAAGTAATTTCATTTCGTGTATACGTATGTGCCGCGAGGCGGCGAAAAAGGAGGCGCTACCGCAACGGCAACCCAAGGAATTTCATCTGGTGCATTCGTAAGGAGTTCTCGCGCCGTGTATATCAAGATAACCGCCACCGCCAGAGTAGGATCGTTACACTTCTTAGCGCGCGCCCAACTGTTTCGCCAATGAGGTGCACGCAGCACAGCTATGTAAACAGTTCGATCCTCCACCAGAGTCGTCGCTTATTCCTCGTCTTGTTTTTCTTTCAAACGAAAATTCATCCGCGAGCGTTTACCGTTCCGAAATCTCACTGTGCGAATATGTTTACTGTAAGTTTCTGTCAAATTTCGCTCGCTGAATTACAGTGAAAATCGGTGATTGCATGTTCATAGTTCGAAATTACACTGTAGTAACGGTCAAAATTGATTGTTCAGTAAAAACGTTTCACCGAAGCTCACAGTGTGATTTTCACTGCAAAAAAATTTAGATAGCACAGAGAATTCATCCCTCCTCCGCCGACCTCGAAACTCTCGAGCTCGGCAGCGACGAGCGTGTACTTAGGGGGGCACAACTCAAACGGGCAATAATTTTAAAAGCCCGAAAAAGTGCTGGCTCGCGCAAAAATGTTATTATTGAACGGTTTAATTTCGGGCGAGGAGGAGCGAGAGGAGAGACGTAATTTTTCCCCGGCCGGCCAGCGACTGCGGCTCGGGAAAAACGCGATAAGTTAGCCCCGCGCGCCCGACGGTTATTTCCTGGTGGGGGACGCTCTCCACAATTTTACCCGTCTCCATTTTTCAGTGATCGCGAGAGCGAGATTTATCGACGGCCCGATCGAGCGGGAAAACACGCGAAACTTTGCGACACAAGCTTAACGCGCGCATCCTTAATTCGCTGCTCCGATGAGGGATGAAGCGGCGCTCGGTGGATATATATATATATATATGCGCGTCGCGGCTCAAACTTTGCGATTGAAGGTAATGGATTAGGGGCCGAGGCTCGTTTGATCGATGGTTTTTTGAAAACTCGTATACGGCGACGCGCGGCAGACCGCCGGCTGTTTACCCCCGCATATATATATATAATTAATCGGCCAACTGGCCCGATCGTTCCTCAGATTTTCATAGTTTCGTTGAAACTTTGCGCGCCGTTGGATCCACAAGTTTCGTCGCTTTCCCCGTCCCAAGCTGCTCTTCTCCGTTCTTACACCGAACAAATTCGAAATTTCGAGGAGTATCCCGTCGACCAGCAGCACATCGGACGCGTACATATCCACTGGTGGATGCTGCGCGTCACCCCCGGTGTGGAGGGTTCGCAAACAAGCCGGAAGTCAAAAATAAATCGCGAGCGAGTTCGCGCGCCACTTGGCACAGGGGGTGTAGGGCGAGGAGGTTCCCTCGGCGCGTCGTCCCCGGGGATAGCGCGCGGCGACCAGCGAGCGGGATAAATCGCGCAAGAGAATTATGCCCGGATTATGTGAGCAACGCGGCGCGCGCAATCTTTTCCCCGCATCGAGCAGCCGGGCGTGAACTGATCAAAGCCTCTCGTGTGTACTATCCCGCCGCGCACGGCTGATCTCTTGAGCTGCGGCGCTTTTCGATCTCTCTCTCTCTCCCGTCTTATTTAGCCCGGGCATTACACCCTCGATTCACCAAACTTGCGTAGCAACAGGCCCCGCATAAAAAAGGTTCTTCAAGGTTGAATTAAGTTGTATATGGTTTCATATACAATTTACATACAAAAATGATTCTATACAATTTATATATGGTATTTTTTTTATAAGTTTCTCGGACAAGGAGCTTGGAATGGATATAATCATTTGAATATGGATTTATTTGTTAATGTTACCTCGAATCAATATCTCAAACTTTGAAGAATAATGTCATAGAGATACAAACAACATCAAAGATCAGTAGGTACTTCAACCACGCTTATCTCATGTCAATTAATATCAACTGTTTAAATATGACATTCATGTGTGTGAAACCAAGTAATCACAAGAAAAAATGATTACAAGAATAGTATATTATGCACCCGAGCGAGGTTAGGCGATTTCGGCACAAAAAATGTTTGCGATCCGAGAGTAGCGAGGGTAGTAGGTTTGCGCGTGCCGAAATAGCCTAGATCCGAGCGAGGTGCATATACTATTTTTCGTACCCCGCGGCAGAAAAGTGCCATTCTTTGCAAACGCCAGGACGCAAAGTAGGCACTTTACTGCCGCTGGGACGAAAATCAACATTTTTTTTAAACGTTGTAAATTCAATCTTCAAACCAAAATATAAATTACGTATTTGTACTTGAAATTGATAGAAATTATTTATTACATACCAGCTGGGAGAAAGTGGCTCCCTTACGGAGCCATATACAATTTAATACAAACTTGAAGAAACTTTTTCACGTGGGGCTCTCGCTGTCCCAAAGATCCGTTTCCTTTGGGGAAGTGTGACGAGAGGAAAACACACATTCGACGGCATTTGGTGATTCGGAAGCGCGGCGGGAGCCAGGGTCGCGAATTGTCGAGCAAACAGACGTCATCACCCCAACACCAATATTCGACAATGATTAAACGTCTTTTGCAGTGGCAGCTTTCCATTCCGTGTGCTGTATACCGCGGTATCGCCTGTGCACGGACAAAAGTGTGCGCGCGCGCGACGATAATTCAGCGGGCGTAAATCAAACCGCGCGTGCGCGGAGCAGAAGGCTCGCACCCCCCGAGTGTATATTCATAATAAACATGCAGATAAGCCATCTAACGCTGCATCGGGGGGCCGTAATGCAGGCAATTCGCGATAGCCGCGGCGCATCACTCGTCATCATATTTCACGACTACGATAATGGACGATAATCATCGTTATACCCGAGGTGGCAATCGTTTTGCGCCTCGCTCTTCTTTCTTTTTTCCCAAGTGTGTGTATATACATACATACATGGGAGAGCTGGCTATGTACGCGGATGCAGCGCGCTACCGCACTGCTGCAGCCGAGAGATCATTCCGCTTCCGCATTAGGCCCGCGGGTTATTTTGCTCTTTTCGCCTCTCTCGACTCGCCCGTCTAATCATCGTTAAACTCCTCGCGCGCGCGGAACCGACTCTTCACTGCAGTGTATGTCGTTCTCGCCAGCGAAAATTAAGAGCTGCTATACAAGGCTAGGCCGAGGCTCGTCGAGCCAAGTGCGCTTCTTGTTGCGGATGAAAATGAAAAAAATCGTCCTTCCAATTGCCTCATTACTCTCGTTGGTTTTTAAACCGAGTGACGGGTAGAAAATTCGCTGCGAGTTTGTCGTGTATATCTATGTGTACTAAAGCAATTTCTCGTCTCGATTCTCGAAATAATTTCTAAACAAGACGAGACATCTCTCACCGAGAGTCCGAGATATTTTCGAGACTGTCGGTTCGAGATCTCGAAAGAAAAAAACGTTTCATTTACTTCGTAACTTTTGAGCAAATATGAAAATACGCTTCTTATAAATGAAAACATGATTGAACAGTGTCTAAAGATTGTAAGGTGTCTATTGTATATAAACGAAACGCGTATTTATATTTATCGTACTCAATTCGAAATATCAGACAAAGCCTGTTTGGCTGGCCAAAAAACCATCTGACAAAGTTCTACAGATTCAAGACCCAAAGTTCCGATACTTCATTGTTAGTTCATTACAAACAAAGATCAAATTCGTGCTACGATTGAATATAATTTATGAAAAATTCTTTATTTTTATATTTGAAATTCTCCTTATACTAGGACCAAGATCGATACGAGGCACACCAACATTTTTCGAGACCTAGACTCGTCTAGTCGTATGAAATATAAAAGTCGCGGTATATTCGAGATGCTCGGAGTGATGAATATATTGATACCGGCACGTACGTAGTTCGTCTCGATCGTCCAGGAGCTTATTGTCCCTCTCGGTCGATCTTGCGCCTCGTCTCGACTCGATATACGTTTCGGTTTACACGTCCTAGAGTACAAGTTGCCGTGCCGAGAAAAATTGGATCAGCACTGCACTCCAGAACGATATGGGTTATATCATATCGAAAACTATACGCACATACGGCCACGGAGAAACGGGTCAACTGCATGCACTGGCCAGAGAAATACGATCCATCCGCAACTGAAGTGTAATACGGGAACGACGGGGGCGATACTTTGGCGCCTCTCAACTTTCTTTTGGTGGGGCGCACGTGTGAGCCCCGGGAAAAATAAGAAAAAAGGAAGAAAAATAGATCAGCCCGACGCTCGTCAGTTGGGCCGCGCGCGCGCTGATGGCGTTTTTCGCGGGCTCACGGAGAAGCGTCTCGTGGCCATGGGAAAAACAACTCTCGAGCCGGCTTCTGTCACCAGCTGCTGTGCTGCTGCCGGCCAACTTTTTGCCCGCGTTAGACTCTAATTTTCCGGGGCTGGCGTGTCGCTTTTGTGTCGCTGTTTATTAGGACGCTTGTGTGTTGGGCCGTGTGTTTTTGCGCCCCTCCGCGCGCTCGTCATTTTCCAATCTACCTCCCCACCCACACACACACACACACCGAGGCCCCGGAGAGCCGTGGCTTTCTTGCTGCCAACACGTCGAGTTGGCGCGGCTAATAACTTTTCGCGTCCGCGCGATGTATTTTTCATACGCGAAGGAGCTTAATTGAGGATTAATCCTGCCGCGCGACGACGACGTATATACTTTCGCTGGCGCGCGAGTTCGTTGTGCAATTTTCACTCGAAAGTTGACTCGAGTTCTGGTTATGCGTGCGCGCCAGGCGACACTCGCCCGAGTGGATGTAATTAAAGAGATATAAGCAATATACACGACGAGTGCAATTATGAGTTATGTCTCTCGGGAGGAGGTGGGTGGAATGCGCGTGAGCGGTTTGTAAATTTTAAGGACGTTATACACGCGTAACCTACTTCCTTTCCCCCCGAACTTAGTTAAAACACTTGGCAGCAGCGCCTTGAAAAGTGAAGCTCATTAGCGACGTGGTTTTCTCCGCCAATTATACGAGTTTAGCCCGGGAATCTTGAGCGCCGTGCCCCCCTGAGATGCAAATCAACAGAGGCATTTACGAGAACGTGAAAAAAAAATGGTTGTACCTACAGCGAGCCAGACGGCAGAGTACGATAAGAGAGCCCAGTATAGTCGGACTCGATTCGCCGTTACAGGGGAAGCGCAATTCCAATTGTAATTTTCCAAAATCACGAGCAAACCCGCGCTACAGTCGGGCGTTAATTTTTCCGACGATCGCGCCGGCCAAATATAAAAGCAAGGTTAGGTGTCGGGTCGCGCGCGTCCATATACCTATATATATATAAATATCCTCTGGACTATTTTGATAAGGCTATTTTCCTTCCATTTCGCCCTCTGCACGTCGCCATTCAGCCGCGCGCGCGCGCGGTATCGTTCAATCTGCATATTACAGTGCTTTTTATCGGAACGGCTCCACCTGTTCTCCCGGCCGTTACAGCTTACAGCTTATTATTCCGTTTCATCCTCGCGCGCGTATATATACCGTTGGCGCACTTTCATATTTGCCTGGCCGTATCCGACTTCCTTTTTCGCGCTTTTCTCGCCATGGCAAAGGGGGGTGGGCCACATACGGCGAGACGCGCGAGGCCAGAGCTACTAAAGGCCGGGAAAGGAGGTAAAAAGAAAAAAGGAACAACAAAGCTGCTGCTGCTGCTGCTGCTGCTGCTCGAGAGAGAGAGAGAGAGAGAGAGAGAGAGGGAACACACCAAAGTCAAACTGAAATTCGTTGCGCCGTGAGTTCCGACTCTGTGGGGCGCGAGAGCAGCTCCGTTTGCGTACTTTACCGCGCTCACCGCCGGTCTCTCTTCGATCACGCTCCGTCGATTCCGCGCTCACCGTTTTCCTCGTTTTTTTTCCTCCTTTCGCGGAGCCCCAGAGTGTTGGCTTCGCGGCGCGCCTCTTGGCACGAGAGGCAAAACTGCCTCGGACGGACGAGATGATCCCGAGCTGAACGATTAGACGAGAGAATTTCGGAGAGAGTGTGTATATACGTCAAAACATCTACGACGAATTTTCAATGTACCCAGAGGGGCGGGAGTCCCGAAAAATCACGGGGGCGGTGCAAGACTATCGGGGGGAGAAAAAAAAGAAGACCGCGGGTGAAAAAGGTAGAGGGAGCGGAGCGGGCGGTAATCCAGCGCTCGATCCCTGCAGCGGATCGGCGGCGGCGTGGCGCGGCTCGAGGATGGATGTCCCGGCGATTGTCTGGGCGGCGTCTGCGTCTGGCTGGGGCCCGTGTTTTGCGCGCGGGGAATATCCCTCGCAGCTCTCCCATATACCCGAGAGCGCCGAAAATGGACGCGTTCCAAGAGCCGCGTAAAGCCTCGCGGGGTGAAAACGTACGGCTGGCTGCGTCAAGCTGCTCGCCTCCCCCGGATATAAATGCGCTCCCGTTTTGCCGTGGTTTTGTTTAACCCATTAGCGCCTGAACGGACACTTTTCGATGCCAAAGTTCAGAGACTCATTGTAAGATGCATTTGATCGGAAAAAAATCTGGAACCACAGCTTCCTATGGTTTAAAAGGTGTTCTTTCGATTGGTGGTGGTTAGAAAATCCAAAAATGAGTTTTTGTACAAAAAAATAGCAGTTTAAAAAAAAAAATCCGAAATTTTGTGGTAAAATTTTTTTTGTGAGGAAATTTTTTCAGCCTTTGCATTTTTTCACATACTAAAAACTAATGAATATCGCGTCCATGAGTCCTTAGCTAAATGTCAGTATTCTTACATAATCAAAAAAAATTTTTTATAAAGCCAAAATGGCGACCGGAAGAAAAAATCGTAGTTTCAAACTTCAGCAATTTTTTTCTCGAAAACTATGGACTTAATCGAAAAATTTTTCGATACAAAAAAGTCTTAGAATTAGTCAAAGAATACCCTCGAATTTTTTGAAAATCGTAAAACAAAATTTTTGATTTTTCATCAAATGTGAAAACTGAAATTTTCAAAAAATCGTTTGAAAAATCTGAAAAAATTTAAAAGTTTTCTTTGATTAATACTAAGACTTTTTTGTCTTAAGAAAAATTTTTGTCAAGCTCCTAGTTATCGAGGAAAAGGTTGCTGAAGTTTGACCTCAAAAAGACTTCAGAAACCTTTTCCTCGATAACTATGAGCTTGACAAAAATTTTTCTTAAGACAAAAAAGTCTTAGTATTAATCAAAGAAAACTTTTAAATTTTTTCAGATTTTTCAAACGATTTTTTGAAAAATTCAGTTTTCACATTTGATGAAAAATCAAAAATTTTCTTTTACGGTTCTCAAAAAATTCGAGGGTATTCTTTGACTAATTCTAAGACTTTTTTGTACTAAAAAATTTTTCGATTGAGTCCATAGTTTTCGAGAAAAAAACCGCTGCCAAGTGCCTCAGCAGTATGCTTTCTCAAAGTATTGCAATTGAACCTCAATTTGCATTAATCACCACTCTTTGAGGAAGCAAAATGAACCTTTAACTTATTTCCTCCACTCCATAGTAACGGTTGCTATGGTAAATATCCGAGCTTCGGTGTTCTTACTTCTTAGTCGTCAACAGTTCCGAAAATGGACCTCTAACTGACTTTTCCCACTCCATAGTAACGGTTGCTAAGGACGTAAACAACGGTTGCTATGGCAAATATCCGAGCTTCGGTGTTCTTACTTCTTAGTCGTTAACAGTTCCGAAAATGGACCTCTAACTGACTTTTCCCACTCCATAGTAACGATTGATAGAGACGTAAACAACGGTTGCTATGGTGAATGTCGGAGCTTCGATGTTCTTACTTCTTAGTCATCAACAGTTCCAAAAATGGACCTCTAACTGACTTTTCCCACTCCACAGTAACGGTTGCTAAGGACGTAAACAATGGTTGCTATGGTAAATGTCGGAGCTTCGATGTTCTTACTTCTTAGTCATCAACAGTTCCAAAAATGGACCTCCAACTGACTTTTCCCATTCCCTAGTTACGGTTGCAAGGGATATAAACAAGGGTTGCTAGAGACATCAACAATGGTTTATACGGGAAAGGTCTCTTTGATTGTTATAGAATCCCATAAATATACAAACCCAAATGATCATTTATCATGAATTATATGGGAACTTATCGAAAACACGCTAGCAACGGTTGCCATGGAATCAAACAACGGATGTTGCTGAACACCGAACTCGGTTCACATCTGCCGGAGACCGACCTGTGTGCAAAATTTCAGGACGATCGGACCATTCCTTCGAAAATTAACGTACGACAAAAAAAGTCAGTCTGAAGCTGAATTTTGTATCTCCATAGCAACGGTTGCTAGGAGAATAAACAATGGTTGTTCCAAAATGAATGTCTTATCGATTCTCATCGATCGTCGAAAGAATTCGAGACCCATCGTGCATTGATGATGATTTTTGGAGCTTTTATCAAAAACACGTTAGCAACGGTTGCTAGAGAAATAAACAACGGAATTGGCTGAAAATTGAACTCGACCGAGATTTTGCGGCGACTAACCTGTGTGCAAAATTTCAGGACGATCGGACAATTCCTTCGAGAGTTATCGTACGACAAAAAAAAGTGCACGTACGTACGTACATACATACAGACATTTTCGGATTTCCATGTTTTTCGACCCGTAGATTACGAAAATCGAGGTCCCGAAGTCCGATTCGGTGGGTCGATTTTTACCCCGTTACAAAGCTTTCTCTTTGAGAAAGCAAAATTGCTGAAGTTTGAAACTACGATTTTTTTTCCGGTCGCCATTTTGGCTTTATAAAAAATTTTTTTTGATTATGTAAGAATACTTACATTTAGCTAAGGACCCATGGACGCGATATTCATTAGTTTTTAGTATGTGAAAAAATGCAAAGGCTGAAAAAATTTCCTCACAAAAAAAATTTTACCACAAAATTTCGGATTTTTTTTTTTAAACTGCTATTTTTTTGTACAAAAACTCATTTTTGGATTTTCTAACCACCACCATTCGAAAGAACACCTTTTGAACCATAGGAAACTGTGGTTCCAGATTTTTTTCCGATCAAATGCATCTTACAATGAGTCTCTGAACTTTGGCATCGAAAAGTGTCCGTTCAGGCGCTAATGGGTTAAACAACCCCCCAGCTGTGCGGCCTCGCGACTAACAGCTTCTTCCGGGCTCGCGTTTGCAGTGGGTTACACGGGCTCGTACACCCTTGGAAATAATCTCGAATTCAATGTAGCTCCGGTGCAAGTTTAATCAACTCCGACGCTTCGTCAATGATGGTTAACGCGGCAATTGTAGTTTTTAAATTACAAGTCGGTCGGAATAGACGTTATTGTCAACGGATAATTTGAAATTCCGTAAAATGTCGTAACCAGGTTCACATTAGTGTCACGTTTTCTAAGGAGGTGCGCGACCGGTGCGATTCTTAATCCTCACAATATTCGGGCACCGTAGTTGCGAAATGTGCTTGCATTGCATCAGTCATAATTATACACCAGGTATTTTTTTCCAATTTCCCGAAAATTACCATAAACCGATTAATTAGTCCTCGGCACACCCGGGGGTGGGGGTGGGGGGAAATTCGGGTACATGAAACTCGATCTAATCACGTTGGGATTAATGAAAACGAGGAATAGTGGCGTTGGCAATTACCAAATTGAGTGAAGCCATGGGGGAGGATGTTTGGTTTGATGATGTAATTAGCTGGAGCCTTATGATAATGGGAACGCGCGTGTGATAACGATCGGGCGAGCGAGCTCGAGCGGGCGGGTGGGAACAATAATACGAAAAGAGCCGTGTGACGCGCAAATACGAGTGCACTAATGTCGGCCGGATTGAATCCACTCCCGCAGTTGAATAAACAAACTCACAACGAACGACACTCTCGCATCTTCGCAACCATTGATTAACCGTTGCATAACGCACGAACGAGCAAACTCGAATGGAGCGCGCCGGTAAAATTACCCTTCCCTCCAAATCCGCCAGAATAGTATAGCTATATGGGGGTTCCGGCTGAAAGCTAGAAAAGTCGAGTTCATGACCCGACTCTACCGATGAGCCCCTCTCCAAGTAAAGCGAGGAGGCCCCACAGCATTTGAATATACTGACACGTGAGGATTACCGATTCGGATGGACTCAAACGCATTAGTCACTCCGTACGTGAAACTTTTCCGTATCGAAACATGCTCAGTCAATTGGCCGAGTCAATTATAGATAGATAGATATTCTTTATTCGACCTTGGGGTAGAAGTCCGTCTGGTCTGCATCGAGTTACATATTATTATTACAAAAAATAATTCATCTACATTTTGAAGGTTCAGTGAGTGCATTATGCGCTTTTTGAGTTGACAAAGATATGCGTTGACATATATGATAATACAGTACTGTATTACTCAATTAGCGGTGGTCTGAAGAAAATTGCGTGATGGGGACAAAGATCACAAAAACTCCGACGTGGTCCCCGAATAGAATGGTGCACTCGAAGAGAGAGGGAGGCAGAGGAAAATCCTGAGCAGCCCCGAGTAAAAATCTATGTTAGGCCCAAGTCTGGCTCAAGTCTGGTGAGGCATGTCTGGCATAAGTCTGACCGAAGTCTCGCATTGGCCACAATGCCAGACTTACGATTTTCCCCAACTAAGTCTGGCAAGTGTTCCCAGACTTAACGCCAATATTTTTACCACTAGTGGTCGCTTGGAAAGGGCACATCGGTAGACAGGGTTTGTTCTGAACTCGACATTTCCATCTCAACATTTCTAGCTCCGAGCCAGAATCCCCATAGCCATACTACCATTCGAAAGTACAATCTCGATTCGAAAACAAGAAAAAATGCAAAGATAAAAAGGATGAGGGAGCGATGAATTACTGGAACGGCCGACGGATAACCTCGAAAAATGAATGAAACCGAATCTCACGATGCACTCGATAGTGCAGTATGCGGTACCTATGCGCGTGCCGTACACCGGCCCCGCGGAGCTGTTTTTATCCCCGGCGGCATCCGCAATAAAACACCGCGGGGAGGAATGAAGTTATAAAAGTCCGATCGGGGGCATACGTTACCCGGCAAGATACACCGAACAAACAACCATCTCGAGACAATAAATTTGGCCGCGCAACGTCATATCTGCACGAGCCTAGTCTCTCTCTCTCTCTCTCTCGGAGAGCTCGTTCGTGTTTACGGGTTAGGGGGAGAGTGGGATCGCCGACCGCGGGAAATCATAAGGGCGACGAGGGCCTTATATATATACGCGTGTAGCGAACTCGCGAGCGAAATTAACTGTCGCTATCTCTGCCGTGGCGCGTCTATCCTCTCTCGCGCTCGCCTCTCCTAGATTTATATTGAAAATTACTATTCCGCGGCTCTCGCGCGCGCTCGTTTCGCTGCGCCGGAATCGACTCGTGGTGTCTTCTTCTTTTTTGCTCGCGAGAGGCCGGCCGTCGACGCGAATATTGCTCGGGCGATAATCAATTTGTTAATTGCCGACATGGATGTACGCGCCGCTGCGGTTGTTTATCAGCATCGCCGTACGGAAGAGGGGGATTTTTCCTCAACGAGATCGCTGTATACGGCCAGTTGGCTCGGCCTCGTGTTGCCGGGGTAATGGGATGATGCGCGCGTCGGGTGTTTTATCGGTGTCGATTTGTCGGTATAGGAGTTTTTCGCGGGGGGGGGGGGGGGAGCAAAATCTCACAAGCTCCGAGAGAAGAGCTCGTGGACGATCCTCCAGTGGCTATCCAAGTAAAATACACACCTCCCACGAAGACAGTCGTGAGCGTGCGGTCGTGCAATCAGCCCTTGTCCATCTATAGGCCGGCGGCGCGCGGCCTCTTCACCTGTCAGCCATCAGCTTCGTTTCTTCGCGCGCGCGCCGACAGCCCTGGGTATATATATATATACACGTATACGTATATACAGTCGCGCGCGCGGCCAGGGCTATAGGGGCGCGCTCTCGCGTGCCTGGCCGAGGATGAGTGCATAATTGAGTTTTAATCTCGGACGGCTGGTGATTTTATTATTGAACCGTTCGCGGCAGAGGCGAAGCCCGGCTTAATTGGGTGTAAGGCTGATTGAATTAATTACCCCTACCCCCCACCGTACCCCATCGCCCTCGAGAGAGAGAGAGAGAGAGAGAGAGAGAGAGAGAGCTGGAATAGACGGAACGGCCAACTTCATTACGCTGCTGACGAGTGGAGTGGAGAAACGCTTGGGGAGGTGTGCCATATCGTTATAATGCTTTGAACCAACACCCCTGCGACGGAGATTATGCATGCTCAAGTACATGTCGCATCGTCCGAGACTTGTAATCTACTCCTTTTTCGTTTTTTTTTCTCGACCAACGCGAGAGTGGTAAGATTCTTCGAAGGTCATGCGGTTTCCAGTTCGAAATTTTAGGAGCGCACTCTTCTTGCAACACGATTGTTAGATTTGTAGAGTTGTAGTCAAGTAAAACATTGATTCATGTATGTATAGTGTATTGATATACATATATATCGAGTCAGCGTTGCGACTGACCCAGCCGTATACTTGGTAGAAGGGACCGGTACGAGAGTGGGATTGTCTAAGGGTGTCGAAGCCGTAGCGTAGAATAATTATACAGTTAGGATCACCGAGGAGCCCAGAGCGAAAAGTACCTTTAGCCCTCGAGTGTTTTTCCTTACCTTGTATTTGATTGGAAAATACAGTGATACTGTGTCGTGTGACCTCAAAAGTACTGTAATCGAACTTCAACCCGATATTTCATGCCTCTTGCAACGATTGCTATGAAGAAACGAAGTTTCCCTGTCGTTGATTACCGATGAATGAACTTCAAATTGATTTCCCTCTTTCTCGTAGCAACGATTACTAGGGATGTAAACAACTGTTACTACGGGAAATATCTCGTTGATTTCCGTCGGTCCTCATGTTTATTCGGACCCCAATCACGACGAATAATAGGGAACATCGATCGAGCCATGAAAATTTTCAAATACTTCCCGTGGCTTTTCTACCACATCATATCTACGCGGGATACGTGTCCAATGCATTTCCGAGAACGCATCCGAGCAGTGAAACAAGCTATATACCGACTGACAAAGCCAAAACCGATCAAGCCGACCGCGAGCTATATACAGACACACAGTACGACGCGTGCAATCTCGGTTGGGAGTACGCGCGCAAACGGACATATTAGAAGCTTTGCCGCCGATGGCCTCTATATTCCAGCACGAAATCTCGGCTGAGCCTCGCATTTACTCTCGATAAAAGCGCGCTATCCTCCGAGTAGCAGTCGGCAGGGGAAAAAGTCATAAATACGCGGGGGCCGCGCACAATAACGCATATATACGTATATGCGTATGATCTCGTAATGGGCTGTTCGCGTCTCTCTCTCTCTCTCTCTCTCGGGTTGAGTAGCGCACTCGAGTCGCGAGCCCGCGCCGATATGAATGTGTTAGTGCGTCGGGGCGAGGGCAAAACGCGCAACTTTCATGCATTCGCGAAATCCTCGCTCTCTCTCTTTCTCTCGCGAAAGAGGATTCGCGCGTTTACCGCTGCCTGGAGCAGCGCGCGTGACGAGCTGCTACCAGAAAATAAAGAGACGACTCCCGAGCTCAGACTCGAGATTTTTTGTTGTTCCCGACTTATGGCCGGCCTCGCTAATGTGAACCGCTCCACTGTGGCGGATTTTCGTCCGCGAGAGAGCGGATTAATCCCGTACGCGCACACGGACACTCGAGTGCGCGCGTTTGAATTTAAGTATTCCGCTTGTGCGGCAACGGATTTCCCCTCCCCACTGTGATCCGTGAATTTGTGCAATTTTGAACGAGCCCGAGCGGTAGAAAATGAATAATTCGGAATTACACGGCATATACTTTCTCGATTGGCGCGTCGCGAACAGGTCGCAAAACGAGAGAGCGATGGGAGTTGATAGTCAACGTCGCGCGCATTGTCTTGGCGGGGGAATGAAACGTAAAACTATAATGGAATCTCCGGCGTCATCTCTCTTCTTGCGCGCGCCGTATCGTCAATTAAATATTCTCGCTTGCCGCTGACCCCCCAGTGCTCGTTTTTTCTCGCACCTGTCCCCTCCGGAGCGAGCGAGCGAGCTCGGATTTCACGGGCCGGGGCGGTGTGCTCGAGGCGTCGCGCGCGACGAGATGGAGATAATGAAATCACCTCGCGTCGGCGCAACGAATTCATTTCATTCGACTCTCATCCGCGCGAGCGTTTGTTTCAATATTTACGGGGTCTCCGCCTTTTACACCCGTCGTAATTCAATAATGCAGCCGCTTTAATTAGACTCTTCCTCCCCCCCGTCATCGGCAATTCGCAAAGGATCCCGAGTGCAATACCCCTCCAGGGTTATACGAAGGTAGATCCGATTACAAGGACGAGCGGCTCTTTATGAAAAATCCCTCCTCCTCCTCCTCCTCCTCCTCCTATAGTAGTCGTCGCTGGAATGGCTTATTCGACGGATTGTATCGATATAGCGGTGGGTACGTACTTGGAAACGGTGATAGAAGTGTCGATCAAGAGGGCATTTGTACCCAATACGAGACACGTACGCGAGAAAGAGCTGTCAATCGTCGACGCGAGATTTTCAATGGAAATCGCGCGGGACTGTTGACCCTTTGGCCGGCTCGGCCGACGAGCGTATCAATCAGATTAACAGCACGTGCCGGCGACGTAATCAGGCCCGTCGAGACGCTGCGCCGCGGACGAATGGCCGAGCCAACGGGAGCAGCAGCCGAGCGCGAGAAGCCGTATATACACATACGATTGCGGATTTACGAGCTCGACAGTTGTGCGTTGTATATATACACACGCTGCTAATTCGCCGCTCGAACGTTATACCGGACGGTTCGCTCGCAGCAAACAATCCCGAGGAGGTAATTGAACTTTTTGCTCGTCGACGAGCCCGGGATGATCCAGCGAGCAGTACCTCTCTGATGAAAGATGAGCGCGCGGACCCGTCTTTGTTTTTCCCGACTCTACGGCTTCGAAATTAATAAATATCCAATTGCGGCGTCTCGTGAGCGATGGCGTGTCCGCTCGCGATCCATTAGATAACTGTATACAAAAAGCAGCCGCGGCTATACACGCGAGAGTCTGCGGTGTATTGAGAAACGAAAGACAGAGCCGATGGTGAAGAGGCCCGTGGCGCCGCGCCGGGGGACTGTTCTCTTCTCCCTGCACACGCGGCTGCAGCCGTCTGCAATGTGTGTGCGCGCGGCCGAGCAGAGACACTTCCCAAGTCACGTAACGTCAAATTGGTCATTTATTTTCCTAGCTGCGCTTCTCCCCCGGCTACTTCGCATGCCGACCGTCTCTCGCGATTCTTCGCCCCCGGGAGTTTCTACTTTTATTCTTCCCCCCTCCTCCTCCTCCTCCTCCGGCTGTGGCGTCGACTCTTTTTCTGCTCCCGGCCGATTTATCGAGGATTTATCGAATCAATCCCAGACGCGAAACTATAGTTGGGGGTTGGACGAGTAGCGGCCCGAGCCGCGGCGCTCAATTTTCGTTTTATCTCGCGGTGTATTTGATTTCGCTCGCTCGCTCGCTCGCTCGCTCGCGCGGCCACCGGAAAATCCAGTATAAATAATCGACTCTTTGACGATGTACAGAGATAACGGGGGGGGGGGCAGAGGAGCACTTTGCCGGTTATTAATCAGGGAAAACCATGTTCGGCTTGTTGACCTTTCTCTCGCGCGCTGATACTTTCGGGGGGAGGGGGGGGGCATATAAAGACGTTATACACGCGCGCAAAATTTTACCAGTGCACTCGTGCGCAGTTTTCCGATGCGCCAGTGCACGCAACGAGAGCTTCGTACAACGGGGGGTGAATTTCAATTGGGTCCGCGCGCGCGCGGCAGTTACACATATACCGAAGAGCGAGCCGCGTACGCGCTAACGATACACGCACCAGAGAGGTATTAATTCACGTGTCGCGTTTAATGTCGCTGCTCGTTATCATGCGTCGGGCATATCCAACTTTTGCGTACTTACGTGGAAAATGGGGGAAAAAAGCACATACACAACACCCCGTACGAGCGTGGAATGGCGAGAGAGCCAACTCGCGGAGGTACTCACCTGCAACAAAAGGAAAAAAAGAGCGCATTAATACGTGTTACATGTAATGTTTGGAAAATACATCCTCTAATTGTATTCGCAACCCAGAATCCGTGACCCGGTGAGGCTTGGGGAGGAGCGACGATTCGGACGAAAGGATCGCCGGCCGTATATGCGATAGCGAGGGCTCGATACATTTATAGCCAACGAAGAAGAATGGCGATCCGCGGCGCGGATAAATATTTGTATTTATACGGCAGCTGAACGGCGTCGTTATACATGGGATATTTCAATGCTCTCTTGCGCGCGCGTGCGGCGCTTGGCTCGAGCTGAAAGGCCCTCATTCACTCGGGCGTTTTTACGCCGCGATCAGCTGAGGCCGCCGGGAGGAGGTCGCCAGGGCGCGACGGTCTCCCGGCGCGGCGCCTCTGCTCGAGCAAGGTCGTTCTCGACGATTCGCCGCGCAATCGAACACGCTTTCCACGCAGTGTTCCGAACGCACTTTTCTCTAACGCTTATACTAACGGATATACATACACGCGCGATTGATACACCCCCTTGTATATACGCTGATCGGGCTAACATCACACTCGCGTTTGGAAACGAAAAAAACACATCCACGTCGACGTTACCCAGCTGCGGGCGAACCACTTTGATGTACAGACTAAACCGGCGCGCGCGCGATCATCAAATCGGTCTCGGCGAGAGATACAAAAAAGAGAAAACACATGCGCGCGCCCGGCGAATAGTCATCGAGTTTATTTGCATATATTGCCACCCCCCCCCCCATTCGTCCCGTTTTTCATCCGCGCCAAAAATAAAAGCACTCTCGTGGCGAGCCGGAGCCACTCTTAAGGCGTGCCATTAACGCGATACTGCCCATTGTATAAATGCACGAGGGGCAAAATAACCGGACTTATTGCGCGGGGGGTGTATTTTTGGCTCATCGTCTCGGGAGTTGAGTGCACGGCGCGCCGTACAACTGTAAGCCCGGGTTATCACGGGGCGTATGCACTCGAAAAACAGCGGCAACTCGAGGCTCGTGTCTTATTGGCGAATCGTAAGCGCAAGAGGTAGCAAGAGAGTTACAATCTGCCGGGGCCCGTGCGAAATGAAAATAGAGTCGCTGAGTGAGCGGAGGGGCGTGTTTGTTAAATACCAGTTGCGGGGCGCGAGTTCACGAGACGGCCGGTTAAATCCTGCGAATTCACATGACCGGTTAGCCGGTCACCCGCGTCTACACACATACTTTCGGATGCATCGATTTGCGAAACGAGGAAATTCAAATGAAGCCAATGCGCCGCTCGCCGAGAGTGTAATTGGTCGCGCACGGCGCGGCGGCTCTCCCTCGACCCGGGGGACCACTTGAACAATTTAGCGCGGCGAACTTTTAACCCACTTCCCCGGAATCACACGACGCTCACGCTTCCCCTTTTTCTCACATACGGCCTCGTATATACAAGAAATTGCAGCTAATTCAACCCGAATTATCAAGTGCGCTCTTATTTTCGTACACACCGTCGTGCGCGAGAGCTGCGAGCAGCTGTCTATATATAGATCCGCCGCGGCGCGCGCGGCGAATTCCGATGGAGCCGGTGCCACTTGAGACTCATCACGCGAAAATCTCTCACTTTGATTGCCATATCTCTCTTATTCTTCGCGGCCCCTCGAGCAGCGCTCGCATGTGCATACACGCGGGACAAAAGATATTCCGAGAAGTCCCAGTTGCAGTTGCACAGTCAAGGCGAATCACCAGCGTTCTCTTCCACGCCAACACTCGACTCTCCCCGGGTACATTAAAAACAACTTCTCCTCTCATTGTTGGTAATTACCGCGCGACGAGTTATCGAGTCGCGCGCGCGCGCGCGTCCCTTAATCAAGCGTGCTTCTCGCGCGAGTCGTATCTCGACCCACGCACGAGGTTCGTCGCATCGACGCCGCGTGTTTTTTTTCCCCTCGCTTTTCGGGGGACGTACGACACTCAGGAGATTCGCGTCATATGCGCGATCGCGCGGAAATTTCATGAATAATTCACGAGCGGACACCCTCGATTAATCGAGCTCGGGCGAATATCCAACTCGAGTTGGACGTTCGAACTAAATGCCTCACTCTCTCTCTCTCTCTATCTCTCTCTCATTCCGAGCAGTCTGCCCATTGATAATCTCGCGTAAGCCGCGCGGCAGCTCCGATTGCCATTATGCAGATGGATTTTTAGACAGCCACGCATCGCTCGGAGAGAGAGTCCGATATGACGAATCGCGAGTCGCCCGGAACGCGATGTTTATTCGTCGTAAGATCACGAGGAAGCTCGGTGGCACACTCCGAGATCTCGGCTGGATGATATAGCTCTGCAGCAGCGACGCGCTACTCGTCGTGACGGTGGGCACATGGTATACACAATGAGAGCTGGCAACGGTTGATGCTAGATATATAAAGAGCGCTTGGGCTTGCGTCCCTCTCGTCGGATCATCTGGGAATGCAATCAGCGTGGCTTTCATCAGTTAACGCTCCCACGAGCGCTGCAGGCCCGATCGCCTCTCTTTCTCTCTCTCTAGTACAGCCGGAGCAGAAAGGAGGAACCGCCGCGAGAAAAAAGCGCCACCGCACGGCGACTGTATACTTCCTGTGATTAAGCGCGCGCAATCAGCTGTCTACTTCTGCCTGTCTGCCTGTGTGTCTGTCTGTGTGTGTGTGTACACGTACACGTGAAAAGTCGGGCGTTCGCCCGTTAATTAGCCGGCCATTAGCGTCGATGACCCACCGGGGCTCGTTAGAGACCAGCGGACAATACCCAACAAATCACGACTAATAAGGGAGAGAGAGCTAGAGAGAGAGAGAGGAGAGATAGCCCCGTAAATAAGATGGACGGGGGGGTAGTTGGCCGAGAGCTGACTGCAGCCGCGCGCGGGATATTTATGCGGCCGCGCTTCGCCGCGCGCGCGTATACATGTACACCCGACGCCCGGCAAGGGAAAAAAATGTCTCCACCTGCAGCTGTCCTGGGGCTTCGTCCGACGAAATTCGGTGTATACGGTGGCGCTTGCGTATAACGCGCTTCGAGTCGATCGAGACCCGATTCTCTTTCGTTGTGTCGGACCGTGTAAAACTCTTTTGTCCCGCAAACACGGCGCGAAAACTCTTTTGGTACTATATACACGATCCGCGGGGTTACCGTATCACTTGGAGCGGGTCAATGTGGGGCCCCTGCGGTTATTCTCGTACTTTGCCGGGGCGCGCGGCTCGTAAACACAGCTCGCGGGTGGCTCGGCAGTTCATTTTAGCTCGATTTGGGCTCGAGCTAAAAGTGAAGTTCGCGCTTAATCCGATGCTTAATAATGGCATAAAGGGGGCATTAATCCCGGCCCGCAGCCATGGGCGCTCGATGGATTAATCCGGTACTTCGCTGATCGAGCGCGAATTCAATGTTCGCGAAAGGAGTCGCGTGGCTAGAGGACATACAGCCTGCCGCCCTATACTGCGGACTATAAATATGCGCAGGGCGATCCGACGGCTCTCTTGATCGTATGTACATTCGTATGCGCGAGAGAGAAAGCCTGTCCCCCGTTGCGGGGAGGCGCTGATCTAGTGTGTGTACTAGCTCCCCGCCGAGACGCGACGATATACGCTGCTACGTGGCAATCGCCCTCGACGCGTCTCCTCTAACGGCTGTTATATTTACGATATAGCCCCGCGAGATACATACGCCCGAACAAAGATCGCGTGTCCGTACGCCCGATTCGCGCTTCTTTATTTCACCCCTCGCGCGTTTTTTCTTTCGCTTCCCGCCTCGGGATGACTTCTTCACCGCGCTTTGTTACGCGCTGTGCTCGGCGCTGGTAATTTTGACGGATGCTGCGGCTGTTTGGGCTGCGTCATCGCGCCGGCTGATGTCTGCTTTTACCGGTGGTGGATCCTAACGGTGGGGAGAAAGAAAAAAGTCATCCGGACAGCGACTCTTGTGTAACGAATACGGCCAATGCACGACGTGCCCGAGTGTTAGATGATTCATATCAAAGGAGGCTAAACGCGCGTTATATATTTTTCCAGTATTTTTCTCCCGAGAGGTGTAATACATCTACCGAAAGTGTTTTTGCGCACGCGCCAAAACGAATAGTTCATTTGCGGGAGTGTATGTAGAATCGCGGCGAAAATTGCCATATGACTCGCCTCGAGAATAATCCGAGTGTATCGCGCGTGGTACGTACAAATACACACACGGGCAAACATACGCGGCGGCGGGCGCGTGGCGTAACAAATGGAGTCCGCAGCTACACAAAATATCGAGCGGTATAATCCCGTGGGATTCGGTCGGGGATTTCCCGACCGCGGCGCTGCCCACCGCGTGTGAAATAAGGATGATGCAGCGCGACCGAGCCACCTAACACCGGGGCTTTACACAGCCGATATCATGCCCCCCCGAAATAATTGAGCCGCGTTTGTTGTTGCTTTTTTTTCTTTTTCTCCGGCCGCACGCGACAAAAAACCCGCGCTATTGGGACCAGCAGAGCGCCAGAAGGAGGTCGATGCGGCGCTACATTGCTTTGTCGGTGCTTGTTTCTTTTTTCCCGTTTCGGAAAGGGAAAGTGCCGAATCGAGGGGCCGCCGCGGGTTTCAAAGGAATTCATAATGCGTATAGCTTGTGCTCCGGTGCAGTCGCGGTTCGAACGTATATATACAGACGGACACTGCACGTAAACAAGTAAAATACGCCTGTATACCGGATTTTTCTTCTTTCGCGCATGTACGCGCTGATGAATAGAACGGGTTGAATGATTTACGGGAAGTTGGCCGCGTACTCGCGAGTACAAGAAATAAAATGATCTACCGCGAGAGTATAGCGAACAGCGCAAATATAAACACGTCCATGATAATTAAGGTAACTGTACCCAATGTGCCCCCCCCTAAGGGTTTTTCGCAAATTTGACTATGATAGACTTCGAATTTTAAAATTCTGTGAACGGCATCTCAAAGCTTAGCTCAATACCTATTAGAAACCATCTTCATAATCATCATTCGACTACTTTAACCTATCGAAAATCGCAATTTAAAAAAAAACGCAAAAAGGCTAAATGCACAAAACGTGTACCCAATTTGGCACAATTTTTTAATCATTAGCTACAGCCTATATAGGCCTACAGGGACGATCCAATTGGCATTGAAATAAACTCTCAATTATGTTCCCAGTGATATTTATACAAAATTTTTAACATACAACTCAAAAATACGCGTCTAAATCATCGTAATATGTCTATACAAATATTCAATGATTTCACTCAATCTTCCCATTTAAAAACGCGTAGAGGGGCACATTGGGTACACTTTTTTTTGATGCGAAAAACAGCAATTTGAGTAGGATAAAAAATAATTTTAGGAAAACTGATGAGACCAATCGAAAGCTGAGATGTTTTTACACAAAAAAGAGTAATGACACTTTGAGAGATAAAAATTATTGACACCTGATTTTTGAGGTTGAGTGTGAAAAGTGAAATAAGAAAATGGTGAAAAAATGAGTAAGTGAAAGTTCAAAGTGTTGTAGGAGAGTGGTTTTAAGGGCTAAATGGGCGGGGAAGATACCGAAAATTTTCTTTTAATTCCCCCAACATAACCCAAGAGCGACTGATGCTCAGAGAGCACCGGAAATACGAAATCTGACGATTGTGCCAAATTGGGTACAGTGCCAAATTGGGTACAGTTACCTTATATTTCGATTGATCAACGATCTCGCGGAAGGCAGTTATTTAAATACGTGCTCCTATAGGAATCTAAACAGCTCGCGGCGCGCCGGTAGCACGTGTATCGGTCCGGGCAAAGCCTCCGGGAAACTTTCTCTTCACGGGCGCGTTCGATCTGTCATAATATTATTTCGACGCGATATACCCGGGCCGGCTCAATGAGCGTCCGTTTGATCCAGGTCCCGAGATACGAGCCAATCTCCCTTTCTAAAGGCGGATGGAAAAATGAGAGGAGGAGGAGGAGGATTGGACGCATTAACGCGCGCTGCTCCGATTCCGAGGCGCCGCCGCTCTATTCCACTCTCGGAACGAGATGCAGACGGTGAAAGCGGCGGAAAAAAAAGAAGAGGATACAGATCGGCGGCGCGAGGAAAGTAAGGAGCTCTTTCTTTCCGATACGGATAGCTGAGAGTACCGGGGGGAAACGTTCAAAGGTTAATTTTTAAAAGAGCGCAAAGCTACAGAGCAAACGCGACAATGAGATCCAACAACCGAACCCCGTGCGAGAATCGTGCTGTGTGTTATCGCCGCGACACTTTGCCGTTCTCTTGTGGTAATTGTCCCACAAAACGCAGACTTAATCTTGCAGGTGTATACGTCCGAGCGACGAATCAACGATTCGACTGTTTACGAGCGATATGACGGATTTAAAAAACGGGAATTCCCTCACCGTTTTGTCCGGGTACAATTATAAACACGCAACGGCAGCTCGTCAATCGTATCAGGTGATATATAGGTACCTACAGACACAGAGACACGTATTGATTACAATTGAATTCGATCCTTTGAAGCTGCTGTGTCGATTGCCAATTCAAGCTTATTCATTAGTGCCGGCTTTCATCAGGCGTAACAGAGTATCAGGTAGGCGCTCGCGCGCAAATGCCTAATTGAAGCACTAAACAGAATATCGGGAGCGACGGTGCTCGGCATTCGATTCGCTCCAGTTTAAAGGGACGGAGATGCCGGCTCCTATCCTCTACCACCCCCTCCTCGATTCAACGAACCGTCTATACAGATATACGTACGACGCGGACCGTAAAAATGCAAAGAACGGGTCGCGTGCGCGAATCCGGACTATAGCGGTGTAACTCACGGAGCAGCTCGCTCGCGCGCGAGAACATCGGCGCCGCGTGGCGGCGATAAATCGCGTCTCATCGCGGGAGGAGCGGCAAAGGAGACTCGGTGTGTGTTTCGCGCGAGGAAACAAAGGGGGCCCCCGGCCGTTTCTGCTGCGCCGGGCAAACACACATGGACGCTCGCCCGGAGAAAGCTGGTGACGTATTGCTTTCCCGGCCTGCGTACGTACCGCTGTATGCTCGAGATCTCGCTCGTCCTTTGCCCGATTGACGTCTTGATTGCGTTACCGTCATATCCGCCTCCCGGGCCAGTGACGACGAGCAGCCTCGTGTGGCTCCTTCCACACAAACGACATTTCGGCCATGCTGTGTTCGCGAGATGTATCAGTTCGAATCTCGACTAATGTTTATCGTTGAAAAAAACTCGAATGTATAAAGAACGAATGTTGATAAAAATAACACACTCGGGGGTGAGAAGATCAGCGGTCCGGCCAATGTATCGATGCGCAATCAAGGCGATCGCGAAGTGTCGACCGTTGGGGATCGGGCGAGCAGCGCGAGAGATGAGATCACGCCGGAGGAATGTGACGAACAGTGGTCGCGGCTGCCGGTGCGCGCGAGCGCAAATTGGCAGCAGCAGCAGCGCGAGGCAACCGACCGGACATATCGAGAGCCGGTTCGAAACCAGCGGCCTGAATTTCTCGCGGGCTCGCTTTTTTTCCCCAATACGCGTGCGCGTGTATATCCGCATGGTCCACCAAGTTTGATAATCGTCAAATTTCGATGCTACACTTGCCGAAGATCAGTAGATGAACAAGATACGAGACGGACCGAGGGGGAGCAGCCGCGTATATACTCGAGGAGGAGCGAGGGATAATATTATCCGAGCAGAGGCGCAGGAATGCGTTAATCCAGTCGCCGCGGTGGGGCATTAGCGCGAAGCCCTTCAATCGCTGCATGGCCGCGCCAGCGAACTTGCTCTCCCCCAGTATCCTCGAATTGCCTCGACGCGTAAACACACGCACAATAGCCAAAGTCGAGCGATGAAAAATGTTGTCGCGCAGTCTAGGGGTTCATATACGAAGGCTCGGCGTCAAGTGGCAGCGATTTGAATTTTAATGGGGCACGCGCGCGCGT
Organism: Aphelinus atriplicis; assembly: GCA_020882685.1. Taxonomy (NCBI): domain Eukaryota; kingdom Metazoa; phylum Arthropoda; class Insecta; order Hymenoptera; family Aphelinidae; genus Aphelinus; species Aphelinus atriplicis. The sequence continues at coordinate 3,159,412 of CM037073.1, forward strand.
GTGCGTTCGTCTCGTGCTGATTACGCGCGCTGACGACCAAGGAAAAGAGACAGAGGCAAGGGCGAGCGAAGTCCATTATGTGTATGTGGCTTTCCTCCGCACGCGCCTGTATATATATATATATATACACTAACGCACGGCAGACGAAGCGAGTTGCCCCCCTTCCACGGTGTCTCTCTCGAGGGACGTTCCTTCGAGAGCGAGATTCCTGCGCTGCCTTTTCCTCCGCGGCTCGCTCTGCTCTCATTTTGCGCGCATACTCGCGCGCAGTCCGTCGCTCTTCTTCTGCCCCGCCGCTCTCTCTATCCACACCGCCCGACTATTCATTTTTGCTCAATTGGCCCGACCACGTCGGCTTCGGAGAGATGCTCGCTCTCGCGGGTATTACACGATTCGCGAGCTTATAGCCGAGAGACTTTTGCTCGCGGATGAATATGTCGCCTTTTGGGGGATTTTACGTGTCGAGTGTCCCGCGACGACGGCAAAGTATCCGAACTTTTAATTAATCCGACGGATATGCAAATTGGTTTGGGGCTGCTGGCTCGTACGTCGCGGGTCCAACTCGAAGTGGACGCGATACACGCGACCCTATAGAGGAAAGCCCACTCGAACCGCCGGACAAAGGGATCTTAATTCGCCCCTGGCAAGCAGCTCTGAATATACGTACTTCCATATGCTGGTGCAGGAGACATCTCGATTCATACAAGTTTCACTCGCGAGTTTCGACATCTCGCGCTTACTTGGGACTGTATAACCGGGAGGGGGGAATTCGTATCAATTCGGACGAGTCCCGTCGCACCTATTCACCGCTCGGCGAATTTCCCGAGTACTTCTCGGGATCCAAGGAGGGGTTTAATCACCGCTGATTTGAAAAACCCGCGAGGCCTTTTATCTTCGTATCGCCGCGCCGCGTAAAAGGGACATTACGCGCGCAAGCGTAATGAGATATACGCGCACGAGCGTACGGTGCGAATCGCGCATTCCTCCTCCGTCTTCTCCGTCCCCTCCCGATCGCGCGCTTCTCTTTTCGTACGCGCGCGGCCATGCGGCTTTTTTTCTTTTATTCCCTGTTCGTTTTTTCTTCTTCTCCCTATCGTCCTCCCCCACTTACGACGCGTGTCTTTTTCCACTTCACGCTCGTCGCATGGCGAATGAATTCGCGACGCGCCGCGCATGTACTTATTTGGGTTGGCTGATTGATTCCGGCGAATTATGTACGAAGGGACGGACACACGAGGCGAAAGCGAAACTCGCGCGATTCACCGACGCGTCTTTGGTTTCGCTTTTTTATACCGGTGGAACGGTTTGTTTTACACGCGATTTACAGGTGATGAAGGAAAATCAGACTCTCTCTCGCGAATGTCTGCAGTGAAGAATTACTATGTGAAGATGGATGAGTGATTGAATGGAATTAATGGATGGATTGAATGAATATTTCATGTAACACTAATGAACGAGTTCATGACTCGAGTTCTGTAAGATTTTATAGCTTTGACAATTTCGCTATCAAAACTCTCGACAATCGAGTGAATATTTTCTTCACTTTAGTTCCGGTCGATCAAAAATGTTATGAACATTCCTAACTTCATAGTCACCATGAAGTTCTCTCTTTCCCTCTCGTTGAGCAGAGCAGCTCGGAAATATCGATACACAAGTAAAACGCGCCAAACGCACACAAACGCGCGTGTGTTTTTTCGTCCGGGCCTCGCGCGCACCGGTCCAGTGCGTACACGGCAACCGAGAGATAAGAGGACGCGGAACGGGGCGCGCGAGCTCGTCCCACTTTCTCCGCTCGCGCGCGCATACCTCCGGTTTTATTCACTCGGATCGACTTTCCATCGTTCGCCCATCAATTAGCGTTCCTCCCACGTCATGCGCCCACCTTTTTTTGCTCTCCCGAAGAAAGTAATTTGCGACGCGAAGGGGAGGGGGGCGATGAAATTATATCGCCCATCGGGCCGCGGGTTAATTTATGCCGGGGTAAAAGAATCCATCGCCGCGCGCGGAGCGTTGTTTTAATTATCCTCGGAGCGCTAAGCTGGAGGATCGATCGCGGCCGATGATGAAGACACGCGCGACACAAGTAAACAAGCGCTCGATCATCATAATAATTGCCGGAGGCGCAAAAGGGACGCTCAAGGACACGGCTCGCTCCTCCCGTCATATATGCGCGACAGGATGCGCGAGATACATAGGTATATTCGGGTGTGCCAGTCCCACCAGGAGGCAGTGCTGTTGCAGTTGTAAGGTATAATAAAGTCACATGGTGATGGGAAATTCAAATTCAAGGATGAATCCAATAAAAAAAAATTTGTAGTTTTATAACAATGAATACTTTGCACTGAAGACATTTAGAACTTTGTTAAAAGTGTACTGGAATACTTGACTATTATTTATCTTTACTTTGTAGGTAAACTATTTTAGATTTGTGTTCATGTGAGGTAAGAATACTCGGTTTTGTTGTACCTTGAAGAGGTACTGAAAACATCCACCAAAGGGTTAGTACTTCGCTCGGACACCCGAATATTGCTTTGGGTGAATTCGCGATTGAAGAATCGAATCGTCGATACGGTGCGAGCTCCGAGTCACCGATCAGCCGCGTGCGAGAGAATTATTGGACGATGACTTTTGAAATTTGGGCCGAGTTAACGGGGCGTTGTACCCGCGGGTCGAGGAACGATATGGCCCGAGAGCGTCACGAGGCGAGATTCGATTTGGGTGAGTCGGGAGAATCGATCGCCGTCCGTTCGAACGCTCTGCCGCCTCATATACCCCCAAAACAACCCGTGATGGCAATAATTCGTCCGAGAGTGGAGTGAGTGGCGTGATTTGATTGAAAATCATCTCCCTTGCGGCGTATACGTTACTCCGCGCCGAATGACGAGTCATATACGTGTAGAGGAAGTACCAAGCGAGAGTTAATGCTTCGTGTTTATTCAAGATTTTGATCTTGGCCACTCGAGTCGTTGAAAAACTCTCGGGATGTTCATCGGCCCTTGTAACGTTCGTTACAATTTTAATTTGAAAACAGCCTTGATGGTGTGGTTTGTTTCTAGTGTTGTTTATAGCGCGACGTATCAACGAATATTAGTACATCGTGTAACGAGCGCGAAAAGTTGCCAATTGCACACGCGGGTGCCCAAGTATGCTATTGGCAACTATACCGTGCGAGTTGCTCATACTATTTTTCATCACGGGCATAAAAAATGATGTATCGCTCGGTAGTTTCGTGGATGCAGAATGGGTGATTGTGTACTCCGTTGTGATAGTGTCATTTCGTAACGCTAGAGCGTCATGAAATGACATTATCGAATCGTTATTGAAAAAAAACATTTTTTTAACGCTGTATATAAGGTAACTGTACCCAATTTGGCACTGTACCCAATTTGGCACAATCGTCAGATTTCGTATTTCCGGTGCTCTCTGAGCATCAGTCGCTCTTGGGTTATGTTGGGGGAATTAAAAGAAAATTTTCGGTATCTTCCCCGCCCATTTAGCCCTTAAAACCACTCTCCTACAACACTTTGAAGTTTCACTTACTGATTTTTTCACCATTTTCTTATTTCACTTTTCACACTCAACCTCAAAAATCAGGTGTCAATAATTTTTATCTCTCAAAGTGTCATTACTCTTTTTTGTGTAAAAACATCTCAGCTTTCGATTGGTCTCATCAGTTTTCCTAAAATTATTTTTTATCCTACTCAAATTGCTGTTTTTCGCATCAAAAAAAAGTGTACCCAATGTGCCCCTCTACGCGTTTTTAAATGGGAAGATTGAGTGAAATCATTGAATATTTGTATAGACATATTACGATGATTTAGACGCGTATTTTTGAGTTGTATGTTAAAAATTTTGTATAAATATCACTGGGAACATAATTGAGAGTTTATTTCAATGCCAATTGGATCGTCCCTGTAGGCCTATATAGGCTGTAGCTAATGATTAAAAAATTGTGCCAAATTGGGTACACGTTTTGTGCATTTAGCCTTTTTGCGTTTTTTTTTAAATTGCGATTTTCGATAGGTTAAAGTAGTCGAATGATGATTATGAAGATGGTTTCTAATAGGTATTGAGCTAAGCTTTGAGATGCCGTTCACAGAATTTTAAAATTCGAAGTCTATCATAGTCAAATTCGCGAAAAACCCTTAGGGGGGGGGCACATTGGGTACAGTTACCTTAGTTCGCGTTGATAACGCAGCGAAAAGAAGTCTTGTGAAAGGGAAACGACAATATTCGACGAGCGTCGATCGATTTGCAGGATATTCTTGATTGATCCACCAGTACAAAGGGTTTCTCGGAGAATTCACGCCGTATAGGTAAAGGAATATCGGAGGCATGTACGACAAAATAGCAAATTGCGCAGGACGTTGACTCTCCTCCCTATAGGCGTTTACGGCACGCGCTTCACACGGAGCCTCTTCGCACATCGCACGTTCAACATTCCAACTTTGAAGTCCAGCCATTAAAAGCCAACTATGACTGTGTGCTTTAGATTTATAAAAAAATCCCCAGCCCCTACAACGCACGACAGAGCGAACACGTTTCAAGAGACGCGCGCGGGAAGATGATTTATCGGTGTGCTCCTATATACATACGAGTCGCGCGACACATCGCGAGGAGCGCGAGTAATTATTACAACGGTTAAACAAAGCACTCGACTCGATGGTCTATACGGACAAACGGGCGTTCGAGTGATTGGTAAACAGTGCGCGCGTCGAATGTACTAAAGCATTCGGCCACTATACACATAGTACAGAACCGGCACTCGGCGACGTGAAGCAGCAGCCGCGTTGAATGACTAAGCCCGCGCGCGCAATCAAAATACCGAGCCGCTAGTCCAGCGTGTGACTCGTACCACATGACGCACTGCTCGTTCCCTTCTCTCTCTCTTTATACACACGCCTATATATGTATGTGTGCGTGTAACATCCCTCTCGCCAAAGAGCACGTGCCGAACGACGAGAGAGAGAATCGGGCAAACGCATTCGCGGCTAATTGAATCTCTCGCGCTTTTGCGTCTCTCTTGCACACGGGCTCGCACACGGGCGATCGGAGGAAAGACGCGCTGGCCGAGATAGGCGGGATTAACGATTATCCAGATAATTACGCCCCCGCAGCGGCAGCCGAGGGAGATCCGGTATAAGCCTCTCAGCGAGGATCCGGCGCGTATGTGGCCGTTGCACACGGTTTACTAGCCCGGCGAGAATACGCGCGGCTCCGGATCAAAACGACGCGCCTGCGATTTCACGACTTCGGGCGCGCTGTGATACACGAATTCAGGATCGAGTTTGAACACAGTTTAACTTATAGCTCGCAACACCGGTAGTTAAATTTACCACTTGCGTCGCTTCGTTAGCGCATCGAACGTAATCGGTGCTTCTACAAATCCGATTTATCCGCGCTGGATAAATTTTCTCAGCTTGGTGGTATAAGCAAGTCAGGTCGCGGATGACGGCGCGTGTTTGCTTTATTTGCCATCCGCGAAATGGTTGCGAGTAGGCCACTTCTGTATTCGATCAATCGAGAGCAGAGTGGGTGGAGGGCTGGCTGTGCAGCCGAACTCTGGCTCTCCCGCACCCCGGCGGATATTGAAAAATTGCGGCGATGGGTTATTAAATATTGACCGATTCGGAAGCGGCTCTCCGTATCGCGATATTAAAAATCTTCCCCTCACGAATTCCCCGAGACAACACGTACCGATAGTTGGGCTTCGCAGCCTGCTCTCGATTAATGCCGCATCGAGATTTAGAGCCGTGTACACTGGCCGTTTGGAGAGTTGGCGAATTCGCCGGTGCATCGAGAGAGAGAGAGCCGAGTGAGAATTTAATTAACTCGACCCGGCGAACTACTGGTTGTGGGTCACGATTACCGCGCCGGCTCTCTCGTGGTAATCTTGCGAAACGGTTATGCCTGTTTCTCCAACTCGTTTAGCTGCTCTCTCGTTGCGGCGATGGCCAACGGACAAATAAGAGTATCGTTTTTCACGATTAGCGCGAGCTTATCGTCCAAGCTCCCGAGGACGCGCGTGTGTTTTTTTCTCCGCCTCCACGTCGTAAGATGACAAGCGCGTCAGGTAGCTCGAATTTTCGACAAAGCCTCCCTGTCGTCTCGGCCAGTTCGTATTTCACGCGATGTGTTCGATCCAAAACAAGATTGGATTCGCGCGCGAGCCAACGGTGTGAAATCCAATCCGGGTCGCCGAGGTCGACTTCAACACCCGTCGAACGAATAGACGTTCCCGTTGCAAATCGCCCGCTGGCAAGTGTCGATGATTCATTCCTCGAGTACGACGACGGCGCGCATCTTATATACTCACGGCCACGGCCGCAGAAACTGTCCATCATACACCGGCCGGCGCACCTGTCTCTCGGGGCCCCGTAAATCTCGGGCTGCTCGTCGATCGCGGCTCTTTACGACGACCCGGCTAATTACGGTTGGGCTTTAGCTCTAATTCAGCAAAGCCACGGCGCGGCCGCATAGCCGGAGAAACAATATCGCCGGATTTACGACGGCTGTTCGAATTCGTTTTGCGCCCGCCGACGGCTGATTTATCCGCCGCGTATTTTGTTACGAGCCCATCTACATCTCCTCGCGGCCGCGGCTTCCTTTTCTCTCTCCCGAGTCTTCTCTGTATTCATTTCGCACTTCTTTTATTCGACGACTCGTGAGGGGCGGATTATTAATTTTTCTCTGTTTTTGTTTTGTCGTCTTTGCCGGGATGTCAATGTTTCGGCATCTCGACGGGTGGGACGCGTCGTTATACCGCAAAATTAAAAAGTTCCTCGTCGACGACTCCCAATGCCCGCTAATTGCAACGGCTGTTTTGGCAACAACAACGATAACGACGCCGCGATTTCACTTTGGCCCGTTTGTGCTGAATTACCAACTCGTTCCTCTCCTATATATACTCCCCGCAACCACGTGGAGTTTTGCTTTTGAGCAGCGCGGCTTTACAACGGCGGCGCGGACAGTGTCTTGCCTGAGTCGCGGAGGGGAATAATAAGACACGAATTAATATTCATCGCCATTGTAAAACTTCAAAGGCCCGGCTTAATTGCCGCTGTAGTTGTATGAAACGAGCAATTATTTTTTGCTCAAGTTCTTACCGCTGAAAAATTACAATGAAAAGGAAGAATGTTACGTGTGTGTGTGTGTGCGTACACATACCTGTACGCGTCTTTGGCGCTTTCAAATTAAATACGCGGACCGTACGCAGGGGAAGAATCGAGCGATGTAATTGATTCTCGTTGCAAAAATATCCGCGCGAGTATGCATACCTATACATGCATGTAATAAGCGTATCGCGAGCCAGGTGAAATATAATGCCGGCTTGCGCTAAACCGGCGTAAATAATCCAAACTTTATTCAATGAGCTGGCCGCGCGTATTAGGCGCTGCAGTATTTTATCATGCACTCGGCGTGCGTGCACCGCAGGCAAAAAGTGTAATAAACGCTTTGTTATATTCAGGATGGAGTTGGCAGCGGCGCAAAGGAACCGCTCTTCCCTCTCGTATATTTTTTCCTTTTCCCTCGCGCGTGCACACATTCTTTACTAGATTACAGGACGCCTTTTACATGGTTTCTCCTAGTGTTTACAAGGTTCTTCAACTTTCCTTGGGCCGTGTCGAGAGCGACGAGAGGATATCCTTCCCGTTCTACAGCGAATTTGTTCACCACTCGAGTATTCTAATAAGCCTAATCGTACAGCTGTTCCAAGACGTTGCAGCCAGAGGCGTCAGATTGGGCTATTTCTTGACAAATTGATGATCATGAAATAGGGGTATTTTTATGATTTTGACGATTTTTTCTGTCAACTAATCAAAAAAAAAAAAAATAGCATCTGAACCTCACGTTTTCAAGCATTACTCTGTAGAGTTTACCTCTACTGCTTTGACTAAATGCTTAATCTTGTCCTTTCGACTCCCAGAGGTCTGAATTTCGAACTTGACCGAGTTGAATTGGATAGAAATTTTTGTGGGGATTTTGCTTTAGAACTACAATGAGAGAAATATGATAATGCATACATATATATGTATATAGAAATGCATTGATCTCTCTGCTAGGCTGAATCCCCAAGAATCTAAAAAATTATACGTGGCTTCTTAATACGATGATCGTAAATTTTATATCTTTCTCGCAGTGCATTCATATATTTTTAATTTCTCGCACTACTTTCTGGCACAGTGAAAGAATAGGGTACTTTGCGTACCCTAGTCCGTGAAAAAAAGACAAACTCTGCGCACTAAGATACGAAAAACCGATTGTTGAAACATAATCGATTCCCGAGTCTTATTATCACTAATTTGTGAAAAAACCTGCCAATCTGGCAACCCTAGTTACAGCGTATTCATCGGCACATTTCGAACGCGGAAACTCACCTAAGACGCGGCACATTTCCTTCTCCTTGAGGGACGAACTGCCGGCCAACTGTATGGCGGCCATGGAGATGTCGCCGATCAGGAGGCAGAGTACGTGACGGGTCTGGCAACGCCAGTGGAGCACGTGGTGAGAGGCCGGCAGGAGGCAACCGGTCGCTAGGGTAGCCGCCAGGAAGATCGCCCCCACTATGAAGCCCAGCGGGTACAGCACGAAGCGGATGTCGTTCTTGTTCTTTTCTTCCTTGCTGTTCCTGCAACATGACAATATACAAAAGTGTTTAGTTCCTGGTATATCATACGACTTTTTCTCGCTGTTGCATATTGGCTCGCGATCGAAAATAAGAATTTCTTTGGATTTTCAATATGTGAAAGACACAATAAGCAACTACAAACGAGCAAACACTCGTTTTCGGCTCGGCACTGTGCTCCGGTGAGCATTCGATCGCACGATCGGAGCCGCTGCTTGGCGTGACGCAGGAATTTAGAATTACGTACGGGATCGCATGAGACGATGATAGCTTCGGACTGCCCGTGGTAGACACGGTCATCTATAGATGAGAGTGTGACGCGTGAAATGAACAAGTGACGAAAGCCTAACAACGAGCAGATAGCGGTACAACTATATCTCAACGAAGGGGAAATAGTGTGAACAAAAAAAGCCGGGGGCTCGTTTGGAATTTTATTCGAAATAAAGTTGCTCTCCAATAATCCTCAGCTTCCTTATTTGCAATTACAAAGTGGTTAACAATTATGTTCAGGGATGTTAATGCAAGGAGAATATTTGATCAATAAAGAAGTGCGCACTTGGGAAGAATATTATAAAAGCTAAAACATTTTAGCGAAAAGCCGAGTGTAAATAGTACGGATTAATGCGTGGCATTTATGAATTCCGTTTGAAGAATTAACAGTGCGCAATCATTCAATCAACTAATGGACGGAAATTGATTCAGTTATAGCGTTGCGCAACAGAGCTTTGAAATAGTATTAATATGCCTTCGTAAGATTTCACAATTGTCATATGCTACTTATAGACCGCGATTAAATTTGCCAAATTGGTCGTTTGGTCAAGAATCCATATCACTGCAATTGGTAAAATGAATCTTTATAACATAAAACTGGAAGATCAGATGACAAAAAATAAAATTCAATCAACGATCCATCGTAGCTTGTTAATTCCTTTGTGGAACACGATACTCCTCTCAATATCGAGTAACCCACAATTACATGGCACACGGATAGAGACGAGTGTAACTCTCTCCGTCAGGGCGGAGCAAAAGATAAAAACAAATATTGAAATTTATTCAATTTGATGAAGAACCAGCAAACAAAAACAGCACAGCTACGCACGGGCAGAGGATCTTTCTGAGAAATAGGCTCTTCTCATTACCATGGGGGGCTGCACATAGCAGCGCGCGGCTAATAGTACGCGCGTATAATGCCCCGAGAGAGCTTGATCCGCGCTCGCGCGCGACGCCCATTCACTGTAAGTCATTTGCTCGCGGGGGGATTCAATTCGAGGGTTAAATTATGAAGGTCAAAAAAGGGATCTCTGTTTATTTTTTGACTGTATATATATGTGTGTGTGGCGAGTTTCATTCGCGTTTGCTAACGAGCCGAGGATCGAGTCCGCTGCTTCGGCCGGCTCCATTACGAGATTGCGGTTTTAATGGGAGGAGGAGAAAGAGAGGAGCTCGGGAGACGAAGGTCGCGAATGCAAATCAAGCGCCGCGCGAGAATTCATTAGCCTTTCCAGCTGCACTTTTAATAAGTTCTATTTCTATTTTGCGCGCTCGCGCGCAGGAGCAGATTATTTCACGATTACGCAAATTTCGCGCTGCAACTCTCGCGCGTGAATTCCTCACACTCGCGGACGGCCGCGTGTTCGCGTACACGCCTCTCCCCCCTCCCCCCCCTGTGGGTAATGCATATTTAACGTCTCTCGCCCCCTTCGAAGCTATACGAGCGCGCGTTCTTGTCGATTTCTCGCGCGGGGGATAATTTGGTTTATGGAATCCCCCCCCCCCCGGCCCGCCCGAGTACACCCCATGAATACATTTCATTCCGCGACGGGATTCAAAGCGACGCGTACCATCGCTCGATCGTGGGGTTATCAGCGAGCAAAATCAGCGCGAAATTATTCGCATACGCGTTTATACATATATATCGCGAGCGAATACAAATTACAAGGCACGCATATATACGCATTCCAGGCCGCGCGCGCACGCGGCTGTGTTGCGCAAAACATTTCGTAAGTCTGAATAATTCACGGGTCGTCGTGCGCGTTAACGCACGACTAATGATTGTTCTAACCGCGGCTAACGGGACAAACTCGTTCGCGGCGTGTGTATATGTAAAAACACGCCCGGCACACCCGTATAGACACAAAGTCGATCCCTCGCGGCTCTCGCGAAGATTAAAACACACGAGGGCAATTAAAATGGGCCGTACACACGGGAGGGGGTGTGCGCGTACATCACACATCGGCGCGTGCATTACTCCAATTACTCTCGCGCTCGTTCGCGTGTGGAATTCGGACTGCCGGCGAGGAGGAGTCGGTGAAAGCCCGCGAGAGAGGAGAAAGCGCTGTATCCAGCTCCGGTTCGCGCGATGAGTCGGTTGCTGCTTATATGGGAGGCGATCGTCGATGCGGAGCACTTGCCGGCCCAGCTCTCACCCGCGCCCCGATGATTTCGAAAGTGCGACTCGCCTCCGCGCATATGGCTTTCTTTGTCGTCGGAAGTGCGTATCGCCATTCGACTTTGGTCCATTTTATTCTGCGGTTTAGACACGCGCGAGCAAGAGAGGAGCCGTAGAGTGGCGCAATCTCGGTTAGCCAGTCGACGAGAGTCGGAAAAAATCCTCCCCGAGTCTAATGTATGTATAGCCCTCGAGCAATTACCCAAGGACGGCAAAGTTTCGCGGACTATAAAGTCCCTCCTTCCCCCGGAGACGTGCACGCAATAGATGCTTCCTCGCTGGCGGTAATTCCGGGCCAACTGCAGCAGCCGGGGAATCATTCGACAGCGCCGCGCGCGTGGTTACTTTAGATCCATAATAACACTTGCTCAAGTGTCGCGGTAGAGAGAGAGAGAGAGAGAGAGAGAGAGAGAGAGAGAGAGAGAGAGAGAGAGAGAGAGAGAGGCCACCGAAACGATCGGAATGCCGCGCGCGAATTCCCCTCAAACTTCTCGAGCAAATTCCCGCGCTGTCTGCTCAAGCTCTTTGTCAATGCGGGGCTCCCGGAAATTTTCCAATCTCTCCGCGCGAATTTCATCATCGCATGACTCTCTTTCTCTCTCTCGAATACATGTCATCGGTCGTGTGCCACTATTGTCGAACTTTATTTTTCGATTCGCCAATCGAGAGTACACTGTTAGATACATTTAGAAATTCATAACGAGTAATACGCGTGAATAATGTAGTTGGTGGGTGTACCACAACGCGTGTGTAAGAGCAGATGTCGTTAAAAGTAAAAATGTTTCAATAATGAGACCAATTACGGTTACGAGTTCCCGCGCGCGCCCAAAACCCGTTTTATATCGCCATCGTTCTTTCGAACCGCGAATTTAAAGCGTATAAATCACAGTCGGGAATAACTTCTTCGAGACCGGGCGAGCGCGAATTTAAAGCCCACATGTATCCGAAAATTAGCCCGAAACGGGAAACGTTACACATACGCTACAGGAGTATATACGAAAGGCAATTTCTCTCGCGCACCATCCGCTCGCGTTCACTTCCGATTCTTCCTCTATCTCTCGCTCGGCGCTCTTATTCACCTCGATTTCCTCGGTTTCGAAACCTGATTCCCATTCGTTCGTGTCCTTTTTCGCGCGCGCGCGCGGACATTCCAGAGCCACAGGTACGCGCATACCAGCGGTAGCCGCGATAGTTCCTCCTGCAATAAAGCCATCCGATAAATTCGTTGCCGAGCGCGCAAAGAGCGATTCGAGCTGCCGATATTCCCCGGCCCCAGGAAGAAAAAAAAAATCTCGGCCCGCGTTCAAGTAGGTCGGGAGCCAGGTACCGGTTCTAACTCTCTCTTTCTCTCTGTCTCGTTTTCTCTCTGGTCTCTCTCTCTCTCTCTCTCTCTCTCTCTCTCTCTCGACCTTCTCGCTCTCTTTTTTCGAATCATCGTTTCACGGTCTCGGTCGCGCTTGGGGATTCGCGAGGGAAAACGTTCTCCGTGTCGAGCATTTTGGAACTGATTGCAAGGAGGAGTATAAAGGGAAGAAGAAGAAATCGAGGCAAATTGGGGCGAGGCGCGAGCGAGACGAGCCAGCCGGGGAAATAAACCAACATCAGCTTTCCTTTTCGACTGGATTCGACCGGTTGATCCGAGTGTCGGCTACTTTTCATTTCGACCGAGTGAATTTGTCATCGCGCGCACTGGTACACACGTGGAACCAGCGGCAACGAACTGGAACGACTTGACGTTTCAAGATTACGTCATACACGCAGACGCGATGTGGTTAGTTACTGAAAGATGTATCGCCTTTTCGCTTCTGTCGGTAGTTTTCAGTAGATCCAATCTATCTCAAAAAAAAATTGCATCCATACTAAGAATTGGCGAATGGTATACACCTTCGTTACTCTCTAAATTTCTTACAGTGACAATCTCTGAAATAGTGATCACTGTAACATTCAGGTCCAACATTTCCACTGTACTCACAGAGAATTTTGATCGATTTTACTGTTAACCATAGTGAATTTTCACTGTAATACAATGATCAACATTTGACTGAAACAGTGGATATTCTACACTGTAGTACAGTGAGATTTCACTTTGAGGAATTTAGCGAGTGTTACACTGGCTGCAAGTATTTTCTAGGAATCATATGAGTCTGCCAATAGCAATGCTAAATTATTTGACTTTAACGTTCTCTGGTATGGAAAGTTATCCTCCTCACTCTCGTTTCGCGCACTTTTCATAACATTTAACGAGCGCAAACACGGTTTGGTATGACGAAAAATTCTTAAAATATTTCAAAAGCATTCGACTCCATTGAAAGCCCAACTGCAGCCCAACTATACGTACGTTGAAATTTGCGAGCGCGTGCGTGTGATTCCTCAATGCTGTCCAAACAAGCGAGTGTGCGCGGGAAAAACAAACAAAAAGCGAGGAGGAGGCATTTGGCCGTCCTTGAATGGTAGCTGCGCGCACTTTTCTCTCTCTCTCTTTTGAGCTGTGCGCGAGAGAGAGAGAGAGAGAGAGCCGTTCCTTTTTCGCTCATAAGCAGGAATTCCTTGGCGTGTCGTATATTTCTTAGGGCTGGTAAAGCGCGAAACGCCTCGAAAGATATTTCCCTTTGCAATTTAATTGCCGCGAGCCGAGAGCTCCGGAGGAGGCCTAAGCCCCGCGCGTATTATTATATCGCGGTATAAGGAGTGTTAAAATTAATAGCGAGCCCTTCTGAAACTTCGAGCCCGCTGTAAATTCATCAACGCGGGTATATCTTCATGTTTGTGCGTACGTGTGTGTGTGCCCGGCCGCCCAGACACCTTTTAAATAGTCCTCGTTTTCTGACGTGACAGCTGCGGCGCGCGCGAGACGATTTTCTCTGTTCACTTTCGTGGACATTTTGAGAAACGAGAGTATTCAAATTCGCGCTCGTATATGCGTGATATCGACCACGCTTCAAGTACGAGAGGATCGTCGTGATGATTCTTTCTTTCTTTTCCATAGGATAAAACGTGTGATTGCACAAATAGATCCGGATCCCATGGTAATTCGTTCTTCGAACATTTCGAGGGAAAAGGGACGCTTCCGAACAACCTGCTGTCGAGGCTCGACATTGTTTTGAATAAAGAATGATTATAGCGGAGTGACGCATGCAATATCAGTGCATATAATTGCTGTCGGGGAAGAGAAAATATTTACCGCGGCGGCCGCGGCGCAGCCAAAATCTGAACAAATTCTTGGGTTGAATCAACTCTCGGCGCTGCACCGATAACGCAATCGGAGCCCCGCACAAGCCAGTGAACCCGACTCGCGCACGTATATACATATATCCTTGCGTATGTATATATCCATTCGTTCGCGCCTCCTTCGCCGACGAATTAACGAATCGCGCGCGAACGGGACATCGACTCGTGTAAATCTCCGCACTCGCCGGACGGCTATAGACACACAAGTAAAACACGAACGAGACAAGCGCGGCCGAAGATCGTTCAACTCTCGCGCGACCGACTCGTTTGCGCTTTTTGTTTTCACGTGTATATACATGTACGTAACGGAGGCAGATCGAGCGGCGGACCGGAGTTTTCCGTGTTTACCGATGCTTCCTCGGTCGGGAGCGCGTTGTGTTATCGGTACGAGGTGTCGCGCGCCAAGTTTCAAGAGTTCGCCGCGGTTTGATTCGGTTTTACGGCCTCGCGCGCGCTGCTATATCTACGACACGGGCGCAGCAGCTAAGTAAGTTTCATGGGTAAAAGTCGCGCAGCGTAAATCTATAGTATTTAAATGCGCAATTGCCGGTGTGAGTCGCGGACACTTTCGCGATCGGCGAGACGATGAACCGTATGAAATTTCGCCGATGCGGGCGGCGGTTCAACGACCAACTTTCTCACGCCGCGGCCGAGGAATGCGATTTCGATTAATCCCGGAAAATATTGCTCGCGATTGGCGGGTAAAACGTTCGTTGGCCCACGAGGTTCGCGGAGGATGGAACGGACGCGGCGCGAAGATAATCCACGAGGAGGGCCCTCCCGACACCGAGCGAATCGCTCAAGAATGCAGCAACGAAATCCGCGGATGTACGTACCGCTCGATAAAGCCGACGCTATTCGAGCAGCCGATACATCGGCAGGAGGGGGGAGGACACGGATTAAAAAGTAAAAGTAAAGCCGCGCGCGCTGTTTCAATAATCCGCAGGGCGGCGCGCGGTATAGTTTTGCAGCCCGCTCGGCAGCTCCGTGGGATATATACCATTGTATATAGAGGACGGCGGGCGCGAGTAACCGAGATATACATCCCAAGAGCGGCTGCTGCTGCCGTATACACTCGCCGCGGCGCGCTGGGATGAAAAGGCGAAAAACAGGTTGCGGGATATAATTTTATTCGGGCTGTGCGCGCTGCGGAGCGAGCTGCCTCCTCGCCGGTTCTACTCTCGCCGCCGCACAGCGCGAGCAACAAAGCGCCGCGCGCGCTAAAAAGGGAAACATCCGACACGAGCGGCTTCAAGGGCGCGGAGAGCCTCGCTCGCGCCATATAGCTGCGTCCGCCGCCGAGCCAACGGGACACGCAGCTCCCTCGTAAAAACCAAACGCGATAATCGCTCCCTTTCTCCGATTCGTCGGGTGATTCTTCTCTCGCGCGTCATTACTCTCGGCTCTCTTATGCAAATCACACTCTTTTATCCCCGGGCCTGGCAAACCGCGGAGGGAGGTTTCTCGCGCAGTTTTGATTGCCCCGGCTAACGAAAATATCGAGCGCGTACGTAAAATTGGCCCGAGAGACGCGCAAATTGCAGGGTGTGCTGGAGAGATCTGTTTCGGGGCCGCGTGTGTGTGTGTGAGAACTCCCCGGCCGCACTCGAATGAGCTTTCGACCGCAACACTTTTTCGAGAGAAACAGCCCGCGACTGATAATGATTCTGCGGCTCGCCGGGGTTTAAATCTAATTCGCGCGGCGGGCCTTCCTCACACACGCACAGCCGCACAAGAGAATCGGCGACAAAAGAATCCCAGTGCGGATATCGAATCGTACATCGCGTGTATATATTTAAAAACTAACTCGCGCGAAAATTATGCAACGCTGCGCGGGGCTTGTATATTCAAACGTGATTAATTCGCGCGCGTCTCGAGCAATGGGAATCTGATTCGGCCGGGGCGTCATAATTTCCGTGCATAGATATAATCAACGGGGAGATCGAAAGTTTCTCGCGGGGCCCGGGGAAATTATTCCACTCGGCGCAATATTTAGCGCGCGAGGCCTTCAATGAAAATCCCATTGCGGCGAAGATCTGAAAAGAAGATCGTCGTCGCGGCTGCGACAGCCACAGAGACGGGAGCCGAGCGCGCGTGCCATTCAAGATTCATATAATCGTCCGAAACTTCTGACGCCCCACCCGCCGTCGCTGCTGGCCCACCCCTCCCATGAATATTCCAAAGTCGGCTTTGCGCCTGGTAGTGAAACTTCGACCATACACATCTACAGGTATATGTGTACGACGATGATGATAGGACGCGGGCGACACGGCTAGACTGCTTGTTTGATTTTTAACCCGGGAGGTTTGGGAATGAATTTTAGGCGGATCGACTTATGGCGCAAGGCCAGCGTGGCCAGCATATCGACAGGCCGGAGCCAATGCGATGGTGTAATGTATACCGCGGCCGAGGGACGCGCGAGTAATTCGAGCTCACCCCTTGTCTCGGTGCTTGAAGCACGTGAACACCTTGGCGGGCAACAGCTGCCTGGCCTCGTGGCGCAGCCTCTCGATGCAGAACTCCTCGGCGGGTATGTGCTGGCCCTTGAGCAGCAGGCTCGCGTCGGCCTGCAGAGCCGCGTCGGCCATGCTGCCGACTATCGTCACGTCCTCGGAGGGCGAGCAAACCGGCCAGCCCTCCACGATCTCCAGACCGGCGAATATCGCCCCGCCGCTGCTGTTCTTCGTGCTCAGCAGCAGCGCCTTGTCCTCCTCCAGCGTCATCGCCGGCACGTTGTCCACGCTCCTCCAAGTCGAGCAGGCTTGGCTCCTGTAACATCAAATCATATACTTATTACAATTGGCCCAATTAGAGATATTTGCTATCGCGATTACATCGTTCCCGACTCTGAATTTAATAACGAATGTATTTGAAAATATACAGATGTATTTCTTATGTATTCGTATTAGTTCAAGTATTTTAATACATTTATTGAATTAAACGTATTTAAGCTTTTCAAAATGATACATTTTCTTCGAGGGTTTATACGAACACCGAATATCGGTCCTCCAGAGGTTAAAATCCACGTATTTAAAATGCAAGAATTGAAAATATAGATACTTAATTGCGTATGCAATAATAATTCGAATTCGAATAATTCTTCTAACAGTGATTTTTTTACTGTAAGGATTTAAGAGAGCACGATTTCTACCGACGATTCACTCGAAGTGGCTAGATCGTCGAGTTAATTATCGTTTCCAAACACGGTTGCTCGATCGCGGTCGTCTTTACCAGAATATATAGAGCCGATGTCATTGTACTACCCGACGAATGCTCCGTTCCGCATTTGGCTATACTAAATTGAGCGCGAAAAATGTTGTTTATGGGTCGAAAATAAATTTGGCGCTTGCATTTTTCAAGTGATGTCATCAACACTGCGGCTGCGATGTTATTTTTATCCGGAATCATTCGTCGAGAAGCTCGTGAATAACGAAAAGAACGCGCGCGCCAGTGATTTCGACTCGATCGTTCAATTCGCAAAAACAACAATGTGAACTATGGGAAAAATTCACGATTTTTTTTACCGATACGCAACTCGAACATGGAATCTCACTATACAAGTAATTTGTGACGTTGGGTAATTAACTTTGAGCTGCATGAGATTTACTGTTAATTCGCTTGGTCAGTATATATTATGAGCCCGAGGTAAAAACGAAACTCACGAAGGGACGAGACTGTTATCATTGCATCAGTACACAAACTGGTTTACTTCTCTGTGTAATGAGATACGCACCATAACATTGAGCTTTTGAAATTTTCTTTTCCACATAAGCAGTATTTAATACTCGACCATGTTTATTTAAGGCCCGGAGCTAGTCGCTGACGGATTGAAAACAATCGACTAGTCGAATAATTTCAACTGCACGTCCCTTTAAATTCAAAGCTAAAAGCTAACTCTATGACAGCATACGTCACAGCGAGCATTCCACCAGGAACTTGTTCTGCTGGGGCTGAAGAAATTTTCCTTCGTTCTCGCGACACGAATCTGCTTCGCACAGCTGTTAACCCATTCCAATTCGCGCCTATTTAAATCTCGTTACACGACGTATTCCTCGTCGCCGCGGATCTGCCTACTAATGCCAATGATGCGCTTTATTCTCACAGTCGAAATAATCAAGCATCATCTTTCGATTCGAAATTTTCCGTTTGGAAAACTCGCGCGCGCGAAATTACACACAGTTTACAGAATACACTTTACGGCAGTATAATTTTTTCCTCGCTCGTATAGCCGAATTCGCGAAAACAGGCTGAAATTCACCAAGGTCAATTGAACACACACGCGAGTATTTATTTACCATAGCGCGAAAACAAGCGAGAGCGACATATGGACTTGTTATACTTGGAAAAATAGCAGGGCGAATCGTCTACGGGGAAGTCGAAACTCGAGACTCGTGTATATACACACGCGGAGGAGCGGGCTTGGCGCGCTTGGCGAAATCAGCTGTGTCGGATCAGCTGATCCCGCGGCGGCGGCGGCGGCGGCGGGGCGGCGCGCGCGCGCTCGAGGGAGAAAGATCGCGAGCATTCGATATACGAGGGGGAGGTACTCACGAATCGTAGGCGGCGTTGGGGCCGCAGCACTTCCTGAGCTTGGGCCTCATGGTGGCGGCGGCCTGGAGGCCCTCGGACCTGGGTATGCACGCGAGGATGGAGCTGGCGCCGAGGCAGTACTCGTGGGGCTGTATGAACACGGCGCTGCCGACCTCGAGCTCGATGCTGCCCGAGTCGAAGATGATCATCGGCTGGAACTTGCCGAGGGGCACGTACCGGAGCTGCTGGCCGGCGGTGCAGTTGGGCCGGGCGTTGAGCCGGACGCGCCACGACTCGGGCAGCTCGTCGAGGAAGCTCGACGTCCGGGGCGAGTAGACGAGGGGCTTGAACGGGTCGGGCGAGCCGTTGCACACAAACTCGCCCTCGGCTATGCCGAGCTTTTTCAGGTCCTCGCCCTCGGAGCAGCAGCGCAGGATCTCGACCCGACTGCCGCCGCTCGTCTCCTCCACCTCGACGGACAAGGCCCCGCCGACGAGCATCACCAGCCACCAGCCGATTATCAACATCTCGACTATGTGTGTGTGTGTGTGTGTATACAAGTATATCCGCACCGGCCACTCTACACTCACATCACCCTCTACAAAGTACACACACAGTATATTTATGAACGCGCACGCACACACGGGGGGGGGGGGGGACGCCAGGTAAACAGAGGAGAGCAGGTGGTGGTAGACACGGGGCTTCTCGGAAACACGCGCGCGCGGGGATGCTGGCTGTCCGTTGTCGCGGAGTAGACGCACGTAGGAGCTCGCGCGCCGAGCGCTTCGGAACTACTGGCAGCTGGCCCGCGCTTTCGAGCCGACAAGTTGCACGCGGCTCTCGCGCGCGGCCGGCTCTCCGTTGGGTGCGCGCGCACACCGCGGCGTGCCAGTCCTTTCTCTCCCCCTCCCGCGCGAGCCCGCTCGCTCCCAGCAGACACGGAGCTCTCGCTCTGTTTTTGTACAACCTGCGGGATTTGTGCAGCGCGCGGGATCAAACGGCCGCGCGCGCCTCTCTCGTTTTTTTTGCCTTTTTCTGTATATTTCGACCCCCCGGGGGATGTTCCGAAAACGAATTCACTAGTTCGGCTAAATTGATTGTATCTTCTTCTTTTGGTGAATTACCGAAAACTCGAGCAACCTTGACTATAGCTCACTTGTTTACATACTTCTGTATGTATAACTCGTTGAGTTTCACTCGAACAATAGCCATGGATTGTACTGTTATCGGCATCAACTGGACTCGCACGTCGTGTCGGTCAGTGACCCCTAAGTACATCTCTATATTTTATTGCAATTTTCAGTCGTACGTAAAACACAATATATACAGAAAAAAAATATTGATTAATCTATCACGTCGATACTCAAGTGTCTAATTTGAATCCTAGAAAATCTCAAATAATTGACTGAATCACAATTACGGCCAATCACGCATTATACACTTGTAACGTGACAGGCAAGGCCTTTCGCACAGGTTTATTATCGCGTTAGAAAATAAGACAAATCGAGATTAATCATGAGAAACGAGCAAATCCATCAAACGCAACCATTCCGACAACGTATATGGGTAGACCTGCTATCGCCCGCTTACAACATCAATCCATCCAGTTACTAACTGGATAGATACATGTATAACAACAAAGAGGCAAAAACTTTCGTAATCTTTGTAAGTAATAAACATCGGAAAAAAAAACTGGAGCGTGTCATCCGTGCACTGCACAGGGACCAAGCTAATCTGTTGCGATTTATTATAATGATACTGCCAAAGCAGGTGCACCGTCCGCGTCTCTCTTCCGACGGGTCTAATTTGTTTGGACGATGGCTCGGCCGATATACGCTGCAGCCACGGGGATTCGGAGCGGTGGGCCCCTGATTTCGAGATTGCACTCGCTCTGTGTGCTGCAGATATACATGGTTTGTTTGGGCCAAATCCTCCCGGCCGCTCCAATCTCAAATTGTATTTATCAAACCGAGTATAATCCCTCGAGATCAGCCCTCGGCTCGGTCGAAAGTTTTATATTTTACACTGCAGTGTGCTTTTCGTTTCGGAGAGACGTGATTCAAAGTATTCCCAGATAAGCGGCCCCGCGTTTCAAATGCGTTATATTACCGTAGTTGAGATACCGCTCGAACATCCGGAAATTTTCGCACCTCGGTGATTCGTTCGCGAAATCCCTTCGCGGAATAAACACAGATGCAAATTCGAATAGCATAATCGCGTTACACCTGCCTGCAACGCTCGTTTACGAAGCTGTGCTCGAGCGACAACGTCAACTTATTTCTGCGCGTCTGATTTGTATATTCGTCAAAGTGAATTGCAATTTAGTTAGCTTCGAATACACGCGTGTAGGTATATGTACGTGTGATTTCGCGAGCGATCGTTACAGGAATTTCGCAAACGCGCCGAATACGAACTTTCGCAACGCGACGCGTTGGGAATTTTGGTGCGTTTGTAAATCATCCAACGCTCGCGCAGGCACGCATTAACGGCAATTTACAATTTTAAGCCAATCAATAAATCACGAACGGTGTAAATTTTCTAAGTAAAAATTGTCAATTCGCACACTTGCGTTGTATACTCCAATGCATCGGCGTATTATTGCAACGTGTCCGATCCATCCTATGCGAAGGTCGAACTGTACCTCTGGCGATCCCCGTCGCATTCCTCATCATCCCGACAAAGAAATACATTGCGATATACAACCAGTTGGTTTTTTTTTTGCGCGCGCGCGTAACTGCGCAGCAATGAAAAATGAGCTCACGACACGGTAATTAAAAGCTCGTTGGCCCTGATCCGCGGGTACTACCGTTACACACCTCTCCTCGGCCTTATCGTCTCGTTGAAACTGCACCTTGGGCAAACGAGAGAGAGACAGGGGAAAAAAGTGGTCTTCTTCTATTATACGGCCATTCGTCAGAACCATACCGCGCTCCTTTCATCTACAAGCTCGACGACGTCGTAAGGATATCCGCCTCACTCTCTCCTGTCATTTGCCTCGACTGCGCGTATATACTCCGCGGCCGCGAGTAAGTGCAGCTTTTGTATTACTGCGGCTCGGCCCCCCCCCCCCGAGTCCTTTTTTTTTCAATTTTCCGTCGCACCCACGGGAGGTGAGTTGCAGTCGCGCGTTTTGTGTGCCGGGGGGCGGCCGCGGCGGAAAAACTCTTTGCCGCCCGACTTCTGACCCTTTGTCGTTGAATTATACGCAATTGTGCTGGCAGTTGGCCGTTCCGTGTGCCTCCGAAATTATTCATTGCGAGCTTAGGTTTAAAGAGAGCAGTTCCTTTCGTGCCCGGGACGCTCTATTGTTCGTTTTAGAAGCTAAATTGACTTGTGTTTTCTCGTCCGTGTGTACCGACCGACCTTTGAATCGTACGGCTCTCGGGGCCAGCTTAACTGGGTCAGCCAAGCGACACAACTCATCCTGTTTTTCATTATTAATTTCCATTGCTCTAGCTTGAAGATTCAACGATGTTGGCTCGACATTACTGCTCAAATTGTTTGCCCCGTTTTCGTTGATAACTATGCCAAGCGGTCAATCCTGCAGTAGAGGAATGCCCATAACACACACACACACACACACACACACACACACACACACACACACACACACACACACACACACACACACACACACACACACACACACACAGAGGCATCGTGTTTTTTAACTC
Organism: Aphelinus atriplicis; assembly: GCA_020882685.1. NCBI lineage: Eukaryota > Metazoa > Arthropoda > Insecta > Hymenoptera > Aphelinidae > Aphelinus > Aphelinus atriplicis. The sequence goes on from CM037073.1 coordinate 3,181,919, forward strand.
GCGAGTTCAATACACTTGGGACGGAGATAAGCAGACGTCGTACATACATCGAGTCAATAACCAATCTCATTTCTCGAGAGCAAAGCCCGAGATTCCCCATGATCGGTAGCTTTCTCTCGAAATAAACCGAATCAATATTTGCCTAGGCCGATACACCACGAGATAATTGTGTTTCTCTCGGATTCACTCGTCTCTGCTCGCCTCTTCGGACTCACTTTTTTTTTTCAACGAAACAAACTCACCCGCGTCCATCGTCGATTGTTCGTCATGCGCCTTGAGATCGGATAATGAACAGCTGATCAAGTTTACAGCGAGAATTGCTGTCTCTTACGATAAAAAGAACGCTCCGCGAAGCCAATGCCATATTTATAGAAACAAGTCGCGAATCCGCGGGATCCAATCAATAAAAACACGAGGCAGAATACTTATATGTATATATACGACGGAGGCGGCAAGAGGGAATCCTCCCGTGCAGCTTACCGCGCAGACAGCTCCGAATATTTTTCCGGTCCGATATGCAATTTTCGTTGGAATCCACCGAAAAAAGACGCGCGACGGCTGAGCCGCGACGTAGCCGGGGCAGAGGGGGGGGGGATAAAGCTCGGCGTGTATATATAGAAGAGTGCAACGGTACAACGTCGCCGCCGCACGCCGACGATGAAAGAAAGGCGCGCGCGCGCACATCGCCGAATAGTCGAGAGTAGGACAAGGAGGGGACTTTCCCGTTTTCTCTCCTCTATGTGTGCCTATGTGTACGTATAGGTATACGTAATAATGTCTATACTGTTCCCGGCGCTGCAGCTGTGTGCGCACACGTGTTTACCAAACGGGACGTCGCGCATTTTCGGTGCGCGCAGGTATATACATGTATATACAGCGACGTAGGCAATTGATGGGAGAGAGGGCGATTATCGAATCGGATTTTCCGTGGCCCGCGGTCTCTTGACTGAGCGTGTAAACGACCGATTGAGGTATTTGAAGACGTATATAATGTAACGGCTCGCTGTACTTGCGTAGATATACGAGACACACTGCTCATATGGACTTTTGATTTTATTTTCGTTGCGGGACAATCGAGCAGACTACACCGGGAGAAGAGTTGCAAAGTTGCATTTTCGAAGAGTACAACCATGATGTATAAGGAAGATAGGCCGTCGATCGGGAGATTCATTATTCTTTCGGAGTGGGCAAATATATTTTAGTTAATTTACTTGAAATGATATAGCGATGGAATAACTGTTAAGTGTGAGCAATACATCCAACACTTTTTCATTGCGAACTATATCCTGAATGCGTTTCTCGAGATCGATTATATTTCGTTTGAGATTTGGACGAGGCGCACTAAGAGCCGTGGTAAAGACTCGTGAGTAAGCCGGTATTTCGAGTGCGCGTTTGATTTCACGTTTACTCGGAAACTCATAAGACTGTCTTTAAATTTCGTTTCGAGCCGAGTTTGAAATTGCGTTTCCCGTGAATTGTACGGTAGGTAGAGGAGAAGAATCCCGGGGAAAATATACACGAGCGAACCCGAGATCGGACAGCGTGATTCCACGATCATTATTGACGCTCTAAACATAGACTCGCGCGCGATCGCCAGTATCTTCCGTTCTTCAGGATTTGCCCTTGAACAATTTTTTTTTCTCTCCACGATTCATCCAGTATTTTGAAAGATCCCGAACGATCTCCTGCCGATATCCAATATAAAACTATGAATCACTAATGTAAACCGAGCCTCTGGATTTTCTCCACCAAATTACTTTCAACGCTCGACAAATAGTACAGCTCGAGCCTGCACTCGATGAATCACCCCACTTCATACAGTCAGCCCAAAAACGACTCAATTAGAATGAAACATCGTTCTCCCCCCGTCTGTCAATATATATAGAAAGAAACGCAACCCGTTCCGCCCCGCGTATATATACAAAACGCGCCGCAGGGTAAATAAGCCATCCGTTGTGTAGCTACTTACAGAGAAGGAAAAAAAAGGTAGAGAAAAAGAGGCCGGCGCTAATCGGACAAAGTGTGTTTGGGCGAGCAAAGGAACTGCATCGACAATTCCTGCGTGTATATTTATATTACACTTTTTACGCTCGCGCGGGGATGAGCGTGGCGCCCCCTTGTGTATATATATACATATACTCGGCTGCCTCACGGCAAACGCTTTTGGAAAGTTTTCGCCGCGGCTTCTTTCCCGCGCGGCGCCGCCGCGACGGCTTCAATTAAACTTGCTCGGTGTTGCCCCCCGACTAAGATTCGAAATTTATGTTTTTCGCTGGGGCGACGGCCTCCCCCCCCCCCCCAAAACGAGCGAGATGGACTTTTTGTGTGTTTCGCATCGTTCTTACAAAGTGGTATTTTTTGCCGATTCGGCGTAATTGCACGCACGTAATTTTATGCGCGAAACTATGCGCGGCGCCCCGGCTTGAGCCATAGGGGCGGGATGCATTCTTCATTCGACGACGAGGAGGACGAAGCTCGTGCGCGACGGAGGGTCGACACCACGCATAATTAGTTGGGAAACTCGCGAGTCCCCGGACGAATAATTGATTGCACGCGTGAAAATCTCGTGCCTGGGGGAAATTATTACGTCGCTCGTACGTTCGCGAGAATTGATTGTTCATCTGCTGTTATCAATTTAACTTTTGATGATGTTCGCGTTTTTGCGCGAGTATACGCGTTGATTCGCGGAAAAACTGCGACATGGTAAAATTACATCGTCGCATTATTTACGCGAGACATGACAAAATGAATCGATCATACAGATACATTTCTATCTCAGAATTGAATGATTTGTCGATCGGCAAATAGAAAATGTAATAATGCAATGTAATGTTATATAAATGTATAACTCGAGTTATACATCCTTCTCGTTCCCTCCGTATCGATCTTATCCCCATATTTTGCAATAAAAATCTACTCGACGGAAAACATATCCCGCTCGAAAGGGAATAAATCTACAAATCACGAAATATCCGCAAAACGAGTAATGAAACAAATTCGAATCAAATCCTCGAAAACTTCTTCGCCAAATGGAAGAGGAGAAATTCTCACGTAAGAGCCACGCGGCTCCTGGACGAGTAAAGTCCCTTCGCTCTTTTTTTGATAATCAAACGCGTTCTCTTGAAAGTTTTGTAAAAAAAGTTCAAAGAACATTGGGGAAGAGGGGCATTAAGGGAGCGAAAGAAATTTACCACGATCGGCTTCCGCGCCGTCTCTTTCTCTTACTTTCGATTCATCTTGCAATTACGTGTTTCTCCGCCACTTGGCCACTCGCTATATATACATCGAGAAAGCTTTCGAACTCGTACACACGGTACATTTAATCGCGATATAATGAGCTCGTACAACAATCCACTCGGTCCTAATAACAAAGTGAATTTAATTGAGAGACACAAAGATCAGCGAAGCAAACACCGCATTTGTCGACAACTAAAAATTACTCGACGTACTGTCGCGCGTACCGCTGGCGCAAGGATATATATATGGGCCGATGACCAGGATCGATTCGGCCGGGTAATTTTCAACAGCCACACGCAATCGCTCGTGCCATCTTCACCTCTGCTCGCTCCTCTTCGCTTTCTCTTTCTTACCGCGCCAACTTCTCTCCCATATCCCTACTGTACCCCATTCGTTTTTATTGCGCGGCCCGACTATTTGCAGCGCGCGCGTCTCTCTCTCTTTCTCCGGCTGCTTTTATTCGAGCAAGTTTTCCTTGCGGCTCCTTCAAGCTATATACGCGCCCACTATATGCATGCACGCACACACAGTTGGGCTGGCGGGTCTAGATAAAATCGGCAATGCGCGATGCGTTCAAGGCTCACGGGCCGCGAGTTGCGCTCGCACGCGAGCCGAGGGAGAGGAGCACGTCCTGCCACAGGGTAATATAAACGTGCCTTTTCATTTCCAGCAAATTTTACGCGCTTTTCCCCTTTCTTCTTTTGCGTCATACGCTCGCCGAGAACCGCGCGGGCTTTTATTGCGAAACTTTTTCGCCCGCTGTGTTATATCCATGGTGATTAAGAAACAAACGTTCGTTGCAGCTTTTGATATTCGATATTATATGTGCAGTGTGCGTATACACCCCTCGCGGGACACGAGTGCGCTCGTTTTTGTTTCGTCAAAACTCACTTTTACACGGGATATCGTCGCCTCCGGAAAGAAAGATGCGAACTCGGAAGGCATTTTGTATTTCGGAAATTTGAGTTGACTAACCTGATAATCTTGTATTTCCTTGTTATATAAAAAGTGATGGCCTGTACAGGGAAGCCAGTTGACTAGTGATTTTATTGGTCATTATGAATAGATAAAATTTCATCAGATATATACTATTCTGTTTGTATTTTATTCACTTTGGTCGGGATTTAAACTCTAGACCGTATAAAATTCCTCTGGACTGTCAGTGCGATGTCTTACTGACAGTGCCTAGAGTGTCCATATTGGGTACACCTGCCTCACTACAGCCTGCAGCATACACTGATACAAAGAAGAGGGTTAGAGTAATTATTAAGTTACCACATCCTACTGACACCATCTACGACATTTCACATATTTTACGAATTATACAAAATTTGACCAATTTTGAAAGTGAATAAAACACAAACAAAATAATATATTTCTGATGGAATTTCATCGATTCATAATAACCAACAAAATCACTAGTCAACTGGTTTCACTCTACGGGCCATCACTTTTTATATAAACTCGCTACATTCAGACGCGCTGCGCGCGATCTACATTCATGCGTTTTAATTAAATTATGTTCTAATCATTCACATACGATAATATTTTCCATTTGCCCATCAATTCATTCACAATATTCGCATTTTTGAACCCTTCATTCATATTTCATTCAAATTTTATTTTATTCTTATTATCTGCAATTTTGTAACCTACATTTAGATTTTGGAAGCATCTGTTAAGAAGGATTTGGTCGTTATAACCTCAAAACTTATGAATCTTTGTATCTATATCTATATCTATCTATATCTATATTTTATGCGACTCGTCACGTGGTTAAGTCTACACCTTAGGCTTCACTTTGACCCCCATCACTTTTCATATAAGGAAAGAGAATATCAGATTATCAGGTTTGCCAACTCAAATTTCAGAAACATAAAATGCCTTCAGAGTTCGCACCTTCTCTATAACTGGCTTCTGAGATCGCACCTTTCTTTCCGGAGGCGACGATATACATATAACAGGTATCCATCAGATGCAAAGTATCTGGTCAATTTTCCAATCGAGACGTATCTAACTATACGATTCCCCGACCTTTCGACGCGCAATCAAACTCCTGAGTATCTCACAACGAGATAACTAAATTATCTAAATCAGTCTTCCCGACGACGCGTCATAATGTCTGTCATAACGATTCAAACGTGATTTCCCCGAGTGACGGCTCGTTTATTGTCGTTCCTATAATTGTCCGGGCGATCAGCAACGAACGCATACGAAAGTTGATGGAACAACAATCAGAGCCTTCAGAATCCGCCGTTGTGCGGACATGCGTCAGAGAAGCTATGTGGTCCACCGTGTGTGGGGCATCTTCATTTACTCCATACGTCAGTGTCAAATTTCGAGCGCGCGGAAAGCATGCGCGGCAGCGTCAATATTTACATTAAAGAGGCTCGAGCCCGATGAATATAGCACACACCGCCGTCGCCGCGCTCCCAGTCCCTCGGAGATTATATTACGCAATTTGCGGAACCGAGTCGAGGGAGAGATCCGATTAGACAATGGGGCCCACGAAAAAATGTTATCTCTCGGCGTGATTGTCATATCAAATTAAAATCGATCGACAAGAGCCTCTCTCACGCCCACACACTCAAGTAACTCTATCCTGATGACGAGCGGAGTACATACATCGCACTAGTTGGAAATACCTTCGAGTTTCATTTGGTATTTGCAGTATCGCGTGGGAATCGTCCATCGTATGCATCAACGTCAAACGGCGTTGGCTCTTTTTGTTTCCATCAATCACCCAGCCGCGGGGGTATAAACACACGCATTACACCCCGGCTTCGATTCGTTGTCTGGTGGTGGCTGGGGCAATCAAAACAATTCCATAGCCGCGCGCGCAAATATGGAATTTGAAATTTCACACCTGGCGTGTACCTCGTGCCTCTGGCGAGCCGCGGTAACCCGAACCGGTAATGCGCCAGACGGATGGGATTGGCCGCGCTGATGATGATGGCTCGCGGGGGGAAAAAGCCGAGACGCCCGTGTAAATATACACACACACACACACACACGCACACAAGTATATTTCGCGGCACGCTCGCGCGTCCACTCGTGCACGGAAAATGAAGTTGACACGCTCTGGGGGCGCGCGAGCCAATGATTTACGCGCGGCGCGTACCAACTTGGCGCGGGCAGCTCGGAATCCGCGCGCGAAAATCGCCCGATGCGCCGATTCTTTCGCGCTCCTTCGTGTGTACGCGTGGCTCGAATGAGTTATTGCGTTTTCATGCGTATATATACTGTACGGGGCGTGTCCCGTTACTCCGGCGCGCGTTTGCGTTCCGAAAATGCAGAGGAGTGTCGTTTTGGCTGCGTCGAGGAAATCCAGCGAGATCGTCGCTGTAATGCGTAGCTCAAAGATCGAATAATCACCAGTTTTATATACTTCACTCCAATCGGATTTCGAACAATGATTTACCTTTACTCGAGCGCCGTTGACGAATAAACAAATGTCAAATATTGGGCAATCGTTGGAAATGTGAATTTTTGTTCAACCCGGCTTATCGAAATTTATGGGAACTGCGCGCGGTATCTCCGAATCGAAGCGCGATAATTCTTCCTACGCCGTACGTATATATGTATACGTTTGAGAAATAAATTAACGGGCTCGCGATACAGCGTGAAATTGTCGTGTGCCACACCTACTCTCGCGATATCATTAGCAATTATTTCGCGTGCGCTCCGTACGTAGTCGCACAACCTGTAGCCTATAGCACCGCGACACCCGTTTACTCGGATACGTAGATCGAGGTGAAAACGAAGGGCCGTGAACTTCCATGAATAAAATTCATGGAAGTAACGAAAGTCACTGAATATATAGACACTTATATTTAGATACTGTTTATTAGCAGTGGAAAATATATAAGTACAAATAATATAAATGTCTTTAAAGTAATGGAACATAAGTGTTAGTATGCACAAATTTGACTAAATTTCAAGAACTATACAAAATCTCATGAATTTTATAAAATTCAACAAAATTCCAAAAACTACACAAAATTTCATGAATTTTACATAATTTAAAGAATTATACAAAATTTGACAAATTTCAAGAATATAAGTGTCGATATGCACGCACTTCTATACGAACAGCTATATAGTCTCGAACGGAGCTGTTGGATTCTTCATCCCAGGTATCGATGGTGGTGGTGTGATAAACCTTAGGCCAGGTCAGTTTTCTCCTTCTCTTAATACAATACTGCGTACATACACTTATCGTTGTATATTATTCTAACAATTTTCATACCTCCTGGATTTTTACCTGCCGCTCGAAATATATGTATATATACGAGTCATCTCGCGTGACAATTACCCAGGCATTGCAAAATAGTTATTTGCCACGCGTGAATCTCGCGGGCAAGACACTAGTGTATTAAGGACTAGTGTGAATAATACGGCGGCACGCGCAAGTTCGGAGACGCGTGGAGCTGTCTGGGTGCACGCGCGCGCGCGCGCGACATCAGGAGTAGCGCATATGCATAATGCACCGCAGAGCCGATCGAGGCCGATACGTGTGTGCCGGGGCATTAGCATGTCCCCGCGCGGTGAGGTGGCGATCGCCCGGCGCGATAAAAAAGGGAACGTCGATTGCGCCGCGCGCGCGTGTAAATTCATATCCTATATAGATCGGGCGGCTTTTGTCTCGCTCCCGAGCTCGCGCCGGGCCTTATTAACCGGCGAACCGCCTCCGCGTACGTGCGCTCGCAATTTAATCACTGTTATTTTTGTTTCGCGACGGGAAACAAAAATAACAACTGCCCGATTTCCCAATGACGAATCCGATTGATACGTTTCCAGCCGAGCGTCATTAGTGTGGACCGCATACTTTTCACCGGATAGACAATGCGTGAGAACTGCATGGACAATTCGTAACCCATATGCCTTGGTATCTACCGATAGACGGTTGGAGATCGCGAGGAAAAGTTTTTTGATACTTCAATTGCGTCCTGTCGATCGGGGTATTTATCTCACACCGTAAATCAATCTCCATTGCGAAGATTTTGCAAAATGAATTGTTGTAAGGTGTGTCTTCTTTTAAAAATTCAATGGAGAACCATTGTTTTTGTTCCAAATGTATAGACTATATTATATCCTGCATTTTTATATAGCATCCACTTCTTCATCAATAAATGAATTGATTAAACAAATACTATTTACGCACAATGGTATATATACATCCGTTGTGGAACTATACGTTTAGTCCACGACTGAATTTTTCTAAAAACTCACTGGGGCATTTATTGAAGAGACGCTCTGGAGCGGCTCCTTCCCTCGATTAGTCGATCGAAAAACATAATTGTCAAGCGCGGACCCTCATGAGAGCCGAACGTCAACTCCGCATATACCAACCTAATCCATAGATAGCGGCCGCGTGGAAGCCGTAAATACGCGATTCAACAGGAGCTAGGACACAAACAACTCGGCCGCGAGCTGTCCAAACTATATAAAGCAGCCGCGAGCTCGTGTGCGCGCGAATGAGCGTAAATCTAAAATCAAGACTCATTAATTGGTCAGCCGGCTTTTGCTCGCGCTCAAAAGCTCGTAAATTAAATTTTGACGCCCGGGCGTTTTCTCCGAATAAATAACGCCGCTTATCCGCTCGTGCGCGAGCACCGATGAATGTAATAAATCTGACAAAAGCTCGCGCGCGCGCGTGCGTATGAATATGGGGAAAAGCCGATATCGAAAGCGGAAGCGGTCAGCGCTGGAAGAAATCGACGCGCGCGCGCACTTATATAGATAGGCGCGACGGAGGCAGAGAGAGAGAGAGGGAACGCCGAAGACATTTCGCAATTAATGCAATTAGCGAGGAGCAAGCGTAGGCGGCCGAAGCCCTCGGGCTCATTAAGGCAGACTTCGTTAGACGGCGAGTCGCACCCCCCCCCCCACCCCCCTTCGCTCTCGCAATTTACCGCTAACAACCGAATTTCACGGGGGTCCCGCTCGCGCCGTACTCCTATATATATATATACATACACTCACCTGTGTAGAGGCACGGGTAACCACCCGCGCTATAGCTGCCGAGCTTTCGGCTAATTTGTAAGTCTTCGCGGAAAACGAGCAATTATTTCGACGGCCAGAAGAAGAGGCGCGAGGGGCAAGAGAACACACATATATATATATACTTCCGCCAGGCCTCATAATCATTTCGCCAAGTGGCCGTCACGTGGCGCGTTGTTATACCTGATGCGGGCGAGCCTGGATTCGCTCCATGTATGTGTATATGTATGTAGGGAGCACCGACTCGATGGCCCGGATGAGCAGGTGCGCCACGCGCTGAATTGATTGGGGATTACGCAACGCCCGGCTATAGATTTGATTTTATTATTTCCACTATAGGCGGTGTCTGCTCGGGGAAGATTATACGGGCCCTTGCCAAACGCTGAGTGGCGAGCTATATTACCGCGGCTCCACTGCGCGCTGGGTTTGCTCGATGCCTGCGCGCAAAATAATTATCCAGTGGATCGATACACTTTGAAGCTGCACGTGTACTCTGCCGCGCGTGGCTTTTGTTAAGTTTGATTTGTGACGAATTCAACGGATTCATTCGAACCGTTTAAAGCTATATGTATATGTATAGGAACTTATACACTGAGAAAAAAATCTAGTTGATTCAACAATATATTTTTATGAATACATCCAACAAGATATTTAGTTGAATCAATCAAGCTAAGTGCATTGAACCAACAAGACACCGTATTGTAGATTTGACAATTCGTTCCGGTTGATCCAACCATATTAAGTTTGAGGTTAAGGATGAAAAAATTTTCTTCATCTGTTTCACAGTTGCTATTTTGATTTGAAACCGCTGATTCTATGAATTTATTGATGAGGCTGTAAGAGACTCGTATTACAGCCACACATGTATTTAATGAACATTTAAGTCAGTTACAAATTTCACATTGATAGGATTGTAGTTCATTCGTTATATTTGCTATATATAATTCCAACTTTAAGATTGAAAGTAAGTCATAATGCTTGTTACCTGATGTATATGATCGCTGCACCCATATATATATGTCGCCCGCGCGTGCCTTGTATTTCCCATGCTATCTTCGGGTATATATACAAACGATGTCGATTCTGACCACTTGCGAGTTTGAGATTTTTTTTACTCAAGTTAATAAAAAAATACGGTACTCATCGGTAATAGCAACAACACGTTTCCACTAAGTTTGAAAAATATTAGCAAGAGGAATCCATGAAATTTTTCCGTTATTAATTCAGTTTCTCCAACTTTAATGAGATAAATCATCGATCATTCTATACGTACTTCGGTTTGACGCCACCTATCGGTTATTGCTGGACTACTGGTTGGAAAAAAATGAATTGATTGTTCCAACATAACGAATTGTCAATTTGGAGTTAAATTTCATTTACAATACAGAGTATGTTGAATCAACAAAATCCTTCTGTTGGATCGACAAGTGTCGGTGCGCCCTCTACTGGATAACCACCGAGTTTGCTGATTTAACAATATTTTTGATCAAATCGACAAGAAATCGTGTATTGGATGTATTCATACGAATATATTGTTGGATCAACTAGATTTTTTTCTCAGTGTAGCAAAATAGGTTAATGCGATGGGGAGTTTGAGCATGATCCGGAATAAAAGGAAATAATGGGCACGAACTCGCGCGTCAACAGAGCGGCATATGGCTACTCAATTTTGGCACTACAAGACAGGAATGTCAGATAAGTGAAATCTTTGAAATCTTTGAATTCTTCCCATAATAATTCATAATATACAAATTCATCAAACGCGTATTTTTATTCGGGATAAAAACCTTAAGAATTTATTCACTTTTTCCCCCTTTTAGCTTCCTACGTCGGACATAATAATTTTTTTATCGAGTAGTGAATCATGCAATCATTATAAAAACGGCACAGTACGAGCTGAATATCATACGCACATACAGGTATATACGGATTTTCTCGAGCCGCGCATTTTTCATTAAATATCATAGTAAAATATTTTCCGCCTGGAGAGGAAAAATCCCCCGTCTAATGCTGCAAAACTATTTTGCGAAATATTCAAAGAGTGCAGCCGATCCCGGATGTCTCGCATCATACAGTAATATATATATATATATATATTCTGCTCGGTGTTAAAAACTGCGAGGCACGAGGACACGTAGCTATGCGTTTGTAGTGCACACAAGAGGAGATCAAAAAATCCCGCAGCATCGATGGCGTAGACAAGGTATCTCCTCCGAGTGTTTGCGGAATATGTTTGCATGCCCTTATTGCGGCGAAACGACTTAACCTACGGAGTATAAACCCGGACACATTTTGCGCTGGATTTAAAATTCAAATTCCCACGAGGCGACACAGCGGAGAGTCGGTAACGCCGGCGGTGGCGTGCCGCAAGAGCAGTGAGTTAATATTCGCGTTTACCAACATATTTCAAGAGGCCTCGAAACCCAGGAAAAACAAAAAAAAAGGCAACTTTTCATCATCGTCATATTTACTCTTGTGCTTTTTCTTGTTCGACTCTTTGTGCGGAGGCTGCATTCTTAGGTACACTGTAATTGGACAAGCCGAGCACTTAATGAACAATCAAGTTCATGGCGGGGGCTAATAAGTAAGCGGCTCGCGAGCCACGATTTACCCACATAATAAAATAAACCAAATTACCCCCGTCCATTCCATTATACGGCTTTCTTAAATTATTCAAATTTGAATTCGCTTCTCGGGAGTACGGGAATCGCGCGCGGAGCGCTGAAAAATACGAGAAAAGTGTAATCAGTTCTTATCGCTAATAAATTCACCGCGATTATCGAGTCTCCCGCTGCTCTACTCTTATTTCCAATTAAAACTATTTTCACCCCGTGATCCCTCTGCCGTGCTGTGATTTTGCTACGAGAATAATTTGAGAATAAAATGAAGAGCAGAAGATCCAAAAATTCGACGAAGGCGAACGTTGTGTATTACGCGCAACAAAGCGAGTCCGAATAAACGTCCCTCCTCCTACGACGACGACGTCGACGACGCGAAGACTCAATCGTAATGGCGTATAAAGGGATTCCGGCGGAGATCAATAACGGTACATTGAGCGCGCGGTATCGCCAGTCGCGATATAATATAATGCCCGTGATTCGGCATTGCACACGACCTAATCCAGCCCCTGAGGCTCTCCTTGTTCTCCGCTCTCTCTCTCTCTCTCTCTCTCTCTCTCTCTCTCTATCGCTCGTGGCTGAGCCGCGTTTTCTTTCTCGGGACCCACGATCTTTCACCCCCTCCCCGTGTATATCCGTCTTGTATAGATGCGCGAGCCGGCTGTATAACAGAGCCTCGCGCGCGCGGCGATTACCCGACCGATCCTGATGCGCTTCCGGCTCGTTGAGCCGCGGAATTATGTAATCCGTGCCACGGCCCAACGGGACACTTGGAAATCATTGCGCGTTCGACTTCGTGGGGGAATTTTTGTTTTTCTTTCTCGCAAGCCCCGGCTCGTCGGCGATGCAAACGCCCCGAGAGCCTCGGAACTCGCGTCCCCGCACGTTTTTCTACTCGATATAATGGGGAGCTACTGGGAAAACGAAGCGGGCAAAATGGTCTCTCATGAGCTACTCGGATGGACGAGCTGCAGATGAAACACGAAGCAATTGTCGGACTGTGTACACTTCGGATTTTGTCATTTTGTCCAAGACCGTAATGGTCCTGGAGCGAGAAATTTCGAGTTTCGAGCGTGAAACGGTTGGCCGACGATCCGGAAACTATTATACAGCCTCTCGGGAGGGGGTTGGGGGAAGGTCGGGCGCGGCGCGCGCAAAAAAGGGTTCGCTCTTTCAATATCTCCCGAGTACACCAAGGAGCCAAGTTACGGAAAGTAATTTACGGCCTGTGATTTTTTGCCTCTTAAGCGATTTTCTCGTTCTCGCTCGGCGAAATAACACTTTCCCCAAATTCCAGACGTAGGCGAGTAGCGAACAAAGGCGCCAGCAGACGCGGATACAGGCACGCAAACGTACGCTGGAATGAATCACGAGTGCGTAGTCCGAATATAAACCAATCTCGTGGCTGGAGGGCGAAAGAAGCTTGACTCTTTAGGTTCGAAACGCGAAAGAATCGAAAAGGATCAGCTGCGATTTTGATGCAATCAAAATCGCAACCACCATCCGCGAGGTAGGAGAAATTTGAAAATCGCGCAGCAATCCTCCCGCGATAAGAAAGTCTCTGTCGTTCGGCGGGTCTCGCGTGCGCAGACGCGGCCGCGTCGATATATCGACGAGGGTAATTCACGCGAGCGCCGCGAGCGAGGAAGATTGATGCTTGGCCCCCGACTCGCTCACACACGCGTGATGAATTGCGTTATCGACATCGCACCCCCTTCCGACGCGAAAACACTGGCCGCGTCATCTCGACAGCGAATTATCGCGCGAGCGCGCGCCCCCCCCCCCCCCAAATTGGATTTACAGGCTGTTTTCTGCCGGTCGAGACCGGCCGGAGGGACGATATAATCGCTCCTGATGAGCCGCGTGACATTATCAATGACGGGGGAACGGGCGGGAGGCAGACGCGCGTGCCTCGTGTCTAACAAAGGACGAAAGCTCGTTATTTTCGAAAGCGAGCACGCTCAACCCGCACTATTCATGGGAACGATCTTGTTATATACGCGAGATCGTGCGTACCTTTGCCTTTCCGATCATGGGCTTTTCGATACGTGTCGTTACCCATCGCGAGTACTAAGAGCCACCCCGCGCGTGTGTACGTCGTTTCCATAAATTACCTGTTAGCTCGGGTGACGTGGCGCGAGCAAAAGCCTCGAAATGTGACGAACGTTCGGATTTTGATAGGATATATTCGTGTGATGCGACGACAATAGTATTGGCGCTTCAAGGAGATTTGCACACCTTTGAATCGATCACAAGTCTGCTGGTGAAGGAGAAATGTTGGTTTCCGCGGCCGGGACAGTAGTTGGGGTTTTCGTGCTAATCAACACCGTCATTGTTCGGCGCTCGAGGATGAAAGTTTGGCTTTTCACTCGCGTGTAAACAGATAAAGGCGAGCGCGAAGAGCGACGGAGACTCGGGAGTTTTCACGGTCTGTGTATATAAAGCAATGCCGGAAATTGTGGAAACTGCCGGGCGCATTGAATTTTTCCACACAAACGAAAGATCCAAAGTATACACGTATGTGCTCCGTAACTTTGGCGCTTATCGATCCCGATATACTCCATTCGGAATAATCTTTCGACTCGACGAGTATAACAAACGCGTCTGGCCGACCGTCGCGTCCACCCCTCCCAGCATCGACTTGTCACGAGCTTATACGAAAGCGCGATATAGCCCCCGTCTTGCCGAAACGAGACGCATCTGCTGCGTGCAGTGTATGTATAGGTATAGCTGCACGTTTTCTTGGTCCTTTTGACGCGGGGGGCGGCGGCAGCCGCGAGCGAGACGCTCGTTCTGCAATTCATGGCGGGGTTTAATTTTTAACGCGGCCGCGCGACAAGCTATCGGCGCTACGTGCCCGAGTACAACACACGCCGCGGGCCGCCAATGTCGCCCGCGTGTGTTTACTCAGCGAACGACGCGCGTATGTATGTATATCGAGCTCCTCTAGCGAGGCAAGTTGCTTGGCAGCGTTCGCGTGGCTTTTCACTCGCGTCCTGTATGTATGCGCTCGGATGGATTCTCGTGGAGGCTGCAGCTACCGATGGAACACGCGAGCACACGAATCAACGTTATCGAGTCAGCGGTTGGCTCTTTGAGATGCGAAAAGTGCTTGTATATACCTTGTGCTTCGAGCTGTGCCTTGGATAAGAGTCGTAAAATGTTATAGGTTTTGTATGGGAATATTTTTATTTATCACCGCAAAAAGGCTTGCGCTGCGTCTCGTAGCGATACTCAGGCATACTTCGATTCCGATCGATGTGATATTTTTTTTGGAAAAAGAAAACTGCTGATAAGTGAATCAGTGGAGTATTATCAAAGAAGCTTTAGGTGAAAAATTTTGCGATACTTGTTGAAAGGAAGGAGCAGTTTTCAATGTTTTTCATTGAAGGCTATAGCAGTGTTCAACTTTTATTTACACTAGCTACATCAAACGCGCTGCGCGCGATCTACATGTATGCGTTTCAAAACCATATTTCAATTATTTTTTCCACGAATCTTGGCCATAATCGTTCTGACGTACATCTCAATTCATTTCATGATGCGAATTTCTAAAAGCTAAATGAATAACCGAACCATAAATTCTTATGATTCATGTAAAAACTGTATAAGAGTATTAGAAAGAACTATCGAGTACTGACTTCTTCTGCTATTTAAATAATCCTGAGCTATCGACACTTGAGCTCGCAAGACAATTTCAGATTTTTAATATTAAACTATTCAACCACATAACACATAAAATTTACAAATCAGACATCTTAACCTAACAGAGTTATCTAATCCGGCAACTGTTCAAAACTAAAAGGTAGCCTAAAATATCCACGTACCATCAATCAAATTCACATACCTACAATTATAGTTTTGAAAATAAATTGTCTAAACTTATGACAGCATCATCAACGAAACTGACTATTCTAACCTATAATATCATGTCATCGGCTACCTTCTATCTATATATTTCACTCTATATCTATATACACCCCACTACAAATCACGTGGTTAGATCTACACCAATCAAATCACGAGTTAATGCCTTCACTCCAAAGGCCATCACTTTTTTATATAAGGAAAGATCAATGCGTTCCGTCTCTGTTAAATTTGATTGGGCCTGCAGCTACTTTCGACGTTATCAGCTTGTAAATCGAATTCAGAAATTGGGATGAAAACTTTACTATAATTCCTCTTTAATTGTAAACTCTAAAGGATTTGCTGATTGTTATATTGATTTTTTCCTTCACCTCAGTAACGGAAGTTGAGTAACAATTTCGGGATTCTCACAATCAAGATTCCCCTTGGCACAGCAAAGGTTGCTATCAAATTCGCTGATACATCCCATTGATTTTCATTGACTCTCACGAGTCATAATTCAAATTTCAATAAAAATTAATGAGAATTTATGAGAAATTTCCCAAGAGAACTTTAGCTACGGTTGCTAGGGTGAATAAATAACGGTTGCTATTGAAAATCGAGCCCGGTTCACGTCTTGCCACCACCGACTATAGTATTTCCGTGAGATCGATCGATTCCTCCGGCAGATATCGCGTGCCAAAAACAAATACTGGCCTGTGATTCAATGCCGATGGTATCTCCTCAAATCGAGGAAAAATTGAACGATTGTCGAAATGTGCAGTACATTGCTGCATTTAAAATTCGATCCGCGTGTCGGAAATCTGTGCAGTGTCCCGCGCGACGATTGTCGAGGTCTTACAATGAGAATATCGCGCAGGCAGAGGAACAATCGCTAGACCTCCCCCGGCCCCCTCAGCTCTTACCGCGGATTGTATCGGCTTTAGTTCTCCAGTTGCAAAGATTTGCTCGCGGCGCATATCGGTTACGTCGTTCGCGGAAAAAGCCCGGCCATCGCTCTCGCGCGCGCGCACGACAGACATCTGCATCGCAGGGCCTTTCAGGGCCGCCAGCAAACTCTCGGAACAATTTTTTTCTTCTGCTCTCTCTCGTCGGTCTCCTCCCCATCAAGCAAATGTCTCCGCTCCTGTAATCTGCTGTTTATTTCTTCCTCCTCCTCCTCCCCGAGCTCTCGGTATGGAAGCATCGAGCTTCCCCCGTCCACCGAGAAAAACTTTAATTTCCACAAATCTCCCAGGAGCTTTGTCTCCTGGCTGTCCCTTTGTCGAGCCGGCCGGAGCGCTGCCAGCTCCCAGCCTCCCTCCCCCAGCTCGTCTCGCTCTCGTGCACCTGAAAGCGATGGTCTACGCCCGAGAGGCAGGCAGATTGATTGATCGACGCTGATCTGGCCGCGCCGCTCGTGTAATAAACGGCGCGGCCCAGCCAATCCAAGATATTAGTTGATAAAAGGGCCGAGACGTACTCGCTCTTACCGGACAATCGATGCCCGATGCCAAGAAAAATACTGAGTGAGTTATTGTAGGGAAGAATACGCTGATTTTCTTTCACCTTCGAAATTGAAAGTACGCGCAGAATTAATTGTCTTGTATTTTTCTGTTTTTCAATCCAATCACAATATTCACAATCCTTATAGCTAATATGAGGGGATGAAATCCGTGTCGTTAGTAACGATATGATGTAATTTACATTTGAAGTAAGGTAACGCAGGCAATTTTGCACGTTTGTTAGATTTCGTATTTCCGGTGCTCTCTGGTGAGTATCAGTCGCTCTCGAGTCATGTTGGGGATATTAAAAGAAAATTTTCGGTACTTTTCCCACCCATTTAGCTTTTAAAACCACTCTCCTAAAACACTTTCACTAACGAGTTTCACTAACTGCTTTTTTCACCCTTTTCTTATTTCACTATTCACACTCAACCTAAATAGTCAGGAGTAAATAATTTTTATCTCTGAAAGTGTCAGTACTCATTTTTATGTAACAACATCTCATCTTTCGATTGGTCACATCGGTTTTCCAAAAAATATTTTTTATCTTACTCAAATTGCTCTTCTTTGCATCAAAAATAAGTGAAGGCCCTTTATGCGATTATAAATGGAAAAACTGAGTGAAATCGTTGAATATTTTTATAGACATATTACGACGATTTAGATATGTATATTTGAGTTGAGTATCGAAACTTTTGTATAAATATCAATGGGAACATGATTGAGAATTTATTCCAACGCCAATTTGATCGTCCCTCTAGGCTTATATAGGCTGTAACAAATGATTAAGAAACCGTGCCAAATTAATTTCACAGGGTGGCGCATTGACTGAAACTACCTTATATCTATATCAATCGAAAACGCCGAATCTTTCAACGTTCATAGCAATCAAATCATTCA
This sequence comes from Aphelinus atriplicis, assembly GCA_020882685.1. NCBI lineage: Eukaryota > Metazoa > Arthropoda > Insecta > Hymenoptera > Aphelinidae > Aphelinus > Aphelinus atriplicis. The sequence continues at coordinate 3,200,028 of CM037073.1, forward strand.
TTAAGAGATCGGCCAGTACTGTGAAGGAAAAGTCCATTTCATAAGTTTTTGAAGCTTATATATCTCGTAGCGTAGAAAAGTCCAGAATGAATACTGCTGGACTGATTTGTAAGGTATCGAGTAGACCCTCAATTATCCGCCAGCCACATTTGAAAACTCAAATTTGACGTTACGTACTTAGGTGGCACATATTGGGTCCATGTCGCTATTCGTACTGCAGCAGCAGCAGCTCGAACGGGCCTAGAGAGCCGAGGCAAATTGGGAACACGTGCGCGCGCCTCGAAGCGTAGCGCCAGCTGCACTGCAGCCCCCCTGATGTCTAATGATCGATGCGTTCACGCATCGCAACCACTTCCGTGTATCTTCGTCTCGCCGCGCGCGGCAGTCGCGTGGCGCATCGCGTGGACCGCGTACGTTACGTATTATATACCGACACGAGAGCTGCTGCGTGGGCAGCGCGCGATTCGAGAATGCCGGCGTTATATTCCGGGAGACTCCGCGGCTCCTTTGCTCCGAATCGTGTTCCGCAGTATGTCGCGTTTGCCATGACAACGCGCCAGCCTCACTAAATGCACACGTTCGGTAGATTGTTTTCCCTGTGCGTATGTATACGAATTAGCACCGAGCTCGCGTCGTTAGTTTGGTGTTTAGATTGTTTTACGACTAATCGTAACAAGCGAAACGAGTAATATCCGAATACACGACATTAAATCATGCAGCGATGAAATTCTCACGGAGATACTCGATTGCGACAATTGTATCATTCGAATAGCAGCGTTGCGAGTATACTCTGTCGGTTGGGTCTTGGGAAAAGAAAAGAAAATGCTCATTAATAACAAGTCTCCAGTCGCACTCGTCATATGGAACGTATAATCACGACAGACAATTACTTGGGAATATTCGAACTCTGAGATGATCTTGACCCAAATAAACTATCTTGAGCGTAATCCTATTCCACGAATATTCTACATTACACGAGTGAATATTTATGAGGATGGATATGTTGATAGCGTCATAATATAAAGTTACTTAATAAATCATTGTTTCAGGAGTATTCCATTCCTCAATTAAGTAGTATGAGTGACAATGATTGCTTGAAACTATATGAGTGGATTGTACGAATTAGTTCTCGATCCTTTGCATTAACGCGTGAATATCATAGGAAATATTGTATACAGTTGTTCGCTCTATCTGACAGAAAATACGAATATTCACATATAGTTTACTACAGTATCGTTGATCAAGCTGTCACATTTTATCATTGTGAAACAGTAGCACTCGAATTTTGATACGAACGAATTTGAAAGGGATTCGGAATGAATATTCGATACGCGTCTCTCGTGTTTCAATGTTAATCAACGTCAGTTGGTTTCAGAAGCTCAACTTTTGCAGTATTGCGCATAACCATTTCAGATTCGTCAGTTCATTTCACTCGCATTCCGCCATTATACACAATTATTCGTGTGACGGTCCTCGAATGGCTTATAATGTGCCGAATGAAAGGCCATCATAGTTCGGGAGGTACTGGTGGCAGAGGAAATTCCCACCCTTCAGCCTGATTCTTAGAAGTGAAAGGTGCGCACCGAACCTATATATATATATATATATATGGGTGATTCTCTGTCAAGTGAGAGAGTGAAAATGAAAAAAAATTCTGAAAATTTTTTTATGAATTCTAGAAGACTCCATCATGTCCCCTGAATTTTTTCAGAATTTTTTAGACCATATGTCCCATCCTGACAGAGGCTCAAAGTGGTGGAGTTTGCAATATTAGACATTTTTTCAGGACCTTTGACCTCAATTTTGAGCTGTCTAGAGATGTTTTAGAGCAAAAACTCAAGAGAACTTTTTTACTGGAAAAATGCCAATTTTTTTAGAAAAATTGGTTCCAGGGTCATTGGTAGACATATAGCTATCACTTAACTTATTTCCAGGCTTAAAACTGATCAAAAAGTGGTTTTGATCACCCGCAGCATAATGTGATACATACCAAATGAAAGCTTATTTTATTACCAAAATGTCCTGACTAGTCGCAGAGTGCTGCATTTGATCTATTTTTTGTAATCAACCAATACATTATGAGAATTAACGAAAATATTCTAAAAATGGGTGACCGCATACGCCACTATAAGTATGCTTGTTACTCTGGTTTTCTCATAGAATTTGATTGTTTCGTGGCACTTGTACTTGGATACAAGTTGTTACTACTTTATTATCCAAGCCCAGAGTGAGAAGTCGTGAACCGTGTCTTTTTTAATAAATTTAGTTCACATATAAGTGGCGTATGCGGTCACCCATTTTTAGAATATTTTCGTTAATTCTCATAATGGATTGGTTGATTACAAAAAATAGATCAAATGCAGCACTCTGCGACTAGTCAGGACATTTTGGTAATAAAATAAGCTTTCATTTGGTATGTATCACATTATGCTGCGGGTGATCAAAACCACTTTTTGATCAGTTTTAAGCCTGGAAATAAGTTAAGTGATAGCTATATGTCTATCACATATATATAAGAATCGGGAAAACGTACCCGCGCGCGTGGCATTGATTCAACTATTTTATTTCGACGTGCGTCTGCTTTGACTCGCGCCGGCCGTAAGAACGAAAAAAGTTCCAAATTACTTTTCACCTCTCTGTGATTAACTTGCCACTCAGCTCGGATTTTTGCCCCCTTATTTTTCACCAAAGTGTCTCATTCCGAGAGAGCATTCAAAGCAGTATACGTCCACACGCACCTTCGCGTGCATGTAATACACGTCTTCACGAAGTTTTGGCGTAATCTCAGATCGTCTTTGGAACTGATACGAAATATCACGTGAAAAAACTTTTTTTCCATCCGAGTATGGATGAAGTCGTGATTAACGTTTGTAATAAAACAGGAAGAAATCACATCGACATTTCGCGAGGAGAGCTTACGACCCCAATATCACTGAAACTCACCGAGTGACAGCTGTCTTTTGGCATGTTACCCTCTCAGATTGAAATAGTAGAAATTACATAACTGATGAAAATAGTATATATTTAATTGAAAATTTATAAATTTTTTATAAATTTTTCAGTAAAATATTAGTTTTTAACTATTTTGGATTTAGAGTGTATTTATTTTGAACTTGGTTTTTCGATTATTCTCGAATTTTTCAACATCCACTGTATACTCCATGTCTGCCGCGTTTCGATGGATACATAAGAATAATTGCTATTTCCGCGAGTAAGACCCGCTGAGATGATACTAAGAGTTGATACCTCTAGTTTTAGGTACTAGAGGATTCCTCGATGAGTTTTGGCACGCGTACGGCGCGGCGTGTGTCCCGGAGGTAAAGGAAGCTCTGCCCTCGTCAGGGGGATTCGCCTCTCATCACAAGTCGCGGAACATCTTGCTGAACGAAATCTCGGCGCCCATCGGTCCGATTAAGTCGTTGTGCTCTCATAGGGCTCCGGCCACCCCGTAATTATCATGCAAATCATCCCGCGCGTCACGTACGGGCCCGCTCGAACGCCTAATCCCGCGTTCGAAATTCACCCGCTCGTTTCCCGCGAGGATCGTGGCATTGAAAAGCCCCGCAGTGGAAAAAGGGCCGCGTCCTCTCGCACGGCGAAGAAAGCGCATACACGCCGGGGCGAAATCGCTCGTAATCAGCCTCTTTCTCCCTGCCGTTCCATTTGCTTTGACGGGGCTCGACCGCGACGTAGAAACGAGGGGGCGCGACGAGCCGTTTAATTATTTTTATGTTAATGCCGCGGGCGGCCTCGCCGGGGAATAGCCCGATGAGCGACGGCGACGGCGCGCACACACGCGCGCGCGAGGCTAGTCGATTCATGCGCCCTTTTTTGCTCGCAAGCTCCGCGCGACACATAATGTAGCTGCCTCGAGGGGAGCTTTACGTCCTGGCTCTCGGCAGCTGGGGGGTTCGAGCCAGCCGACCAGCGCCAATGATGCACGAGGGTTGAGCTATTTTTTCGAGAGAGAGTGGCGGACAGACAGGCTCTCGTGGAGAATCGGGAATGCAGTGAGCTTCGATATCTGAGCGAGCTCGGATGCCCCGTTCGCGTATACTGCTGATGTGGAGTTGATGGGTGGATTGTCACGATTTTCATTTTCGTACCTGGGAGAATAATTTAACAGGAATGTTTTCGAATTCAGTAAAGGAAATGTTACGCGTGTTTGTTGATTCTGACGCTGGATACATTGCAGACTGTCCGACGAGAATCACCGAAATATGGAATTTATTTTCATTGATGCAAGAGAAATTACGAATAAACGTTGTTGTTCGCATAGTTGATAATTCAAAGAATTTAAGTGTCGCAATATTAATATTTGGCATTGCCATCATTCGCATATTGGGTTGAGTGAAATTCACAACCATCTTTGTATATGAACTCATTATATAAAAATATTTCATATTGTGCTAAATTATTCCAGTAGTAGTAACGCATGTGCTTATGAAGCATCGGCGTTTATTGTCGCCGGTCAACACGACTCATCTGTAACTGGTGACTATTGTGAGTCTTTTCAGTCCCACGCAAGAAAAACGTTTTCTTTTAAGTTTCCGTGCAATCGATTGAGAGAAAAAAAATAATTACATTAGCTCGAAATATTTCCGAGATGTTTCTTTGTTAAATCACGAATAATAAACAATTTTATGAAAGGCCGAGTTTCGCGTATATTTGAAAGATAATTAATTTTTTTAATCGATTGCGTATAAGCGTATTTTGAATTGAGGTGTTTTCATATTTTCCCTCGACGAAGAAAGTGATAGAAAGTTGCTATGCAAATTACATACCATACGTGTATAATCATCCGTTCACTTGCCACTAAAGCTTCAATCTATAAATATACCATCATCTAGCGGAGCATTTTCATTTCTGCGGATACTGCTGCTTCATGATCAGACGCTTTGTCCGGACGCGAGAGCGTATAGTCACATAAAGCGGACAAAATGAAGCAATAGGCGGAAGAGTGAGGAAAACATTACCATATAGCCATACGAACGAGAGATGCTCAAGGGCGAGCAAAAGGGCCGAGAAAACGAAGTTACACGGACAAAAAGAGAGAAAGCAGGGTCGGGGGGACAGATAAAGACAGATAGATTGGGGAAAAGTTAGGGGCGACGAGGTTGAATCGCTAGGAATCGCAGGGAATGCCTATGGTAGTAGAGTACACACACGCACACATGCTGGTGGGAGCGTGCGGCAAGGGGATGTTTCGCTTTCTGCCGCTTGATTGCGAAATAGAGACGCGGGCGGGCGGGCGAGAGAGATTACGCCTAGCCGAGCTCGCGTCGTGTACACCGAGAATGCACCGGAGAAGCGGCGGGAATTTATGAAGCTTGAAATTACTCGCGGCGCGCGCGAGCGAACCGACGGCCCGGGAAAAATGTCGCCCGTTCGACGCGTCGCCCAGAGGCGGGACACGTATATATACTGCAGCATTGCTCCTCCGTAGCTCGATTGACGCGGCCGCTGATTGCGCCCTTGCCTGCAGCGCGCGATCCTCTCTTTGTGTTATTTTAAGGGCGTGTGCGTGTATTAAACACACGATTACTTGGCGCGCGGCTGATGCCGTTGTTTTTCTCTCACGGACGCGATTAATCGAGGCGACATTTCATTGGGATGCACTAGGGGAGCGTTACAATTTGTTCCTGGATGGGAAACATTTTTTTCAGATATTCCTCGCTCCGGCTGCGGTGAGATATTTTAATTCCGTGTCCGGTATACGCGTATTTAAAGCTTCTGACCGAAACAACGCGAGACGCGAATTAAAAAATGCCTTCTTCTTCGTTTTACAATGCCTCGGGAATTCGTCTGCCTCTTGCGCGCAAAAAATATAAGGAAAATGGCACGGTTTAATAAGCTTGTCAATCAGCTTTCCCGAATGCCGGTATCCGCTCGCAGGAAAAGTTATGAAACTCCGTTTCCGAAGTGTACAATCGAGTGCAGCCTATTCAATGCAGAAGCGGCTCGGTCGAGGCCATAATATCTTAATTAATTTCTCCCGATACTTTGATGCTTGGAAAATTGAACGAGCGATCGGAAAACGGTTCTATCCGATACTCGACGTATATATACGTGTATCACGTACGTCTAATTCTTACAGCGTTAAAATGAATATTCAGATGAATCAAGTCGGCGACGTTCGTAACGATTTAAAACGTTTACGATTTTTCCACTAGTAATTGCGCCGTGGAACGTATACGTGGCTCGATTAGAGTTTCGCTCTGAAGAAAAAGAAAAAGAAATTAGGGAAAAATTCAATACAGTCGCGCGCCACGCGTATTCTACGCGAAGAGAAAAAAAGAACAGCTTGAATATTCGCAGCTAGAGGGAGCAATAACGGAGAGAAGCGTTTGTCGCGTCGTCAACGCCGGCCGCGTGATGCATTACCTGTATAGAAGGCGCGGCGAACTTTTTTGTCCCGTCGCCGCTCAGTCAACCGGCCCCTCCATCATTTCCGATATTTTCTCTTCTTCGCCGGTCTCCGCATTATATACCTTCGCCATGGCTCGTTCGTTTTCTCTCTCTCTCTCTCTCTCTCTCTCTCTCTCTCTCTCTCTCTCGTTAAACGTATCTTGTACTCGACCCGGCACTCCTCCCCGTCACCTCCATTTGGTATTCTTATTTTTTACCCCGCGCCGCGTATCTCTATCCCTCACGCGTTCCCGCACCTCCTCCCTGCGCGTGGTGGTCCCTTTCTGGCGTGCTTATCAGGATTTAACGGCGTTTCATCACTTTTTATTGCGCGCATCCTTTCTTCGCCCTGTTAAACTCACCTCCATTACTCAGCTCCGCTACCCCGCGCGCCGTGGCTTCGTTATCTTATTTATGCGCGCCTTGCACATGCAAATGATTATTAAATAGTGCCGGCTCTTAATAAAATTAAAAGGTCGAGCGACTCGCCACTTATTCGTACGTCTTATCTCCCCTCTTCACCCGGTGCGTATATATATACCCTGTAACGAAGAGCAAGAGGTAATGGTGAGAGCGGATCGTGTTTATTCGCTCGCGTTATGGGAAAGCGATCGCGACATCACCTCTTACATGCGTATACGTGAAATTTGAGAATCAATGATTGATGATCGTCGTTTTGATCCATCAGAAATCTTTTCCGACGTTAACTTTCTCAATATTACAAAGGACGGCATTGATACCGAAAATATTTATATACGTTCCGTATTGCTTTGTTTCCGCGAGTCCCAGCGCCAGAATGATTTCTCAATTATGAATGAAGTGACGAAAATACCCGCTCCAGAATTAAACGGAGTATTTGTTTTTCCCCCGATTCACGGATCTTTGTAACGTCGGATCTGAAACGGCCCGGATGCGAGAGCGAATGAAAGAAACTACTATGAGCCAATAAAGATTCGTGTAATCTCACTTGAATCTATTACGATACCAAGTTTCCTCCGTAAAAATGAACAGCCATAAAGATCGTCATAAGCCCCGGTTAAGAAGCAGAAGCAGAAGAAGAAGAAGGAGGAGGAGACGGGGAGTAAGAAGTTTGAATCAATATAAGAACTGCATCAAATGCTTTCTCCGAAAATATCGCGGACGCGATATTGCCGCGGCTCCTTTTGACGCGGCCGACTCGCCCGCCGCATTAATCTCGTCGCGATCCACCGATTTACAATGTTTTCCTCCTCCCTCCACCGTCTATCCGAATTCATTTACGTTATTTACCCGCGAGTTTCGGCCCCTCGACCACACGATAAACGTCGCAAAGTCGTTCGCGGCTATATACGCGAACCGCGGCGCCCGTCCTCCCCCGCGTATTTATAGCGACTCCGGGAGGGAGGAATGCTTATTCGCTCGGGCAGTGGCCGCCGATGAAAAGATACTCCGGCACACGTGTGTTTCCGGCGCGAGTCCTTTGGGAGAGAGAAGGGAATATTCGACGATGCGCGGCTAATTCGAAACACGCGCGAGAGGTACGAGAGAGAGAGAGAGAGAGAGAGAGAGAGAGAGAGAGAGAGTCGAGATTCGACTGGAGGCAGCTGTTTGTCTTGGGCGAGGCGCAAATCTCTCGTGCCTTTTCACGCGCGGCGAATCTCTCGTGTGGGTTTTTTTTTTCTTTCAAATTGCTGCTCCTCGTTGGCCAACGCCGCGTCGGGTTTTCTCGAGCGTGTTTGACACTTGGCTATGTAAATTTGACGGGCCGAGTGATGGCTCGTGTGTGCTCAAGGCATTTCGAGGAAAGAGTCTCGAGGAGTTGGGGCCGTGCGTCCTTATATTGGTATGTGTAAATCGTCTTTCCATTCGGCCGCGGAAACGTTCGTCGTTTCGTCTGTCCGTGGAAGCTTTCGCGTTCCCCGGGATTTACATACAGTCTCTTTCTAATCACCGCGAGAAAGAAAAGAAACATCGGTTGAAGAGGACGGATCGCTGCTACGGATAGTCTAGACTCGGTGAATATATTATACGGTGTTAATCGTATCTTATCGGGGGTCTTCTGTTCAGGTGCATAAATGAGTCGTATCTCTCGTCGCGACTGTCGACTTGTCAACGTCCCTCACAGATAACCGAGCATCCGAGCGACAAGTTGTAAAACCACTTTTGCCGCTCAAGAAGCGAGCAGCAGCAGCAGGTACTGTAATATACACGTATATATGCATATATACACGTCGGGAGTGAAATCGAAAAGCCTCGAGAAAGCGAATTGGTATATAATCGCACTTTTATTCATTCGTATCAAACCCTCGACCTGTATATATACTGCACCGAGAACCTGCTGATTGTGAAGATATAAGCCGGAATCATCGAGATCTCGTAAACAGCGAGAAAAGCTTGGAACGGGACGCACGAGAAACCCTATATCCTATGTAGTTCGATCATCCTCGAAATTTCGTACATGGAACTCTTCCAAAAGCCAAAGGAGCAAATGATCTCGTATACACTTGGCACTCGAATTTTGCCAAGTAGTTTTTGCCAGTCGCGCGGGCGAGCTATAGGACGATCATACCCGACAAAGCTCGGCTCCAGCGGTGCTCGGGCCGTCACTGGTTGACGCATTCGCGTGGCTTATCGCGCCCATCACCGGATCAGAAGCAGATGCGCGCGTAATGCCACCCGCGACGCGGCGCAGTGTACATACCGGCCGGCTCTCAAGGCCCGTCCACCGATATTTCACACACACACACACACACAAGGCTTCTCGTTTTCCATTCTTCCCCGCGATTACACCTCGTCGGCGCGCCCGGCCGTGCTGGTGAATAATTACGCGCGATATGACGTGCTAACCGCGTTTCGAATCGCCAGATACGATCGCCGCCGGCCGCGGCGCCTCTCTTTTTCTTCCTCCCTCCGCGTTCTTCCCTTATCGACCCGCTCCAATCTTAATTTCACGTCTCTCTTCCTCCGCGCGTCGAATCTCTCCCAGATGGATTTTGCCGGGATGGAATTTCGCGCGCGTTCCGTTTAATTAGATCGATCGGCAGAGCCGGACAGCCGGGGACACGGCGCGCGAGTGTACTTTTTCGAGAATTCCATTAGGTGCAGGTTTGCTCGGACTCGAACTCGCTCTCTCGTGTGCGCCGACCTTCGAATAGAGAGGGTAGGGGGGTGGGGGTAGAAACATAGCAGAGAGGTGCTAAGAGGGGCAGATAAGGAAGAGCACAAACGATGTAAGCGCACGCGGCCCGTGTATCTTTCTCGGAAATCTTGCGCATTATATAAAGTACGCGCACCGACCGACCGACCGACCGACCGCGAGCAGCAACAATCGAGCATCTAGTCCGCTGTGGTACACGCGGCTCGCGCATTATTTCCCGCGAGATTCATCTAAAATTGAATCGGAGCCGAGTTTAATTATGCTTTTTATATACCGAGTTCTTATATATACATTAGGTAGATCGTATCCGATCCTTTGTGCGCGCATTAATATTGAATTCTATACCCTATCGTATGTCTTGGATATGTGTGAGCCCATCTTCGAGCAACATTACCGTGGTATATGTTGGAATCACGCTGCTCGTGCATTTATACACACCAACCCAGGCAAAGATATCAAGGAACAGTTTTTGATTTGTACATTTATTGCACCTTTGCGTCCACCGTCAAGAAATACGCACATCCAGTCAAACCGTCGACATCTCGCATAGAGCAATTCCAATATAGGGGAGACCGGGGCTAGTTGACGCGTTTTTTACATTTATCCTCGTAACTTCCACCCACACAGTAGAAATAAAGATCTAAACCTATCAACTGATAGTACTCCAGTCAAAGATCATGCTAAAATTTGGTTTACTGAGATATAATGAGTAGTTCTTTTTAAATAATTCATTTTTCATCGAGTAATTTTTTGGTCAACTGACCCCATGTACGGGGTATTTTGGCGTCTATGTCGGGGCAATTTGGCGGTCATTAATTCACATGAAATTAAACTTCATAGAATAAACATGAACTATATTTTCTTAAAGAATATCAACATTATTAATCAAATACAATACTTTTCGCAACAATTTTAAATTATTATCAATTATTTCCCAAATATATAACAATGAACAAACATATTTACAGAATCTTCAACTATTTTGACACTCACTGCAAACATATAGTTTTGTCACTCTGACGCACTTTTCATGTGCCCATTTTTTACACATTAAACATTGAATCCACGATTCCCTGTGGATTTCAGAAAAAAGTTCTTCACAAACTGAGCAAGATGATTCGTTTCCTTCCAATTCAACTCTTGTTTTCTTAATACATTTTCTGTCCAACATTCTTTTTGGTTTGGAGTTTACTTTTTTTGCAGCAGGTTTTGTTTTTAAAGCATCTGATTTTTTTATTTTAGATTGCTTATTACTTTCACGACTCACTGGAGAATCAGTCAGAACAGTTGATGTTTTCTTCCTCCTTTCGAATTTTTTTTTCCGAACGCTTGCTTTAGGAAGTGGTATAACCTCTGCTATGGGGTTTTCCCACTTATTTAATATTGAATTATGACTATTACCTCCAATTCCAGTACTTTTCTCACAACTTGAACTCTCAGTAGCTACAGTATGGACATTGTCGATAAGTTTTTCAGTGTCTGGAGGACATTCTCTGTCTGTGACGTATGCTCCCATAAAATCATGGTCTTGAAAAATTCGATTATTATATGGACTAATCCCTGTAGATTGAAGTCCAGCTACAATATTATTTGTTGTGATTGCGAGAGGCAGAGCCAATTTCACTATTCCTAGGATATCGTAAATCGTCATGGCTTTTCCTGGATGATTGGTCATCCAATTGTCACTATGTTTATTAATGTATTTTTTCAAAGGCCCGTACACGCTCTTATCGAGAGGTTGTAATTTGTGCGAACAATGGGCTGGAAAAGACAACATGGTGATTCCGTTTTCTCTTGCATAGTCTATCCCTTCAATACTTAAATGAGATCCATGATTATCTAAGAAAAGCAAGACTGGTTTCTCTTTGGAACATCTGGTATGTTGAACAAAAAACCTTAAATATTCACAGAACAATGTTTCGTTCATCCATCCTATTGCTATGTAAAATCCTATTGCTATCCTATTGCTATGTATTGCTTGTGATTATCAATTCTTTACGTATTTCGCGTCTTTCTGCCTTGCGAATATACGTGCGAACCATCTTTATTGAAGAATTCTGCAAAAATTAGTTTTCATTGTAAACGACAATGTGCCCCCGAAAAAAAACGCCAACTAGCCCCAAGGGTCCACAAAAGTTTAACATGAGATTATTTATAATTAAAATGCATTATTTGAAATTTCTTTCTTACTGATTATGAAGATTGAAGGTTTTACTACAGAATGCTATATGAATAATAAGGTTCACGGATATTATTTATAGTGAAAGTTATTATTCCCTTCAATTATGAAAAATTACTTTGGGTATACGAAAACTCAAAATCTCACCTGTTGTCGCGACGAAGGCAGCTATCGGACTGAAACTCACAGCATATATACAAAACAAAGAGTTGATCATGTGGTATATATGTTGTGGTGCTATATATATGATAGATTACGAGATATAGCCATTGCGTCAACTTGCCCCTGTAGCCAACTAGCCCCGGTCTCCCCTATTATTACAGACAAATTCATCTATGTATAATTATTGTATTATTCACATACTCGAATACACGTAAACACTGTGTATCTATTTTAAATAAAGACATTTAATAATACTAGCGACATTCAGACGGGCTGCGATCGATTTACTCTTTATTTCATAATGCGCGATTCCAAAGCATGTATTCAAATTTTATTCAACATCTGGCAAGAAAATTTGGTTGTTTCAATCTCAAAACTTTTTATTTTCTTTTTAAGACTACAGTACATGCCTAAACCTCAACATTTATTCGACGTGTCTTACGAAGAAAGACACATAACTGAATCTGTCCGCGAAGAAAGACACATATCCGAATCTGTCCGCGAAGAAAGACACAACTCGCAATCTAGCCACGAAGAAAGACACAACTCGCAATCTGTCCGCGAAGAAAGACAAATGTCGGAATTATTCTCCCGCGAATATTAACGAAAAAAGAGTTTAAACTGTAGGAAAGGCTTGTTTTTTTTTGTCAATGATAACTTACTCATTCTAAGCTTTCATTCCATATATTTTTTACGTCGGAAAATTGTGGGATGTGCGCCATGTATCCTTTTTGCGGACAGACGCGAGTTGTGTCTTTCTTCGTGGCTAGATTGCGAGTTGTGTCTTTCTTCGCGGCTAGATTGCGAGTTGTGTCTTTCTTCGCGGACAAATTGAGATGTGTCTTTCTTCGCGGACAGTTTGAGATGTGTTATCTTCGTAAGACACGTCGTATTGTTCTTTTGTTTTTCGCTTGTTTGCATTCACTATCTATGTCTACATCTATATTTTACTCGACTCGTCACGTGGTTAGGTCTACACTAATCAAATCACGAGTTAACTGACTTCACTTAGACCCTATCACTTTTTATATAAGGAATATAAGGAAAGAATATCAACAGTATAAACATAGAACCTACGACCTGATACATATATCCTGTCCAAGAGAGGGAGAGAGCAGATGATCAATACACAACACAGAATATTCACAGGCGCAAGTCCGAAATCCGGCTGGGAAAATCGACGTGCGGAATCGAACCGATGGACATCGGAGCATCGTGTCCCGGTGCGTTCGCTCGGCGGGAAAAGCTCCAGCACTCGATATTCTCACGGGCAGGTGAGCAGCGCTGCAGCACAGTCGGCGGTCCGAGAAGAGAGCGCGCGCGTGGCCGCGACGGGCCGCGCACACACACATACACGCGGAGTGAAAAGGTTAACTGATTTTCATGCGGGGAATTTCGCGGGTGTCAGTCGCAGCCGCTCGCCGAGTTAACATATTTTTAACGGAGCGGAAAATATGTGTGTGTGTACGAGTGGGGCGGACGTTATATTGCTCGGGCGCGCTTTGAATTTTACGGCTCGTTTGAGTACCTCCTCCCCCCCTCCTCCCTTTGTTGCGGATCAAAATAACTGCAGCTCGGCGCGCATCTGTATTCGCGAGCATCATCGGCGCTCGAGTGACATAAATTGCCCGCGCGGTTTGCGCTATAATGTTTAAAGCAACGATTGTTGCTGTCTAATGGGGCCCCGCGCGCGTGCCTGCCATTCCCAATGCTCCGCGCGCGCGTCTGCCTGCGTGTGACGGAACAATTTTTATTTTGCCGCAAAATACTCCGCGAATAACGTGTCCGAATCAGTGGGGGAAAAAATATATACGTATATGTATATACGCTCCGGCAGAATTGAAAATGTAAATTTGTCGGGCGGCGAATATTCGACTTTGAATATTCCTCGATACTGGCGGCCGGCTCGCTCGAGGTATAACGCGAGTACAATGTCACACGGGTCCGCGCATTATCCCGAGCTGTAAATCCGGGGCACGTCTCGCTCGCTCGCGTATAAAGCCAAATCAAATCTCGCTGAATCCACGTTCGCGTGTGCGCGCGCGCGCACATCCAATCCGTCTTGAGCTCTCGGCTCTCCGCCAATGGAGAGACTCTCGGGCGCTTAATTGCTCGGTCGAACTTTCTCAGAGGGCTTCGACTCGGCTTTTTCAGTGTCGCGCGCCAGCGGGGCAAGACGTTGCGTAACGCATGAAAGGGCTTCCGTCGGTCGCATTCAGTCCGACGACGACGCGCCGAAGAAAGACGGAATTAACGCGGCTGAATGGGACAGCAGCCCCTCGACGAGCTGCTCCTCTGCCGTGTACACGCGATCGCGACGGTCCGCCCGGCGCCGAGGCGGCCCGATTATGAATGCGGGATTAACCCATTGAGCGGCCCCGACGAAAAAGGCTTCGACTCCCCCGTAACTCCAGCTCGGATTATTCTTTCCAATTATGTACTCCGTCCTCCGAGGCTACTACGCGATTGGACCCGACAGCCTACGGATTCGCTTTTGTTGCGTATACTCTCGCGAGCGTATTGACTTTACGAAGCTTTGTTGACCAGCGCTCGAGCTCCGCAGTTGTCTCGCCCGCGGAATTTACTTGTTCGTTCATCTCGTTATTGTCCAATCGCTCGTGGGCTCGCCTCGTTTACGCGTGATATTCACGCCAGTATGTCGCCGTTTCTCAAGATCAGTCAATCAGTTTACTACGCGAGTACGATCCCATAGGTCAATGTGAATAAAAGGATCTTCCAAAGAGATTTTATGTCTCATACACTCCGGACAATACTGTATGGATTCATTGAATGCGCCGCCTCGCACTGAAAGAGGGGAGTTTTATTCGTTATGTACGCTCGATCGAATAAAGCTCATCGAACTACTTTCCCCCCGGTTGATTATCCACTTACAACTCATTAAAGTGTCAGTACGGTTAGCCGTGTGTACAGTCTCGAAACCTAGATACCGCGTCTTGTTCGCCCGATAAAACCCTGATTAGGATTAATCTTGGCCAATCGTCGAGCTGGCGTACATTTTTCCGCGCGCTTGTTTTCGCTCCGATCGTTTTCTCGTGGAAATATGTACGTTGCCGGGGGGCAAAAAACATCACAGAATATATTCGTACGGGAAGAAGCGAAGGAGTTTGCGGTAAAAATCAAAGCGTATTTCTACGAGACCGAAACATATGTTCGATTCGCAATGTGATCATTTCAAATAAGCAGGATTCCAATCAGTTGAATAACTACGGCTTTTCCGCAAAAGATTTTTCTGCTAAAAATATGTCTGAATGCATCTCTCTAAATACGAACCGACGTATTTTTGTTTGTCAGATCATATTACCAATCAACTAGTTATTAAAATGAACTAACAAGTTATATTAATAACATATATTCAATAAATTGGACATGATTGCAACTATTCATTATTTTCACTAATTCCTACAAGAAATTAAATTGAAAAGTAAAACAATGTTATATTCTTCTCATCACGGATAAAATTTGATCTTTGTTTTCATACTGTGTACTGGCAGTGTCATCAAATATAATTTCAGGCAAAAATGACTCGATAATCACTAATAGAGCTGCTATTTCTTAGTTTAATAGGCGACGACAGTTATCGGAATTTCACACACGAAACATATCACCTGAGCTTTGATTTATTACCGCGATGAAGTCAATATTATTAATATCATTTGTCATGCATATTATTTTTTTTTATTTTTCTATACTCATCTATTCAATAGCTGATGTAAAATGCCTCTCTAGGAGAAAAATACTCATTGAATACCGAGAGATGACATTTTCAATTAATTTTAAAAGAAAATTTCGAGTTATGATAATATGAATTGTCAAGATTTTCACATAATTTAAATTAATTTTCCAAATTCATGTTTTGCTTTTATGAATAGAAATGTCATCTGTCAGTTACCGAATATTCTGGTTTTATACTTTTGTGAGGCTGAATCAACTATGTAATGAAACACGTGGTTAGCGATTCCACCAGAAATAATTCAGTAGCATGAATATCGGAATCGTCGAGACTGATTACTTTTTTACGAATATCCAATTTAGCAAATTTAGATCATTTACAAATCGATTGTTTGGTAATAAATTTTACAAAAAAAAAAGACAAAGAAATAGTCTAAGATAATTGAGGCCCTGACATAAAATTAACCAATACAATATCGTAGCATTTGATCGGAAAAATATTGATCAGAAATATATCCGCATTCTCTAGCTACAGTGATATTTATCGCCATATCACAAGAATCTATGTCGGAAAACGTAAACACCGGAGTACACGCACAAGGTGACGAGAAAAAGTTACAACAATGTCTTATTGATCCACATCAGAGTGGAATCCACTATTCCAGCGAATCGCATTGTGATTCAGTTATTCCAGTTATGCACACAACGCGCGGTTGCGAGGATCATCGCAAAACACAGCCGCGTACTTGAGCCTGATGCGTTAATTGTCCGTTCCCAACTGTATCATCACGCGGCAATCTCGCAGGGCTTCTTACTCAGAAACGGTTTCCTATGTTTTTCTCGCTCCAAACTGTTTCGCAACTACTCCGAATGCGAGATTCGCAATCGGTTATTATTCAGCGATTGGTACGCCGGAACTGCGTGAAAACGTTGTGTTGAAGGTCGGAAAAGAAAATGAATTGCAATGGGAGAGAGAGAAGAAGCTCGCACATTCGATCGGGAGCTAAGTATAGCAGCTTCGAAAACAGCAGCGTTGTACGCAACAAATGAAAAACGCCTCCTGAATTTGGAATTATGCGTCTGTAAAAGCTTAAGCATTAGGTTGAGACAGAATCCGTTGCTGACTGATTATTCAGAGTAGAGTTGTTAACTCGGGTGTTTGTTATGGGGTCATTTTTTGAAGATATCTATAGTAGGATGAGACTTTAGCATTGCCGATGGGACAAGAATCAAACGTGACTCTCTTCTGAGCTGTACACTCCGTTTCTATGACGAGATGTAGAGTGAAAATTCGACACTTTCAAATATTTCAATTTTTGAGTGCACGCATTGTTTATTGGTTTTGAATATTTTTATTGTCAACTAGGAAGAGTCGTAGTTGGAAATATTTGAAAGTGTAAAAAACATTGTGTGTCGAACAATTTTGCAATACATGCATTCCAGGATTCCACACCCGCGTAAAAATTGAAAGTATGGGGAATATATATGCAATATATTGCCCATAAACATTAACAATATATTGCATATATATTGCACCACCAACTATCCAATATATGGATAGCATAGCGGCAAACTACAGTTTCCAATATTTCCCCCATATATTGACAATCGTCCAAGATATTATATTTTTAGAAACATTGCCAATATATGGGGGAAATATTGGTGGAATGATCAGGATGAAATATTTTGTTACTCAATATGTTGCTTATACATCGAAATTAAAACAGGTAATATTTATTCAAACTCTAGTTTATTGACAGGTAAACACAAGTACGACTTATCATCAAATTGTACATGATAACAAACATTATTGAGATTATTAACATTAACCATTTCTATTGAATTATCGATACGAATACACTCGTGTATGAACTCTACAACACCTCCTGGTAGCACATTTAGAGAAATTGGATTAACTGTAAATATTTTGTTCAAACAAGCATAGTTTTCTCCGAGACATTTACACATTCTTTTACAGGTACAATTAGTCACTCGAATATAATTTTGAATAATACCAAAGCTCAAATTTGATTGATCATCAACATACGAAACGAAAAATGACTCTGTTTTCTGGCCTCCTTGTGCTGCTTTTGATGTATACACCATTTTATCCTTGTAAATCTTTCGAAAACTGAATAAGGTGCTCCCCTGTAAATTATATGTCCTTAAAGTTTGTTCAGCTTCTATATCTGGGACTTTCGTTGAGATGCCAACTACATAAATATTATTTCCAATGTCGGTTAGTTTCATTCTTTTCTGTTTACCCAAAAAATGTTCATAAAAATAATAAGCATCAGTATCTTGCTGGAGCCAATCAAACTTAAAAGTATGAATCTTGACATGCATACTTAAGTTGAATACAATTTGCAATTCTGGTTTCCTACTCCCATGTACAAATGCCTTTATTTTCCCATTCACGTCTTCTAACGGAAAGCATGAAGTGGTCCATAGAGGTCCTAAGCGACGAACCACTTCAGCCAAATGCAAAAGGCTATGTACATTGCAAGACATCATTTTATCGCCATATAAGTACGCAAATCGACTCACAAACTCTTCAATCAAACTCTCTGCTAAATTTAATTCTTCATTTGATATGGTTTCTTTACATAATATGTATATAGCCTGTATCAAATACATGTAATGCTCAAAATATTCTTCAGGTAACAAGCCATTCAGAACTAAGGGAGAAAAATAGAAAAACCATATTTTTTCCTCTGAAATCTTCCAATAACTTGAGTCAATTTTAATCGATCTTGGTAATCTTGCTACGAATGAAGGTGGCTTGATTTGGCTCAATCTATGGTCGGCTATATCAATCAAATGCGAAATACTGAAATTTTCTTCTGAAAATTGTGTGTCAAACATCAACTCCCTCAATCGTTTCGATACCCCACCAAACACACAATGCATAGCATCAATCGCAGTTGAGCTGATGAATTTATGGCAAAATTTTGAAATTATTGTCGGGCCTTTGACTCCACAAACTGGTTGACCAATATTTAGAGCTTCCATCATACAAACTTCTACGTCTTCTTCAGTTCTCAAGATTATATTATTATTGAAAGGATATGTTCTCCTTCTGTCAACTGTGCGGCCTTCAGTGATGCACATTTGACATCCAAACCTACCATTGTATTGATTCATAGCTAAGAATAAAGCTTTAGCTGGTAGATCAGCTGTACCACACATAACAATACCTTTCACTGTAATTGTTCTATTAATATCCCTCACGTAGAAATTTACTCCTCTGTATAATAATTTCAATGATTCTTTGATTGGTTCTAAAAAAAGATTTGGTGCAGGCTTCTTGTCTCCGAACCAAAGTGATACGAGTAATACATTCTCCAATTTATACCTATCTTCATAAGGGAGATCGAGAAGAACCAAAAAAAATCCCCATATACTAAATTTTGAAGACCGAAATATAGATACCCCATCCGTGTACCACATGAACGAAATATTTCGCGAATCTGATAATATTTGATTGCGTTCTGCGAGCTCTTTATAGATTGATCCACTGTAAATGTCGTTGTAGTTATCTTGATTCCTTGGAATAATATTCTTGTGTTGTAATTTCTCATAAAAATGAGGTCGCTTATATAATGATTCTAGTTGCTCAATGAGAGGTATTTCGATAAAATAATTTTGTTTACTGTTACATTCGCAATGCTCATTTTCATCAGAAATTTCCTCTTCCTCAATTGACTCGTCAGTATTCGTATCGTTACCACAATTGTGTGATAATGACACACAATCTGGGCAATAGAAATGCTTTTTAATGACTTTATGTTCCATTTGATCTAAATATTTCTTGAATTTATAATAAGTGGTTGGACACTTATTAGGTTTTGGCAGTACTAACGAAAATAGCTTCAATGTTCTACAAGTATGAGCATCTGCTTGTTTTAAGTTTCGATTTGAGAAGACCAACGCATAATATGAATTCCCGTACTGACATTGAAGAACCAGGGTAAAGTTCGTCGCTCAAAGCTGTGTCTTCTTCATCTGAATCTTCATTCTCGGAATCACAACAACTTTCTGCATCACTTCCAAAAAGATCATATTCTTCTTCATGAGTATTTTCTAAAAAAATGCGTTCATGTGAATATTAATTAATCATATGTAGTTGAATTGATGATCATAAGTCTCGAATCACTTACTGAGTATCTGCTCAGTTTGAGTTGGAATTTCATTTGTATTCGTAGCCGTGATTGAATTGAGCTCGAAAATCTACATATACAATATTGTAATGAGGAAAAATCTTTTATATTGTGATTAAATAGATTGTATTATTGGGATAGTATAAATCGAAAACTGACATTTTTTTATTTTGATATAGCCTTTAAAAAAAATAGTTTCTCGTTATATTCGAGGAATCAAGTATCGAACATAAGAAAATGCGCTGTACCGCGCTAAGACTTGTACCGAATGCGTTAAGGCAGCCCAGCGCGGCGCATTTTTTCATGTTCGCTATTCGATTCCTCAAATATAACTAGAAAAAGTCCTATTTTTTTAGGCTATATCAAAGTAAAAAAACGTCAGTTTCTGATCTAGACTATTAAAATAAAAAAAATGGATTTTTGAGCCCAAAATTTGTATCAATCCCTGATAAATTTGCTGCTTTGAAAAATCTTATTTAGTGAGGGAGCTTGTGCTCTTGCCTCTCCCACATAAATTATATAGGGAATTAAGCTTAGTCGATATCGCTCTAATAATATACAACCAATTGTAATCTTTCCTCCAAAATAAGTCAAGTAAACCCTTGTTAATAGTATACGGTGCTTTCGCAGTAGTCAGTGGTAATATTTTAAATGCCCTATTCCATTTGCGACTCTTTGGCCGTGCGGCGCGGCGCAACGCGACAATCGCCTATTATGGTTCCTAGCGAGGACAAAAACGCGCGCACTGCAGCATCCGCCGTTGTTTTGCGCGTCTCTTTGACCGTGCGGCGCGGCGCAACGCAAAATTAGAAATTATCAGAAAGCTGAAGAAAAACTACGTTGCTATTATGTCCCACATTATTTAAATATTCGTTTTATAGAGTCGAAAACGTGCATCGAAATAGCTAGGTTTTGGCATCCGCGCACTAGCTCGCGAGAGTTGACGTGCAACACCCCATATATACAGCTTTACAAATATATTTTATATTTTTGAATTAGAATACCTCGTCATCGGTGTCGTGAAGCTTTTCTTGGTTTTCAATATTTCCACTGTGATTTCCAACATTGTAAAAATCTTCAAATTTCAACGTATTTTCACTGAGACAGCTTATTAATTAATATTTACACGAGAATCGCGCATATTATGGTGCCTAGTGACGGCAAAAACGCGCGCACTGTAGCATCCGCCGTTGTTTTGCGCGACTCTTAGGCCGTGCGGCGCGACGCAACGCGACAATCGCATATAATGGTGCTTAGCGAGGGCAAAAACGCCCGCACTGTAGCATCCGCCGTTGTTTTGCGCAAAAATTTGGCCGTGCGGCGCGGCGCAACGCGAGAATCGCGCATATTATGGTGCCTAGCGAGGGCAAAAATGCGCGTACTGCTGCATCCGCCTGAACGGGTGTGAGTGTGTGTATATACGTGCGTGGCCGCGGACGAATTTACAGGCCTACAGCCGCTGCGTTTCAGGCTGAAGTTATTATTAAGAAAGATATAGATCTTTCTCAGTTAGAGTAGTAAATTTTGTCAATGATAAACGATGCCAAGGATGGACTTATGCGTTTATAAATGGAAAAACTGAGTGAAATTGTTGAATATCTTCATAGACATATTACGATGATTTCGACGCGTATTTTTGAGTTGAATGTCAAAAGTTTTGTATAAATATCACTGGAAACATGATTGAGAACATTGGCTGCAGTTACTTTATATATTAATTCTAAAAATTTTCATGAAAATAATTACAGGACCCTCTCGTGGAATGTCGGCGAGCAGGAAATGGCAGAGTAGCCTTATGCGACACTTATAACGTGTGGATAGATAAGGGGGAGTTAACTCACCTGCAAAGATGGCTGGAGAATCCTAAACAGCTGACTAGGAGTCTGTTAAAAATATTGGTAGGAGAAAACCATTTGAAGGGTATGTGTGCAAGAGGAAATTCAAAGCAAAATCGTCCCATTCCCAAGGATATATTGACTGCGGTTGAATGTAATACACTTTTAATGTAATATCTTTCTATACTAATTCTTGAATTGAAAAGTGTTTCAATTATCTTAATTTCTACAGATTATGTTAACAGGAAGTGCACCAGAAGAATGACTCCTGCAGAATTCACAAATGTGATCAACATGATGTGTGCCACTCTACGCAACCCAAAACAGAAATAATTTGAAATAGAAACTTTGTTTCATGTATTGTGTTAATGTATTATTGTGTGTATTAAATAAATCAATATTCAGAATATTCATTTGTAATCACACTAACCTTCTTTCATAGTACTATATAATTAATGACACATTGATTTTTATTTTTGTCGTTCTGCCAACATTACTTGAGAACATTCTTAAAAATATACCATGTGTGGTATATATATATGTATGAATTAGATCGATTGATATTGCACATATATTTCCCATACTTCTTATTTGGTCATTCCACCAATATTTCCCCCATATATTGGCAATGTTTCTAAAAATATAATATCTTGGACGATTGTCAATATATGGGGGAAATATTGGAAACTGTAGTTTGCCGCTATGCTATCCATATATTGGATAGTTGGTGGTGCAATATATATGCAATATATTGTTAATGTTTATGGGCAATATATTGCATATATATTCGCCATACTTTCAATTTTTACGCGGGCACTTACACAAGTCCTCGATTGACGTTGGAGCTCGTGTGAATCAAGCTCGAGTATTTATATCCTTGGGGACTAAGATCGATCTAAGAATTTATCGTAAGAAGAGGCCGATTGCGTACCACGGGACGCGTGATTTTCAATCATTGCACAGCAGGAAAGGATTACGCGTCGATTTGTAAATGAGGAAGGGGCAGCAGCGGATGCGGAAGACAGAAGAGCTAAATGTGATCAAAGGGGAATTAATACGACAAGCATCTGCGCGAGAATACTTGAAAGGCTGATGGGACCGGAGTTTGAGGAAGCGATTTTCACTCGTCACTTGTTTGAGAAGAGCTAGAGAAGGCCCAAGAATCGAACGGATTCGAGTGCGTTGGACTTGTTGTTTGTTCGATGACCCTAGGTCGACATTCCCCGACGATTTCAGAAATTCCTCGGTATTTCAAGGAACAAACGGATGATTTTTTGGTACGAATTTTCATTTCCACGTGTCTCGGCAATGTAGAGAAACTCTAAATTTGGGAACATGACAGGCGTTTAAACTCGATTTTTTTTTCAAAATGTTACTCGCAGCGTACTTGCAGTGAGCGTAGCCTCTTCAGCTGTGCCAGGAAAGTTTTCTTTCTTTATGTACACGCCAGGATCAGCTCGTCGTGTACTCGTCCCTCTTTTTATAATCCCACGTAAATAACAATGCGAAAGATTTCTCGTGCTATTCGCTTGTTTTACTCGAACTTTAGCAACTCCATTATTCTCCGTTTAAAACGACATCCATTTCGATCGGCTAATTTTAGAGACATCGCAACATACCGAAAAGAAAAATAAGCGTAAAGTATTTGTTGTAGCGTTTCGATGCTCCTCGAGGATCCAGAAATAATTTTCGACGTCCAAAATAAGCGAGATGCGCGAAAATAAAACGAAGCGTGAAATCCAATAGGAGCCGCGCGAGCGAGCTTTTTGTCCAGCCAATGACAAAAGCCAAGGACGCCGATCTGTCTTCGGGAGAGACGGGGCGAAGTATCCAATATAATATGAAGAGAACGCAAAAATGCAAAGCGACACAACACGCTTTAAATTACTCGGCGCTTGTCCCGGAACAAAGCCCGGCAAAACTTATTTGCTTCGGATGTTGTGTTTCGCTGCAGGGCTCGCGCGTTCCCGAATCAATTAAGCGCGAAATCAATATTGGTCTTGGCAGAGATCGCCGCTGCACGACATCCCACATGCCGCGCGATCCGTCGGCCCGGGGATTTTTAAAAGTGCTGCACCAAACTCGCACGAGGCAAGTTTGGCCCGACTGAGGCTCGAGCGCGCGGAAGGAACTTGTCATCTCTCTCTCTCTCTCTCTCTCTCTCTCTCTCTCTCTCTCTCTCTCTCTCTCTCTCTCTCTCTCTCTCTCTTTGCCTTCGGTCTCTGTTGAGCGAGCCGCCAAGTTTGCTCGGATTCGCAAACTGTCAACGGCCGCGCGCGTGCCGGCTTTGACCTATGCGGCTGGCTGCGAGGCAGAAGAAAAGCGATGCAACGCCCGGCGATTGTCATTGTCTTTTCGGTATCGTGATCTGTTACAAAATTATATACTTATATTGCAATCAGTTGGAAAAGATTCACAATAAACGTAATTAATTCATGATATTGCGAAGAGGTCCTCACATTCCATTACTCTCTCAAAATTTCTAAGGTACTCCCATAAAGCTAATGGAATTCGAAACTTTTATCTTGTCAGCGTAAACTTATTGTGCTTTGATAGAGCATCTTGATCTAAAGAGTAGTTCTTGGTTAATATTGGCAAGAATAAAGGAGAGAGAGGAGAGAAAGAGAGGGGCGGGTTATCAGTGTAGGTAAATTGGCAAAATATGAATATCTCCTCATTTATGCGATGGGGAAAAAAGTCGTTGAACGCGATTTGTGTGCATTACCACTACACATGTTTGTCCTGAGCACCAGATGTCCAGCGATGTTTTTAGAAGTATGAGGTGACTTTAAAAAATTTTGCTGACCGGAAGAAAAAAAAATTGTTCAGAAAATTTCGTTTTTCTTTAAATCTGGATTGTAATCAATGATTGTTAATAACAAATTGTCAATATTGTCATATAGAGTTTTACCACCTCTATAATTCTGTAAAAAACCGCTGCCAAGTGCCTCAGCAGTATGCTTTCTCAAAGTATTGCAATTGAACCTTAATTTGCATTAATCACCACTCTTTGAGAAAGCAAAATGAACTTCTAACTTATTTCCTCCACTCCATAGTAACGGTTGCTAAGGACGTAAACAACGGTTGCTATGGTAAATATCCGAGCTTCGGTGTTCTTACTTCTTAGTCGTCAACAGTTCCGAAAATGGACCTCTAACTGACTTTTCCCATTCTATAGTAACAATTAATAAGGACGTAAACAACGGTTGCTATGGTAAATGTCGGAGCTTCGATGTTCTTACTTCTTAGTCATCAACAGTTCCGAAAATGGACCTCCAACAGACTTTTCCCACTCCATAGTAACGGTTGCTAAGGATGTAAACAATGGTTGCTATGGTAAATGTCGGAGCTTCGGTGTTCTTACTTCTTAGTCATCAACAGTTCCAAAAATGGACCTCCAACTGACTTTTTCCATTCCCTAGTTACGGTTGCAAGGGATATAAACAACGGTTACTAGAGACATCAACAATGGTTTCTACGGGAAATGTCTCTTTGATTCTTATAGAATCCCATAAATATACAAAGCCAAATGATCATTTATCATGAATTATATGGGAACTTATCAAAAACACGATAGCAACGGTTGCCATGGAAATAAACAACGGATGCTGCTAAACACGTTCACATCTTTCGGAGACCGACCTGTGTGCAAAATTTCAGGACGATCGGACTATTCCTTCTAAAGTCATCGTACGACAAAAAAAAAGTCAGTCTGAAGCTGAATTTTGTATCTCCATAGCAACGGTTGCTAGTAGAATAAACAATGGTTGTTCCAAAATGAATGTCTTATCGATTCTCATCGATCGTCGAAAGAATTGGAGACCCATCGTGCATTGATGATGATTTTCGGAGCTTTTATCAAAAACACGTTTGCAACGGTTGCTAGAGAAATAAACAACGGAATTGGCTGAAAATTGAACTCGACCGAGATTTTGTAGCGACTAACCTGTGTGCAAAATTTCAGGACGATCGGACAATTTCTTCGAAAGTTATCGTACGACAAAAAAGTGCATAATATTGATTTAGAAGTATTCTTTCTCCTTAATAACTTATATCCTACTCACTATTACTTTCATGAAAACAACTTAAAATATTCTAATATTGATTTGTCATTTATCCCAATGTATTTAGCTTTCATGACCAACTGGAATGTAGGAGATGACCCATGGGGAAGTGATCACTTTCCCATAACAATTGAAATCAACATCCAACCCACATATACAACAAAAACCCATTACAAATATAATCTAGCCAAAATGGATTGGTCTTTATTCTTAGACAAATTAGCTGAATCACACAACCATTTCTCTGAAATACAGTTCCTAAACTCAGATCCAATTAACAGGTATAATATCTTAGTCAACTTTCTCGATAAATCAATAGCTACATCAATAAAAAAAACTCAGAACAAGCAAACTGACAAAATAAAACCAACCTACAATGCACATCGCTCCCAATATCTCCATAACTCTAATTCGAAGAAAAAATACGCAAAGAATAATTGGTGGGACGATAAATGTGAAAAGACTTAGAAGGGCTACGTTCAACTCTACACGTTAAAGATGTAATGAAGAACAAATGATTAACTTTAAAAAACTAGTTGCTGAAACAAAACTTATGTACAAATACACAAAAAAACATCATTCAAAAATTTCTGCGAAACTATCAATAGAAACACTCCTATCTCTTCAATCTGGAATAAAATAAAAATATTCAAAAACGGACTCAATGAACCCAACTTCCCTACGGGGAATGAAAAATTCATCAATAACGCCAAAATATGCTTGAAAAATTTATGTCAACCCAAAGACCTAAAAACGGAAAATTTTGACTTAACAACTTATAATTGTGACATAACAGAACAAAATAGTTATCTAATGAACTCTTTTTCACTAGAAGAACTTAATTTTGCCTTAACTTCATCCAATTCTACATCAGCTCCTGGCTACGACAAAATTACTTACGGGGTTTTGAATTACCTACCGGAATCTTACAAAAGAACTTTACTCGATGTTTATAATGATTTCTTGAGCTTTAACATATATCCAAATCAATGGAAAGACTACCTTATAACTTTCATACCCAAACCAAACAGTGACAAAGTAAGACCCATATGCTTAGCTTCATGCCTACTTAAGACTTTTGAAAAACTAATAAATTACAGATTAACATGGCATTTAGAAAATAACAAATTATTTTCACCAAATCAATATGGTTTTCGTAAAAGTAAATCATGCACTGACAACTTGACTCTATTATATTTTGCAGCATCATATCAATGAAACGCATGTTACTTGAGGTGAGTAGGTACATTTTTTCTGTCTCATATGCCCATCAGTCCCATAGGCTTAGGAAATATCCACACGCATAAGGATATTGTAAGTCCAGACACAGTTTTGAATAGATACAACTGTTTGACGTAAAAAATTCAAGTGTTCTGGACTGTAGGGAAGAAAGAAGTAGTGTTGACGGTATTTCCTTTCTTTTTTAAGTGTAGAATATATATTCTGATATATATTCATGGGTGGGCTCAAGATAAATGCGTGTTTTGTTGGGTGGGAAGCGGTTTAACATGTTTCCCATGATGATCTGGTTAGCGCTTGAAACCCTTATACATCCTATAAGGGAAGTAGGCCTAAAACCAGTGAAAATTTGTCAAGTTAGTTTTAGAGTTTATCTTCGAATCGAATTTATAAAAAATTGATTGGTATATATGGTTGGCGGGTATTGATATGCATTGGAATAGCATATACAGTGTTATGCCCTGTACCGCCAATAATTGATAAATCTCATGATATGTTTTATTTTTTTTCTCTGGAATGGTTGAACGTTAGACCCTGTGGCTTCCAGGGATCTCTGGTGATAGTATCAGAAGAGATCCCTCAAATTTTGGTCAAGATTGGTGACCCGAAGGGTGTGCACTCTCCTAGTTAGTATCACTTTAGCAAGATGAAGTAATTCAGGTTTCGCAACATTTTCATTGCATCGGTCACTTAATGACAGATTTGTTGATACAATCTTTCTTAGAAGTAGCAAATAATAAATTTCATCTTCTACAAAAGGTCCTGTCCAGCTATTTTGGATGAAGTGCAAAAGAAATGCAACACCAGTAGAAAACCATTTCTCCTGATTATTTATGTCTGTGCTTATGAAATTCTTTAAATATCTTTCAAAATCATCACCAATTGTAGAAGTAACAATCGATGAATAAAAATCATCCCTGAATAAATTGTCCAAGAATATATTTATTTCAGTCGCAAAGCTCCCAGCTGAGACAGGTGGATGAAACAATGATTCTACTTGGTCATGTGGCCATGCATTATTGAATTATACTTATGGTATATATTTTGCACTAGAGTAAAATGAAGTAAAAGGAATAGTAATAGATCATATAACTGATTCTATCAGCCTTTCCAGAGTAATGTATTTCTAGTTGATTCTTCCAATCAAACTAGCTTGAACAAGTGTCTCCTACACTTAGTATCAAGATTTTCAAAAAATATTTTACCTTCATTGAATATATGTGTGATGAACCTTTTGTTAGTTATGAATTGTAGGTATGAAAGGTGATTTATGAGAAAATTTTGTGATTAATAGAATTGTTAGTATATACTTGAAGTAAATTATTATTAGTTTATTATTAGTAAATTACTAAACGTGTTTCGTCCAAGATCCACCTGATCGGACTCATCAGTAAGGTTTTCAGGTGGATCCAACCTTAGACACATTGTCAATGACCAATACTCTAGAGGAAAAAAAAGACAAGAAAAATCCAAAAAACATTACTTATATAAATCTCACTATAAACCGAACTTTTCCCGACTTTCATTGGACAATAATTTGTTAACTTCACTATAACAATTAACACCATATTTTATAAATGATTTACAGCGACAAAATCGAAAATTTTAAGAAAATATCATTTAATAAACAAGAAAAACTACTTTTATCCCTGTATGCACGATATGAACTTGAAACGCGTGTGTAATATTCGGAATCCAATCGAGAACTGCGTAGAGGGTGTAAAATGAAAATCTGTCAGCCAACGTGCATATACTATGGAGTTGACTCATACCATAGGCCCTCTGTGTTTCTTTCTTACGTTAGAAGAATGTACAGAAAAAAAAGAGCGGGTGTCATATTACAAGTTGTCGAAAAGCTGGAAGAGAAAGCAAGCAGTATGCAAGAAAAATTTTCTACCGAGGATATAACTGAGTTTGAGTATAGATTGAAGGAATATTAAAATTATGTAATTTTGTCTTCATTTTGTATTGTGTAATGATTCATCAATGATTGATTCTAATTCTCATTATAAAAATATTCATGTAATTGCAACTATCAGCCATTGAGGAGACTGCAATTGCCAACTGACTATTTTAATCAATTTCAGCATAAAACAGATGTAGTTATTCAATGTTTATTACTTTCACGCGCGTATCACACACATGTACATTCAATATACGTTGGCTGACAGATTTTCATTTTACACCCTCTACGCAGTTCTCGATTGGATTCCGAATATTACACACGCGTTTCAAGTTCATATCGTGCATACAGGGATAAAAGTAGTTTTTCTTGTTTATTAAATGATATTTTCTTAAAATTTTCGATTTTGTCGCTGTAAATCATTTATAAAATATGGTGTTAATTGTTATAGTGAAGTTAACAAATTATTGTCCAATGAAAGTCGGGAAAAGTTCGGTTTATAGTGAGATTTATATAAGTAATGTTTTTTGGATTTTTCTTGTCTTTTTTTCCTCTAGAGTATTGGTCATTGACAATGTGTCTAAGGTTGGATCCACCTGAAAACCTTACTGATGAGTCCGATCAGGTGGATCTTGGACGAAACACGTTTAGTAATTTACTAATAATAAACTAATAATAATTTACTTCAAGTATATACTAACAATTCTATTAATCACAAAATTTTCTCATAAATCACCTTTCATACCTACAATTCATAACTAACAAAAGGTTCATCACACATATATTCAATGAAGGTAAAATATTTTTTGAAAATCTTGATACTAAGTGTAGGAGACACTTGTTCAAGCTAGTTTGATTGGAAGAATCAACTAGAAATACATTACTCTGGAAAGGCTGATAGAATCAGTTATATGAATTATAATCATACCGGAGGATAGAATCATTAACTTTTGGATATTACATTCATATATTAATGCTTGATGACAGTGTCCATTTAGTAGAAATTACTTAAATTGACTCTGTCATCCGAATTATTATGAGTTTAATGTTCATTAGACATATAAAAAAAAATAGTAATAGATGTTTATGTACACTGGACGGACAAGCTATCGCGCCCCCCCCCTTTGAATAGCCCGCCCAAAAGTCGCTATCCCATCTGTTAATTTTCTTCGATTCGATGACTGATCCAGACGTCGTACCAATCTTATTCAATTTCAATAAAAAAATGTTGAAAAGTGATGTGATCATTTTGAGGTTATTGGATAGGGCTTTAATATATTTTCAAAAACAGTGTATTTTATTATTTCTAATGGAATTAACAACGATGGAATAAACTTATTTTTACAACTGATTGATTGTTTTATTTTTTTTTCATTATTTGCCAAAACATTATATTTAGTTATTACTGATACTATTAAGAGTAATCAAATAAATTTTTGCATACAATTTATTAACAAACAATTGAAAAAATACTGAACTTTATATGTGGAGGGAAAGTAGTTGGATTGATATTTTATAGGGAGAACCCAAATGATATCATTATTATTATTCATCACACTATTTATTTAGATGTTAAAAATACATTTTTATTTATAATATATAAAAATATAAACAGTTTTATAAAAAATTAGAATATGATCTATCATGATCTATGATCTATATTAGCTGTTATTAAATCAGTATCAGACCTTCCACTACCTAGATCCTTTCTTCCTTCTATTGTAGATATCTGAGTTGCAGTTTTACACTCAAAAAATGAAATTTGCCCATCTAAGGTTGCTACGGCAACTTCTTCTCCACTTGGCTTATAGACAACGCATAAACCATCACCAGTTAACTGTATTGTTTCATGACTCGATCCACTTTCGATGGCAATCCATGATATTTTCAAAGTCTTGTCCCACGAAACTGAAGCTAACTCTGAGCTGGCAAGATTTGGATTGAAAGCTACACTCATGACAGGACCTTCATGACCACTTAAAATCTGGAATTTGGTATTAGAACTTTCAATATTCGTTTTTACAAACACAATCAAATTTCATCTATTTAGTACAATACACAACACTACGTTATAAAAATTATTGCTGAAAAATTCATAAAGAATGAAATTAATAGTAAAATCCAAGCCTATCCACTAAAATATAATTTTTGAAAATGCAAGAACTCGTGTATTTAATATCAATATAAAACATGAATTGAATATAGAACCATTAATCATATTCTAATAAAATTTCTGTTATCATAGAAGTATCTCTTACCTCTCACAATTTTCATAATTTTACACTCCATAAGAAAATTTCAAAAACATCTTGACCCACCTGCTGCGAGAAATT
The DNA here is from genome assembly GCA_020882685.1 of Aphelinus atriplicis. Lineage (NCBI taxonomy): Eukaryota > Metazoa > Arthropoda > Insecta > Hymenoptera > Aphelinidae > Aphelinus > Aphelinus atriplicis. Next base: position 3,231,137 of record CM037073.1, read on the forward strand.
CGTCACTTGAATCTAAAGCAACGCATAAAAATTGCACAGGTCTTGGAGACGTGAAAGTTTTGAAGTTCCGATATCTCATTAAATCATATGCTCTGACAGTACCATCATATGACGATGATACGATGAATTTACGATTTCTACTGAATAAAACTCCAGAAATAGCTGAAGTGTGTTCGTGAAAAGTAACTGTGCAAAATCGACTGAGAGTATTCCACAGTTTTAATTTCCCATCATCTCCATCTGTCAAAACAAATTATCCATCTGGACTGTAAGCAATACAATTCATATTGGTACTGTGGCCCTGTTGTTTCATTGCATACGTTTCACTTTGCCATTCCTAAACTAGGAGTTGTCCTAAATCTGAGCTTCCCAAGGCAATCCAGTCTCTAGAGGCATTAAATGCAACCAATGATATGTTTTGATTCGATATGCTGTGAAAATAGTACAGATTAAACTTCTATACATTTTTTTGCAGTTCATATTATTATAATAATGGGCGAGTTTTAAATCTTCAAACTATGAAAAACAATTTAAATTTCATGAAAAAACTTACTGCAAGATAATGGAATTGATTAAACTACTTACTATACGAGATTCAAAGAATTGAAAACTATGGAATAAGTTATTAATAAGTTTATTCCATTGTATATTCCATCGAAAGATTATTTCTCTCTTCCCATTCTCCATTCAGTAATTTTATGAAAGTATAGTAGTGCAGTAATCCATCAGGTTCTAAACTAGGTACAAATGAAACAACTCCTACTAGAGAATATTTTTCTCTCATCAACATCAGCTCACTGGGAATGGAAGTTAATTCTGCTTCAATATGCGGATATACTTGGTAAGAAACTTCTAGCTCGATAGCAAAATATTCTCGAAGTTGGAAAGTCTCAGTAGCAGCTCCTTCTTTCTTGCAATTATAACACGTTATGATCTTATGTGCATACAACCCATTCAAGTGTTTTTCTAAGTTTTCCAGCGAGTTCTCTCGTATGAAGTAAGGATATATTGCTTGCACCATCGTGGAATGCTGATTTTTATCACTGCAACATTTACATTGTCTTGTTCTGGTTATGCATGGTTGTTTTGTCATGATGCGTTCAAATAATCGTATTACATTATCTCTACAATCAACTTTGATAAAATCTGTGGTGGTTTCTTCTTCATATAATAATCGACAATATTCCATTCTTCTGGTGTAGTATGTATTTCTATTAGGAAATCTAGAAAAATATTTCGATTGTTTTTCAATAAAGAAAAATGAACCAATATATTTCTATTTCTATAAGAATTACCTTCATCTCGGTGTATGTGACTTGAATAATTTATAAAGAGATTATCTTCTTTGACTCCTTCTTCTACAGCTGCTCCACAGGTTGTATCGTGATCCAAGGTAACAATAAGAATCTCCAAAGAATCAGTGAAGAGCAAGTGATTATATGAAACCCCATAGCCAACCGGATCGTATGCACATACTGTATTTAATAACGAAGTAAACATTGGTAGAGCACGCCTAAGACGAGACAGAAAGAATAAAATTCAAAGTATTATAATTGATATCAACACTATTCCATCATTTGTACTGCACAGTAGAATTAATATTAATTTCTTGAAAGCAACATAGGATGTTGCATAGCCATAATCGAAGCAATAAAGAATGTTCTACCTTCGAACTCAGAAAATACAATTACTGAAAGCGATGCTAAGAATTTTAGTTCAAGTATCATTTTAGTGACAAGTTTGATTATTTTTTCTTTCGATGAATTATTTTTTACTGCGCATTCTTTTTCTGTAGATATATGTTGGATAATATGATCTATAAGGTTACTTTCTGCAAACACATTCATAATCATAATTATAAAAGTATATAACCCAATTTGTTTGTTAAAGAGAATTCAAAAAAAATTGTATAACTCACAAGATCAGTTTGGAATACTTTTTGCAATATTTCTATTTTAGTTAGTTTACCATGCACAGATTTCTAGAGAGAATGCAATAATGTAGTAAAACTATTTAATGCTTTGATTTATCAGGTGGCGCGTCAGCGCCACCGACGACAAGTATGCGCAGCAAGCGCACGAGGGGACGCGACTAGCCATTATATACAGCCCAATTTCGTGTTCAACCTCACTTTTTTAATTATTTTTCTTTTACCGCTGTCCCGCAGTCTTGCAACAGTTATAAGCAAGAACTACGGTCACTTACGATTACTTTTGTCAGAAAAGTTTCATCGAAATAGCTTTCATTATATTTGAGAATAGAAGTTCAAATTCACTAGCAGACGAAGTGCCCACGAGCTCCTCAAAAATTCTTCCACACTTCCACATGTGACGTATATTACGTCCGACTGGTTCACAGCCCAGCTCAAGTCACCCCTCAGCGTAGCGTATATTACGTCCAACATACATATATATGTATGTTGATGCAACTGAACTGCTACTGCACTGCGCCCGACTGCGCATGCACGCTATCGAGTGAGCTCAGCTGTGAACAGTGAGATCTGCTCGATTAAAATCATCAGTATATATTATCTCCCCCGTCTACCACCTACATCACCTGAATATTGTTGGGCAAACTTGAAGATTAGCAAAAAAAGTTGCATCTCAGTTAGGTGCTGACTTGTATCTCTTCATTCAGAAATGGATGATAGTTCTTCAGAGTAAACAGTATGTATATTAAAAGTTCATTAACTCAGATAAATTTTTTCTTGTTAAATGTTGGTTGGATATACTTAAAATCTTGTTTTGCAGACAGATGAAGATGCTTAATCATTACATTCTTTGGTTGTGCCATTAGAAGAATGAATAAAAGGATTGAAAGAAAATCTAAGAACAACAGACGATGAATTAGGAATACAAAGAAAAAGAGGTTACAGGAATACAAAGGAAAAGAGGAACAGTTGCACAACAAGCAGTTTAACACATATGTGTATGTTTCATGACCAACAGCAAAATTGTCGACATTGCAGTCAAATCTACTATCAGTCGTGCCTGAATAATATTGTGCAAAATTGGACCAAGGCAAAGGCCATCAAGACTTTGTAATGTTTCTCATACGCTGCTGGTGCATTTCAGCTGAGATCCTCCTTCAATTACAGAGAAACGAAGAACTCTTAATGTGATTAGACTCTTGGCAGCCAAATTCGATAAAGACCAACTGTGATATAGCTGGTTTATTGCCATTAGTGTTTCCAACTAAAGAGTTATCTGGAAGAACTATTGTTCAGTAGGAACATCATGAAGATGCTCAGTGGCATCCGTGCCTTTGTATCTGAGCATGAGCAGCCTATCATCGGCACGTATATTCAATCTGAAAGGTATGATAATGATTCCACAGAAATTTGTTCAGATATCTGTGATGCGCTTTGTAAAATTCAAATTAGTGTAGAACTAGAAGAAACTCTGACTTATCAAAGTAGGGGCAACGAGATTGATATTGTTAACGAAGTCCAAGTAGATACTAATATTGAATTAATTAATGAGTTGATAAACGTTCATGGAATGAAATATTTTTTGGGTAATGAAGAGGAAATAGTTCCAGGATCAATATGCTGAGGGTTCTCTGTTGGTGAAATTGAAAGATATCATTCAGTCTCATGCAGGTCTTTTGATGACCAACTTGTTCCTGAAAGTTTCAATAAAGGTGAAATGAGACAGATCGAAACCTCCATGGAGGAACAACCCATAACGTTTGCACAACAGATTGTGTCCATGAGCTGGAAAATGTTCCCCACGGTCAGGCTCTCCCCCATCTACTACGAGTCACCTGGAATATTGGGCCAACCTACATTCAAAAATCGAAGTCCAGTCATCAATTATGGTAGGAAATCATAATTTAATGGTAATTTAAGGTTACAAATTATGCAAAATTCAACCTCTGACATGTTTCAAATTTTTTCATGTACAATGAAGATGCTGAATCGACCAACAGCAAAATTGTAGACATTGCAGTCAAATCTTCTGTCAGTCGTGCCTGAATAATATTGTGCAGAATTGGAACAAGGCAAAGGCCATCAAGACTTTGTAATGTTTGTCACACGCTGCTGGTGCAAGAGACAGCTCCATATTTTAGCTGATTACAAAAAAACAAAGAACTCTCAATGTGATTATCTTTCTTAGATTACACAATCAGTGCAATACCAATTTAGAAAGAATAGACAGTATACCGGTATGGAAAGGTTCTTACAAAAATGACTTTTCAAGTATTTTTCATTAGTGGTTTTATTCGTTAACTAAATCTTATTATCCAATGTGATGTGCTAAGGGGTTACAGGCTGCTATGAGGATATATAATTAAATGATCTTAGAAACATTCTTCTCTCAATAGTGCAATTACTGTAAGATTTGATTCAATTACCAATTAGCTTTGTATATGAGAGTAAGAGTATGAACTCATTTTCGAGTAACCGGCCAAGTACCATGGCTCGCCTGTAGATGGCCAGGCGTTGAGTCGCGCGTGTATAAGGTATAGCGCGGCGCTCTCTCGCAAGAGAGTCGGCGTTCTACCGTCTATATGAGGGAGCTTGGACATTAGACCAACTCGCGCCTTCTGAGTTTTGGCGCCTTCGCCGTCAATCCCAGTCTCCAATTTGGTCATTCCATGTTGGAGCAGACTTTTTTGAATAATATTACGTGACCCAGAAGTAATATGGCCGGTAAACTATTAGAATTAGATTAGGACGGACCCAAGTCGTACGCAGAATCAGTTTGCTAATATGTCTAACACGGGCAGAAAGTAAAGTTGGACTTTAGGCTACCGGAGAATCATCATGTTAACATGCCCCAATGTCGGTAGCTCTGGTATCCAATATAATACTTCCCATAAAACCATTCTTTATTTGTAAACTATTCGGGTGTCCGAGCAAAGCAGTCCCCCTCTGGTGGATGTTTTCGGTACCTCTGTAAAGTATAATAAAACAAAGTATTCTAACCTCACATAAACACAAGTCCAAAATAGTGGACCCACAAACAAAGTAAAGATATATAATAGTTAAGTATTCCAATTCACTTTCAACAAAGTCCTAAATGTCTGAAGTGCAAACTATCCATTGTTATAAAACTTTACAAATTGTTTTTTTTTTATTCATCCTTGAATTTGAATTTCCTACCTCAGACCACGTGACTTTATTATACTTTACAACTGCAACAGCACTGCCTCCTGGTGGAACTCGGACACCCGAATAGTTATACCTTTCTTTAGAAACGTTCACTACTCTTCCATCTGGAATATATTGTCAAAGCAATATCGTTTTGTTTTAGTTGTATTTAGTATAATAGATTGCATATAAAGCAATATCGAATCCAGTTATACATTTTAGATGATTTTGTCAACGGTGAAACGAGAAGGCATTACATGCCGAGTATCTAACTAGATCACAAATTCACGCCAAGTAATTAACTCATATATTTTCAGAGGTATAGAACAAAAAATTATATACTTAAATGGTTTAAATAAGATGAAATACACCATAAGCAGATTTCTTTTTCATGATTAAAAATTTACCTTTGAAAAAGGTCCACGTTGCCGACTAGTATGTTCCGTATTCTGTGGTTCGTTGTTGAATAAATGCCTAAGCGACTACATTTTTTTGAGTGGGTAAAAATTGCAAGATGTCTTTTCAATCTTTTTCTATTTCAATGCATCTAAGATAATAATTACAGAATATGAAGCCTTCTTTCTGCTTCATGTTTCTCTGTTACGGATTTAAAACTGATTAATTTCATACAAAGTAATATCAAGTATAGTGATATAATCCATAAATACGCATTTATGAATATGATATACGCATATTCACAAATACGAAATCAAATATATGTAAGATCATATTATTCAAATCTAATATGTTATTTTGAAAAGGGTTGACGAATTTCTCACAACATCTAGTTTTTTCGTTACTAATGAAACGAATTTCATCTCCTCATATTATGTCGAATTTTGATTGGATCAAAAAACAAAAAATATGACCTATTTAATTTTGCACGTTCTTTCGATTTCCTACGATAAAAAAACTAACGTATTCGTCTCAATTACAGATGTATGACTTCAATAGACATTTTTACTCGCACACTATCGTTATATATTCCAGTTCATTTTGTCAATTATGACTCAAGAAAGTAATGAAATCTAAAATCAAATGCCAAGTATCCTACTACTGAACATATATCTTTGCAAATTACATTCACAATCAATTCTATGTCAAGTAAAAATCTAAATGGTAGAAATCAAATAAAATACTCCTCGAGCAATTTTTCTTTTTCATAGTAAAAAATAGACCTTTAAAAAAGGTATACGTGGACGACAAGTATATTCCGTATCCGTTGGTTCGCTGTTGGATAAATTTTATTCTACTCAATTTCTTTAAGTAGAAAGAAATTTGAAAATGTCTCGTCAATTTCAGTCCATTCAAATGCATATAAGATAGTATTCACAAAATTTGAAGCCTTCTTTCTACCTCACGTTTTTCTGTTACGGATTTTGAACTAATGACCTGAATATTAAATACAGTAATATGAAATGCAATTATACATTCCAGTTTATTTTGTTATTAGTGATACGAGAAAGCACTGAAATCTAGCATCAAATGCCAAGTATCCAACTAGTATGTTTATTCATCCGACTACACAATGAACATTTTTTCAATGTTCACTTGATCCTTGCCACCATTGAAAATGAGAATGCAGATCAATTTTCTAATGTTAAGATAAGAAAGTACTGAAATCACAAATCCATGTCAAGTAGTACCACTTTGTATTAAATTCATAATAATTTGAAATCAAATAAAATACTCCATAATCGAAATTATCTTTCTCATAGTACAGCTGACGTTATTCTACTAGAATCTCAAATCCCAATGATAACTACATGAATGGAACTTTTACATTACAATTCTTAACGTTTGAATGTTACAATTGTACATCATGATATTATTTTCACTCTTCAATTGAAATGTATTTATTTTGTTTCACTACTTATTTTCATTTTTTTCAGTCAATGCAATTAACAAATACATACTTGCCACGGGCCCGTTTTTCACAGATTACAATACATATACAAAATAGTATCATCAGGATAGAGGGTTAACTTTTGTTTGTATGTAAAGTGAAAATAAAAAACAAATACACTGCCCATCGAGAATCTGTGAAAAACGGGCCCGTGGCAAGTATGTATTTGTTAATTGCATTGACTGAAAAAAATGGAAATAAGAAGTGAAACAAAATAAATACATTTCAATTGAAGAGTGAAAATAATATCATGATGTACAATTGTAACATTCAAACGTTAAGAATTGTAATGTAAAAGTTCCATTCATGTAGTTATCATTGGGATTTGAGATTCTAGTAGAATAACGTCAGCTGTACTATGAGAAAGATAATTTCGATTATGGAGTATTTTATTTGATTTCAAATTATTATGAATTTAATACAAAGTGGTACTACTTGACATAGAATTGTGATTTTAGTACTTTCTATCTCAACATTGGTAGATGTATTTGAAATGTATGTAACTACTTGACATGGATTTTTGATTTCAGCGCATTCTATCGGAACATGGATGAATTGATCTGGAGTGCATTGACATTTGATAACATAAGAAAGACAGTTTCTCTTCTGGCTATACTCGACTTTGCAGAGAGTATAACCTATTTGTGGGTAATATACATATGTATATATGTATATAAAATCTCTCACATTAGGCGGCAACATAAATTATTCCAAAAAGGACCATATTGTTATCAGAAATTCTATTCTACTGTTATTATTCTAATCTATTCTATTATTTTTAGTAGTTTTCAACAATATTAAGAAATTATATTATCAAGTACTAGGTCTAATGATGGAACCTGAAATATTAAATGTGTTTTTGGAAACTTTTTCAATAGAATAAAATTTGAGGCACTGATGGACAATACTCATTAAAACTTATTTGATGCGCTACATAACTATTCTAATTCGTCGTCATCAAGGGAATGGTTAATCATTCTAGAATCCCTGTGTTTGACAAACTGTTGGAGGAAATCAAGCTCTCGTAAAATTTTGTCATTCCTGGGCGACAACGTGTCTTTTGTCCACGTGCCATTGTTCAGTTTTATTTGAATTCTCCCATACTGTCCCCTCAGTTGGCTCCACGTTTTTTTAACAAAATCAGCTAAAACATAGAACATGAATCCAATTCCGTGTGAAAATTTGCCGTTACTCCGGAATAATCAATAATTTGTTGCTTACACATTCAAATTATACATTCAATTATATTGATACATGATCATAATATTAAGACCCAAAATTCATGGATTACCTTTTCCACTTACCTTGATCTTAATTAGTATTTAGTAGCTATTTTGTAGTTGTGAATGTTCTGATTTCAGAAGTAATAGTAGTAATTTCATTGAGAATCTCGTCGAAGCATATTACTACCTTGTGTAGTAATACTATTTATGAGGCATATCCCCTTCAGCAAACATTTTCAAACCATGTATTTCTTGAGTACTGTTTTTATTCGATAAAGAGCTCCCGCTCTCCAATCACTTGGGATATCTTTTAAGTGGTCTGCTATTATCATAGCTTTGGCTTGCAAAGCAGATAGCGACTCATTAGCTTTCACAATTTCCAGAATATTAGTGATATCTGGTTTTTATTAGGTTAATTTTTTATCAGGTTCATATTCTTTCAGTGCCCAGGGCATGGGTCCTGATTGTTATTTGAATTATTCACGGTGTTGTACATGTCCACTAAGGAAATAACACCGCTCATAAATTGCTTATAATCTGCCAGATTTACATCCTTGATTTTGAAATAATTTCTTTCAAATCGTCCATACTCGTCTCAAATGCTCTTCCATTTGGCATTTATTTGGTGAACTGTAAATTAAAATGTTTTTATAATAAGGGAGAAAAATATTTTTGTAGGTTAAGTTTTTGAAATATTGATAAATTAATAGTTATACAAAAGTAGTGTAATTATGTGTATGAATTTGAAACATCAAACAATTTTTAACAAGAATTTACCTTGCAGATTTTTCTGGAACTTTTCATTGAATTTAGTAGTCAGTTTTTCTAAAATACTGCAATGGACGTCACAAAGATTTAAACTTTCAATTCAAAATATATACAATGGCATCTTCAACATCTGATGTAATGTTTCCATTAGCCACCAATAGATGGCTTTGTAGCGAGAGTCTGCGTCGCTGGATGAGGAGATTGGGTGCGGGGACGCACCCAGCGCTACAGTTGGCTATACCCCTTTACGCGCGTAGAGTCGCGCGTAAACCGCGTCATTGGGGACGCACCCAGTCATTGTTCCTTGCGTTGTTCCTTGCGTTGCTGCTGTTAAGCTCTTTGCTCCTCAGCCGTGGCCCTTATACTCGCCCTCGTCATGACGATGACAAAGTCAGCCGCATTGACCAAGTCTCTGCGGTAAGGGTTGAAGCTCCTCCTGATGCCTGCTCTATTGCCTCTAGGTCTGGGATCTGTAAGGGAAGGGCAAAACAATTAAATTTGAACTTATTACATTTGCAATACTAGATGAATACTCACTTCGAGGGGCTGGATCTCCATCGTCAGCAACTGGATCAGCTGCAGCTTCGTTTTATGGAGCATTCATCGGAAGCTCAGCTCCAGGGTCCACAGCTCTTCCACCTGCAGCTGCTAATGCACCGTCTTGCTGAACTTACACATTATTATCATTACCTGGTGCATTAGCAGCAGGTGGAATTTCAGCATTAGCCGCCACAATATTGGCAGCAACTAAAAATTTATAAAATAGTAATAATTATTATTATATATTAAGAGAGAGAGAGAGAGAGAGAGAGAGAGAGAGAAAGAGAGAGAGAGAGAGAGAGAGAGAGAGAGAGAGATTCAGATTCAGATTCAGATTGGTTTTTATTGTCTGTACATTATGTTGTACAATTTACAAGTTATTAAAAAGTATAATTTATAATTTATCGTATTTAAAGTTGGCTAACGAAACTTATATTCTTAAGTGATAATAAAATAGGTAGCACATAATTAGTTTATACATGTTGGAGTAGGTATGAGTAGAGCTGGAGTTTGAATGATTGGAATGAGGGGGCGTCAGAGAGAGAGAGAGAGAGAGTAGAAAAACTATGTATATGGAAGAATGATCTCTCAAATTTCAAATATTGAATTAAAAATAAAATGAACTTACTTCCCTGGTTTTCTTCGATTTGCTCCACCTCCGCATCCAAGTCTGCCAGATCGAAATCGTCGTCCTGATCAACGTGGTCCTGAACCATACGATCTGCCATATTGTAATGTATAAACTAAAAATCACATGTGAAAAAAGAAATTATAAAAATTAATAATTATCAGTACAAATGAAATATAATCAAAAAATATATCTTTCATGTGAAAGAATATAGTGAATAATAGTGAAAATATGAATAAACTTACACGATTCCTGAAGATTCCCAGACAAGAATGGCTCGAACGTTCGAATGTGATTAAGATTTGAGACAGTACGGCCAGTAGATATCTGAATGAAAATTTACTCTAGAAATAACTAGTTTTTCTGCAATAGTGTGGTAGTGTATTATATACTATATCATATATTACTAGATGCAAGACTCACTAATGCGACACGAATTATGATTGGTGGACAATTTTTGAACTTCCAATCAACCAATAACAGGAGAAGCTTCGCGATCTTTCTACTTGCACCCTATACTAAACTATAGAATTTCTATATGTATAAGAGAAATGGTTAGGTTGGATGTAACTTCTCTACAAAACTAAACGAGAAATACTTCTTTTCATGCAGATAATTTTTGAAGAAAGTTTTCGTGAGAAGCTTCGTGAATCATTAATTTTTTTGTATTGTAAGTGTTTTCCTTCAAATCCTGAAACGCAGATTGAAATTGAAAACAATTGAGCCGAGTCTTATGGTGTGCTCCCTCCATTTCAAAAAAGAGGATTACATTTTAATCTGTAATTAAACTTTAATCTGTACTCTTTTATGTACTATTTTTATGTACTCTTTGCCTATGATATGTTTACACTGTCCGGACAAACCAGCCTTACATGAGCACTTTAAAGATAATACTTTGCCATTAGTAATTTCTCCTTCTATCTCGTGCAAATTCTTTAAATCGGTGGTCTTGATACATAGAGCTACTATGTTGATATTTGGATAACCTCTTGAATTGTTGTTGAGAGTGGCGATTTTCCCACATGTTACGCTATGCCCTACCTCCATTAGCCTTTGACCTTCGACAAACTTCCTCTGCTTCATGTTTTCCCCTGCATAATCCCAAATGTTGTTTATTTGTAACATACTTGTGTAAAAATCGTCTCACTCCCTTTAACTCTAATGTTATGAGACCCGGAGTAGACGCCATATTGGTACCACGTGACTTGATGCGACTTCCCAATAGCTTAGATGAGCGAGGTGCATATACTATTTTTCGTACCCCGCGGCAGAAAAGTGCCATTCTTTGCAAACGCCAGGATGCAAAGTAGGCTTTTTACTGCCGCTGGGACGAAGAAGCTATTCAAGGCATTTTTGGCACATTGGAAGCATAACCAACCTCGATTCATATCTATAAAATCATCTGTAGGCTAAAAACTAAATAGTACGATTTTTAAAAATTGAATATTTTAATTTTTAAACCGCAATTCATAAAATAGTATATTATGCACCTGAGCGAGGTTAGGCGATTCTGGAACGAAAAACGTCTGTGACCCGAACGCAGCTTTGATTACAAGTTTGCGTGTGCCGAAATAGCCTGGATGAGCGAGGTGCATATACTATTTGTCGAACCACGCGGGAGAATAGTGACATTCTTTGCGAACTCCACCAAGAACAAGAAGATGTCTTGATCCTAGAGAGATACTTTTAGTAGAAGAAGAAATCTTCAATTGTTATAGTGTCAATCAGGTTTTCATGATTACATTTTTTGGAGTGTAGCTCATACGGAATTCTCGCTCCATAAAATTCAGAAATATGAACTGTCTCTTAAAGAATTTGAGATCTCATCATAAGTTTTATTTCTTAGGGTAATTTATCGTAAACTATTGTATAATACTTGCTCGAATTGTAGAGGTGTATTTAGAGAGGCTACAAATCCAAAATTGTTGGGAAGGTTAATTTTTGTAACCATATACTGTCTCGTGTTTGCGTCCGCATAAATTGTCATTTCTGAAAAAATATAGCAATTTTCACAATTTCTATAGGATATTTTGGAAGAAATCAAATTTGAATTCTCATAAACCCTATAGATATCAAAATGTATACAATGATGCTTATGACTATCACTACAAAGAACCTCTTTGCTAGATTATACTGTCAGTGCAACGGGCACTGGTTTTGATTATTAAAAATGCGAAGTCCCTTTAGATTAGGAGAACAATTTTGAAACAGCTTCATGAAAAATAAACATGAAAACGAAAGAAGAAATGGCATAAAAGGTTTGATAAAAAATGTTCAATTACTAAATTAAAAATGGAAATGTATAAGGGACGTTCCACGTCAAGTGAGCATGGTCAAAATTTTGTTCGAAATTCTGCATTGACAAATTGATTGGTATCCATCTCCAGAATACTCAAAAATATTTTCAGATTTTTAGGTGCATGTATGTGGAAGTTAGTCTATGCACTCAAAACCTGAATTATTCAAAATTTAACTTTTTTCTCAATTTTGAGAGCCCAAATAATCTTGTATATGTGTGGAGATGAAAAAAAGTTGAGAACAAAAATTATGCTGAATACTACAAAGATTATAAAAAAAAATTGTTTGACACCAGAATCCTCCATCTGGATAGGCTACTCTATTAATTAAACATGTTTCAACCAGTTTGGCTATGTTCGCCCACTTATTTTTGACCTTTCAAGTTATACGTACAAACCTTTGTTCGATAACTTGAAAATGGTCTCATACATTTTTTGGAGAAATTCCAATATCTCCTGCAATTAATTGTTTAAATCTGCAATATCACAATCCCCTTCTTGTTAGTTTCAACATATCAGGTCCACGACGAAGCTCGCAGTGAGGATACCATGCCTTCGGGTCATCAATCTCAGCCAAACTCTACAGATATGTTCCCTGACACTGGATCAAGCTACCGGTAGAGTTTGGAGTTCCAGCGCTGCCTTGTTATAGAACTTTTTATGACTTTAGACTGAGGCAGCTATATATAGATATACATATCTGCCTTGATTTGTCTAAAATTCACATAATTTTCATAATTTCATCAAGAAAATGATGTATTTCACTTTGTTTGGTACTATGAATAAATATTAACTCATGTGATTGACTTATATTGTGTGAACTGCAAGGCTAAGGTTGGAAAAGCTATTGACCGGTTGTCTCAAATCACATTCCTGGTTAATGTTTATAATTTCATGTGTAAATAACTTGCATGTGATTTGAGACCACCCGTCAACAGCAGTTCACACATCATAAGTCAATTACATGAGTTAATATTTATTCATAGTACCAAACAAAGTGAAATACATTATTTTCTTGATGAAATTATGAAAATTATGTGAATTTTAGACAAATCAAGGCAGATATGTATATCTATATACAGCTGCCACAGTCTAAAGTCATGAAAAGTTCTATAACAAGGCAGCGCTGGAACTCTAAACTCTACCGGTAGCTTGATCCAGTGTCAGGGAACATATCTGTAGAGTTTGGCTGAGATTGATGACCCGAAGGCATGATATCCTCACTGTGAGCTTCATCGTGGACCTGATACGTTGAAACTAACAAGAAGCTTCTAGGGGATGCTGATATTGCAGATTTAAACAATTAATTGCAGGAGATATTGGAATTTCTCCAAAAAATGTATGAGACCATTTTCAAGCTATCGAACAGAGGTCTGTACGTATAACTTGAAAGGTCAAAAATAAGTGGGCGAACATAGCCAAACTGGTTGAAACATGTTTAATTAATAGAGTAACCTATCCGGATGGAGGATTCTGGTGTCAAACAATTTTTTTTATAATCTTTGTAGTATTCAGCATAATTTTTGTTCTCAATTTTTTTCCATTTTCACACATATACAAGATTATTTGGGCTCTCAAAATTGAGAAAAAAGTTAAATTTTGGATAATTCAGGTTTTGAGTGCATAGACTAACTTCTACATACATGCACCTAAAAATCTGAAAAAATTTTTGAGTATTCTGGGGATGGACACCAATCAATTTGTCAATGCAGAATTGCGAACAAAATTTTGACCATGCTAACTTGACGTGGAACGTCCCATAAACATAAGATGAGTTACCTCAACGTAGTGTTTCGGAACATTAATTCAAGTTTAGGTTCAGAGTAATTTTCATTATTACTTGGCCCTTCCCACTGCAAAAAATTGTTGGAACGAGGATCTTCGAAGGTCTTCGATGGTATAATAGGCAGCAGAAACGAGAGTTTCTATCGCTGCACTGTCTGCAAGCTTACGTTAACAGAGTAATTATTTTATTGGCTACCATTTAACATTACACAGCCAAGGCAAAATAATTAAAATACTTAGTTTATAAAACACGTGCATAGGATCGTAAAAAACATGCAGTAGTGTTAAAATTGTAATTATGGTACAGAGCTTATGCCAGTAGACTTACAGCGACATCTGTTTTTACCACATCAAACTAGAGTCTGTCGAGCCTCGGCACGATCGATAGTCGAGGGAATCTCGAGCGGAAAACGTCGATATTCTCATAAGGTAACGTACCGATTTCATACAACAAGGCTATGAAAAGGAGCTTTATTCCTGAGAAAGGGGATTCTTTTTCTCTCTGAAAGTGTCATTTTCTTTCTGAAATAGTATATTATGCACTCGAGCGATGTTAGGCGATTGGGGCATGAAAAACGTTTGCGATCCAAAAGCAGCGAGGATTGCAAGTTTGTGCGTGCCGAAGATGAGCGAGGTGCATATACTATTTTTCGTACCCCGCGGCAGAAAAGTGCCATTCTTTGCAAACGCCAGGACGCAAAGTAGGCACTTTACTGCCGCTGGGACGAAAACATATTTTCGTCCCAGTGGTAGCAAAGTGCCTACTTTGCGTCCTGGCGTTTGCAAAGAATGGCACTTTTCTGCCGCGGGGTACGAAAAATAGTATATATGCACCTCGCTCACCTAGGCTATTTCGGCACGCGCAAACTTGCAATCCTCGCTGCGCTCGGATCGCAATTGTTTTTCGTGCCGAAATCGCCTAACCTCGCTCGGGTGCATAATATACTATTTTGCTGACAGTGACTAGGGTGACACTGATTTGATCTATATATTAGGGAGATAACACATTTTTCGTAGTTCATCATCATCGTGTGTACCACGAAGATTTAAGAACCATACTTTCTGCTGCTGAAGATTTTCAAGTTTACTTTGGCATTCAATCTTTAAAATTATCTCATTGCAGTTATTAAAAAAGCTTTCTCTTTGAGAAAGCAATAGAAAAAGTTGTACGTAATCTATATTATTCCATATTATTATTTGATCTAAACAAAAAAATTTGCTCTTACCATTTTTTCATAGACAATTTTTTCACAAAAGAAAACACTTTGCTTTGAATACCCGTTACTTTTCATATTTTCAAAATCAATATACACAAATACGAAAAGTAACTAATTTTTAACATTTTTAATTCAAGTTATTTGATAATATTAATAACGATAACAATAATTATGACTATACGAATCAAAATTCAAAATAATAGTTTTGGTTAAAGAGACTACACAACATTTACAAAACTGCATGTATCTATTTTAGACAGTGATTAATCAATCCTCATTTAGACCCATGTAAGAAGAATTGTTTCACTCAGGTTTACGATTCAGTATTGGTCTCTGTTACAGTCCCAATAGTCCCTGAAATTGAATAATTAAAAGTCATAATTTTTCTGTTTAAGTTCTTAACTTTATTTATTGCTTATTTACTTTAATAAATACATATTTCGCTTTTCTTTATAAATTAAATTACTTTATAGGATAGGATAGCATTTGACGACGCAGTACTTTGATATTGATAAAATAATTTGTTGTATGTATGTGTAAATGTGTATATATATATTTTTACTCTCTTTGATCACGACACGTACGTGTGACATCTTTTATTTTTTATCCAAAAAAACTCATGTACAATTAAAATAATGTTCATTGAAAAATAATTCTCAGTTGGCTCGCCTCACTCGTCCGCGCGTGCGTTTTTCCACTTTTTTCTTTCATTAAACATGTATAGATCTTCCAACTTCGACATATTTTTCGGCTTCTCTGTCTCTCTGTCTGTCTCTCTCTCTCTCTCTATCTTTCTCTCTTTCTCGCTCTCTCTCTCTTTTTATCTCTCACATTTGTCGAGTATAAGTACACCAACAATAAACTCTGCCGTATAATGTATATCAATATTTCATTTATATATATCTATAAATATAATAATAAAAACATTTTTTTGTCGTTGAATAACGTCCCGCGCGTCAATCGTAGGCCTAACCCCTTTTCTTATATATCTTCTACAGTCCTTATAGCCTCCGTCGTCATTGAGATATAATTATATAACATACGATATGATATTGCCGTCCTTTGTTTACTTAAATATCTTTTGTAACGAGTTCCCTAAAAAAGAAAAATGAGGGAACCCCCGGTGCTGAAATGTTGGTGTATCGTGATAATGAAATTATCTTGATGATGGCTGCGTGTTTAATAGCTTCGTATATCTTTTTTTCAGTTTGCTTGTTATGTATAAATATATATATCTATATATATACTGGGCTTCTCTCGATGATGGTGATGTCTAGGCAAGTATGTGAAGATGATGGTCTTGCATTGACGCTTGTCTCAATTTTTTTATTCTTTTTGTTACTGACGCTTACGCTTAATCGAGAATTCAAGTATGGTGACGCGCTGGCTCGTTACAGGTCACCAAATTCAGGCGCAAGGTCGAAGCGTGGCGGGAATGCGGAACCATCAAACTGGGGTTTGTTGAACGCTGGTCGGTGTGGCTGTAAAATACAATTGAGTTCATTACTGATCTGATGTAAAAGTTTAATTTTCTAATGCACGACCATTACTACTGAACTTTGATAATTATTTCCATGTTTTTGACTTTGATACATTCTACTATTCAAAAACGAAGTCTGTCATCAAGTTCAGGAGTTCTTTCGAGCATGAACTTCACTATTTTTTAAATTGAAAGCTAATACTATGTAGCTTGTAAAATTAGTCAATGAATGAATCACAGTATACTTCATTATTCAACATATATATCGTACATATATATTTGTATGATGAGCTAAATTTAATTGTGTGAATATAGGATTATTCTCAAAAATAGAACTAATACTATTGCAAAACCATACTTCAAAATAGTTAATGATATTTCTTGATAATTCTAATCATGAATCGATAACCAAACATATGAAAATTATATTGGAGTTATTGATTAGTTTCTGTAATTTGTAATAGGTATTACTATAAGTACGATAATAAAGGGAACATGTATTATGTTAATCGTTGGTTCATGTTTTAGGAGTTTATTTTGTTGATACTTTGGATTGGGTACATGAGAATGCTTTGAAATTCAAAAAATTTACTACTAAATTGATAAACCTGTTCTAGAATTAGTATGATTTAATGAGTTTACTGAATTATAATAATATATTCAATCTACATCTCTTGATATACAAGATTGGGTGAATCATTCAGGGTCTGTCGAGATGAATTGATCGAATGATGGATACCATTTGCAGACACATATATTGTAATTGATAAAAACGTTTCAAATTTAGGAAACACACTAACAACATCATTGTTTTTAGAGGTGGGAAACATATAGTCAATGAAGAAAATTGAATGTGATTGGTAAATTGGATATCATAAAATGGAATTTTTTTTTTGTTAAAACAAATTTTAACTCAAAAAATGTTTCGGGGAAGAAAATTCTCAAACTGCCTAAACAGAAAGAGAGAATCAAACATTTTAGACGAATATTCAGGATTCTGGATTGTTATTGGAATTTCTCTTGCGAATCTGTCGAGTTTAGTATTCTACTTTGCAACTCACTCAAATTTCAATTATTTGAGTGTAAAGTCGTCTGTATGCGACAATTTCAATTGATAAACCACGTATCTCGGGTTAGAACAAAAAAAATTTGGATTGTTCATCTTTGCAAACGTCCAGTCATTACTATTCCCAAGATTCGCAAATAAAAATATTCCAACAGATGCAGATTAATTAAAAAATCGATGAGATGTACAGAGTTATACGTGTGCAAATAACACGCTTTCACCACTCAGAACATTTAAACGAAACTCTTGTAGGTGTTCCAGAGAAAATTTTTGGACTTTCTCGTCTGTAACAGCGTGTTTCATGTGGGACAAACTTACATGAACCGGCGCGGCGGTTTATTCCAGCGCGGGCGCCTTACGGGCGGTTCCCTTCGTTCCGGGCTATATCGAGACAGAATATCGAATGAGAAGCCTGTTATGACCTCTTCTCTCTCTACATGTTACACATGGTTGGTGGGTTTTAGCCGTTGAATGGCATTGCTTTAATTTCCGATAGATTGTAATAGAAATACGATTGTTCTTACAATCGTAATTCTTTATAGTTTTTTTTTCATGATTCCTAATTGGATGAAAGAAAAAAACAACAAAAGAAGAATAATAAGACCGAAAGGAGAATATTGAAATTTTAGAGGACAGAAGAATGAGATAATAGAAATTCGAAGAGAGTTTGTTGGGAGAAAGAATCAGACGAGACGTACCGCTGGGCTGATGCCACGAGCGGCGCTTCCACCACGTCCACCCTTGGTGCGGAACTTGGCAATCGCCTGCTCGGCAAGGTCCGCCCTCTCCTCAGCTTCCTCGAGCTCTTGTTGAGCCTTGCGGAATTTGGCAAGATTGAGCGCGGCGATTTCCTCCGCCTCTTCTATCTGCCTCTTGTACGTCTTGATCTTCTGTTGCAGTTTGTCCACGAGGTCCTGCATGCGCTCGTGGTTCTTGCGGTCTTCGTCCGCCTGAAACAAGCAGATCGGTCGTCAGGACATTGAGGGAGCTAGTGCAGGGGAAGGGGGTTAGGTCTATGGCTACGCACCTGGAACGCGAGCTCCTTGATGCGGCGCTCGGATTTGCGCAGGTTCTTCTGTGCGTCGGCGTGTCTCCTCTGCTCGCCGTCGAGCTCGTTCTCGAGTTCGCGCACGCGCTGCTCGAGCTTCTGAATGGCCTTCTTGCCTCCCTTGAGGGCGTTCGCTTCGGCCTCGTCGAGGCGCACCTGCAATTCCTTGATCTGAGTTTCGAGGGCCTTGCGCAGTTTTTCTTGGGTCTGTGCGTGATCCTGTTCTGCTCTCAGCTCGTCGGCTAGTCGCGCTGCATCGACCATCGCCTTCTTTGCCTTCTCCTCTGAGTTCTTGGCTTCGTTTAATAGCTCGTCCAGATCCGACTGTAAAAAACATGCTCGTTACCAATGTATCTTTACTGGAATAATTTTGGTTGAATTGATTTTTCATAGAAACGTGTTTGATCCGAAAAAAAAAGAAAGTGTACCTTAACAATAACAAAATATCTGAAATTCGAATTCGACCACGAGGAATCGATCGAGCTATTAATGATACTACAATAAAAGCAGGATGGATTTATATCCATCAAAACTGTCGGAGCAATGAAGAATACCGGCACGGAAAATGAAAGAAAAAGAATAGATACTGACATGCAGAGTCTGGAGTTCGGCTTCGAGTTTCCTCTTGGCAGCAGAGATACTGGCGTTCTGTGCGCTGAGCTCGTTGAGCTGTTCGTGTGCGTCGGCGAGCTCTTGCTCGGCTTGTCTGCGGCCACGGTCGGCCTGTTCGAGGAGCTGGCGGCTCTCCTCGAGCTCGTTCTGGAGGGCATTCGCGCGTCTCTCGCTGATTCCGAGAAGTTCGCGGGCCTCGTCGCGTGCCCTCTGTTCCTCCTCGAGCGCGGTCTGGACGTCCTTGAGCTGCTGTTGGTATCTCTTGATGTTCTTCTGTGCCTCGGCGTTGGCCTTGTTCGCGTGGTCCAGAGCGATCTCGAGCTCGTTGATGTCGGCCTCGAGCTTCTTCTTCATGCGCAGGGCCTCAGCCTTGCCCTTGGCCTCGGCCTCGAGGGAAGCTTGCATGGAGTCGAGGGCACGCTGGTGGTTCTTTCTGGTGTTCTCGAACTCCTCTTCCTTCTCTTGGATGCGTCTGTCGATCTCCTGTCTGACTTGGCTGAGTTCCAGCTGGCTGCGGAGCACCTTGTTCTCTTCCTGCTCTAGGGCTGCCTCAGCTTCCTCCAGGGCTGCCTGCAGCTCGTCCTTCTCGGCCTCCAGTCGCTTCCTGGCCTTCTCGATCTCGTGGATGTTGCGGCCACCCTCGCCAATCTGGTCGAGCAGATCCTTAACCTCGTCCGCGAGGTTCTTGTTCTCGCGGCGAACAGCCTCCAGCTGCTCCTGGCTCTCCTCGTACGCGCCCTTGAGCCTGAACAGCTCGGTGCTGTAGTTGCGGCACTCCTTTTGGCTGGCGTCGAGCTCCGCGGCGAGGTCATCCACCTTGAGCTTCCATTCGCCGATGATCTTGTCGAAGGCCTTCTGCTTCTTCTCCGCGGCGTTGGCGATCGCGGTGGCTCGGTCGACCTCGAGCTGCAAGTCCTCCACCTCGGTGGCCAGGCGCTGCTTGGTCTTCTCGAGGGCGATGACCTTCTGGTTGAGCGACTCGATCGTCTCCTCGGCCTCGGCGAGGCGGCACTGTAGCTTGCGCTTGGCCTCCTCGAGCTCCTCGGCCTTGGCGACACCCTCGGACTCGTACTTGGTGCGCCACAGCTGGGACTCTGCGTTGGCCTTGCTGAGTTGGCGTTGCAGGTCGGCCTTGCCCTCGGCTTCCTCCTCGACCTGTTCGCGAATGTTGTCCAGGTCGTGCTCAAGGTTGCGGAACTTGCCGAGTAGGGTGGCACGTTCGCGTCCCTCTTCGTCGGCCAGGCGCTTAGTGTCTTCCAGTTGCGTTGTGAGTGAGATCTTGATCTTCGACAGCTGGTTGACCTGCGACTCGGCCTCTTCGAGTTGGCGGAGAAGGTCGCTGTTCTCAATCGACAGCTTCTTCTTCGCCGCGTCGAAGTCGTTGACCGTGCGGGTCAGCTCTTCGATCTTGCCCTGGGCCTCGTTCAGCTGGTGTTGCAGCTGCTTAGCGATCTTCTCCTGGGCAGCCTGTTGAGTATCGAGTGAATAACATTGTTAGTATTTTGATTGAATGTTCTGCCATTCGTGTGACAAAAATTTGCATTCAAATGATTTAATTTTTCCTATTATGGATTCATTTAGAATTTTACATCGTTTGATTGATAGATCAGAGTAATAAATTCAATGAATTCAAGTGAGTGCTTGAAATATTAAACCATTTCGAAAGCAACGTTACAATTTTCAATGCAAAAGCAAACAAGCAAGCAACAAGCAAAGGATAGTGGGGTTTAGGTATGACTATGGCGTACTTAGGAGACCAATTCCACGACAGAACGTGGAAGGATGTGGGAATTATGAACGATGCTTGTAGAATTATGCAAAGCAGTTAAAGTTCTTCTGGTTCCAGCTGCATTGCATTCACAGCTTCCTGCATTAATTGCGTTAATGATTTTGCCTTCAGCTGTAAGAATAAGTGGGAAGCACTTTTTACCTTCTCGTTGCTAAGGTGGTCGACGGAGCCACGGAGGTCGTTCAACTCGCTGAAGTACTGAACCTTCTCTTTCTCGATCCTGCAGATAGATCATGGAGTAAAATAAGAGGGAATAGTGTTAAGTGTTAATACAGATGATTTTTGCCACTGATAATATAAAATCTCTCCTCCAGATCCTTCCTTTAAAATCCCTACATCGATAAAAGAGCTGTCAACGAATCAATATGTTGGAAGATGGAATGATCACTAGATGGAATGTGTGGGATAAATAACCAAAGGAGATAAAAACAGTACATAGAAAACTTTGTTTAAGACAGAAAAAAAACTCTTCACGGTCGAATATAAGGTAACAAGTATTAGGTATGGTGGAATAATGGATATACGGGGGGGGGTGTAATTTTATCATATATAAATGATGATACAGTCAAGAAAACGGGACCAAGATTGTTTCAAAGGGATAATAGAAAAAAAACTCGGGAATCATGCGGACGACATTCCGAATGTCTACCTTCTCTCTCGCGACAACATCGACCGCTGCACGAACATTGTTAAGCTCTACGTGGATGTCATTTCGACCTTTCTCAGCCCTATTGAAAATATGTATGAATTATTTTCTCTGTGCATATTATGTATTGTCAACACCTCGGTCTAGGTCTATTTCATTATTTGATTCGACCATATCTCATCTAATTATGTACGATACAAAACTAATGAATAATAGAAGCAACACTTGCCTAGCCTTGATCTTGTTGAGCTGGTCGATCTGCTCTCCCATCTCAGCGACGGCATCGTTGTGCTTCTTGCGGAGAATGGCGAGGGCAGACTCGTGCTGGATGTTGGCTTCCTCAAGGTCCCTGCGGAGCTTGCTCAGCTCAGCCTCGCGCTTCTTGTTGAGCTCGATCTGAGCAGAGGTGGCTCCACCGGCTTCCTCAAGACGCTCGCCGAGCTCCTCGAGCTCGCGGGCCAAGTCACTGCGCTGCTTCTCAGCCTTGGCGCGTGCTTGTCTCTCGGCCTCAACCTCCTCCTCGAGTTCTTCGATGCGGGCTTGCAGTTCCTTGACCTGCTTCTGCTGCTTGCCGACCAGAGCTTGCTCGTCTTCGAGCTTGGCAGTCAGGGAGGAGAGCTCCTTGTCCTTGCGCTGGATGGTCTGCTCGAGCTCCTTCTTGTTTCTCTCGAGGTCAGCGACGGCTTCCTGGGTGAGCTTGAGGTCGCCCTCAACCTTTCTCTTGGTCTTCTCGACATCGGCACTGTTATACCACACAAATTATGTTTCTATCAAACGATTCCTTGAAATAAATATCAAGGTTTCATTTTGGTGAGGGATCTTACCGGGATTTCTTTTCGCGCTCAAGGGTGTCTTCGAGTTCGTCGAGGGTCTGTTCGAGCTTTAGCTTGACCTTGTTGAGGTGGTTGACTTTGTCCTCAGCGGCTTGCAATTCCTCGGCGGTCTTCTGGTTCACCTCACCCTGGCTCTTCTTCTCTTTGTTGAGTTTGTTGATCAGCTCATCCTGGTGGGCGATTTCGTCGTTGAGGTTGCGGATCTGGTGATCCTTGGTCGCCTTGTCCTGTTCGATCTTCTGGATGGTAAGCTCGAGGTCTTCCAAGTCTTTCTTCAGGCCCGAAATTTCTTGCTCCAACTTCTTCTTGGACTGGAACAGGGCGTTCCTTGCCTCCTCTTCTTGTTGGAATCTGTCAGTGATGTCCTGCAAGTCGAAGTTTGATTATGAATTCTTCCATATCAGAATTGAACAGTATTCAATTGATCATAATATAGAAAAAAAAACAAACAAATCATACAATTCATTGTTCATTACAGAGTGATTCATTTTAATTAAATATGATTTATTGATTTACCAACCAATAGCAAGTTCGTATGAATCGAGCTTGTTTTCGTAACAAATTTTCATCTTTCCATTCCATTAAGAATTTTTTCAATGAGTCAAATATGTATAAATAAAATTTGACATCGTATCAAAAATTTAATCTACTTAAGTCACCACTTGGGAATAAATATACGAGTTTCTCCTCACACGAAAATCATAAATTATCGAGACGCTTGTCCGAATACTTACATAAACATATATTGCATATTAATTACAATCAGACGTATGTAATGGCTTAGCTTTTTATAAACACATCTCACCCAAAGCGTGAACTGGCTCGCTTAATGCATCCGAGCGTTCACGGTATCGAAGCTCCAGTTTCCTAATTTTCGCCTATAGACTTGGCTCGCGCGACTCTTTAGAGAGTGCGTCATTAGCAATGTAATTAATCGTCATTCAGCGATAGGAACCTGCGGAGCTCTATCCAAGCCCTATTTCGGAGCACATTAACTGACGTTTATAATGCCATATGATCTTTCTCATTAATTTGAAATCCAGTCGGGTATCTAATAAACGATGAGACCGGCAAGATGAATCTTGATACTGCTCTGAATTTCTTAATCTTTTTTGGGCGAGAAAATGTAAAAGCTTTCGAAAAATATTTCTTGATAAATTTTCAGGCATTTCATCTGAATTTACACTCTGCAGGAAATCAACAAGGCTCCGAACGTGGAAAGGGATTGACCCACATAACGAGTAATATACACGGTTACAAATTGATGTATGTGAATTATGCTTCTACACCCGAAAATTAGCCACTAATAGGAACACGATTTCAACGCTCTTGCACTCAAGATCTAATAATAGTTACTTCAGTAAGTACAAGGAAATATAGACTATTTTTTCGAATAGTAAACGTATAGGGTCTCAGTGTTGACAGATGTAAAGTCGAATAAAATCAACGATCCAATATTAATCATTTTTCACTTTGTTTTTGAACTTTTGGAACTCATCAAAGATAGAATTAATTATTGTGAATGTAATCTAATTGGAGCAGAGTCTTCAAGTAGATTCGACAATTAATATCTGCGAAGGACTTGATCAACTCAGTGTTAATGATGCATTTCAGCTGTCTGTCAGCGAGGTTCGACCGGTCGTCGTTCCACTTCATTCTCTGCCAAGGCTTACGGCATCCTGATACGCGAGCCCTCAGCTGTTTTTTTCTCTCTCTCTCTCGGGCAATGCATCACGCAGATCTGCAATCGCTATTAATAAGCGCCACACCTGTTCTCATTCTCTTCCGGTCGAGCAGCAGGTGTAAGAAGGGAAGGTTCTTGGCCACGCCCACTTTTAATAACCTGGAATAACTGGTGTGCATCGTCGGCCGATAAATTTAGAAAATCCCGAACACCTATATTTCCACTCACTCATCACTCGCCGTAAATGGAGTCTCCACATTTGCGTGATTTGTAGCTGGGATAAATTTTCCGATTTAGAAGGAAACCATATAAATACGAAGATTTGGTTTCGAGAGGTAATTTTCTCTATTCTCCATACTTTGTCGATATTCCTAGGACCAATTTTATCAATTTCCTTGGTACTTTTCTAGTGAATTATTTTACGTAACTTTGGTGTTAAATTTGCGAGCCTTTAAAAAAAATGTGAAGTACAATTCTAAAAATCTAATTTGCATTAAGATATTCTAATTTCAACGATGGTTCGTACATTCGACATTTCAAAACGTAAAAAGCTTCGTTCCGAGTGGATGCTCTATGAGGCGTCGCATCGTCATGCTGATTAATGACGGGCCGTGCATCCGATGTCGCAACACAGCGCGTGGGCCTCCCTCGCCCCGGAATTAGATATGCGCGCCTATCCAGATATCCGAGGCGCTCATCCGAATTTTTTTCTCCTGCGTAAGAGCAGGGGCTAATTTTAAGCGTGGCCCGTAAATAATCTGCGCGAGTGACTAACGCTCCGCGGCATCCGCATATTGTCGTGCGTGGTACCGCCGTGTTTTTCGCGCTGGAGCCCGTGTCGTCGCTCTTTTACCCGTCACCCTGCCTACCCACTGCTCCTCCATACTCTTTCCCGATTAATTTTAGAAAATCAGTCAGGCCCTTGTACGGGCGACGGGGGGGCTGAAATAGTACCCTGTGTGGGAGTCGTTGTCGACGGCTGAGCGCAGCGCGACTCTTACCACTGCTGGAGAGAGAAACGCAACAGTGTCTTGCTCTTGTGTAGCGAGACTATCGCTGGAAATTTGCAGTATTTTCAGGGAAATAGAATTAAAACATTGCCGAAGATGAGAGAGAAGAAAGAATGCTTGGAAATATTACTTAATCCACGAATGACGTTTCTAGTTTCCCGGTAACTTTTATTTTTAGATGAAAGAAATTCAAATTCCAGCTCGTGATTTCACTACCAAGTGATCCCGTCTAAACTCGTGATCCACGCAATATACTGCTTCTAACACGAACAGATGGTTTCGATTTCGAACTTTTGAAAATAAACACAGCCCGACCATTGGAGTCGCAAATTTATTTCGAGGAACCGGGTCTGTTTGCCCACTTGCGTGAATTCGAATCCAATTATCCGGTATTTCACCGGAAATCTTTGATAACTCGTGAGAAACGATTTTATCAATCTCTGAAGTGATAATGCCAATCAACTTGTGGAAAATTCCTTCGAAATGTGCAATAGCTTAGGAGATTCTTGTACGCGATTTCATTTGAACTTGAAAGTATTGTGCGATGCTTGCAACGATCATTGACAGACGCAAGGTGGAATGTTGTGTAAAACTCCCTTGCCTATCACGAACTATTGCGAAATCAGTGGCTGTTTGGGTAGGTTGCGCCATCAATCGCATTGTTTTGTTGCGCTCCTACTTCATTGACGAGCTTTAGTAACTGAGCTGTTGTCATAGCAAAATGCAACCTCGTAGTAGCCCTTAACCTATTTATCATGTTTTCCGCTTTTTGACACACTGTAATTTTTGTTCTTATACACGATCCGTTTTTTCTCTTCGTAATCTCGTCACGTGTCAAAACGGTTAAATTTTGAATGAAATTCTTATTTTTAGAAGAATAATTTTATACATCTAAATTAATTCAATCCAAGTTATTTCATAATGTTTTTTTTACGGATTCTAAAAATTCAATAAAGTATGATCAACGGAGAAGTTGATAAAATTACAGTAATTTTGGAAACGATTCAAAACGTTTCAAGTGTGAAATATTTACGTACTAGCGTGCTGGATTAATGATTGAACCTATTTTTTCTCTGAAATCTTTGATATTTCGGAAATTTGTGTATTTCATATAAATCTATGGCAACGAGAAGTGGAACGATTACTAATATGTATCTTATAATTTTAGAACCGAGCAATCAGTCATCCACGTAGATTCGTATACTGTACACAGATACATATGAATATTTTGTCACTATCCCAAACTTGATAAAATTAAATCACTCTGCAACGAACGTTATACCCGAATCGTTTTTTTTCTCACTAATTGAGCCGAGTTTGACTAGGAGGAAGAAAATAGTGCGAGTACTCACCGACAGCTGGGACTCGAGGTCGGCCTTTTGGGCTCCCAATTTGAGTGCCTTCTCCTGGTACTCCTGGAGCTCGCCCTTCTCTCCGTCGAGAGACCTGAGCAGAGTTGTCTTCTCCTCCAG
This sequence comes from Aphelinus atriplicis, assembly GCA_020882685.1. NCBI lineage: Eukaryota > Metazoa > Arthropoda > Insecta > Hymenoptera > Aphelinidae > Aphelinus > Aphelinus atriplicis. The sequence goes on from CM037073.1 coordinate 3,258,236, forward strand.
GAGTTTGGTGTTGAGCTCCTCGAGCTCGATGCGGAGCTTCTCTTCACGGTTGAAGGCTTCTTCGAACTTGCGGGCCTTCTCCTCCATCGCCTGGAAGTCCACGTTAGGCTCAGACACAGTGTTACCCGACTCGGCCATTTCTCACTTCTATCTCTTTTGCTAATATTTCTCCCCGACTAAATTCTCTTGCTTCTTGCTCTCCTCGAGGTATCAGTCTTTGCTCACACGTGGAATGGACATGGGTCAGTGAAAGGATAAAAATGAAAAACCGCAGGGCTGGTTCGGCTAGGGCGAAATCGACGCGAGGCCACGGGGCCGCGAGAGAATCAGCGTACGACTTCGCGTTGCGAACTAGAGCCGATCGGTCAAGGCCAGTGTGTCGAAGCCCTTCTGTCTTGCTGCCTTATCCGAAGAGTATCGGGTTAGGCGGGCCGGGACAGGTATCCACGCGTATGTGCATGCGATCGTTGGCACGCATGAATCCGCGCGGTCGAATGGTTCGTTCGGTAATGGAGTGCTCGCGGGTCTTTCCGCTCGAGAACTGCCTCCGGTGTTCCGTGGCTCCGAACTTTTCTACCCTCTCTTCGGGCCGTCGTCGTCGCCTAGAGCTCGCGCGTCTCACTCTCGGCTCTTCCCCTACCCCGTCGGGCCTCGGCATCCTCGTCGCTTCTTTAAAAATATTTATAACCGATCTCGGAACGCGATCTCTCGCGGGCGCTCGCAGAAGGCGATCCACTGATTAAGAGTGGACGGCTAAAAATATTCGGGCGAATCGCGCGTGGCTCCTCCGCCTCGAGCTATAGAGGGGAGCTTTCGCCTCCAGCCGATCTTTCTCCAGACGCTTGGAAAGGAGAGCTCTCCAGCACTCAATTCTTTTCATAATCTGGATACAGATTTAGATGGCTCGAGTGAAATCCAAGAACTCGCGTACTTTTTTGTCTTTTTCTTTCTTACTTTTTGTTCATATTCCAAATTAAATCAGATCAACTATTGCACTGGAAGAGTCGCCGTGAGTTTTCTTCTTTACCCAGTCATAGAATACGCCGTTAAAATCAGAACAATCAAGAGAGAAGAATTTACAAATAGTTTCATTTGGTTTTTTTTTCAATTTATTGTTTCAAATTTTGATTCTAAAGCATAAAATTGTTCCATGTAATACAATTCTAAAATCTTAAATAAGAACTCTGAAACGAAGCTACTACGATATTTATAATTCATTAAATCTATTTCCATTATAATTACCATTCTGTGATATTTTTTCTTTGCTGAGAAACTATTTTTGAATCACTATTGATGAATCATTCAAAAATTCTTCGCGTTCCTATATCGATTTAGATTGTAATCACATAAAATAAGATTATGTATTCAAAGTATTTTTATTCAAATATTAATAATATGTGAAACATATTTGTACCAAAACTCTTGATCTATGAGTGACTATAAAAAGTGCTTCTAATGCGCATTAGTTCTACACTTGTGTTTCAGGAAAATGTTTGCAATTATGCCGAGGCAAATTGAAGAGATTGAGAGAGAGGGAGAGAGAGCAAGAGATTAATGACGGGAGAATTTTAGCATCCCTAATATTAAAATACTATTTATGAGACTTGGACTTGAAGTAGGAATGATTCAATATTAGATACTAATGAAAACTTGCATGAAATTCATCGAATACCAAGTATTGCATCATTCATTCTTTCATTAAAATTTTTCAATACCACTAAAGTTTACAGCATCTGAGTTTTTGAATCGTAATTGCTTATAATGAGCTAGAATAATTGTATACAGTTGTTCTTTTTGAAAATTAAGCGAGACATGGTAAACACCACCTCTAATCGAATGCCAAGATCCCGAATAAAAATTGAAGCAATAGAATTTCAGCTGGATTAAGGAATAAATATGAGAGCAGGGGCGTATACTTACGATAAGCTCGTCTTCGATGCGAGTAGCATTGAGGAGTGGCCTGACCTTCTGCCAGAGCTTCCACCATGGCCAGGTGCGCAACTTAAGGTATCTACGCAGATTCCTTTGTACGACTTGTAGGGCCAGGCGCTGTTCTTGCAGGGCCTTGAAGTCCTTACGTGCGAGGTAACCTCGTACGTACGCCTGCATCCACGAGACGATTTTGCCCAAACGCTCGTCACGGAACTCTTCCATCTGACCCAAGACTCCGGCGCGGAAGAATACCTGTTGGATCACGCGCAAGCAATGTGCTAAATTAAACACCAAGTTCCGTAGCTTGACCCCGTTCCCGACATTTAGCCTTATTTTGCCCCATGGCGACACTTTGCCAATCGAACCGTTCTGTTACGATTGATTACCGATTCTCATGATGATAAATTCATATTCGAGTATTATTTTCAAAACTTAATTTTCAATCAAGAACACTTATCAATTACGGTTTTGGAAAGAATTTCTATGTCACAAAGTGTCGGCATTATCTGTTTAGTTGTGAATGATATAACATAGCTTGCTTCGTTGTTTGAAGCAATGTATCGTCATCTCCTACAAAGAGCAAATTAGAGAATTTTTTTATAGTTCCATGTTCCCATACATCAAGAGCTAAAATTACGTTTTATTGGCAAAATTTGAGTATTGGATAACTGTATGAGATTTTTCTAATTTATCTTATTTGTTTCGTCGGAGACGACGATATAAATATGTTAATGATGGAAGATATTTTTTTGATCGGTTACCTTTTTAAGTATATTCAAATTCTGCTGGATAATTAGAAAAAAATCAAAGGAAATACTTGAACTGACCATCGCTAGACTTCGAATAGAAGTTGAGTTCTCTTACTTTGTTTTTGTGAAGAAAAAGAAATACAATAAAAATTATCCATCAGTTCAAATTTTTCCTAAGCGAAAAATGATTTCAAAACACGTAAGCTGGATTATTATTTGGGCGGATTTGCGCAAAAAATAGCGAGCTGGGTAGAGTTTTTCTTTGGAGGTTCGTTAGTTCACATTGCAATCGTTTGATGGTCAAAGCTGGTAATAATTTTGTCGTTTAGGAAGCCTCAGACACTTTATTCCAATAATAAAAGATTGGAGGAGTTAACACATCATGATTGTTAGGATGCATGTGCGTTAATAAAAACACAAATCATATATTATACTTCTTTCAACATTGTAGACACTACCACGTAAATTTGAAAAAGTTGTCTTATCGATAGAGAAAAATTAGATACAGGGTATAAAATCGTGTCTTCAATGCAAAAGAAGCTCCACCCGCTAGTCAGCTATTGATGTACCTTGCTGGCACCTAGACGATATTGGTCGGGTGTTACAATCTCATCAAGGATAATTGCAGTAGCTTTCTTAGGATCCATGCCATCTGTCACTCTTTTGGCGCACAGAATTTTGTATCTGCGTTGTACCATATGAAGTGAAGACAAAATGATTGAGGTGGATACGTGTAAGGTACGGACATGGATGACCATATAAAAAAAGAAGAAAAAAAACGACATGTTTGTGAGAGGTGTCGTTTGAGTTCTCGATTCTCTGATATGCAAGAGTACATGAATTTTTATTGCTATACAGAGAATTAATCAATCATAATTACATCGTTAAAATCCTTGCTTGGTAGAAAAATTTAAAAAGTAAGAAACTACTCATTGCTTGTGATTTTCATAATAAGTTTGAAAAAAACTGTATTCGAGTTTCCTCTGGATATTTCAATTGGTGCTGGAACAATTTGTAGCTCTGTGTGTATTTTTGAATTTAGTGAAGTTCGTAGATTGATATTTACATGAAATACTACTTGATTAAGGTTCTACCACTTCTACTATCTTCATTTGATTTATACACTATGAGTCTCGAAATTCTTCCATTTTTCCCTTTGTTTGATCCAGAGACGTTACTCAAGAGGTATAACTATTTAATCGATTCATGTGGTCTGAGTGTGAGGGGTGGGCTGTAAACATCCATGTACTTTTCTAATACTACGGGTAATTCTGCACACATCAGGATTGCATACAACATTCACATGTAGGCTGGAATACTCGCCCCGTCTTTTCCGGGCTGTTGAATGAAAATTACTAACTTATGAACACAAGGATAAAACCATCACGCAGTACTGTGATTTTGGGTCAAACCTTTATATTAAACGAAATGGTAGTCGTCAGTCGGAAACATTTTTCTCCATTTTAAAATAGTGAAAGTAAACGAATATTTTACAATTTGTATGCTATATTTGAAGGAAAGGAAAAAATTTCCAGAAAGATGAAACGAAATCATCATTATTTTAAAATTGGAAGAAAAATACGATGCAATCTGACAAAGATTTAGAACGAAAAAACGAAAGATGATAGTGGAAAAAATAGAGAGCTGCTCTGCTGGAATAGGCAAATGAGACATGATAAACCGTGCCTTGGTGTGTCCAAGACGATATTGCTCGGGGTCTAACTGAGCTCCTTCCAAAATGGCTGCAGCTGCTTTTTTCGGGTCACCAGCCGCTGCATCACAGGCTGCCGGCGCAATGATTTTGTACCTAAAGGTGTGGTCGGTGATGGTCGGGATATTTGCACGCACATAAAAGAAGAGGGCCAGGATTTAGCCCAGATTAGTACGAGGAATTCTAAAATCTACTTATAGAAATTATCGGTCTTAGGTAGATCTTAATTCTAAGTATGAACTTTACTACTACTGGGACTTATTAGGAATCTATGAGGGTATTGCTTTGGACGTTGGCTGCTTCCCCGATACCAATCTCGCTGCTTCTATTTGGTGCTGCATTTATGTTAGGACTTGGTGATGGTTCAAAACAAAGACGGCACGGCAAACGGGTAAAACAACAATTGGGCTTGCGCACGAAGATGGGGGTAAAATTTCTATCGGCGGGTTTTTTCACTCTTCTCTACGAAATAACTAATATTTGAAGCATGATGGATTGAAACGTTATTGTTTTTCTCAATCTTGATAGTGATTAGGAAAATTCATCGAATCTACTATTTCGTACAAATGTGGAAAACTTTTTAGATAGAACCACAGATAAGTTACACGGGATGATAAATTCAATTTCTACGGGGATTATGATCATGAAAGGGAAACCCAATAATCTACAAACAAAGTTTTAAAAAACTCGGGGTTTCTACGAATATTATACTATGACTAAGAGAATGATGTAACATTGTGAAACACATTTTTGGGGTAGACTGATGACTTCTAAATACATAAATCTGTTCAACGTTTTTGGGAGATATCAACTAGCCTTAGTGTGACCTATCCTGTACATGTCCGGATCTAGACCGCAAGAATCGAAACAGGCTTGAGCCGCTTTCTTGGGATCACTTTCTGCCGCCATTGCTGCTGGCGCTAAGATCATGTAACTGCATGCCAAAAAATTTATGTTTACAATGGTCGGTCCTTTCAGCGATTAACGTTATGTTCATTCAGACTAGGATTTTTTATTCTGTTTTCTAAATGGGGACTAATAAAAATGTTGTTGGAGCATACTACGTACAACTTCAATTTGTTATAGAATGTATACAAACGAGGTTTCAAACATGGAAATTGACTTGTACATTTTCTGACTAAGCATATACCCTATAACAATTTTGAGTTGAAAAATCACAGCCAAACTATCGATTAACTTGAGAAACTGTGTAGATTATCATTTTACAAAAAATCATACCGTAAATTATGAAACTAACAATATTCGTACCATATTATTTTCAAACATGTATATAAATTTTCAAATGTAGATAATCTATTCAGTTTCCGATATGTACTTCTGATGTTAACTATAATAATCTATACTAATGTTGATAAAAAATGATGAAAAGCAAATCTTACCGGAGCTTGAAGTCGGGATAGACCATCCTGTTGGGGAAACCTTTACGGCAAATACGGATGCCTTCAAGCACACCGTTACAGGTGAGCTGATGCATGACAAGATGGGAGTCAATGACACCTGCCTGCTTCAACTCGTTGGGAATGATACAACGGACGAAGTGAGGCTGAGTAGCTCTCAGAGTGGTCATCAAGTTGTTCAGCTGGTCCTTGTAGGACGACGACACAGTGGCGAAACCACCTCCCTTCTTACCACGGCCACCGCCGCCTCCCTTGTCGGCACCACCAGACTGACCTGGATGGTCGGCAAAGATTTCAACCAGCAGTTTGTTGCTTGATTTCTTGTACTGATCGACAACAGTGTCGTTCAGCGGGTCCTTGTTCTTCTCCAGCCAGCCGGTGATGTTGTAAGGTACCTACAAAACACAAACGCATTCGTTACTCCGCATCTGCTTTGCGTTCTGAGATAACAGGACGAACATCCTCAGTTTGATCCGACGAACTTACGTTGCCAGCATAATGGCCGATGGCGAAGTGAGCAGCTATCTGGCCAGGCTTAGGTGGCTTGGGCTTGAGGAAGTTGGGACTCTTGCCGAGATGGTTGTTGTTCAACTTCTCCTCGAAGGTCTTGTCCGTGGCTTTCGGGAACATAGACTCTTCCTCAAGGATGGAGAGGATACCCATGGGCTGTTTGTCGTGAAAGCAAGATTCAAATCATGCATCAGTATTTTTTCAACGGTACATCGTCATAAAATTTTATGAGCATATCCAAGAGTAGCGTATTCTTAAAATATATATTTTTTTTTCTTTCACTCCTCAAATGATAAAATTACAATAGCAAAAACTTGAAGGTTTCGTGAGAAAAATCTACAGATAAAATTGCGATGAACAGATTTCGAGGGTTAATACGAGTGTGAATACTTCTTGAAGAGAAAATGAGATAATGAACTCTCAGAGGGCAACAACGACATTTTTTTACAATTCCAAAGCTATACAATATTTAATTACGTTATCATTATTCAGATGATATTGTATGATATTATCATAAATTTTAGATGAATTACTACGATGTGAAGGTGATGATTTCAATTACGCAATTACTTTTCGCCGCTACTCTTAGTGCTTGTTTAATTAGATAGTCGCATTTTTTGTCGAGCATATTTACGAACAAATCAATCATAAATTTAAACGTGATGTTTAGAAAATCTGTAATACTCGACTCAAAAATTGATCTTTTTTCATCCGTAACAAAATTTTGGAAACGTAATCAATACTCATAAGAAAGAAGCGTTTCAATACTTTTTTCTCGTGACAATTGTAGGAAAACTTGATATATTTAAGTCACATGATAGATACAAAATTAATGACAAATTTTGATACTCTACTTATATATTTTGACTCATCATTCAACCACAAAGAAACAGATAAAAATGAATAGAAATAGATTTCCATCAAAATTCAAATCTATTTAAAACTACAGCTGATAACTTCGAGAATCAAAGGGATATTTCTTCCATTTTAAGATGAAATTAGAATTCAATTTGACACTGATTAAAAACTTTGAATTAATGATTCAATTTTTTAAATCTAGTACAATATAACATGGGCATCAAATGTTCTCTTTCCAAGTAATGTTACGTTTGAAAATCTACATTATAAAAAATAGGTAATAATATATATTGTCTTCCTCGGTTAGAGAAAGATTTTATGACAGTAAAAATTCAAGGAAACGTAAATAGAAACAATAAGCGCTGCACATACATAAATTTAAACTATACATACTTGTGAGAAAACATTTACGAGCAAGCCTCAAATAAGGCCGACGGCATTACGCATACTCGTTCTGTTTAATACTGCTGCTGCGGCTGCTGCTTTTGTTAAGCCGTTAAGTAAGTAATGCATTGAAGCGAATCCTTACCTTTTCGATGAGTTCAATTGTGGTTTGCAAATCCATACCAAAATCGATAAAAGCCCATTGAATGCCCTCGTGTTCGTACTCTTCCTGCTCGAGTACGAACATGTGGTGATTGAAGAATTGTTGAAGCTTTTCGTTCGTAAAGTTGATGCAGAGCTGCTCGAAGCTGTTGAACTGGACGTCCGTTAAAGTGGACGTCACCGTTCATATTGCGCAAAACATATAGAGCACATAGAGAAAGAGAGGAGTTCAAATACAAGTAAGGAAGAAAAATTGAAATAGAAAGTCTAAAGCTTAGAAGGTATTTACACGTCTTACACGTATTTTATTACGTTTTACCGCTTCCTGGGTCTTCAATATTCTGTCATCTGAGTTTTTACCTCAAAAAAATTGATATAAACTCTATGATGAAAACGTAAAGGTCCAAAATATAAAGTTAGGTATGAAACCTATAAAAGTAAATATCAAGTTTTTCGTGGTGACTGAAGTTGTTGTGAGAGTGTTCGATACGATAAGATCATGTGCGATATGATAAGTAGACAGATTGAACAAGATAGAAAGAAGATTCAGCGGAAATAGTGTTGGAGATGGTTAAAATGGCATGCTTTCGAGATAATGGTTAATGAATTATGCTTTCCGCTCTCGGAACTGCATTAGCATGCTCTGTTTAGTTCATCTAATATCGGCAGATGAATTCATCGTCCCCGGAATTGGTCTACGTAAATTTTGCGTTTTATCGTGGACTTCGATCTCCCAGAGATGGGTCGACCATCGTTATTGAGTAATACCTTCTCAAGCAAGTCAATAGTTTGTTGGAGATCCATGCCAAAGTCAATAAAAGTCCACTCAATGCCTTCACGCTGATATTCTTCCTGCTCAAGGATGAACATGTGATGGTTGAAGAACTGTTGCAACTTCTCGTTGGTGAAGTTGATACAGAGCTGCTCAAAGCTGTTGAACTGTGTGTATGTGCGTTCGAATACGTGCAGTGCGGCGACGATAAAACAAAAACATAAAAAAGGCGAGACAGTGGTCAGTATACTGTTTTTGCCGGATGCATGTGATATGATGAAACGAACAGGGGATACACGTTAAAGGATGACGAACATTTTTAGTCAAGTTGTCTTCAAACCTGTTCGACAATTGTTTCAATCAGGAAGTGAATGTTCTTATTGATTCCTGATTGGGGGTTGCGGATATGTGTTTTGGATAACCACTGACATGATAATGGTTGAATAATTTTAGAACTCAGAGCCAGGATTAATGTTTCTTTTATGAATTCTTTGATATTCGAATGGATTCGGAGTTATCACTTCATTTTTTTTTCTTGTAATTGAACGTTTAATCCAGAGCTCTTTCAAGTACAATATTAATAACTGGAATGAACGGACACGTTTTTAGTGCCGTTGGTCATCATGATCCCAATGAAAATGAATTCGTATTGGTTTCATTTTTAGAGTTATTATCAGTTTTAAAAGGAGAGCGTTTTTCACACGCTTGTTGGTAGGAAGAGGGGAAAATGTCACGAAGAAATGGTGAAGTAGTATTTAATGTGAAGATAGTGAGAATAGACTTGGTAGAGAAGTAAGGAAAGAGAAAGTTGAATAGATTTAGTTCCATTCGGGTACAGATTAAGGATATGATAAAGATTCAAAGATACTCAATAATGTCATAGTACACTAATAAGTGACATTCTATGATAAAGTATCCGTTCATCATTGAGTATGTTTCGTGGGTTAACACAATTTTTTTAGACGTAGAAATATGAATGCTTGGAGGAAACAGACGTAGCTGTGGGTACTCGTAATATGTACCTTCATACCAATCACTTTTGCATTATTTACGGAACAAGACTCTTGCTTAAGCTTCAGCTGCAGTTGCGTATGTTAAACAAGTCAGGCGTTCTGGATTCAAGGCAGTATTTTCTTTTGTCCTTATATTGGTAGAAACCACACTTCATTGCTAAAGAGTACGAGGTCGACTTATCAAACGTCCGGAGCCTCTTGGACGTTTTTCTCTCAAGGTTTTACTGATACCTTTTCTATGAGTTCGATACAAGCAGCCAAGTCCATGCCAAAGTCAATGAAGGCCCATTCAATGCCTTCACGCTGGTATTCTTCTTGTTCAAGTACGAACATGTGATGATTGAAGAACTGCTGCAACTTCTCGTTGGTAAAGTTGATGCAGAGCTGTTCAAAGCCGTTGAACTGCACGTTTTGAAGGAGCACGTGTCAGGTGGTAGAGACAAAGAGAAAAGGCCACATGATAGAAAAATGTGAAAGCGCACGCTTAGGAAGTTCTTGGATGTTCGTCGTCGAATGCGAGTACTATATTACTAATGGCATTTGTGTAAGTGATTTCTCATAGAAATCGTTGTTTCAGAGGTAATATTCTCCATTTCATACTGTTGTTCGTCTTCTCAAACTCATAATTGTTGAAGAATCAATGGATGGTCCTCGAACTTTTGAGGGACAGTCCACGTCATAGTTTTGGGTAAGAATATGTTAGCCAATGAAAAAGTTGCTGGTGGAAACAAGGACAACATAGGAAACGATTTGGGGAATAGAAAAAAAAGCAAACGATATCACATATTGACGGTAGCAAAGACGGACACGAGGACAGACACAGATAGACGTGAAAACAGTGGACGATCACGATTTTTTCATTCCTGAATTCCGTGGTAAATTTTTCAAAGCATTATCTAGACAGACAGCCGAGGCAATACAGTAAGCCGTTATCGTGCTGTTTATTGTGCTCGATCAGCTCTGATTGGAGCGAGTCTGTTTGGCCCTGCTCGACCTTAGGAAAGCTCCGCTCGTGAAGTACCTTCTCTATGAGCTCGATACATGCGAGCAGGTCCATGCCAAAGTCAATGAAGGCCCACTCAATGCCTTCTCTTGTGTACTCCTCTTGTTCGAGGACAAACATATGGTGATTGAAGAACTGTTGAAGCTTCTCGTTCGTGAAGTTGATACAGAGCTGCTCGAAGCTGTTAAACTGTTCGAGAGCAAAGGGCAATACAGTGGTCAGATTTTTTACTGATTTTGTATCTAGCAACCTTCTTTGCTTGTCATTTCCGTTGACGATCTTTTGCTTTTTCATCGTTACGGCGCGTTCCAATTTTCATGTATGCTTGTTAAGGGTCTGCCTCGGTATAGTATATCTACTATACATTGCATTTGTATTTTATGATTATTCACATTTGGATGGGCAACGCTTTTGGCGTGTATAGGTTACATGCTTCCGTCCTTTAGTCTGAGCTGACTCATTTTTATATTTTACTCATTTTGAGGGATAGGCCAGACAAAAACCAGGTAATATAGAAAGTTTCAGTTCTTCAAAGACAAACATCAAAAAATGCATTTAAATGTATACATGCAATGTTGATATATTTTTGAGTTAAAAAACATTATTCATTTACTTTTCAAAATAAATTAATTCATGAACTGAAATTTCCTATCTCCGTTTACAACACTGTCTCGTTCATTGAGAGGTAATTTTTCGGATGAGAGTTGTTTTATCCTGTCAGAATGTCCACTGTTTTATACCTCGATATGAAATATTTATAGAAAGAAGTAGAAGGGTGGGGGAATCATTCTTGGGGAGCAGGGGAAAAACAAAAGTTTACCTTTCGAACAAATGTTCGCCGCTGATAAATGGCCGTCTCTGGAATGTCATTTGACACGATACATCTCAATAGAGTTGTGGCGTTTGTTCACCATAACGTTCCTTTTTCAAAGCTTGAAGATTGAAAACTTAAAACCGACCACACTCAGAGTGAATTTATGAGAAATAGTTCGATGAATATTATTTACAACATGAATCAATAATCCATGTCAATGTAGGTGAACTAGCAATCCAGTATTCTTTTGGAATTTTTGGATATAAAGTTTCATGAGCATCTGAAGGATATGTACTTCAAATTATGGGGTTGAAAAAAATTCAAGCATGGTAATGACTGGAAACGATATTTCCGTGATAATAGCATGGAATTTTATGCTATTAAAATGAATGAGGTATCGATTCATGCCAATTGAGTTTGGAAGAATCGAAATGGTCTAAAACGGGTTTATTCACGAAAAAGGTAGTTGAATAACTTTTTGGGTTTGCACAGGTTGGATAAGAAAGAAAACCGGAGGTCGTGGGGGACTCTCTACCTTTTCGATGAGCTCAATACAAGCGAGTAAGTCCATTCCAAAATCAATGAACACCCAATTGATGCCTTCTTTCTTGTACTCTTCTTGTTCGAGTACAAACATGTGATGGTTGAAGAATTGTTGCAACTTCTCATTGGTAAAGTTGATACAAAGTTGTTCGAAGCCGTTGTACTAAAGGTTTATGAAATTGACTATGAATTTTATGGTCTTATTAGGGTGAAGTTTTTCTGTGGTAGATTAAATGTTTACGATAACGTTTCGATGTAATACTCAATTATGTCAGTCAGTTTTGTTTGTTCAGGGGTGTATAGGACGACGATGTTCATCTTTTTTATGGCTCACTAACGTAATCCTGCTGTATTTAGGGCTTAGAATTTTTACTAAAAATAAAACCCCACTATGCCAATACAATTGCATTATAGTTCTTGTTGGCGTTTGAACTAACGGGTTTTATTTTCAATATTTATGTATTCCTTTTATAGTCTATATTCGATCCTTCAAAGAAGTGAATCAAGAGGCGATGTTTCAATTTAACGAACAATATTCAAGTCTATGAACTATTTGAAACATTCGACCAATTTCAATAATAATGAAACAATTGGAAAATTACATGAGAAGAATCGAATATAGAAATTGTAAGTGTATTTGTTTTCGTTGGTAAACTTACGTCGAAGATCTCAAAACCAGCAATATCCAGTACACCAATGAAGTGTTGACGTTTCTGCTTGGTGTCTAAGGTTTCGTTACACTTCTTCACGAGCCACTTGAAGATTCTGTCGAACATGGCCTTAGACATGGCACCGACGGAGTAGGTGACCTGATCCTTGTTACGACCCTGGGTTACGAACTCGTTACCGACCTTGATTCTCGGCTTCAGCAAGTTCTTGTACATGTCTTGGCAATCAATACCGAGAAGTTTAGCCACACGTTCACCCTCCTACAGTCCGGAAAAAAGATCAAGTTCATGAGGATTCTTACATAAAATCACTACTGATTTCAAAGCGTCTCATGGAAGTGCCAAACTCACCTCAGTACCATCAGCCTCAGCCTGCTCTTCTCGACCCCTCTGTTTGAATTTCATACCACCCATGTGCATGACAGCAGCGGTGATCTTATAGATGTCATCCTTCTCTTCTTGGGTGAATCCCAAGACGTCGAAGGCTTTCTATATTATATTTGGAAAAAAACCAAGTCAGTGTTTATTTTTTATAACGGTGATTTGTTGTCAGATATAACAAATACCTAGAACTTCCATACTGGATTTTGAATTTGAATTTTTCATCAAAGGTCTTTGTTAAATCTGACAAAAGATGTATCAGTGCAGAATCTTATGATCACTCAACGTAGACGTGACATAAAAACATGGAAAGCAAACAATCAAAGACAATATGAGACAAAAGGCGTCAAAAGCTATGAAAAATACATGTGAAGCAGCGATCACAAAAAATTTAAGCATCATATTTTACACGCAACATATAGTAGAAGCATATAAAGCAGAGCATGAAAGCAATATAACTTTGAACTTCCTTTCAGCGTTTCATAAATTACTTATAACTACAGAAGCTCAATCTACTGATCATAATACTGATCTGCTCAAGGTAAATGTGATGTTCTCTCTGACACTGTAATAAACTGAATAATCTAAAATTTTCAGAGGGACGAGAACAAGACACTAAGAATAAAAATTAATCAAATAAAGCAGACAAATTTGGGCAAAAACCACATTTTTGGGTTCTCGAAAAAAATCGTGTTCGTTTCACGATACTTCCGCTATAAACAACCGTTCTGGTACTCCGGCATCTCTTATGGCACAGGAATATGAATCATTAGCAGCTCCCGCTGCTGGTGTAGCTTTTTTCGGCCTTTCTATCATTGAATACTCAAGGATTTTTTTTGACTCGGTCAAACAACCATCTGCATTCTTATTATTCATATATTTGCTTGGAAAACGTCCATTGAATGAATAATTCAAAAAATATGTCAGATGGTTGCAAAGATTTCATTTGAAGGATTTCTCCAATCTTATTATGGAGTTCTGCGGATAATAGAGGGAATGGTATTTGATGCCTAGAAAATAATGGCATATAGAGAATAACAATGAATACTCTAGAAGAAATAAACACAAAAAATTCATTGAAAAAAAAACAGGTGGTGTGGTGGGGAAATACTAAAACCAAACAATGGAATAAAAATAAATAAAAAAAAAGAGAGGAAATTGAACGACAAAATGTTCAAAATCTAATTGAAAGGGTCTATATTATAAAAGAGATGCAGAATTGTAGTTGAAAGAGATTCAAACGAATCTGAAAATTTGGAAAAAAACATTTTGGTAATGAAATTCAACTACGATTCTTTATAAAAAAGTATGAACAAAGGATAACAACTTTCATTTTCAGGATGCGAATTATTTCCGTCATTGGGTTTTAGGAAGGTATTTAAATCCAAGGATCATAAAACTCGAAAAATTCTCTAAATTGAAGTTTCGTAAAAGGGGTAATAAAAAGAAGAAAAAAAACTACAGGTTCTCTCAGTGGAACAGGACTTACGTCCGTAAGGGACATTTCCTCGTTGTCGTCGATGCCAGGGATTGTAATCTTTCCTTGGGATACGTTGTAATAGTCGTAAATGTTGTTCGAAAGGAAACACATTTCTGTGGAGAAATTTCATGTTGAATTAAAATCTGTCCTACGATGTTTTTCTACATATTCTCGACCTCGGTATTGTTCTGAAAATTCTGTCGTGTTTTACCCTGCCATAATTTTTGTTTTGCTCAGCATCGGCTAGATTAAAGCAGCTACGGTCGAACCCCGTTCCATCTTCTTCGTTCCGCGTACAATCGAGTCAATTCATCAAACCGCGATTCAAGTGAACCGAGACGATAGAGCAAGGTCGGAACCGTCGGCTGAGCAAAGGTGTGATTTTGATTGAGAGCGTATCGGGGAGCGGGACCCGCACTTCGGTGTGTTCAGTCACGTCAGCTGTAAATCTTCAGTTCAGTTCGTATTGCACAGCACCAACTCCCGACTCCTGAATCAGCCGAACGCCGTTCCCGTCCCCCGACGGCGGCAGCATGCGTGCACAGCGTGTTTTCTCAGTTCTCTTTTCGTAGGGCCCCGAAGCGAGAAGCTGCGCGCACGACAGGGGCACAGCTCCAGCATCCCTTCAGTCGCGCTCTTCACAGCTTATCGCATCGAAAAAACTCCTCAATATTTTTATAGGTCATATTTTATCTTTAATGAGCTAAAATTTAGTGTAGGTTCGTTTATCGGATAATTTGAAAATACGGACACCATGCTTCTCATGAAATTTCTAATTGATCACGATGAATTTTGTTCGCGTCTTTTCTCTAATGATAAAGTTCTATGAGTATGAACTTTTCGAAATAAATGTCTGACTAGACATACTCCCAGTCTACTTAATTCAAACAATATCATCTGGATTGACTTTGATATTTTTAAAGTACTAACATAAATGGTGTCCATATTCAGTGTTTATTCAATCTTTAGGTATAAATTTATCTGGCAAAAACATTCAATAATCTTATAATCTTTCATTTTATTCTCAAAGTTTTCAATTCGTATACCTCAGAATATATCAATCAATGATTCGAGTCAATAATTTCAATTTTACAATTGAAGCCATCGAAGCTATCGAATCGAGATAGAGACATTCTCGGAGTAGGCGTGTGTGAAGTTATTGATTTTTTAAAAATTTAATGATAATTAGGTGAAAAAATCAAAACTTCAAAAAGTCATCGCGAAAGCTCGGATAAAATTAATTGTTTATGTTTGAAAAGGTACGTCATGAGAGACACGTTATACTTTGCATATCGAGGAACTATGGGGTGAGTCAGGAGGAAGGGGGTAGGCGCTGTGCGGTGCAGTTGCGTCTGTGGACTTACGTCCGTGTATTCCAATTCTTCCGCGTCGTTGACCCCGGGAATTCTCGTCTTACCCTGGCTAATGTAGTAGTAGTCGCCGATCCGGTTACTCAGCAACGTCATTTCTGCGTGTCCAAGTGTGCGTGTGCGTGTGCGTGTCAACGAGTACGAGCGCGTGTACCCAGGGGCTCTCCGGAGTACACGCGCGCGTACACACGACTCGAGTAATATAATTATAAACCCGCGAAACGGGGCCACGGAGCTGTGTTCACAGGGCGACTGTTGGAGGCGTTTCTTCAACGCTCACTCGTCGCGACGGACGAAATCGGATGCATTCAAATTTAAACGCTAATGCGTGCGCGCGTTATATGATTCGCCGAATAAGTAAGGCCGCGGCAAGTCTCCTCGACATGTTGTACGAACATTTTTGACGAACGTTTGAGAATTATTTCCATCGCAACTGTTCTCGTCCGTCGCAACAGCGAGTTGTTTTTTTTTTTTGGCAAAATATTACAGGAATATTTTGCCAAAGCTCGTGGTGTAGAATCGTCGGGAATATAGATGAATCTGAAAGTCGAGAGTCGGTTCTGACGATAAGGGTGAACGTGTGGATCATGGTGTAGAGAAGATAAAGTTCGTATTTAATATGTTGAAATGTTTCAGTGGACCTGATGCATATATATGTATATCATATCATTTCTCTCGGTTCGATTTCATTTATCGACTAACCACATTTTGTTCAGAAAATATATATATTATTTCCTGAAGAGCTTGTCGCATGCGAAAGAATCTGTGTAGCCGGCTGCTGCGCTGTGCTTAGGCTAGATTGTGAGAAAATGTTACATTGAATAAAGATGATTACATGATGATTTGCGACAGATAACAGAAGGCTTTGAATGAATACAAGAACAAGATGATTCTCGAAATAGAGACAGAAGTATGGTAGCCAGCGAATACTGACAGAGACAGAAAGATTTAGACGAGATACGTTAGAAAATAAAGACAGAGACAGATGAACACTTATACATCTACGGAGACGAGTAGTATAAGTCAATGTTGGCACACCGCGCTTGACTTTATTGCTGACGAGTGATTTTGTGAAGCTCCTCTTCCAAGTATTATGAAAATTAGAGACATTTTACTCGTTTGAATATTCATCTATCGACTCAGTCCCGACTTGGTTAGATAATACAAGAAATTTAACTATATTCAATTTGTACTGTAACACAAAACGCATAAGACGTCTCTAAATCACAAGAGGAGCGTGTGATTAATGAGATCAAAGAAAACAGACGCGTTCTTCGTTGATGGTGAACGCGCACTTACGTCCGTAATAAGCATTTCCTCGCCATCGTCGAGACCGGGTATTGTGGTCTTTCCTTGCGAGACGAAGTAGTAGTCTGAGATTTTGTTGGACAGCAGACACTTCTCTACGTTTTTGAAAAAATGAAACACATGCTTGGATGAGTCAACGAACCTTGGGCGACCATGTTTTATTGTGGTTTCGCCAGGGTCCCTGACATCGAAATCACAGAGCTTCATTGGAACATTTGCGCGTTTAAATGAATTGATATAAATGCTAAATTTGCATTGGAAGGACACGTAGATTCGAATTAATAGAAATTACTGTGTTTTGATGTGTCGCTCAGAGCTTTCACGTTCAATAAAAAGCGACAAATTGACTCAATTATGACTTCAATGTTACTCTGTTATTTCAATTTATCTCCCGTCTAATTTCGGGTTTTACTTTTGGGGTCGATCTAAACTACTTGAACTGAGGCCAGGATGGATAAAAATATTATATACATGTATGTGTATTGTTCTGAGCTTTTCGAGAATGAAATAATTTTTCCCCGTTTTTAGGGGCTCTCGATTCACTGTGCATCGTTTTCTAATTCGTTCATGTATACGAGTCTGTCGGCAGATACTAAGTTATGCCCCAGTTCTGTATCAAAGCCAGCAAGACCTGGTGTTGTTTTCGGGTGAGGTACAACTTATATCTCTTTCGCAGAGTCTGTTCCACTCTGAGATATTTCCTACGTGGATATGAACACAGTAAAATGTATTGTGGATGGATAACTAAAGGGACACACTCATTTCGACAGAGGAACTTCAATTTCATTCATATATATATATATATATATATATATATATATATATATATATATATATATATATATATATATATATATATATATATATATATATATATATATATATATATATATATATGTTCACATATATTTACGAAGAAATATCATTCCAACACGTGTCTGCTTCAACAAGTTTCATGCGTCGTTTGCAGTGCTTCGCAGTAGCTCGTGTTGAAGAGGTTTGGTTTATCAGTCATCAACACTATCCAACTGTAATAATCAGTATCTGACTCACACGTATAAATAGCGTCAACAAAGGAAAAAGTAACTAAAGAGGCGTTAGACATCACGAGACAGTGCGCGCGAGCGCGTTACTGCTGAATCAACTAAAAGTACGTGTACCAACTGCATTACGACATAAAAAATTGAGAAAAAAAAAGGTCATCCACAATAGAACGAGACAGTAACAAAAGTAGAAAAACGAAACGAAATAGCGTAAAGTCAAATCTGTGAGGTAGCTGAGAGAAGTGAAAAATAGCTGGACTGTTTGGTAATTAACGAGTAGCATTCTGAAAAAATGTTATCGCTCAACTTTGCCGCGTCTATTTTCTCATGAATCAAACTATTCTGAATCGATAAGCAAAACTTCTCTCAGCATGAAAAAAAAACAGTAAGAAGGAAGTTCGAGCCGCGCGTCACTCCTTACGTCTGTCAGATCGCATTCCTCGCCGTCGTCAACACCGGGAATCGTGGTTTTTCCTTGCGCGACGAAGTAGTAATCGTTGATGTCGTTTGAAAGTAGGCACATCTCTGCGCACGAAAGTAAGAAAAAGACACTAATGGACAATGTACATCAATCGTCTGATCGTTCATCAATAATTTTGGTAATAATCAAGTTGAGGAGAAAGTATATCAGCTCCAACAACTAAATTCTTAAACTGGAGATACCTTCTGTTGATCTGTTGATTCTGTTTCTAGACGAGAATCAATTTCTCCATTTCCAACACAACCGTGAAACACGAGAGATTATTATGGATCTAATCTTAATTTTTCATTAAACTTGACTTATACATATAAGAACTAAATCAAATGTTTGTAGGATTCATATATTATTCCATCGTTTTGATAACTTACATAAGTTTACCAATATTTTAACGTTTACTCGAACGAAAATAAAATACTAATTCTATCAAAGGATGCAGATAAAGTAAATTCATAAATATACTTCAATCAGTTGAATATTTTCGTATGGAATAGTATACGTTCCTAATGTAGCAAATAATCACTACTCATAAATGACCTTAAGATAAAATCACGTTGATGATATAAGTAAATATCGCAAAAGATTTCGTTGAAACACTTCATGCTTACCCTTCAGACCCTTGACAGCTCCGGACATCATCTGGTAGAAGATGTGGTACGAACGCTCGAGCGACTGTTGGGAAATGACACGCGCCTTCTCCAGCAGATCTAGCAAATTAAGAACACGTTCGGTAAAAATCGAGAAGAACACGCGTCGTATTGTTCGTATAAATAGATAAACAGAAATGAATAACTCACAGGTCTCAATATCAGCTCCGGCCAGTTTTCCAGAAGGACCGAAATGAATACGGATGAATTTACCCTGGAAGACAACAACGATAAGAATTCATGAATTATATTAAGATGTGATGTGATAAAGACTATTTTATAAAGACGTAACGTTCAAATAGATTGTCTGTTACAGCAAAAAAAAAATTCAAGAGAAGTAAAAGTTTAAGATTCAAAATTGTTTGAGTTTAAATATGATAGGTATCCTGAGCGCTGCTTTATATAAAGTAAAAAATTGAACTAGATGCAACTGAACCGCTAGTGGCATTACTAAATAATGCATCAACAGTTAAATGATTTTCCCGATTCAATGGATGTATCCCTGATTAATATTGAAAAATGAATACTTACGAAACGAGAAGAGTTATCGTTACGGACGGTCTTGGCGTTACCGAAGGCCTCAAGTACGGGGTTGGTCTGTACGACTTGATCTTCCAGGGAGCCCTTCTTCTCAACGACGTTGGGGTCTTTCTTGGTTGACGCACCGACGGTGGCGAAGTACGCAATTACCTTTTTCGTGTTCTCAGTCTTTCCGGCACCAGACTCACCAGTAATCAACATAGACTGGTTCTGGCTGTCTGTTGTGAGCAAGAAATAGGATTTTCAAATATCGTCTCCCCGTATGATATCCTCTGTCTAACGACGGTAAGTCGAGTCGGATACTTACTGGTCAACATGTCTACGTAGGCACCGTCAGAAATGGCGAAGATATGGGGTGGCACTTCACTACGCCTCTTACCACGGTACAGTTTGGCGCATCGCTGTGTGTATACAGGGTACCTCTTGTAAGGATTGATGGCCACGCAGAAAAGACCAGAGTATGTCTGCAAGTGAGAATTAGTCGTGATTAGACTGAAATATTAATTTAGGTTCAACGAGTCAGAACAAATCAATTCGATTCAGATGTCGCTGGACAGTAGCTATCTGATCAACATGTGCAATAGCTTTTGATTTGCGCATATACTTTGAAAGACAATCTACCACCATCTGTTTTTTTCTTCTAATTTCAATATGACAACGGTATTGATGATAATCAAGTTAATATATCTCGAGTAACATCTATTAATGTTTGGTAGACTGTCTTTTTTTATCAAACTTGAAACATAACACATGCAAAAGTTAATAACATTTTACTTGTAATTTGAACGATATTGTACATTTCAGTTTTTCGGTTGTCTTTTCAAAGAGACATCAATCGTGATTTCCTCGTATATTAAAATTTATAGGAGTTGAAAAAGTTGATTTCGTTCAAATTACAAGTCAACGATATACGATCAAGATTTGTACAATTAATACAATACTCAAAATCTTCTCAGTATTGAAGATTAGTTTACGATCAAAGTTTCGAAAGTTATTATAACTACTATACACAAATCTTACCAGTGCACAGGGAAATTATCTTGTGAAAGATAAGATTAGTTTCCGATTAAAGTTTCGAAAGTTATCGTAGCTGCTATACACAAATCTTCCCAGTGCACAGGGAATTTATCTCATGGATGTTAAGTATATTATGAGAAAGGACATTTGAACGCAATTCAATATTTCATTAAATTCAAATTCTAAATCTGTTATTTTTTTTTATGAAACAAGAGCAACTCGTAATGCATCGAAATCAGGCTCAATTCACTGAATTTCATTGCTAATCTCCTTCCTCTTTCACTTCGAAATACCAAAAGTCTACCAATATCAAACATATACTGATTACGTGACTGATGTAAATAATTTGAGTATTTTTAAATGCTTAGATAAAAAAAGTAGGCTATTCGTATCTCAAATAAACAAAATAATTTAAATTTTGGTGAGTAAACATGGTTTAAGTAAATTTAATCTAAATACAAAGTTTGGATAGGTCTGCTGTTCCAAACGTCGGTGACATTCTGAAATATATGTGATGAGAATTACCATTGTCTGTTTCACTTGGAATTTTCCACGTTCATTAGTAATAGTAACTAACAACCGTAATAGTTATTAATGTAATAAGTCTCGTTCTATTAAAAATTTGATCAACAAACTGCATGAACGAAAAAAAAAATTACACATCAAAGTAGAAATTTCGAGTGTGGTCAGACAATGTTGAGGGCATCGCAACACGTCATTGTGCCTTGCGCGACCCCCCGGAACACCAAACGGACAAAAAAACTCTCGTGTCAGCGTTGACTGCTGCACTGTTTTCAGGGTCTGGGGATTCCGGTCTTACGTAAATGAGCTTGTGGTAATAACGCTGCTTGAGATTGTGCAGGACAGAAGCGTCGTTGAGGTACGTCAAGTTCGACATGTCCTCGGCCTTCTCATACTTGGGCGGGTTCACTTGCTGCAGCAGGTCCTTCTTCACGTCTCTTACCTATCGCATGAGAAGAGAAAACGCCGCGGTTAGTTAGTTCTTGTGCTTAGGACACTTACATAAATGAGCTTGGAGTAGTAACGCTGCTTCAGATTGTGTAGCACACAGGCCTCGTTCAGGATTGTTAAATCGGCCATGTCCTCCACCTTCTCGAACTTTGGTGGGTTTACTTGCATCAGAAGTTCCTTCTTTACTTCCCTTCTCTGGAGTTACAAGAATCACGGACCAAGTGAGTTGGTGGGTTATTGTTTAGGTTAATCTATTATTTCCACATTTTCCGTGATTTTTTCCCCAGTTATTTTACCTTGTTTTTTGTTATAGATATTCATTTTCTTTGATATATGTTGCATTAAACTTGTTCCGGAACTTGATTTTCCGTTTCTGACTACCGACTAATTTACACTCTAGTATAGTTTAGTTTAGGCTGTACCGTTGACGTTAGAAAATGTGCGTTCGAACTTATGATTTTAGTCGTTTTAAAATGAAAACATGTTGAGCAAACTGAATATTGCGAAAGATTAACGGCATTGAAGGCTATTCCAAACTAGTCTATTTTTAATCCTGTCCAGAGTATTGTCTTATTCTTGTATCGCATCGATAAATAATTATTCTGCGGATTAATCGCTCAATGACAGTTGAACAGCTATGAAAGAGTCATATTGTTTATATTTTCGTCATATTGAAGATGGGAGCACAAAAAGCTCGTTTTCCATCAAGGCCTTCGAGGAAGGCGCTTTGAGCCTATGCCAACCAGATGCCTGTGCAGTTTCTCGTATTACACGCGACAGAATCTTGAAAGCTAAGAATATATGTGGCGTTTAAAAGAGTAGTCTCGTTTGAGACGTGTGAACTTAATTTGTGTTACTCAACAGCGCTTGGTAAAGACTACCTTTTTTCATAACGAGAATTGAAGTTTATTCATTGGAACTTGAATTTCACCATGACGCGAATGACTATGGTAATTACTGGCAGTCGATGCATGAAAATCGTTTTATCGTCATTGGGCGGATATAATTTTGGTATAGGGCATGAGAAACGACATGACGACCTTGTCTCGTTTTATTTCACTATCTTCACGTATTTTATCGCGCCATATAACTACGCTACATATTTAGCACGATCAAATTTTCATCTCTGGAGAAGTGTCTCATCCGACAATGTACACACGAACCGTCGCCGATGAAAAAGAAAAGCCTGAAAATCATGAACTCGGCCATCGCGAACAAGGCAGAGAGATCCGATGTGAATAACAAAATGTTGCTCGGCGACGGTGGGCTATTGCGTAAGCAGCTCTCGCAACCCACGCAGCTCCGTGAAAATACATCCCGGGTCAGGTCTCGCGGCCTCCCCAAATAAGCTGGCGCTCGCGCTCGGCTCGAAAGAATCTATCGCTGCCCTGGAGCGTAAACAGCAAGCGGAAAAAGGGACGCGCGCGGCCGGTAAGTTTGGGATCGCGCTTGGGCGAGCTTGCGTAAGAAAAGCTGCGCCGTTTCTTTCTGCAGCGCAGCGCTGGTGAGGCAGCCGGGCGGCCGCAGCACGGGCCGTCTATAAATAGCGTGACCCGCGTTTCTGCGTGTGGCGTTTGGGCGTTTTATTATTATAGCCGATCGCCGGTATGCCGGTGAGCCGCGCCACCTCCTCTCTGGCGCTGCCTGCTAACAATAGCCGCGAGCGACTCGGCTTCTCGAGCCTACGCGAGTTTGCTGAACCGCAGCTTTCGGCCGTTGCGCAATCGTTTCGACAGAGACCCGCTCGCCGACAGTTTTCCAATTTCACTTCCAAGTTGCCTCGCGGACCCCAAACCCCGCCGCCGCCGCCGCCGCCGCCGCGTCGATTATTTTTAGCGGCTTTTTAGAGGACGCCCGCTACTCGCCGTGCAATATTTGCAGGAGCTTTCTCGAGCTTTGCATCATTTCGAAACGGCAAGTATACGCGCTCCGATTCGATTCGAATTTTTCCGACGAGACGCGCGCCGGTCGAGTGTCTTCTCTTCAGCCGCGTTAAATTCGGAAGCTTCGAATTTATTATACGAATTAACTAGGACACGCGAAGTCAAAGGAGAAAACGAAGGAGAAGAGTGAAGAAGGTCGTTCGTCCGTTTGATTTAATTTCATTTCATTTCCACGGCGCACGGCTGGTACGGTTTTAGCTAGAAGATTACGGGGACTCGAGCAGTGGAGTCGCCATTAATTTTAGTCGGAGATTACTTTTAGATTTATTAAAATAGAAGCTTTCTCTCGATTTAGATGCGTCATATTTACCCTGCTTCAACAACAATGACTCGCTCTCGCTTGTATCCAACGTCGAATCGGGGACGCGCCTTTTTGCGCACGGAAGGGCAAAAGCACCGAGCAACATTGCAACGACCGTTTGGATCTCATCAGTTCGAAAGAAAGGAGAAAAATAGGATGAAAAATAAAAAGTGTATTTCGAGCTTTTTCCCCCTAAAGTATTTGAGCAAAGCCAAACAAATCCAACGCGATTCATGAACAATGAAGTGAGGCGTGGGCAGGTAAGGAGGTTGGAGTCAAATCAGCTGGTCGAGATATTCGCGAGTGCGCTTGGGTGGCGCTCGTAAGCCAATAGCGCGTAAGCCAGCGCGCGTGTCTGAGTATGGTCGCGGGCATGGGTTCCGATGCAACGCTATTCTGTTCTGGAAATAGAAGTCGGCCCGCGACCTGATACGGTTTGGCTGGTGGTTTTGTGAACGCCGCCGACGCCTCCTCTCTTTTTCGCGTTCTCGTTTCCGCTCATTCTCTCTCGGCTCCTCGTCACCCCACTCTTTTTATATATACACACGCATGAGTACGCGCCGCCGCCACCGCCGCCGCGAGTATATTCCGGCCGAGCTTCTTCTATTTCATTCTCCGCAGCGGGAAAGCCCGCGATCCGACCTTCCTTGGTTCCGTCGGACGTGGCATTCCGCCCCGAGACTCGCTTCGCCCGCGTGACAGCTGGGATTATCTAATTTGTCAAACGATTTTCTTCGTCGAGCTGCCCCGGTACGGGAAAAATAGCCACACCAGCAGACCTGCGCGCAAATTTTCCCGTCCCACTCGACGGGATCGCGCGTTTCGATCCCTCAATTATACCGCTCGAATGTAGTCTTTAGGTTAGGTCGAGCTATACTCGAGTAGACTCGAGTATTTCGAATGAAATGGTTATTTTCTTCATTGAAATCGTATATATATATTCGGATTTAGCTTGATTGATATTATTGGTGTGTCAGGCGGAATCGTATCACCCAAATGACACTTTTTCAAGATTTTAATGAGAACCGATTCAAAATGTATTTGGTGTGCACAGTTGAATCATACGTATGCCATGTTCCGAATGTAAAAAGTATTGATAATCAATTTTTTGAGAATTCAAAATTTGAATCTGAATTTTGTAGCGTTGTTAACAGTAACCGTTATTTTTAACGGCAGGGTATGGATTACGTGCTGATGAGATCATTCAATGGCTTTGTTTAGATTAAGGGGTAAACTTTGTCGGAATCGAATGGAATTCACTTTATCATTTCGCAATTTACCGGTCAAATTACAATTGCTCTTTGTACCAGCTGTGTATTAGTTTAGGGTCATACTGAACAGTTATTCAGTAATTCAAATATAATTTACAAGAAATATAATTGTCCATAAAATACAAGGGTACATTAACATCGTGAACGCCGAAAGTCCGATTCTAAAAGACGAGTCGGGCAGCGAGTCTCGAAAATACGAAAATTGGCCACGCGACAAATGCCACGGTGTTGTGTCACTTGGCAGTTGCAGTACTATTACGAGTCACCGTATTACGAATTAAACCGTCTCGAACGCGCAACGGTACTCACGGCTAGACATTTCGAGGCGCCCGAATTGCGCCAAGACAAGGAACGAAATAAAAAGAAAAGGCCCGACTGCTTTTGCGTTCTCAAAACGTTGATACGCCATTAGATATATCAAGTCTATTTCCATCGAGAGCAAGATTTAGTAGGCTTATCCAGAGCAACGTGTAGCCAACGATCAAATTGGCAGAGGCGGACATAATTGGAAGCCGAAAGCATAATTGGATCTCCATTTCGCGTTATAAGTTCTTCAAAACCGGAAATTTGATGAGTACCGATACGAAAGAAGCGATTTGGAAGGCCGATCGGTTGTACAAGTGCGGCGAAGGGATATAGTATAGGATGAGTGGTACATACCTCGCCACCGGCAAGGCCGACAGAGACGATATCTCCCTTGGTGGCCTTGATCTCACCAAGGAGGTAGCCTTCCTTTTCGTCGGGGATCCAGCAGGCCTTTTTCGCATCGTAGGGTTTCGTCTGGTCGATCCTCTTCTGCTCGAGCGAGACGAACAGATAGGGAGTCGGATCCGCATCCTCGTCCTGTTTCTGTGGAGCCGGCATCTTAACACAAGCCTGTCGGCAGCTCCGTCAGGTAAAAAAATCCAAAGAAACAAGCGGCCTCTATCCTATTAACCACTACGTCGTTGCGTCGTTTCGAGCGTCTCCGTTTCCTCCTCCTT
Source organism: Aphelinus atriplicis (assembly GCA_020882685.1). Taxonomy (NCBI): domain Eukaryota; kingdom Metazoa; phylum Arthropoda; class Insecta; order Hymenoptera; family Aphelinidae; genus Aphelinus; species Aphelinus atriplicis. The sequence goes on from CM037073.1 coordinate 3,284,507, forward strand.
ATCCTAGATTCTCTTTTTCTTTATCTAGTTCGTCGTCGTACTGCTCGTTGTTTTTTTCGTCTCTGCACTCCCGGGTGTCCCTCGCTGGCTTCGGTGGCGGACGGACTGCTTCTGGCGGCACGAACTGGGCGGCCCTGCGGACCAGACACACATTCAAAATCAGCGGTGGCGCGGTTAACCAACATGGCGCGCGCTCACCCCCCACTACCCCCTTTCCCCCGCCCCCTCCCCCCACCCCACTACCACCCTCTCCCCCTCCCTCCCTCCCTCGTGTTATTTCCACGTTCTCCTCTTTCTTTTATTTTCGTTTGAGTGCTGCACTCCTTATTCTCCCTCCCCCCCCCACCCCCGGACGCCCGTCGCTCCAACCGTCCTAATACCGAAACTAGGTTCGCCGTTTTAGATTTCCATCCTGGCATTCGGAAGTCAGAATGCGTGGAATTTGAAAACTCCGAATTGCCACGAGGCGCGTAAGTGGCGCGCTTATCCTTTTTGTCCCAATTGTCCGACTCGAACGATTTGACCGATTGGGAAAAGATTGGATTACCATCCTCGATCCTGACTCGGATTTCAAGGTTGCTACGACCAAGACGAAAATCAAGTATTTGGGTAGAAGTACTCTCTCTCGCTCTCTCTCTCTCTCTCTCTCTCTCTCTCTCTCTCTCTCTTTCTCTCTCCTACTACTCGAAGCACTTTTCGAAACGCAAACACCGTCAGAGTTCAACTCGAGGACAGGTTTCAAGTTTCGATCCCATCTTGTTCACACTGGTTCACTCGCGGGTTTTGCGTAGAAAAGATATTTCCCGAAATGTCTTTCATCGATTTGAAGGGATTAGACCGAGTATCGGTTATCGAATATAACTTCCGATCTCTGTTAACTGAATAACTGATCGATGTTCACAAGGCAGGTGATGAAACGTAGAATGTAATGAATATCGAAAATTTCCGCAATACCATGTTCGATTGCAAAGCAATAATATCCCCGGAAATGATAAACGAAAAGACTGGATAGTTTGAGGATGAATATTATTCAACTCAAGAAGTAATTCTTCGTCTGAGCGAATTCAATTTTCCATTTTTTTTCTTCAAATCTTCTTGCACTCAGCCTAATTTTTCAGAATAAGCATGTACAAAACGGCAATACGTAAAATATATTTATAGATAATACGATAGGCCGTATTAAACTGTGATTGGTATTATTAAAGGTTCGAGAAACTGGAGAAAAAAAATTATTATTTATTGAGAGTTGAAAATAAAGAGATGGATCTTATTATTTTTTTCTCATAACGTTCGCGTCGGAAACATAAAAACCAAGTAAGTCGTTCCGTTAATTAAAAAATTGCAAAGCAAGTGTGACATGGAATCGAAAATAAAAGAATAAAATAAGAAAATAAAATAAGAAAATAGAATAGATACATGTTATTAAAAATCATGCATTATTTTTAATCTATTGGAAATTCAGATTAAGTCGGAAATGAAAAAAGGTGTGAAAAGGGAAGAAACGTTTGATGCGAACCGCACATTGAACAAGAAAATTAATTATTCTCAATCAATTCAATCAAAATTATTCAATACGTTTGGTAGTTTGCCAACGAGACTGACGTATGAGGATAACTTGTCAAAGAAGTTATCAAGCAATGTATCACTTTGATCGAGCAATGAAATGAAATGAGTAAAAATCGGTTGCGGCTGAGAATGAGAAATATCACTAGATCGAATAGTATCACGAGCGCCGCGTCGACTAGGAAAAGAGACGTTGAAGAGTTCACCAAGTCGCCTGAATTCCGATGTAGCTATTCGCAGTCACTAGTTCACGTAACCATCGGTAACGTCCTGCATACAATGGCACAGAAACTCGCCGATGCAACTGATGGTCGGAGCCACAATCGGTTGTTCAACAATCCGCAACCAGTAGACAGTCCTTATGAAGCCGGATTCCAATCACCAGTAAAAGTCGAAAGCACTCGCACAACAGCTGTTCTTAATCTTCTCGGTTAATCACTCACTTGTTCCTCTTTGCTTTAGTCTCTTGGTCGAGCCGAACTTCCGGTAACAGAATGTATATCACTTGGCCGGGGTTCAGTCCAAAAAGAGTTGCGAAAAATCTTCTCGAATTTCCCGTGTGTCGGCCACGCGCCAGTCGAGCGCAGTGCAGTATAGTACCCGAGAAAGAGAGACAAATAGAGAGAGAGAGAGAGAGAGAGAGAGAGAGAGAGAGAGAGAGGGTGGATCCGTGTGTATGCGTGTGTGCCAACGAGATCGAGGAACAACGGATAAGATCGATTCGTTAGCGACGGGGAAAATTCGGTTTTTTGAAAACGTCGCAGAGATAGAAGCTAAAAGGGCTGGTTCACGCGGGTTATTCGACAAAATCAATGCACATGGGGGGCTACCGTGAATATCGGGCGAACTGGGTTGTCGGTGTGAGCGTGTGTCGCGCGAGCGCGCGCGTGCAAGAGCCCGTTTTTCAATCAAGAGAAGTAACCGACGTGGTGCGCACTTACGTTAGAGAGCCGTTCTGTCGGGTGGGCAAGCCGAGGCTCCCAATATAAGCGCGTGCAACGTGATCCTAGCTTGTAACGGGGCCGGGGATTGGCCGGGCGGCTCGGCCAATCGGCGCGCCCGTTATTTCCTGGGCCGATCTACCTTTTTAGGCGGACGACGAAAGTGTGACACGCGCGTTGGGGTGCGCGCGAGCGAGCCGCCGCGGCCCTCCCCGCCGCTGCTCGATTTTCACGAGCACCGCCCGGTGCCCGGCCGACCACCGACCATTATCAAAATAGCAGCCTGGTGGGGGTCCGCCAGGGGTACGCCGAGAGCCGCCCCGGCCCAGTCGGCTCTCGAATGCCAGCCGGCTACTTTCTCCCATTGTGCCGCCGCCGCGCCGCGCCGCGCCTGTATCCTCCTCCGGCTTATCACTGCACACACTCTCGTTCCTCCGATTCCTTGCTACTTTTTACCCGCTTTTGTTTTTTCAAAATTTGCTCGAGCTTCGAATCGCTTCGATCACCATTGGCCTGTAACTCCAACCCTCTATTTCGCACTTGATTTTCAATGCGATATGGAAATCGTCATAACCGACGCACGTTAATCAGTAGATACAAAAGTATACCACGCTTATTCAAACATTCACACGTTCTGAAACATGCATATGCTTCTTCTGTGATAAAATACGAACGTATGCCGCGTGCAGTCTTGCAGGACATCGACTCTTACTACTGATTCGCCACTGCCCGGCCTATTATCTCATGCGAGGTAGAAGTAACGAGTTGCTCTGTACCATCATTCCCCGATGAATTGAAAACAACACAGCTCAATCATTTTGAAATGTAACAACGATCATTTTGTAACAGTATATTGCAATATGTACTGGTACACGATGGTTGATCTGAAAATACGTTGCACCAGTAAATTTAATTTCTCCACTCCGTTGTACATCGTTGTCGATCGTTCTCAGAAAACCAACCGAGCAATGATATCGGTTCTCCATAAATCAAGAGATGCGATAATTCTAAAGCCGAACACTAGGCAAAGGTTACAGGTCCGTTCGCAGACAGAGGAAGGAATAGTAGAATGTGAGAACAATCGAGCGACAGGAATCGAGAGGGGAGAATAGTGCAAGTTGCCGAGTTCGATTGAAAGATTCTCTATAGCGTGGCTGCGCTCGCTGGTCCGAGGCTCGCCGTGGCGTGCAATCTGGAAATATCCGCGTGGCCTTGAAATCACTCTCGGAACCCACAACTGAGAGACAGCGAGAATAAGTAAACCGATTCTGCGGCTCGACTTTATTCGGCGAGGAAAGCTGCAGAATTTGAATTTTTCTCTGACGTGCCTGATGCGGCTCACGCATGCACAACCGAACAAATATAAACTTTCACTGCTGCACGTGGAATCCGGATAAGCTCCTTGTCAATCGTTTCGAGAACTCCAATCGTGATTTCCTTTGAAAGCTCTTATTCCCGTCGTATGAATACTTCGATCATACATATATAAATATCGATTCATTCATTCGTACAAATCTTCTTGGTGAAATATCGATTGATTTGGAAATTTAGTGAGAAAAATAATCAAGGCTCTGTCGAGCGACTTTTCAAGTTCATTAATTTTGCTTTCTCAAAGAGAAAGCTTTGTAACGGGGTAAAAATCGACCCACCGAATCGGACTTCGGGACCTCGATTTTCGTAATCTACGGGTCGAAAAACATGGAAATCCGAAAATGTCTGTATGTATGTACGTACGTACGTACGTACGTACGTATGTACGTACGTGCACTTTTTTTTGTCGTACGATAACTCTCGAAGGAATTGTCCGATCGTCCTGAAATTTTGCACACAGGTTAGTCGCCGCAAAATCTCGGTCGAGTTCAATTTTCAGCCAATTCCGTTGTTTATTTCTCTAGCAACCGTTGCTAACGTGTTTTTGATAAAAGCTCCGAAAATCATCATCAATGCACGATGGGTCTCCAATTCTTTCGACGACGATCGATGAGAATCGATAAGACATTCATTTTGGAACAACCATTGTTTATTCTCCTAGCAACCGTTGCTATGGAGATACAAAATTCAGCTTCAGACTGACTTTTTTTGTCGTACGTTAATTTTCGAAGGAATGGTCCGATCGTCCTGAAATTTTGCACACAGGTCGGTCTCCGGCAGATGTGAACCGAGTTCGGTGTTCAGCAACATCCGTTGTTTGATTCCATGGCAACTGTTGCTAGCGTGTTTTCGATAAGTTCCCATATAATTCATGATAAATGATCATTTGGGTTTGTATATTTATGGGATTCTATAACAATCAAAGAGACCTTTCCCGTATAAACCATTGTTGATGTCTCTAGCAACCGGTGTTTATATCGCTTGCAACCGTAACTAGGGAATGGGAAAAGTCAGTTGGAGGTTCATTTTTGGAACTGTTGATGACTAAGAAGTAAGAACATCGAAGCTCCGACATTTACCATAGCAACCGTTGTTTACGTCCTTAGCAACCGTTACTATGGAGTGTGAAAAATCAGTTGGAGGTCCATTTTCGGAACTGTTGATGACTAAGAAGTAATAACGTCGAAGCTCCGACATTTACCATAGCAACCGTTACTATGGAGTGGAGGAAATAAGTTAAAGGTTCATTTTGCTTTCTCAAAGAGTGGTGATTAATGCAAATTGAGGTTCAATTGCAATACTTTGAGAAAGCATACTGCTGAGGCACTTGGCAGCGGTTTTGCTTTCTCAAAGAGAAAGCTTTGTAACGGGGTAAAAATCGACCCACCGAATCGGACTTCGGGACCTCGATTTTCGTAATCTACGGGTCGAAAAACATGGAAATCCGAAAATGTCTGTATGTATGTACGTACGTACGTACGTACGTACGTATGTACGTACGTACGTGCACTTTTTTTTGTCGTACGATAACTCTCGAAGGAATTGTCCGATCGTCCTGAAATTTTGCACACAGGTTAGTCGCCGCAAAATCTCGGTCGAGTTCAATTTTCAGCCAATTCCGTTGTTTATTCCTCTAGCAACCGTTGCTAACGTGTTTTTGATAAAAGCTCCAAAAATCATCATCAATGCACGATGGGTCTCGAATTCTTTCGACGATCGATGAGAATCGATAAGACATTCATTTTGGAACAACCATTGTTTATTCTCCTAGCAACCGTTGCTATGGAGATACAAAATTCAGCTTCAGACTGACTTTTTTTTTGTCGTACGTTAATTTTCGAAGGAATGGTCCGATCGTCCTGAAATTTTGCACACAGGTCGGTCACCGGCAGATGTGAACCGAGTTCGGTCTTCAGCAACATCCGTTGTTTGATTCCATGGCAACCGTTGCTAGCGTGTTTTCGATAAGTTCCCATATAATTCATGATAAATGATCATTTGGGTTTGTATATTTATGGGATTCTATAACAATTAAAGAGACCTTTCCCGTATAAACCATTGTTGATGTCTCTAGCAACCGGTGTTTATATCGGTTGCAACCGTAACTAGGGAATGGGAAAAGTCAGTTGGAGGTTCATTTTTGGAACTGTTGATGACTAAGAAGTAAGAGCATCGAAGCTCCGACATTTACCATAGCAACCGTTGTTTACGTCCTTAGCAACCGTTACTATGGAGTGTGAAAAATCAGTTGGAGGTTCATTTTTGGAACTGTTGATGACTAAGAAGTAAGAACATCGAAGCTCCGACATTTACCATAGCAACCGTTGTTTACGTCCTTAGCAACCGTTACTATGGAGTGTGAAAAATCAGTTGGAGGTCCATTTTCGGAACTGTTGATGACTAAGAAGTAATAACGTCGAAGCTCCGACATTTACCATAGCAACCGTTGTTTACGTCCTTAGCAACCGTTACTATGGAGTGTGAAAAGTCAGTTGGAGGTCCATTTTCAGAACTATTGATGACTAAGAAGTAATAACGTCGAAGCTCCGACATTTACCATAGCAGCCGTTGTTTACGTCCTTAGCAACCGTTACTATGGAGTGGGAAAAGTCAGTTTGAAGTCCATTTTTGGAACTATTGGTGACTAAGAAGTAAGAACATCGAAGCTCCGACATTTACCATAGCAACCATTGTTTACGTCCTTAGCAACCGTTACTATGGAGTGGGAAAAGTCAGTTAGAGGTCTATTTTCGGAACTGTTGACGACTAAGAAGTAAGAACACCGAAGCTCGGATATTTACCATAGCAACCGTTACTATAGAGTGGAGGAAAAGAGTTAGAGGTTCATTTTGCTTTCTCAAAGAGCGGTGATTAATGCAAGTTGAGGTTCAATTGCAATACTTTGAGAAAGCATACTGCTGAGGCACTTGGCAGCGGTTTTTTTTCAAGCTAATTGGAACTTGAGCAACGCAGACCTAATCGATCAGCACCTAATGTCGAGACATGCCTATAGGTCTGTCGTTGCTTTTAATGAACATTGCGATATTATTTTTCTCTTGAAACTCATGACTTGGGAGGATTATTAATTACTACTGTCATCTAGAATTACAGTTTGGTAACGAGAACAAGATGAGGCCGAAAATAGAAGGATTCATTCAGAGACAATATTTACTACAATACCTAAAAAGTACTCTCTCAAAGCTCATAGTGGAAAATTGCTTTATTAAAGTAAAAAATCACCGCAGGAAGGTGGATGAATTATTGAATGGGACTGCAGTGAATTTGTTATGTTACTGAAATGGATTTTCACTTTAATTCCATGGGTTTTATACCAAACATTTTTGATATCAAAACTATAGAACTTGAGAGAAAATTAACTTTTATTAAACGAAAAATCCACTGCAGTTCTATTCAATGAATCATATACCTTCTTACAGTGATTTTTGAGTACAAACATAATACATTCTCGATTCGAATTTTATCAAACAATCTGACAATATACTTATGAGAATAACTTAAGAATTAAGATATAGTCTTATAAATTAAATAGACAATAAATGGTCCTCAAATTCAATTTCAATTAATACTATTACTCAAAATATGGAAAAATATGTTATTGTATTGCTATTTGTACTGTGCACTATATATTGAAAAAGCAAGGGAATACACGAACGATGATGATGATGTATGCATCGCCTCTCGTGTCAGTTGGAGTAACATGATTCAAAATTGAATTTTAAAAATTTGGTCTAGTGTACCATTGTTTGGACGAGTATCATATTTATAGGATAATATTTACACTGTGACAAGGCAAAACTGAGATCAAATACTTGGTATGGAACTTGAAATATAAGCTCAATCGATGATTCTATTAATTTTCCTAAAACACCATAGTAGAACTTAAATAAAATTACGAGTGTGAACCTAAGATGATTTTTTTAAAAATATGAGGGGTTACCTGAAAGAGAACTCTTTTCAAATCACACGAAGCAGCATATTTAGATTTCAAGTGTTTATCAAACATAGAAGCAAAATTATCTGAAGGTATTCAAGTGCGTAATTGAAAGTAATTAATATTCATACTCAAACGAATCATCGACAGTATCCCAACTCTACTTGATTATGTATGTGTATCATTGATATTTGAATAGTTCATAGTGGTCACATTTCACGAGATAAGTGCACCAAGTTATGCGTATTCTTTTTTGATATTTCAATTTGACTCTGCCAATGATTCCTTCAGACCAACCGCACCTGTTCTGTAAGCAATATGCGTGCGATATGGAATTGCTCATGAGAAAGTGATTTAATTCGAGGCTGGCAACTCGGGCGTAACTTGGATTACTTCCAGCGACTTGATATGGACGAGCTATAATGTTCCGTAAATGCACAACATCCGGGGTCGCGTGCGTTCGCGCGCGCACATGCACGTGAACATTCGATTCCGGGGAGTTGCAGTTGACACGAGCAAATTTCGCCACCCCGACAAGTCGTCTCGGCCGTGAGTGCAGTCTCGAGGTGAAAAGGCTTTTAAATCGGAGCGACCCGCTGCTCAAGCGCTCTTATTTTGGAATGAATTTTCTATTTCCGCGAGAGACAGAGAGGAGCCGGAAGCTGTGGTTGCATTGGCCGCGCCGCGCGGCACATCCTTTACTCTCGCATTTAGACGGACGTTTCTATATCCACGCGAGGATGGCTGCAGTCTTGTAAACCGCGTTCTGCTGTCGTCATTGATGCGAATTCCATTACGCTAAAATTAAACTTACTTCCCTACCGAATCTTCCTCTCATACCCAATTTGGTTTATTGTGTTTTTCTTGAGGCACGAGCGACTACGCGAGTGCACTGGATTTATTTGCGTCTACTTTCCCACGATGCACTTACAATGTTATTTGTGCTATTGATTGTAGACTATCTACAGTCACAGGTTTCATGAATAATGATTGTCACTCACATTTGAAAAATAACATACGAGATTGGATTAATTTACAATACAGTGGGTCGAGAATCATTTTCAAATGTTTGAGCATAATAAAACACCTTATGAGGTAGGGGTAAGTACCCAGTAATAACGCCCGGCATTCTTTAACGTCCACCCTTTGGATCTTATATATACACGAGAATATTATTGAGAGAATAAAACAATGACGAAAGAAAAAGTTTTGATTGGTTGGGAATGTTTACTTCAGTTACTCGTCATTTGAACTTTTCCAGTAATCGAGACATTTCAGCAAATTTTTTCCAATGAGTAAGTAATTTTTTAATCGAAAAAGAATATAGTATAAAGCCTCGAGGTGATCAATCACCATACAATTTTTTGAGATAGTTTTTGGGTACTTTAGTAAGCTATATTTGGAATTCCACTGAGTTATCCGCGATTCACCATTGATTATATGCATTTAAAATATATCTATATCTATCGATTTTGGTGTATATATATTTATATAGTATATGCATAAATTCAATAGTCATTGACGAATGTCTCAGGAAAATTGAGACGTCGGTCTGAACGTCTGTAAATGTAACTTATAGAGGTAGCCAAAAACTCACCTAAAGGTCTTTTATTTTTCTCGTTGGTCTAGACCAACGTACTATCGAAAGTTCTAATAGATTTTGATTCTATTGTCAGTAATCCCCATTAACGCCCGTCTCACGGCCAAAATAGACAATTTTTCTGAAAGTGTTATTCTTCAGCGTAGGAAAATTGGAATCAAATGTAACTTGGTTTATTTCGAAGGTGTCGAGTGGACCTATCATTTGCCACCAACTGAGTTGGAAAATTTGCTTTTCACGCGTAGTAGCGACTGTTCGCGCCTAGGTGGGCATTATTGGGTACCTCTAGCTGAATGATAAACACAATGTATTCTATAGAAAGCTAGAAATATTTCTCGGCAAAAACGATTCCTTGATTTAAGTAAAAAATCTTTCTTAAAATGGGACGAAATGAATTTCAGTACAAAAAATAATGTAAAATTCGTTTTTAAGTAAAATAGATTTTCAGTACTGCAACACTTTTAAGTAATCTTCCTTACTGTGCATTTCTCGGCAAAAATAAGAATAATTCGATAGACAAATAAACGTCATGAGTTTAGAATGTATTGCACATAATTATCAGATAACAATTTTGATTCTACTTATCCCGTTTCATCTCATATCGATCATATGTGATTAACAAGAAACTTTTATTCAACGAAAACATTATATACGATTCACTTATTCTATCTAAAGTATAGGATTATAGAATATTTCAAGCTCAAATCACGATGACAGATTTTCTGCGAGGCAATCCCAATTCGTCCTACAAATAAAGAATACCGAAGCCACAAGCTTTGTGTCGTATTCCCTTATGAGTTAAAACGTATGCTCAACTCGAACCTCCAAATTCGAGTGGTCGCAGCTCTAACTTGAAGATGTATCACGCTATAAAAAAGTATGAAAACGTCTCGCGAGCTCTCGACGCGGCGCAACACCTGTCAGTCCAAATCTCCCGTTTTATTTCTCTCCAAAACTTTCCAAACAGCCGATCCCTTTCTCGATGCCGATCGATCGAATCGCCAACAATAAAAAAATCTCAACTACGCAGTACGTCGCACAATAAGAATATACATGTGTAGGAGGGATGAAAAAAGCCGCGGTGGACAACAACGACGAGTACAAAGTATATTGAATCATTAGTGCGCGTACGCAACGTCGCTGGTGAATCGCGCGAGAGCTGAACGAGCGAGCGAGACAGAGGAGGGAGCTTGTGCGAGCGCGGGAGCGCACCCGCCACCGAAATAGACGCCCGTTGCGCAACGTCCCGGTAAATTGGGATTCTGACGCGGGCGGATGCCATACCGACGCTTATTGAGCTTTCCGAACAACCTCACCGCGCATCAACGCTGCTTCCACTACGTCACTCTTTTACTCCTCTCTTTTTCCACGTCCTAGAGGATTTCCTTTTTAGTCCAAACCACGACTCGTTTTCGTGTTTGTCTTGCTCTCTGATATCTCGCGCATGTGAATCACGGGTAAAGTCGCCTATACAGTTCCTCCTTGAGTTGACCAAAGTACGACACGGTAGCGATTGCAATGCATAAATTCATTCAATCCTATAATCTCGTTACGTTAAACAATGTTTCATGGAACTAATCCACTGGGTTAAAGTTACGGTAGTGTCCAGTACGAAATTATGTCGAGTTATTTAACGAAGCTTCATGTCTCTACGTTCGGAAGAAAAACACCATTGTCAGAGGGGCCTATAACGATTGGTGCGATAATATATCAACTTCGGGACGTCAATAATAAGTCTACGAATGAATCATAGGTTCAAAGTAATGAGCTGAAACTCGAAATATTTCTTAACGTTCGAATAGCCAATTTGGCAATTTGGCATTCGAGGAAAAAACCACTGCCAATCCTTCGGCACAAAGCTTCCTCTTAAATTTCTCATCAATACTGAAAAAATATGTATGTACATAGTATGTGTGTAAGATGTCGTCCGGTATGTGAAATGAAGAATAAGGAAATCATTCGACGAACCACCGAGGGAGCTTTTAATTTCAAAATCACTATTGTGATTTTCTTTTATTTTTTTCATTTTTCGTGATTTCTTGGTGTCATTCTGGCAGGAAACAGCTTCTTGGTGTACTTGGTTATGGACAAAACTTCTAGCTTGATCCACTCAAGCAAAATTAAAGATCTGTTTACTTCAGATTTCACTTGTGATCGTGATTGGTTTTTCATAATTATATAATGATCAAACTTTAATATTTGAATAAAAACAGTTTTTGAGGCTTGGAGCTGAAGCCTCATAAATGACTCATAAGGAACTACTTTATTCAAGTTTGTACAGAGATCAGATTTGATATTGAATTGAATGGTTTTCAATCAATTTTGAAAGTAGTCGGATCTAACGGAAAAATGTTCTCTTTAATGTCGATTGATGGAAAGCAATTGAAACGTTGTCAAATGAAAAGCTGTTAGCGGAAACAGTTTTCGAGATCAAGCGTCATTGGCAATCATTGTGAATCAATATTGGCAGATAAGCCAATCGCGCATTACATGATGAGTCATGGAGGTTCCTGAAATGAAAACGTTGCACGACTTCGATCTAACATTTCTGCTGTATAATTAATGATCTATTTCGGACCCTTGGGCTATGACAGTTTAGTAATCAAGCATCATGCAATATATATTGACTGAAACTACTAGAAGCACGCAAAAACGTTAGTATACGTTTTGCTTTAATAAATAATTATAAAAAGAATCCACATCAAGTTATCAACTTTTTGTATCATCTACTTTTGTATAATCAACTGAATTGTAACAAAAAACATGATTGCCAATTATTATTTGTTAAAATTCATGAGAACATTGACACATTTTTCAGATAATTTCACTGAAATATTCCTGGATAATGTATCAACACTATGATAATATTTTATAAATATTTATAATCAGCCATGTCAACCAGTAACAAAGTTTAACTAATATAAAACCTGGTATAAAAGAGCTGTTATTCTATATTTGCATTCTTAACGTTTCAAAACTACTGGTAGTGGTGACCATACTTAGCAACACCCAATCATCACTAAGGCATTGAAAAAATACATTGTAAAGTCGTTTAACGGCTCTCAAAATAAAAGAGCTTTAAAAAGCTTATCTTGCTACTCAGTCTAAATCAAATGTAGGTATGTGTATTTTTTGGATGAAAAGTTTTGGAATTAGATAGATTTTACTTCTAAACTTTTTTGAAATAAAATTTCATAAGCAAAAAGAGTCCATTGGAATGCCGCAAAGACCGAAATTCTTTACTGTAAATTGCATTTCTAGAACAACAAAAAAGTAACTTTATTTTGTTTTAAATCGGCTAGCAGAATTGTTGAAAGAAATGTTTCAATGTCATATTTTGACTATCAGAGCTATTATTCAATTTATTTATTCGAATAAATAAGCTTGAAAAACTAGAAAAACAAAGAAAAATGTCACAATACCAAACATTAATAATAGCAAATGAAGTAATAGAATTAGTTTTCCGAAGACATAAAGTTATATGTTTCTTTGCATATAAGAATCTATTTTCCGAATTTCATTAATGCAAGTAATTTGAAGAAAATTTGACTTCAATATTGAATCACTAAATACATATTCATATATAATCCATGATTGCATCCAAACATTATAGTTTTCAAGTCGATATTCATATAAGATGCAATTTTAGATGTTTGGAGCTAGTTTTACGAAAAAATTCAAGATCATCAGAGTGATAATATAATATTGTAATAGATGTTTGATTCAAATGATACTTTGTGTTGATGTTGAGTATATTAACTGAGTATATTGAGTTGATGGTGACATGATTAGAAGCTCGTTCGCTTTCTGAACGCAAGTTCTTCGTTTTTCTCGGAATCGAGTATACAAAAATTGATTCTTTTCACGTTCGACTCAGAAAAATATATGCCTGTTCTTGTGGTAACACGGGGAAAAATATTCTCAAAATAGCTACTGTGAATAAGAACTAATACAGTAAACCAAATAATTATTTGTCAAAAATTATTTTTATATGTCATTCTATTTCATGATATATACAAGACAGAAATAATTTATTTGGGAAATTACCTGGAGACTCTTTCCTTTCATTACTTGTTATAGCATTAATTCGATCGTGAATTCCCACAAGATTTCCCAATATAGGATTCTTACATTCAAGCAGTTCGAAGAATATAATTGAAAAAATAGCCGGTAAACAAGAGCAACAAAAGTAATGAAAATCTCGGAAGCATGAAAAAATTCTCTCGACTAAGAAGTTTCCAAAGAATAATGGTGTAAATTTTCCAAAAAAACATCTGTGGTCACATTTATATATAATCAATGAATTGAAGTATATCTGATATTGAATTTCTGGACAAACAAAACACTGAAAATATCAGCGTTTCTTTTTATCTCACTTAATGTTTATTTACACCAATCTCAATGCAATAAGACTCTAGATCACGAGGATGAGCCGATGGATCACTGGGAATATAACCGCTCCGCGAAACATTCGTAAAGAAAGTGAGAAATTAAGTAAGAATTAATGTATGCGCTCGAGTCCGACTAGCCGTGTAGCTACTTTCGTCCGACCACACCCCCCGACTAATCTACTCCGTATCAATTTGTCCCAGAATAACATTTATTGAAGCTGTGCTTGCAGATTGATAATCGAAACGCGGGTATGAGGAGCGAATCAATAGTTAAGCAGCCGGTGAAAGCGTTGAAAATCATCAGGCAAGACGTGTATGCGAGCGAAATGTCGGTCGCGAGGAGGCTCGGGAAGCGCCGGCAAGGTGAGAAAGCTCGCCGCTCGACTCGGCTGCTGCCGCTCGTATCTAGTAGAGATTATTTTCGGATCGGACGGAGATAAACCGGGCCAACGGCGACCCAAAGCGATAGGCGCACGGCTGCGCGGCTCTCCGGCGCGGCGGGGAGCCTTGAGGCTTGACTCACTGCACGCGCCGCGTCACTTTTGGCCGGTCCGGCTGCTCCTATGTTTTTCCGCCACCGCACCCGACTTCTCCAACCGCCTGCGGCCCTTTAATTACTCCAAGCGCACTTGCGCCCGGTTATTTCCGCGTACGCTGGAATGCCGCGTGCGCACTACTGCTCTGATTCGCTTGCTTTTTGCCTGCACGCCACGATCGGGACCTGTTGGGTCGGGGGAGTCGACGTTCCCCCCTACACGCGATCCGGCCCAACCAACTTTTTGGGCAAACGTATTTTTCGCATGTTGCTATATTAATGAATTTTTGATGTGTTATTTAACTTCATATATCGGTTGATAATTTATCCAAATTATCTTGCAATTAATGGCCATTTAGGACGCGAGAGTGCAAATTATTACTGTTTCAGTTTCTTCGAAGAGATAAATTTTAATGTCGAGGGATTCTCATATGATATACTGATATATGTTTTCCGCAAATTTCCACCGTGATGACTTGATTAAATTAATCTTGCGAATTTTCTTTTTTCTTTGACTTTTTTTATAATGTTTTCTTGTAACATACACGTTGTCATTATCATTACTTAAAAATTCGTTAAAAAATCCCAAAGAAATATCATCGAAGGTTCTTCACAAGTATTTTGCTGAAAAATATCCCATGCGAAACGGTTTCGAAAACTCAAGGTTCTTAAATTTTCAACGACCAACAACAATTAACGAAAAGTGTTTTTCAAAATTCAAGAAATCTTTTCATTACAAAATTGAAATTGGAGATATTGTACTTCTTGAATCTAAAAATACACATATTGGCTATTGCGGTGATTCAGATCTTGTTTACTCGAAGAATGTGCCGGGAGGTTGCACAATTTTTACGCCACGGTGATAGCAAGCTAATTGGGTGTTCTCAATTACAAACCAACTCTTACGTTTATTTGAAATTTGTGTGTAATGCTTATTTTATTATGGAGTCTAGTTTATCGGAACTTCATTCTTTCGAATGATCAAAACAAATTTATTCATGCTTTTTTATGTGGGAGGTTTATTAGCGAGACGTAGAAAGGATACCACTTTGTTAAAATTATAACTATTGGGAAAAGTTAATTTGTAAGATATTCTTCGGTTTGTTAGAAAACTCAACTCGTAACACAAGAATCTGAACACCAAAAATTTTATCAAACCTGATATACCAACATAACTTTGTCGATTCGTAATCCCACTTCATAAGGTTATTGAATTTTTTACAATAACTGAAAACGATGTTACAATATTATTTTATCAGAAAAAAAAACCAAACAACAAATAACAAATCCAACAATCAATACAACTCAAACACCATATTTTTCTATTTCCAAAAAAATGAACCATATAAAAACAGCCTCTCAAATTGTTTGATTGAGCCGGTATTTAAAATATATTACTTACGATTAAGTTGATTAAGATAATCGTAAATATTATTCAAGGGACTTAAACTTGAATTTTTACTGCCATTTAGGGAGATTAGATCTCTTGGGCTCATCAAGTCAAACGTTCTTCTGAAGAAATAATTTGGGATATTTATTCATCATTTCAAATAATTTTTCGTTAAGTGTATTGAACTGTACTGGTGCTTGAAATTGCATTCAATTTCTTCCAGGGATCTAAGCTCTACGCTAAAGATAAATGAAATGATTGAATAATTAAAATTCCTAATAACCATGCATGCATGATACCCCGTCGCCAAACACAAAAATTCCACAGTTTTATTGCCATAGTGTATATGAGACTAAGAGCCATGGCTGCAGTCGAGACTGAAATTTCACACAACATTCCTGTGATAAATTCGAGTTCAATTCGTGTCTTTGCTCACTGGCGTGTATATACATTCACGTTGCGGACCTGCCCACTCTATTGTACATCTGGCGCATCTTCTTCTGAATTTCATAACAATAACGAGCGGGCGCACATTTTAGCGTTAGACGGGGCACGTCGGCGCAAGACGGACGGGCTATTACCTGGCCCGAGTAGCCCGGCCGCGAGCGCGCAAATTGGAGGCGCTACTTGTAGCTTCTGCTCTCGCGCGGCTTCCGGGTGTGTATTTCGCATCATATTCTCGTAGTCGGCCTCATGAAATCACTCGAGGAGAAGCCCCCCAAAGACTCTTGCCAAGCGGATTTAGAAAAACATTAATCGCCCGCGGCAGCACCTCGCGCGAATTCCTCGGGCTCTCTGATGAGTGGGCCTTTTTATAATAGCGCTGTTTATAGTGAGCGAGCTGGCAGTAGCTCTCCTCTCAAGACCCGTCTCCAATGGCTCTTGGATATATGTCTCTCATTGCATATTTCTCGCATCGTAACGAATAATCCATACGTCGACTGCGTATCTCGAGGAAAATCGAAGAACTATTCGATTCAGAGGAAAATATACGACTTTTCTCTGTGCGGAAAAAAATCTGTGCTCTGGCATTTCGCTCTAACAGTTTTGAAATAAAAGCGGAATTTCAACTCGTCGATTGCCAAGTGTTTTTGATTACAGCGTTGTGTATGCCCAAGTTGTACCGATCCAAATTTTTCCAGCGCGATACAACAGAGAAATCCCGACGGCCCGAAAACTCTTTGTCACGATGCTACGAAGCAAAGTTCAAGTCGCGGCCAAATCAAATGGTGATAAATGAAAATTCGATCGATGCAGCATCGTATTATACGCTACAGTTCGCCGATACCAATTGGCGGGATTACAAAGGCGGCAGGAAGATGGCCAGACAATGAGCGGCAGTGGCGGCGGCGGCGGCGGCGGCGGCGGCGACGGCGGCGGCGGCGACGGTGTTGCGTTACGGGGCTTGCGATCGCGGCCGGGGAAGGAAGGGGCGCCGACCCACTTGCGTCGCTATAAGCCACGCGAATCGTCTCAGCTGCACAGGCATGCGGCCGGCGCGAGCCCATTTTCACCCGCACGACGCGACCGAGCGCTTGTCACCGCACATTTTCCCCGGCTGCAGCCACCAAATTATTCCTTCTTTTCCCCCGTTTGAGCTGCGCCCGAAAGCTCCGAGGGTCCGTGGTTACAACGCGTAATTGCGACCGAGTTGAATTGAGTCGGAGATTAGTGAGATTAGCGTGTTTGGAGGGTCGAAATTTGCTCTTATGGGATTGATAAATGAACTCCTTCGCTTGTGTTCCCCACTGGGTTCTCGGATTCATTTGACGACTCGAGTTAATCCTCGAGTCGAATGAAGAAAAACCATCTCAAAGACTTGGCAATCGTTCGCTTTATTTTTTTTCATCTTCGCCTTTTCTTATTTTCCAACTTTTCATTCTTGACTATTAATATAACGTTCTACCTATATATATATATATATATATATATCTTTGTACGTTTGGTAAAAATGATAACCATTAGAGAATTTTTATAACTTATTAACACTTGGATTCGGTCGGAAAATGATTCGAAGTCTTCATTTACTGTTTCATCTTTATTGACTGTTAGTAAAATTTTTGATAAAACCGAAATCCCGATTTTTTACTCTTCGTGTCCAAGTTTTCGTTGCAGAATGATAAATCATGAATAACTTATAGTTGGAAACTGCTCATTTTATAGTTTCTATGATAAAACTTATGTTATATTTAGGTTGAAGTTTAACTGGATCATATTTCAATTAAATCCCAAATAAATCTCTCGATAAGCTCGATGGTTCTCATGATTGACGTTTCACTTTGTTTTTAGAATATAAAATAGTATTTAGAATGAGATTTAATGATATAAGAAACCGGCAGTATGAAATAGAGTTAGTGGAAATGGCATTGAACTAGATGCTATTTTCTCACTTAAAAATATATTTGTAGCGTGGGTGTACTGCATGGCACATTTTTTCTCCCGAAAGATCTTCAATATTTGTTGTAAAAGCATCAAATCACGATTGACGAAGCTGCTCTTACTTTTCTAGTACGACATTCAACATAATTTAATATCCAGAGTATATAACGAGGAAAAGCGAAAATTGAAACGAGGAAAAGCCTTTGGCGACTAACCGTCGTGCGTGTAATAAGCCAAGCGTTCAACAGCGAAAAATTCCGGATAATTTTTTAAAATTCATTTAGCAGAATTATCGGCTGAAATTCCTTGCAAACGAGTTATTTCGCGCCGTTGCATGTATCGTTTACACGCATATACGCGCGCCACGCCCACAAGCTAATCATATTTTTAACTCGCACAAATATTTGGGACACACAGAGAAGCCGTTTTCTGGCACACAGGAGGCCCGCTAAGGAAAACCAAGTGAAAATTCAAACTTGTTCATGATTTCTTTATACTGCCAAGTGAGCGGGAGTCGCAAGCGCCTTCGAAAGCACCTTCGAAAAACGTGTGATTCTTGTACTCAGTCCAAATATTCGTGTTGGGTTTTACAAGA
The DNA here is from genome assembly GCA_020882685.1 of Aphelinus atriplicis. Taxonomy (NCBI): domain Eukaryota; kingdom Metazoa; phylum Arthropoda; class Insecta; order Hymenoptera; family Aphelinidae; genus Aphelinus; species Aphelinus atriplicis. The sequence goes on from CM037073.1 coordinate 3,303,224, forward strand.
ATTATCCCCAGTATGAATGACCGAACGAAAATATGTAATCGTTATTTATTATGCTTCGTCTACTGTTAGCTTCTCGGAGAACAGAGGGATTAGACATTTGTCAGAATATTTTTTATATCTTATTCATTTTATGAATGGAGTATTTCTGACAATATTCATAAAAACATGATAGATTATATATTCATGATAAATATTTCTCCGAAAATTGCTATAGCTATGACCACCCAAACTCTCTTTTAATTTTTCATTGAAATGGATTGAAAAATAATGAGATGTGAAGTTCAAAATCTGTAATTCAGTTCTAATTAAACAGATTGAACAAGAAAAAAAGCCTAAAACAGTGTTCTTGGATTATTCCAATCATTTCCATATATTCAATTTCGAATTGCTAATAGTATAGTATTATGAACTCAAAACAACAGTCTCGAGTTTCATTTTTTATGATTGATTTGCTCAATTACTGAAAGGAATTTTCAATTCCTTGACATTATCACTGCGAACATCAATTTAAAAGATGAATCATTGTCAAATTTTCTATCTGTGCTCAATAGCCCAACACGTGCAATTAATCGAAAACTCGCACATTAATCGTCAATATTCAAAGAGGCGAAACTGTCCGAAGCGATCATCCCACCGTTTCTATAATTTCGCCGATTTATAATAGTTTGTCAGAGCCAATGATAAGAACTTGGATGGCACCGAGGTCAAACGGAGGTCACTATCCAAGTGCAACGCTCGGAAGCAGACCGGAACCGGGCCCCGCGGCTCCTTCCTCGTGTAAACGCGTGAGTGCGCTAAAAATACGGCGTGGAGGTGCATTAGAAAATTGATCTATTAAGTGGCCGATTAGCCACAGTGCGGCGGGTATCGCGTCTCCTGCTGCCCGAGAGTTTCACAAATCGGAGGAGCTCTGTGCCACCTTCACCTCGGCCTTTGCAACTTCCTACGACCGTCTCGTTTTTCACGTTGAATTTGCGAAATACAAAAAAGCTCTGTATCGGGCTTATTGACTGAGCGACGCAATGTATGAGATATTTGCTGATCCAATTGGAGATCCAATAACAATTTTCATGACAACATTGCGATGCCAATTATACTCATGTTGAATCCATGATTAATCAAGATGCGTGTGCGACTTTTGGCTAGAGGAGTTTCTCCAATTTTTCGACGAGGCTTTTTTTTATCCCATTAGACGGTAGGAAGCTTTGATGTATTGAAATTCAAATTTCTGTTAAATTAAAATTCAAACGACTCAAATAACAACTTTTCATCTTGGCAAAGTAGAATGTTAAAATTTAGGAATCTATTTGCAGAGTAAAATCTCAATGATTCATGAAAATTTGAATTCTTTCAACCGAGAAAAATCTTAGGGTAGAATGTTATTTTTAAGGTTATCCAATCAATGAAATATCAACAATGCTCTTACATGTTCTTCAATGTTTCTACATACGCACATATATGTGAACCCCAGACTTAGAAATCCTGAAAATTTCTTGACTAATCAAATAATATGGATTTCAATTGTCATTCAACAGATGATGGAAAGAATTGGCTGTTTAATGATCGACATTTTAATGCTGAATATTTGATTTATACCTTTCTACGCTTATAAGCTTACAGTATACTGTAAGCTCAGCTTCCCTACTTCAAAGTCACTAGCATGTTTTAATGTGCACTACTGCTAGAGTGACTGGGATCACAAGAGATGTATTACATAAGTCGTCTCGTCCAAGATGAAGCACCGAGCGCTAAGAGACACCCTCTTAGAAAAGTTAGCGGAATGCCCGCTTCTCCGAATCAAACATTATTTTATTATGTTTCTATTTGCTTAGTTTATCAAAATATACCTTTATCTATGTTAAATTATATTGAAACTATTGTCATTCTATACCTGACTATTAATATATGACTTAGCAATGAATAATTTATTTTTAATAGATTCAAGTGCGAATTACATTTATATTGATGATTTTTGTGACTCATGGATGTCAATAACCAATGAACCAATGATGATGAGAATGAGTACCATTAATGTTAACAAGTTTTAGTTAATCATATATATCTCCATACGATCATCAATTAAATCAATATATAATATATAAATCGTTTGAAGTCAAAAACAAACCTCCAAAATGTTTCTAACAAAATAAATTCTTAATTATTGATGAACTCATACCGACAAGTGAGAGAAAAACAATCATTCCTACTGAAAGTTGACTTATAGAGCTCAGCACAGGTAAAAGTTAAATTTTTAAATACGACAATCTATTTGTAATTGAATCCACAAGTTAGAAGGAGCGTTAGGAAATTTTCTAGAATACTTATCCGAAAGCATTGGGTAAATATTAAATAACGCTTCAGCTTGATTGATTTAGCTTTGAGAATCCGATGATTCCGTGCTACTGTGATCTCGTAGCTTCTCGAGATCATGGTTTCTCGTTCTCACTCGCTCGGGTGTATTTTCCTTTTCTCCTTAACTGCCGCCTCCTTTACGTGACTTCTGGGGCCAAGCGACTGGGGCTATTTTCGTGTCCCAGGGACAATGTAGTATAGCGACCGCAGACAATTGGCGATTCCCTTCTCGTTTTCACGACGCCTCGTGCGTACTGTTTTTTTTCTTCAATTGCTAACTGAACCTGCTATGGCGAGGGATTTTCTGTGAGGTACAGTCGCTTGTCAGCTTTTCACTGCAGTCTGTAATTCGGCGAGAAAGTGATTCACGCGTGTGCGTCGTTGTTTGTTTTACTAATTCTTATTGTAGTGAAATTGGGCCACTCGGAATTTAAAGAGTATCAATTGGAAAAGCCTGGAATTTCCAACGAAGCCGATAAATATTCTGCTTTTTATGTTTGAGATATAAGACAATACGAAAGTAATACGTACTTTCTTTACAAGTGTGTAAAACGTGATTTGAGGCACCAGTTCTGCGGTGTTACCCGAGTAGTGTGGAAATGTGTACGCACAAGTGTCGGACATTATTTTTCAACGATCATGATGAATTGCTCGATACGCGTGCAAAAGGTGATTTTCACATACGCACGTGCGAGAATCATCTGTTTTACACTATATCGAATAATAATATCTCGAATTACGCACTAGTGCATAAAATATCTATTCCGCAGTCAAGCAAAAGAGGTGTATTTTGAATACTCTTTTGCCCACACTTATATACAAAAGCGTGTGATCACGCTTTACGCACTCGTATCAACAAGAACTGCAGTGAATATTCGATTGCTTCGAGAGTATACAGAAAGGAAAAAATTAGTTATCTTGTAAATATTGTATATATACCAAATAAATTGAAAATTATAGTTTTCAATATTTTTCAATGTTTATGTGGACTTGAGTAATCAGCTCTCAAATTAGCTATGTTCACGCAATAGATATAACCAACGATATTTACGTAACTACAAACATTTCATTTTATTATTCAAACTTCTGATTTACTACCTTCTGCGACTACCTGCAAGCGAGTAAGTCACGACTATTGAATCAAAGGTTTCAATAATATCTCTATGTTAATATTACTCATTTTCACAGTTTTATTTCTAATTTCCCATAAATTGGATTAAAACAAATTGTCAACTAAGGTACCTGTACCCAATATGCGCCACCTAAGCGAGAAAGGTCACTACACAGCGTCAAATTAATATTTCCTAACGTGATTGGTGTCAAATGGAAGGTCTACTCAATACCTACAAAATGAGCTAAGTCTTTTCCAATTTGAACAGTTCTACGCTAAGATACCGCGGTTTTAAAATAAAAAAAATTTTCGGGAAAAAATTTTTAGTGTACCCAATATGGCGCCACCCTGAAAATACTTCTTTTCATCCAATTTGAAGCATGAAGCATGTCTGAAATGAATAAAATACAAATAAAAAAGTATATTTCTGATATAATTTTATTGAAAAATACATTTTGTCTTTGATTGAACCATAGTACATAGATTATATGGACTTCTAACAACCTAAATCAAATCAACTTTTCAGTTAAAATTCATGAAAAACCGTTGTTTTTGAATCAACAAAATTAACTTATGCAACATCTAATTCCAATATTAATCTCTCAAATTGATGAACATTCTTTTTAGTGTAATTTTAAATATAATTGAGATGTTCTCACTGAAATGGAAGAATTCAATTTAAAAAATGTCCGAGCCTACTTGGGGCTAGCTATTGTCATGATGGTAGAAAAATTCTGTTTGATGTTTTTTCCTAGACAGTACTTATAAACGCATAACCTCATGATTTTTCTCGTTATAGGATAGCCAATATCTGCTAAGCGTTTAATTCGACTACATAATTCTTCGTTCTGTACTGTCGTTAACGCATATGGTCGACTCATTTTCCTTTTTTCGCATGTTTTGTTTGACATATCGTTGAAATGTTCGAAGAGGTATCTTATATATAGTCGAAGCCATCCTCTGCGATATCTCACCTTTCTTCACCTGCTCCAGAGCTTGAACTAAATTTCCTTTCGACCCTGTTTGGTGGATATTTACCATGAATGGGTTGATTGTAGCAGCTGGAACAAGAAAATAGGGGTGGCGCATATTGGGTACATTTGATAAAAATAACGAAGAGCTATTGAAACGGTTGATAAAAAGGCGTAAGATGAAAAAAAAATTGGATGATGTAGATGAGATGTCAAGGAATCGAACGATATCTCGCTCGATTTTTTTGGCCCAGTTTAAGGGTATTAAAAAAATTCGCACTTACCTGAGCGAAATTAGATCGAGAATGAAAATTGGCGAAAAAATGGATAAAACGAGCTGTAACAAGTTGGTATAAGGGTTCCCGATCGGTGAAAATGTTTTCTTTCCTCATTATTTAGCATTGCCGACAAGATTCTGTGCCGCGGCGATGCTCTAGACGCGCGTATATATGAAATACGAAGGGTGGCGCATATTGGGTCCTGGCGCAAATTGGGTACACCTACCTTACTTGAAATGTTTTTCATAAATATTGGAAAAAAAAGTCGACATTGAATGTCCCTAAACATATTTATGCGTCAATTCGATGTAAAAATAGATGATACATATTGATGAAAATAGGAAAATATAAAAATAATATAAGAATTAGTATCATTATATAAAAAAGTGATGGGGGTCAAAGTGAAGCCAGTTAACTCGTGATTTGATTGGTGTAGACCTAACCACGTGACGAGTCGCGTAAAATATAGATATAGATAGTGAATACAGGCAAGCAAGAAACATAAGAACGATAAATTTTGAGGTTGTAACGACCGAATCCTTCTTGCCAGCTGCTTCCAAAATCTGAATGTAGGTTTTAAAATTGCGGATAATGAAAATAAAATAAAAGTTGAATGTAGGGTTTAAAAATGCGAATATTGTGAATGAATTGATAAGTAAATGGAAAAGATTATCGTATGTGAATGATTGTAACTTTGAAATGCATGAATGTAGATCGCGCGCAGCGCGTCTGAATGTAGCTAGTATTAGTCATGTATTAGTAAAGGTTTGATGCGATCGAGGATATGTTTGAAATTTTAAAACTCAGCGTTGGTTTCGAGGATGCGATATTGAAAAAAGGGAAGCATTTGAGCAACTTCAGACTGCTCCGGCGGAGCACCGAGCGAGCGGTAGTGGACGCGCAGCATAATCGCACGTTCGAATTGAGGTATGTTGAGATATCGCAGATCGTTAGGGATCAAAACGGAGCCTATATGGTCAAAGCATGCAAATATGATATAAAAACTTAAAAATGTCGTAGAAACGTATCCGATGATAAGGAAATAAGGTTAGCACAGATTTTATTGTGCTTCGAATCAGCTGTCAAAAATGGCAGTAAAGTTGCTGCTGATCGCCAGGTTAAAATGTTTGACCTGCTAAACAAATTTTTAATTTTTAATTTTTTAATGCTGAACGAGTTGAATTAATTCCTATCCTTTCAATGGCTTGCCGATACTTCAATGTAATGGAAACACCATGTCAAGTATGTACAGAATACATGCTTTACACATTTAGTTTAGCTCATAATTCATTTTAATAGATAATTTTTCAATAAATTCGTTACAAATTTGTGGCGTTAGAACCGAATAATTTTTCAAAGTTATCACCAGAGATACGGAATTCTCTCATTGAAAAATTGATAACTGCTTTCAATGGGTATCTTAAAGTAAGTAACTCGAAGAAAAATGAGTTTATGCGTTTAGTGGGAGCTTTGATCACATTTACATTTTAAGTAACCAACTCTGATTTATCAGAGATAAATATTCACAGTGAAAAAATGACTTCAGCCATAGAATACACTGAAACTGCTATCAGTTTACTTGCCCAGAACTGTAGACATAATAATTCTGATAAAACAAATTTGATGACAACTTTTATTGATGAAATTTTATTTCACTGACTGTTCTTGTAGAAAAAACCGAAAATAAAAAAGATATCATCAAAACTGAAAATTGAAACCCAGAAATGTATCAAAGGAATATTACTTGGATCGATTAAGAATTACACAACATCTTCAGACTCCAATGATGAAAATAATAAAGGAGCTCAAGATCTTTTTAACAATCTGAGGATTAAAACTAGTGCCACAAGACAACAAGACGTTACAGTAGCTTTTACTAGCTTGTTCCAATGTGTAGTGAATAATTTTCAAGTGAATAATATTCATAATCAGTTTTATTACAAAACAAAATTCTTGATTCTTAATTTATGTTTATGTAATGTAGGAAAAAGTTTTAGAATCGCTTGATGACCTAGGGAATTCTAAAGCAGCATTGAAAAATGCTGAGAAAGAAATTGCTAAACAAGAATTCAATACATTAGAAATCATGGACTATGAAAAAGTGAAAGGAAACTTGATTTTTCTATCAAGTTTACCCATTTCTTTCTTGAATTCACATGTTCTTACGTTTTTATTCATGGTCCTGTATAACTTTGGAGAAGACCCAAAACAGAAGATCTTCTTAAGAATTTATATTTAGGTAACTTTGCTACAAAATTAAAAAAATTGAATATTCTATTCTTATAGACTGCCTTTGTCAAAATGATATTGACATTTTGAACAAACTTGGAATCTTAAGATTTTAAATCCATCTTCATTAATAAATCATTTCAAGGGCTATGAAGCAATACATCTGAAAATGTGTAAATTATCTCTCAGTAATCTATCAGCAACGACATTTTGGGAAGAATTCATGTCCCAAGAAGGATATAATAAAAAGAGTTTTTTGCATAATCTATCTCTCAAACTTTGCAAGAAAATGGTAAAGAATCTCAAAGGAGAACTTAACAATCCTGATGAAATCGCTGGACTTAGAATTTGTTTGAAAATAATCCTGTTGGAAAATAAAAAGTTGAAAGATAACTTGAAAAACTGTGTGGAATCTACCCTTTCTACCATTGTACAGGTATAAATATTTTTGTGTTACTTATTTTTGCCCAATCTTAAAATACTCATCAATAATACCTTAATTACTATCATTAATACCGTATTTCAGAAAAACGTTGTAACAGAAGACAGTAAATTTATAAGAGAAATTTTATTACTGTTCCTTAAATAACAGTATCGAATAGAGAAAAATTTCATCTAACAGAAGAAATTACAAGTATGTTATGCATTTTATTGATAAATCATTCAGCAAACGAACGGTAATATTAATTATTTTTAAATGGAGTACCTTTGAAGAACCAATTTATTTTATTAGGGTAAATTACTAATAATGAATATGAAGGTCAAAATGAGAATAGGTTCTGATTTACAAGATACAAAATCAGCACTTGAATTTTATAGATTTTAATTCTCCCATGACTAGTTACATCTGTTAGTTTTGTTTATCACCAAATATTCCATCAATTCACTGGTTTTGCCAACTATCATTTGCTGTCATCTGGATGCTCCAACTAATTTGATGATTATTTATAGGGAGTTCCTCTAGAGGCCTATAAGCAGTAAAATATCTATTGAGAAATGATATTGGCCTGAAGAGTGTGCACAAAATATAAAATAAATTGTATATAATACAATTCTAGTTATTTTTTTGACAAAGAATTTGATCATTGAATTAACCCTTAAATTGGAAGAAATAGTAAACAAGAGTAAGGTTTCACAACCTACATTCAACACAACTAATCTTACATTCAACAAGCCTTACAGTGGAGTGAGCCTATTTCCTTCAGCTGGTAGATCAACAAAAACGAGTGAAAAAATGTATTTCAGAACAATTTGAGTTTCTCTTCATCTCCAGATATATTCTTCAGTAATTTATTTGGGAATTATTAAATTTCTATCCAAAATTATTTACTCAGAATTATTTTTGCCGAATTAATTTCCAATAAATAAAATCAACATTCCAGAATATTAAAAACCCCAAAACAGATGGAGACTATGAAAATATGGTTTAGTAAAATTTGAAGAGAGCTGAGGAACGCGAGAGGCTTATGGAACAGTGCAACCAGAAGATAAAGAAACGTAGTAAATTGATTGTACAAATGTATATTTTATAACAAAGTATTTCTAAATTTGAATTCACAGGTGAATTAAAAAATTACTTTTAAAATCTGTCTTATATAATCCCTTATGCTTGATCCATAAAGTTCATGTAAACAAGCACTAATGAATTAATTTGATAATGCACTGACAATGAATAAATCGTTTCATTCATTTAATCTGGTTTTCGTTTTGTTTCTAATTATCGGTCAGTGCGGGGTTTACAAATGGTATCTCATCTTGATACTGAGTAGGCATAAATTGTGTTATGGCTTTAGGAACCAATTGCTCTTTTCTAAAGTCAATGATGATTCAACTATTAAAGTTGTGTAGAATTATTCTTACTTTAAAAAGTATCAGAATCATTGATTCAATTTTTGTTATATCAACTAAATGCTTTAATAAGCTAAATGAAAGTAATAAATTAATTATATGTCAAGAAGGCATAGCCCTAAGCGTCGATATTTTGAGATCTAAAGCCGATTTGGTACTTGATAGATTACCTGGACTCACTAATATTTTTTGTAAAATGGTTTCCATAATTGTGCAAAAACCAAAGGTGGTTGATCCAACCAATGAACAAATTTTAAGAATTTTAACTGTAGATATATTGAAAAGTGAGTACGCATTTTTCACTGAATGATTAAAAAAAAATAGTAAATAATGAGACATAAAGATTTTTGTTTGAGATTCAGTGCTTTTTTGCTAAACTGAAGAAAGATGTAACGAACATTACCAACATCGATTCAACAAGTGTTCAAAAGTTATCACGACAACTATACGAAATATCACAAATTTACAGGGAAAATCTGAGATGCATATACGAATCGTTACAAAGCTCCCGAAAATGTACATAATATACATAAATTATGATATCAAATTTTATAGTTTATTCAAACCTTCTTATTAAATTATGATCCAAAATACCGAAATTACGAAATTCTGAAATAACGAAATATTAAGAATTCCATTTATGATTTCACATCAGGCCAAATGAATGCATTTTCCATGCATTCTATAAGAATTTTCCATGCCATCCGAATGGATTTCCAATGCATCCCGAATGGAATATCCAGGTCATGCATATTGAATTTTCATACATAATATATGATTTTTTCGGCGGATTTGCATAGGTTTTTCATGCGTTCCGTATGGGTTTCCCAGGACAATCATATGGATAAATCATTTCTCATGTCAGCCGAATATAATTTCCATTCATGAATTTTCAATGTATCCCGAATGGAATTTCCAGGCAATCCAATTGCATATTCCATACAATCCAATTAATGGATTTTCCAGGCGATTCGCATGGAATTTCCTGATAGATTGCATGGAATTTCTGGGTCATCCAAGTGGATTTCCCATACGACAACTACGGAATTTCCAGCTGATTGGCTTGGTTTTTGATATGGATTTCTCAAGCTACCAATATGGATTATCCGTGCATCCCGAACGGAATTTCCACGAAAACAATGTGAAATTCAAATACAATCCGTATGGGATTTCCGATTACGATAACTATCGAATTTCCAGGCGATTTGCATGGATTCTCCAGGTCATCCCGAATAGAATTCTCTGGCGGATTGCATGGAATTCCCAAGTCATCCATATTGATTTTCGATACAGTATATATGGTATTTCCGGCTGTTTTGCATGGGTTTTTCATGTCATCGGTATGGATTTTTTTCCGAATAGAGTTTCCATGTCACACGAATGATTTTACGATACATGCTGAATGGATATTCCATAACATCCGTATGGAATCGGATTCTATAGGAATTCTAGGTCGTCCATATGGGTTTTCCATACAATTAGTATGAAATTTCCAAGCAGATTTCCTTGGCTTTTCAATGCTATCCTTGGGCATTTTTCATGCCATCCGTCCGAATGGAATTTACCCACCTTACGGATGAAATTTTAACGCATCCCGAATGAAATTTCCAGGCGAGTTGCATGAAATTTCAAGGCCATCCATTTGGATTTTCCATACGATAAACATGGAATTTCCAGCCTATTTTCTTGGATTTTCAAAGCATTCTCAATGGAATTTCCAGGCCATTCATATGAATTTTCCATACAATCTGTATAGAATGCAAGCGATTTGCATGGAATTTTTGGGTCAGCCATATGGATTTTCCATACGATAACTATGGAATCTCCAGCTTATCTGCTTGGATTTCTACTGCTTCCCGAATGGGAATTTCAGTCTATTTGCATGGAATTTCCAGGCCTTCCATATTGATTTTCAATGCAATATGTATGGTCTTCCCAACTGATTTACTTGGATTCTCAAAGCATTCCGAAAGAATTTCCAGGTCATCCCGGATAGAAATTCCTGACGGATTGCATGGAATTTCTGGGTCATCCAAGTGGATTTTCCATACAAAATATATGAAATTTTCTGGCCATCCAAATGGATTTACCATGCACCCGATTGGAGATTCCAGGCGATTAGCATATGGGATTCCCTAGTCATCCATATGGATTTTCCTCACAATCTGAATGGAATTCGCATGCCATCCGAATGTAATTTCCACGCTAAATGAATGTATTTTCCATGCATCCCATATGAATTTCCCATGTTATGCGTATAGATTTTCAATGCATTCCGAATGCAATTTTCAGGGCAACCATAATTGATTTTCCAAACAATATAAGGTAACTGCAGCCAATGCGCCATCCCCCAAGGGTTTTTGCGAATTTGACTATGATAAACTAGGAATTTTTTAATTCTGCGATCGGCATCTCAAGAGCTGGCTCAATACCTATCAGAAACCGTTTCTATAGTTAATTTCACTGATTCTATCAGCAATACAGAGATAATTTCCTAGTTGATTCTTATTATCAAACTAGCTTGCCCAAGAGACTAATGCAACTTGGTAACAAGATTTTATAAGATTATTAAAAAATAATCTTTATCCTTTGAACAAGTACATATATATGGGTGATTCTCTGTCAAGTGAGCGAGTGAAAATGAAAAAAAATTCTGAAATTTTTTTTATGAATTCTAGAAGACTCCATCATGTCCCCTGAATTTTTTCAGAATTTTTTAGACCATATGTCCCATCCTGACAGAGGCTCAAAGTGGTGGAGTTTGCAATATTAGACATTTTTTCAGGACCTTTGACCTCAATTTTGAGCTATCTAGAGATGTTTTAGAGCAAAAACTCAAGAGAACTTTTTTACTGGGAAAATGCCAATTTTTTTAGAAAAATTGGTCCCTGGGTCATTGGTAGACATATAGCTATCACTTAACTCATTTCCAGGCTTAGAACTGATCAAAAAGTGGTTTTGATCACCCGCAGCATAATGTGATACATACCAAAAGAAAGCTTATTTTATTACCAAAATGTCCTGACTAGTCGCAGAGTGCTGCATTTGATCTATACGAAAATATTCTAAAAATGGGTGACCGCATACGCCACTATAAGTATGCTTGTTACTCTGGTTTTCTCATAGAATTTTGATTGTTTCGTGGCACTTGTACTTGGATACAAGTTGTTACTACTTTATTATCCAAGCCCAGAGTGAGAAGTCGTGAACCGTGTCTTTTTTAATAAATTTAGTTCACATATAAGTGGCGTATGCGGTCACCCATTTTTAGAATATTTTCGTTAATTCTCATAATGGATTGGTTGATTACAAAAAATAGATCAAATGCAGCACTCTGCGACTAGTCAGGACATTTTGGTAATAAAATAAGCTTTCATTTGGTACGTATCACATTATGCTGCGGGTGATCAAAACCACTTTTTGATCAGTTTTAAGCCTGGAAATGAGTTAAGTGATAGCTATATGTCTACCAATGACCCTGGAACCAATTTTTCTAAAAAAATTGGCATTTTTTCAGTTAAAATGTTCTCTTGAGTTTTTACTCTAAAACATCTCTAGATAGCTCAAAATTGAGGTCAAAGGTCCTGAAAAAATGTCTAATATTGCAAACTCCACCACTTTGAGCCTCTGTCAGGATGGGACATATGGTCTAAAAAATTCTGAAAAAATTCAGGGGACATGATGGAGTATTCTAGAATTCATAAAAAAAATTTCAGAATTTTTTTTCATTTCCACTCTCTCACTTGACAGAGAATCACCCATATACATACATACATACAGACACACACACACACACACACACGCACACACACGCACACACACACACGCACACACACACACACACACACGCACGCACGCGCGCACACACACACACACACACACACACACACATATATATATATATATAGGTTAGTATTAGGAAGAAAGTATATTCAAGAAATATGCGTTTCGTCCTATATCCACCTGACAGGACTCGTCAGTAAGGTAATCAAGTGGATCCAACCTTAGACACAATGTCAATAACTAATACTCTAAAAGAAAAAAGATAGGCAAAAAATCCGAAAAAACATTATTTATATAAATCTCACCATAAACTGAACTTTCCCTTGACTTTCATTGGAAAAGAATTCATTAATTTTACTATAACAATTAACACTATATTTTATAAATGATTTACAGTGATAAAATCGAAAAAAATTGAAAGAAAAACATTACATAATAAATGAGAAAAACTACTTTTATCCCTGTATGCACAAGGGTGAGATTTATATAAATAATGTTTTTTCGGATTTTTTGCCTTTCTTTTTTCTTCTAGATTATTAGCTATTGACATTGTGTCTAAGGTTGGATCCACTTGATTACCTTACTGACGAGTCCTGTCAGGTGGATCTAGGACGAAACGCATATTTCTTATATATATATACTTTCTTTCTTCCTAATACTAACCAAATAAAACATACACATTGTATGTACACTGTATATATATGTATTGTATGTGTATGTATATATATGTATATGTATATGTATATTTTTTTAGTCATTGATGCTGGTCAGGAACCGACGAAGTTGATATCCAGAAGGAAAAAAATCATTTCTATAATTATCATCCGGCCATTTTAATCTATTAAAAATGTCAATTCAAAAAATGCAAATGGGCCAAGTTGGCACATTGGCACACGTTGGCACAACACATGCAGTCAATGTGGCACGATTTTATAATCACTTGTCACAGCCCTTATACTCCTACAGGGACGATCGAATTGGCATCCAAATAACTCTCAATCATGTTTTAATTGATTTTAATTCAAAACTTTTGACGTTCAACTTGAAAATTAATATCTAAATCATCGTAACATATCTATAGAAACGACACGTTTATCTCTTCAATATTGATTCATTAAGCCATAAATAGTGAAAGCTATTCGCATGGATTTTCCATACAATCCGAATTCAATTCCCGGGCCAAATGAATACATTTTCCATGCAACCCGTAAGGATTTCACATGCCAGCCGAATGGATTTCCAATGCATCCCGAATGGAATTTCCAAGCGATTTGCATGGAATATCCAGGTCATCCATATTAAATTTTCATACAAAATATATGCAATTTTCGGCGGATTCGCATAGGTTTTCCATGGGTTCCGGGTTGGCTATGGGTTTCCCAGGACAATCATATGGATATATCATTTACAGATGAATTTTCAATGTATCCCGAATGGAATTTCCAGGCAATTGCATTTCCCATACAATCTGAATGGACTTTCCAGGCGATTCGCATGGAATTTCTTGATGGATTGCATGTATTTCCTGGGTCATCCAAGTGGATTTCCCGAACTACGGAATTTCCGGCTGATTTGCTTGGATTTTCATGCTTTCCGTATTGATTTCTTAGGCCATTCATATGGATTTTCCATTCAATCCGAATGGACTTTCCAGGCGATTCACATACTAATACTCATTTGTACAGGTAAGGTACCTGTACCCAATATGCGCCACCTAAGCAAGAAAGGTCACTACACTTGCAAATGAAAATTTTCTAACGTAATTGGTGTCAAATGAAAGATCTACTCAATACCTTCAAAATGAGTTAAGTCTCATTTGATTTGAACAGTTCTACGCTGAGACACAGCGTTTGGAAAAAAAAAAAATTTCGGGAAAAAATTTTGAGTGTACCCAATATGGCGCCACCTTGAAAAAACTTCTTTTCATCCAGTTTGGAGCATAAAGCATGTCTGAAATGAATAAAATACAGACAAAAGAGTATATTTCTGATATCATTCTATTGAAAAATACATTTTGTCTTTGATTAAACCATATTACATAGACTATATGAATTTCTAACTACCTAAATCAAATCAAGTTTTCAGTTAAAATTCATAAAAAAACGTTGTTTTTGAATAAACAAAATTAAAATATGCAACATTTAATTCCAGTATTAATCTCTCAAATTATTGATCATTCTTTTTAGTATAATTTTAAATATAATTGAGACCTTCTCACTGAAACAGAAGAGAATTTTAAAAAGTCCGAGTGAGTTTTAAATGTCCGAGCCCATTTGGGACTAGCTATTGTCTTGATGGTACAAAAATTCTGTCTGATGTTTTTTCCTAGACAGTACTTAGAAACGCATAGCCTCAAAATTTTTCTCGTTATAGGACAGCCAATATCTGCTAAGCGTTTAATTCGACTACAAAATTCTTCGTTCTGTACTGTCGTTAACGCATATAGTCGACTCATTTTGATTATAGCAGCTAGAACAAGAAAATAGGAGTGGCGCATATTGGGTACATTTGATAAAAATAACGAAGAGCTATTGAAACGGTTAATAAAAAGGGCGTATGATGATAAAAAAAATTGGATGATGTAGATGGGATGTCAAGGAATCGAATGATATATCGCTCGATTTTTTTGGCCTAGTTTAAGGGTATTGAAAAAATTCGCACTTACCTGAACAAAATTGGATCAAGAATCAAAATGGTGAAAAAATGGAGAAAACGAGCTCGAACAAGTTAGCGTAAGTGTTCCCGATCGGTGAAAATGTTTTCTTTTCTCATTATTTATAGTATTGCCGACAAAATCCTGTGCCGCGGCGATGCTTTAGACGCGCGTATGTATGAAATACCAAGGGTGGCGCATATTGGGTACACCTACCTTATATATATTTTTTCGTCCCAGCGGGAGCAAAGTATCAATTTTGCTCCCTGGCGTTTGCAAAGAATGACACTTTTCTTCCACTGGAGACGAAAAATAGCATATGCACCTCGCTCGTCTAGGCTATTTCGGCACGCGCAAACCTACGACCCTCGCTACGCTCGGGTCGCAAACGTTTTGCGTGCCGAAATCGCCTAACCTCGCTCAGGTGCATAATATACTATTGTGTTACTTATTTTTGCCCAATCTTAAAATACTCATCAATAATACCTTAGTTACTAATCATTAATACCGTATTTCAGAAAACCGTTGTAACAGAAGACAGTAAATTTATAAGAGAAATTTCATTACTGTTCCTAATAACATTATCGAATAGAGAAAAATTTCATCTTACAGAAGAATTCCCAGATAAGTTATGCATTTTAGTGATAAATCATTCAGCAAACGAACGGTAATATTTATTGAATAATAATTTTTTTTCGTTATATCAACTGAATGCTTCAATAAGCTAAATGAAGTACCTTTGAAGAACCAATTTATTTTATTAGGGTAAATTACTAATAATGAATATGAAGGTCAGGCGATTCGCAAGGAATTTCCTGATGGATTGCATGCATTTACTGGGTCATCCAAGTGGATTTTCCGAACTACGGAATTCCCAGCTGATTTGCTTGGATTTTTATGCTTTCCGTATTGATTTCTTAGGTCATTCATATGGATTTTCCATACAATCAGTATGAAATTTCCAGCTGATTCGCATGGCTTTTCTATTCTAGCCGTATGGAATATACAGGCAATCCATAAGCATTTCTCATGCCATCTTTATGGAATTTCCACACCATACGAACGGAATTTCCAGGCGAACCGCAAGGGATTTCAATGGTATCCCAGTTGATTTTTCCATGAAATCCCAGATGGAATTTCCAGACGATCAGCATGGAATTTTCAAGCTATTCTCATTCACTTTCCATACGGAGATCGGATTTTCCGGCGGATTTGCATAGGTTTTTATGCTTTCCGTATGGATTTCCCATGGATATCCACATGGATTTCTCATGTCATCCAAACCGAATTTCCATTCAACACGGATGAATTGTCAATGCATCCCGAATGGAATTTCCAGGCCATCCGTTTGGATTTTCCATACAATCTGAATGTAATTTTCAGGCGATTTGTATGGGTTTTCCACGCCATCCATATGTATTTTCCATACAGTACGTATGGGATTCTCAGCTAATTAATGGAATGTCCAGGAGGGTTGCATTGGATTTCTAGACCAACCTTATGAATTTTCAATACTATCCGATTGGAATTCTCATGCCATCGGTAGGAATCTCCCAGGTCATACATATGGATTATTCATGCCATCCGAATGAATTTTCCTCGCCATACGAATAGATTTTCAATGCATCCCGAATAGATTTTCCAGGTGACTTGCACGGAATTTTCACGCAATCCGTGTAGAATTTCCAGCTAATTTGTATGTATTCTACAGGCTTATCATATGCATTTTCCATGTCATCCTAATGTAATTTCCATGCCATCCGAATGTAATTTCTAGGCCACACAAATGAAATTTCAATGCATCCCAAATCCGGTCAGGCCATCCGTATGGTTTTCTCATGTTCCCCGAATGGAGCTTCCAGCCCATTTGCATAGATTATTCCAGCCATCCGTATGTATTTTCCATGCCATCCGTATGGACTTTCCAGGCCATCTGTATATTTCCCTTGCATTTGGATGGATTTTCCGTGTGTCCTCAAATGGAACTTTCGGGGAAGTTCCGAGAAATTCACGAGGAAATCAAATTACCCACCCTACGGAAGTGCACAGCGTTTTTCCAAGAATATGTGATTATTCCCTCCACAATCAATGTAAGCATAAATTCTACAGTTAGCAGTAAAGAACAAGGATGTGATGGAGCACCTATGAGGATCACAGGAAAAATCCATATGAATGCACTGGATGTTCCACACAGATGGCAGGAAATTCGTACGTATAGGATGATAAATACATACTGAAAAATTTATGCAAATTGCCAAGTAATTCCGTTTGATTTGAATAGCAAATCCATAGGGATGTCATGAAAACCCCATACAAATTAGCTGGGAATCCCATACAGATTATTTGTAAATTCCACATGGAATTCCAGGAAATTCCATGCGATTCCCTCGGAAATTCCTTTTCGGGGTGCATGGAAAATCCATACGGATTGTATAAAAAATCCATATGGAAGACCTGGAAATTCCATTTGGGATGCTTTGAAAATCCAAGCATATTAGCTGAAAATTCAGGTCGGGATGCATTGAAAATTCATCCGTCTGGAATGTAAATTATATTCGGATGACATGAGAAATCCATATGATTGTCCTGGGAAATCTATACGGTAAGCATGAAAAACCAAACCAATGAGCTGGGAATTCCGTAGTTGTCGTATGGGAAATCTTCTTCGGTTACCCAGAAATTCCAGGCAATCTATCAGGAAATTCCATGCGAATCGCCTGGAAAGTCCATTCGGATTGTATGGGAAACCCAAATGTATTTCCTGGAAATTCCATTCGGGATAATGATTGACACATCAAATTTTATCAATCAACTACTGACTTGGGAACGGCTTTCGGCTCATTCAGCAAATCTATATGTAAATCAGATAGATTTGAAACAATCATATTTTCAGCTTTCGAAAACCTTGTAAAAATATGGTGTGAAGTTTGAGACTTATCAAGGTACTATTTGCCAAGCTTTGCTACTGATGCATTACATTTTCCAGTGGATGAATCTCATTTCAAAGGACTGAGAAAGTTTATTAAAAAATGTGAAAATCAAGATTGTGAAGATTTATTGGTACACATTAATTGTGATTTTTCAAAATTTATTATATTTTCCATGTATTCATTTTCCGTTTGCATGTTTCTGAACCAGCACTGTTTCTTCAAATCGACAATACTCGATAGAGATGATGAAGAACCTTTCAAAGGTAAGATTATTACACATCTCTGGGGAATGATTTTGGAAAATCATTTTGAAACAATTCAATGTTTAGACAAACATCAATTTTTAAGACTTTCATCACATTTGGTCAAAAAAGCTTGTAGCTCTGAGGAAAACTTGATCAAGTGGACATCATTTTTTAAATAAAACATTTCCAGAGTGACAAAAGTATTTAGCACTGCTGTAACTCTTAAAGCCATGGCAAATATCGTAGAAGATATTGAAACATGTTCTACGAAGGAAATTATAGTTAGGACTGAATTTGTAAGTACATATTTATTCATAATCAATTGGGTAGAAAACAAAATTCTTGATTCTTAATTTATCTTTATGTAATGTAAGAAAGAGTATTAGTATGCGAATCGCCTGGAAAGTCCATTCGGATTGTATGGAAAATCCATATGAATGGCCTAAGAAATCAATACGGAAAGCATGAAAATCCAAGCAAATCAGCTGGAAACTCCGTAGTTCGTACCTGGAAATTCCATTCGGGATACATTGAAAATTCATCCGTAAATGATATATCCATATGATTGTCCTGGGAAACCCATACGGAACGCATGGAAAACCTATGCGAATCCGCCGAAAATCGCATATATTTTGTATGAAAATTTAATATGGATGACCTGGATATTCCATGCAAATCGCCTGGAAATTCCATTTGGGATGCATTGGAAATCCATTCGGCTGGCATGTGAAATCCTTACGGGTTGCATGGAAAATGTATTCATTTGGCCCGGGAATTGAATTCGGATTGTATGGAAAATCCATGCGAATAGCTTTCACTATTTATGGCTTAATGAATCAATATTGAAGAGATAAACGTGTCGTTTCTATAGATATGTTACGATGATTTAGATATTAATTTTCAAGTTGAACGTCAAAAGTTTTGAATTAAAATCAATGAAAACATGATTGATGGTTATTTGGATGCCTATTCGATCGTTCCTGTAGGAGTATAAAGGCTGTGACAAGTGATTATAAAATCGGGCCACATTGACTGCATGTGTTGTGCCAACGTGTGCCAATGTGCCAATGTGCCGACTGGGCCCATTTGCATTTTTTGAATTGACATTTTTAATAGATTAAAATGGCCGGATGATAACTATAGAAATGGTTTCTGATAGGTATTGAGCCAGCTTTTGAGATGCCGATAGCAGAATTGAAAAATTCCTATTTTATCATAGTCAAATTCGCAAAAACCCTTGGAGGATGGCGCATTGGCTGAGGTTACCTTATACTGTTATGTTTGGAAAATCAATTATGGTTGTCCTGAAAATTGCATTCGGAATGCATTGAAAATCTATACGTATAACATGGGAAATTCATATGGGATGCATGGAAAATACATTCATTTAGCGTGGAAATTACATTCAGATAGCGTGCTAATTCCATTCAGATTGTGAGGAAAATCCATATGGATGATTATGGAATCCCATATGCTAATCGCCTGGAATCTCCAATCGGGTGCAAGGTAAATCCATTTGGATGGCCAGAAAATTTCATATATTTTATATGGAAAATCTACTTGGATGACCCAGAAATTCCATGCAATCCGTCAGGAATTTCTATCCGGGATGACCTGGAAATTCCTTCGGAATGCTTTGAGAATTCATGTAAATCAGCTGGGAATACCATATATATTGCATTGAAAATCAATATGGAATGCCTGGAAATTTCATGCAAATAGACTGGAATTCCCATTCGGGAAGCAGTAGAAATCCAAGCAGATAAGCTGGAGATTCCATAGTTATCGTATGGAAAATCCATATGGCTGACCCAAAAATTCCATGCAAATCGCTTGCATTCTATACAGATTGTATGGAAAATTCATATGAATGGCCTGGAAATTCCATTGAGAATGCTTTGAAAATCCAAGAAAATAGGCTGGAAATTCCATGTTCATCGTATGGAAAATCCTAATGGATGGCCTTGAAATTCCATGCAACGCGCCTGGAAATTCCATTCGGGATCCGTTAAAATTTTATCCGTAAGGTGGGTAAATTCCATTCGGATGGCATGAAAAATGCCCAAGGATAGCATTGAAAAGCCAAGGAAATCTGCTTGGAAATTTCATACTGATCGTATGGAAAACCCATATGGACGACCTAGAATTCCTATAGAATCCGATTCCATACGGATGTTATGGAATATCCATTCAGCATGTATCGTAAAATCGTTCGTATGACATGGAAACTCTATTCGGAAGAAAATCCATACCGATGACATGAGAAACCTATGCAAAACAGCCAAAAATGCCAGATATACTGTATCGAAAATCAATATGGATGACTTGGGAATTCCATGCAATCCGCCAGAAAATTCTATTCGGGTTGACCTGGGAAATTCATGCAAATCGCCCGGAAACTCGTTACAGATAGTATGGAAATTCAAGCAAATCAGCTGGAAACTTGATAGTTATCGTATGGAAAATCCATATGGATGACCTAGAAATTCTATTCAATCCGCCTAGAAATTACATACGGATTGTATGGAAAATCTATAAGGATGGCATGGAAACCCATTCAAATTAGCTGGAAATACCATACGGATTGTTTTTGAATTGCACATTATTTTCGTGGAAATTCCGTTCGGGATGCACGGATAATCCATATTGATGGCCTGAACAATCCATACGGAAAGCATGAAAAGTATGGAAAATCCACTTGGATTATCCAGAAATTCCATACGGATTGCATGGAAAATCCATAGGGAAGAACTGGAAATTCCATTCGGGATGCTTTGAAAATCCAAGCAGATTAGCTGGAAATTCAGGTCGGGATGCATTGAAAATTTATCCGTCTGGAATGTAAATTATATTCGGATTACATGAGAAATCTATATGATTGTCCTGGGAAATTTATACGGAAAGAATGAAAAACTGCAAGCAAATCAGCTGGAAATTCCGTAGTTGTATGGGAAATCCACTTGGATGACCCAGAAATTCCATGGAATCCATTAGGAAATTCCATGCGAATCGCCTGGAAAGTCCATTCGGATTGTATGGAAAATGCAATTGGATTGCCTGGAAATTCCATTCGGAATACATTGAAAATTCATCCGTGTTGAATAGAAATTATATTCGGATGACATGAGACATGATATATCCATATGATTGTCCTGGGAAATCCATACGGAACGCATGAAAAACCTATGCAAATCCGCCGAAAAAATCAGATATTTTTTATGAAAATTCAATATGCATGACCTGGATATTCCATTCGAGATGCATTGGAAATCCATTCGGAAGGCATGGAAAATTCTTATAGAATGCATGGAAAATGCATTCATTTGGCCTGACGTGAAATCAGAAATGGAATTCTTAATATTTCGTTATTTCAGAATTCCGTAATTTCGGTGTTTTGGATCATAATTTGATAAGAAAGTTTGAATAAACTATAAAATTTGATATCATAATTTATGTATACTATGTACATTTTCGGGAGCTTTGTAACGATTCGTATATGCATCTCAGATTTTCCCTGTAAATTTGTGATATTTCGTATAGTTGTCGTGATCACTTTTGAACACTTGTTGAATCGATGTTGGTAATGTTTGTTACATCTATCTTCAGTTTAGCAAAAAGCACTGAATCTCGAACAAAAATCATTATATCTCATTATTTACTATTTTTTTTCTTAATCGTTTAGTAAAGAATGCGTACTCTTCTTAAAATTTGTTCATTAGTTGGATCAACCACCTTTGGTTTTTGCACAATTATGGAAATCATTTTACGAAAAATATTAGTGAGTGCAGGTAATCTATCAAGTACATACCAAATCGGCTTTAGATCACAAAAAATCGACGGGTAGGGCTATGCCTTCTTGACAAGTAATTAATTTATCACTTTCATTTAGCTTATTGAAGCATTTAGTTGATATAACGAAAATAGAATCAATGATTCTTTCAAATAGTCTCATGATACTTTTTGAAGTAAGAATAATTCTACACAACGTACCTCAATAGTTGAATCATTATTGACTTGAGAAATGAGCAATTAGTTCCTAAAGCCATAACACAATTTATGCCTACTCAATATCAAGATGAGATACCACTTGTAAACCCCGCACCAACCGAAGAATTAGAAACAAAAAGAAAATCAGATTAAATGAATGGAATAATTTATTCATTGTCAGTGCATTATTAAATTAATCCATTAGTGCTTCTTTACATGAACTTTATGGATCAAGCATAAGGGATTATATAAGACAGATTTTAAAAATAATTTTTTAATTAACCTGTGAATTCAAATTTAGAAATACTTTGTTATAAAATATACATTTGTACAATCAATTTACTACGTTTCTTTATCCTCTGGTTGCATCTGTTCCATAAGCCTTCTACGTTCCTCAGCTCTCTTCACATTTTCCAAAACCATAAGTTTAATAATTCCCAAGTAAATTACTGACGAATATATCTGGAGCTGAAGAGAAACTCAAATTGTTCTGAAATACATTCTTTTACTCGTATTTGTTGATCCACCAGGTGAAGGAAATAGGCTTACTCCACTGTAAGGCTTGTTGAAAGTAAGATTAGTTGTGTTGAATGTAGGTTGTGAAACCTCACTCTTGTTTACTATTCCTTCCAATTTAACAGGATTTATAATTAAATGATTGATTGTGAAATGGTATTTTCTTACAGCACCGTCTCTAGTTTCAAAGTCCACCATTGCTCTACCTTTCTTTGCAGTTGATACAACTAACCTATCAATATCACCATACTAAAATGAGAAAATCATACATAAGTATGTTATTGACATACATTTTCAGATAATAACAAATTTTTCACTTACTTTTGGTAGAAGTCTCTGTAAATTGTCGTAATTATAGCCTCTATTAGTCTCGTCATCTTTAGTAACTCTCCACTTGATTTTCACTCGATAGGCTTCTGGACTACTCCAATTTTGAGAAGTTGGTCTTGCTAATTCTTCTGCAATTTTTTGTCGCAGTTGTTCTTTTTCTTGTTCAATTAGTCTGGAACCCTCTTTTTGTAACCTTTCTATTTCAGCCCTCAGGTATTCTTCATCACTTTTAGGGGTAGAAGTAGCAGACTGTGATCTTCTGAAAGCTTCTTCACGTGCTTCTAGATCATCTTTGAAATTTTTTCTCTGAGAATCTAATTTTCCATCTCTTATTTTTTTCTCTGCTTTTGCTCTCAAACATTTATCATGGGCAGCCTAAAAGTTGAGTTTATTATTAGAACCATCAAAGTGAACAAAAAATAATTTCATTAAAAAATGTCAAATCAACTCACTTCAGCTGATACATGAGTTCAAATTTCTAATGCCTTTGATAATTGTAAAAATAATTCAGCAGCTTTTGGATCGTCTAGGTTTTTGTCAGGATGACAAGATAAGGCTTTTTTTTGATATCCTTTTTTGATCCAGCGATTTCATCAGGATTGTTAAGTTCTCCTTTGAGACTCTTTATCATTTTCTTGCAAAGTTTGAGAGATAGATTATGCAAAAAACTCTTTTTATTATATCCTTCTTGGGACATGAATTCTTCCCAAAATGTCGTTGCTGATAGATTACTGAGAGATAATTTACACATTTTCAGATGTATTGCTTCATAGCCCTTGAAATGATTTATTAATGAAGATGGATTTAAAATCTTAAGATTCCAAGTTTGTTCAAAATGTCAATATCATTTTGACAAAGGCAGTCTATAAGAATAGAATATTCAATTTTTTTAATTTTGTAGCAAAGTTACCTAAATATAAATTCTTAAGAAGATCTTCTGTTTTGGGTCTTCTCCAAAGTTATACAGGACCATGAATAAAAACGTAAGAACATGTGAATTCAAGAAAGAAATGGGTAAACTTGATAGAAAAATCAAGTTTCCTTTCACTTTTTCATAGTCCATGATTTCTAATGTATTGAATTCTTGTTTAGCAATTTCTTTCTCAGCATTTTTCAATGCTGCTTTAGAATTCCCTAGGTCATCAAGCGATTCTAAAACTTTTTCCTACATTACATAAACATAAATTAAGAATCAAGAATTTTGTTTTGTAATAAAACTGATTATGAATATTATTCACTTGAAAATTATTCACTACACATTGGAACAAGCTAGTAAAAGCTACTGTAACGTCTTGTTGTCTTGTGGCACTAGTTTTAATCCTCAGATTGTTAAAAAGATCTTGAGCTCCTTTATTATTTTCATCATTGGAGTCTGAAGATGTTGTGTAATTCTTAATCGATCCAAGTAATATTCCTTTGATACATTTCTGGGTTTCAATTTTCAGTTTTGATGATATCTTTTTATTTTCGGTTTTTTCTACAAGAACAGTCAGTGAAATAAAATTTCATCAATAAAAGTTGTCATCAAATTTGTTTTATCAGAATTATTATGTCTACAGTTCTGGGCAAGTAAACTGATAGCAGTTTCAGTGTATTCTATGGCTGAAGTCATTTTTTCACTGTGAATATTTATCTCTGATAAATCAGAGTTGGTTACTTAAAATGTAAATGTGATCAAAGCTCCCACTAAACGCATAAACTCATTTTTCTTCGAGTTACTTACTTTAAGATACCCATTGAAAGCAGTTATCAATTTTTCAATGAGAGAATTCCGTATCTCTGGTGATAACTTTGAAAAATTATTCGGTTCTAACGCCACAAATTTGTAACGAATTTATTGAAAAATTATCTATTAAAATGAATTATGAGCTAAACTAAATGTGTAAAGCATGTATTCTGTACATACTTGACATGGTGTTTCCATTACATTGAAGTATCGGCAAGCCATTGAAAGGATAGGAATTAATTCAACTCGTTCAGCATTAAAAAATTAAAAATTAAAAATTTGTTTAGCAGGTCAAACATTTTAACCTGGCGATCAGCAGCAACTTTACTGCCATTTTTGACAGCTGATTCGAAGCACAATAAAATCTGTGCTAACCTTATTTCCTTATCATCGGATACGTTTCTACGACATTTTTAAGTTTTTATATCATATTTGCATGCTTTGACCATATAGGCTCCGTTTTGATCCCTAACGATCTGCGATATCTCAACATACCTCAATTCGAACGTGCGATTATGCTGCGCGTCCACTACCGCTCGCTCGGTGCTCCGCCGGAGCAGTCTGAAGTTGCTCAAATGCTTCCCTTTTTTCAATATCGCATCCTCGAAACCAACGCTGTTAAAACTCGAGCCCAAGCCGCAGTCACACCTCCAAGCGGTAAGCTCACGAAACGTCGGAGTCTGAGATAAACAAAAATTATGATAACGTCGTGAAGAATTTTTTCCCTCAATACTTCGTCAACTATGACTGTGAATAAAAGTGATATACCAATGTTAATACAAATAAGTATTCATACAGTAGTATTACTTACTTTACTGCCATTGATTAGTGCCATAAGCGCCAGTGTTAGGTCTGAAATTGAGGGTGAAGGATTTCATAGGTTAGAATCTTATCTTTACTATGTAATATAATAATACAGGATAATCTACTGTATTGGCTTCAATTATTTCTATTGAAAATTGAATTGACTCAATAGTGTATCCTCGTTATTATTTTTACTTCAAACATTATTTTTGATAATATGATACAAAATAATAGAGTTTATATTATTATTTAATTCACAGAACTTTGAAGTACCATGTAGATACGGGTGATTTTAGTAATAAAAGTTGTCACATAGCAATATTCCTACGACTGCCGACCTCAATCTATGTCAATGTTGATGAGTTGTCGGATCTTAGACATCTTCGTATGGTAAATAGCTTCCCTATATCTATTTAGTACTGTAATCAAGTGGGGCATTATATGATTATTGATAAATTTAATTCAACAGGGCTCTTCTTGCTCAGATGGAGAAGTAGATGTAGAGCGTTTTGCTGAAAAAGCATACTATCAAAATCTCACATTGTGTGCACGATTGACTAGTACAAAAACAACTTTATCGGTCCCAGTACATCAACGCTATCGATTTGCAACCTCAAATGGTAAGACTCATAATGTAACATTTTCAAGACCAAGGCTGCTCATTGGTTGCAGACATAGAATTAAGGAACACAGAGTATCACAGATCAAAATTTGTTGGCCTTGCATTGATTATGCAAAAAAATGGAGAGAAATTCCAATTAATTGGGTGAATATACAATATTACATATTGAAAATTCTGAAAATATAGTGTGCTAATATGATTCTTTGGAAAACTGTTATTTTGCTGGGCTTGTTCCAAACATAATTCTCCAATCAATCAAGAGATAGTGCACTAAATTTTTGAATGTATACAAATTCTTTAATAAGTTCATGTACGAGTAAATTTCTTTTTGTAGAAAGGTGATGGTGGCTTTATTTGGCGAATACCTGTTGGTAATACGTCAAGGCGGTCTGAAGTACAATATATCACTGTGATTGTGACTCTTTGTGGCGCAGCTTATGTACTGTGGGCACTGTCCAAGTCTTACAGAGTACCAAGAGAAAGAAAACCAAAGGATAATTGATAAATGACGGAGACTAGATTTTTTCGAATTCTCTAGCAAACTTTCTTGCATTTATAATATTTATATTAGCAACTTATAATGACTTTTGTACATTTACTAGCTTATACTTAAAATACTAACTACTTAGATGATGAGCAATAAAATATATACAATTATTTAAACTACACAATATGTTTCAACTTGAAATAATAAATGTTGAAATAGTTGCAGTGAATACTGTACTTGATTTAACTCTTTAGACTTTGAAATGCGAGTTGCTTCTTATGCGTAAGCTTTCTGCATCATATTTCCAAAGATGAGGTATTGTCCTAGGTATAATATTAATACATTGAAAACATATCCTACACATTTTGGATGATGATGAATTGAACATTTTGAAATCATGACAATGATATAAGGTGGTAAATTTGCTCCAACCATCATCGCTCAATTTTTTCTCCGCCATTTGCATTCTTCAGAGATTCAGGGATAGTTGGTATGTCGGGGAAGCCATAGTTTCTACGGCTCTTCTTTCCTGACAATGGATCATTCCATGGTTGAATTTTAGTAGAACCAAAGAGTAAGAAAGCCAGAGCACCAAGTACGTAAAATCCTGCAGTTAGAAAGAAGATACTGTTCCACTGCTTCACGCTCTCCTATGAGCAAAAAAATGAAAGATTCTCAATGGGTTTATGCTTGACTTGTCGACTCAAGTGAATCAATAATTTATTACGCCTCGAGGGCATGTATCGAATACACAGTCACTCACCGCATTGGGAACCATGACGCTGTGAACGAGAGGTGCGACGATGCTGCACACATTGGCAGCAGCGTTGGTGAAGCCCATCAGAGGACCGGCAAAATTGGTGCTTAGGTCCATGTGGTTCGTGTGATGGCCACAGTAAATGGCTATGTTGCTCGCGACAGACGCGATCAAGATGCCGACGGCGAGCAGTTGCTGGCCCTTGCCGACGAAGCTCAGACTGACCAGAGCAGCTGCCGGAGCCAACAGGCCGAAAGTGTTGCAGACCATGCGCGACGTGCGCAACGACACCTTGCCCGTCCGGATCGCCCAGTCCGAAGTTAAACTGATCGGGAAGCTCATCAGCCAAGCGCAGAGATACGGCAACGACGACATCAGCCCGTTCTGCAAATGAAAAATCCCGTGTGAATCGATTTAATCAAGTCTTCTCAATTCCTGACGCGATGAAATATATATTGCGCTTCATGCGGGATCAATGGATTTTTCAACGAAATTATGCGCATGAAGCATTCCAATTGCGAGCTAAAATTTAGTTTTTCTGGGATATAAAAAAACCTGCCAATGAGGAAAATACTAATCACTTGTGAAATTAAAATTCTGCAATCGGTTTGTATACATCAGCCGTGGCCTTGACCCATACAAAACATATAGGAAGCGATTGAGCAACATAATAAAAATGCACACCGGGCTCGCTGATCTAACCATTTAAATACGATGACCTATAGATTTGCGGATGAGAAGGAAATTGTTGGGAGGCAATGCACGCTCTCGTTGGCGCCTTGGCTACATCCAACGAGTCAATGACAGTCCTTGGGGAGAGAAATGGCATTGGTGTCTGCATCCGTATATCGCAGATTATACTCGTGTATACGTGCACTTGTTAGATCATTAGAAACGCCAGGAATCGTTTTAAATTGTTAATATATGCGAGGATATTCGTGGGAAAACCTTTTTTTCTCTTATCGAGAAGACAAGGATCATTTGAGAGTTTCAAAGTATCAAAAATTAAAGCTGAGAATACGTTTTTTCGAACTTACATTCACCATGTCGTACCCGAGGACTTTGTTCATGTAAGTGGGTATCTTTGAAAGCAGCAACCAGAATCCCCAAGTTTGGGTGCACTGAGCAACCAGAAGCGCCCAGACAGGCACTGATGTCAAAATTGATTTCCACGGCGTCGAAACAGGCTGAGGCATGATTAATAACATTGTATTGTATTTTTCGGGACTGATATGAATAAATGATTAAATGATCTATAGTGATATGAATAAATGATTAAATGATCTATATCTTATTCCTCTATTCGTGACAATGTGTAAAGACAATTTTAAAATTACCTCGCTAGTCTCAACGACACCAAGACTGCTTTCGATGTACAATTTCTCATCGCGGGCAATTTTCGGATGCTCGGATGGAGATTCTCGGCCGAAGAATATCCAAATTGCCGACCAGCCTAAGGAAATAAATCCCCAGAAGTAGAAACAGCTGGGCCAGCCCAGGCTTGTGCTGGAGAGATACCCCGAGCTTTGCAGGGCGATGACGTTGCCGATCCATCCACCCGAATAAACCGTAGATGCTGAAGCATCGATTAAACATAATCAAGTCGATTATTTAATCGAAGAGATAGATACAACGATTTCGATGCATTTAAAAAGCAATCAGTTTCATCTGTTTCAATGAAATGATTTCAATGAAGCCTGATATATTGTCCTTGAGATAAGCTTGAAATGACTCACTGAAGATGCCTCTCTCCTGCAGCGGCACCCACTTGGCGAGGAGGGTGTGCAAGATCGGTGGCACCACTCCTTGGCAGAGCCCGGCGATTACCCTGCAAGCAATTAGAAGAGGCAGTCCCCCGAAGGCGACGGCTTTGGGTATGGCCACCGTAACGACAGCGCATAAACCGACCGCCAAGCCAAAAAGCC
Organism: Aphelinus atriplicis; assembly: GCA_020882685.1. Classification (NCBI taxonomy): domain Eukaryota; kingdom Metazoa; phylum Arthropoda; class Insecta; order Hymenoptera; family Aphelinidae; genus Aphelinus; species Aphelinus atriplicis. The sequence goes on from CM037073.1 coordinate 3,332,778, forward strand.
GCTGGGCACCCCAACGCTGCGCCACCATTCCACCTGGAATCTGCGTTGCCACGTAGCCCCAGAAGAACGAGCTCAGCACCAGGTTCTGCTCCGACTCCTGCCAGTCCAAGTGCTACATAGCAAAAATAACGTGTTCAATAGGAGATTTTCAATCGCAAAATTGGTTGCCAACTTTTCTCGTCTCATTTCGTTCGCTAATAAATATTATACATCAAAATCAATCAGAGCTGTGTTAATTATAGACTTTTTCTTTTAATCTTATCGTGAAAGTGTTATTGTACAACAGTATAAAATCCAAAGTTCACTTATCGACTACGAATTCATTCATGCTAAGAAATGAGGCATAATCTTTACCTGAGGTGAGGCTCTGTCTGTCATAGCCACAATAGCAACAGACATGCACACTCTCATGGCATAGCAGGACAGAAAGCCACCAGTCATGAGTAATGCCTGAACGTGCCGCGATCCGATCGAAGCTACGGAGAGATATTTGTTTTCCTTTAATTTGTCATTAATTCATCGGAAAAATCGTGACTTTCTTCCATAATTTTCATCGCTACTCGCATGATATATTACACTCTCGTGTCTCGGATTACTTTGGCATATTATTGGAAACTCGTCAGAACAGTTATTCACAACATTGAGAATTTGCACGATCGCTTGAAAATGCCAATGAATTCACATATTTGTATATGATTGGATATTCTAATGAATAGCCCGATTCGACGTAGATATATTTCATAGTTGAATACACTTTCGTTACAAAAGTGAATCGACCCATCATAAAATCTTATTATCATGGAATTAATTTTAATGAGAGAGCAATTGAGAAACAATTTACATTAGAGCAGTAAAAAAGAATCTAATCATGATTTTAGATATCGATTAGTTTCGCTATAGAACCACACGAAATTACTCTTCTAATAACTGCCAAGATAGGACTTTGAGCATCGTGTCGGAGAATCCATATCTGAAAACCAAAATTCCACGAGGCTCGCGCGAGCAAATACGACGAGTTATCGTATTACTGATACAACTTATCCAAATATCGATCTCAGTATTTTCATTGCGAATGGTTGGCAATATTGATACGAACGAATTCTCTCGCGAGATAATGATTCTCCCTAATTGACTTTGTTAACAAGCAAAATTATCAACGTCTATGTATACTTCTGAAATCGGAAAAAATTGTAATCTCACATTGAGATGGCGTGAAGATATGGTCCTCAAATAGTATCGTTTTTAAAGTATGAAAAGTATACGCAACGTTAGAAGGCACTTGCGCGATCGGTAAAGATCGGCTCTAGCCATAAGCACAACACACTGAAATTATGATATCATATATTCAAATTGATTTACGTTACAAAGCACGCTACATTTTTATTATACTCGATGGAGGTCACCATCACAATAGAATAAAAAAAACCGCTGAATCGCTTGGTTCGCGGCTTTTTACGCGAGTGCATCGGTGTGGCCTTGCAGCCGAACGGTGTACGAAATGCATCCAGAGTATATAAGTGTCTGGTGGGCCAGTCACGCGCAAGGCCCTGCTGGTTAAGTGTCCGGAATACACAGTAGGGATTGACAAAATTTTAAAAAGTATACAAAGGAGCGGTAATGAGAGCAACCCTTTTTAATCGCATAGGTAAACTCGAGCTACTATGACACCCGAAGAGGCTTATCTTACGATTATCTTTCAACTACTGTATTTTACGTATTCCAATTAGCTGACCGCTCACTTATCTCTTTACTATCAGGCTTTATTTTTCAAGGAAATCCATTCCGAAAATGTACTGATAGTGTTCGGATAAAGTTCCTCAACTATTTCGAGATTACAGTTTTCTTTCAATGAAAAATCTTATTAAGGGTACAATTTTTGATGATACGAGAGTGTTATACAGAGATAACTCAATCCCGATGCATTAAAATTATCGGTAATTTTTTTACTTACAAAAACAACAAATATCTTGCAATAATATTTGGGGAAGGAACATTTTTTGTCCAACACAAACGATTGTTATTATTTATTTTAAAATGGAAAATTCGATTTAACCTAGTTCTCGGAGTAAGAAAGATAATATCTTATCAAAACCTTATCCTCATATAAATAGTTGTACTTGAACAAATTTGTTTAGGACCATTGCAAGATTGAAGCTGAGGTTTGCTCAAGTTGATTTATCATTTCATCGAAGGTTCTTCAATCATCAATAATCTCACTATCAGTATGGCGGTTAAACTCGTAAATTCGTTGAAAATCTATTTAGCTTCATAATCTTTTTTTTTACAATATACACAATTCTATCAAAAAATCACGTTTGTAGAAAAATTGACGTCAAAAAATAACACTAAGAATCATAGCTAAATTAGTTCAAAATTCGATCTGATAGCGTTTCACTGCGAATAAAAATAGTTCAAATTAACATTTGTTAATGTATAATTCATAAATGTATAAAAAATAAAAAAGATGATTCTGAAAAATCATTAAACACGGCACTTTTGTATAGTCTAATCTAGTACTATGTGTCTTTTAGTTTAACCGTCTTTGTCCGATGGTCACGTCTTTGTGGATGTTCAATTTTATACGGTGCTAATAAGATTTGGCGATAAAAATAGATTATTAATATTGTTTTTTATCTGACAACCCAAATTGTCACATCAATTTAGGACATATAAACGACCTCAAATTGAATAATTAATTATGTAGTTAGTGTTTTCATTTACTTTATCGTTTTGAAGATTGTAACCCATAATTTTATGATATTTTTCTCTATAACATTGTAAAAAACATTCATGTTGAATAATGGATATAGTCGGTATCACAACTAATCCGTCCGTATGTCGCTAACCATCAGAAATCCACTTCTCATTTGGGTCGCTAAAACAGTCGATTACTCCTTTTAACTTTTTCGATTTTTCCAGGATATCGTCATCGTTTTATACAGTGAATTTATATGTATACGTTTGGCATTTTATGTATCGATAGGACAAACGACTGCAAATATCATCTATTTGAATATTAGCAAACGATCTTCAAACGTTTTCGTGGAAATAATGATCCAAATAAAAAGTGGTCTCCAGATGAATTTAAAAACACCCAGAGCTGGAACATCTAGATACAACAACAAAAACTACTGTAATTCGTATCTCAAACGAAATGAGATGCGATCACGATTTTGAAGAAGTTTTCTTTCCTAATTTGAGAATATGAGTAATGAAAGTAAGGTAACTGTACCCAATTTGGCACTGTACTCAATTTGGCACAATCGTCAGATTTCGTATTTCCGGTGCCCTCTGAGCATCAGTCGCTCTTGGGTTATGTTGGGGAAATTAAAAGAAAATTTTCGGTATCTTCCCCGCCCATTTAGCCCTTAAAACCACTCTCCTACAACACTTTGAACTTTCACTTACTGATTTTTTCACCATTTTCTTATTTCACTTTTCACACTCAACCTTAAAAATCAGGTGTCAATAATTTTTATCTCTCAAAGTGTCATTACTCTTTTTTGTGTAAAAACATCTCAGCTTTCGATTGGTTTCATCAGTTTTCCTAAAATTATTTTTTATCCTACTCAAATTGCTGTTTTTCGCATCAAAAAAAAGTGAACCCAATGTGCCCCTCTACGCGTTTTTAAATGGGAAGACTGAGTGAAATCATTGAATATTTGTATAGACATATTACGATGATTTAGACGCGTATTTTTGAGTTGTATGTTAAAAATTTTGTATAAATATCACTGGGAACATAATTGAGAGTTTATTTCAATGCCAATTGGATCGTCCCTGTAGGCCTATATAGGCTGTAGCTAATGATTAAAAAATTGTGCCAAATTGAGTACACGTTTTGTGCATTTAGCCTTTTTGCGTTTTTTTTTTAAATTGCGATTTTCGATAGGTTAAAGTAGTCGAATGATGATTATGAAGATGGTTTCTAATAGGTATTGAGCTAAACTTTGAAATACCGTTCACAGAATTTTAAAATTCGAAGTCTATCATAGTCAAATTCGCGAAAAACCCTTAGGGGGGCGCACATTGGGTACAGTTACCTTATTTGATAAATGGATAAACAGTTGAATAGTAAAAATTGCAAGTAGATAATCGTTAGAGAAATTAAAAATTGTCAGTCTCCAGGACAGACAAACGTACACGATCCGATCCTGTGATAAAATATAACTTTCCATCTTTCGATCTGAAAAATTTACCATAGCCACTCGTGACCCGTGCCCCCGTGCTATTTGAAAAGCATCGCGCACCGAGTCAACTGATCTTGCGCTTTCGATCACCGATTGGAAATTCATGTCGTGCTCGTGGACAAAACAAGCCGAGACATTAGACGTCGCGTCTCCATTTTCGGAGACCGTCCTGCAGTGGTTTCCGACCTCGCGAATAGGAAGTACGTGCCAGGTGACAATGTGACCAGCGTTGTTTTATTTATTTTTCGATTTGAATCATGATCAGCTCATCGTGTGGATATATACATTGACGTCGGGGAACAAAAGAGCGCTTTTCCTCATTTTTCTCCTCCTTTACCCGGTTATTACTCTTGGGCCATGTACCGGAGAGTTTTCCTCATCAGATGCTCACGTATCGACAGTTTATTCTCTGATATGCACATGTGGCCGTGGGTCTTCGGCGTTCCTAATATCGCGGCATGTGACTTTTCTCACATAACCGTTTGTCAGATGGCAAATTTCACGTTCTTCATCTGGCTAACAGTTTAAGGTTCGCAATGCAAATGCAACGGTTGCCGATTAAACTGTTCTAATCTTTTGAGTATTTCGTAGATAACGTAAGCTTAAATTTGGGTATGATTTGACCTGGGCTATAGATTGTTTTAGACACACTGAGATTTATTGAAATTGTGTTATACCATACGATTCAAGGGTTCAGTAATGTCTTTTCTTGACGAATTTTATAGAATTAATCTTAAATTTAAATATTCATTTTCATTTGGGTACCAGTCGATAATCAAATTATTATACTCGAGGGCCCCATAGGATACATACATGAACAGAGTCATAGATATTTTATCTGAACTTTGAAGAACTGCGTTGTATGAGTAAAGAATAAAATTTATGATAACCTAAGAGGTTTCATCTTGCATAACGAGATTGGACTTTTCCAAACGCGAATGACAGATCTTAGAAGCAATTTTAATAATTTTTTCTTTCGATGAAATTCTGATACGAACCCAATTCCATACAATTATAGTAACTCTCTAATTGTACTATCAAATCACAATCTGCATGATTTTCTGAGAATAAGAATCGTCTTCGTTTTACCAATGTATGAATAAAAGTTCCTGCGATTTTATTTATTCATACGTATATATAAGTGCTTAGGGCCCTTGATTCTGTGTTTCACTAGTCGAATATTTGGAATTTAATTTTGAAATTTATGAATCCTCAAGTTTAATTCACAGTTTTTAATATTCTAATATTAACGTTTTAAACGTTTCAGTTGTCTCGTTACTTTTTTCTTGCTTAACAAACAATAAAAAATTGTTGTTTATAAGAGTTTAATGCCGTCGGGAATGTGACTTTAATTCGAAACAGTTATGTTATCATTTTTGTATGGTATGTGCAATAAGCAAAACTTCGAAAATTGTCTTACCGATTTTCGATGCAGAGATCCAATAATTATGAAATCGTTACAAATAATAACAATCTTATTAAACACAGGTGCGCGCATATCTTGATAAAGGTAGATAATATTGAAACAGAAAGATGTTACAGTTTATTCTATGCGTATAAATAAGAAAAAGTAAAGTAGTATACAATTAAACTGATATTTTCTGTAGTTTGTGATTCCAGAGACGTATATTATATTTAGATAGACTTTCCGATAAATGTACCATACATTTACTACCATATCAATTATGATTATATTACATAAAATAACTACGAAGACTTAGAAAAAATTGTTTCATGTAAGGGAATATTTCTAAGTAAACTTGAACAGTATCTTCGATTTATATGAAGTAATCGTTCACGCGTATGTAAAATGATGTGGAACGTGACTCGACAAAGCTAGAATGTCATCTGATTGTTATCTTTACATGTGATATTTTCCAAAACGTGACTTCAATTAAATACGTTTTAATAAGCTTTCCACAAATGGGTATAGTGTATCTTTCATTTACAGGAGAGTTCGCGAAATACTTTACAGTAATGAAGAATATTCCTAACTAACAATAGAAAACTATGAAGGAAAATTTTCCTTTTCCAAGATTCCGAGTCTTACATAAGAACCATTTCTTTGTGAAGAAGAATGATGACCAATCGTAATGACCAATCGTGTGAAATTAAATATTTAATTATCATTATTAAAGTTATAATGGGCTATGATTGATTGTGTCAACCGTATATGAGTTCTATCCCGTCGCATTGATATCTTCGTTGAATTTTAAAAACAAACGATTTTGAACGAAGAATCAAATCGAACCGCGGGAACCTGCTCGTTCAAAGCACAAAGCTGCAGCACCAGTTCACATCACCATGTAAAAAAATAGTCACCAGCCGACGGCACGAAAGAAAGTCACGTGGTAAAATGGTCGAGGACGACTCACCTTTGGGCTTGAGAGGCGAGGTGGTCATGTTCTCCGCGAGGGAGACCCTCCTTACGGAAGACGACATCTTGGCAGTTGATGGAAGCGGATGACTGGCGCGCGAGTCCGTGCACGAGCACCGATAAACTACGCTCTCGGACTCGGGCATTAGCCGGGGCCCTCCTCACTTTTTATGCGCCGCGCTGAGCCGCGTGCCGCCGCCAACCTCCCGCACCGGACTCCCGAGAGCAAGTCTCTTACACGGCGCATCGCGCGAAAATCCCAATAACAATCGCGACTCGCATACTGAGCGAATTCAGTTGCGAAATTTCGGCGGCCGAGATGCAGCTCCGAAGACGATCCAGGTCAGGAACTCCGGATGAGAACGCGTGGCTGCTGATTTACCTTTGTTTAATACACCATTTCTCGGCTTCGTGCCGTTTGGATGACTTTTATTATAACGCATCATTAAATCCTACATATTTACGGCTTTGACTATTTCATTTTACTGATACGAAAAACGTTTGGAAAGAACTCAAAAGTTATCTCACTAGATTTATCATACTCTCGAGACAAGTTTGTATTTTATTTTTCTCAGCATTCGAAAAACAGTTTCTTAAAATACTTAATATTCAGGATGATTACTCATTTTCTTGGTGTTCACAAACTTCGGCGTTTGGATAACAGAGGTAGAAAAATTAATTTTTTTCGTAACTACAGTTCCTGGATTGATATTATGAGAATATTGAGAATGATCCTCTAATGCTTGGAAAATTTTTCGTTTCATTCATCTTTCCGAATAACAGACCTATCAGAAATTTTAAGCAAGTATCATTATTTTTATTCAAGTTTTTAGAAAGGAATACGTAAAAAAAACATGACTCTGTTAATAGATTATATTAATGTTGATTTATATTTGGAAATATGCAGTGTAGACTCATGCCTTATCAATAATTTTTTTCTCCAATCTATCACATTATCGTTATACGTAAAATGCACATGTCACATATTTCTGCAGATAGTAATAAATTCAGATACTTTTTATGATCCCATCAACTACAACGAAATTATTGGAATCTTCTGAAAGTTGTGAGATTCGCATTCATCATTCAGGCTTCGATTATTTTATGCAATAATTTGAACATTCCGTGAAACTGTATGAGACGAACGTTGAAAATAATTTGACTTTAATTAAATAAGAAAGTTACGATTTTATCAATAGTTTTAGAATTGTTAACGAAGAATTTTCATATGAATTTATTAATAAAACTGATGGTAAGTTAATGAGAAATCATTACCTACATGAATCATCGATCGGTTACCTTCTATATTATCAATTGAGGTTTGATGGCAAGTATTACCTCTCATACCAATACTCTACTTATCAAACGCGCTAATAGACATTAGCAAAATATTACGAAACCAAAAAACTGATTGATAACATACCATTTTGCTGACACATAAGACCCTCGCATGGAAATTATGGAATTTTCATCACCCATGTTTTTACTGAATATAAATAAACTTTCCTCTTTTTGAAAACGATTAATTTTCCTCGGCTTTACGAAACATATTTTATGCTCATTTTATTACGTTCTCTCTATGTATACATCCCTACAAGTATGTACAAGAAAAATTAGAGCTATAGAAAACTTGGTACAAAAATGACAAAATTTTGTAGTATTTTCTTCCTAACTATCTCTCTACTTAGCTTATCGAATGAATTTCGCTTAGACTTTATAGATTTGTACTTTTAAAGGTAGAAAAAAAAAACTAATAGGATAAATTTCTAGAGAAATTGTCACTTGTCGATACTTCCTTCTTCATATATTCTACAAGAATTACGCTTCAGGGTAACAAGGTATGAAGTTCCTCGAGCCTCCTCCTATGTAACGAGTTTCATGTGGTATTTTTACGATTACTTGTTTCTAAGTACACGAATAAGTGTTATATTTTTATTTAGTATTATCTACGTGACGTAACGGAAAATATATCGATTTATAAAATATATCGATTCATTAGTTCGTATCATCAGACTATTGAACATTTTTTCAATTTTAAATTTTGCGATTTATTTATAGAATCGATGATTCAGTAATTAATTCTTTAAAATTGATGGAATATTAGAAAATAAACGGTATCTCATAGTTAAGTCCAGACCCGTAAACTATAGACCAGGTAGTGTCGTTAGTTAAAATCTTGAACAGAATGCATATTTACTTATAGCTTGGATACCGTTATGGTCGTTACCACGCGCGGTGGGGAGATGCGTGTCACGTGACGTTCATATTCTAGTCTGGTATACGCTTGTTTGTATGTGTGTTCCAAGGGTGCGCTCCTCGTATTTTTCGTTGGAGTACCTGACCCTGGACCCAAACGATGCCCAGGTAGTCAGGGTACCCGATGACGGTGTTCCAAGGGTGCGCTCCTGGAGTTTTTGCTTGAGGAAGCTCACCCTGGACCCGGAGCGCACCCAGGAGCGCACCCTTGGAACACCGTCATCGGGTACCCTGACCACCTGGACATCGTCCGGGTCCAGGGTGAGCTTCCTCAAGCAAAAACTCCAGGAGCGCACCCTTGGAACACCGTCATCGGGTACCCTGACCACCTGGACATCGTTCGGGTCCACGATCAGCTGCTTCAAGAGAAAATTCCAGGAGCGCACCCTTGGAACACCGTCATCGGGTACCCTGACTACCTGGACATCGTTCGGGTCCAGGGTCAGCTGCTTCAAGCGAAAATTCCAGGAGCGCACCCTTGGAACACCGTCATCGGGTACCCTGACCACCTGGACATCGTTCGGGTCCACGATCAGCTGCTTCAAGAGAAAATTCCAGGAGCGCACCCTTGGAACACCGTCATCGGGTACCCTGACTACCTGGACATCGTTCGGGTCCAGGGTCAGCTGCTTCAAGCGAAAATTCCAGGAGCGCACCCTTGGAACACCGTCATCGGGTACCCTGACTACCTGGACACCGTTTGGGTCCAGGGTCAACCCGTCCAAGAGAAAATACGTGGAGCGCACCCTCGTATAACAAACCCAAGCAGGTCGTTCTAGAACTGTGCGCGTAGGATACGCAGAAATGACCGGCGAAAGACGTCCACGCTCCATGCACGACGAATGTGCAGTGATGCGCGTCTGAGGTGTCGTTTCTGCGCGTATATCGCGCAGAATGAATGCACGATAGCTCTCGGCTTTTACGCGCGTCTGATGTGCAATACTTCTCTCCGTGTATATTATGAATAAAATTTCTTCCAAGGGAGTTTTGATGGTTAACGATACGTAAGCTGAAAACCCCATACTTTCATTAGCGATATTCCAAGCTATTGCTCCATAGCTTACGTATCGCTTACGGTGTTAAGTAAAGGGGTTCTATAGCTTGGGTATGGTTAAGTTTTCTACCAGGGATCTACATTTTGATAGCTCAAAGTGCCGAACATTCAGAAATCAGATTTTTGTAAACATATACAAATTGATCTTTATGTCTAAAAATGACACGTTCTAATAATGTCTGCATACGTGTGTGCGCGCGTTTGTGATGTATGTAATGGTTTTTGTGACACGTGATTTCTCGTGAACAGTTGATCTGGTTTTGAAAAATTATTGTCCTGTAGCGATGGATCACTAGAGAGCTACGTTATGTAAAACACAGTCATCGGAACATTAACAGAGGAATGCAAGCTATCACTAACATGATATAGTGAGACATAAAAAACGGAAACGCGCTCTCGTACTACTATTGATTTTATCGTCGATGCGTTTCAATTTGAGCTTTGTAGGGACTAATATTATTTTTTTTGGGAATGCCATTCCTCGCGAACGGATCATCCGATTTTAGTGAAATTATGTACAGCACGTACGGACGTGACAAAAAACATATATATGCGAGTAATGTCGAAAAAAAACAATAATCTAAGTAGAAAATATATAAAACTGAATATTTTATTCATATTTATATTGTATAAATTCATTTAAAATAACGTGACTATAAAATTTTATTCATGACTTTTTAAGATTATTCTGTGTCTGTTATGTATGTATATATATTTTTTATAATTCTTTTCACATTTTTAGCTATATATTTTTTGAATGAATTCACGTGAATCTCACCCAGATAGCGCGTGGAAGTCGAAAAAATTGCGAAAAAAAGAGGGCACTGTTGAGGTCCATTACATTGTTATAAGCCATTCGAATTTCAGAGAAATCCAATGTTTGCTTGAGAAACCTCATAACCATTCACAATCTATGCCTTTTCGAGAAAGCATATTGCTAATTCAGATCGCGGTGTTTTTCTTCCACAAAGAGGAATCTTTGTTATGGGTCGATATCGACTTATCGAATAGGACTTCTAAATGAACCTTCATATTCGTGATCTATGGGTTGAAAAATGTCGAAACCCAGAAATGTCTGTACGTGCTAACGTACGCTAGTGGTCGTTTTTGTCGCATGACATCTTTTGTTAAAATAGTAATAATGATAATAGTCATGAATAATCATAATAATAGTAATTGTAATTTTGACATTCCTGATCTTCCTAAAATTTCTCACACAGATTGTCATGGCAAGATACGGTGCAAGTTCAATGTAAATCCACTGTTGTAACCAAGTTTTTGACGCTAATCAACTGTTCCATTGAAACATCTTAGCTTGAAAAGTGAAAACAAAAATAGTTGAACAACTGTCTAAAATTTTTCGATGAATTATTAAAAGTTTGTAAAATATACACTTTGTTCTAGAATTATGCACAATTTATTTATTAAATGCAGCCTCTTTCAGAAAGCATACTGTTTTCTCCACTGCACAACCACTAATAATGCTTCTGAGCAGAAGTTTTTCCCAAAGCCATCGTTGTTAATATCCCTATTAACAGTGCTGCGAAACCACGGTCAATCAGTTTGAGGTGCAGCTGTCGATGGCGAAAGATATTCCTCATTAGCCATATTTATTTCACACAAAGCATTTTTGAGAAAGCATTTGTTAATGCAGTTGGCAGCGGTTTTTTTGTTAAATCAAGTTCACATTATCGAACTTTTTTGACTAATGCTCACAAAGACTACTTCGGTTCAACTTTGATTTATAATATTTTCTTTCATTTAAAATTATTACATCACAACCAACAGAGATTGTGAATAATTTTCTTGTGAATACTGTTGAAAATTGGTGATCTGGTTTCACACTTCGTTAGAAATCTGATTTGCTATTCTCGCAAATCACCATTAATTAATTGCTTAGCCAATAATCATGACGATTCAACATGACTTTTTGACATAGTATTTGGATCATTCCAGGGCTGAAGTGTAGCTTTCCCAAAAACTAGATAAACAATATTGGCCACGATATAAATTGCAGCCGTGATATAGAATACGGTGTACCATTGATCTTCGTTTGTCTGAAACGTAATATGGGTAATCGTAAATGTGTACACAACATTTCAATTATTCTCGGATTTCCGTCAGAACAGAGAAATTATCTTTCATAAAGTTGCAAAATAAAAGTACCGGAACCATAACCGAACGATGAGGCAAAATAAAATCATATGTACGAAAAATCGTCACTATGGATGGTTACTCATTAATAATTCATGGTTACCTCGTCGCTAACGATGACACCAGTAACATATGGAACTATAATGCCAAGAGTATTCGTGGCGAAGCTGGCAATACTCGTCATAGGTCCTGTAAATCTAGGGCTCAAATCCATATTACTTAACGAATAAGAGCAATAGCCGGCACTACAGAAGCCCACTGCGACTACAAGCGTTATTATGATCGTGATTTTGTCAGAGGACTTGATTAGGCATAGAAACAGTAGTGACATTGCCGGAATCAAAAGCGCAATCGTGGCACTAACTTTGCGTATAATAATCGTAGGTACACCTTTGCGCTGGGCTAAATCCGCACAGTATGAGAATAAAAATCCCATCAGCCACATGGCTACGTAAGGTAGGGCTGAAACTCCTCCATTCTGAAATGAGAATTATAATGATTCAACAAAATTGACTATATTTTCTCATGAGTGAGCAATGGTTCACCGCGAGGGATACGACTTTTATGAATGAATAATAAGTAAAGTACTAACAATTACAATATTTTCATATTATTATTTTAATTTTTTCAAATATTTCTTCAGGTAAAACATATTTGCCTAAAATCGTTCGAGTCATACTAATTGAGCGAATTAAATTTTGGTCATGATTAAATGTTGATGCGTATCTTACTTTTGAGATGTCAAATTGTAAGACGTACTTCACAAAAGTAGGTAACTGAGTGAGAAATGTGTAGTACCCCCAGATAGCACCGCAACTAGTGATTGTGGTAGCCAAAAAAGGTGCTGATGTAAGGATTGCTGTCCATGGTACTTTGGGTTCCTAGAGATACAAAATTAGCGTGAACGTTTGATTGAGTTTTCAATAATGGGAAACATAGTTTTTTCAAAGTATTTATTTTGAATAATACCTCAGCATCTATAATTTTATCTAAGCTTCCTCCAAAACTGTTACTAATATAATCCTTTTCTTTGGAACTAATTTTTTGATGTTCAGATGGATGATCTGACCCTAAGAAATAAAATATAATACTCCATGCAACACCGATGAACCCAAACACATAGAAAATACTAGGCCACCCAAATCTCGAGGCAGCTAAAAATCCAGATAATAACATCGAAGTCAGTGTTCCTAGCTGTGTTGCATTCAGCACTAATGAAACTGTAAATTAAATTTGCTTATGAAATCGAAATGTTTTGAATTTTTCATATTTCCTCTTCTCATCTTAGAAATATCTGTTCATCAATTTTACTATACTTAATCATATCCCTGTATAAATAGTTGTAAACATAATCAATGTTGAAACTCAAATAAAATATCATTACCAATACCAAATTCTCTTTTTGCCAGAATAAGAGTCGAGAAGAACATCTAATAGATTATCACCTAGTCGTGCTCTTTCCATCGGTGGTATCCATCGCGATAATATCGTATGCGAACAAGTCATCAAACAACCCTGAGACAGGCCCATTGCAACTCGGCAGAATATTACAGCCATATATCCATATTTCGCCACGAACGGTATGAGCAAATTGAAGATTGAAGAAGAAAACATTCCCCAAGCCAGAAATTTCTGAGCGCTCCAGTAGCTGGCTATGTGACTGCTCGGCAATTGCGGTATGATGTACCCCCAAAAAAACGAACCCAGGATGAGGCTACTCTTTGATTGATCCCATTCATATTCCTGTTGATAAATGGTATTTTATTCCTACAAACACAGCTGTAGTTTGATAATAACTTGAAAAGAATATTTCCATAAACTTAAATCTTGAACAAGAAATTGGGAGTGAAATGATATCATTTTTTTTTTCATATTCAAGTAAATATCGTGATAAGAAATTCTGTTCAAAGAAAGTGAATGGATTTAGTAATCCAACTGGATATCCTTTAACATTGTATTATTATCCATTAATTAGGTATTACGATTTCGGGGTTGTAATGATGAAACGTTATTAATGTCAAGCTAACTCAATGAATTTCGTTGCCTGGGAGGAAGAAGGTAAGTCTGAAATAGAACTTTCTTCCTCCCAGGCGACGTATTTGTCTACATTCTTTGATTATTCAAAAACTCCATTGGAAAAATAGTATAAAGTATAAGGCCACGCAACTTACATCGAAGTCCGGATTTGCTGATGTCTTGTTCCTCATCGCGACTATTGCTATTGACATGTTGAATCGCAAAGCGTACGCTATTGCCAATCCCATGAACAATAAAATAGCTTGTACATGTCTCCATCCGAATTTTTCTGAAATAATCAGTTCGTCAAATTGCAGTAAGACTCTCGTGTCTTTTGTCATTATTTTTCTGTCTGTGAAAGTGCATATGCAATAAACTGTGTCACCGAAGATCTAGAAGAGATCATTTACGCATGTCGTAGTTTTGTTTGGGGTCGCGCAGACAATAACTTTTTCAAATATTTCTCTATAAAATTGATTAAATTTCAGTAATCCGAGTTCAAATTTCAAGAAGGTTATTTATTGAACTCGGTATGTACTCGTACGTCACTACTATAAACTGACCTACGACATTTCATCAATGTCTGAGTATAGCAAAATTTTGAGTGAGATTGGACGAATTCTTCACAAGATAGGTTTCAAATAGTATATTATGCACCTAAGTAGTGAACACGTAATAAACGCTAACTTTATTAAAAGTATTCGAAATGGTATATCTTTTGATAAGAGCTACAGGTCCAACTGAGGCCCAAACTTGTCATGAATTGAATTGAATTCGAGTTAGAGAAGTACTTTGTACTCAAAGAGAAAGTATTGTACGAGATAAAAATTGAATTTTCGAATTAGATCATCCGATTTCCACTTTCATAATCTATGGGTCGAATAATGTTCAATCAAAGAAATGTTTGCATGTACAGTATAACATATACGTATGACACTATTTTTGTCCACAATATTTTCTAGAGGAATGGTCCGATCTTCTTGAAATTTCGTACACAAGTCAATGGTAGTCAAAAGTAACTAGATCTTGTTAAAACCTTGTAGATTAATTGATAGTGGTAAGATGTGACCGATTTTAATTTTCTGTTATCAAAAGCTACTGAACCAGTCGTCTCCAAATTTTGATAGTAGCTTTACTATGTACCCTGAAGTGTCATAGGCTATTAAGACCAATCATTAATTAATTAGGAACGTTTCTATGCAAAATGTGGAAATAACATGCAAATCAGCACCGGCTTCTCTCTTTGATAGGTAGCCAGACGCTTTCTAGCCGTTCACGCAGCTGACCGCTGAAGTGTCGCGGTCTGGCCTATAAGTATAAGGCAATCAGTATTGAAATCCTCGATTTTCTTATGGAAAACTTTGAATTGGTCGTCTTATTGTGACTCCTGACATTATAGCGGTGTAATCGATTGCCTAAATAATCAAACTCGCATATATATATTTTCTTAAGGAATTATTTTTAACGGCTGAAATATGCCTTAATTTGAAGCTCCGGCTTCTCTCTTCAGCCACTAGGTGCCGAACCGCTGTACGAGCCGTTCACGCGGTTTCTTCTGCTATTACAATAAACAAGGTTTAAGGTCAGACATTTAAATATGTCGGAATTAATTAACGCTCAGATTGTTTCTCACACGGGTAGTTGTGTGTTGGACTTTCTAGGACGGGCAAATCAGAAAACCAATTCCGATTCCAATTCCAAAACCAAAAATGTTGTTTATTCTGAAACTTTAAACACTTAAATGTTACGTTTTTATTCCTATGCACAGTTGATAATTATCATTCGAATTCTATCAACTCGGTGAGCGGGCGAAGCCGCGACGGGGGATGCTAGTGATACATGATTTTAGCAGTAAGCTTAAAAGCCCTAGAAAATCAATTTGGATTCAAATACACCGTGACAATTATAAAATGAAACAGACATTTGGTTATATTACAACGTACTGCATACATATAAATCGACCAGAGAAGGTGATTCTTATGTAATTAAACCTCGTCTATCGAATGGTGAAGTCTATTTTGCGAAAAGACGGACTGTTAATAAAATCAGAAAATTATTTTTTCATGAAATTATGGGAGGAACTTGAACTGCTGATATTCTTGTAGCCGAGGAAAAATGAGTGAGATTTGACCAAGTCCAATGGTGATTGGGTATTTATTTTAAATGCAATAACTAATACAAATTATCATAATTAACCCTGCGGTTGTGGATTAAGCCGTAAAGTCGTTCGGACATTTCGCTCGACCGAGGCAATTTCAGTTCAGTCGATGACGATCATGCGAGTTTGGTTAGAGTATGCTAGGGATTTTTCGGAAACTACGCGCTATATTGTGTTTACAAAAGTGCGCAAGGGAAACATAACCATATGATTCGCCAGTGACAGCAGAAGGAGCATCACCCCAGTATAGCCCGCGAAACTAGTACGATAGAATTAGCCTCCAAAAACCCTGTTTCGTAAAAAAGATAATCGACAGCACTTTAAAAATACTCGGGTGTACATTGGTTCCTCAATAGGAATTGGTCAATTCTGTCGATGATTTTTACCATTGGAACATTGTTAAAAAAAATTGGAGAAAGTTGTAGCTGTTGTCTAGCCGTTTTATGGCATCCGACGTGAGTTTCCCGGCAAATAATCTGTTCAAATTCGAAAAATTTCTCCATCAAAATTCGTCGCCTCCAAGCAAGAAGGGGCCAACTCAGCGTCCCGTTAAAAAAGGGTCAACTTGCAGTCTGTGTAAAAAGGGACCAGCTCAGGCGAGTTTTCAATTTCATATAAAATTAAATTGATCGAGAAGTCGTTTCTTTTGAATATTCATGGAACAAAAAAAATGAGCATTTGAGGATCAGGCTGGCCTTCTGAAGCGCATCTGTTAGGTGATTTTCTTGTAATCCACATAGCTTAGACTCATTTTGAGCGCAAGAGAATTTCGTCGCCTGGGAAATTCGTGAACATGAGTTTTTGAGGTCGGTGTCTTCGAATCCGACCTCGGATATTCAAAATTCAAATTGGAGCCTCTAAGATTGCCTACCGAAATTTTGAAAAGATACTGGATTTTGTACGAGTAGATAGCGTCAAACCATTAGATTCATAAGCAAAATTAAAAAAAAAATTCTGATTTTTCTTTTGCCGATGGTAATTGTTCGCTCGTGAACAAATGGAATAACTTTTTCCTGTAGAGTTTTTGGAGAAAGTTCATGCACGTAATCGATTATGTGTATTTTTTTGACGAATCTAAATAAAAAATCGTTGACCCCCCCTCCCGCCAATTTTAGAATATGGAATATGGTTTTTTTTTCAAAAGATCATTTCTAACTCCATTGTAATCATTCTATCATGAAACTGAGATATATTCATCTTGAAAAGTCTGGGAGTTGTAAGGCAGTTATATGGCAGTCGTATGGAAGTCATACGGCAGTCGTATGGCAGCATATGACAGTCGTATGGCAGTCATATGGCAGTCGTATAGCAGCCACGACAGTTGTATGGCAGTTATATGGCAATGGTACGGTGTCATATTGTAGTTGTATGACAGTTATATGGCATTTTAAATGCAAAACAATTGCCATACACTTACGTGACATGTGTCAGACGGTTGCCACACAATTTCTTTTACCGCTGCCAGGCAAGATCTACATAAGTGCCATATGGAATTCAGGAATCTGCTACAGTGTTCACGTATACTAGGCATTGATCGGAATTGATATCATCATTCATTGTCTACCAACTGCGGAATATTTATCATATTCGTAAATAAATTACTTAACTCTCTTGATAGAATAGATTTGGGATCAATTGTCGCTATAAATTACATAGGTACATAATAAAAACTTTATACATACTGCCATATAACTGCCATACGATCCCCAGATCCATGCTATACAATAGCGATACGACTGCCATACGATTGCCATACAATTGCGATACGACTGCCATACGATTGCCATATAACTGTCATACAACTGCCATACGATTGCCATATAACTTCCATACGAATGTCATATAACTGTCATACTACTGCGATATGACTGCCATACAATTAATTACTTGCCATATAACAGGAGTCCATTTACGATATAACTGCCAAACAACTACCATATCCTTGCGTAAAATGTGTCAGACAGTTGCCAAACAATCTCTTCTACCGCTGCCAACTGGCGATTCCGATTTATCAATTCCGATCACTGTAAAGTATACGTGAACACTGTAGCAAATTTCTGAATTTAAGGGGGTAGCCTACCTAAATTTTAACATGGTTAAAAAAAATCGTACGAGGCTGTAAATTTATATTTTAATTCATTTTTTTACGGCGATTTCAATGACGTATCGACCACCACGGTGAAAAATTTTTTTCAATTTTTTAGAACGTACTTGGGATTTTTTTTCTCGGCTCCTAGAAGTCTAATTGCAAAACCGATACGTACGTTTGTGGACATTGTATTGAGGAACCCTCAAAAAAATTCTCAGCCCAAACCACTGAAAATAAGTCTCAATTATTCACCTCCTCCTGCATCACGTTTCCACCTTCATTCTGCAACGTCATAAAGATATCCGTTTGATTCACACAAAGTAATTAGCCCTGTTGAAAAAAATCGACTGGATTTCCAGCTGGATTTGCTCTGGATTCCAGCTGGATTTACGCTGGATTCTAGCTGGATTTTGACTGGATTCCAGCTGGATTCCAGCTGGATTTGGGCTGGATTCCAGCTGGAAACAAAAAATCCAGGTGAAGTGATGCAGGGAAAATCCAGTGAGTTTCCCGAATAATCCCAGCTGGATCCTGAGATAATCCAGCTGAATTTTACTAGAATTAGGGTTATATCGTTATTATAGATCCAGCAGATTTTCCGGATAATCCAGCTGGATTTTTCGACAATCCAGCTGTATTTTTTCGGTTTGAGAGCACCGAGCTACGGCGTTGAATCCAGCTGGATTATGAAAGAATCCAGCTGGACTTTTCGACAATCCAGCTGGATTTTTTCGGTTCTAGAACAGCGGGCTACGGCGGCGAATCCAGCTGGATTTTTCGACAATCCAGCTGGATTTTTCGGTTTGGGAGCAGCGGGCTACGGCGTCGAATCCAGCTGGATTATGAACGAATCCAGCAGGAATGTCGAAAAGTCCAGCTGGATTCTTTCATAATCCAACTGGATTCGACGCCGTAGCTCGTTGCTCTCAAACCGAAAAAATCCAGCTGGATTGTCGAAAAATCCAGCTGGATTATCCGGAAAATCTGCTGGATCTATAATAACGATATAACCCTAATTCTAGTAAAATCCAGCTGGATTATCTCAGGATCCAGCTGGATTATTCGGGAAACTCACTGGATTTTCCCTGCATCACTTCACCTGGATTTTTCGTTTCCAGCTGGAATCCAGCTGGAATCCAGTCAAAATCCAGCTAGAATCCAGCTAGAATCCAGCTGGAATCCAGTGCAAATCCAGCTGGAAATCCAGTCGATTTTTTTCAACAGGGAACATACATGCGATGTGTGCGTGGGAGGATGTGTGTGTGTGTGTGTGTGTGTGTGTGTGTGTGTGTGTGTGTGTTTGTGTGCGCATACACACGCACACACACACACATCGTCCCACGCACACATCGCATGTATGCTAATTACTTTGTGTGAATCAAATGGATATCTTTATGACGTTGCAGAATGAAGGTGGAAACGTGATGCAGGAGGAGGTGAATAATTGAGACTTATTTTCAGTGGTTTGGGCTGAGAATTTTTTTGAGGGTTCCTCAATACAATGTCCACAAACGTACGTATCGGTTTTGCAATTAGACTTCTAGGAGCCGAGAAAAAAAATCCCAAGTACGTTTTTTTCGGGGTGGTCGATACGTCATTGAAACCGCCGTAAAAAAATGAATTAAAATATAAATTTACAGCCTCGTACGATTTTTTTTAACCATGTTAAAATTTAGGTAGGCTACCCCCTTAATATGTCGCTTATGTAGCACTTGCCTGTCGGCGATAAAAGAAATTGTTTGACAACTTTCTGACACATGGTATGGCAGTCATATCGCAGTAGTATGGCAGTTACATGGCAGTCGTATCGAAGTTATAAGGCAATCATATGGTAATTACATGGCAGTTGTATGGTAGTTGTATGGCAATCGTATGGCAGCCATATGGCAATTGTATGGCAGTTGTATGGCATTTGTATGGCATAGGTTCAGCGATTATATGGCTGTTGTTTGAATGAATTTTCATTATGTACCTATGTAATTTTCTAGCGTCAGCAGATCCGACATCTATTCTATCAAGATAGTTGAGTAATGTGCGAATATAATAAATATTCCGTAGTTGAGAGACAATATTTGAGGATATCATTCCCATTCAATGTCTAGTATACGTGAACACTATAGCAGATTTCTGAATCTAGTATGGCAGTTATGTAACACTTGTCTAGCTACGGTCAAAGAAATTGTGTGCCATCTGTCTGACACATGTCACGCAAGTCTATGGCGGTTATATAGCAGTTGTATGGCAGTCATATTGCACTCTATGGTGGTTATATGGCAATTGTATGACAGTTATATTGCAGTTGTATAGTATCTGTATGGCAGTCACATGACAGTTGTGTGGCAGTTATATGGCAGTCGTATGGCGGTTATAAAGCAGTTGTATGGCAGTTGCATGGCAGTCGTATCGCAGTCATCTGGCAGTTGTATAACAGTTATGCGGCAGTTTTATGGCATGGGTCTGGCGATTATAAGGCAGTTGTATGTATGAATTCTTCAAAAATGTACATAACTATAAAGTAGTTATCTAGCGTCAGCAGATCCCGCGTCAATTCTCTCAACAGAGTTGAGTCATTTACGAGGATGATTAATAATCGCGGATTTTTTCGGTTTTTGACAATTTCAAATCGTTGATTTTGATTTTTGAGAATTCAAATTGCAGCCTCTAAGAATGCCTACCGGAATTATGAAAAGATACTGGATTTTGTACGAGTAGCTAGCGTCGAACTATTGGATTCATAAGTAAAATAAAAAAAAATACACGTGATTTTTCTTTTGCTTATGGTAATTGTTCGCTCGTGAATAAATGGAATAACTTCCTCCTGTAGAGTCTTTGGAGGAAGTTCATGCACGTAAACGATTGTATGTATTTTTTGATGAAATCAAATAAAAAATCGTTGACCCCTCCCGTCCGATTTTAGAATATGGAATACGATTTTTTTTTCAAAAGATCATCTCTAACCCAATTGTTATCATTATATTTTGAAACTGAGCAATATTCATCTTGACAAGTCTGGGAGTTGAATGGCGGTTGTCTGGAACTTGCAAGGCAATTATATGGCAGTTGCATGAAAGATATATCGCAGTCGTATGCCCGTCACATGACAGTTGTATGGCAGTTATATGGCAGTTGTATGGCAAATGTATGGCAGTTGTATGGCAGTTTTATGGCGATTGTATGGCAGTTGTATGGCGATTGTATGGCAGTTGTATGGCAGTTGTATGGCAATTGTATGGCATTTATGTGGCAGTTTTATGGCATGGGTCTGGCGATTATATGGCAGTTGTATGTATGAATTCTTCAGAATGTACATACCTAAGTAGTTATCTAGCGTCAGCAGATCCCGCGTCGATTCTCTCAACAGAGTTGCGTCATTTACGAGGATGATAAATAATCCGCACTTGGTAGCCAATGGTTGATGACAGAGTTGCCAGATTGGGCGATTTCTTGTCAAATTATTCATCGCGTGATTGCGGATTTTTTCGATTTTTGACGATTTCAAATCGTTGATTTTGATTTTTGAGAATTCAAATGGAGCCTCTAAGAATGCCTACCGGAATTAAGAAATGATACTGGATTTTGTACGAGTGGATAGCGTCGAACTATTGGATTCATTAGCAAAATAAAAAGAAAACTTGTGATTTTTCTTTTGCTTATAGTAATTGTTCGCTCGTGAATAAATGGAATAACTTTCTCCTGTGTAGAGTTTTTTGGAGAAGGTTGATGCATGTAATTGATTATGTGTATTTTTTGACGAATTTAAATAAAGAATCGTTGACCCCTCCCGTCCGATTTTAGAATATGGAATACGATTTTTTTTCAAAAGATCATCTCTAACCCAATTGTAATCATTATATTTTGAAACTGAACAATATTCATCTTGACAAGTCTGGGAGTTGTATGGCGGTTATCTGGGACTTGCAAGGCAGTTATATGGCAGTTGCATGAAAGATATATCGCAGTCGTATGTCCGTCACATGACAGTTGTATGGCAGTTATCTGGCAGGTGTATGGCGATTGTATGGCAGTTGTATGGCGATTGTATGGCAGTTGTATGGCGATTGTATGGCAGTTGTATGGCAATTGTATGCCAGTTATATGGTATTTGAAATTTATAACAATTGCCATACACTTGCATGACATGTTTCAGACAGTTGCCAATCAATCTCTTTTACCGTCGCCAGACAAGTTCTACATAAGTGCCATATGAAATCCGGAAATCTGACACAAGGTTCATGTATACTTAACAGTGATCGGGATTGATATCCTCAACCAAAGCTGCCATATTGTGCGTCTATTTCACAAATTAGTGATCATAAGATCGGCGATCCATTGTGTTTTGGTAATAAATTTTTTTTTTGATAGAAAAAAATCGTCAAAAATCAAAAAAATCCTCCATCTCATGATCAATAATTTGACAAGATATCGTCCAATCGGGCAACTCTGTTCTCAATCATTGGCTACCAACTGCGGAATATTTATCATTCTCGTAAATAACTTAACTCTGTAGAGAGAATCGACGCGGGAACTGCTGACGCTAGATAACTACTTAGTTACACTTTGAATTACGACTGCGATATAACTGTCATACAACTGCTATACAACCGCCATAGACTTGCGTGACAAGTGTCAGACAGATGCCAAACAATTTGTTTACAGTACCTATACAAGTGCTATATAACTGCCATATTAGATTCAGAAATCTATTATAGTGTTCACGTATTCTAGACATTGATTTGAATTGATATCTTCAATTATTGTCTGTCAACTGCGGAATATTTATTATATTTCGTCGCCTCCAAGCAAACAGGGGCCACCTCAGCGTCCCGTATAAAAAGGGGCCAACTCGCTGACCGGGCAAAAACGGGCCAACTCGCCGTCCGTGCAAAAAGGGGCCAACTCGCAGTCCGCGTAAAAAGGGGCCAACTCGCCGTCCGTGCAAGAAGGGGCCAACTCGCCGTCCGTGCAAAAAGAGGCCAACTCAGGCGAGTTTTGAATTTCAGATAAAATTCAGTTCACGACTCTCTTGAGAAGTCTCATGCACGCTATGTGATA
Organism: Aphelinus atriplicis; assembly: GCA_020882685.1. Lineage (NCBI taxonomy): Eukaryota > Metazoa > Arthropoda > Insecta > Hymenoptera > Aphelinidae > Aphelinus > Aphelinus atriplicis. The sequence continues at coordinate 3,356,124 of CM037073.1, forward strand.
GCCGTAGTACGTCTCTTTCAATGAATAGGTTATTTTCACGTTATTTACATTTCATCTGAATGTAATATGTCAAGTTAACTATTTCCATTAAAAGGCTTTTGCCTCGATGGTTTCTTCTAGAAATTGGTATACATATGTTTTTGAGGTCGCTCATAATGAATCCGGCCTCAAATTCTAAAAATTCAAAATAGAACCTCCAAGATCACGACAAAAATTTGAAAAAAAAATTGAATTTTGTTAAAAATTGGTACACATGGGTTTTTGAGGTCGCTGATCACGAATCCGGCGTCAGATTTTGAAAATTCAAATAAGATCAAGCCTCCAAGATCACCTGACAGAAGTTTGGAAAAAAATTGAATTTTGTTGAAAATTGGTATACATGGGTTTTCGAGGTCACTGATTACGAATCCAGCCTCAGATTTCAACATTTCAAATTAGATCAAGCCTCTAAGATCACCTGACAAAAGTTTGGAAAAAAATTGAATTTTGTTGAAAATTGGTACACATGGGTTTCTGAGGTCGCTGGTCACGAATCCGGCCTCAGATTTTGAGAATTCAAATTGGAGCCTCTAAGATCACCTGACAAAATTTTGGAAAAAAACTGAATTTTGCTGAAGATTGGTGTACATGGGTTTCTGAGGTCACTGATCACGAATCCGGCCTCAAATTTGAAAATACAAATTAGAGCCTCTAAGATCACCTGACAAAAATTTGGAAAAAAATTGAATTTCGTTGAAAATTGGTATATATGGGTGATTCTCTGTCAAGTGAGAGAGTGAAAATGAAAAAAAATTCTGAAATTTTTTTTATGATTTCTAGAAGACTTCATCATGTCCTCTGAATTTTTTCAGAATTTTTTAGACCATATGTCCCATCCTGACAGAGGCTCAAAGTGGTGGAGTTTGCAATATTAGACATTTTTTCAGGACCTTTTACCTCAATTTTGAGCTATCTACTCTAATACATTATGAGAATTAACGAAAATATTCTAATTGGAATATTCTAAATATTCTCATAATGTATTGGTTGATTACAAAAAATAGATCAAATGCAGCACTCTGCGACTAGTCAGGACATTTTGGTAATAAAATAAGCTTTCTTTTGGTATGTATCACATTATGCTGCGGGTGATCAAAACCACTTTTTGATCAGTTTTAAGCCTGGAAATAAGTTAAGTGATAGCTATATGTGTACCAATGACCCTGGAACCAATTTTTCTAAAAAATTTGGCATTTTTCCAGTAAAAAAGTTCTCTTGAGTTTCTGCTCCAAAACATCTCTAGATAGCTCAAAATTGAGGTCAAATGTCCTGAAAAAATGTCTAATATTGCAAACTCCACCACTTTGAGCCTCTGTCAGGATGGGACATATGGTCTAAATAATTCTGAAAAAATTCAGAGAACATGATGGAGTCTTCTAGAATTCATAAAAAAAATTCAGAATTAGTATAATCTTCAATACTTGTACCACAGGTTATGCTGTTACGCAAATAGAGTTTCATGTTATTTCACTCTAACCACTGTATATTAACTTTCTAGTTCTCATTTGTTCCGTTCATTCAAGGGAACTTGTAGATCAAATATATGAATATAATTTTAATTGGGAATATACACACAAATGCATGAATTAACTCTAAACACTCAAGAACTAGAAGAAATGTAAAGTCTTTTCTATAAAGTCGAATATGAGATAGCTTTTTTTTGGGTAACCTTCTAAGAGGATGTTTCCTCGTTACGGTCGACGATGTTGAAAATTTAGGCTTATTTCAATCTGAAGCTTTATGTGTAATTAGTAACCTTAAAAACCCATGTATACCAAGTTTCATTAGATTCCATTATCTTTCCAAATTTTCGGACGGCAATCTTGCAGGCACAATCTAATTTGAATTTCAAAAATCTGAGACCGGATTCATAATCAGCGATCTTAGAAACCCATGTATACCAAGTTTTATTCAAATCCAGTATCTTTTCAAATTTTCATGTATACCAATTTTCAACAAAATTCAATTTTTTTCCAAATTTTTGTCTGGTGATCTTAGAAGCTTGATCTAATTTGAATTTTTGAAATCTGAGGCCGGATTCGTAATCAGTGGCCTTGAAAACCCATGTATACAAATTTTCAACAAAATTCGATTTTTTCCAAATTTTTGTCAGGTGATCTTAGAGGCTTGATCTAATTTGAAATTTTCGAATTTAAGGCCAGATTCGTAATCAGCGACCTCAAAAACCCATATAAATCAATTTTCATGAAAATCCAGTATATTTTCGAATTTTTGGCCTGTAATCTTAGAGGCTCTAATTCAACATTTGAAAATCAAAGGCCGGATTCGTGATCAGCGACCTCAGAAACCCATGTACACCAATCTTCAGCAAAATTCAGTTTTTTTCCAAAATTTTGTCAGGTGATCTTAGAGGCTCCAATTTGAATTTTCAAAATCTGAGGCCGGATTCGTGATCAGCGACCTCGAAAACCCATGTGTACCAATTGTCAACAAAATTCAATTTTTTTCCAAACTTTTGTCAGGTGATCTTGGAGGCAATATTTTGAATTTTTAGAATTTGAGGCCGGATCCATTATGAGCGACCTCAAAAACATATATGTATACCAATTTCTACAAAAAACCATCGATGGTTAACTTGACATATTACATTCAGATGACATGTAAATTACGTGAAAATCACCTATTCATTGAAAGAGACGTACTACGGCTATCACATAGCGTGCATAAGACTTCTCAAGAGAGTCGTGAACGGAATTTCATCTGAAATTCAAAACTCGCCTGAGTTGGCCCCTTTTTGCCCGGTCAGCGAGTTGGCCCCTTTTTCTACGGGACGCTGAGTTGGCCCCTTTTTGCTCGGAGGCGACGATTTGTACATTACTCAACTATCTTGATAGAATAGATGTGAGATTTGCTGACACTAGAAAACTACATAGGTACATGATGAAAAATTCATTCATACAACTGCCATATAATCGCCAGACCCATATGGCATCTGCCATAAAACTGCCGCATAACTGTTATACAACTGCCATATGACTGCGGTACGGTACGACTGCCATGCAACTGCCATACAACTGCGATTTTACTGCCATACGACTGCCATATAACTGCCACAGAACTACAATATGACAGCCGTACATTTGCCATATAACTGCCATACAACTGTCATATGACTGACATACGACTGCGATATAACTGTCATGCAACTGCCATATGACTGCCATACAACTGTCATATAACTGCCATACGACTGCCATACGACTGCCATATAACTGCCATACAACTGTCATATGACTGACATACGACTGCCATATAACCTCCATACAACTCCTCGACTTACCAAGATGAATATAGCTCAGGTTCAGGATATTATGTTTACAATGGAGTTAGAAATGATCTTTCGAAAAATAAATCGTATCCCATTTCCTAAAATCGGAGGGGGGGGGGGTCAACGATTTTATTTAGATTCGTCAAAAAATACACATAATCGATTACGTGCATGAACTTTCTCTAAAAACTCTACAGGAAAAAGTTATTCCATTTGTTCACGAGCGAACAAATACCATTGGCAAAAGAAAATTCTTGGTTTTTTTTTTAATTTTGCCTATGAATCTAATGGTTTGTCGCTATCTACTCGTACAAAATCCAGTATCTTTTCTAAATTCCGGTAGGCAATCTTAGAGGCTCCAATTTGAATTTTGAAAATCCGAGGTCGGATTCGGAGACAGCGACCTCAAAAACTCAAGTTCACGAATTTCCCAGGCGACGAAATTCTCTTGCGCTCAAAATGAGCTCAAAACGAGTCTAAGCTATGTGGATTACAAGAAAATCACCTAACAGATGCGCTTCAGAAGACCAGCCTGATCCTCAAATGCTCATTTTTTTTGTTCCATGAATATTCAAAAGAAACGACTTCTCGATCAATTTAATTTTATATGAAATTGAAAACTCGCCTGAGCTGGTCCCTTTTTACACAGACTGCAAGTTGACCCTTTTTTAACGGGACGCTGAGTTGGCCTCTTCTTGCTTGGAGGCGACGAATTTTGATGAGAAATTTTTCGAATTTGAACAGATTATTTGCCGGGAAACTGACGTCGAATGCCATATAACTGCTAGACAACAGCTACAACTTTCTCCAATTTTTTTTAACAATGTTCCAGTGGTAGGAATCATCGACAGAATTGACCATTTCATATTGAAAAACCAATGTACACCCTAGTATTTTTAAAGTGCTGTCGATTATTTTTCTTACGAAACATGGGTTTTGGAGGCTAATTCTATCGTACTAGTTTCGCGGGCTATACTGGGGTGATGCTCCTTCTGCTGTCACTGGCGAATCATATGGTTATGTTTCCCTTGCGCACTTTTGTAAACACAATATAGCGCGTAGTTTCCGAAAAATCCCTAGCATACTCTAACCAAACTCGCATGATCGTCATCGACTGAACTGAAATTGCCTCGGTCGAGCGAAATGTCCGAACGACTTTGCGGCTTAATCCACAACCGCAGGGTTAATTATGATAATTTGTATTAATTATTGCATTTAAAATAAGTACCCAATCACCGTTGGACTTGGTCAAATCTCACTCATTTTTCCTCGGCTACAAGAATATCAGCAGTTCAAGTTCCTCCCATAATTTCATGAAAAAATAATTTTCTGATTTTATTAACAGTCCGTCTTTTCGCAAAATAGACTTCACCATTCGATAGACGAGGTTTAATTACATAAGAATCACCTTCTCTGGTCGATTTATATGTATACAGTACGTTGTAATATAATCAAATGTCTGTTTCATTTTATAATTGTCACGGTGTATTTGAGCATTTTCGCAAACATCCATAGCATTAGAATCTAATACGCAAAATTCTGAAATCTCAGCTGGCATTATAAAATACGCCTGCATAATTGATCTCATTGTATAAGCATATAAGGTAACTGTAACCAATTTGGCACTGTAGTCAATTTGGCACAATCGTCAGTTTTCGTATTTCCGGTGCTCTCTGAGCATCAGTCGCTCTTGGGTTATGTTGGGGGAATTAAAAGAAAATTTTCGGTACTTTCCCCGCCCATTTAGCCCTTAAAACCACTCTCTTACAACACTTTGAAGTTTCATTTACTCATTTTTTCACCCTTTTCTTATTTCACTTTTCATACTCAACCTAAAAAAACACGAGTGAATAATTTTTATCTCTCAAAGTGTCATTACCCTTTTTTGTGTAAAAACATCTCAGCTTCCGATTGGTCTCATCAGTTTTCCCAAATTTATTTTTTAAGCCACTCAAATTGCTCCGTTTCGCATAAAAAAAGAAGTGAAGTCAATGTGGCACTTTATGCATTTTTAAATGGAAAGACTGACTAGGAGACCGCTTGGGATTCGGGTCACCAATCTTGACCAAAATTTTTTTCATGTTTCCTGGTGGCCATAGTAGAGAGAATCCAGAATTTTAGGGTCCAACGCTCCCAAACTTTCCAGATATTAATTTATGTATCCTGGGTTGAGACGTTGTTCTCGTCCCAAATGACAATATGTCATCTGAGACGTATTTCCCTCATTGCACTGAACTTTAACTGTTGACACTTGAACACCACATCACATTCTATCCTAGAAAACATATAAAAGGAGTAAATTATGTGTATGCTCAACAAATCTTACTTTCATGTCTTACTCACATAGAGTAAAACATGAAACATATGGAAAAATCAACGATTATCGTCTTTTCACTCTGTGCTTGGATACTGAAGCAATAATAACATGTATCCAAGCACAAAGACAACAAATGCAGTATAATTGGACGACAATTCAGGATCAGAATTGATTTTCACTCATGAAAACTTTAATTCTGAGCATGTGTCGACCAATATCATACTATAACCAATAATATTAAAACTTATCTACTCACAGTTTTCTTCTCATTTCAATGCAATTTCTGGCTCTGTACAGCATACCTGGAACACAAAAATTATCACAAAGAAACATCTTCCAAAAATATATGAAGAAAGGCAAAGGTTAAGTATTCTTATCTGAATTCCCTTGCGCCTTGAATAAAAATTATCCTCATCAGCTGCACACGATCAAGCTCCAAACTTGCTGGTGAACACTGTGGTGGAAATTAATCTGGAAACTTTTCTTACAATCACTCAAACTGTAGTGAGTAAGCAATGTCTACTTGATGAGTACACATCACATGTCAAACTAAACATGGTGTTTACAAACGATGCTTATGGTAACCTGCAGTGCAGTACCTGTGTTACCGACTCCGCCCTGCAGGTTACCATAAGCGTCGTTTGTAAACACAGTCAGTTAGACATGTGATGTGTACTCATCAAGTAGACATTGCTTACTCACTACAGTTTGAGTAATTGTAAGAAAAGTTTCCAGTTTAATTTCCACCACAGTGTTCACCTGCAAGTTTGGAGCTTCATCGTGTGCAGCAGCTAATGGATTTTCATTCAAGACGCAAGGGATTTCAGATAAGTAAACTTAACCTTTTTCTTTCTTCATATATTTTTGAAAGATGTTTCTTTGTGATAATTTTTGTGTTCCAGGTATGCTGTACAGAGCCAGAAACTGCATTGAAATGTGTAGAAAACTGTGAGTAGATAAGTTTTAATATTGGTTATAGTATGATATTGGTCGATACATGCTCAGAATTAAAGTTTTCATGAGTGAAAATCAATTCTGATCCTGAATTGTCGTCCAATTATACTGCATTTGTTGTCTTTGTGCTTGGATACATGTTATTATTGCTTCAGTATCCAAGCACAGAGTGAAAAGGCGATAATCGTTGATTTTTCCATATGTTTCATGTTTTACTCTATGTGAGTAAGACATGAAAGTAAGATTTGTTGAGCATACACATAATTTACTCCTTTTATATGTTTTCTAGGATAGAATGTGATGTGGTGTTCAAGTGTCAACAGTTAAAGTTCAGTGCAATGAGGGAAATACGTCTCAGATGACATATTGTCATTTGGGACGAGAACAACGTCTCAACCCAGGATACATAAATTAATATCTGGAAAGTTTGGGAGCGTTGGACCCTAAAATTCTGGATTCTCTCTACTATGGCCACCAGGAAAGATGAAAAAAATTTTGGTCAAGATTGGTGATCCGAATCCCAAGCGGTCTCCTAGTGAGTGAAATCGTTGAATATTTGTATAAACATATTATGATGATTTAGACGAGTATTTTTGAGTTGGATGTCAAAAGTTTTGTCATTGGGAACATGATTGAGAGTTTATTTCAATGCCAATTGGATCGTCCCTGTAGACTTATATAGGCTGTATCAAATGATTAAGAAATTATGCCAAATTGACTGCACGTTTTATGCATTCAGCCTTTTTGCGTTTTTGTTTTAAATTGCGATTTTCAATAGGTTAAAATAGTTGAATAATGATTATGAAGATGGTTTCTGATAGGTATTGAGCTAAGCTTCGAGATGCCGTTCGCAGAATTTCAAAATTCGAAGTCTATCATAGTCAAATTTGCAAATAACCCTTAGGGGGCGGGGAGGGCGCATTGGGTACAGTTACCTTCTATAAAAATACGGAAAGTCCCAGGAAATTGTCGAAAGAATATCCGACATTCTTCTATTCTACTATTTTGATTGTGGTTACACATAAGACATGAAGTTACTTTTAATCGGGAAAAATAATGACTTCGATTAAAATTACTTGACTGGTGACGAGACTTCTTTTCGACATCCACCATACTTGAAGTGAGTCTTCATTCGTGTATTCTGTAAGAAAATTCACACCACTCTTCAACAGTCTTTCAAATGATGAACGCAAAAAACGGTATGACTTTTAAATTCATAAGCACCCATCTTTATTAGAATATAATCTTCATGATATACAGTGGATAACGATATCTTTTTTTATTCGTATGTTTTGATGAAAACATTGTTTGGAAGATAATACGAATATATGTATCGCATTCTATATACCTCCTAAGTTTGCGAGATATGTTGTTTTTATGAGATTTTTCAGCTCTGGTCTTATATATAGTATGAAGAATTCATCCTCCTGTTCTTTCTATCCTCTTAATACATGGTTCCTATCTTATTCTGAGTATGAAATGACAATTGTATTTGAAAAAAAAATAAGTAAATTCCATAAACTTTTCAATCGTGGAGTATATTGTGTGCACAATCGAAAAAAAACACATTTCCTTTTTCCTATTCTAATACTTGTGAGAAACCTTCATGTTTATACTGTTCAAGTACGCGTCTAATAACATTTCATTATACAGAACAAATTATCTAATGCAAACATTAAAACGATAAATGTTCATTTCAGAGTACAGTTACATCAAAATGCGTGATATTAGACAATTAATTTCGATGTAAGAATTGTTTAGTATAAAGTTATAGATCTTATTACTAGAATACGCAATTTGAAATGGATTTTTTTCCATACCAGCCATCAGTTGGTAGATTAGCAAGAATCATCTGATAATATCAGATCGCAATCTGTATTAATAACGGAATTTATTTTTACGATAATTCTATTCGGTCCAAGAGACAAATTAATACTTAAATCTACGTGACTTATCTGATTAAAACCTTCATGCTCCAACTTTCGATTAGTCGTATTACTGTGATCGCTGATGAGTTTTAAAAAAAATCTAGAGTCGAAGTTTGTATACACCCAGTGCGTGCTTTGGTATCTTACAATATAGGGAATAATGAAACGGTTTTAGCCTTAGAAAAAATATAGTCTTCTCAGAGCTATATTGACACGATTTCTGATAAAGATTGATCAATCTTATCACTATCGAAATTTTGAGACTAATGTGATAGGCTTAATTATATCAGAAAATGAACAAAGAATGTCTAGTGATATGAAAAATTGCATATAGATATCGTCGAAATGTTCATTCAATTCACAATGGTTCGTAATGTTTCAATTTCAGATTATTTCATCTGAAAATATGATGTATCCAATTCTTCATTATCGAATCCAATTCCATTCACTATTGAACTGAGCAATGAGAAATAATGTTTCAATCGAAGTACGTTGTTGAATGTTCGCTTTTTTCGAAGAAAAAGTGAATATCAGATTTTCGAATATAAGAGAATGGGTTTCTTCAATAAGGTTTGTGCATGTACGCGCGCTTTATATATGAATTAAGGTACATGTACCCAACATACTCCACCTAAGCAAGAAAGATCACTAGACCACGTCAAACGTGATTTTTTCAAAGGAGCTGACGTCAAATAGAAGGTTTACTGAATACCGTCAAAATGAGTCAAGCTGTATCTAATTTGGATATTTGTACGCTAAGATATGGCACTTCAAAAATAAAATTTCGGGGAAAAGCGCAAGGAAGAAAAGCGCAGTGAGGGTGACAACACGGGCTCTGGATTCACGTACGTGATGATAATGGATGATTGACACGCGTACATAGCGTCATGTCCTTGTTGCTTAAGTGCAATGAAGGTACGATAAGCGTAGGAGTACGAGTAGGCGGAGGCAAAGAGCGGGTCCAGGGACGCAGCCTCTTGAACCAACAAAAATATCAACATCAAAAAGAAAATTAACATGATACTATAAAAAAAAACAAACACGTTTGAGCAATACATTTTACATAAGAGCAATATGATAATACTATTAAAACAGTGCAATTTGTTAATTTTCTTTTCTCGCAAGTGAAATCGAACACCCTTATGTTTTGAACTGGCCATCTGAACCTCACGGTGGCAAACATGACTCTGTAGAGTTTACCTTTACTGCTTTGAAGTTGACCGAGTCGAATTGGAGAGAAATTTTTGTGGGAATCTTGTTTGAGAACTAAAATGAAGGAGATATTATAATAAATACATATATGTATATAGAAATCAAATTAATCATGGCTTCGTAATAAACTGACCGTAAATTTTATACTTTCTCGCACTATTTTCTCGCATTACTTTCTGGTACGGTAAAAGAACAGGGTACTTTACGCACTAAGATACGAAATAGTACATTTCTCGTGTGATTACCACCACCCTCGCTTTGCTCGCTTTGCTCTGGCGGTAAACCTCCCACAGACCTAGAATTCGACCTTTGGTCTAGTATCGAACAGTATTTTTCGAATCTTAGTGCGCAAAATTTGTCTTTTTCACCCTTTAGGGTGCGCGAAGTACCCTATTTTTTCACTGTGCCAGAAAGTAGCGCGAGAAAGTACTTTCCAGCACCAGTGCGAGAAAGTGGTGCGAGAAAGTAGTGCGAGAATTAAAAATATATGAATGCACTGCGAGAAAGATATAAAATTTACGGTCATCGTATTACGAAGCCACGTATAATTTTAGATTCTTGGGAATTCTGCCTAGCAGAGAGACCAATGCATTTTTATATACATATATGTATGCATTATCATATTTCTCTCATTTTAGTTCTAAACCAAAATCCCCACAAAAGTTTCTGTCCAATTCGACTCGGTCAAGTTCAAAATTCAGACCTCTGTGAGTTGAAAGGACAAGATAAGCATTTAGTCAAAGCAGTAGAGGTCAACTCTACAGAGAAATGCTTAGAAACGTAAGGTTCAGATGGCCAGTATATATACACAAGGGTGTTCTATTTCACTTGCGAGGAAGGAAAATTAACAAATTGCAATGTTTCAGTAGTACTATCATTGTGCGCTGATGTAAAATGTATTGCTCAAATGCGAGGGGCGACTCACTAAAATTTTCCGTCAGGGAATACTAAAGAATACCGGGGAGTACCATGGAGTTTGGAGGAATACCATGGAGTACCATAGAGTACCATGGAGTACGAGGGAATACCGTGGAGTACTGAGGAATACTAAGGAGTACCAGGGGAATACTAAGGAATACTAAGGAGTATCAGGGAATACCAAGTATATATATATATATATATATACGCCACCCAGAGACATACTTTTTTTCATTCGGTTTCTTTTTGTAGTTCTGTGATAGGAATCCTATGAGGTGGTAAGAACTAAAGAAGTCGACTCAATACCTTCAGAATTAGGTAATTAGGAGTAGGCACAACCTTTGGGAAACCAATCACGATGGAACTTTGTGAGATGGTTCTAGGGTATATTAATAACATTGTAATGGCCCGACCGTTATTTAGAGGGGCGGTTGGGCGAAATACCCCTATATTGGTTGGGATGTTTGTTATTGGAAGGTGTCGCGATCCGTTATCCGTGTGTAAGACCGCTCGGTCACTTACATATTCCCTAATCCGTCCGGCGCCTGGTTGTCCTTGGCTGGAGCTTGGCAGCGTGGCAGCCGAGTAGTCCGTGGCGCGCTGGGCCGTATACTCGTGTTGGTTCCGGATGCATGTGTGGTGAGGGGGGGGGGGTGTTGTTAATAAACACACTTCAAGTGCACTAGCACTAAACTTTATTATGTTGCCTAAATCCTATATTTAACACTCGATCCCGCGTGGTTGGATCGTTCGATATAATTCTGTTCTTCCGAAATAGATGTAAGTATGCTACGCGTCCGCGGGGGAGCTGCGCCGCTCGCGTGCTCCATGTCCGGCCACCCGTGTGGCATCCGTGATTAGCACAGATCAACTCCGTCGTGTCCGCCGCGGCCGCTTCTTTTATAAGCGTCGTGACGTCACGTCAAGATGCGCTCGCAGGGCGCGAAGCGCGGGCGCGAAACGGTTGGGAAGCGCAGTTGCACTTCGCGAGAATTACCTCTCCCTCATGGAGTGATAACAAGCGCGCGTGGCTCAGCGTCTTTCCTCCGTTCGCACGCGCGAATACTTATGACTACGAAGCGCGGTCGCTTCGTTACAAATCCATGTATGCGCTGCAAGGCGCATCGGTTTACTTATACATGTCATTCAACTATTTCACATGGCACTTATTAATCCTGGCAAAACGCTATTGATAAGATATTCCATTCGCTCATGGCACATCGGCCTGTCTCCGATAAAAATATATAAACATAGATAAATTCTGATCTGGCCAGATCAATTGCTTATTTCCTATAGCGAACAATTCTAGTTGCATTACATGCAGGGTTACATACATTCGTCTATACATTCATTCATCGTTCTCGCTCGAGTGCCCGCTGGCTACTCGTCAACTTATACGTGCCGATAAGAAGATCTCCTATGGCCGTTTCTAACTAATTCGAAGCTGCGCAGTTGCCGTGTGCAACTTGCACTTATAAAATAGCATTCCCGCACGAGCGCCCGCTGGCTCCTCGTGTCTCCGCACAGGCTGATAAGAGAATATCTTATAGCCGACATCCATCCGTTTCAATGTTGGGCAGCTGCACAAAAATGCAAGCTGTCCTCATGATTCCCATGCACTACGTGCAACTTGCCATCCGTCGCATGGATGCGTCTCAATCAGCGCATTCTTACACTCACACATGTATGCTTAATCCTAATGTCGCTTCTCGGCGCAACTCGGATAGCATGTGGGAAAATGCGCATCGCGAATGTGCGATGCGACTCGAGTCAATTTAAAATTTCAAAAAAAATGGGCGGAGCAAGGCTGGGCCATAACACCCCTACCCTCAAGTCAAATCGAGGACTACTGGACCGAGATTTATTCACAAATGAAAAGATGCTATCTGAGTTACCTCGAAAATTTTGCTAAAGCTTAATGGCAATTAGTCCGCAAAATTCCATTATCTATTTGCTTAATATAATTTCCTTCGTATTCGAAAAAACTAGCCTAGATGGCCCGCTGGCCCGTTACGTCTCATTCATGCAATCATACTACAATTTTCATTACTATAATAATAATTCATGAATCAATCAATTTCCCGACCGATTGATCTGCAAGGGTTGGCATCTCCATTTTTGCTACATATAGCTAAACACATAAAATTTTATCAATATTTGGAAAAATGAAATTGATGTTCATAATGTGGTTTATGATCTTGACACTTGAATGGATCATATCAGTTTGATTCTCAACGCAGACGGTCGGTATTGCAAGACCATTGCGTGAAAAGGCTGGTGCGTTAGCCGTGTCTCTCTCGTTATTTCTTGCGCAGTGCTTTGCACTCTCTTCGCCTTCTGTCACAACTGTGATACAGATTTACTGATGTATCTGATTGCTCTGCATCGCCAATCGGCTCCTCTCCTTTATGCAAATTGAAATGCATAGCAACTCATGTGGCGTTTTCATTTTCTTACATTCTCGTCGGTCACATGGACCTCTGGTCATGTCCCAAAAATAACTAGTGGACTCTTAATTATAATCAAATGACGCGACACTTGGATGTCAAAACTGAAAGTCAGTACTCGGGTCTGATCTTGGGATTCAGTGTTCATCAGATTCAAATTTCCGAAAAGCAAAACAGTTCAAAACAGTACTTAGATTATCAAACTATCGTTAATTTAGCGATGCCAAAACTTACATTTCATTCGTTCAAAAAAATAAGTTTTAATTGAATCAAGGTTCATGTACTCATATTCGCACGCCTCATTCTAATCTCAGACACTCAACTTAGCGCGATTCGCTACTTATCGGTTAATATGCTCGCTTCCGCAATAAACCTTTCGCATCAGCTTCCTTCGAAGTTCCTCACTCACGGTCACTTCACTGAGTGTTCCGATGACACTCGATCTGCACTGCAGTCTTATCAGTAGTTGTCTTTGTGGGTAGGCAGGATGGTTCGCTCTCTCTTTCTCTCTCTCGCTGGGAGCGTGGCTTGAGAGTCGAAGGCCAGCCGTAGCTGCTAAGTCAGCCGACATGATGCCGTCGGTGCCCGCTTCCTCTATCGGGACTGCAGCAGCTCCACTCATGAGTCGGGTTGCTGGCAATTGGATGGGGCGCAGCTCGATGCTCGTCGGATAGCGCGTGGATAGCACTTCGTTCCGTTGATGTTGCATACTCGTATGCGTGCGGCTCGTTGAAGTATCCTTTGGCCGTACACTCTGATGTCATTCCCTGTTGGATCGAAAATTCTCGGCAGATTTTGCTTCTTGCTTAGATAACTTACTTGGCTAATTTTAAGAACTAGGGTTCTTTTACATTAAAATTTTAAAGGTTCGCGCAACTACATATATTTGGTTCGATTTCCTCGTGTCAACATTGTAATCAAGTATTAATTATCGTCTTATCATCAAGCTTAGGTTTAAGGTTCGGATCGGCTCCGCGTACTTATCGTCTTGTTACTCGCTATTGCTGTCGATAAACTCATCATTATCTCTATGATTTTCACAAAATCCCGGAACTCGATTTAGGCGCGATTTTCTCGCATTTCTTAAGCGTTAATTGAAAGTGTATGCATTTTCTATTGATATAAGCTTTCCGGTATTTTGCTGTTTCTATCACTATTCAAAATAGCTACGCTCTATCGGTCACTGTGCCGTATGTCCGTCGATTATGTCGCATGTCTTATTTGAAGTTCATTCGCGGATTCATAAAGGCCCTCGAAAGTCGCGATTGAATTTCAAAATTTATTTCATGTGGCTCTTGGCCCTTTGCCGATACCTATTTGCGGTTGTGTCGTGCAATTAGGCTCATTTTTTGTTTCTGTCGTATAATTCGCGCAAAATTCTTAGCAGATTATTATCTGTTCGTTCGTGATTGTAATGTCGTGTGTCGGTGGCGGGTCTCATGACTCGCTTACCCCCACCCTCACGTTCCCCTTTGACTCCTTGAGTCCATTAATTTACGATTTACTTGTTCCAAATATTGATAAAATTTTAGAATCATTGTACCGCGCGTCCTACAATTGCTTGTCTCGCCGGTTAGATTCTAACTGTTGCAACAAATCGAGTCAATCCGCGGTGCATCCTGCCCGTATCTCGATTGTTGCCCCTTCATGCGACGAGTGGTTATCCAACCTCCTCGTTCCCTTTTACTCGGTACGAAAATTGTTATTTCGCGACCCTTGATCCGTAGCGACAGTGACGGTGCCCCGTGTGTCCTATATGTATCCGGTGATCAGCCGGTCCTTGGGATTAACCCTTACAGCATGTTTGCTGTTCTTAGGAGGTAGTTTCGTTTACCTCCTTTCCCTTAGTGTAACGAGAGATCATCCGATCTACCCGCTCCTAGTGTGTCACGAGACGCGTATTTTTCGATTCCGGTAGTGAAATTCCTCACGTTCTCGCGGTTTTTACAATTCCAATCGTTTCGGGATAGGCGTGCTACCGCTACACTAACTGCGACGATTAATTTTAAATAGAAAGCCGAAATAGAAAATTCAAAAAATGCATAATGCCGCATACCAAGGAGTCGAACCCTGTCGCTCCTATCCCCGGACCTTCGCAAGTTTCAACCGTACGAGTTCGCCAGTTATCGAAATATGCGTGTTTCGTGTTCGAACGTTTTTGTTTCGTTTGGCTAACGTACAACCTGATACTGTGGCGCGCAGTATCCGAACGCGAATTGCCCTGCAATTACCCATTTCTGGGCCCTCTTATGTTCGCGACGACGATCCGATCGCCGGTCTCCTTGAAATTCATTTTCTGCAGCGTATTTGCTGTTCAATATTATTTTAAGATTGATGCATACTCGAGTATGCCCTTGAGATTTGAGGAAGTATGTTGGCTGTCCTCGTTCGTTCATTCTGAATATTTACTTAACCGTACATTGTTTATCGGATGACTTTATTTTCGGTGGAATTATCACGCGCGTTAAGTGGAATATCCCGATCGACTAGTCGCGCGGCGAATTTATTTTGTATCTTCCTAGAGCGGGATTCTTGCTAGGCAAGTTTGCCGCTGCTCTTTCTCTGGAATTCTACTTTGAATTTTGAACTGCGCGCGCTACTCCCTCTCGAGATTTCCTCGTATGTTACCCGCATCGCGTAATTTTCCTAACCAGAAATTAAGCACACCGATTCTGTTTTCTCGTTGTTCTGTTTTGCACGCTTTTGCACGATGTGTCCCGCGTGTTCTAATCCGTTCGTTTGAGTGGAGTCGTCGCTCCTCGTTTTTATGCGCGGTTCGCGTAAGAGCATCTTGCTCATCACCCTATTAATCCGTTCCGCGTTTACCTCTACGTATATTTGTAACATATTAATGCACGCGCGTATCTCTGCAATTTTTGTTTCCATTTTTGTTAATTGAAAGATTACTTTAAAACACTGACTCTAGAATAGAATTTTGAGTTTTCGCGTCACTTCCCGTAAACAAACATCCCACCGCTGTCACCATTGTAATGGCCCGACCGTTATTTAGAGGGGCGGTTGGGCGAAATACCCCTATATTGGTTGGGATGTTTGTTATTGGAAGGTGTCGCGATCCGTTATCCGTGTGTAAGACCGCTCGGTCACTTACATATTCCCTAATCCGTCCGGCGCCTGGTTGTCCTTGGCTGGAGCTTGGCAGCGTGGCAGCCGAGTAGTCCGTGGCGCGCTGGGCCGTATACTCGTGTTGGTTCCGGATGCATGTGTGGTGAGGGGGGGGGGTGTTGTTAATAAACACACTTCAAGTGCACTAGCACTAAACTTTATTATGTTGCCTAAATCCTATATTTAACACTCGATCCCGCGTGGTTGGATCGTTCGATATAATTCTGTTCTTCCGAAATAGATGTAAGTATGCTACGCGTCCGCGGGGGAGCTGCGCCGCTCGCGTGCTCCATGTCCGGCCACCCGTGTGGCATCCGTGATTAGCACAGATCAACTCCGTCGTGTCCGCCGCGGCCGCTTCTTTTATAAGCGTCGTGACGTCACGTCAAGATGCGCTCGCAGGGCGCGAAGCGCGGGCGCGAAACGGTTGGGAAGCGCAGTTGCACTTCGCGAGAATTACCTCTCCCTCATGGAGTGATAACAAGCGCGCGTGGCTCAGCGTCTTTCCTCCGTTCGCACGCGCGAATACTTATGACTACGAAGCGCGGTCGCTTCGTTACAAATCCATGTATGCGCTGCAAGGCGCATCGGTTTACTTATACATGTCATTCAACTATTTCACATGGCACTTATTAATCCTGGCAAAACGCTATTGATAAGATATTCCATTCGCTCATGGCACATCGGCCTGTCTCCGATAAAAAATATATAAACATAGATAAATTCTGATCTGGCCAGATCAATTGCTTATTTCCTATAGCGAACAATTCTAGTTGCATTACATGCAGGGTTACATACATTCGTCTATACATTCATTCGTCGTTCTCGCTCGAGTGCCCGCTGGCTACTCGTCAACTTATACGTGCCGATAAAGAAGATCTCCTATGGCCGTTTCTAACTAATTCGAAGCTGCGCAGTTGCCGTGTGCAACTTGCACTTATAAAATAGCATTCCCGCACGAGCGCCCGCTGGCTCCTCGTGTCTCCGCACAGGCTGATAAGAGAATATCTTATAGCCGACATCCATCCGTTTCAATGTTGGGCAGCTGCACAAAAATGCAAGCTGTCCTCATGATTCCCATGCACTACGTGCAACTTGCCATCCGTCGCATGGATGCGTCTCAATCAGCGCATTCTTACACTCACACATGTATGCTTAATCCTAATGTCGCTTCTCGGCGCAACTCGGATAGCATGTGGGAAAATGCGCATCGCGAATGTGCGATGCGACTCGAGTCAATTTAAAATTTAAAAAATGGGCGGAGCAAGGCTGGGCCATAACAACATATATTTCGATTCATTGAGTCTAACGTTTTGTTTTCCCGAAGATATCCTGTCATCCTGTCAAACATATTGAATTTTGAGCATAAACAGTATATCTATATATACGAAAATCCATAAATATAGATATACTGTAAATGTATAAAATCGAATGAATTGACAGAATATCTCCTGCAAATTAAAACGTTAGACTTTATGGTTTGAGATATAAGCTATTAGAGAATCCATGAACCATCTCACAAAGTTTCATCGTGATCAGTGACCGATACCGTGTGTATCTCCTACCACATAAAATCGAGAGAAAAACCAATGGTTAATGACTTGGGGGGTGGCGCATTTGAGAAAAAAAAAGGAAAACCTATCGGAACGGCTGATAAACACGACGTATGACGAAAAAAAAAATTAGGTGATGTAGATGGAATGCCAAGGAATCTAATGGTATGTCGTTCGATTTTGTTAGCCTAGTCTAAGGGTATTAAAAAAATTCGCACTCACTTGAGTCAAATTAGCTTAATAATCGGAATTGGTGAAAAAAATGGAGAAAACGAGCTGTAACAAGTTGGTGTGAGCGTTGGCGATCGGGCAAAATATTTTTTCTCTCATTATTCTGTATCGCCGACAAGATTTTGTGCTGCGGAGCTGCTCTAGACCCGCGTATATATATAATTTCAAAGGGAGTACTATTATTATTATGGAGTACCTGGGAATACCAGGGAATACCAAAAAGTGAAATTGGGAGTACTGCAGTGAGTCGCCCCTCGCTTAAATGTGTTCATTTTTTTTTTGTAGTATCATGTTTATTTTCTTTTTGATGTTGATATTTTTGTTGGTTCAAGTGGGGGGGCTCCACCCCCCAAGCCCAACCCACCGGGGCTGCGCCCCTGAACCCGCTCTTTCCCTTCTCCTATTCATACGTCTACGCTTATCGTACCTTCGTTGCACTCAAGCAACGAGGGGATGACGCTATGTACGCGTGTCAATCATCCATTATCATATCAAACTTTTCGCACTTCGATACGAAAAATAGTATACGCAACTTGTGTGCACGTAGGTAAATCCAGCACGAGTGGAGATTGGCGCCCGAGCGCAGCGAGGGTGACAACACTTTGCGCACTAGTCACGTAATGTACTATTTCATCACGAGTGTAGAAAACTAAGATATAATGATCAAATTTTCGATACAAGTGATAAAAAAAAAAAATTATCTATTAATACCTTCAAAATAAGTCAAACCACATCTAGGACTTTTGTACGCTGAATAATAGCATTTTTGAAAAATGTTCTTTTCCGGTGATTAATGCGTAAAACCTAGATGGAATTTATTAGTCAATTATTTGGAGGTGGCAAATATTGGGTACTCATGATAAGAATAATGGAAATGTATTGAAACGGTTGATAAAAGAGACGTACGATGAAAAAAATCGATGATGTAGATGGGATGTCAAGGAATCAAATGGTATGTCGCTTGATTTTTTGGCTCAGTCTAAGGGTATAAAAAAAAAATCGTATTCTGAGCGAAATTAGATCACATTTGATGAAAATGCAGAAAATAAGCTGTAACATGTTGGTGTAAGCGTTTAAGACCGATCAAACTGTTTTCTTTCCCATTATTCTGTATTGCGAAAAATGTTTGTACGGATTTATGGGACTGGTGGTGAGTTAATAAAAATTCATTGCCTACATAATAATCGATCAATTACCTTCTTAACAATGTATGTTATCAATTGAGATTTGAAGGCAAGTATAACCTGTCATACCAATACTCTACTTATCAAACACGCTCTATTAAGACATGGAAAATATTACGAGGGTAAAAAATTGACTGACACATAATATTTTGCTAATACGTAAGAGCTTCGAATGGAAATTGTGGAATCGTAATCACCCATGTTCTTAGGCAACATAAATAAACTTTTCTCTTTTTGGAAACGATTGATTCTCCTCGATTTTACGGAACAAATTTCATGTTCGTTTCGTTACATTCTCTCTATCCCTACAAATACAAGAAAAATTGAAGCTTTGATTTTTTTAGAAAACTTGCTATGATAGGCTAATAGATCGAGTACAAAAATGGCAAAATTTTTTATAGTATTGAATTATAAATTTTCTCCCTAACTATTCCTCCTCATAGCTTTTCGAATGGAATTTGCTTAGACTCTTGAGATTTGTTTCCTTTGTTGTTGACTCCATTAGTCCATCAGAGATAATATTACACATTAAATTTTATTAATAGATTTTCTGAATCGTTTTCTCTTAGTTTCTGTGCATAACGTGTTTTAGAACATTATTATACTATTCACAACATTACCATTGTCAAAGACAAAAATACTAAGTCACAGAAAATACCATCTACAAATATTTGGGAACATGTTTTTTGTGTATACTGTTATAAATTGGTGATCTGTCTCTACAGTTCGTTAAAAATCTAATTTGCTATTCCCGCAAATCAATATTTCTACGTTTTTTCTGTTGTTTTATATTTGAGATCAATTGTGTTAAATGAGAATATTCATTCAATTAATAGCTTAGCCAATAATCATGATGATTCAACATGACTTTTTGACATGATATTTGGATCATTCCAAGGCTGAATTGTAGCTTTCCCAAAAACTAGATAAATGATAGTGGCCACGAAATAAATTGCAGCGGTGATATAGAATACGGTATACCATTGATCTTCGTTTGTCTGAAAAGTAATATGGGTAATCGTAAACATGTACATGACATTTCAATTATTCTTGGATTTCCGTCAGAACAATGGAATTATCTTTCATAAAGTTGCAAAATAAAAGTACCGGAACCGTAACCGGACGATGATGCAAAATTGAAATAATCCGTTAGAGACATCAGTAATATCACGTGAATGAAAGTTGGTCGCTATAGAGTTTTTCCTCGAGTAATGAATAATTCATAGTTACCTCGTCGTTAACGATGATGCCAGTAACATACGGTACTATAATGCCAATAATATTCGAAGCGAAGTTGCCAACACACGCCATAGGACCTGCAAATCTAGGGCTCAGATCCATATTATTCAACGAGTAAGAGCAAGAGCCGGCACTAGAGAAGCCCACTGCAACTAAAATCGTCATTATAATCGTGATTTCGTCGGAAGACTTTATTAGGCATAGAAACAGTAGTGACATTCCCGGAATAAAAAGTGCAATCGTGGCCCCAACTTTGCGTATGATAATCGTTGGTACACCTTTGCGCTGGGCTAAATCCGCACAGTATGAGAATAAAAATCCCATCAGCCACATGGCTACGTAAGGCAGGGCAGAAACTCCTCCATTCTGAAATGAAAATTATGATGATTCAACTAAATTAACTATATTTTCTCATGAGTGAGCAATGGTTCACCGTGAGGGATACGACTTTTCTGCTCATCGGCCTAGTCAATTCTCAATTTGCAAGGCATAAATTAATTCTTTCGAAGTATGGACTTAAGTGCTGTATGAGACATCTCGCAAACGAAAGGATTAGGGCCGACTGGAAAAATCCTACACCAGGACTGGATATATTGGGAATTTCGAACACCAAAAATAAACAATTTGTGATGTTACAGTCACTTTGTTCGCGTTGATAATTCGCTACGAAACAATCACACGAAGATCGACAGGCTATCAAGGGTTGAAGTACTATATACTTATGACAATCTCAACGCTGCTTCGGCGATTGCTTAAGCAAGTCAGCCACTCGAGGAAAAGGTGAATGAAAAAATTATATAATCACAAATAGAAGATAAATTATGAATAAATAGTAAGTATAGTATATATAACAATTACAATATTTTCATAATATTATTTTAATTTTTTCAAGTATTTCCTCAGGTAAAACATAATTGCCTAAAATCGTTCGAGTCATACTAATTGAGCGAATTAAATTTTGGTCATGAATAAAAGTTGATGCATATCTTACTTTTGAAATGTCAAATTTTAAGACGTGCTTCACAAAAGTAGGTAACTGAGTGAGAAATGTGTAGAAACCCCAATCAGAACCACAAAGAGCAATTGTGTAAATCCAAAAAGCTGCTGATGTAAGTATTGCTTTCCATGGTACTTTAGGTTCCTGGAGATGCAAAATTAACGTGAGCATTCGATTGAGTTTTAACAACGGGATACATGTGTTATCCAAACTATTTATCTTGAATAATACCTCAGTATCTATGATTGTATCTATACTTCCTCCAAAACTGTTACTAATATAATCCTTTTCTTTGGAACTAATTTTTTGATGTTCAGATGGATGATCTGACCCTAAGAAATAAAATATAATACTCCATGCAACACCGATGAACCCAAACACATAGAAAATACTAGGCCACCCAAATCTCGAGGCAGCTAAAAATCCAGATAATAACATCGAAGTCAGTGTTCCTAGCTGTGTTGCATTCAGCACTAATGAAACTGTAAATTAAATTTGCTTATGAAATCGAAATGTTTTGAATTTTTCATATTTCCTCTTCTCATCTTAGAAATATCTGTTCATCAATTTTACTATACTTAATCATATCCCTGTATAAATAGTTGTAAACATAATCAATGTTGAAACTCAAATAAAATATCATTACCAATACCAAATTCTCTTTTTGCCAGAATAAGAGTCGAGAAGAACATCTAATAGATTATCACCTAGTCGTGCTCTTTCCATCGGTGGTATCCATCGCGATAATATCGTATGCGAACAAGTCATCAAACAACCCTGAGACAGGCCCATTGCAACTCGGCAGAATATTACAGCCATATATCCATATTTCGCCACGAACGGTATGAGCAAATTGAAGATTGAACTAGAAAACATTCCCCAAGCCAGAAATTTCTGAGCGCTCCAGTAGCTGGCTATGTGACTGCTCGACAATTGCGGTATGATGTACCCCCAAAAAAATGAACCCAGGATGAGGCTACTCTTTGATTGATCCCATTCATATTCCTGTTGATAAATGGTATTTTATTCCTACGAACACAGCTGTAGTTTGATAATATTTCCATAAACTTAAATCGTGAACAAGAAATTGGGAGTGAAATGATATCATTTTTTTTTCATGTCCAAGTAAATATCGGGATAAGAAATTCTGTTCAAAGAAAGTGAATGGATTTAGTAATCCAACTGGATATCCTTTAACATTGTATTATTATCCATTAATTAGGTATTACGATTTCGGGGTTGTAATGATGAAACGTTATTAATGTCAAGCTAACTCAATGAATTTCGTTGCCTGGGAGGAAGAAGGTAAGTCTGAAATAGAACTTTCTTCCTCCCAGGCGACGTATTTGTCTACATTCTTTGATTATTCAAAAACTCCATTGGAAAAATAGTATAAAGTATAAGGCCACGCAACTTACATCGAAGTCCGGATTTGCTGATGTCTTGTTCCTCATCGCGACTATTGCTATTGACATGTTGAATCGCAAAGCGTACGCTATTGCCATTCCCATTAACAGTAAAATAGCTTGTACATGTCTCCATCCGAATTTTTCTGAAATAATCAATGCATCACCGAATAGGAGAGATGCGTCACAATATTTGCACATCATTATGAATCTATAAATTTCAAAATAAATAGTGCAAAAAAAAAATAAAATTCTGGGACAAGGAGAGAGAACTAGTATGTTTCGATTGATTGATTCAATATTTTTTCTTTTCCATTAAAAACGTATCGTATATATTTATTACGATGGCAAAATTTCAGGGAGATTAGAGGAATCCTTCACAAGATAGGTTTCAAATAGTATATTATGCATCTGAGCAGTGAACACGTAATGAATGCAAACTTTATTAAAAGTATTCGAAATGGTACATCTTTTGATAAGAGCTACAGATCCAACTGAGGCCTAAACTTGTCATGAGTTGAATTGAATTCGAGTTAGAGAAGTACTTTGTATTCAAAGAGAAAACATTGTATGAGATAAAAATTGAATTTTCATCACTTGTATCGAAAAATTAATGACTAAACCTTAGTTTTCTACACTCATGATGAAAACTACTGTTCGATACTAAAGTAAAAGATGATTCTAAGCTCGTGTGATTACCAGCCTCCCTTCGCTCGAGCGGCAAATCTCACACGTGTTTAGATCTCGGCTTTTGCTCTATAGTATCTCTTGTTCCCCACCAAGCCAGGCATTTATGATCTTGGGATAGATCCAGTCAATAGTCATTGGATATTATTCTCTCATTTTAATCGAGATTAAATTTAAAAAATTAAATTTGAAAAAGTAACTTGAATAAGTTACTTTTAATCGGGAAAAATAATGAATTCCATTGAAATTACTTGATTGGTGATGAATTTTCTTCTTAACATCCACCATACTTGAAGCGAGTCTTCATTCGTGTTTTCTGTGAAACAATGCACGCCACTCTTCATCAGTCTTTCGAATGATGAGCGCAAACAACAGTATGACTTTCCCATTCATAAACACCTATCTTTATTAGAATACAATCATCACGATATACAGTGGATAACGATATCTTTCATTCATATTTTGATGTATGCATTGTTTGGAAGATAATGCGAATATATATGTATCGTATTCTATATATTCTGCAGTCAATTTCGTGAACTTTTCAACCGTTTCAATTGTGTGCACGATCGAAAAAAACACAGCTCCTTTTTTCCATACCAATGCTTATGAGAAACTTTTATGTTCATATTGTTCAAGTACCCATGAGAGATGAATTCAATAGACAAAATTAACACGACGAAGGTATGAAAATGAATACCGAGCGACGAAATATGATGCCGCCGGCCTCACATTAATAATTTTTCTGTAAGTACATAATGTGAAAATTGATATCTGATTGAATATGGTCAAGCATACTCATTTCTTTCAATAATGATTGTGTAGAGTATGATCATTTGTCGTAAGAGAATATTATTGTTTTGTGAACTTAATAACATTACATTATTGACTCTAATGAAAAAATATTAATATGATAAATGTTCATTTGAGAGTACAGTTACATCAAAATGTGTGATGTTAGTCTATTAATTTCGTTGTCAGAATTGAAAGCAGATCTTATTGCTAAACAACGCAATTTGTAACCGATTTTGCCCAATCACATCATCAGTTGGATTATAAGCAAGAATCATCTGATAATATAAGATCAGAATCTGTATTATGATTGATCTCAATTTTTACGATAATTCCATGTGGTTTAAGACACAAAATAATGCTTCTCGAATTAAGCATTCTGACAGGTTCAAGATCGTATATGAGAATATCAAATTTTTGTCAACATTTTCGAATTTCTCAAATGAGAAAATGAGTTTTTCTAAAAATGTTTGTGTAATTAACGGATATTACTGCACATTGAATTAATTATTCTTGTGTAAGAAGAAATGTCCATTTTTGGGATTTGGGATACGTTTTGGTTCTTTTCAAATCAGGCATGTATGTAATTTTTAGTCAATCCACAAAAAGTTACTTTATAAAAGTTTTAAACTAGACTGAATGTCCGCCACGGGAATATGTTAGAATAATTTATCAATGAATTAACTAATGATCCAAATGATAAATCAACTTATTACATACAATAAGAATCAAAGCGATGAATAATCATTACCAGAATGAAAATACGTTAAAACTGAACGAATATCGAAATGGAGTCAATGTGTCATATATTAAATACAACTCCACGCTTTTAATTCACTAATCCCCGGCACCAAATTTTTAGGTATACACTACTGCGGAAGCAAGTGTATAGAAGACTTATAGAAGAACTATAGAAGACAACTCCCTGGAAAAATGGCTGCTTTTCAATTGTTCCGAAATTATATTGCTCTTAAATAATTGCGTTGATTGAAGTAACTTTCAAATTTGTCTGATTAATTCGTAGGACTGATGAGTTAATTTCATTGGAAAGTGATATAAAGCATAAAACTTGTTTCATCGATCAGTTTAAAACGATTAAAGGTTCTGTAAAATCACAGCGAATTAAACTTGAATAACGTTATTTTGTCAAATTATAATATGAGAATTAAAGAATGTATTCAATAGGTTTTAATTGAAGTAGAAAAATGTACTTACATACTGTTGTTTTTACAAAACTTTTTACATATTTCAGTAATTTATTACAAAATCTTTCATTAAGTTACCTATGTTAACTTCGTATTATCAAAATTATTTATTTACAGAGGAATTTTGTCAGGCTCGGATATAAGAAACAAGTGCAGATTAAATCAAGGATAAACACTAATATTTTTTGGGTCATAAACTATTTCAACTTTCATCTTGCTGGGATTATTCCAAGATCGAATTTTACCTTTTCCAAATATTATATATACACTATTAGTGATGAAGTAAACAAAGGCCGTAGAACAAAAGATAATATGCCATTGGCCAACATTAGTCTGGAAAATGAAAAAATTTTTCAAAAGAATTATCCTAAATTATCTGCTTGTTGAAAATTAAAAAGCAATACATGAATATATTTTACTCACAACATCTTTGACGATTTTACCACAAACAATAGGTGCCATTATACTAACTGTGGCTCCAACACAAGTGGTTATAGAATAAATTGTACCGGCATAATTTGGGCTCAGATCTATTTGATTCACTATATATCCACAAGCCGTGCCAGATTTTAAACCAACGGCCAGAATGATTAAAATGATTTGCCATGTTTTCTGCTCCTTATTAACCAGACTTAAAACAGCGAGAGCAAATGCTGGTCCCCACATCCCAACAGTATTGGAGGCGCGTCGGATTATACTTATCGATACATTTTTTTCCAAAGCATAATCCGATATCCAGCTGAAGAATATGCTTAAGATCCAGAAGCTCAGGAAAGGTAGAGTAGAAATTATTCCGTTCTAAAAACATATATGAGAGAATATTCGTTTATAATTAAGTTTTAGTATATACACTTGTACAGTATGAATCAAAAATACAGGATGAATCATCATTTGATTCATCATGAATCAAATGATGATTAATTTATAACTTTTATTATAGGATTGCATCACTAAATTGAGTTCGTGAACTTTCTTAAAACATTAGCTGATGATAATAATCTATCTATTCGAAAATCTACATTTCAATAAAATATTATTGATGAAAATGACTCGAGTGATCGAAAAATTGATGAATGTTTTAACAAGTTTAACAATCAATAAACTTTCTCAGTCTTCATTTTTCTACTGGGTACTTTGAATCGTATTTTTTTAAATAAATTTAGCAATAATAAATATAAATATTTTTATATATAAGTATAAAAATATTTCAATAATTACTCATTCAAAACACTCGAAAACCATACGATTTGAAAGTATTTAATGTAAAAAGAGATAATCAGAAATTTGCTAACCGAGAATTCACTTTTACGATAAATATTTTTCTAATCTTATTGTTAAACTTAAAAATTTCCTTCTCAAGCATGAGCTGAGAATAAAACTATCGTAATTATATATAACATGAAAAGAACTGATAAAGCTATGACGTTAACTGAATTCAATAATTATGCCCGTTTACACACTACGTAAAACGTTTTACATGAATTAAATCTTGTTGTTACTATCCCTAATTACGATGAGTATTAACAGTATTTCTATTATTTTCCACCTCTTGAATATTAAAATTGAGAATGTTCTTTATGTAGATTGGTATTTCGGTATGGAAAGCCCATGTTCCCCAATTTGAACCACATTCAACAATAATTAACGCCCAAACTGGTACTGACATTCCGATTCTTTTCCATGGAGGGTTGGTTTTCTGGAAAGAATTTTCGAATCAGACAATATAACTCAGGATAAATGAACAAAGAATTTATTCTATAATTTTACTTACACCAGCATCAGAATGATTTTTCACTTGTTCAAAACTGCCCAGAATAAATTCTTTTTCTAAGGAATTCATAGATCGATGCTGAGATGGACTGTCATACACGACGATGAAAAAAACAATACTCGAGATAAGTCCAAGAAGACCAAAAATGTGAAAAATTCCTGGCCATCCGAATCTGGTTGTAGCAACAAAACTGGCTGTCGACATCGCCAAAACCGATCCAAGAATAGTTCCAGTAGTAACAAAAGTACCTACATAAGAACTATAATTTTTAAAAACTATTGAATGAAAATATTTCCAACTGTCTTCATTTATATTTAAAGAATGGGTATATAATTTTAGTTTTAATAAAATAATTCAAAAACCAAAATAAAAATTAATATTTAGTTGGTAATTTCAGTGCAAATTGTTTATTGCCAAGTGAATAAATAAGTCAATACATCAATCAATTATTTTCTCCAAAATTACTGATGAAATTGTACAAAATTATTTCATTCTTATGGAGAAATATTTTTCTCTCTCATAGACAAACAAATGACCGGTTAAATGTTCAAAATCGACAATTTGAACTCAATTTTTGTGCTTTTGACGCCAATCCATGAGACATGCGTACGCGTGTAATTTCTACATTGCAAGTTTGAATTTAACATACCCTTTGCGTATTTATCATTTTTAAAAAAAGGAAGACATCATGTGTGTACTCACTCATTCTTGCTCGTTCATTCGGAGGTGCCCATTTCGACAATATTATGAAAGTACAAGAAGAGAAGCAAGATTGACATAAGCCGATCAAGGCTCTTCCAATGCATAAACCTATATAATCGCCATATTGTATTGCTAATGGAAGACTGAAGTTAATAATACTGCTTAGGAATAAACCCAAGCAAAAAAGCTTTTGGGCACTCCACATATGTGCCAAGTATCCGTTCGGTATTTGCATTGTCGCGTAACCCCACATGAAGGCACTCAATATTAGCGATGTTTCGGAAGTTGACCACTCGTAATACTTTGAAAACATATTAGAGAATTGAATTTGTTTTCCAAGTATTGTCAGGAAATGAAAATCTTAAATTACTGTTTTTAAAATATATTGCTACCTCAAATACTTAGAGGAAATTTATAAATTAATGAAGCAGGGCGTTATACGCACTTTAAAACTGGAATTTCCTGCTTTGGAATCAGTCATTGCCACAATCGTCATAGGCAACGATTGATTTATTGCAGCTCCAATCATCAAACTCACAGACATCACTAACACTTGGAAATGCCTTGTTCCAATCGCACCTGAAATCCAATGCTTGTATAAATTTTATAATTTAGAAATATACGTGGAGATCACAACTAGTTGATGTTATCATTAACCTGGTTTCTGTGAGGAAAGACTCTCATTTTGTTCCTCATTATACTTGAAATCTTTGCCTTTAGGTATGGATTCCGTACTTTCTGGAAAATTTTCAATTTTTTTATTTGGTGATGATTTTGAAAAACAAGCATAAATATGAACGAACACTTGTCGAAAGAGGTGCCTAAGAACTATATATTGAGAAGAAGTTCAATCATTTACCTTTTTCTTTCTGAGAAGGGAGACTCTCATTTTTTTTATTGACGTTGATTTTGGGCAAGACCTTCATCTTTTCTGAAATACGGTCGTACTGTATGGGGCGCTTTTCGTCACCTCTCAACGGCCGGCGCGCGGAAACTAAGATATCGCGTTTTCAATGCTCGTTCTCGACTCTATGAAACGAGTAGGTGTTAATAAACCTAATATGTTTAAAATCTCAGTCTAAATTTTCAATTGCGCCAAACAATAAGAGAAATTATCGAACTAATTGAAGTAGTCACTCTATGTTTTTGGAGCCGCTCTACACGATCATATAATCAGATTTGGATTCAGTCTTAATAAATTCCAATACGGTGGTCTTTTTTTGAGAAACTACCAGAATTTTGACAATTTTTATTAAAATTAATATGTCATTTAAAAAACAATTTTCAAGTACAAAACAGAGTGGCATTAAATGACACAAACTTATTAAACTTTCAAAATATGCTCCTTCGTCATGATTTATCACGATACGATACTTGATATGACGACGGTACTTAATAATACCCCCAAAACCCCCTAGTTTATCAGGACTGGTGTTGCTCATTCACTTCATATTAATGAGCAAAAACAAAGACGACAGATTGAATCGATTACTGATGTTATTTGGTCAATAATATTGTCCATGCTTTGTAGTTCATTTTAACCCTTTGATATGACTTACCATAAATTGAATAAGGTAACTGTACCCAATTTGGCACTGTACCCAATTTGGCACAATCGTCAGATTTCGCATTTCCGGTGCTCTCTGAGCATCAGTCGCTCTTGGGTTATGTTGGGAGAATTAAAAGAAAATTTTCGGTACCTTCCCCGCCCATTTAGCCCTTAAAACCACTCTCCTACAACACTTTGAAGTTATACTTACTGATTTTTTCACCATTTTCTTATTTCACTTTTCACACTCAACCTCAAAAATCAGGTGTCAATAATTTTTATCTCTCAAAGTGTCATTACTCTTTTTTGTGTAAAAACATCTCAGCTTTCGATTGGTCTCATCAGTTTTCCTAAGATTATTTTTTATCCTACTCAAATTGCTGTTTTTCGCATCAAAAAAAAGTGAACCCAATGTGCCCCTCTACGCGTTTTTAAATGGGAAGACTGAGTGAAATCATTGAATATTTGTATAGACATATTACGATGATTTAGACGCGTATTTTTGAGTTGTATGTTAAAAATTTTGTATAAATATCACTGGGAACATGATTGAGAGTTTATTTCAATGCCAATTGGATCGTCCCTGTAGGCCTATATAGGCTGTAGCTAATGATTAAAAAATTGTGCCAAATTGAGTACACGTTTTGTGCATTTAGCCTTTTTGCGTTTTTTTTTTAAATTGCGATTTTCGATAGGTTAAAGTAGTCGAATGATGATTATGAAGATGGTTTCTAATAGGTATTGAGCTAAGCTTGGAGATGCCGTTCACAGAATTTTAAAATTCGAAGTCTATCATAGTCTAATTCGCGAAAAACCCTTAGGGGGGGCACATTGGGTACAGTTACCTTATATGAAAAGTACGTTTTTTACGTGAAATCATAATTACTTAATTAGATCCAAAACTTTTTTAGTCTTTTCTCTTCATTAGAGTATCGAATCTAATATTCAGATTGCAATTTCCTCATTCAGAGTTAGGAAAATGATATTATAAATTGAATAGATTTTTCTTGAAGATTCTATATCAAGTGCAACAGACAAAAATATTCAACACAACTTGACGCTACAATGTAAATACTCACGTACAGTTTGCGCAACCACTTTCTACATATCACTGAATGTATTTTACTCAACTCGAATTATACAATATGATGAACACTATTCATTGAATATATCATACATAATTCATTGTAAAATTTGTAATTACGGAGATATGTAATCAATGACTATCGAAGTTATCTCTTCTGAGTAGGAATCTGTTCAAATTCAGAACATAGTAGAAAATTTGAATAAGTTACTTCGTCACCTAATGTTCTTACCAATGAACTTGAAATTCAAATGCGCTGTTAAATTCATGAATAAATAGACGACTGATTCTATAGGGGGAAATGCGGGAACAAAGTCATTATAGATAAAGGAAAACTTTGAATATATAATCGAGTGTTGACTAAGTTTTCTGTCTTTACGTAGTTGCATTACGATCCGTACGTGCGCATGCTCATTATTCTATATCCCGATATGATTGTGTGAATAATCCATCTTACTGGGCTTTATTTAACTAAACTTATTAAAAGCTTTTGGGGTTTCTATCCCTGCAGTTTGAAATTATATTTAAAAGTTTTTTTTTTCAAAATACCTATACTAACCAAGAGAATGCACTATCTTTGAGTTACCGATTATGATGAAACTTTATAAGATGGTTTATAGGTATACCCTAATAGCTTATATATATAGCCATGAAGTCTAACATTCTGATTTCTAAAAGATATTCTGTCAATCTATTCGATTTTTACATTTACAGTGCAACTATGTTTATGGAGTTTTTTATTTACATGTTTGTCAGGATATCTCAGGGAGATCAAAACGTTAGAGTGTATAACTCGAGATATAAGCTATTAGGAATCACCTACCAAAGTTTCACCATAATCGGTGACCTGAAGGTTGTGCCCACTCTCCTGGTAAATTATTTATTTCATTTTTATTTTAAAAGTCTTGTCTTTTGACAGTTTAACAAACGCAAGAAGGACAATCAAGTTCGAACGAAATCATTATCTCTAGAATAAGGAAATTATTGGTTGGCAGTATTTTTGCATGTAAAGATCCCATAGATACACATATATACTATCTGTAATTGTAAATGCATAAAATCGATAATGATTCACTAATATCTCCGAGAAATCGAAAAGTCATGGCATGTCAGCATGGCTGGCTGTATACATATCATCTATTTAGGTAACCAGAATCTACCTCACGAAATTTCATCGTGATTGATTGCCCAGAGGAAACACTTGTCTCCTATACAATTCCGAAGCATTCGCCATGACTTCATTATTTCGAGAAACGATACAATGAAATTTTGAGTCTTGCCATAAATTACGACAGTACTGGACATTTTTATCTTTGTTTCTGAGAATAATGATGGAGAGATTTATAGAAATGAATATTCGATAAGCATCATATGATATATTTGTAGATAAGAGAATCTAGAGATCTAGAAATCTATGCATTATCTTATGAAGCATACATTTCCACATATTGATTGTAATTTATATAGATTTACAAGTATATTGGATATAAAAGAATGTGTTATAAATAATCGAAATACA
Organism: Aphelinus atriplicis; assembly: GCA_020882685.1. Lineage (NCBI taxonomy): Eukaryota > Metazoa > Arthropoda > Insecta > Hymenoptera > Aphelinidae > Aphelinus > Aphelinus atriplicis. Next base: position 3,388,270 of record CM037073.1, read on the forward strand.
GTTATGTTATGAGCATTGTATATACAATAGTTGAACCTTAAACTATAGTACAAATAAGTCCATTTCTAAGCTTATAAATTACACTCCATTGTACAAAATTAATTACGTGAGATGCAAGTGAATATTGAAGCACGTCACGTTGTTTCGATAATTTTATTAATTTGTCCCGATTCTGATGACGGATTATAAATTGAAGAAATTGTTCTGATTTGATAAGAGTTTTTGTCTAATTTCGTTGATGAAGGATCGTTCCACCACTGAATCTCGCCACTACCAAAGATAACAAAGATGGTATTACCCAGAAAGTATACCAAAGTAGATATATAAAATACAATGTGCCATTGTTCAACTTTTTCCTGAAACATTCAATGGAGGTTTGATTAATAAGTAAGGTTAAATAAGGTTTAAATCAATGTCTAATTATTTCTATAGATGATCATTTAAAAGTAATTCCGTCATAACTTGTATACTTCAAGCTCAAAATGTTTTGAAATTCATAATATTTCTGGGACTATCCTATCTTTTTACTCGTTTTAACATACTGAAAATTTACTTTAATTGGACCAAATAGTACGAAAGTTCTATCAAAAGTTATTTTACAAAATTCAATTTTGATCTACCACGGAATCGATAGTTTTTCGACAGTTCTTTTTTAATTTTTTTTTTTTCAATAAAAGTATGTAATGTTCAATGAGAACATTATGAAAGACCTAAATTTGCAGGTAACATCTCGAAATCACGATACAGAAAGTTAATAGAGAATTTTTCCTCTTCATGGATTATTAATTAACGAAACACTCATGAACACTACAGTTGATCTGGAATAGTAAGTGCGAGGATATTCATAATTTTTCCAATTGAAGCGAAACGCGAAACTTCATAGATAAATTTCAAAAAGATATACTCATCATGAAACCCACATCTGTGGTCTAATATATTATCTATAAGTGAAACTTATCATTACCTGGTCGGTGACAATCCAATTGCAGATTATAGGCGCATAAATAGCGACAACAGTCGCGACGCAATTGGTAATGGACATCATGGTGCCGGCAAAGTTCGGACTGAGATCTATGTGATTGATTTGGTAGCCGCAAATGGAGCCGGCATTGAGGCCGACGGCCACGACCAACAGACTCACGGTGACCACCTTGTCCTCGGCGCCAAAGAAACAGAGGGCCAGCAGAGCAATACCTGGGCCCCAGTGAGCCACGCTGTTGCTTACCTTACGAATCACCCCACGGGACACTCCCTTTTGGGACGCGTAGTCTGACAGCCAACTCGCTGGGAAGCTCAGCAGCCACATTGCCAAGTAGGGTAGAGCTGATATCATGCCATTCTACGAGAGAGAGAAAGACACTATCGTCAATTATTCCATCGACGCATTGTATTTTTCATTCGTTGATAAACAGACTACAGGCTTATATGTTTTTAATAAATTAGATTTTAGTATGCAAGTATATGCGATAATTATGGGAGACACTATAAAGGTTTCACAATCATTCCATGTGTGATATCAGATTCAACACTGACCTCTTTTATTTCATACTTGAGAATTTTGCTCATGTAAGTTGGGATTTCTGTCAGTAAAAGCCAAAAACCCCAGTTTTGACCGCAGTGCACAATGATTAATGCCCACATCGGCAATGACGTAAGGATGTTTTTCCATGGCGTATGAAGTTTCTGCAATTGAGAAAAATGAATGAACATGTCCTACATAAATTGATTTTCCTAACATTTTTATGTCTAGGAACAACATGAGGTAAATTTTCAATGAAAAATTGAAGTGTGCAATTAAAAAATAAGTTTTGTCAAATTTCATTGAATTTTGTAGAAATTTTCAAATGCACAACGTTCCATCACAATTGATGTAGGATTCTATAGAACTATATCGTTTAGTTTGCATTGTCAGTTATATATCTCTATAAATCAATATATATTATAATACAAACGATAAGGGATATTCAACCGATCATAGAATCATTTTTTCCATTTTCATTATATTCTAGGATATCTCAATATGCATAGCCCGGCCAATTTGTCGATAAGGAAGAAAATCGGCGAATACAATACATATGTAAACCACTTGAGGTCGCTGGTATCTGAGTTTGCTATAGGTAAGTAAGGTAAATCATATGTGACACATGCTATAGGAAAATCCGTGTAGCGACTTAGGGAGATAGGTTATAACTTATGACTTATTATTCTAAGTTCTCATCTGTTTTTTTCTCTCAAGTACAATTATAAGCATTGATGGTAGTTGATGTGATACGTAATATTTATGGGAAAAAAAAGTATATGAACCCTGGCTGACGGTGAGTACATGACGAAGACAGTTGACTAGTTATTTCTCACAACATTCAAATTAGTTTCATTTGTTGACATACGTTTTGAAATATTTTACAATTTCTTTTTGTTTCAAGGTTTGACAAAGAGTTTGAACAAAATGAACTCTATGCCTGCTAAGTCTTTTTCAACTGCATTAGCAAATGAATCAGATCAAGACCATGAAACCAGAAGTGAGAATGACAGAATGGTTTTCAAATTTGACACTAAAGAAGAGTTATTTGATAATGAAATTATGCTACCTAACAAAGGCCAAGTGAAAAATGTAAAGGAACGTCGTGAAAGTAAAGATAAAAATAGGAAAGAATTGGAAGAAGAAGAACGAGAGAAAATGCAAGTTTTAGTATCAAATTTCACTGAAGATCAACTCGACAGATATGAGATGTACAGACGAGCTGCTTTCCCTAAAGCAGCTATTAAGCGAATTATGCAAACTATAACTGGGTGCTCAGTGTCGCAAAATGTTGTGATTGCAATGTCAGGTATAGCAAAAGTGTTCATCGGTGAAATAGTGGAAGAGGCTTTGGATGTTATGGAAGCAAATGAAGAATCTGGGCCTCTGCAACCAAAGCATCTGAGAGAGGCTGTTCGAAGACTGAGACAACAGGGACAAATACCACATGGAAAAGCCCAAAAACTTTTTTTCAGGTTGTAAAAATACATCTTTCAACATATTTTGCAGTCAAGTACTTTTGTGCAGGGGTGCAATATAGATATTTCTACTTTGATATATTGTAATTATACTTAGATTTATATTTATTTACATTTGGTAGTATAAACGATCATTCAAAGTATATTTGTGGAATGAAGTCTAGTTTTTATAATAAAACCTTATAAGATATCTATAGATACAAGTGCAGCTTAAATTATCATTTTTGTCAAATCTGCATGTTTTTAGACAACCAATCAATTTAGATTATACATTTGATTAATAGATCACTACCTTTGTGGAATGATTAGAGAAAAATTATACTTGTATAGTTTTTTTTTATAATTTCACTGAAAAATTGAAAAATGGGAATATAATCATGTATTAAAATTGTGAAGAGAAAATATACAATCCAAATTTTTTTTTTAAACTTGAAAAAATTGTTTGTATCCATCATTGTAATTTTTAAATACAATAAATTCACAAAAATATCTTTGAAGCAGAGTATAATACAGACTGAAGCAGAGATAAACAATTTATTAATTTAGGATTTCCACACAGACTATTTTGCTATATATCGCAAAGTCAGTTGCAAACAAGAATAATCCATTATGTAGCGGAATCACGACAAAGTACTGATATAATATTCGGTATTCCAATTATTTGACGATGTGATTAAAGCACATTGGAAATTTATGAATGCAGTGATACCTCGAATAAATACTGCTGTATATGATATATAGCTATAAAAAATATCAGCAGTAAAGAGTAGAGAAGTATCGAAGAAAAAATCAAGGTGAAGTTCGAGATGGATGTATGATTGTTAATATTTTTGTTTATGAGTCTTCCTTTATAGTGAGGGAAGGATAAAACTTAGGCACGATCTTTGATTTATTCTGAAACCTCATGAGAAAAAGACTACCTAGGCTATTCAACTTATTCATCGCATCGAAACTTCGAATAATTATTTTAGTGTTGAGTGATTCAATACTTCGGTGACACTTTATTGTAAAATATTACATTTCCAACGTCATAACATTCTTACTGTTACGTAAAAATTGAGGATCATAATCATGTTTTACATTCCGATAAAATCGAAATATTCTTAAGATTGCAAGTTTAAATTCAGGGGCGCGCCAGTGCCCCCTCCTGTACGGTAAATTTTACATTATTTGGTTACCGATATGATTAGTTTGTTGATGGAATTATTCGTCAAATCAAAGATAACAAAACTATACTATCTTAAATCTGTTCTATTTTAAAATTAATCACTTTCTCAAATCTATGCAGAACGAATTTGTTATCCTGATAAGTATTAAAACAATAAAACTCCTAATAATAATTTTTTTAAGAGCTCACAAAATGAATTTCACATGGACTTACATGAATTGATAAATATCGTAAATAGCATAAACATGCATAGCTAATAAACAACCAGAAAATCAAAATATTTACATTTACCAAATAATACTTCTATATTAGACAATTCTCCTCGAACTGTATATGCATACATATTTGCTTTAATGGAATATTATCAGGAAGTTAACAGGTTATATTCGCATGACCTGTCTCATTGATAGACTAGAGAAATGATATGTGCAGGGTTATTGAAAGACAAACGTCTTGATCCAGCTGAAACTATTCAACAAGTCAATTCCCTGATGAATCGATTCATCTCCACACCAATATGGAAATAACCGAGCTATATTCGCAAAGGAAAAGCCGCTCATACTTATCACGTGACTTTTCTGATAATCTATTGGCCAATTAATCTCCGCATCCCCGACAAAAGAGCAGTTCAACTTGCACAACGTCCGCCGTCAAAACATCAAAAGCTCACTCACTTTTTGCTTGTCGGGCGTGCTGAGGCTGTCCTCGATGTAGCGCCTCTCGGTTTCGCTGATCGAGGAGTGCTGGGAAGGCGAGTCAGAGCCGAGGAGCAGGAATAGCACGGCCCAGCCGATGCCCAGGGCTCCAAACACGTAAAACACACTTGGCCAGCCGAAACTCGAACCCGCCAGCTGGCCGGAAAGTGCCATCGAGACTACCGTGCCCAGCTGCGCACCCGCAAATGCAAACGTTCCTGTGGATCATCACGCGCTCCTAATTTATGTTAGACTTGCGAAGATTACGAAATTAAATTGAGATGATCGAGTTGACTAGTCGCTGAAATAATGGGATAATGGATCGATCACAATCGATTAATCAATTCGGAAATCGCGAGCTGGATAATACGGCACAAGTTAAAGTTATTGGTAAAGTTACTGTACAGCGATTGAGATTCTCGAAAAAAATCAAAGTTTTGCTCTTCAAAGCACATATCTAAAGAAATAATGACACCAGGAAATAATTTAAAACTCAGTCCTTTTTTCAAATAAAATGTAAAAAAGAAAACGTCAAAGTCTGAAATAAAAAATGTCTCGTTCAAACTATTATTGACTCGTCGTGATTTACAACGAATCCATGAAAGGTACACGTGTGATTATTTTTCATGTTTGCTGTGAAAAAATAAAAGTGGACGAATCATTTTTCTCGACATGCTTTCCAGACAAAACAGGATGTATACGATCGTCTCTTTGAATGATGAATCCGTTTATCACGAAGCTTATACATCTTGTTAAAGGCAAAATTGATCTTGCCCAAGATGGACGATGAAATCGGAGTATTGGGAGGGTTGTGGTTGTGGTCTCACCTAGTCTAGCTCTCTCGGAGGGCGGCACCCACCTGGAGAGTAGGGTCTGTATGCCGGGCAGGAGGCAGCCTTGGCCCAGGCCCATGCAGACCCTGCACGCGCACACGACCTCCCAGCCCATGTCGGCTACGAGGGGTATGGCGATGCTCATCGCGCCGTTGGCGCTCAGCCCGAGGAACAGCAGCTTGCGCGCGCTCCAAGCGTTCGCCAGGTAGCCGAACGGCACCTGCGTCACTATGTAGCCCCACAGGAACGAGCTCAGGATGTTGGACTGCGCGTCCTTGTCCCAATCGTACACCTGCCAATCATACACACATCGCGTGCTCGTTTCATATTATCCCTTTCGTTGTCGGAAAACATTGTCGACTCCGGGTGACACATCCTGACGAAACTCCTTGGTAAGATGTAATTCGATTTTACACTGAGATATTCTGACAATTAGTTTCGATTTTATTCTCTTGAATCCTTACAGTGAAAAATCACTGTAAGGACTTAGAGAGTATGCTTCTTCTTCTTCTTCTTTCTTTGGCTCTGGTTACAAGACCGTAACGCCATCACCGGGTGTATCAAGAGAGTATGCGTCGTGCAGTATATGTACATCAAAAGGTACCGTACTTGTATAAGATATTATTGATCGAATATCTCCCGAAAATCAAAACATCAGTCTAAATGGCTGTATTTATGGCTTATTGAGGTACCCAAAAAGCATTTCGCAAAGTTTCATCGTGCAATTGGTGACCCTCAGTTGGCAACGTCTCCTTATAGTTAGACAGTTACTCCGCTCACACGTTTATACCTACTCATGTAGACTTGCGAAAATGGAATCTTGGTTCAAGAAGAAAAATCGGCTTGTCGTGATACGAAGAAGATTTACTTTAAAATCAACCCTCTCTTATTAATTCTAGAGGAATTTGTTTAGCTACAGAACAAATTCTCTTGCACCAAGCAGATTAGGTGAACCAAGTATCCATTGTTATGAGTTTATTGGAGAGTAACGTGACCGTGTGATAAAGGAAATTTTTTCGGAAACAAATGTATAATTTACGAAATTTTTCGCGTTACCCACCAATTCGAAAGAAATAATTTTTTTAGGATTTAGTCTGGTCAAATAATTCGGTAGCATAATATATATTCTTAATTTTGGCCGGTCTTGAGATTTATTCATTAACAAAATTGAACCGATCGTTTTGCTTACCTTGAAATCGGGAGAAATCTGCTTTAGATCAGTCATGGCGACGATCGCCACTGACATCATGACTCGCAAGCAGTAGGCAATTATCATGCCGAGAAACATGAGAAACACTTGCAGGTGCCTTGTGCCCATTTGACCTGTGAAAATTACAATTCACCGTTAGTAATTTTGATCATCTACAAGGATAATGTTTTCGTCGTCCTTCGTCTCTGCTTCGGACTAATCCAAGCCGACTGTGTTGTTTGTCGTAACGAGTATGATTTGCGATTTGTGGGAACAAAGATACGTTGATAATACATCACTCGATCCCATAAAATATATTTGAGCTTAGCAGAAACCATAAATTATTTATTCCGTGATTGATTTATATTCGTTTTATATATAATATAATAAAGATTGTGAACAAGATGTTTCTTGATTTGTTTTTACAATGCAAGATCGTAATTACTTGTTTGTTATGGAGTCTGGGAATCAACGCAATTTCATTTCCAAGTAAATGGAAAATTATCTACATTTTAGATTCCATTTGATAAAATATCAATTAAACTATGGATCTTTGCTTTACTTCATCGGGAGTAAATAGTTATGATGACTTCTTCCTACAATCAATATCTTTCATGCCAGTTAATGAAAACATTCACAATAAATAGATATTTATTTTTTGCTGCATCATGCCATTCAATCGAGAAGATATTATACTGATAAATATTTTTAACTGAAACGAGATTCCAAAATTGCCATCGGAAGATGTAATAAGTGAAAAAAAATGACGTGACCTTTGCATAAGAGAGAATTCTTGTGATTCCTTTTTCATTTGTCATTGAACTTGCCTGTTGCCTCGATCAAGTTCGCTCGATTGCTTTCGTATCTTGGTGCGTATAGACATATATTTTATTTTTACAAGGTTCGTGTGGCCATCACTGTAATTACATAATGCTATCGTCTGCGGGTGAAATAGTCCAATTTCATTTATTTTCACGAAGTCAGTTTTAAAGTGAAAAACGTGCAGGTTTCCTCAATATTATGACCGTAGCGAGTATGGCAGAAACAACTTCATTCAGTTAGTTCTTGATAGTTAGATCATTCATTCATTTTACCTTTTTGAATTTGAAAACTGTCCAAATGTCAATTCTCTTTATTCTAGAAATTAAAGACTGTGAGTGTTATAAAAAAAAGACTGAGCTCTTAGTTCCGAATTGCCATGAATTCCAATTATTATTAGCTTTACATCGAAATTCAAAAATTTTTTCGATCCTATAGTTGAGATCCAAGAGTATACGTATAGTAATAATGGAGAATTTTATCTATAACACTAAATTACCGCAAGTACCTTTCAATTATACAAAATTACCCATTGTTCGAATTTTGCTTTGTTTAAGGAAATCATGAATACCGGTACATGATGCTCAAATGCAATTATTTTTTTAAATTAAATGTCTATCCCAAATGACACTTGTAATGAAAAAAAATAAGGAAAAGCATTCCACAACTTGATTTATGCTTGCGCCGTAAAAAATGTTAAATTTCAAATTCTAAGAATAAGTGTTCTATTATGTGTACGATGATCTTGGTCGGAGTGATATCATTGCCACTGTAGACTCGTATTCTTTCTTAACTATAAGGCGGACGATTTAGTAGAAATCGTTAATTTCATGGAAAATAACGCTAATTAATTGAGGTAAAAACTACATTGTATATCACAGTAACTTGATAAGAATAATCATCAAAATAAATTATCTAACAACTTTATTATCAATACCAATCAACAACATTTCTAATCAATTTTAAATTACTCGAGTGTTTGTTGAACTTCTTTTGAGATTTCACAATAAATTTTATTTGAACAATTTTAGTTCACAACTATTAAAAACTATATCTATTCATTTTCAATTAGTAAAAGTATTAGATTAAACATTTATTAAATTAAATATTATATAATGAAAAACATTCTATATCATTTAATATATTTATTTTAGATTTGAATTTTTTAAATTCATTGGCATCCAATGCTGTACTGAGATGCATTACAAATCACTATATTTGAAAAGGAGAAACGGAAAATTACAAAATTGTTACAAGTATTAGTCATTTTGTTACTCGAGGAAGCGCAAACATTTTAAGTTGAGTTTTTAAAACGCTCCGTTTAAATATAGATTCCAGAAATGGCATACGTTACTCTACAAGCCTATTTAACTTTTGGAAACAAGAAAACAACAAACGACGCTACCGCGATACCCGGACCACAATACAATGAAGAATCACGTTGATGTCAATCTCTGGCGTAGCTCTGATCATAAGTTAATCGAGCATAAGATTATTAGCATGACATAATTTTAAAATGTCGTACATCAATTACGTTTTTACCCAAATTGTAGCTGTAAGTTTAATTCCAAGAGCATATCACAGTTTTTGCATGAAAAATTTGCAAAAATGGTCGGTTGGCTTGAAACTAGTGATCAATTCGACTGAATATTAACTGATTGAAGACGTTTACAATTTTATCTCATTCAAGTCAGCAGATAATAGTGATTTTATCAATTCATCATTTTCGCGCGTAAGAAACCGATCGCTCGTCACACTTGTAAGCTCGTCTATATAACTAATATATCCAATATAGCTAATCTAATACATGGCATATAATTAGACTGTTTACACAACGAACCATATAAATACAAGATACCCTCAGAATCGCAAGCGACTTATCACTCACGCGTGTCATCGCGCAGCCTTGCATTTATCCGTCAAAATTTCAGCACGCACCTGGAAATCGCTATACCCGTGTATCCATAATCACTACACGAATTTGCGTGTCGATGGGTCCGAAACGACGAGCACGTGTTGACACGCGTCCGCACAACTCTGTCACAAAGTGTCACGTAACACGCAATCACAAAAAAAATGCACACGCGTATTTAAGTATATACCTGAGCTCTCCACCCGCAACGTTTTTTCTTTGATTCGCGCGCCATCCTCGCTTTTCGCGTTTCGCTCGGCCGTCATATTTCAGTATGCCCGGGGCATTTGTCGAGCGGCAACGTTCCGTTTAACATTTATAGATGGTGCACTCGTGCACACATCCCACCATCTGACCCAAGACGCAACTCCTTCCTCAGAAGCGCGCGAGTACTTCCTCGCGATCCGTATACTCTCCATATCTCTCCCTCCCTCAGCGAAATTTCAGCATTGTTTTGATAACACTCGCCTAGAGTGCAGCTCGCGTTCTTCTGCTTTGTTTACATGTCTTTTAATCGCATCCGTTATATATTCGCATTGTTCTCCTCAAAAAGTACTTTTGTATCGGGAATTTTTTATCAAACGTTGATTGCGACTTGTTGATTACGGATAATCGCATCATCTCTGTATCTCCTATTAATGTTATATAAGCTGTCGTTAGACCGTACATTTTATTAATATGAACAACAGTATGCAATGAAAGTTTATGTCAAGTTTTTTTATTTTCATATTCAGTTTTCACACCCAAACGAAATTCATGATTATCATGAAATTTGTGAATAGTTGAAGAGAAGCTTGAGAAAAAAAAATCGGATAGATGGAGATGATTTCTTTCTTAGGTTCAACTAATTGATATTGATATTGATATTTATTTGGACTAAGGACTCAAGGTCCTTAATAGTCACAGCAATTAAGGTGATACATAAAAGTACATATGGTAGATTAGGCACTTACATGGACACGCAATGTCCCAGTACCTTCGTACGAGATCCAGTAGGTTAAAAATAAAAATAAAAATAGTATAAAAGTGAAACAAAACGAATAATAATAAATTAAAAATAGTAAAAAATCAATTAAACAAATTAGGAACAGTACATATAGTGGTGGTACGAAACTGTCTATTTTACTCTACTGCAAGTCGAACCTAGTCTGTACAAAGTACGTCTCAAGCGCGCTCTTGAAGTTAGGTGGAACGTAGAATTTTGGCCAGTAGGCAAATGCATAGATAGTCCCGACGTCCTACAAACGGCAGTAACCTAAGTCGACTGTAGACCGGTGTTATGTGCTCAGATCTTCTGGTACCAGTCGCGAACCTAAGAGCGGCATTCTTGCAGCGATGTAATTTCAGGGTTAGCTCCTTGGAGAGATCGAGCAACACGTAGACACAGTAGTCCAGGTACGGGAACACCAAAGCCTTGACGAGCAAGTCTCGTCCTGTAAGGAATGGCGTTGGCATACTTCCAGAGCCGTGACAGAGCCGCAAAGCTCTTTTTTGCCGTCGTGGCGCATTACTGGGACCAAGAAAGGGTGCTATCGATGGTCAACCCGAGAAGTTTTACTGAGCCACAGAAGTTTATTTCACGCCCGTCTATCATGAGTGGGAGGACGTCTGCCTCATGAACGTGCTTTATATAACCTGGCGAGCCCAGCCAGATTGCCTGGGACTACTAATCGTAGTCAATAAAAATAAAGATTATGTCAAAACCGACAGAAAATAAAAAAAATGACGGATAACTATTTATAATTCCCTTAGTAAACATCAAATTATTTTCTACTTCATGTTTTATAGTGATTCAAGAGCAATATGCTTGCGTTTACCGTCTACATGTATAATATACGAATGAAAAGTATTGCAAAATATGAAAGCTTGGTGTCATGATACAATCCAACTTTCAATTACTCTCGTATATACATGAATGTTGTATATACGTTATGAACTTAAATACGAAATCATGGAAATAATCTTTTCAAAAAATGAAATGTCATAATACTGACCGTAAAGTTTACAATGGAATTTTTCATTAATTATTTTCTTCTATATTTATCGATTAACCAATTTGACGATTGATAATAAATATTTGTTGAACGGACATTACAGAAAAAATATGACCGATCCGAAAGAAACATTCATTGGCCCATTAACTGTGATGCAACGGTCGAACGGATTAACTATTATCAGTGTAATAGATCAGCAGGAAGCCTGAGGCGTTGTGATTTTTTTACATAAAATTTGTGAAACAAAAATTTTCCACGTAAAATAGTTCGAGATGTGGAAATCATAAATTATTACTGTGCAAAAAATTAGGTTTAAATTAAAAATAGTTAGATTTAACAACAGTATGTGTAAAAAGCCACCTCGTATACTGCTTTTGGTAGTAAATATAGTTTAATTGACATGTAAAAGATGTACATTTTTCGTATTTTTAAATATTAAAAAAAATCATTTTTTATAGGATGAATTTACCAAGACGATGATGCATATGGCAGAGATGCCTGCACCTCAATTTGTCTATCCAAATTTTGGATATCCACCGTCGCCGCCGCCGCCGCCTGGCGAGAAGAATCCGTAGAGGCCAGCAGGCAGCAAGCAAGAAACTTGCGGAGGCTGGCGAAGAAGGAAGCAGCATTACCGAATTGACATTTGCATTCGCGAATTGACTTCAAAAGCAATGCTTAACCAGTATAGATTCATCATAGAATCAATGTAAATTCAATGTTGGAACCAATGTCGAATAAATATTGAAACGCGCCATCATTTTAATTTATTGATATATATATATATATATATCTCAAAAATGTAAATTCAGCATCAATCGAGATTTGATGCAATTGAGAATTATATATTTAGAAATATATATTTAGAAATGTACTGTACTCCACGCTTATTTCGACTTATTTCCATGTAACATTTCAGGCTTGATATCCGTAAAGTGATCCCCGTCTTCCAGTCGAGAGATTCTTTAATATTTTGTAAACTCAAATTTTGGTTATGGGATCAATCAAATATTGTTAACGAAACGTAATTAATATACTCGTTTGATTTTGAAAATTTCCAAAGATTCCGAAAAAAGTTCCTGCGCGTAACACTCAATAAAGTGCACTAGCAACTACATGTCAGCTCAGAGTTAAATTATGCTTGTTCGGTCTGACATCGCACAAGACTCCGTGGCGCAACGGTAGCGCGTCTGACTCCAGATCAGAAGGTTGCGTGTTCAAATCACGTCGGGGTCAAAATGTACTTTTTTTTTTAATTTCATCATAATTTTTTTACGTGTCACAGCTTTTATACAGTAGAATAGTTTTTCAATCCGATCAATATATCGCATGCTTTTACTATTCGATGAATTATTACCATCCGGACATACAGTCACGTCGGAGTGGTTATATATATACTTGTTGTGTTTCTGCATAAGACCGACGCATTAGACGCCGCACGCTACAATTTCCTTTCATTGTTTTTACTAACAAGTAGTTTTAGGTCAATATAAAAAATCTTTTCATTGTTATAGTGAATGGATGTTGAATATATGTATTTGGTAGTTTTCGTGGTATATTTTACACATTTAAATGTAGTGAAAACAAAGCTGTGTCACATAACCTCACTTTACATATTTTTATTAAATATTATCATTGTTTCTCCATAGATTTCTGGTATTAAAAAACCTGATGTAAATGGGTAAAGTAAAGAAGGAAACTGGGAGTTTGAAACCAAAAACAGATTCTCCTGCAATGGCTACCAATCAGACTCAAAATAGAGACATGGATATGTATCAGGTAAAGTTTCGTTTTTTCTCAAAAACTTTTACTGTAATCTTTCAATTGACTTCTATAATAATATTATGAAACTATATTCATCTTCTGTACGACATGCTATGGCTGCTTTTCATTTCTTGTCAGAGATGATATATTTTGGAATTAATGATATCATTCCATGTCCATTAGTTTGAAAATTACTTTTCTTCCATTTCAAACTGAATCCTCTTGACTTTGTACAAGAAACATGGTTATAATCTTGATGAATATTTCATTTACTTATTTTCTTAATAATTTTCAGACAATAATAAGTTTTGAAGAAGAAGAAGCTATTAAACGATGTTCTGAAAAAGATGCTGAAAAATTCTACGAAACTTGTACGCAAATTAGAAAAAATATGGCTCAAATAGCCAAAGTTAAATCTTCTAATGATACTAATGTGAGAATTATTAGACTATTTACTAAGTTTTTATTCCTTTGTAAATGTATTTAATGACTGTTTTATAATTTTTTCATATTTTAGATTAAAGAACAAACTAGAGAATTACAAGTAGATACAGCCTTAGCATTCATGGAACTGAAGAAACTCAATAGAATGGAAAAATTTAGGACAAAATTTTCTCGAGATTCCCTAATAACAGCAAAATCTAATGTAGACACAAAACATTTACAACTACAAAATCTCCTGTATGAAGTGATACATTTGAAAAAAGAAGTAATGAAATGTCTACAATTCAAGTGAGTAGAATATTAATATATATTCTAAATTATCTTGTAACTTTCAATCACAAACATTTATTTTATCCAGATCCAAAGACGAAAATATTCAATTAATTTCTGAAGAAGAATTTTATAAAGAAGCTCCAGAATCTGTTTCTAGACCTGTAAGTTAGTCTTGCATAATTTTTTTATTTCTAAGAATAACTAGTAGTAATAATATCGATAATTTATTTAAGGAAATAACAAAGAACGATTCGCATCAGAGGAGGTTAGCTAGGTTAGAATGGGAACTGACCCAAAGAAAACAATTGGCAAAGTTATGTGATAATCTTAGTGAAAGTAAAAAATCTGTGGCAACCAATATAGAATCGAAACAGTCTCGATTGGATAATCTTGCACCTCAACTTCGAGCAATTTTAGAGGTGATTATTATTTTTTGCGTTGAATTTATGTATGACAAATTGAAATGCCTTCATTGTAGGTCTCATATGATATTTTATACATCATTTTCAGGCGAGTAAACCTCTGCAAGAAAGTCTTGGTCTACCTTTAGATAAAATTAAATTAGAACACGAAAAAGCTGCACTGTTATCATCACCATTATATATTCTTTATGCAAAAGCAATCGCATACAGAGATGCTTGTGGTAACATTATTTAAGATGCTTTATGATCTTCAATTGGTATTGCTCTATTATTTTGCCATTCTAGCTCTGATGGTGGTTTTTGTAATTTTAGATTCAACACTGCTTGTTTCGGTAGAAGGAAATGAAGAAGAAGCAAAACGATCTTTTAGTCAAGATGGTGCACAAGAATCTGATTCTGATAATGAAGGGCAGTCAGAAAATATTGCAGAAGAAACTCATGTTCATAAGAAAAGGCATCACAGGATATCAAAAGAAGCAAGGCAGGAAGAGAAAAAACTCCGTTTACTGCAAAAGCACCCTCTTAGCGTAAAAATAATTGTTTCATTCAAAGGTAGTTAAGCTCTATCAATTACTTCAATTCTGTTTTTCAATATTTTGAACAAATTTATTTTCGTTTTGCAGATGATACAAAACTCAAATTGCAGTTTTATTATTTAACTGTTCTAAAACTCATTACTGTTGAATCAGATCTATTGACTGTAAATCTAGGAGGTATCAGTGTTGGGTAAGACAAAAGAAATTTATATTTGTGTGTTACTTTGTGAACTCTCACCATCAAGAAGATGTATTATTTGAGGTCTTTTTATATTATTTTAGTGACATGCTTGTATCTGAATCAGTTTTGCGTGAATTGTATCCTGGAGACACAGGCCTTGAAAGTCCAAATCCTGCGAATAATTATCAGCTGGCAAAACAAAAGCTTGGATCATTTGCATCCCTTGGTCTTGGTATTCCATACAAATGGGCTCAGAGAATGGCGGGTTTACATTTTGTTCCTATTGATGCTCAAGATCAAAAAGTATGTATATTTTCGTAAAATTGATGATTAAGTTCGATTGATTAACTCTAGTGCTAATAAAAAAGTAATATTACAAATTGAATTGTTGAATATTCATCTATTACAGGCAAATTATATTATTTTATGATGATTTTTACAGACTGTTGCTCAGGATAATTGTCAAGATAGTGTTGAAAGTGTCATAAAGGAAATAAAAAAACGTGTGAAGGCACGATTAGATTTGTGTGCTGAAATTCGTCAACTTGAATCAGGGAACTTACCCATCCTTACAGATGCACATGAGCCAATACCTCAAAAAGTTTCTTCGACTCTACACAAGTTCGTGATTTCGTCTTGGAAGAATTATTGTACAGCGTTTAGTTCTGAAGAGTTACCTAAGGAAGACTTCATTTCTCCATCTGATATATTTTATGAAACTGTCTTGCGAAGAGGAAACAGTAAGTTGCACATCAACCACATTTCTAAAAGATGAAAAATATAATATTGCAATTTAGGCTTAGTAGTTAATTTTTCGTGGATAGTGCAATCGTCTTGGGTCACTAAAGTCTCGTTATTTGATTTTCTATACTTTCTTATAAATAGTTTCAGCCTGAGTATCACTTCAGATGATTCTGGTCATGTTATCAGTACATTTTTATTGCATCTTCAACACAAAGTTTTATTTTTAAAAGATCATTCTCTTAGATTTCAATGAAATAACAAAAAACACTTTTTATTGATAATAAAAACAAATATTTCTTCCGACACATGTTCAATAAAAAACAATAAACAATTCACAACAATAAATACATTCTCTAGGTGAACTAGTGGCATACATGGCGATAAAACCGGACTATCCAAAAATGAGCACAGTCTTCCGTTTGAAGTTGAACACAAGTGCTCCAGGAACGACGGACATGGTGCGCGAGATCGAGCGTGAGATTAATGTAATGTGGGAGAAGCCACCTTCTCTTTCGGCTCAGCTTCAGCGGCTCCGAGCTTGCTTCGACATATATCTCGAAACCGAGAGCATAGTTTCCCGTGAGAAAATATTCTTCCACCCCGTGCGGGGCAGGACACGCTCGCACCCTTATAAGTACGTGGAGATTGGCGGAGGCATCTTCACTCAACGCTAAACTTGTATCATAACATGTATGATTGCAATTTTCCTCTTTTAATCTAAACTCGGTAGGATACTACTACGGTAAACAATAAAATACAGTTTTTTTAACAATTACTTGTCGTGTTTAATATATATACGCCCTTTCTTTGAAGAGCAACTCGAGAAAAATATTGAACGTGTTGAATTTTTTAGTTATGTTTTTTGTACATATATTGCACATCTTTGCTGACTTTCTTCCCAAAGAAAATAGATCAGCTGGTGTTTAACTAGTTTACAAACTGAATTAAGCTCGTGTCCACGGTCGGATTGTCGGCACTCTTGAAACTCTCAATAAGTAAGCTTTCAACAAATGTTTCAGCCTATTGTTTTCTTCTATAAGAATACTGCGCTCTCTTTTCATCAGGTTGTTATCTTCCTTAATGCAAAACAGATGGTCTCGGAAGCCCTCTATTTTTTTGAGGAAATCATAAGGTTCATTGCTGAACTTCATCAATGCTTTAGTTGTTTCAAAATTCTTGATCAAGTATTTGTGAATACTGAGTGAACCTGGTTCCATATCTGCACACAATTTCGACATCATTTGTACCTCTACACCCTTATCGAGAATCCTTTCCAATTCCTACAATAATAAACATTTATAATGTTCTATTTTTTTGTATTAAGTTTTGAAAAATGATGAAAAAATAACTAATGCAACTGATAGATTAAATGTATTCCAATAGATGTGCAACAAAGATAATGCTACCTTAGTCACTTCGCTGCTCAAAACTGTCAATCGCCTCAATCGCATTTCGTCGAGGGTTTGTTCCGCCTTGAGTTCCTGTCTCATTTTACAAACTCGCTTGTTTAACATTTCAGATTGCATTTTCAAATCCTCTAACATCTCTTCCCTTTCGTGAAGTAGAGTAGAAAGATTTTTCCTGAGTGTTTCAGCTTGTTCTTTTTTGTAAGCGTATTCTTTGGGAAATTGCGCTGCCGTAATTTGATGAACATCGTCTTGCTCTTTCAAGTACTCATATTGCTTCTTTTTACTTTCTGTCGAAATCTCATAATCCGCTATTACTTCGTTCAACCTCTGCCATAATCCTTCCATTTTAAAGTACATTTCACGTTTTAAATTGCGTATCAGTTCTTCTTTCTGTAAATATTGTATTTTCATATTTAATGATAGATCTGTACTTTTGAGAAAGCCTTCTCAATAATTATTGTAACTCACGGAAAATATAATATTTTGAATATTAATGGCGTTCCTCGTTCTTAACTCGTCTAGTTCTTTTTCTTGGCATCTTTTTTTAGCGAAAATAGTAGTTCTCAAGTTAAACACCGAATCTTTCATTTCTACAATGTGACGTCTCATATCCTCCAAGTCTACATGTTTGATTCTTCTGATCATTGCTTCGTAATTATTGTGTAAATGATTTATCCTCTCTTTTCCTTTGGCTGAGAATTATTTTGAATAATTGAGATCCTTTTTAGAATATTATAATCACATGATAGTTTAACTTTTTTTCTAAATAATATTCCCAATAATTATGAGTACTACATGAATTCATGATTTATATAAATTGCTATATAGATTGCATTACTAAATTGATGAATTTACGTAAACTGACCTATGATATCATCTAAGGCCATCATGTGAGTTTCCTGAAATGATCGATGATCAAAATCCGCTTCAATTAGTTCGCCATACAATTTTTTTATCAACTCGTCTTTCGTTTGCAGTGTGTCTTCAAAATCATCCCATAAAAATTTTACGTCTTCTCGGAGTTCGGAGCATTTTATTCGGCGCAGCGTAGCTCGCCACTGTTCATTGAGTTTTGCTGTATTTATCCTAGAAAATGCTTCTTCCCGTCTTAATTTATTCTGGAAATTGATTTATAAAAGATAATTTTACCTAACAGTATATAGATAACTCAATTTACTCTGTAATTTTTTCAGTAAGAGTGTATGGTAAAACTCGGAAACTTTCTATTATAAATATAGCTGCATTGGAAATATACCGTTTTCTATAAATCCTACTCATTATACACATTCTCCATATCTCACGAAGACATTCCATTATACCTTGGTGAAAATGGCTATCAGCTGTTGCTTACGACGGTTCTGCTCCGCTTCCATTTCGGCCCGATGCTGGTAATACCTCGTCCGTTCCTCATCGCTCATACGAGCGAGCTTCGACGCTTTTCCTTTTTTCTTCTTGGCCGGCATTTTGCAATTCGTTTACCCTTCTCAGCTTCAACAAGATACTATGATTTTTGTCAAAGCGAGCGAAACACTTTGCGTCGTGAGACGCTTGTTTGATCAATATTCTCATTGTCATGAACCTGCTAAGGCGCGTGGGCATGCAATCGCGAGAGTCGCGATACTCATAGGAGCTAAAAAATCGGCACTGATGACATTGACCATATTCGAGTGATTGAAAACGTTAGTATTTTGATATGCTTCGTGTATATCCTTAAAAGATTCTATTTTTATATTCAATCTTTCATTGATAGTTATTGGTATGTTCTCAATCTTTTTCAAGTGAATTACAAGTTGCATAAAAGTGAAGCTAATTCATGAACGAGGTGAAATATGGCCAGAGATACCAACTCATCTCTGATATAACTACTGATTTCCATATGATTATCCTAATTTTTATTTAAAATAAGACATTACAAAACCGTATTATAATAATTTCAGTCAAACATATTTTCATTGGTTACAGAGCACTTCACACTATGATATGTGTTATTTAACACTAACAAGGAACGCGCTTTTACAATAAGAACACTATAATTATAAAATTTGACATTCATTATGTAACTGTTTCGCTGTGCATTATAAAAATATCTTCTAGCAAAAAAACTAGAGAATCTTTGAAAACTCTCAAATGCATTTGTATATTTTAATGTATAAAACTTATAAGATTGCCCATCTTACATATACAATTTTGTATATAACAAATTGATATTAATGCATTTACTTATAACAATAATATAATCAAATTTCCATATAAAAAAACTAATTTCTTAATCAATATTTGGTGTTCATGAAAAAATAAAAGAATTCTAATTTAAATACTGCCAATAGAAATAATATTCATATAAGTGTTCAGACAGATTTTATGTCAGAGCAAGATACTTTTCAGACTTACGGATACAATTTTACCCTGAAGTATATTTACCCTGGACGTCTTGACCTTACCTAAAATTGACCACTGTGAATAGTCTTTCAAGACTTTTATTCCATTTGATTTTAAAGAATCACAATATTCAAATTTAAAACTAACTTCAGACTTTTTTTTTAATAATATGAAAGTCATTGTTATCATTCACATGGCCAGCATATGAAACTTAACAATTCTTCTGCAATGTTATTATGTCATCAATTATTATTGATTTTTCTTTCGTTGTGGGAATAAAACTCTGCGAACGTCTTATTCTCTCTCCAGTTTTCGGTCTTGTCGTGACTATTTGTGATTCCAAAACAATTTGTGCTTCCTCAGCTCGTTTTACTTTTTCCCGAGCAGCTTGCAGTTCTGTATCCAAAGTATGTTTTTCTGATTCCAATTGCTGGAGGCGTAGTTCAGCTTCTGAAGAGTGAAAATATAGCATTATATAATGCTTATGAAAGTTAGCATTAGATAATAATTATGGAGGATACCAAGGAAATCAGCAATAAAATATGTACCTCTCAGTTGACGTTCATTATTCTGTTGCTTCAACTCAAATTCAATTCTCTTAAGTTTCTCTAACTCTAACAATTCTTCTTGTTCTTGTTGTAACCTTTCCATCTGTTCTCGTTTTTCCCATTCTTCGCGAAGAACACGTGCTTGTAAGCCCCTCACTAGTGAAACATTCAAATTTCAACAATACGCTTTAGTATCTTAATAAAAAATATTTTAAACAAATAAGTTTAAATGCTTACCAATCTCTTCATCTCTGAGTGCTTGTTTTTCTTCATGTAAAAGATTTTCTAATTTTTGCTTAACTTCTTCCAACTCTTGAACTTTGGCACATTCTTCCTTTGAAAGAGCTTCTAATTTTCTTGCTTGAATTTCAGCTGCGATTCTTGCTTGTCGTTCTAGTTGTAATTCTAATCTTGTTTCTTCTTTTTCTTGTTTATTTGCCTGTGTAAAGAACAAAAATAATTGAACTCATTCATGCAAATTTGCAAAGTTTTTGAAATGGAAAATATCTAATCTACCAAGCAGTTGCAAGGAAGTTTAATAAAAAGAAAAATCGATTGACAAAAATTTTATTGAAATACTCACTTGTCGTACTGATCTCCTTTGATTCGCTAAGCTCCTCTGATAACTAATTTTCTCTCCAGAATGTTGAATTGCTATTTGCAATGCTGATAACCACTGTAATCTTCCTCTATGATCTTCAGCGACTAGTTCAATACATCTGTGTTCTGGGGTGCTAAGAATAAATCTTCTATCTGGTTTACCACCATTACTAACTGCATCTGTCCAACAGTTAACATCTAAAGTTATCACACCAGATGCTTCCTTTTGTTGCGAATCTTTATAATATGTCAACTCTCCAGGGCGCAAAACAAACCAGAAACATCGAAGAGTTGGTAGAAGAAATCCTTTTTTCATTAAATATCCCTAAAGTAATTTGTGATTAGATAAAAAAATAATGCATTATCTTAAAAATTTTGAATGGCATACTTTTTTTATTACATCCTCAACGTATGTTTGATAGAGGTCATCAATAGCTTCTGTTATGCCATTGATATCTAACGACCCTCCTCCACTATATTTTGTCTCAAGAACTGCTAAGAATGTTGGAAATCTGTAACCCAATAAGATAATGAGAATATTTATAACATATACGCACGATTTTACCAAACATTTACATGTTTAAAAAAGTTCACTTCAGTTATAATTAAATCTAAGTCAATATAAAATATAAAAAAATGCACACAACAAATAGATGGAAGAAATTTTAAACTGATTTTAGAAAAAAACAAGAGGTGAAATAATACACAATACAAGTGTTGTAATTATGACTTCATATGAGTGTTTAACATTCTCAGTGAAATCCATACCGAAAGGTTCCAATTGCTGCTGATAGAGCAGAAAAATCTGCTGCATCCCAACAAAGTCCCAATGACATGACTAACTGTAATGCAACTTGAGCTACTTCATCGCTATGCATGGTAACCTAAATGAATTAACGATATTCAACAGCCTTATTTGAAAGATATCATTTCCAGAATGAAAATTCAAATTGATGGAAATACTTACAAGGTAAGAAGAATCCATAATGTCAGATTCCATTTCAGCCAGGAGGCAAAATATTCTGAATAATTGATAGACACTGTTGTCCTTATAAATTGAATTTGACCTATCCAAATACATTTTTCGACACACAAGCCAGCAGATCTCGTCTATGCCTTTTTCTAATGATCTGCATGTTTCAATGGGGGTTGTATCTGTCAATGATGAAAAAACCTAAACAGATGAATGAAAAAATGTTTGTTTTGATAATTTTCTAGAATAATCAATAATTCCAAACTACCTACTTCTTTTTGTAAATAGTAGATATACTGTTCAAAAGTGAGAGTCTGCGTACTCCTGTAATGCTCCAATCCTTTCTCAACTCCATAAAGGTCCATCAAAGTTCCAATATTAGCAGTCAAGACCTGATGAGCAGAAAATCGTTTGTTGAAATTCCAACGAATCGCAGGTGCATCGTGTTGTGAAACGCCATAATTATATCAGATCGGCGCGAATCAACGGAAGTTGATTCTCTCACGAGCATAAAGCACTGCATAGCTCGGTGAATAAAACATTCCGGACTGAGCGAGTGTGTTGGTGTGCAAGAGCCAAACAATCGTGCTGGGCACATATAGCTGTCTCGAGAAGAAACAGCCCGAGGTTGGCGCAGAAAAATCATGAATCATATACTTAAGTGAAGCGATAATCGAGCGAGAGGCGCACTCATGAGTCAGAGAGAGAGAGAGAGAGAGAGAGAGAGAGAGAGAGAGAGAGAGAGAGAGAGAGAGAGCAACCGTGTCTCGAAAAGCGAAGGACAGCCGCAGCCGGACTTTTTAGGCGATCGCTGTGATGCGTATAATACTCACTTTGAGCTTGGACTTGGCGACGATGCCCGGGAGCGAGTGCTGGAGCGCATAGAACGCGTGCCAGATGCCGTTGCTCGTGTTCTTGAGCAGGTGAGCCATGGCTGGTGCGGAACTCCTCCCGGTTGCAACAGGTGTCTGATCGGTGGGCCGAGCGCGCGACGCCCGACGCTCGCATCGCTCGCGGCCTACTGCCAGGCCCAACCAGCACAGCTTCCATGCCACATCCATCCTCTCCCTCTCGAGCGGCCGGCGCGAGTGGGGGGCCCGGCGCTGCAGTGTATTACAGTGTATTATGTGCAGCTCGAGAGCTTCGACGCGCGAGTCCGGCAAAATCGGTACACGCCGCGCGATATGCGATGCCCAACCGGATAACCAGAGGCTCCGTCGCGGTGACTCACGGATTGCAATCGCGATCAGCCCCGCGCCCGCGTTGACCTCCAACCACGAGTCTTCAACCAACTTGTTTTGGGTTCGTTCGGCCGGCAACGGCCGGCTGCTGCAGGGCTCTGGTCCGGTGTTTGAATGCGTTCGAGCGGTGAGCTTGCAATCGGTTATTGATGCGTGAGCTATTGGAAGCGCAGGCGAATAGTTTCAACTTTAATGATTAATACATCCTGATAAAATTATGCAGTGTGAAGTTGAAAAAAAATGTATCCGTACTCTGAAACTAAATGATACGATTTATATTCATAATACTATAACTCGGATTATTCACGAGAACTTTTACTTTTCAAGCATACACGTTGTGAATTTCCGCATTTGCATACTCCTCTGATTAACTGGTATTTTTAAAACTAAATAAGTACATGAAGAAACTAAATAAGACCACGCAGTGCAGGTCTTTGGGTGCTGGAATATAATGCGAATATCATGTGCGTAATGTTACCGTAGCGCATAATTAATAACTTTAAAAATATTAATTTATTTGAATTTTTTCTCGTGTATTGTAGTGTGCATTGTCAAAGCTTGCTTTGATATTTCTAATCTCTCCATTACCTGTTCGAAACAATTTGGGCCCACAAATATAATCAAAATTATTTCTGTAAATTTTTGCTCGTTTCGTGTGGTTTCTTTTTCAAAATGGGAAAGGATTCAGATAAAATATGTGGGTTGCAGCACACACCTAGAGGTCTTGCTGAGGAGGGAAGCATGAAAAGGTCGGTAAAGTTGGGTTAGAAGGTGAATTTGTAAATAAATCATCACAATAATTTTTAAGAATTTTATTTAGTTATCATAATGATTTCATCCGATACAATGATTCATTGTGGTATACCTTCGTATCACGAAACACCGCTTCAACTTTCACCGATTCCCGACAATGCTTATTTTTCTTTCATTTTATTAAAAATTGAACATTATTGTAATACAATTAAAAATGATAAGATCGACAGATCTGTATCAAGGATTGACTAAATCACATCGTCGACTCTCGGCTCGAGTTGTCTCACAGTGCGGGGCACCTCTTTTCGAGTTTACAATTCAAAAGTGTGAAAACATAAATGCAAAATTTTTTCGGCAGATCAGAGAAATATTTTATTTTCATCTTGCACAAAAAGCGGCGACATTTTTCTTAGACCTCATGTCAAAAGTGGGACGAGAAGATTAAAAAGGAGAGGCGATGTTTTTAAAAAATCGCAAGATATATGAATATAGTTTAGATTTATACCGCGTATCCACGTATATTAAATGTCTTGATCTCTATACCTTTTATTTTCGTCGTTTTTCTCATTTTTTTCTTGTTTGGTTCAATAAAGGTTCAGATTTGCCCAAGGGACGACTGAGGATGCGCTTTCAGCGACCTTCAGGCGATCTTCATCTCGTATACTAGCTGTGCCACAATGCACTTGTACTTGTCGTAACGTGATCGTCGTTCAGGACAAAAATTGATTTTCACCACCAAATTATTTCTGAGGCTCACACGAAGATCCATACAATGTTGAACACGTGTACATGAATCATGAGGGACATTCGACTATTGCACAAGTTCTATTAGCTTCGATCGGTCGTTTATGACTGTAAATATAATGGAAGAAAATCAATTGTTGACCTTACAACAATCAACTCACGACGTATTTATTAACAATAGTGTTAACCACCTAATCGCACCTCATCTCATTTTCCATTTTTCCACCGTTTTTTTATACAATAAAAGGGATATCATCCTCCTAAGCGCTACTTCATAATTGTAGTAATGATCAGGATAATAATAGTAATAATGACAATAATAATGACAATAATTAATAATAATATTGCGCTGTTTTCATCAAATTTCTAATAGCACGATTACAATGTTTCACTTCATATAAAAATTAATTTTTCGCGTTAGCATGGAACGGATTCGGTGTTTATTTTCATTCTTGGTACAAAGTAGTTTCGACTTAAGGCGAAATTATCTCGTTGCGCATTTGTAATATACGAATTTATTATCAATGACGATGAAATAATAGCAATAATAATAGATCAATAATGTTAATAATCACAATAGAGTGGTAATATATATAATAATGGCAATTATAACTGAAGTAATAACCGTGATGATACATAAGTAATATATATTTATCATCGTTATATTGATGTCCTTAAACGATTTACGCATTTTTTGCTAGATACTATCTTCTTCATTATATTTCCATATGTATAGCTATAATATATAATATTTTCATGTTGAAAAATCGTATACATCAGTTGTGTTTTGTCGCAGGACCATTGCTTCGCTAAACTCCGTTCTTATACGTTAATATTTTTTCATCAAGTTCTCAATCAAACTGCGCCACCATTTCCTTCTTGAATTATAGTTACTCAATATTATTATTCTTTTTGTTACGAAAAAGTCTCTATACCGAGGATGCGCCGAAACCAGGAGTATCTAACCTCTGCATTCTCGTCATCGAGCCATGAAAAACCTTATAAAAAGATTTAAAAAAACAATTCCTCGTAAATATCTCCTTCGCGTTTCTTGGAAAGACGATTTTATGGAATCGTTTTATATGTACAAACACGCACTTTTGGAATTTGATTAGTTCAGTTCCAAATGTTTGATCTTGACCTTCCTACGTTAAGACATGTTACATGACAAACTCTTCCTCTCGTTAGGCCCTACGTACGTAATTCTTAACACAGTATTTAGAACACTTTCGTCTATGTGGAAGCATACATGCGAGTTGTTCTGAACAATTGATAAGTTTCTCGTATTTATTTTTCTCTACAAATTAAGTGCATAAAGGATTTGGGATAAAGGGATAGATAGGGTTATTGCGAGTGCTCTATGGTTTCGGGCTGTCCATCGTTTTTAAATCTTAAATGAGCTTATTTAATATCAAGTATAGTTCGTATTACTCGTCACTTGAGATTTGACGAGCTTGGGATCACAGATAGTGGGTGATCGGATTGCGCGAGCATTTTTCATTTTTATCAATTTTTATAATTTTTTTGTTCTTTTTTTTCTTAGCGGTATGTGTCCGCTTGTCCTATTTTTTCTGGTTCTGCAAGCTTTTCGTCCCTTCATTTTTAAGGATTTCAAGGCGACAGCTCCTGAAAGCAAATGTCAAGTTCCAGAATGAAGCAAAGCATAATTTTTCTCAATTTGCAATCAATGTCAGAGTTGTGCTTTTTAAATGTATATCTAATGTGTGCATTGAACGCTTTGATAACTATAGAAATTAGTAAGGCTTCTGACGAAAAATCGAGAAATAACTGGAATGGCTTACATGGCATTGTAAATCAACATTTACAGTATATGAAGCTCAGTTTTAAAGAATGCACAGTTTTTAATCATCAATATTTCAATTTATACACAGAGGAAGTGATAAATTATCATTTAAATATGTTCTTTAAAAGTTGTGAGAATTGAACTACAAAAATCTGAATAAGTCATGAAATTTTTTGAAGGATTCTTTAGACGGAAAAAAATTGTCAATCATTATTACGCTATAGAGGATGTAGTCAATTATCATGTGGAATGATTACACTTGCATTTTCCTCCATATAAGAGCCTTACACTCGTGTTTCACAACATAAACTGGCACATTCAGTTACGTAAAATTATTGAAATGGCACATTGCGAGCATAGCTAAAGGATTTAAAAATAAAGGTGACAAAAGGAGATAAATCAAAATATAATATAAATTAATATTCATATGAAAGCAAACTTTAATAAAACCAATTTGCCAAGCGTACAGCTTGGTCATAGATGATAGACATTTCAATTAAATATTTACATTTTGACAAGGAATCGTGAATGCTCCAAGTATTAAATTTTTGTACGTAGCCAAAGCTCTGTCGTTTTATCTTTGATTTCTTATCTCGTGTTTGATCAAATTTGCATGTATACATTAATTTTCAAAAATAAATGTATACTCGATCCACGTAAAAGAAATACTGAAATATTCCAATATTTTATATTGGAAAATTGGCGCTCAAAATTTAAATAGGATCCCGTTACACAAAATTGGAAAAAATGTAAGAGTAGAATTTACTTTTATGAAAGCACCTAGTGAATGTCAAATCATAACATGTCAAGTCAAAATTAATATAAAAAATAAGATCATTCATTTCATCGAATCACATTCAAATGTTTTTTGCATATTAGTATACAAATATAAGCTTGTATAAGTTTGGTATTATTTTTACTTGCGACTACTACACTATGGGCGAAAAATATTATATAATAAAATGAACGATTAAAAAGACATGTAAAATAATCCGAACTACTAAACCTAGGTATACAATGTTCAATAAGAAATAAATCATTAGGCAAAAATAAGTATTAATGAAAGGCGTAAAGCGTAAGAATAACGTTGAAAGAACCTAAAAACGAGTAGTGAAGCAAGGGACGCTCGTAATTCGTTTAGTAGCAAACTAACGTATGTGATAGTAACTAATCCGTACGCGATGCTCTCCTTTTCTTCCGCCGAGGCGCAGAAAGTCACCGTTAATATTGTCACTTCTACATGTCTATTAGAAACGAGATGTTATTTCACAATTGAACATTCTAAAATATAGGGCTATACGATTCTAGCTTGCTCTAAGGCAAGATTGAAAGCGTATTTCTTAAACAACATCTACGTTTCCGATATTTCCAAAAAATTCATCATGATCTATATCCACATCACATAAATAAATCTTAGAGCAAACGATAACTGTACAAATTACATATCCAACAAAAATGAATAATAAGCTTCATTAGGGCTTCTGAAATAGCTTTAGGACCAATTATTGTACCACATCGATGAAAAAATCAGGGAGAAATTATGATGAAAATATGACAAAACAGTTGAATGATAAAATCTTGATTTCGAGAAGCCCTAAGTCAATCAATAAACATAAAACATGCGTCTTGATTTCCATTGAAAATTGAAACTATTATAAAATATGATCTAATAACAATGTATACATCGATGAGTAATGCACCATTCAAAATGTTACAGCATACGCAAACTTATACATAATAATTAAATTTACATGATATGATAATAAAAATATGTTTTAAACATAAAATAGCTAACTAAAAAGGCAAGGGTATTAAAATCCTTACATGTTAGTTAAAGAAAAGTGAAATACATTTCAAAAGTTAAACGCATCCCTTCTTATTTATGCGATTTTATGATGCAAGTCTCAAGTTCTATCTTTGTGTCACTTTCTGTGTATGATGTATCATAGAATGCAAAGAAATTCATAAAATTACTATTTCTTCATCGATCAGTTTTCAGTTTGGACGCGAAAATTTGTAGTTTTATATACGCGGTTTGCTGTTGTTTTCTCGGTCAGAATCCGAGTCTGCAGAATGGCCATGGATTGGCGAAAATTCCGGCACTGACTCACGGCCTTGCTGCGGCATCCATCCCCCACTCATTGACTTGCCCTGCGTCATTATATATATATTTTTCTTTCTTGTAAAAAATTTGTTCTACTCCTCAATCATATCTACATAGTAAAAGGAAGACTTCAGAGCAAATTATTGTTTAAATGTAATATTCAACTGTGAATTAAATTCAGTACATTTATTTTGAATATTGAATAAAAGCATTTTCATCAGTGATCTGTCTCTGAAGTCGAAATCATCAACTTTCCTATATACTACGTTGCAAACGTGGTTCAGACCTGAGATCCTATCTATTGGTGAATCTAAAATCTTGATAGATACTTCTCAAACTTTCATTTTGATAAGAAATAACACAATAAGAAATTTCTTGAATTTGATCTTATTATCCGTGAATAATGATTCTGTAATGTCTCAAGATTTATAATTATATACGTATATGTTATGTATTTCTTTATATCCATGAAGCAAAAATCACGACACAATAAAAGTACGATTTGTATTTATTCACCTCTGACAATATAGACCAAATTTCCCATTGTATACAACAGGGGTAAGTTAATGTTCTTGAAATATTCAATGACACTAGTATACACATTTACTAGACTAATGTACGACATCACAATGCATATGCAAATGTTCAGCATGCAGTCACACATGCAGTCCCCGATAACCGGCATCATAATTTTACAATAACGAATCACTTGCCAAGTTGCATGGCAACACTCCCAACGGCAAGTATACGATATTACTTTCGTCATAATTTTAATATTTCGAAACATACGACAGTTCAATTTTCATGCATCAACGTGAATAAGCTGCGTCGATCGTACGTGTATATGCACGATAAATAATTCCATGTAATGCAGTGCATACGGAAAAATACATGAATAATAGACGATCTACTTTCACTTACTCATTTAAGACGCTAAATATTTAAGAATTAATTTCCCTACGTCTACATTTGATCATTAATTCTAAAGTCACTGGTGACAGAAAAACTTTTATCGAAGAATTTTTATTGCACTGCACTTATTCAACACGCCTGAGACATAGAAATCTATAATATAATAAGTAATGATATATTGGGCAATTATGCCAATAAAGATATGCAGTTATAACATAATTAATCAAGGAATACAAATTCTAAAATATGATTTTTTTTTCATTCTGATCGTAAAAAGTTCATAGTTAATGAATAAATGAACAGTCCATTCATATGATTAAATAGTAAAAATCACATTAAAAAGTGAAACCTCAGCCGCCCTTTTCAACCTATGGTGATATTATGTTTTAAGTATCGGAAGTGTAAGCACCATATGAATTCTTAATGCGTAAATATCGAACTGGTATTATTTTTACGATGTATATAGATTCCATTTTATAGGAAAAAAACAAAGCTTTGTAGAGCAGACGAGTAACATTAAAAGTGACGATCGTCTTTTTCCGCATATTACTATCAACATTTTCATGATGTTTTATAGTTAGAAACTTGTGGTTGTTGCAACAAATATAAGATCCCGTGTGGCTTCGAGAGCTGAACTTCATCTCATAGGACCGGTTGACACTTAAGTGAAATAATGCCTGTGTCCAATCACTGGAAGAACGTTGTCCGAGTTATTTATAGTAGTTTTATTTCTAAAGGAATTGATTCGACTTTTTATCAATGAGAATAAAATTCTTCTGTTTAAAATATTTGAAAATACCAAAATAAAATCAAACTATTTACTAATCATTTCATCATGAAGATAAAAAGGTTTTTATTCTAGTATATAAAAATTTATCACTTTATTGAATTAATAAACAAATTTTAAGAAGAATACTTTGTTAGGAAAGTGATTAGTCATCCACCATGAGCTACTTTTTTAAAAGTAATTCAACAACTACTTCGTTAACGAACTGCGGTTGCAACATATTTTTCTCGTATTTGTCAGAAGATTGTAATATCGCACAAGAAGCAAATGAGTATAAATATACATTTCAATATTTTACAATAGGGTTAGCATTATGTGTCTAAGATTGAGTAGAAGAATTTTTTCTTCAACAATGTAGGTTGTCTTTTTGTTTCATTATTGTTAGTTCAAACAAATCTTTCTTTCTTATTATCGTTGCAACAAATACAGTTCAGGAGGCGTTAATTCTAGGTATTGTTAGATTGTGAAATTTCAGACAACTGTAAAATATAATAAATAAATAGAAAATTCTGTAGCTCGAATCCACTGTTTCAATTCCGTGTTAGATCACTCTCGAGAATTATATTAAAAAGCATTTGATAAAATGTCACAGGTGAGTATAGTTAGTATTAACTAATTTCGTTTGAATACATAAGTAATCTGTCATTGAAATTATAAATCTTATTCAAGAGTATTAAATAGCTTTGAAAAAAAAATCAGACAAAATAGAAATGTAGCGGTAAAGAAGTAGTCGTAAATTTGAGTACCGTGACCTGTTCAGGGATTTTTCGCTCTTCATAACGTAATCATCACTTGGCTTACGCATTTGAAAATATTTGAAACGAAAATGGCATTGATAATCCCTTCATAGAAAGTCATTATTAATTCCACCGATCGAATAACTGGAGTATCTAAAGATATGCATGCCTCAGCAGTTTCTACAAATACGTTACGTCAATTTGAAACGTGAAATTTCTCTCGAAGCCCGTTATTCAGAAGCATTAAATCGAGACCAAGACATAAACAAGTGTATAAGGCATTACTGTCCTCAACGAAGTCCAGTGGCTGTTCGCGAAGTCATTCCGGTATACATACAACTCGCAGTCCATTATACGGGCCAGTCTAAAAAAGTGACTATACAGCTCCAATGCATACTAAGCAAGGGGCGAGCCACCCCAGCCGCTGTCGTGTTCTCCGCCCGTAAGGC
Source organism: Aphelinus atriplicis (assembly GCA_020882685.1). NCBI lineage: Eukaryota > Metazoa > Arthropoda > Insecta > Hymenoptera > Aphelinidae > Aphelinus > Aphelinus atriplicis. The sequence continues at coordinate 3,419,681 of CM037073.1, forward strand.
GCTCGCGTTCTAATGTACACGCGCATCTTTACGAGCCCGGCCGTAGACACGTGAGAGCATATACGCAGCCGGATAGCCGAGCGTTTGCAGCTGATTAGACAATGTTGAGCTTCAGTTGGGTTCCACCCTATACGTGCTCTATTCATTCGCGAGCTTTCTTGCGCGGCTCGTTTAATTTTGGTTGTTTGAAAGCAAAAAAGGTTACTTGGATACATATACGTGCTTTTTTTTCTCGGGTAAAAAGTGGCGAGGAAGAATTATATACGGTTAGGTGGAACTTTCGAGCGTTATTAACTTGGGAACATGGACAAAGCGAAGTTAGATACCAAATTTGCAGTTGTCAATGGTAGCGTTTCATTCAGCAGTTAGTGCGGGCCACCCTCGAGCCCTCGCTCAAGTCACGTAAAGGCACTAGAGTACGGGGTCGCAATGGCGTATTTTCCCTTGCCCCCTTCCGCCCCATACGCGCACGTATTCGTCATACGCGTGACTTGACTTGCGTTAACACAAGCGTTCGTGCCGAGATAATCGAGTGCGTGAAAAATCGAACGAGAAAAAATTAATTCGGCTTGAGTGATGGAGCCCGTTGTGCACGAAAAAATTGGACCCACCAAACGAGCTCGATAAAGAATTAATAAAGAAAACTAATCCGAACGTAGAAGACGAATCGTGTTGTTGTTATTATACTTTTGTCTATTTTTTCATTGAAAAATATTACTAGAAGCTGAACAAATTTGATTAACTATTGATTTTTGAGACAAAAATTTGCGATATCGATCGATCACGAAAGGTTGCGTCCACAGTTGATAATTTCTAGAGCAAAGAAAGCAGCATGCACATGTCTACCATACAAGTTTGATTAAATTACCAATAACAAACAAAACACATTTACGGTTTTAATAGCAAGCTCAGTACAATATTTTCTTGGGAAAATTTTCACAATAGTAAACGAGTTATCTTGTGAGTGTGTTACAATGAATCTTATAATATATCTATCTCCAAGACAAACAAAATCATACTATTTCGTTGAAAAATCGTTACTACTGTACAAATTTTCCCAAGCGTCTATAACTATAAAGAAAAAGATATAAGGTAAGAAAAAAGGCCAGCTCTACCGTGTCTACTCATCGTCGTAGTCATGGCTGCGCTGGCGATCCCGGTAATTTACCTGGTGCATCGGGTCGTATCCCATTGAGCCGTCGTTGTAGGGTTGGGAGCCGTAGTCGCTTCCGTTAATGCCCATGCCGTAGCCGGCCATGTCCTGGGGCGCGCCCGGCGGCGCCGGCGACATCATCGGCGTCGGGGTTCCTTGGCTCGCGCCTCCCATGCTGTACGGCGAAGCTCCTGCAAAAGCTGCTGTAGAAACAATCGCGGTGCGTACAAAGTTCCGAGGAGGTGTTTGATTTTTTTCCTTTCAGTTTGATGGACAACGTGAACGAATTGGAAAGATAATGCCATGTGACGTGTAGCTCGTTGTACGAAAACGCCGGAGAAAATATCCGTCGTGTTTTCGAGATTGCGAACGATAACATTGTTGAAAATAAATGGAGAATGCGAAAACGCAAATGAAAATCATTGTTCGATAAATGAAATATATACTGATAAAGAATCAATGTGTGGTAAAAAAAACGGACACGGCATAATTTTTCCATGAAAAAAACACTCCTCGATGAAGGAAGAACTTTCAAGTGTCAAATTTTCTGGTATTCCCATGCGTTTCATTCATTGATCCCTGGACCATGTACAATTCAGTTCCAATCTCTCCTTGGAAATATTTAAATCAAAGAACCCCGCTTGGCAATTCGCACTTCCTCGTGGAAGTTTTTCCCGCGACTCATGCTCAAACTAAAGACAGAAATACCGAGTGTTCATAAATAAAACGAGTAATATTTTCCTTCTCGTCGTTACCACCTTCATAAAAAAACGCGAGAATACGAGGTGATAAACAAGTTTGGTGTAGTTGCACATTGTTGCTTCCTTAATCGCGACTTGGAAAACCAGTCGCAGCGAAGATACCTGCACGTATCGCTCATTTCATTCTCACTCCGTTATGATTTATTGGCAGACGCAATAACAGCGTGCTCCTGCGCGAGCAACTAACAATGTGCAGTAACTCACGACTCTAATGATTTACAGTCATAAGACAAGCGAGCTTCGCGATTTTCTTACTGCGCTTGCCATACCCTTGATTAGCGAGCAAAACTGGATGAAACAAAAGATATTTTTTCATCTTATAAGTTATTCAGAACGAAAATAAGTTTAATTTCACTGTGAATATTCAGACAGAAATTGAGAAATGGGTATAGCTGAATTGTATCAAGTTCCGTTTAGACTATTCAGTCGCCTCCCGGGACCAACTCTTTTCATTTTTCGATGCTAACTAACACGTTTGAATGGCACGACGGAAACTAGCACATTTCAGTTCACACTCGTTACAAAAACTATGAGAAAGTTAAAAAAACTATGGGAAGCGACGATTTTTCTTTATCGATTGAGTTTGAACGAGAATCTATTACTTCAATTTTGCATGTATAACCATATATTGTAACTTGTGAGTTTTCTCTCATTGTTTTGAACTTTCTAATGTATTTAATCCTTCTAAATGAGAGTAACGAAAGTAAAAAATGATTTTTACTCCGTAACATAGCTACAAACAACTCACCAGCTGCCTTTTTAGCGGCGTACAAATTCGCTTCCTCCTGCGCCTTGCCGATGTTCTTTTTGTAACGTATCCTCTTATTACCAAACCAGTTAGACACCTGACCAAAGCAATGAACGGATTAATCATAAGAGATGAAGGAGATTTCAGTAACATTAGAAACCAATTAGTTTACCTGGCTAACAGTTATGCCACATTTTCGAGCGAGTTCTTCCTTCGCTTCTTCACTGGGATAGGGGTTGCTTAGGTGTGAGTAGAAATATTCATTCAAAATTTCTGAGGCCTGTTTGCTGAAGTTCCTTCGTTTACGCCTGGGGAAGATAAGAAGTATTAGTTTTCTTGCTTTGAAGATCACGTGTTACGGCAGGAAGAAGACTCGTTGCTAAATTAAAAACCACGTTGGGTTAATTTGAATATCTCACCTAGCATCAAGGAACCGACTTCTCAAAATCATTACTGCTTCGCACGTCGATTGTTTCAACTGCATCTGGATGCTGGAGAACTTTTTATGAATGATCTGTACCATTCTCTCAATTTCCTTGGGTGTGATGGGTCTGGTGCGACTCTGCTCCCTCAGTAAGTTCATCACGTGGGTTGTAAACTCATTGCACGCCTAGAACGTGATAAAATTGATTAGTTTCATCTTCATTAACGTCGAATAATTGTTGTGATAAAAAATCATGGTATTTCCGAAATAATTCAAGAGTGATGAAGTTTGAGATTTCTCTTATTTTCAAGTACTGAAACCCCGAATGGATTTTGTAATTCTGCATTCGAACTGCATTATTTCACAGGCAACAATTGGAGGAACTTGGTAGTTATCCGCAGAATTTACACTTGAGCCAGAGATGAAAAGAACAACCGGCAGTAGCAATCGAAATTGATAAAAAATTCTTGGTAGTAGACACGGGGGAAAAAAGCAAGAACGAATTCAAAATCGTGTAAGTTAAAAGAGGCGCGCGTAGCCAATATCCCAGTGGCGTGAGCGTGAGCGAAAGAGAGAGAGAGAGAGAGAGAGAGAGAGAGAGAGAGAGAGAGAGAGAGAGAGAGAGAGAGAGAGAGAGAGAGAGAGAGAGAGAGAGAGAGAGAGAGAGAGAGAGAGAGAGAGAGAGAGAGAGAGAGAGAGAGAGAGAGAGAGAGAGAGAGAGAGAGAGAGAGAGAGAGAGAGAGAGAGAGAGAGAGAGAGAGAGAGAGGGAGGGAGGTGGAAGAGAAGAGAAGATGAAAATGTAGCAGAGGTAGGGAAAGAGAGAAAGCCGACGTGGCTGGGAGAGAATAATGCATTATTCGTGGTGGCTGCCGGTTTTAAGGGAAGGACTTTGCTCGATATCAGTATTCGAGAGACGACGAGCATGTCGCCGGCTCCGTGTTCGGGGGGGAGGGGGGCTGGATTTTCCTGAGGGAAGCTCGAGGGTGGGTGGGTTTGCAATTTCGGAATGGATTCTCTGGCTGCCGCCGCCGCCACCGCCGCTGCCTCCCCTTGGCTGCTCTCGCCCTCCCGTCTTTTTCGCAGCGGCCGGGGAGAGTCGGATCAGCCGCTCCGGCTATTTCCGAGAGAAAGAGAGAGAGAGAGACAAGCTCTCGGCCTCCATCTTTATTTTCCTTTTTCGCCAGAGCCACCGAAGAATAACGCGAAAATGGAGGATGTGCGACGCGAGTTGAAAAATTTAAACGCGCTGTATGTGTATATATATTCACATATATATCGAACGCGGCCCGGGTTTAGCCGGCGTGTGAGAGAGCGAATTTACCATAAGCTCGTTGGCTTGGCTGAGTATGTCGGCTGTTTTGGGGAAGCAGTATGTTGCCGAGTCGCAACGACAAGAATTATTGATAAATCCGAGTTGCCTCGGCCCGAATCGATCTTCCCGTCGAACAAACTGAGTATGTGGATATCGAACGCGGCAATTAACAGCGATCGAAATAGCGAACCGCCAAGAGATGTATAAATTCGTTCGCTAACGCGTTTCAACAGTCGGCGAAGGTCAATGACGTTGGCAAGAAAAAAAAAAAATATCGACGAGCGCCGAATGGATTTTCATCGAGTCTCAAACAGAGAGAGTACAATCTCGCGCTCGAACGTCCGTTCGGAGGGGTGTTACTCGCTCGCGCAACAAAGCCCGTATCTCGCGAGAGGCTCGCGGACGATTTGATATTGGGAAAAAGCCATTGGCATGCGAGCCTGCGGCCCCGCATCGATTTCTCGTCGAGCCGCGTGCGGTATGGGATTATTGAATTTGTGCCAGCGATGCCATTCGAATCTATATACGTCTCTTTAGCGAACTTGGAAACATGGAGTGGATTGAGCAGCGCGCGCGATCCCCCGCCCAAAGTTAACTGCTCTTTGCCAGCGGCGCGTGGAATTTCGAATTTACGTAATAACATTAAAACCCGCCAGTCCAGCGCGCGCGAGGCCGTTTAGATATGGGATCGCGGCACGTAACTTATATACCCGTGTGTGTGCCGGGATAAAACGCTTTATCTATCGGAAACTCGTGTAACGAAACGCGATTCCCTTGGAAATCGTGTCCATAAACAATTTTCCGCGATACTAATGAGCATATCCTTATCTCGGGGGGAATATCTAGAGCTTTTGTTCCGCGGTTCTCTCGCGGCGGACGGTTGCATATTGAAACGCAGCGCTTCTCTCTCTCGCTCTCGGTTCTCGCGTTCGTTAAATCCGTGCCAGACTGTGTAGTAGCTGGTGGTGGTGATCACGCGATCGCATTAAATTCATGCGCGTCTATTTCCGTGGCTGTCACGCCATTTTGCATAGCCACGCAGGCATTAACCCTGCCTGCGAGCCGCTCTCCCTCTCCCTCTCGTGCTCTCCAGAAACTCGGGTGAAATCATAAACATACACACACACACGCGCTCGCTCGCTCGCTCGCGTCCGCGATTCGTTTTGTTCTCTCTTCTTTTCATCTGTCGCGCCTATTCGCGCAGTGGAGCGAGCCGACTCCGCGTATTATATGTATTATGTTTAATGGAAAACTATACGTTATTCAATTCGGCCTCTCGGCGCGTATTGGGACGGATGTACAACTCGACAACAGAGCTTCAGAAATTATATAGCATCGAAGTGGAAAGGAGAGTGTCGAATATTCGAGGAAAATCAACATATTTTTAAATATATGGTAGAGTGAATTCTTCGTCGGCCTGTTCTTTTCGATCTTATTGGGAAATACGAGCGTAACGTGAGCGTAGAGACAAAATTAATCCGATTCTGGGTCGTTATTTCAAAGGACGACGTCGAAAACGTGCGATAGATTTGGTCGATATTTTTTACGAAAGATTTGGTATCCATCGCGTGTCGTCGGTGATGGCATTTTTGAAGAGAGCAAAAAAAAAACTTTGTCGCCTTGGAATCGACTCGGCTTGAAATTACTGTGTCTTTCTTACCTGCTCGTATTTCTCAAGCTCCTGGTGGTAGATTTGCCTGATCTGGGCGAGCTTGGCGCGGTAGTCGGAGTGTTCGATGGCATTGTCGGGCTGGCCCGGTGGTCCGGCGGCGGCCGCTGCCGAGGCCGAGGCCGCGGCACCGGCTCCGCCACCCTTCTCCGGCCCGGCTACACCCTCCGCTATCAGCATGTTGTCCAGCCTCATCAGTTGCGGGTCTGGCGGCTCCTCCTCCTGCGTATTCCTCAGCGACAGCACTGCAAAATCAAACGATTCGGTTGAGCTTCGACGGATTAATCGATTATTCGATTCTCGCAGTCATTGCCAGCCGATGTGTGCACAGTACAAATTCAACGACGGATAAGCTTCTGTATACTACTGGTTTGAGCTTGAGGCGGAACGCTTACAACTCAACGCTTAGCTTTCAGATCGATCTTTTATTTCATATGGCAAAATGATTAATGTGAAATTGTCAATATTTCTTATTTCATCCTTGTTTCAGAATTCCGCGAAGCTTCAGTATCTTTTTCATCTGGATTGTCAAAGCCACTCGAGTTTTTCAAGGGAATCCTCCATAACGAATGTCTATTCATCCTAACATTTCGTAAAGTGTGGATTTTCGTCGTGTCGTGTGAATGTCGACGGATAAACTCGAAGCGTTGGAACTTTGAATTAAAAGTCTCAACTCGATTCTTGAAAAGCTGCGAGCTTTTTGTAGCCCCTCGTACACACACGGCGCATTGGAGCGCGCGCGCGCGAGTCAAGCACGCGTCGAATCGTTCATTCACGCGCGGGAAAGCTCCTCCACTCGGCAAGTGCACTCCAGTGCGCGCGCCCTCGAAAAAAAAACAACCTGGGGGCGCACACGCTTCGCTCGAGAAACGCAGTGGCGCAGGCGCGCGGCCGATGTAAATTAGCGACGCGGGCACGATCGGGCCCGTAATAAAAATGAGGAAAAAGAGGCGTCGGGAGTCTCTGAAAAACCGAGCTCGAGCCAAGTAACTCGGGGACGTTTACCGATCGTAAAGGAATCAATTTCGGCCGGGCGTAACACTGCTTTTATCGCACTTTTACGGCGCATGATGGAGCCGGACGCCCGTAAAGGCGCCTTGTTTCTCGCGCGCTCCACACGAGCTCTCTCGCCGATCGCCGCCGCGCGCGCCGCTGTAATATGGATGGGCTCATCTCTCGCGAGCGCTTGCGCGCCTCCTCGTGAAAAGTTAAGGAGCCGACGCGCGAAAAATCGATGCGCCACTATACCTTGAGCTTTTTTACGGCTGGCCGTGCGCGTGCGATGTGCAACACAGCAGTCGCGCGGGATGTGTGTTGTAAGGATGATTTACCGCGCGCGTCTCCATGTGTATCCATTTTATTGCGAGAGACACGGGGACCGAGTAAAGACTCTTGATGTGTTTTCTCTTTTTGACAAGCGATTCTGGGGTATTTGGAACTTGAAACATAGGAACACCTCCACACGCACAAGAGAAGCTCTTTTTCCGGCCGACGAAATACAGTCGCGCGCTACTTCGGATGCGTGATATCTCCTGCGGGAGAAAGAGGCCGGAGGGGCGCGCGAGATTAGAAAGAGCTGGTTTCTCTCGAGAAATCGGGGGAGCGTGAAACGAATGCGGCCGCCTAATGCAATTACACGAAGTGTTACAATTAAAGCTCGCCCTCTTTCCGTTGGCTGTGCCTTCCTCAAGAGAGCGAGAGAGAAGCAGTGGCCCCACGAGGCCTCGTTGGAAACGACGCGCGAATCCGAAAGTACGTTAGGCTCTGGCGCATCCGTCAAACCGGGCACACGAGGCCCCTCGGTTAATGTCGGAAAATGGCTGAGAGCTTGCAGCGCCGGGACGACACGTATATACCGAGGACGAGCTCTCGTGGACACCGGGTCATCCTTACAAGCGCGTAAACTCACTTTTACTGGGCAGTTAACGTTTTACGACTCGGACGATCTGCCGACTGACACTCGCACACGCGCCTCGAGCCCCCTTACAACCGGGCTCCGCGACGACAATGCTAATGGGGGAAAAAAGCTCGCCCGCGAGCCGGAATATTATATGAATTGACTCTGGGGCTTCACCTAACCGTCGAGTGATAATCCAGTGCAAGCGACTCTACATTCCTATTCTCTTTTTCAAAGTGTCTTCGCTACATTAACACACAGCTTTAAATCCGCTCCCTCTCTGTGATTACTGTTTCATCTCTTGTTATTTGCAATGATAAGGTATTAGACGAGCTGTATTTCACGGAGGATAAATTCTCTTGTGTTAAGTAGACAAGATCTTTTACCGCACACATATATTTTCACAAGTTCTCTTCGATTGTAAAAATCGGGATAAATAGTCTGAACTACATACACGTTTACTGCTGCGTAAGGTGCTAAACAGCTCGTCTACACTCCTTCATTCTATCTACAATCGCAATACCACGCGGCAATGAGACCGTCCCGATTCCCACACATCGAGCGATCCACCCCAGTGTATCTCCCAGCTGAAAACGTCGAAGCCCGTCGCGCGCATATCGGGCGGAGACAGCAGGGAGGAAAAATCTCTCGCCGCGCGCGACACCCTTCTCGGACCTTGCGAGATATCTCGGGGGCGCTCTTTTAATCCGGCCTCGTGCTAGTCCCCGGGGGGACGACGCCCGGGCCGCGCGGATATCCCTCATAGAAGTATGCACTACTTATCGCGCACGGGAAATCCAATAAAGTCCACGTGCTTAATCTTGGTCGGGGAGAGGGGGGGGAGGGGGGGTGAGGCCGGCGCGTAAATCATAAGGCACAAGTTGAAAAGCCGAGGCGCCGCACGGGGATACGTACACCGGCTGCTCCCAACGACTCGCGCAACGAGCAAAAGGTTACACGTACGGTGCGGCCCTCGCGCTCGAGCGCACCGGAAACTTCGCCGACGCTGCGCGAGCTCCACGAGCCAACTTTACTGCGACGGCTATATACCCCCCCCCCCAACCCCCCAACCCCTCCGTTTTCTCCCTTTTTCGAGGAGAAGGAAGGAAAAGGGGGAGGCAAGGATTTTTACGGCCGGCTCGTACGAAGCGTTTGACGGCTTCGCGGGATGTTAATTCGGACGGCGATATTCCGATACGACCATCAGCTTTTGCCGCGACCGCACCAATACGCCCCCGAGCTCTTCGACTCTGTCCCGTGCGCCCGAGAGAGTCGAATTTTATCATCCGGCTGCGTATGCGCGCGGGCTATAAAAATCGTTTTTCCCAGGAAGAGAAAGAGAGAGAAAAAGCGCGAGGCGAGAGGAGGAAAATCAAATTTTTCATTTTACCCGCCGAGCCGGAGTTTCTTTTCTTTGTTTTTTTTTTCGATACGTGCCACGAGATATACGCGCAGGGCCGTGTCGTTGTTTTTTCCTCGAGCGTGAGTTATATCTGCCTCGCGATGGAATTGTCTGGGGCTTCATTTTGAATATCGAGAGGAAAAACACGTACGGCATAGCCGGGAGAGACGAACGACGCTGCCTCGGACGCTACGATTCGGAATCGAAAAAATAACTGGAAGAAGAAGAAATGAAAAAAAAAAACAACGAAACGACCCGAGAATTTTATCGATTGTACTTCGGAATTCAATTCCTCCGAAAATTCTGAACAGTTACATACAATCTCCACATGAATAGTTTCGTAAATGGTTATTTCAATAACACGGACGAATGAATTTTGATAGCAAGCTCCGACACAGGCTACCCTAAAATTGCCTAAGCCGCTGTAACGCGGGAAACGCAACGAGTATAATCGAGCGCCAAGTTAGCGAGTGAAAAACGCGCAGCATGACGATACCGAGCGCCAAAACACACTCGAGAGCTATAGTCGCGGCGACGCGCGAAGAGCAGGCGCTGAGTGGAAACACAATCCCCTTGATTGACTGTATCGAAGGACCGAGCGGGTATAGGACGTATAAAATTTTACGGCCGCTAAATCGGCCAATAATTGTTACGGGCCGCTCTCTGATCGCGTAAAACACGTCGTAAACGTCAGGAGACGCGCCCGCCCGAATTACCCCCGCACCCTCCAGCTCTCTCTCTCTCTCTCTCTCTCTATATATATATACCGCTCGGTAAACACTCCCTTGCATCCGAATCTGTCCCTGATGAAGCCGCTCGAGTTAGTTGATTCTGATGCGTGCGAGGCGAGAACGAAGGATTCCTCTTGAATAGCTGGCGAAAGCGTGGATGAGATATCGCGTGACTCGGACGTTTAAATTTTATTTTGGTCGATCACGGAATCGAGTTAGTTATGCAGACTGCGGGGCGCCTGTGATTTTTTGTGCAGCCGGCTCGCTCGCGCGAAAGAGAGATAAGGATTGATGAATTCGGAGCACGTAGCACGCGAAATCTACGAGACTCGGACGTCATTAAGATTGAGTCACGATTTTCGTCGTCCGATATGCTCAAGCTTGTGACGTCCAAACTCGCGCTAACCCCCCATCGCACGCTTTCTCTCGAAATTTTCAATTACGATATGCTAATGAGTTGTTCCGAAGTGACTCGTCATATTGTGCCAGTCTAGTTTCGGATACTTTCGAGAGGGACTGCATAAACAATTCCACGGCGCAACAATGTTTTATCGTCAAACTTGCGGGGCTTATCTATATATACTCTGGTTGGAGGACCATAAACAATTGTAATTGTCAGTGAAGCGAGATAAGAACAAGAGTTATATCCGTTGCGCAGCGGTATATTTCTATAGCGTTCCCACTTGGAAGGTCCTCTTCGAAAACTATACAATTCTGATATTGCGGCAAGAAGTTGTCGAGTCAAGGAGTCTAGACAACTTTTTCCCGCCCGCGCAAACTTACTTGTGGAAAAACCAAGAGCACAAGCGGGCCTATAAATAATTACTCAAAACCCTTTCGACTTTTCCGAATTGTGAAAATGACAGTGGAAAAAAAAAGTTTGGAAAGTTTGTGCTTTATTCCTAAATTTGTCCAAAATCCGAGCGAAGAAACTCTATAAAACTGAAAAACAACAAAGGACGATCGAATGAAACAATAATTTTTTTCCTCTTTATGCTGTTCGAAATAGACGTGTAACATTCCCTAGGTGAAATCAATTTCCACAATCGTATCGTGGGCGGGTCGTCTTGCTCGTGTATACGTCGCTACTCGCCGAATCGCCGTAGCATATTTCCCGAATTTCCAATGCAAAGCCGCACGAACGGATCGCTCGAAGTGGCGAAAAAAAAAACGATCCGTATTGGACGTTAGGTTTGTAAGCCGGGGCAGCGAGCCCACAGCGAAAGAGAAAGTGCAACGAGTGTGACGCTGCTGCTGGCTATCACACATAGGGTCTCCACACACGTCTGGCGGTTCAATATAGTGCAGGGCGCGCGCAATTCCGCAGAAATACGACTACGGGGAGGAAAAAGCGCGGAGCCTTTTAATGAAAGCGCAATGTTGAAATGCCAGGAATGCCGGAAAATGGGCTGCGCGTGCTGGTGCATCGTATAGCAGCACCGGGGAGGGGGGGAGAGTCAGACCGTCTTGCCCCGGCCGGGAGTAAATTAACCGGCGCGGCGCGGGGCTGGACTTATAACGGGGTCGTCGACGCTTCTGTCTCGTTGGTACGCGTCTCCTCGGATTATATTGAACTTGCCCAGAGAGAGAGAGGAGGACATCCTTTATTTTATCCCTGCGAATTCCGAAGCGTGTATATCGAAACGCGTAACGAGACAAAAAAAACACGTCTTGTACGTATTATAGATTTCTCTCGATATTAACGACGTCTCGCATATATGTGTGTAATGTCAGTTATATATTCTCGAAAAAGCATCGGGTACAACACCAGCAAATTCATTTTTAATCATTAAATAAAGATTCTTTTTGTTTTCTTGTACCTTCGTGTGTATTGTCATTTCGAACAAAGCTTCGGAATCCTATTCGACGCGGAGAGGAGGATAGTTTATAGAAAGAAGTGTGCGGTCGTCTTTTATCTCGGGAGGAGGCGATACAAAAGGGCAGCGCGAAAAAGGGGAAAAGCGTGGAAATTGAGGGAAAGGTAATAATAAAATCTATCACTGGGGGAGAGAGTGGGGAGAAATCTTATTGGCCCCCGCCGGGCAGTCCGGTATTTTTGCAATATACAGAGCAGGTGTACGGAATGCCGACCTCCCCCCCGCCTATAGATAACGAGTGCGCGCACTCGCATCCCTCGCGCGCACAGCCCAAGCGGACAGCCGAGAGCTGCCTCCTGGCTCTGTGTGTATATACAGGACCTTCGCTCCGTTACGCGCGTTTTGCAACGTCTGTTTGCGACCTGTGCTCGCGCGCGCGCCGAATTTCATTCCGAGAGATGCGGAGGGAATGCGTGAAACTGCTTTGAAAAATTCGAAATAAAAATGATAACAACGACAGCGTTTATTATTATTATTCTCGTGCTTCGAACCAACATCAAACGCTTCTTTACCAACGAATCAGATATACCGTTGATAATCATAACTTCAATTCATCATCCAAAACCGTGGGTTACGAGAAAAGTTTCACGTACCAAGTGAATTACACTATGGAAATCGGTTGTCGAAGTATTCGAGTTACACTAGTCTCTATGCATTCACCGTTGAACAACCGAAACAAAGGCTCCGCGGCGCCTAATCAGACGGGGGCAAAAGCTCGTTCTGCACAAAAGCAACGCGGGCGACTCTGGCTGTCGAGCAAAAAGTAAAAGAAAAAAAGAAAAAAAACGGGTGCAGGAGTAAAAAAAAAGGAATCTCCTCGGGGAAAAACAATAGCCGGATGTAAAAACGGTAGGAGCAACAATAGGAGGCGAGCCCCCCCCATCGAGTTGGGCCGGCTAGAAAGAGGGAAAGCGCGCGCGAGCCGCTTGTGCCGGGCTGCAGGGGAGGGGGGGGGGGTAGTGTGCGGAAGCGGCGTGGCGTATTGATCGAGTGGCTCTCGCGCTCCTCTGCACCCCCTCCCGTACACGTATATACGTGTGTGGGTGTGCGCGCGCGCTGGGGGGAAACTGTGTGCGTGCGCACAGAGAGCGGCGCGTGCTGCTGCTGCTGCTGCTGCTGCTCCGCCGCTCCCGATGTTTGTTATCTCCGCCGCGTTGGGGGCCGGCCCCTGCGAAATTTTCCTCTCGTTTCACGATACACTTCTCCACGAATTTCCCATCCTCCCGGAAAATTCGGCCTCGGCTGGACATCGCGAAAAATTGGAAGGATTGGAAACGAACGGACACGTCTCTCACTCTCGATTGAGCCCTTCGCGATATCAAAGAGGAGACGCGCGTTAACGAAGCGATTTGTCGCGCTTTGAGCTCTCGAATCGAAAGCCAATAAAGCGCGGGCGGGATGCCGGCTCAAAACAACGCTCGTGCTTTTTCACAAAGCCAGACTTTGCGGAGCGATCGGGAGCAACGTAACGAGACGCCGCCGCTCCCGGGGCACGAGAAACAACGACACACACACAAACGGGCTTGGTGTTTTGGAGGAGAGAAAACACCGAGCCCGGACAGAGGCGAAGGGTCGAGGAACTACTCCTCTCTCGCCACCGCCGACGATGTTTACGCGAGTACACGCCACGTGCAGACGGCCAAATTGCGAGAGAAGCTCTCCCTCGATGGGGCCAGACTCGAGCTAATCAAGTTTCGCCGCCGCGAGACTCCTCGCTGATCAAAACCGCCGCTTCCCACTGGATCGAGTGCGGTAAATAAATTAAGCTCGCGGCCAAATTAACCAGCCTCCTCGGCTCGTGGATGATTCGATTCGCACGTATACGTGGCAGAATGGACGCGTCTGAATATTTGTATAATATCGCGCGTCTCGCACTCGTATACTCTCACGAGCCACCCCATGAGATTCCACACGCGCGTGGGCAGTGCTAATGATGGGCTTACTAAGGCGAATCGTCCGAGTGGTGTAGCAACGCCGGCGGGGATTCGGGATGGAGAGAGAGCCTGGCGTTCATACACACACACACACACACACACACACACACACACAGAGCTGATGCGAGCATTGATTATTTAGGCGCGCAGCAGTAGAAGCGACGGTGGAAAGCTCCAAGCGCACAATGTGTTTTCCGCTTGTTCTGTAGAGCCCAAAAGCGAAGTTTCCTACACCCGAGATCATTGGCGCTTGCGTAAGAATGATCATCGCGTTGGATTCCGGCCTCGCTGCGGGGACGATTCGCGGATGGAATCGAATGCGAAACGCGCTTGACGTATTGCAAGGACGAGTCGGTTCGTTTATTGCTCTGGCGAGCTGCTACTCCATTAGACGAGTGCATCGAAAAAAAAACTCGTGTGTGACTGTGTATATATATATATACAAGCCGGTGCGGTACATCTCGTGGCATTTCTCTTTCATCCGTAGTGGCTGCTCCTCCCCGGGGAGTCGTGAATGTATGCCTCACACGCCCTATATATCGCGAATTGCTCTCTTATAAAAGTCTCTCACTCTTTCCTTATATATTTCATCGAGGCGGCTTTCGCGTAACGAGCAATTTCGTCGTAATAGAAGACCGGAAAAGATTCGCAGTTATTTCTATACATTTATCTCGTGGAATGAAACAGCCGTTCCATCCCGTTATACGCGCGCACCGGAAAAAAAATATATATATGTATAATTCGATGGAGCTCCGAAGCTTTTTCGTGATTTTTTCATTCGTTTCTTCGTTTCATCTCGTCGTTCGAAACGTGTCAATCGCGCGAGTCGAAAATTCGATGACGTATGTACGGCCCCGAGCGATCCTCCGAGCTTGATAAAGCGATCATGTCCCGAATAAGTTTGCCGATACAAGAAAGGACATTGGCCAACGTCCAGCTTTGTCCCACGCGTCGTCCCATGATGGACGTTGCCTCAAAAAGCGTTAATCCGATATAAAAACCAATGACGACTGGCGTGTTTTCGCCGCGAAATTCGAATGATCTCTCGAGATCGAATTGATTCGGCGAAGCTTCTTTGTGTCACGTGGATATACAAGCCAATCAAGCCCCTTTGGCGCGCAACACTTGCCCATCCCGGCTTATCTCCGAGCGGCTATATATACACGCTGTGAATTATCCGGCGCACGAATAAGCCGGCTCGCGACTCCCTCTACCAATAAAAGCGCGCCCTCCAATGGCGCATAACTCTTCCGCGCGCCCGCGCACATATACACCACGGGCAAAAAGCACCAGCAGCGAGAGAAGAATTCAAACAAAAGCTCGCGCGCGCAATAATAATACATCTGCGCAGCTGAGCGAAGCTCGTTTTTGCGCTGAAAAATAGGGAATTTGGAAAAAGGAACACCCTCGGCGCCCCAATGGCGGAGACTTCCGCTTCCTGCGACGCGGAAGTCCGCTGGGCGAGCTTCCTTCGGCGGGCGGACGAACAAACGAAGCGTTACTTTTATGGCCGCGCGCACCCGAGCTTTCGTCGCTCCCTATACGCGCAAGGACGGATTTTTCTCGCGGGCGAAACTTTGCCCATAATTTAAGAATCGTGAATATATTATGCGCGGGGGGCGATGCGACTTGTACACGCTCGATACGCGCCCGCGCGCACACACACACGTGCGTCGAAGGAGATTTGACTCCGGAGGAAACGGCTTTATAGGAGTTGCGCGCGCGCGGGGGGTTATGGAGCTTGCGCGAAAGGAAGCTACTACGCGGCGACGGCGATTTTCATCGTTTTTCCGCCACGAGTCTGGAAGAAAGTTCAGCTCGGTGCGCGCGGATTATGACGTCGGAGAGACGATTCCGCTCGGTTACCCATCGGTTTCTTCCTTCTTGTTTTTTTCCTTTGTTTCTGGAGAAGAAATTTCCAGAAAATATACCGTCCTCGTGAATCAGCCCCATCGAGACCGCGATTATCAAACTTTGCGCCAAGTTCAACGTTTCCATTGTTGCGGTGAAATTTGATACCGAGGGCAGGGCAGCAATGTCGTGCGCGCACAAGTGACAAGACAATAGTGGGCCGCATTATGCACGAGAGCCGCAGTACAGAGAGACTACACGCGCGCAAGTAAGGAAATCCGGCAATTGCTCCGCAAGTTTCGCGTTTGATGGACACACACGCGCGCGAGCTCTCTTGCATCACACTTTGATTATTCATGTATCGTTAGACCAGCTCTTGCGCGAATGCGGGAGCTCGTGTTTGTTTTTTTCACCGTATTGAACGACGCATATCTCGAGTTTGATATATGAAATTCTCCCCAACATATATGTATATACGAAAACCAATCCAATCGACTCATATGTGGTTCAGCTTGTATACATATATATCCACAAGCCGGCGAGCACACACACCCCAGCGAAGCGGCTCTATTGTCCGATTCAAAATCTCGCGCTTATCACGGCTCGAGCACAAGAGGAAGACTGGGAAGAGGGGGGGGGGGATCGATGAAAGAAGGCTCTCTGCCGGAGCTCTGGCTTCCGGCAGATATTCTCGTTGTATATTTGCTCGCCCTCGCACGCACGCACGCGCATGCATTATGCATCGGCGGCGGCGGCGTAGCGCGGCGACAAGCCGGGAATTCCAAGTCCTCGGAGAATGCGCCACGGTTCTCTGTTCCTCTTTCTGATGCGCCGCGATTCCTCCCCTCCTCGGTACATGCATGCGCCAAATCGCGATAACGGGTGAAATGACGCGCTGTGCGGCGAAATTTCTCCCCGATTGCAGTATATACGCGCCTGTGTGTGTGTGTGTGTGTGTGTACGTTTCGCCGAGGGCGTGGCCGATAAATATTTCAAAAGCGCATCGCGATCGCGAGGGTTTTGCCCCTCGATCGACCGCCGCGCCGGTTCGGACTCATCGCTAAACGCGCGCGGTACGCGAGAATCCGGATGAAATTCAAATGGGCTGATATTCACGAGTGGAGGGGGGTAAGCCAAGCCGAGTTATATCGACTCGTAGGGAAAACGCGGTGGCCTCACGACGAAGCTGCGCATCTTTTCTGGCTAAAATGAATCAAATTGGAATCCGGAGCTTTATTAATACCCACCTGATCATCGTATAGCTGCCGATCCTTACGCTGCTGGAACTACTTTACGCGCGGGGCATTAAGCGCCGATAAACCGGAGCCGGGCCGCAGCCGCTCATTATGAATCGCAATGCGCTCTCAGGCAGGACAAGAAGCCTGTTTCGCCGCGCGTCATCCCGCCTACGATATTATTCGCGGGCCGAGGAGGAGGAGGAGGAGGCGCAGCGCCAGGGACTATAAGCGGAGGACGACTCTGTGCGTGTGCCAGACACACGGGACCTGTTGCTGTCGAGTTTACGGTGTTTTTACGAGCGACGTTACAGTCGCAGTATGCGAGCCCGCTCACACACACACACGGACGGACGCGCGGGAGTAAGAAGGCTGTACACACAGAGCCGGGGGAACAGACCCTTTACAGCGCGCGATATTTGCACTCTGCACAAGTGCCGGCTTTACTCTCTCTCTCTCTCTCTCTCTCTCTCTCTCTCTCTCTCTCTCTCTCTCTCTCTCTCTCTCTCTCTCTCTCTCTCTTTCACGACGGCGTAAGGAGCTATTATCCTTACTGTAGTGTTGATTATCTACATATACTCTCTTTTTACGCCCCGCTGATGATCCATCCCCGAGGACGAGAACAGCGTTTTTCGTATAGTACAAGCGTTGTTCGCCGTATGCTTACCGTCACGATTATCCTCGACGAGCTGAGTCTTATTTTCAATTGGCACTACTCTTCCTCTTTCTCTCGACAAACGGATTCAAATTTGCACGGAACCTTCGCGCGTACGCATGGCTCTCGTTGAGAGGAAGAGAAAAAAATAGTCAAATCCAGAGTGGTTATTGTCGAATGAAAGTTCCTTCGAAAAACTGACAAAGCGCAACGACAATTCGAGCGAGGGGATGATAAATCGTCGCGCCGATGCGAAGATGCCGCGTTGAACAAGGAAAGAAACGAGCAATCGAGAGCCGGAATCCCTCGCGCGTGAGCTGCACGCAAGAAGTTCCTCCCTGCCCCCCCCCCCCGGCAACTACAGTTTTGTCTCGCGCAATTAGAACTTCTCTGCATTATTCATAACTCCTGCTGCTTCTTCCTTTTTCCCCCCTTGCCTCGGAGAACAACACACAGCAGCTCGGAGGCGGCGGCGACGACGGCATCTCTCGGACAATTTTGGGCTCGACGGGCTATATCTGTATACATATTGTATGCGCGCAGCAGCCGGCGCGTGGCTCTGTCTCGTTGTTCGGAAGAGAAATTCAGAAGTCACTGGCGCGTCCCGGCCACGCTTCATGAATTTTAATGAAATTTCGCGAGCGAGAGAGAGAGAGAGAGACTTGCTGAAAGTGCCGTCGCGCATCGCGCCCTGTGTATTTACAAATGCGCCCCGCGCCAACTTTGCTCTCTCCGGAGGGACTCGCCTGCGGATCCCGTGTAACCCCTTGATGAAAGACGAGACCGGGCGTACGAGTACGGCAGAGAGAGAGGGAGGAAAAAAGAAAACACGAGCAGAGGTGCGTCATGAGAAAAGCTCAACTTTTCTCCTTCTCGGAGGAGGAAGTTTGCGTGGGCTGACACACTTTGACCCTTAAAGGACGCCGATATCGGACGCTGCTGATGATCGGCCACGGCCGTGGTATGAAAAAAGTTCGCGCCGCGCTTCGCATATAAGATCGGGCGTTCCATACGTGTGTATACGTACCACCGACCGAACCAACGGGAAAATAAGACAAGCACATACAGCCGCGTTAGAGCGATAATAGATGAAGCGAGCCCCCCTGTCTTGCGTAAAATTGCGCATCGTGACGCGGACAAAATCAGCCGTGCTCGCAGCTGATATACGCGCTGCAACCGAGCCATTCGCGACGATAAAAAGACTATATAGCGCTCGATTCGAGTGTAACGAAGGGGTTTTTTTTTCATTAAACGCGCGCATTGCTCGATCGTTCGTCAGTCGCGCAATAAGTGGTGGGGAGCTCGCGCGAGAGCGAATTATGAGAACAACGGGCCGATATACTTATTCGACGACAGGGGCTCGCCGCCCCGGCTCATGTCCCTCGAGGGGTGAGCTCCGCCATTCACCTGTCATACTCTCGCTCTCTCTGTCTCTCTGTCCGACCCTCGCGATCGCCGCGGCTTCTTTCTCCCCCCGCCGCGCCGCGGCCGGTCACCGATACCCAACGACCAGATATATATTCATACGCGCCGAGTTATGCAGATTTGGCGAACTTTGCATCGAGCGGAACGGCCTCTGCGAACAATCGCGACTGGACCGCTCTCGATCCGGCGGCTTTCAAAGCTCCCGCGCGATTATCCTCGCTTCCCAACTGCTTTCGTTCGGGAATTACTTTTTTTTCCGCCTCTCCTCCGCTCTTCCACCATCAGACTGCACAACTTCGGGGAGGGGGCGGTCCTCGTAAACTCACCGAGGCTTCCTAAATTTAGAGCGAGGGAAAGCAATGATATAATCGGCGTCTCGGTACGAGGTATCCATTTCCAGGCTATTCCCAACCCCTTCGGCGCGTGTGCAACCTACAGATAACAGTATTTTAGGAGCGACCTCGGAAATAACGCCGCGCATTGTCGTATGGCGGAGAGGGTGACAATTCCGTGTGTAACGCGCGCGTATTGAAAGGGCCAGAAGCATCGCGTTACGTACAGCCGCGATGTACGTCTGTTCGCGACGAGACTCGACGTTTCGATTATTACATGACCGACGGAGAACTGCGGGACGCGAATATCATCCGCAGCGAGCGAGCGCCGCCTAAAATTGGATATGAACTTACTATTCGTATACACGTAATCAGCAAGAGGCTCGCGAAAACACGGCATCAGGCGCTTTTGAAGTGCCGCAAAGGGCCGCGGGTCGATCTATACTCGAGTCGTCGCGCGAGGTGTCTATGGTGATATGTATGGATGAGCGAGAGAGGGAGAGCTGGTATATAGTGACCCCAGAGAGAGGTATAGGAAAGGTGCGTGAGCGCGCGACGAGCAGCGAGGACGAGATAGCGCTTCCTTCCACGCCTCCTCCCATGCAATCTCCATAGCATTACCATACGATTATGAGCGAGAGACTGGCCGCGGCCGAAACGTTTAAAGGATGACGCAGTCTAATTAGCTACAGCTCTCCGGCCCGAGAGACCTACCCGTCTGCTGCTCGCTTCCTTTGTAGATCCCGATCGGTCGCGTCGCGTATCGGACACCAAGCCAATCCAACCAACTCGAGTTTTTACTTCGCTTTGCCCGCGCGTACTCTGCCTGTCGAGATTCGGCATTGGATTGCGGTGGACGACAGGGGGAAAAATATACAGTCGAGTGATTTTCTGCCAACGGGATATATATACACACGTAGATTCGCTCGAGTATCGATAGCCCGATCGCGTCCGATACATTCGTGACGTTCGCCGCGCGCGATCGCAATCAAAGGCCCAAACGCGAGTGATATCACGGAATTTGCTTTCCAATTTTCTGGAATCAACGAACGTGCGCGCGATCCCTCGCGGATCGTCGCCGCGAGCGAGCGGGGCTTGTTACCCTCGAACACAGCGTCGCATTGGATGAAGCAATTACTCGAAGGTAAAGGAGTGAAAAGAGCAGTCCGCATTTTACGTGGTGCTTTGAGCTCGTCCGCTCGCGCTCGCGCAAAAAAAAGGAAAATAACCGGCCATCCGAAGAATGAACACACTCGCGAGGAGTGGACGCAGCGCGCGTGTGTGCCCCCGAGGCTCCCTCGCCCGCCCCCACCAGGCTCTCTTTCTTCCTCGGCTTTTACGAGCTTATTTTACTGGATTTTTATGATATAACATACCCTCGTGCGCCCCGGCAGCTTTATAGGTTTGCGAGATTTTTATCGCGGCGTAACGTATGGTTTGTTAGATCGCGATCGGCCCGCGGCTCGCGAGATTTCCTTTTCCTTAATTCTCCGGCGTCCTTTTTTTCCACCGGCTCTCGAGGACTGGCGAAAGGGCCCCGCCGCTCCTTACCTCGATCTTATTATTCCGAGAGGATCGAGCGAGGATACGCTAATGTCCTTGTATGGACACTTGGACAAAGAGTCGTCGAGAGGACGCTCGCGAGCGCATTGGCTCGTTGAAGAATCGTTGGATATGTATACTTGATGTTATAACCGAGCGAGCTAAGTAGTGATAAAGCAGACAGGAACACGTGCGACAACAGGTATGTATTTCTAATCGCAGGTTATGATGTTAGATGGATGATATAAACCGAGCGCGGGGGGATTTTTCAAATAATTCCTAATTGGATCGGTTCGGAAGTTCAACTCATTTTTCATCGCTCCCTCTCCTGAGTATCCCAACTCGACATTACATTATACTTTCATTATCTCGTTCGAGTTGCTCGTACCAATTAGCGCATTGAAACTAAAACCTAATTTCCCGTATATACGACGAATCGTCGCGTGACGATCAACCGAGTCGCATCGGACCAACTTTTCGTAGGTAAAAACAAAAACAAGAACCGAGATTCAAAAACAGCCGAGAGGCGGAAGACGCAAAATTCAGCTCACGCTCGTACGGATCAAAGTGCAAGCGAGAGAGTCGGGTCTCGGGGTTAACGACCGCGGATTCTCTCTTTGCCGCCTGGATAATCATCATCCGACCCGAGAAAAATCATTCAAACTCCGGTCCTCCGTGGGGGAGGGGTTGGGAAAAATCACGGGCGACGCGATGGTTTTATGTTTCGTTTTTACGCCCGAAAGCGCGAGTGCACCGGCTCTCCGCTTCTCTCCCGTGTACGTTACACATGCGAGAACATCGCAACGAGCAGGATAAAGGAGGAGGGAGGGGAAGAGAAAAAAAAAGAAACAGCCAACATCTAATGGAGGCGCATTTGTACGAACGAGTTTATCGCGTTTTCGTATCCCCCGTGTATCCATTTTGCTGAGGAGTATTGGGTGTCTAGGAGTGAATTACAGGTGTTGTACGCGCGCGTTCGTGCTGAATTTCGTTACGCGAGGCAGAGCAAACATTTGGCGTATCATAGAGAGGCAGGAGGCGCTTATTTCGCGTCGACGCACACGGCGCGGAGGATATTAATTGCACCGTGCACTTGTCACTTGGAATAAAAGCTCGATAATAGAGCGCGCGCGCGACGCTTCGAAAATGTTATTTTTATTACCAATCGAGAACAGGTTGGGTACACATTACCATCGTCGTAACAACCGTGAATCGGCGATTATCTCTTATCAGCCGCAGAGGCAGGAATCATGCTGACACAAACGGAATTAAAATAAAACTCCATTAAATGCTGAACGAAGTGGTGTTTTCAACGTGAATCATCGAATTAAAAATCCACGCGAGACGAGAGAGAGAGAGAGAGAGAGAGAGAGAGAGAGAGAGAGAAAGACACTCTTTGAATATTTCACGGAGATGTCTTTAGATCCGGCGATAAGCCGCCCCGAGAAAAGCAAAATCCTCGCTCGCGCGCGCCAATGCAACAATACAATTCACGCGTCCTATAATTTTCTCTCGTTCTCTCTCTCTCTCTCTCTCTCTCTCTGTGTTGCGGCGCAAAGGCAACGCTCTCTGACAAAGGCGCGCGCGTGCGATCCTGTCCCTTAAATTCGAAAAAGCGGCTCTCGGCTACGCTTACGTACAAAAGGAATGCGGTGCATCGATTCGCGCTGCGGGCACTCGCATATAGGGTGCCGCCGTCGCCGCCGCCGCCGCCGCAAGAACGAAAGCGCAGCCGAGATGGCTCGTTAGTCGGCTCTCGCACACACACGCGCGCGAGCGTACATACACACGCACACACACACGTACGCGAGGATGCGCGCGCGAGCTCGAGCGAGAGGCGAGGGAAAAAAGAGGAGAGGGGAAAAAGTCGAGAAAGGAAGGCCGGTTCACCTTGAGTGCCTCCGCCGCCGCCGCCGCCGCCAGCCCATCTGCATGCCTCGTTCCGAGCACGGCACAGAGGGAGCGAGAGAGAAAACGCGGAGACGAAAAAACAGACGACTCGGCGTAAATAAGAGTCGCGCCAACGAAAAAACTCTAATGGAGCGTTGACTCACGCGCGCGCGCGCGCTCACGATTAGGACGTGCGCGCGATCCCGGAGACGGAGAGGAGAGAGAGAGAACAAAGTGAGACGCGGAATGCGCGAGGGGATGCTGCTGCTCTGCGCGCGACTCTCTGATTATGGTCGTTTGCGTTTTTTCGTTCGAAACAGCCGGTGGATGAAGACACTGATCGGCTCGTCAACGAGCCGCTCGATCAATTAGCCGGGAGTTTTTACACTTGGCGGCGCGAATCGACGCGCTATAGTTTTTTCCGCCGCGGTTCGTTATCGAGTCGCATCGGCCGAACGTTTGTAATCCTGCCGCCGACGCGATACACACGTTTTTCATTCGACGGTCGCGTTTTTGACGAAAATTGTTAAAGCCGCGAGAGCCGAGATTATATAGCACGGCACCGTATCGAACATCCGGATAAATCTAATTATCCACGGAAGAGGGGGCGCAATGCGCGAAGAGCCGGGAAAGCAGAGAGCGAGCGGATGAAATATAAAGGGTATGCTCGACACGGCGATGCCGAGTCGATATCAAACTGCGGACGTTTTCAATGCCAACGGGGGGGAGAGCCGAGAGTTGCCTCTCTCGCTGGCTTCCACGTCGCTTTTTCTCTCTGCGGGTGCGAACGGGCAGAAAGAGTTGATAAAGCGACCGGAGGAGGCGTCCGTGCGTGCGACTCTGCCTCCTCTCCCTGCCGCGCGCGCCTCGCTTGTATATATACACGCCGAACTCACCCGCAAGACCTTTCTATTACTCCGTCTCTTCCCTCCGCGCGATTTCCCAGCTTCGGATAACGAACGTACTGGAATATGTTATATATCGGGAAACGCGCGGGACGAAGCGTATGTATACCGTCGGATCGGAACGCGCGCATGTGTGTATGTGCTGCAATTCGATTCGAAAATCAACGGCTCGTATATGGAGATTCGGTCGAGCGATACGTCAGGATCGGTCAACGAGAAAAATTCTCTAATCCTTGCCCCGAAGAGTCGATGGGCCCGGCGGAGGCACTTACACACTCGAGCGCGCACATATACACGGGCAAAGACGGAGAGAATCGGATTTTCACGCCGTGGCCGCGAGAGTACGCGTTGTATGCCGCGCGGGAGGAGCAACGCGCTCCATACGCGGCCCGACTTTCTTTTACGTCAAGCCCGAGATAGAGAGGGAGGCGCTCGGAGCGAGTATAACTTATTATTAGACGCCGGGCA
This sequence comes from Aphelinus atriplicis, assembly GCA_020882685.1. Taxonomy (NCBI): domain Eukaryota; kingdom Metazoa; phylum Arthropoda; class Insecta; order Hymenoptera; family Aphelinidae; genus Aphelinus; species Aphelinus atriplicis. Next base: position 3,443,893 of record CM037073.1, read on the forward strand.
CGGCGAGAGGAGGACGGGGGCGAGGATTAGGATTCGGAAAAGCCGAAGGCGTCTCCCGCGGGAGCCACACACGGCCGATCCGAAATCAGCGGGCCTGTCCGCCGCTGGATATACACACGGACATTATTACGCCGGCAGGACATTATTAAGAGTTAGCCTCGATATACGGCCCGCCCTCCGTCCTTTCGCCGTGTATATAGCTTCTATATAGCCGCGGATAGCGCCAGCGCCGAATGGCCGATAAGAGCCGTGTGTCGCGCGCGCGCGCGCGCCAACAGATGCTCCGCGATTTCATTACCCCCGAATATATAATAACACTCGCTCAAAGGATCGACTGCTTGGGTGAAAACCATCGGCCGCGTCGTCTCGCGCGAAACGTATATTTGTACGTAAGGAGCTACCCCCCCCCCCCCGGATTGAGAGATCGAAACGAGCGAAATACGCCGGAACGAGCTTTTGGTAAACGTATAATTGCTGCAACACCTCGGACGATGGGTGACTGATCCGTGAGAGTCCGATCGAGGAGCTTTCCCCAACGAGCGCTGCGAAATAATCACGGTATATAATAGGCGCTCTTGGAAACGCGCAGCTTATAAAGTGACGCTCGAGCCTGGCAGAGGACGGGGGGAGCACTGATCCAAAGTTATTCCAAGCCGAGCGCGCGTGCACCACTCTCGCGAGCGAGCGAGCGTTGATTATATTAAACGTCTGGTAAAACGGTCTGCTTAACATAGCGTTTATTCGCTCTCCACGCTTTTACTACTTTTTCACGGCCTCGTCAGCCATTGGCCATAAACTCGCCAAGTGGCCGCGCGCGAGCTTCTTTCTCTCGTCCTACACAGGGGCGCGCGCGAGCTTTTCCCCGCGCATTCTCCATCCTCTCTCGCCCCTTGCAGCCCTCGTCATTTACTCCGGGGCTCGTTTTCCCGCGTAGACGCGCTCGCTATCTCTCCTCCCTCCTCCTCCTCGTTGTTTTTCTTTCTACTCGCCGGCCATTCGCGACAAAATAAATTATCCATTCATGCTCGCCCCCCCCCGCCCCCGGCTTCTTCGTTAGCCCGAGGAAAGAGAGCCAACTCGGAATGAAAATCGATAATGTGCATTGTAGGGGTTGAATTAGAGTTTGCTTCTCTCGCTGGTTGTTCTCGAATCATCGTACTCGTACAGTACATTCGACCGTAAATCAAAAAGTCGCTAAACTAGCCAAGCCTCCGGGGATTTTTTTGAACTCCAGGATATTATTGTGAGACAAATTGTGTACTAGTCGCAGGCAAATCTCGATCGAACGCGTAGTGACAAATGAATTTGGCTTTTGCCCCCCGAATCGGAGCGAATCGTAGATTCACCAAACCCACGCGCGCCACATTAAAGACACGTCCGGCTAATTATAAACCGAAGCGTTCGCGCGCGGCGGAAAGTACAAAACGTCACCTCGCGCGCCCGTCTCGAAGCTGTGCCTCTCTCTATCGCGTATATACACGCGCGCGTGCGTGTACGCAAATACAGCTTTGGACGCTTTTGAAACGAAGAAAAAAAAGCTCGCGCGTTCGAGAATAGCATTGTACACACATCGGCGGGGCAAGCGAGAGAGAGTCTGCGTCACTTTTCCGGTATATACGGCGGGCGGGCGGTGTGCGGGCGACACACACACAGCTGTACAGCAGTGCGTGGCACGTGAGCGTAGAAAAGTCACGCATACGGGGCGCGCAGAGAGGGGCTTTCCGCGTGTATATGTGCGCGCAAGCGGGCGCGAGGGGCGTGGTGCCGCTCGTGCTGCCCCTTCGGGGGAGCAGCTCCCCACCCGGAATAATTGCGCGTTTCGCGGTCTCTCGATCGGCGCCCGAAGTAATCCAAACAACGCATAAAAATTATGTTTACGAGTTTCAAATGGCTTTCCGGGGGCTGCTGCCGCTTTCGGGGGGCCGATACAATTTTCAATTTCATTATCTCTCGCCTATGGAGAGCCTATGGGGCCGGATCAGTTGATGTACGCCTTTTTTACGACGCGCTGAGATTCTCGTTTGTTTTTATTTTACGCGCGTAACTAGCGGCCCGGGGTTGATTGATTGTTTCGTCGCGTTCAATCACTGCCGCGGGCTCGATACTCTTTTTCGAGTGTGTACGGCCGAGTGTAGCTGCAGTATTGCTCATTATCGAATCGAAGTTGATTATGCCGTTGATCGCTCATTGACAAAATTCATCTTGCCAAATCGCTCCGTTTATCCTTAACGATTGTCGACGTAGCACATTTCGAACGATTCAACAACTGCAGATTGACAGTGAAGACCACGAGGGCACTGATTGGATTTTTCTTGCGACGTGGGAAAGAATATCGTTAGAATTTCACGTGGATCTCGTATCTTCGAATATCAAGATAAGAATTACGTTTGTCAAACAAATTTAACAACGGCTCCTTGAGAGAGAGGCAATCTCGGAGCCGCGGCTTTGTACTGTACACACATTTAATGCGCCGCGCGCTACTGGATAGATATGTACCGACACAAGTTTCGTGCGATGAGAATCATTAGAACGGATTTTATTGTGCGGATGAAAAGTTTGTAGTTTACCTGTTTTCTCCTTGATCTCACATAGCACCGAAAACAAAGCTGGCTTCATCCTGTGACAGTTCAACGTGTGCTTTCTGAAAATATAAGTTTCATAATGATGTGGCTATTTCCAAACAAAAATTATACATTTCTAATTTCGATGTCCGGTGAAGAGCGATGGAAGGTTCTTTCGAGATCGCATCAATGTTCAAAATATAATCAAACTCGTGCTAAACGTGTTTTTTTTTATTTCCGACGTCTCATTGCTCAAATAATTGAACATGGGTGTTTTACTGTTGTAATTAAAATCGTATTCCAATGTAAATATCCATCAAGAGCTTCTTAAAACGATGTATACAAAGTTCCATTCAATCCCTCAATAAATCAAGACTATAAGATTCGACTCTGCTAACAATTTCATCCAAGAAGTGTGATACAACCATTCAGTGAGCTCATTCAACGATTACGTTATAGAATAACAGAAATAATATGATTCAGAATATATTTGAATAATTATTACTCTATAACCAGAGCAAATAAAAAAAAAAATGTCAAATAATACGTGTATTTGTGAATCTTATGATTCATCCTACACATTGATATACCAATCCGAAATTTCCAAGGATATCATGAAATAGATTCGAATCTATGAGCAGACGATGCGAATGAATTTGCTTTTACAAATGGAAAATGTTGATGAAACTCGATGGATATTTTTCGGCAAAACAAAAAATCAAACGTGAAATGCACATGAACGAGTCAGCAACAGAAACGCAGCACAGTGAACCTCCGCAATTTTAACAATCCAAGTTGCAAAGAAAATATTTCGCAAGCAATAAAACAAGATAAATCTTATCGAAGAAGATTTTTCGAGATTACTTATGTCTCGGACCGCGAGGTCGAAAGGGGGCCCGGCCCGGTTGTTAATGCCCGGGACACCGGGTGCAACAGCCGTGCACACATACATTGGTACAATCGAGACTCGGCAACAAAGCTGCATTGGGTAAGTATACAGACGTATCTCGTTTGTCGATAAAAATAAACAACGTCGACGCGCGGGCTGCTGCTGCCCAGTGCAACAGCACAACAAAGCGCCGCGAGAGCCGGGAGTTGGTGTGCGTGTGCATGCAGTGGGGGATCAACAAAGTTGGCGGCGGCGGCGGCGGCGGCGCGGACATATATATACCTGGCTTGGGCCTCGTCGAGGCTCTGGTCGGTGATGTTCATGATCTGCTGGAGTATCTCGCCGATGTCCTGCTTCCTGGCCTCGACGGCCTGGTCGGGCCCCTGGGGCTGGGCTCCGTCGACCGGGCCCATATTGCCGTAGCCGGCGCTGTTCTGCGCGGCCGGGACCTGATTGCCGCCCATCAGGCCGACGTTGGATGCGCCGTGCTGCAGCATCCTGCCACTCTCATCCATGTACCGGGGCCCTCGTGTCGTATATATACTCTATACTATTTCTCGCGCACTTCACCACCGCACTAGCTATGTATATATATCCGCGCGAGCGCGTGCGTATGTGTGTGTGTGTATCAGTTGAGGTTATGCTGCTGCTGCTGCTGGTCTTTGTCTCGCGGGCCGCACTCTCTGCCCATTTGTCGCGGTGTGTTCTCAGCTCCGGGTCAGCTGCTGCTGCTGCTGCGGCCGAGTGCAGGCGGGCGCGACGTCGCGCTGCACCAGCGCCGATATATATGTATATATATGTAAGCGCGCGTGTGTGTATACGTCGTGTGTCTCGGGGTGGCAGGGGGGGGGGAGGAGAGACTCGAGGAGCAGGGAGGGAGGGACGGGGTGTCGCGCGGGGGGATCGGGCCGTTTGGCGCGCGCAGCAGACGGGTCTCTCTCTTGGCCGCGGCGGGCAGCTGCGCCAACGCACACTCCCGGGGAAGAGCTGCTGCACAGCAGGCTGCAGCAGACACGAGAGCGAGCGCGCGCGCGCGCACACACACGCACACACACACACACACACACACAAGGACCAGGACGCGACAAGCCAAGCTGCACCGAGTGCTGCCCACAAGCCTCCCACCAGCTCTCTCTCCGCCGCCAGACTGCCGCCGCCGCCGCGATCGCGAGCTACTCGCTCCCCAGCCTCTGCGCCGCGTGCGAGCGTCCTTGTCTGGCTCGCGCGAGCCGCGCATGCGCTCGCAGCCCCCCCTGGGGCCCCTGCCCCCCCCCCCCCCTATACGCACGCACACACAGACACTGCGCGCGGATCGCGCGGTACACACGCGGCCATCATGCACGGCCCGCCAATCCCGAGCACCGCATACTCCGCCATCGGCTGCCCGACACCGCATATCTCTCTCTCTCTCTCTTTCGCCGCAGCAACAGTCGCCTCTCTCGGCACGCTCTCGGAGCTGCAGCGATTTGCAATTCTTCGCGATTTTTCGTGCGTCTGGCCTACGTCCTCTCGTTGCCACATAAGTATATACATATAAATAGGTAAACATCAAACGGGCAGTGGGTGCATCTCTCAGTGAGGTTAGACCCCTGGAAGGCAGAAAAGATCAAATCGAGTCAGCTGTGCCTTTTTTAATCTTGTATATGTCGTGAAATGTCAGTTGATCTTTGGGATCTCCAAACTCTGGCTGTTCGAATTTCGCGCCGCTCTGTAAGTCACGGACTGTAACGCACTGTATGACCGTCGCGGGACATGAAAAATGACGATCGCGCGCGAGTCTTGCCGGCTGCCAAAAGCTGCCGGCGATAGGCAATGGATATGCTTCACGCACAATTCCGAGAATCCTTACTTGCATCTCCGTACACATATCAATAACGATATTGTAAACCAAAAGTCTCATACCGTGACGTTCTGTCAGACAATTCAAAGAGTGATTGAAGCACATGTCCTTACAGCTGGACAATTATCTGCAATTATCTCACAAATGTAATTGTGATCAGACCGAAGTTTTTATTTCTCTTGGCATATACAAAATTTCTTTGTCGACTTTTAGCCAATGGCGACGTGGATAAATCGTAAACATCAGTAGCCATTGGCAACCCTATATTACAAGAATCCAAGCCAAGGTCCACTAAATGACGTCTTTGTTTTCACAATGATTTTGAATAGTGCAGCTGCGTCTATGCGGGAACGTTTCATCGGACTAAATTTGTTCCTTCCAGTGAAAATTTACTTCACATTATGCATTCCAAACAAGCAAACTAGAGCTCAAATTTTACCCGAATTCCACGAAGCATTGAACAATCAAAAAAAAGGTACAATATATTTTTCTTGATTTAGGAATAAGCCCCTATCTAAAACCAACAAATATAGACGCTATATTCCTTGCTAAATCCATCTGACTAAGTATCTGCAGTACATACTGGAGTATACTCAACTTACTCTTGCATGCCTGCGTATCTTATTCAGAGCCGCCTGAACGCTACTTTTTTTTTTTCATCCAGGGGTTATCCTCACTAGGAGACGTACCCAGAACGATATAGTTGAATACGAGAAATTTACCCGCCGGCACGTGGCAAGTGTATATTTAATTTCTATAAATTCGCAATAGCGATTTTACAGCGTACTACAGTTGGCAGTAATTCAAGGATACCATTTTTTTTTAAATTCCTGATGAGTCGAACTTCAAAATTTTAGTGTATTTTATAAATTCCAGTGAATATAACCCTATTCTTGCAATAATGGAATGTCAATGGAACAATAGTTTTTAATTCTGCCAAAATCCCTTAGAAACTTTTAATTAGCATTTTTGACAATTCTCATTGCTAAGTATGTATTTGAAAAATTGTTGACTTGAACCTCCTGAAATAATTTCTAATTAGTTAGTTATTTTATATTATAAACAGTATATTCAGAGTATGTGTTTTAGGACAAAGAATGGAACATTACGGCAACCTGGTCGATGTAGATTCTGTTGGGACTTACTGTATATTATTCCAAAACAAATATGGACTACAGTTAGAAGGAATAAGAGAGATATTTTCAGAATTTGGCGAAGTGGTTAACATTAGAGTTTCTGGCGATTCAAAGGGAATTCATTTCATAAGATATTGGCATCCAGAAGAAGTTATCAGAGCAATTGAAGGATTGCAAAATCACCCAGCCATTCGACTTGTTGAACATCGTAAAAAAGATAAAAATCAAAGAAAAGATGCCAAGTCTATTGTTGACGAAAATAGGAAAATAAATTATAACAAGAACAATGATGAAAATAAGAGTAAAAGTAGGAATGAATACCAAAAACAGTATATTGAAAATGAAGATTTAAAAGAAAATTCTCCACAGCATGAAGAAATCTCAGAGAACTTGTATCATTCAGCAACAAATGGAAATACATCATTATGTGAAGCAAATGGTTTAAACACAAATCATGTTGATGAGCATTTAAAGAATGATTTGCTCAAAAACACAAATATAGAATCAATAAATTACCCTGATGACAGTGAGTTGCCAGATCTTGTCACATCAAAAGGAGAAACAATGACTGTCGATGCCTGTAGAAAATCATTAATGGCAGAAGAAGTTATAGTAGGAAATATTCATCCTGACTTCGGTTCTGCTTATATTTTACACCTACTTGAACGTTATGATCCACTTGCTGTTAGTCGAATCTTTTGTATACCAAACACTGGTATTCGCTACTGCCATGTTTATTTCAGAACAGCTGATCATTCGTTACAAGTTGAAACAGATATGGACCATTTTAATCTATCAGGCACAAAATTGTTTGTTCTTCGTACAAGTCGATTGAAACAAGAAGGCTCTTGATTGAATTATAAATTACACATTTTTATCAAGTTCATTATATTAAGAATAAAGTATTGTCTAATTTTTATCTCCTTCTATACACTGATAGTCTATCAGGAGATGACCAGCTGAAAATGGAATGATTTTTTTTTTTAATGTTCTGTTATGTTGAGTTCAGTTATGAATATTTTAATTTAATTTAATTATTTCCTCAGGTAAAAATAAATAATCTATCTGAATTAAAGATAGATAACTTAATATTGATCTTTCATTTGTATATTTTTATTTTTTTGAGATGCAATATTCAATGAATTTTTACTTATAGATGATTATGAACTTAACTTAAAACAAATGATAAAATATAAGTTTTTTCTATTGTGTTGATAAATATCTTGAATATTTTTATAGAAATACATTGTAATCTGATCTGGTATGTAAAAAAAAAATCAAAATACATGTATTCAGATATTTTTTATTAAAAAAATTCTAAAATGATAGCTTTTATATAAATGATTCTCTTTCATTCCACATCCAAGATTTTATGACATAATAAGTATATAATTTTTTTCCATAAAATTGATAACTGATGGAATCTTGTATGTATGTCCTATTTACTATTTTCTGAATTAAAAATCTTATTCAGAATCAAAATCTACCCTGAAAGCATAGTTTAATCAATTATCTGAAGATTTCATTTAAAGTTTGAAAATCCATTATATTATGAATAATCAGTGTTTTGATCTATATATTTACTTCATTTGAAGGAGTACAGATGTTTTACAGATCTATAATACTGAGTTAGTATACATTATTTAAGAACCGCGCCCGGAATATTTTTTTTTTTCTTCCTAAGGCTATCACCTCCGGGGTATGTGCCTGATCGCCCGGAATATATAGGCTCTATAAATATATATATATATATATATATATATATAGATGTACCGTGTATCTTGCATCATGGCCAATGGCCATGCTGGATGCTGCAGCTATTGTTGCCTGTTGATTACTATACCTATATAATCCGGCTTTGCAGTATTTAATATTTATGATTATCTTTGATGTATGTATGGGTTGACAATGTCGAACAATAAGTGACAATTAGCAGTGAATTTTCAACTAACAAGTGGGCCAATAGGTAACTGATAATATTCTGTAGAATTACTGAGAACTTGTATGTTCATTGGAGATCTATGTATAAGTATTTAACCTAAGTTTCTTTTATTTTAGAGTTGAAATAATATTATCACAATGAATGGCGAACCTTTGTACTCTCAAGATCCTCAAGGAAATTACTGGCTTGCATTCCCTAACAAACATGCACTTAGCAAGAAAGAAATAAGAGAAATATTTTCTGAATTTGCGGATGTGAAAAATATCACCGAAGCTGGTGATGAGAGAGGCATGCGGTTTGTACAGTTTGCATCCTTAGAAGATGTTCAAGAGGTCGAGAAAAGTATGAGAAGTAATTCAGTGATTAAACTTGTTCCTTATCGACCAAAGAAGAAGAAAGAATCTGAATTGTCAGAAGATGTGTCGTATAAGAACTTTGTATCACAATCGCAGTCAATCAGCAATGGTTATAGAAAAAACAAATCCCAGAGGCAATCATTGAGGAATCATGATATAAGTACGAGCCATGAGCCATTTCAATCTAATGGAAGTCAGAATCATTTGGATAGAAATAGAATCCAGGATGATGATGACTGGGACAATGTCTCTAGTAATTCAACATTAGTCAGGCTAAATTCAAATCCAAATGATTCTCCAAATCGAATAACATCAAAATTCATAAGTTCATCATCCATTAAAAATAGTGAACTAAGTTATCCGGCAGATATAGAAAAGCCTTCAGACAGATATAAAATACTCGCAAAGCTCCGGGGAATTACTTCAAATTCATTTTCTGAAAGAAATAAATTGAATACTGATTGTAATATTCCATCTAAGACTACAAGTTCTCATTTGAAAAATAATAGAATTGTTTCAGGGAAAGACAATAACACAAGCTATAAAAATTGTACTACACATGGACAAATAGCTCCTAATTTAGTTACCAAAAACAAAGAAATTAAATCAAATGACAGTGATATGAATGATTCAATGAACAGCGTAAGTAGTAATGGGCTTGTGCTCCCAGCACTTGTTAAAAAGTTGCGAGTCTCTGATAGAGTACAACAGAAGATAATCCTCGATGCAGGGGAAGTTATAGTTGGTAATATTCCAGATGACTTTGGCAGTGCTTACATGCTACATTTATTTGAAAAATTTGATCCGATTGCTGTTAGTTATATTAAGACTATAACAAAAACTACCACTCGATATTGTCATGTCTATTTCAAAAATGTTGAAGATGCTTTACAAGTTGAAACGTTATTTGACAGATATTATTTGGCAGGGAAGAATCTAATAGTACTCAGACAATGTAGAATGATGGAGGAAGGAGAAGGATAAATTATAGAAGTAGATCAGAAGTTCATGAGTTGAAAAATTTGCTATGCCAATAAGTATGAATGTTAGAAAAACTTTTGTAATTGTCCAATCTGCATTTCTAAAATAAGAAGAAAAAGAAACATTTTATGACGAGCACTATTTGGCAAGGAAAAATTTAATTGTACTCAATGTAGAATGATGGAAAAAGGAGAAGAATGAATTGTAGAAATAGATCAGAAGTTCATGAATCAAAAATTTACCCTGATACCAAGTATGAAAAGTGAGAAAAACTATATTTTGTAATTTGTAATTGTAAATCCAATGATTAGTATTCTATTGACTTAATTAATAATCGTGAATAATGTGCTTAATTTTACGATAATTTTATTGTTATGACTGAAGATCAAATAAATATTATCATGTTTTCATATAGCTTTGCCTTATATTATTGATATTTCCCTTGTAAATATCTGACAAATTATTATTAAATTTATGACATGGGTTAAAAACCCACACTGTTTTGAAATAATTCAATTTTTTATATAGAGTTGGCCATCTGTTGAATATCTTGTGTACTTGACATGACTTGTGTTGTATAGTGTAGCAGACGTGAGCAGGTTATGTTTACAGTGCCGTGTGTGTGTATTGCGTGCACACGTGAGAATCGATAAAAATGAAATTAAAAATGTCGAAACCTTTTAACGCAAAATTAGTTAGAGAAATGATTCTTAAAGAAGATAAATTCATTTCGGATGTTTTCTCAAAAATGCCTTTACCTATGAATGAACTTGGTAAGTATTATCATCTTCGATTCTAACCTTGAAATTTGCAGAAATAACATTTTGAATTCTACTTGCAGTTGCTCAAAATGGACACGAGGAATATGAAAAAGAGTATTTCAGTCGGAAAAAAGGTTTGTAGTCTTGGGCACAATAAAATTTCTATTTTTTCATTCTCCAATAACTTGCAACATGATTTCTGTTCAGAAAAAAAATTCACTGTTTCCGGAGAAAAGCCTAAACGAGCACAAACTTTTGAAGAGCTCCATGAAAAATTCAATGAACTTAAAGGGAAAAAACTAAATTACAAAGATAGACTTATTAGGAAAGGTTTGAAAAATAGAATCCAGAAGAAAACCAAAAAAGAAGAAAGGTTGATGCAAAAAAAATTAGCAAGAACTGAAAGAGCAGCTGCTGAAGCTCCAAAAATTAAAGAAGAAGCTGATGCACCAAAACCCACTAAACAAAAACCCATATTCAATTCCAAAGGTAATATGGTATTCAGCAAATTTGATTTCTCTGAAGTAGGAACTAAACGAAAAGCTTCAAAAGTTGAAAATGATCCAAAAAAAATTTTACAACAACTTGAGGATAAGAAAAAAAAGTTGAAAGAACTTGAACAAGCAGGAGAAAAAGAAAAAGCTCAAGAATTCAAAGAAAAAGATGCATGGAGATCAGTCCTAGCAAAAGCTACTGGAGAAAAGGTACGTAGTCATTTAAAAATATTCTAACCTGATATACCATAAGTCACATAATAATTTATGTGTATATTATAGGTGAAAGATGATCCTGAGTTGTTGAAACGAACAATTAAACGTGAAGAGCAGAAGAAAAAACTTAGTCACAAGAAGTGGGATGCTCGAAAAGAAAAAACACAAAAGGGTCTTCAAGAGAGACAACAGAAGAGATCAGAAAATATAATGAAGAGAAAGAAAGACGTAAAAACAAATAAAATGAAAAAAGCAGCCAAAAAAGGACGAATAATTCCAGGTTTTTAGTATAAATATAGGCTATATCAATTAGGATATCTATCAATCACTGTCTAAGCTTACTGTTGATAGCAAAAATGTATTCACTATCAGAATCTTGAAGATGAAACCATCCTTTTTTTATTGAACTTTCTAATCCGTCAAGATATATCAATTAAAAACTTTAAATTGAATACAGTTATTGTTTGAGAAAAACCAGATACACACTTTTGTAAATACATGATTTACATATTGTACAACGCACAGTATCTTAAAACTATTAGTTAATAATACATTGTACAAATTATCATAAACGTTTATCTATCGAAAAATGATCTACATTTTATAGTACATACACAAAATAAAAATGTATATTCTTCCAACTATTCATACTGTCAATAGTTCGAAGATATTTTGGTATTGAAATATTACCATTCTAACTTAAATTAAAATCTATGAAATAATCTTATGCAATATGTATAAATTGTTACAATTTTTAAAATTCATTTGACTTGAATTACATGTTTTATCTTAGCAGTAAATTGTAACTGTTTATATACTTGTTAAGTAATGTGAAAGTATAAATTTAAAAAAAGTTTTAAAATAAATTTTCCATTTTTAAAACTTTGTTGACATTTTTACTGAATAAAATTGATTGGTTTTCTTTGATAAGTGGTCGTCGGTCTCTTTATCACGCTCGCATAAGAAGTCAACTGAGAATAAAGTCAACTGAATGCGGATGTCGACTCTACGGGCAAAAACACGACAAAAACCTATGTATTGTTTTTTTGTCAGAGTTCAATTTGTTAGTCTAAAACAGGAACAGTTCAGTTTCAGTTTTGCAAAATTACGTCATTTTGGATTATTTGTTTAAATAATTTGTTATAAACAATTATAATCGACAAAAGAAAAAACACGGGTATTTTATTTTTTGGTTATGCAAAGGATGGCATAGTTCGTTTCTTGATATCTCTGCCAGATTTTGCATGGTATTTGGCATGGTCAATGCCCTCTTCCCAGAGTACGATTGTTTATCCTCATTTTACACTAACAAATTGAACTCTGACAAAAAAACGTTACATAGGTTTTTGTCGTGTTTTTGCCCGTGGAATCGATATCCGCATTCAGTTTTGCAAAATTACGAAATTTTGGGTTATTTGTTTAAATAATTTGTTATAAACAATTGTAATCGACAAAAGAAAAAACACGGGTATTTTTTTTTTCGGTTATGCAAAGGATGGCATAGTTCGTTTCTCGATATCTCTGCCAGGTTTTGCTTGTATTTTTTATTAACTACCTACTCAAGTTAAGCTTTCATTCCATGTATTTTTTTACGTTAGGAAATTCTGGGGTGTGCACCATGTATCTTTCTCACGAAAGAAACTCACACGACACGAACGTATATCGTGCCTTAAATTTAACTTTGTTCCATATAAAGAAATTGTTTATCGATGATCTGTTGGAATTGGCGGTGGTTCGGAGCTATCAGCGCATGCGCTGGTAGATGCATCGGCCATCGGCAGCCGATGCCGGATCTGAAATCCCCACTTCGTTGAAAAAACTAATTTCTCTGCCCATTTATCATTGTCTTCAAATTTCACCTAAGGTCCAGAGAGGTTCATGGTAGCCCGATACATGCCCTAGTAGGTATAATCGAATTTATGGAGACAAAAAAGGGCAATGGATCGGGTGTTGCGCTTTTTTGTCGCTGCACCTATTTGAATCTTCCCAATCACCTATTTGAAAAGTCCAAGACGAACTTACCGCATCCCGCGTGGAGATCCATTTTTCGCAGCGGAATGTATATAATTGTTTGGGTGCTTCTGCCTATTTACGTTTGACGGCGCCGTTCGAAGCTGTCATTCTGTCGTATATAACCACATTTTAAAAATGGAGTATGCGGAGCGCGCGAGTTTCAAACTCTCCGGTTTGAGCAGAGCAGCGCACTAAAGGCATATGGACTGACATAAAATCAGAAATCATTTGTGGAGGTGTCAGAATTGCAAAAAAAATGAACGTGTATTCCGCTGATAAGACAGAAATAAATTGTAGAGCCAGGGTAAAAATTAAACATCACATATATATCTTCTTGTTTCTTCATGAGATACGAAGTATTTATAATCCCTTTATCTTTGAATTTTTTTATACGGCTATTAGTATTGATGCAAGTTATTTTTGAATAAGCATCCCCCCTCCCCTCCTCGATGATAAGTGCCCAAAATCGTCATAAGATAATTGAGATACTGCATGAGAATATAAGAAGTGCATCAGAACGCGAGAAAAAATGTAGCAACAAATTGATTAGGATACATTCCTGCCGTTTGAATTGCTCAACAAAATTATTCAGGATGCTATCCAAGTAAGTGTACGCAGCACACACACAAAGACACATGCACATAGATACGTACTACTATATACGGGAATACAAAAAACTGAACTATCAACAAGGAAAACGGCCCGGTCGAAGTGTGTTTCTGCCAATGTCCAAGAAGAAGATACGAATGATTAATTTTGTTTTTGAGTGGTCCGGAAGATCGTCTTTCATTGGACTCCCAGACACTTCCTCGGCGATTCGGCGATACGGTGTCTCCCGCGAAGCGCAAAAACCATTAGCGGAAAGGTTACGTGCGATATGTCGAAAAACAAACTAGTTGTTACACATATATCGCGAAACTTTATTGATAGACGGTTAAAAACATCTGGACACGCAATGTCAGTAGTTGCGAGTATGCGGATACATTATACAAATATAATATACATATAGGAGCAATATAGCGCTGTGTATATGATATGGGCTCCATATGGGAGCTGGGCGACGAGCGCCGGGCCGGCTCGATACCCCATTGCAGCTGTCACGATCAGTGCGTGCGGCTGCGGGCTACTCCGGGGGCCTTAGGGGGACTGGTGGCAGCTTCAATCGAGCGCGTCCTCGTCAATGGAGGCCACCGGTCCACGCCTCCGTCGCGAGCACAGCCGACTCTGAATCGGCGTTCATCTTCTTGAAATTGTGCACTGAGTATTTGTTGTACAGGCCCCAGATGCTGTTCATTAGCTTGCTGTTGTATTTCAGCGGCGTTAACTCCCGTCCTGCAATTTCATTGTATTTTAATATTGTCCCTCGTGTGTGTGTGTGTGTGTGTTGTGTGTGTGTGTGTGTGTGTGTGTGTGTGCGCGCGTGTGTGTGTGTGTGTGTGTGTGTGTGTGTGTGTGTGTGTGTGTGTGTGTGTGTGTGTGTGTGTGTGTGTGTGTGTGTGTGTGTGTGTGTGTGTGTGTGTGTGTGTGTGTGTGTGTGTGTGTATACATAATGACTATGGACTATGGGGCTAATTTCGTATCATGCAACACTATGCAATTGTGCAATAACAAGGTATATTATAGGAAAATAAACTTTGAAAATAAACATGAAAAGTAACACTGAAAACTACATACTAAAAGAAGCAAAAAATAAAGGGTCTTACTACTTTCAACACTATCACAAAAAAAAGACAAAACCGTGGTTTATTGGGAAAAATATACCTAGAGACTTGATAGTCATGATCAACCGTCTTCGCTCAGATCATTACAATTTAGCTTATTCATTAGCCAGAGTGAAAATAATACAAGACGCAACATGCCCATGCAACGAAAGTATCCAAGACATAGATCATCTGTTATGGCAATGCTCATTGTTTGAGGAACAGAGAAGAAAGCTTATGAGTAGCATTAAACAGAAGGTTCAGCTACCTACAAAAACTAGTTTGTTCCTGGCTGAGCCAAACATTGATATATGTAAACAAATATTATTATTTCTAAAAAGTTGTGATATCAGGATATAAGATAAGATACAGATCTGTATAATGTACGCTATATAAATCATATGATTTAATAAAGCTTTATATAATAAAAAAAAAAAAAAAAAAAAACTTTGATCAGATATTTATGCAGTGATATTATTTCCTATGCACTCAGCGTGATTATTACACTTGTTTTTCGACGGAAATCTATATGACGTTTCGTTATAGTACATTATGCAACTACTTAGTGCGTGAAATTTCAAAGACGCGTGTGGACGCGTCCACAAATGCAAGCAAAACCAGTAACGAGTGTTACACTTTCACACGAGTGATAAAATAGTCTTAACATTGAGACATTTAACCTTTGACATTGAGTAACAAATTAGAATAGAACTGTTGAAATCGACGAAATCTACAGAGGAAATAAGTTTCCCTCTGATGTATATTCTGTACGACGGTCCATACACGAATAACATACGTTTATAACTTTTCCTATGTCAATTTCAAAGAATATAACCCAAAGCACAATGTTAAACATTTATTCACTGTCATTGTGTTTTTCGAAAAAAGTCAAATTTGGTACGATAGGCCAACTGATAAGCTAACGAGACTTTAAGCTAACAAATTTCCATTGGATAAAATGTCCTAGATTATTCATTAAGCTTGGACTATTTAGATTACTCACTGAAGCTTCTTAAACTACGCGAATCATTTGAACTATTTGAACTTCACAGCTTGGTTGATAATTTTTTACCAGATACAGAGCGCGGAGTCACTCGTCAGTTTCTTCTGATAGCTATTTGGGTGTTACTGCGCTATTGTCACGTACTCCAATGCAATCACAACGTTATCCGCTGTTTGACTACTTTTTATAGACATAACGAGTTTTTGGGTTTAAATTTCATTTCTTTACAAAGAGGAATATTCTAACAACAATTTAACGAGTTCTAGAGTAAATACTTGGAGTACTTTGAGTTTCTCGACAACGAATCGGTATATGTATTATTCAATCGTGAATGCATAATAACAGTCGTAGATTCCGGAAAAACATATAAGGTAACTGTACCCAATTTGGCACTGTACCCAATTTGGCACAATCGTCAGATTTCGTATTTCCGGTGCTCTCTGAGCATCAGTCGCTCTTGGGTTATGTTGGGGGAATTAAAAGAAAATTTTCGGTATCTTCCCCGTCCATTTAGCCCTTAAAACCACTCTCCTACAACACTTTGAACTTTCACTTACTGATTTTTTCACCATTTTCTTATTTCACTTTTCACACTCAACCTCAAAAATCAGGTGTCAATAATTTTTATCTCTCAAAGTGTCATTACTCTTTTTTGTGTAAAAACATCTCAGCTTTCGATTGGTCTCATCAGTTTTCCTAAAATTATTTTTTATCCTACTCAAATTGCTGTTTTTCGCATCAAAAAAAAGTGAACCCAATGTGCCCCTCTGCGCGTTTTTAAATGGGAAGACTGAGTGAAATCATTGAATATTTGTATAGACATATTACGATGATTTAGACGCGTATTTTTGAGTTGTATGTTAAAAATTTTGTATAAATATCACTGGGAACATGATTGAGAGTTTATTTCAATGCCAATTGGATCGTCCCTGTAGACCTATATAGGCTGTATCAAACGATTAAGAAATTGTGCCAAATTGAGTACACGTTTTGTGCATTTAGCCTTTTTGCGTTTTTTTTTAAATTGCGATTTTCGATAGGTTAAAGTAGTCGAATGATGATTATGAAGATGGTTTCTAATAGGTATTGAGCTAAGCTTTGAGATGCCGTTCACAGAATTTTAAAATTCGAAGTCTATCATAGTCTAATTCGCGAAAAATCCTTAGGGGGGGGGGCACATTGGGTACAGTTACCTTATACATAGAAAGTATCTGCAGTAGAACGCAATACTATTTACAATATTCTCGGCTGCAGACGAACGTTTGTCCTCGGAATCCTGAAACCAGGTCATCAGATTGATGAAAAGGTCAAGGTACCTTTGTAAACATACAGAACATACTGGCACATCTCACGCGTCCGCCCCGCGAGTTACATTGAACATACGATTACAACAAACTTCAACTTCAGAGTATGTAGAAAAGAGAATACCCATCGCGTCGATTACGCGTGTATCGTCTATCGGAAGGTCTTTGTCTCGGAGCATAATAAGAATGCCAGCCGCCGCGTGTTGGCAGTTTATTTTTCGGCACACTATCTGTACATGCATAGTTGCTCGGGAATATACAGCTCTCGGTCACGGATATACATATATACTTTTGTATATATATTTCTGGACTCAGACAGATAGAGAGAGGACAAGACTCGCTAGATAACAGCGCATCGGACAGCGCAATAAAATGATAAATACCTTCTTGCAGGACGTTGAAGCTCTTATTGTCCCTCTTTTCCCTCTCCTCCTCGCGATAGTCGGCCTTGTCGTGCAGGCCCTCGTAGTTCTTACGAACCTGCAGTACCGCGAACGCCCCCTGGGGTATGGCAGCCATTCTGTTGCATTCTGCAAAACACGCGTCGGACAATAATCAGTGTTTTTCGGATTTAAAATCGACGAGCGCCTCGCGCGCGCGACATATGTATATACTGACCACGGCAAGCCGCCTCGAAAAGTACTCGGTCCAGCTGACCCCTGGCGCGGCGTGCGGCACTCGTTAGCTGATGCGGCTTCACCTCGTCGCTGCTCGAGCGGCCTTCCAACCTCATGCAGACACCTGGTTTACCCTTGCGAGCGAAAATCTCCCTGGCCTCGTAGGTGGAAATTCCCGGGGCGTGCAGCGCTCCTGGGTTTGTGCGGGGCGACGAAAAAAACAAACACCACTGGTGCGCGCGCGCGCACTTAGTCGACGCAAAGTCGCACGTTCGTATAGATGTATATATGTAACTGGGCAACTGCTGGGCACACACGCACTATGTGTTTGTAGCTGCAGCGACGGTTGATCTGTACGTTTTCTCGATTCACCAAAAGTCGATCTGTATATTAGCTATGGCTGTTCCCATGTGCGACTACGCGCGAACCCGATCGCTGTGACCTATACACGAGATATTCGGGCGATTTATGCGTGCGCGCGTGTTTATACGTGCCGGAGAAAAGACAATGAGCAGCTGGAGCGCACTGAGAGGAGCCGAGGGGTAGTCGAGCGATTTATAAACTCATCTCTCGTCTATTTATCGTGGCGGATATCTCTCGCTCGGCCGCGGCGCTATCTCGAGCCTATTGCTCGCTTTCTTCGAGCGCGCCACACTTCAACTCGTGTGTACACAAACATATACACACACAGCCGCTCATCTCGGCTGCTCCGCTTTTCTCGCTCGCCACGCACTATATATATACACACGCGACGGCCAGCAGCTGATAAGAGAGCCGCCTTTTGCCCCTGATGGCGGCTCCACGGGGAGTCGCGATAATCGGCAATGTGTTGTTTTGACATTTTTCCTCCGGCGGATTTTTTATCGCGCGCGCGTTTTCGTAAGTGTCGAGAGCGAGACGATCGGCGTGACTCGTATGCTCTTGCCCCGGCTCGATTTCATGCACTGCGCGCGCACGACGGCTCTCGTCGCGTGTGTAGGCGAGTGCCGCGCGATTATACCGGCTTGTTTTTTTCGATTCAAATTATAAATAAAACTATGACGTTCCGACGGTCACGAAATTTTTTCGTTGGATCGTGTCGGGTGGAAGATACACACGTGGTGTCGAGTTATTATTCGTATGTGCGATATTCAGCCGGGCGAAGACGATGCGTTACGAGGGGAGTTTTTGCGGTACTCGTTATGTAATTACAGCTATTACCCACTTCTCTACGGCGTATATGCGCTGCATCATGGAAACTACATTCTTTTTCAATCGCGTATTTGCTTCCAACGTGGTCGCGATGGCTAATGCTAATGCTTTCAGTTGATGAGTCTACAGGATGTGTCGGCTACTTCACTTACTCATTCAACGACTGGATCTTCATTCATTTATTTATTTACGATCGACATATATATTTTTCAAGGGCAATGAGTGATAGCTCAAATTAAACATTTTTCGAATTGAGTAATGAAATAGTTTGAAAACATTTCGAGAATAATCTTCAGTTTTAGTTGTGATAATTGTTTGTATACCGTGTAACTAAACAAAATAATTTATATTTTTAAAATGGCCGCATTAAAATGATCGAAATTTCAATGATTTCCATATCTCATCATTATCCTGAAGATGCTCTTGTTTAATTCATTCATGTATCTTTTCATGTTTTCTTCACAAAGTCAAATGATACATTTTTTTCATCTCAATGATATACAAACTCTAATTTTTTCATATGTCCAGTCTTGTTAAAAAATCTCGGTGCCTCTTTACCCACCACACATATGATAATGCAAAGCCAAAATTGAAGTATACTTTCATTTAGAACGAATACTTCATCAAATTCTTATCCTACCCTGAATTGAAAAGCTTTACTGCTCCATTCCCGGAATTCATAGAGCTATGAAATAACTTCGAAGAAGAATTAATAACGCTAAAAGCTTTGAATATTTGTTGCCCGACGAAAATAATATTTGCAAGTGGATCACGATTTCATCATTTGTCAATGAATTTGTACGAAATAATTAATGACTCACAACTTGAACAGTTTCCACACATATATAGCGAATGAATCGATTGAGCTTTTATCATATAGATAAAACAAGTTATCAGATCTTTATGAAACGTCACTTTGTGTCGGTGTTCGTCAGTTTGAAAATACCGAGTTAACAGATGACATTTTTACTGGAGGCAGGATTTCTCTTGAAAAAATTGCATACTATGAATAAATTGGTGATAGTGAGTTTTTTTATTTGTACTTTTTTGGCGGTAGTGACGTCGCAAGGCAGTGATGAATTTTCAAAGGTTTGAAATTCCATTGTAAACATGAAAAAGTATTAATTAAAGGCGAAAAATGACAAAGTGAAATAAACAACGTTTTCCAGTTTGAGGATCCTAAGCTACTGAACGTTTTGAGAGTGTATAACAATGTCCAAAAAGGCTCGTCTACGAACGATATACCTGTCAACGTTATTGATCCACCTCCACGATGTAAAAAGTGTTACAAACTTGACTCGCAAGGTCGTTGTCGCAGAATTATCGACTGTCAAGAATGACGGTAATACAAGTAATTTATCGAATACGTTTTCCAATGGTTAAACATATTTAATATGTTCCAGAATGCAATTGAAACGAATGTGACGTCCAGTAGCCGACTCATTTTGAACTGAATATTTCTATACCAATCATGACTTGTATTGAAGTCATTCTGTAGTGTACTGAAGTTGAGGGAAATAAAAGTTATGACGCAATTCTACATTTTACTGATGTCAAGTATGTGTTTTTATTAGTTTGGTATTTGAGTTCACTCCGATTCCGTAAAAACCTCATGTCTATAACTTGAGCATATTCTAGAAAAAATCTGGTACAATGGTAGCACTACCTAGATATACCTGTAGTCACTGTATTTCCTGGGTCTTCAGCGGCTTTATAGATCTGAAAGCGTCCTCAGTTCCATCGAATAATTATTTGCTGAAAAACGACAACGTATAAATCATCGAAAATGTAGTGAACGAAAAAAAAACGATTATACTTGTTCGTATCGCATTCATATCATATCTCGATATCGAGATCATACGGGCTACAATATCGATTGATATTAATCAAAATAGATAAGAAATCGATGTTGAATTCGATCGTATGAATACAATCGTACTTACTAGAGTCGAGAGTTATATCCAGCAACGATAGCGTAAACATGCTTCATTCGGATTTCCATCATAGAGCCGAGCTGACTGGTTGAAATCGGCGATTGAAAATTGTTTAAAAATGAAGTTACTGGTGCTAATCGCATTTTTTCCCGTGGTATGTGGGGTAATCGCAGGTCAGAAATCCAAGGAATTACCCAACATTCATAAGTCCCCAGTGGAACTCATCGAAGAACGGGAGAGAATATCTGCAGAATTATGCGTTACGATAATTACCGGGGTACTTATTATTTTATTTTGAACAGTTTACGTCTTCCATCATTATTTGAACAATTGATTGAAAATAGTATACAGGTGATACAGCATTTTTCTCATTGTTCTATGCCAGTATTGAGAGAATGTTTCATTTCCAGTACGAATCGTCAGATGCAAAAATGGATAAAAGGGTAAATGGGGATGATGTAAGCGATCGGCACATCATAGATCCTCCACCACGTCCAAAATGTAAGCGATGTTACAGACCTGACGCTCGAGGAAAGTGTCGGAAAATTTGGAATTGTCAGTCGTAGGAAGGTCACTCAAAAAATGTATTCCTATGCGACGCATTTATTTTGTTTCCTCAACCGTGTGATGTTATTAACAATGATGTTCTAGCTAATAAAGCCAATGGATCGCTTAAATATCTATGCTTATTTACGATATTTAAATACTGTAAATCCAGTAAGTACTACCTTCACTACCACTTATAGAAGAAAAAAGAATCTTTTTTGTTTTCAATCAAGAAGTATATGTGACGTTGACGTCTAGTATGCCGCGATGCTACTAAACAGTGCTTTGAATTTTTCATCTTTTCTTTGGATGTATGTACATACATACGTAATTTTCAAAATCCGCAAGAGTATAATATCATGTCTCGATCAACCATTCAAATTAACATTTGTATACATAGCGTAAAAAATAAGAATCATACAATGTTTCTTTTCACAAATCGATATTAAGAGTGCACGTTAGCTATGAGTTAAAAAAACCGCTGCCAAGTGCCTTAGCAGTATGCTTTCTAAAAGAGGCTTCAACATCACCCACAAACGCGTCTCAAACCTGTATTTTCACCATTCCACTAGCGTAGATACTATCATTTATTTTTCAAAGATTACAAAAAAATTATTTAATCAGTTCAATTCGTATTTTGTGACTGTATAAAGTGTCGTTCTTTTTCAATTGACCCAACTTTGTCGCGAGGGTTGATGTCTGCCCGGGCTCTCTTATTATTTGATCAAATGCAACAAAGCAAACGGTTCTAGGTTCTACACGATGCGAGACATTTGGACCTGCACAATTTTTCGATCAATTCATCTTGTGACTGTCATACGGTTTAATGGTGGTCAAAATCGATCCGGTCCGTATTTAGCACACTTGAAGACTCATTTTGATCATTTTCGAGGGCAAAAGACACCAAATTTTTCCAATTGTCTCTATAGCACGTTGAAAATACTGGAAACGAAACTTACATGAATTTTTTTCCCCCTTAGCAACGGTTGCTAGGGCGGTAAACAACGGTTGCTAAGGAGCTAATTGGGAAGATTTTGTGTCCTTTGCCGTCGAAAATGATGGAAATGGGTCATAAATTAATGATTTCCAACCTTCGTTACTGTTGCTAGGGAGGTAAACAACCGTTGCTATGGAGCAAATACAACAATTCAGTGTCCTTGGCCATCGAGTGTGACTTAAAACTGATTTTCCGGCTTGCCCCAATGAGCACTCATAAGGATTTGTGAGAAAACACGTTAGAAACGGTTGCTAAGGAAATAACCAACGGATTTTGCTGAAAATTATACTCGCCCGAGATTTTACCGCGATTAACCTGTGTGCAAAATTTCAAGACGATCGGATCATTCCTTCGGGAGTTATCGTGGACGAAAGAAACGAAAAAAAACCGCTGCCAAGTGCCTCAGCAGTATGCTTTCTCAAAGTATTGCAATTGAACCTCAACTTGCATTAATCACCACTCTTTGAGAAAGCAAAATGAACCTCTAACTCATTTTCTCCACTCTATAGTAACGGTTGCTATGGTAAATATCCGAGCTTCGGTGTTCTTACTTCTTAGTCGTCAACAGTTCCGAAAATAGACCTCTAACAGACTTTTCCCACTCCATAGTAACGGTTGCTAAGGACGTAAACAATGGTTGCTATGGTAAATGTCGGAGCTTCGATGTTCTTACTTCTTAGTCACCAATAGTTCCAAAAATGGACTTCAAACTGACTTTTCCCACTCCATAGTAACGGTTGCTAAGGACGTAAACAACGGCTGCTATGGTAAATGTCGGAGCTTCGACGTTATTACTTCTTAGTCATCAATAGTTCCGAAAATGGACCTCCAACTGACTTTTCACACTCCATAGTAACGGTTGCTAAGGACGTAAACAACGGTTGCTATGGTAAATGTCGGAGCTTCGATGTTCTTACTTCTTAGTCATCAACAGTTCCAAAAATGAACCTCCAACTGACTTTTCCCATTCCCTAGTTACGGTTGCAACCGATATAAACACCGGTTGTTAGAGACATCAACAATGGTTTATACGGGAAAGGTCTCTTTGATTGTTATAGAATCCCATAAATATACAAACCCAAATGATCATTTATCATGAATTATATGGGAACTTATCGAAAACACGCTAGCAACGGTTGCCATGGAATCAAACAACGGATGTTGCTGAAGACCGAACTCGGTTCACATCTGCCGGTGACCGACCTGTGTGCAAAATTTCAGGACGATCGGACCATTCCTTCGAAAATTAACGTACGACAAAAAAAAAGTCAGTCTGAAGCTGAATTTTGTATCTCCATAGCAACGGTTGCTAGGAGAATAAACAATGGTTGTTCCAAAATGAATGTCTTATCGATTCTCATCGATCGTCGTCGAAAGAATTGGAGACCCATCGTGCATTGATGATGATTTTCGGAGCTTTTATCAAAAACACGTTAGCAACGGTTGCTAGAGAAATAAACAACGGAATTGGCTGAAAATTGAACTCGACCGAGATTTTGCGGCGACTAACCTGTGTGCAAAATTTCAGGACGATCGGACAATTCCTTCGAGAGTTATCGTACGACAAAAAAAAGTGCGCGTACGTACGTACGTACGTACATACATACAGACATTTTCGGATTTCCATGTTTTTCGACCCGTAGATTACGAAAATCGAGGTCCCGAAGTCCGATTCGGTGGGTCGATTTTTACCCCGTTACAAAGCTTTCTCTTTGAGAAAAGGGATATAAACAACGGTTGCTAAAGACATCAACAATGGTTTCTACGGGAAATCTCTCTTTGTCTCTTTGATTCTTATAGAATCCCATAAATATACGAACCCAAATGATCATTAACATGAATTATATGGGAACTTATTAAAAACACGATAGCAACGGTTGCCATGGAAATAAACAACGGATGCTGCTAAACACGTTTACATCTTTCGGAGACCGACCTGTGTGCAAAATTTCAGGACGATCGGACTATTCCTTCCAAAGTCATCGTACGACAAAAAAAAGTCAGTCTGAAGCTGAATTTTGTATCTCCATAGCAACGGTTGCTAAGAGAATAAACAATGGTTGTTCCAAAATGAATGTCTTATCGATTCTCATCGATCATCAAAAAAAAATTGGAGACCCATCGTGCATTGATGATGATTTTTGGAGCTTTTATCAAAAAAACACGTTAGCAACGGTTGCTAGAGAAATAAACAACGAAATTGGCTGAAAATTGAACTCGACCGAGATTTTGCGGCGACTAACCTGTGTGCAAAATTTCAGGACGATCGGACAGTTCCTTCGAGAGTTATCGTACGACAAAAAAAAGTGCACGTACGTACATACGTACATACATACAGACATTTTCGGATTTCCATGTTTTTCGACCCGTAGATTACGAAAATCGAGGTCCCGAGGTCCGATTCGGTGGGTCGATTTTTACCCCGTTACAAAGCTTTCTCTTTGAGAAAGCAAAAGTCAGTCTGTAGCTGAATTTTGTATCTCCATAGCAACGGTTGCTAGGAGAATAAACAATGGTTGGTCCAAAATGAATGTCTTATCGATTCTCATCGATCGTCGCAAGAATTGGAGACCCATCGTGCATTGATGATGATTTTTGGAGCTTTTATCAAAAACACGTTAGCAACGGTTGCTAGAGAAATAAACAACGGAATTGGCTGAAAATTGAACTCGACCGAGATTTTGTGGCGACTAACCTGTGTGCAAAGTTTCAGGACGATCGGACAATTCCTTCGAGAGTTATCGTACGACAAAAAAAAGTGCACGTACGTACATACATACAGACATTTTCGGATTTCCATGTTTTTCGACCCGTAGATTACGAAAATCGAGGTCCCGAAGTCCGATTCGGTGGGTCGATTTTTACCCCGTTACAAAGCTTTCTCTTTGAGAAAGCAATAACCAACGGATTTGGCTGAAAATTGAACTCGGCCGAGATTTTGCCGCGACTAACCTGTGTGCAAAATTTCAAGACGATCGGACCATTCCTTCGAGGGTTATCGTGGACGAAAAACAAACGGGACGCACACACACACACACATACAGACACTTTTGGATTTCCATGTTTTTCGACCCGTAGATCACGAAAATTGAGGTCCCGAGGTCTGATTCGGTGGGTCGATTTTTGCCCCATTACAAAGCTTTCTCTTGGAGAAAGCAAATAATTGAAAAACGATTTATCATTTTGATATTATTTATCCATTGTTTCAATGTAAGACTTTGACTTCAAATAAACTCATTGTACCGATATTATATATATGTGCGTATTAACGCAATGTTTGATAGCTATTCGATATACTAAAATTCAACAGTTTATGAGCTTTAATCTAAATTATTTGTTTTAAATACACCCATTACACCATCAATGTACTGATGCGAGATAATATTCACGTATTATATATAATCGATCAAACGTAACCTCAGCAAGTTACTGCAATACATGCAATAGGGTTGACGAATTTTTCACAACACCTAGTTTTTGCTTTCTCAAAGAGAAAGCTTTGTAACGGGGTAAAAATCGACCCACCGAATCGGACTTCGGGACCTCGATTTTCGTAATCTACGGGTCGAAAAACATGGAAATCCGAAAATGTCTGTATGTATGTACGTACGTACGTACGTACGTACGTACGTGCACTTTTTTTTGTCGTACGATAACTCTCGAAGGAATTGTCCGATCGTCCTGAAACTTTGCACACAGGTTAGTCGCCACAAAATCTCGGTCGAGTTCAATTTTCAGCCAATTCCGTTGTTTATTTCTCTAGCAACCGTTGCTAACGTGTTTTTGATAAAAGCTCCAAAAATCATCATCAATGCACGATGGGTCTCCAATTCTTGCGACGATCGATGAGAATCGATAAGACATTCATTTTGGAACAACCATTGTTTATTCTCCTAGCAACCGTTGCTATGGAGATACAAAATTCAGCTTCAGACTGACTTTTTTTTGTCGTACGATAATTTTCGAAAGAATAGTCCGATCGTCCTGAAATTTTGCACACAGGTTAGTCACCGCAAAATCTCGGTCGAGTTCAATTTTCAGCCAATTCCGTTGTTTATTTCTCTAGCAACCGTTGCTAACGTGTTTTTGATAAAAGCTCCGAAAATCATCATCAATGCACGATGGGTCTCCAATTCTTTCGACGACGATCGATGAGAATCGATAAGACATTCATTTTGGAACAACCATTGTTTATTCTCCTAGCAACCGTTGCTATGGAGATACAAAATTCAGCTTCAGACTGACTTTTTTTTGTCGTACGATAATTTTCGAAAGAATAGTCCGATCGTCCTGAAATTTTGCACACAGGTTAGTCACCGCAAAATCTCGGTCGAGTTCAATTTTCAGCCAATTCCGTTGTTTATTTCTCTAGCAACCGTTGCTAACGTGTTTTTGATAAAAGCTCCGAAAAATCATCATCAATGCACGATGGGTCTCCAATTCTTTCGACGACGATCGATGAGAATCGATAAGACATTCATTTTGGAACAACCATTGTTTATTCTCCTAGCAACCGTTGCTATGGAGATACAAAATTCAGCTTCAGACTGACTTTTTTTTTGTCGTACGTTAATTTTCGAAGGAATGGTCCGATCGTCCTGAAATTTTGCACACAGGTCGGTCACCGGCAGATGTGAACCGAGTTCGGTCTTCAGCAACATCCGTTGTTTGATTCCATGGCAACCGTTGCTAGCGTGTTTTCGATAAGTTCCCATATAATTCATGATAAATGATCATTTGGGTTTGTATATTTATGGGATTCTATAACAATCAAAGAGACCTTTCCCGTATAAACCATTGTTGATGTCTCTACAACCGGTGTTTATATCGGTTGCAACCGTAACTAGGGAATGGGAAAAGTCAGTTGGAGGTTCATTTTTGGAACTGTTGATGACTAAGAAGTAAGAACATCGAAGCTCCGACATTTACCATAGCAACCGTTGTTTACGTCCTTAGCAACCGTTACTATGGAGTGTGAAAAGTCAGTTGGAGGTCCATTTTCGGAACTATTGATGACTAAGAAGTAATAACGTCGAAGCTCCGACATTTACCATAGCAGCCGTTGTTTACGTCCTTAGCAACCGTTACTATGGAGTGGGAAAAGTCAGTTTGAAGTCCATTTTTGAAACTGTTGGTGACTAAGAAGTAAGAACATCGAAGCTCCGACATTTACCATAGCAACCGTTGTTTACGTCCTTAGCAACCGTTACTATGGAGTGGGAAAAGTCAGTTGGAGGTCCATTTTCGGAACTGTTGATGACTAAGAAGTAATAACGTCGAAGCTCCGACATTTACCATAGCAACCATTGTTTATATCTCTTGCAACCGTAACTAGGGAATGGGAAAAGTCAGTTTGAAGTCCATTTTTGAAACTGTTGGTGACTAAAAAGTAAGAACATCGAAGCTCCGACATTTACCATAGCAACCGTTGTTTACGTCCTTAGCAACCGTTACTA
Organism: Aphelinus atriplicis; assembly: GCA_020882685.1. Classification (NCBI taxonomy): domain Eukaryota; kingdom Metazoa; phylum Arthropoda; class Insecta; order Hymenoptera; family Aphelinidae; genus Aphelinus; species Aphelinus atriplicis. The sequence goes on from CM037073.1 coordinate 3,471,830, forward strand.
TGGAGTGGGAAAAGTCAGTTGGAGGTCCATTTTCGGAACTGTTGATGACTAAGAAGTAATAACGTCGAAGCTCCGACATTTACCATAGCAACCGTTGTTTACGTCCTTAGCAACCGTTACTATGGAGTGGGAAAAGTCAGTTAGAGGTCCATTTTCGGAACTGTTGACGACTAAGAAGTAAGAACACCGAAGCTCGGATATTTACCATAGCAACCGTTACTATGGAGTGGAGGAAATAAGTTAAAGGTTCATTTTGCTTTCTCAAAGAGTGGTGATTAATGCAAATTGAGGTTCAATTGCAATACTTTGAGAAAGCATACTGCTGAGGCACTTGGCAGCGGTTTTTTCATGTAAAATGCATGAAGAATCAGAAAATAATTAGGTCGTATTTTATTATTTTTGTTTAATGTTATTTTTCTGGAAGATATGACCGTTGAAAGATTCGGCGTTTTCGGTAGGTATAGATATACTTCAAATGCAAATGACGTCATATCGTTACTAACGACACGAATTTCATCTCCTCATATTAGCTCGAATTTTGATTGGATCGAAAAACAAAAAAATACGACCTAATTAATTTTGCACGTTTTTGCTTTCTCAAAGAGAAAGCTTTGTAACGGGGTAAAAATCGACCCACCGAATCGGACTTCGGGACCTCGATTTTCGTAATCTACGGGTCGAAAAACATGGAAATCTAAAAATGTCTGTATGTATGTACGTACGTACGTATGTACATACGTGCACTTTTTTGTCGTACGATAACTCTCGAAGGAATTGTCCGATCGTCCTGAAACTTTGCACACAGGTTAGTCGCCACAAAATCTCGGTCGAGTTCAATTTTCAGCCAATTCCGTTGTTTATTTCTCTAGCAACCGTTGCTAACGTGTTTTTGATAAAAGCTCCAAAAATCATCATCAATGCACGATGGGTCTCCAATTCTTGCGACGATCGATGAGAATCGATAAGACATTCATTTTGGACCAACCATTGTTTATTCTCCTAGCAACCGTTGCTATGGAGATACAAAATTCAGCTTCAGACTGACTTTTTTTTGTCGTACGATAATTTTCGAAGGAATAGTCCGATCGTCCTGAAATTTTGGACACAGGTCGGTCTCCGGCAGATGTGAACCGAGTTCGGTGTTCAGCAACATCCGTTGTTTATTTCCATGGCAACCGTTGCTAGCGTGTTTTCGATAAGTTCCCATATAATTCATGATAAATGATCATTTGGGTTTGTATATTTATGGGATTCTATAACAATCAAAGAGACCTTTCCCGTATAAACCATTGTTGATGTCTCTAGCAACCGGTGTTTATATCCCTTGCAACTGTAACTAGGGAATGGGAAAAGTCAGTTGGAGGTCCATTTTCGAAACTGTTGATGACTAAGAAGTAATAACGTCGAAGCTCCGACATTTACCATAGCAACCGTTGTTTACGTCCTTAGCAACCGTTACTATGGAGTGGGAAAAGTCAGTTTGAAGTCCATTTTTGGAACTGTTGGTGACTAAGAAGTAAGAACATCGAAGCTCCGACATTTACCATAGCAACCATTGTTTATATCTCTTGCAACCGTAACTAGGGAATGGGAAAAGTGAGTTGGGGGTCCATTTTCGGAACTGCAGTTGATGACTAGGAAGTAAGAACATCGAAGCTCCGACATTTATGCTTATGTCCGGCAGCCCACTGCCAGAAAAGATTAGTCAAAATAGTGACCGGTAAATCTTTCGATCTTTCAATATTTACTTACAAACAAGGTTCGACTATGACAAAAAATCATGATAATATTTTAGTAAGGAGTTTCTAAGTGAATAATAATGATACGGATAGAATAAAATTTGAACACTCATTTGAGTCCGGTAGCTATAGAATTTCCACCTTGAATTCTATTCAACAATAGACTATGAGAACATTTGAAAAAACGTGAGTCAACAATGGGATACAATTTGACTGAGAACTGCACATACTCGGTCAGACATAGATAAGAATTTCAAAGAGTCATAAATGTAGCTATAGAGTAAGGAAAATTTGAAACAATGCTCTATTTACTATTTCAAAAAGTTCAATCTGTTCAATGTAATCGCTAAATATTTATTTTTCAGGCTTAGCGGACCATTTCAAATTTATTGAAAAGTGCGATTGCGAAAGAAAAAATTCATGCTCCCCGGGCTGTACTCCAACCTTTTATTTAATACCATATTTAATTATCAGGAAGGTGCTGGTTGGAATCCAGCCCGGGGAGCGTGAATTTTCTCTCTTGCAATCTCATTTTTCAATAAATTTGGAATAGTACTAGCCTAATGAATAAATATGTATAAAATGATTTATTGTTTAATTTATTGCTATCAGCTAATGAACTTATATTGTTGGGCATGGATAAGAACTCAATAATGTGTCTTTAGTAGGCATAAAATTGAAGTGGCGTAAAGTAAAAAGGGTGTAAGTTCAATATAATACTGTGGTTTTTACACAATTTCAAAACATAACAAAACATAACAAAACAACGCATTATTATAATGTGAAGTTAGAACTTTTCTTAGAAGGTTTTGAAAAGCTTGAAAATCCTGAAGACAAAGGATGTACATATTCATATTCTGCAAACTATAACGTTCGTTATCACACCCTCCATTGTTCAACATAAAACAAAGTTTTTTGTATAGAACAACAGACTGGGAATAGTAGTAATTTTTGAATGGAAATACGGGACTCAAGAATTAGATACATTTTGACAGATAAAATCTTACAGTGTATAAAAAAGCTTGCGATTTAGAAATTTATTCACACTCAATATTATACGATACTCCACGACTGATCTTTCTTTGAGAACCACGTATAGCTCCTGCAGAGTTTCACTGTGAGTAGCGTTCTTTTTTACCCTATTTTTCATCACATTCCGTATTACAAAGACATCATTTTGTCTTACTGTGCAATCTTTTATTGGAGTTAATCTTATAAATGATTATGGGGCGTTCTTTGTCAGCTCTCCGAAGCCGGCGCGCGGACGCTAAAACCTCACGTTTTCGACGCTTGTTTTCGACTCTATATGACCCAAATCTAAATAATATTGGATATGCTATCAATGTAGTTTTTTCTCAGCTTTCCGATGGTGAATTTAGTTTTCCGAATTTTTCACATTTTCACAGAAAAAAAATATAAAACAGGCCATATCTCAAAAACCTATTTTTTTAAATTTTTTTAAGTAGTCTAGATCGAAAGCTGAGGTTTTTCTACGTTGATATGGACCTTCTGGAAACCTACTTTTTTTTTGTATTCGAGTAATTGAGTAGCAAACATGAGAAAATGCGTCGCGTCGGGCCGGGCCGCGCCGTGCCGCGCCGCGCCGCGCTGCCTCCACGCGCTCCAGCTCAAGTCTTCTGCTTACAAGAGTGCCGAAATCGGAATATATTTAATATCCATACAAGTCTCTATCAGTTGGATAAACTACTATCTAGATAGTAGATCATGTACTCATTTGGGTTATGGACTGAGATATGCGGACATTATTTCATTTTACATTCTTTGACCTCCGTTTTGGCTTTGATATTGAAGACTTTGCCATACTATGTTTCAACTGAACTACTTTTTCAGTTCGTTTTGATCTAGGAAAAATTTGATATTCCTCAGCAGATGAAATTTTTTTGACCATCAGTCTGTCATCGGAAGTTGGTATGAACGCATGAAATTGCAGAGTACCTTGTATATCAAACCAATTATCAAATCTTTCTTTCAATTTCAGTTTAGCTTGCTCATAATCATAAATTACCTCAAGAAAGAATACAAACCAAAGAAAATTTATTATAGTACCGATAGAGTGGGTCAACACTTCAAAAATCAGAAAAGTTTCTCTAATCTTATTAATCATAAGAAAGATTTTGGCATTCCCGCGGAATGGCATTTTTGTGCGACCGCACATGGGAAGGGAGCATGCGATGGAATTGGAGCTAATGTGAAACGAGGTGCTAAACGAGCAAGTTTACAACGCTCTGCAAATAATCATATTTTAACCGCAGAAGGTTTATTTGAATGGGCAAGAATTACTGTAAAGAAACCATGGTATTTTATAGTAAAAAAGAAGATTATGAGCAAGCTAAACTGAAATTGAAAGAAAGATTTGATAATTGGTTTGATATACAACCGATGACAGACTGATGTTAAAAAAAATTTCATCTGCTGAGGAATATAAAATTTTTCCTAGATCAAAACGAACTGAAAAAGTAGTTCAGTTGAAACATAGTATGGCAAAGTCTTCAATATCAAAGCCAAAACGGAGGTCAAAGAATGTAAAATGAAATAATGTCCGCATATCTCAGTCCATAACCCAAATGAGTACATGATCTACTATCTAGATAGTAGTTTATCCAACTGATAGAGACTTGTATGGATATTAAATATATTCCGATTTCGGCACTCTTGTAAGCAGAAGACTTGAGCTGGAGCGCGTGGAGGCAGCGCGGCGCGGCGCGGCACGGCGCGGCCCGGCCCGACGCGACGCATTTTCTCATGTTTGCTACTCAATTACTCGAATACAAAAAAAAAGTAGGTTTCCAGAAGGTCCATATCAACGTAGAAAAACCTCAGCTTTCGATCTAGACTACTTAAAAAAATTTAAAAAAATAGGTTTTTGAGATATGGCCTGTTTTATATTTTTTTTCTGTGAAAATGTGAAAAATTCGGAAAACTAAATTCACCATCGGAAAGCTGAGAAAAAACTACATTGATAGCATATCCAATATTATTTAGATTTGGGTCATATAGAGTCGAAAACAAGCGTCGAAAACGTGAGGTTTTAGCGTCCGCGCGCCGGCTTCGGAGAGCTGACAAAGAACGCCCCTTATATTCTAGACTCAATAAAGTATATTATTTTCGTGTTTAGATTTTTACCATGATGAACTCTATTCATACTCGTCATGAATACCCTATATTGCTCATTATGTTGCTCTATGTACTCTTTCCATGTAAGCCAAAACCTTTTCGCGAGTCTCCGCCTCTCCCGCCACCAACCTTCAATGGGCCATAAAAGTCCACTGATATGGCTTCGTTCACATGTTTCGCATCGATTGGCATTGTCTGATAGTGGTTTTACTAGGAGTAGCTTGAAGAAGTAAACATTTTCACTTCTGGTTCTGAAACATTTGTTTGCTCTCATATTCCCGTATGAAACATGAGTTTCTAGGATCAGCTTCTCAGCGAGATTCTGAGTTAGCACTACTTTTTTTGTAGTTTTCTTTGCTCTCGATCTCGAATCTGTAAAATTTGGTTCCGCTAGTTATTCTCTTTGCGTCCTTTAGATTTTTTATTAGTCTCTCATCCGGTTTTCGCAAAAAATTTGTGGCGATCAACATCCGTTCGTCTATTCGACTACCGTGATCTGGGATTCGACTCAGTGCATCTGCGATTCGACTTTTCAGCCCCTTGATATTGATAATTTACGTTAGCAAAAATGACAGCGCTTTATGATCGGTTTCTATGTGGATTTTCGCTCCTATAAGGTAAAGGCGAAATTTGTGCCGTGCCCAAACGATGGCTAATAACTCAAGCTCGGTGAGTTTTACATCTGCTCCATTCAAAACACGACTCGCTATGTTTACCGCTTGGAATTCACTGTTTTGGCCTCGTTGGCCTAGGAAAGCACCAAGGGCTTTCAAGCTCGCGTAAGTTTGTAGGACATATGGTCTGTCGCGACGCGGATATTGAAGGAAAGCGTGCTCATCCAATAGAGCCTTTAATCGTACAAACTCATTCATGTGTTTTTCATGCGATTTCCATTCAGAACCTTTTTTATACAACTCCAATAGTGGACCGTTTACCATGGCGATTTTATCAGTGACCTTAGAACAGAATCCGAAAGGCCCTAAAATACTTTGGATTTCCGCAGCATTTCATGTATGTGGAAAATTGTGAATTAATTCGATATTGTGAGGATCTAGGCGAATGCTGATAATGTGTCTCAAGAACTTCATTTCTTTCCTGAACAACTTTAATTTTGAAAATTTTTGGGTGACACCTTTCGTTTCGATTCGCGTGAATAATAATTTCAAAATAGTGAGATGTTCTTCAAACCATACCTTGATACCATTAGCCAGTCGTCAACGAAATTTATTAGCCCTGATATATCGCAAATCAGTGGTTCCGCGGCATTTTTCAATGCTGCGGTGCTAACTACGGTGCCAAAAGGGCAAAAAATATGCTGATTGGTGCGGCCTTGATACATGAAACCGGTGAACTTTCGCGACTTTGCTGAGAGTTTGAGAAACTGGTCGTTAAGTCATTGCTTGACATGAACTCGACATTCCCGAATTTGCACTATGAAGTTCCGACATCCTTGGGTCCGCCGTAGTCCTTCTGTAATTGTCTATATAAAATTAATTTATTTTCTTGACTCGCTGTTGGGAAGCTACAAATCTTAAGTTTCGGGCGGCAGCCCCGTAAATTTAGGACTCACTTACTTATGCAGCCAAAAATCCTTTCTATGAGAAGCACGTAAAAACGCAATAGCAGTTTGGGGTGAGTGAAAAGACTTTGTGTGAAAAGATAGAAGACCAATTCGGCGATCCAACTAAACCAAATCGCAAAATGAGTTACTTGACCATCGTAAGCAGTGATATAGTTAAACCTGATTTTGAGATTATTCAAGATGAATGGCCAATTTACATGATAATGCGCTTTACAAAAAGTACGGCAGGTATGGATTTTACAATAAAGGCTTGGACAGCTGAGTAAACTGATAATTCAACCAAAGTTTGATCTGTTGATCACTCATCTTGTATGTTGAATTAATAATGTTAGTCGAATTATTCGAAATAAATGAATCATTTGCTCGTAAGAGGGGATTGTATTTATTAAAGTGTGACCAAGTCAGATTTATGGAACTAATTTAGTTTGGAGCGATACCATACTATTATATAGAGTATATATATATATATATATACCGGTTAATTTTTCGTGTAGTTCCAAGTTTCAGTTTATTTCTACTTTCTGGGCAAAATTGTGGGCTCAGGGTTTATTTAAAATTGGCCAATCTGACAGTTAGACAATTCACCAGGGTTTTTCTATACTCATTGGTCAAGATGTAAAAAGTGGGTATTAAGAAAGATTCTAGCACGTTTGACGATGGCTCTTGGAGTGAAATTGAAGAGTATTTATGAGCTTGAGCAAGTTTATTGTAAATAAAAATGAAAGTACATATTTATTGAAAGATCACAGAGCAGAGCAGCGCAGTTCTTACAGTTGTATCTCAATCTAAACACTAACCTGCGGGGGTCAGAGTGTATCGCAGGGGGAGGGCTGCAAGGCCTGCAAAGGTCACAATTTGAGACAGCGTTGATAGTTGCAGAGGGAGAAAAAGGTCGGGTTCAAGTAGAGGATAGTCGTCACTTTGTACATGATCAATGAATGATTGTAATTATCATTCAACAGAATTAATTACGTTTTTAGTCCCGAAAGATCAGTGCGTATGTTTGCTTCTGTGGAAACTTGTCAGTTTATAGTATTTTCGTACACCTCAACTTTGTACTTGCTATCGCGACCGCTTATTGCATAAGCAAAATACGTTATTAGAATATACATATGTACACGTATATTCAGCAATTATTGAGCATACGGTGAAATATTAAGTTTGCATATTTCAATCGTCTCCTATCAGCCCTAGGCCTTCCGCGAGACGAGACAAGACGATATTTTCGGCGATCTCGGTCTTGGTGTAAGAATATTGGTCTTGGTGTAAGAATATTGGTCTTGGTCTCGTCTCAAACCGAGACTCTTGACAAGACTCTTGGTCATAGAAAATTTATAATCTTTATGATTAATTTTTTTATTTAAACGAAGAATTTCAAGTTAAAAATGAAGAACGCAATTCCCATAGTTATTATTCAATTACATCAAGAAGTAACTCTTAATTTATGATGAACTAAGTTCCAAAATTCAAATGAAATTTCGATTTTAAAAATGTCTAAATTTGTTAGTGCAGCAGAAAGCTAGAGAATGGAAAATCAGTTATCAACCCAATTATTTAGCACATAATATTTAATATATTTCAATCAAAATTAATGTCCAATTACGGTCGTATAGATATAAACAATCAGTAATTACAATTTACATTCTGTCTTTATGTACATACTCATATTATACTATTTTTACATAACTTTATATACATATATCTGTATATTTTCCATAACGTGTGAGCGTTTCAACATAATCTATTAAATAGATAACTTAAATACTGACTTCGCATATTTTATTTTTTAAATCACTTTTCATCCATGAATGTATGCAAAGCACGGTTCTTATTGACTCGTATTTCATGGAACATCGTTGTTTCGTCACAATCAAAGACGCATCCGAGAAAAGACGTTCAACTGGTACAGAGCTTGGCATTACACTTAAAAAATCTCTTGCCATTTTCGAAAGAATTGGAAAAGAACATTTATGATCTTTCCACCACTTCAATACATTTATCTCGACAATTGCTCTTGCAGTTTCTGTATAAGCTATGATTTCTTTCTTCCAATTCATAGGCTCTGTTTCTTGGAAATAAAAAGAATCGAAATTTAAAACATCAGGATCCCCCAATTTGTTGGGTTTTTCATTTCCAATATCTGTATTAAATACATCAAAATAACTTTCTTTATAAATTTTTTCAAATTTGCTCTCAGCTTCTAACTTCAACTCTTTTCACCAAGATGTTAGATCAAAGCTATAAACTTTATGTCTAGGGTCCAGTATCAAACATACGGCATATATCCAATTAAATTTCTTATAATGCTTAACAAGTTTATCTCTTCCAGCTTGAAAAACGAGTAATAATTTTTCGTCGTCTGCGTTGCGATCATTTTTTTCGTCTAGGTCTTTCACGATCGATTCTATTCTGTCTAAAAGCATGTTAGCTTTTTTCTCAGTAGATAAAATTTTACAAAGATATTTAAAATACTTTAAAAAGTCGGTTATTTTCTGCACTACCGCCCATTCTGAATCATTTAGTCTGTAATCACTACTTTCTTTACAATTTTTCCAGAGCATTTTAATTGCTGGTTTCAATTTGGTTATTACTTCGAGCATATCAAAGCTACTACTCCATCTAGTCACAACTTCCAGTATTGGCTTCACGTAATCAATATTGACAGCTTCACACAAAGATTTCAACCTATTTCTCAGAACCTCAGAGTTACGTATTTTCTTACAAGTAGATTTTACTCTTGATATTATGTTACCGAATGTTTGATCTCTAATTTCATCCAAATCATCGAAATCAGAATAATCAAGATTTTCAACCCCATCGGTCTCATCTACAGTTAATTTAAAATCTTCATATGTGGGTGAGTTAATTAATCGTAAAACATCCTGCGCTCCAAGGTTTAATATGTGCGCTATACAGCGAAAATGTTGATTTTCATGATCAAATTTGATATTAATTTTTTCCAACAGGAAACTGAGCTCTTTCAAGAAAGTTGTATTACATGAAGCGTTATCAACTGTTATGCCTTGTATACATTTCTCAAATCCAAAGGAAATAACCAATATGAAAACGGATCGCCGACTACAATGACACTGACTAGGAGACCACTTGGGATGTGGGTCACCAATCTTGACCAACATTTTTTTGGTGTTTACTTGTGGCAAGAGTAGAGTGTATCCAAAGTTTTAGGGTCCAACGCTCCCAAACTTCCAAGATATTAATTTATGTATTTTAGTTAAAAACGCTGGTCTCGTCCCAAAAGACAATATGTCATCTGAGACGTATTTCTTTCACTGCACTACACTTTCATTGTTCTCACTGAACACCCCATCACATTTTATCCTGAAAAACATATAGAAAGAGTAAATAACGTGTATACTCAACAACTCTTACTTCCATGTCTTACTCACATAGAGTAAAACATGAAATATATGAAAAAATCAACGCTAATCGACTTTTCACTCTGTGCTTGGATACTGAAGCAATAACAATATGTGTGTGTGTGTTATAGTATGATATTGGTCGAATGTTCAGAATTGAAGTTTCCATGAATAAAAATCAAGTCTGACACTGAATTGTTGTCTTATGATACTGCATTTGTGGTCTTTTTGCTTATATCCATGTTGTTATTGTTTCAGTATCCAAGCACAGCATGAAAAGTCGATTAGCGTTGATTTTTTCACATATTTCATGTTTCACTCTATGTGAGTAAGACATGGAAGTCAGATTTGTTGAGTATACACGTTATTTACTCCTTTTATATATTTTTCAGGATAAAATGTGATGTGGTATTCAAGTTATAGCAGTGAAAGTGTAGTGCAGTGAGGGAAATGCGTCTCAGATGGCATATGGTCATTTGGGACGATACCAGCATTTTTAACTAAAATACATAAATTAATATTTTGGAAGTTTGGGAGCGTTGGACCCTAAAACTTTGGATATACTCTATTCTTGCCACAAGTAAACACCAAAAAAATTTTGTTCAAGATTGGTGACCCACATCCCAAGTGGTCTCCTAGTGAGTATCAAGAAAGATCCATGTGCGAAATAGAGATCGAAGTAGATATCCTTCATATGAAAAGTGATGGCCTTTAGAATGAAGGTAAATGAATGACTCGTAATTTGATTGGTATAGATCTAACCACGTGATTTGTAGTGGGGTTTATATAGATATATAGAATGAGATGTATATAGATGGAGAGTAGCCGATGAAATGATATTGAGGGTTAAGATGGTCAGTTTCGTTGATGAAGCTGTTATAAGTTTCGACAATTTATTTTCAAAACTATAATTGTAGGTATGTAAATTTGATTCATGGTACGTGGATATTTTAGGCTATACCTTTTAGTTTTGAACAGTTGCCGGATAGGATAACTCTGTTAGGTTAAAATGTCTGATCTGCAAGTTTTATGGTTATGTGGTTTGATGAATAGTTCAGTGTTAAAAATTTGAAATCGTCTTGCGAGCTCAAAAGTCGATAACTCAGGATTATTTAAATAGAAGAAAATGTCAGTGCTTGATAGTTCTTTCTAATACTTATACAGTTTTTACATGGATTATAAGAAGGTAGGGTTCGGAAATTTCTTTCCCTCCTAGAAATTTGCATAATGAAATGAATTTAGAAGTACGTCGAAACGATTATAGTCAAGAATCGTGGAAACATTAATTGAAATACGATTTTGAAACGCATACATGTAGATCGCGCGCAGCGCGTTGATGTAGCTAGTCACAATTAAAAAATGTTGGAAATTATACGTAAAACCAAAACTTTTTAATAGAATATTAGCTTGTAAACAATTAACGTACCCTATTTTAATATAATTTGTGACTTTCAAAAACCTTACGAAAGGAGATACAAAAAGGCTAAAAAAATTGATTTTTAATCATTTTTTTTCTCCAAGGGTAATATAGAGTCCTCGAGTGACCGATATCGATGGAAGTTTTGCAGTAGTTTTCGGGTACGTAGATAGGATACCTGCAGTCGTTTGGCCTAACCCCTGCATTTGCCTGTGATAAGTAATCTTCGAGAATTATTGATTCTTTGCATGTTTCGTATGTATATGGAAAGAGAAAAATGTTTTATTATTGCAGTGTACACGCTCCATAATTCAAAGATCGACCATTTATACAATTTTTTTAAAAAATGTTTTGATGAATGTCTAGTTAAGGGTAAGACAAAATTTATTGGGTATAATCTGTAATCGTGATCACGAATCTTTATGATCAAGGAGCGCCGTCCAACAAGCCCCCTATACCAATTCCTTTTATAGTCAATTTTTCGTTCGACTTCACGAAGCACTTGAGTAATCTTTGACTATCAAGGGACTCTTTCGCCTCTCTGGTTTGATAGTTCTAACAAAGTTCGATTCTAATGGAATCCGTTAGAAATTTTCACTTAATTCTGCCTTGTAACAATTTTTGTCCAACAACCTTAATTTTCAACACATTTTTCCTCCGTATACGAGTAAATTATACAAAAATACATGTGATTCAATTATTAAAACGTACTCTTTAAATCTAAAATAGTAAATTTTTTACTATTTTAGGTAGTAAATTATTTTCTACTAAAAAATAGTAGAATTTCAGTATTTCTACGGGACCTTCATTTACTAAAAAATAGTTAAATTTTACTATTTTCAAATAGTGATTGAGATTACTATTAAATAGTAGAAATTTACTATTTTAATAGTTAACCCTCAAAATTTATAAAATTAATAACTAAAAAATAGTAAATCAGTCTGCATCTGAACATCGACCCGATCAGACGTGTATCGGGAGTCGGGACGTGCTTTGTGCAGTGTATTATCAACGAATTTAGACGCTAACAATATTGAAATATTCGTTGGTGTGACTGACTGTGACTGGTTCTCGATTCTCGCGCACCGATCTTTTTGGCGTTTGCCATCTTGCGGTAGCGTGAGTCAACTAGATCAGTGGCAGCAGCTGCGTGCCCTGCTGCGCAGTTGCGTACAACTGTCATGGCCTCCGAAGAGTCCGAGAGCTCCAAAACTGTGTGAGAGTTGAAACTACGGATCACTGCGCACGCGGATTGACCGGCTGGCCGAACAATAATTTACTCTCAGTCGAGTACCATTTCTCTGCGTTGCTCATATGCGTCCAAAATTGATCATCACTACGACTACTCTTAACATCTAAAGAAGTGGACGAAGACACTTTGAGCATTTTATATGGTATGTATTTTTCTCATAACTCAACAAGAGTTTTATGTATTGATTGTTATTGTAATGTATTGATAGATCATTGTGAGTTGCCATCAGGGCTGGCTCGAATTAGAATGCCATTATGTCTTTCTAGTTCATAATACCAATGCTACCATGTAATTGTATATATACATATATATACATATATACATATATATAATTCTTTTGATTTAGATTGCTACTGCAGTTACTTCAATGAATTTGCTCTGCTTACGTCAAATCCCCTGATCACAGTAGTGGTTAATAGGGCTAATGACCAATAACACATTCTTCATTTTCATGTAAAATTGAAATAAATGAATGTGGACTAAATCCAACATGGAATCACTGAGCTGTTTTATTTGCAGAAAGTCAGTTTGTGATGGTCTCACTGGATTACGTTATCATTTCACTCGTGTACATGGACTAAAAGTCTCTGAGGAAATAGACGGTGGATATATTTGTGGGCAAGGGGATTGCATCCACGAATACACATGTTTTCGCAGTTTGAGTAGTCATATACAGAAGCATCATTTAAGTAAACCAGATTACAATCAGTTCAGATACGACAAGAATACTATCCATCACATGCATGAAGTTCAAGACGATGACATAGAAGTTGAAATCAATGAAAATAACACTAGTGACAGAATATCAATTGATGAAAACAATCAAGATGACGAATATGAAATAGATTTGAAGAAGTTTGTTGTGAGAATGATAGCTAGATTTCAAGCACATGGTGGAATGACAGGTGTGATGATGAAGAATGTTCTAGAAGAATTTGAGGATTTCATGAATTTGTTACTGGCTAAGCTAAAAGATAAAATTGGAAAATGTCTGGAATTCGAACAGGTGGATATGAATGTTATAAACAAAATAGATGAAATTTTTGACTTAGACAATCCTTTCGATGGTTTAAAAACTTTTGATCAGCAAATTAAAGCTCTGGTTAACTATTACTCTTATATTGAGCCTCAAGAAATACCTCTAGGTAGAAGAATAGATAATGTTCTTGATAATTCTACAAGTAGCTACATACCGAAACAAGTTTATGAAACTTTCCAGTATGTATCTGTGATTGAAGTTTTAAAATTAGTGCTTACAAATGAAAATATCCGAAAAGCAATTCTCAACGAGCAGCCATCTCCTGGTGAAATTTTGAGTTCTTTCATAGATGGGAATAATTTCAAAGTAAATCCCTTTTCTCAAAAATATAAGAATGCTATCAGATTGAAAGTGTATTACGACGAGCTCGAAATAGTCAATCCTCTTGGTCATGAATCATAGGATCATGAAAGATAATCCTTCAGCGACAGAAATTGCGGCTAAATATCCTCGTCTTCTCGATTACTACGGAGAAATGGTTTGCACTTTAGAATTATTAAAAATCTATCTATAAGAGTAGATTGAAACTTTAATCGATGCATCAAAATGTGTCTCTAGATTGACTTGGAATTTTCAAGAATGTTTCCAATCAAAGAAGATAATTTTATTACAAAATTTGATTCCATATATGCTCCCAAAATCATCAAGTACGCTAAAATATTTAACAGGCAAGTCTTTGAGGATAGTTGCAAATTTAACGATGGTAATGTATAGACGTAATAGTTATTTGTATTATTTGTTTTGATTCAATTAAAATAACAAAATTATTCTGGATTTCAGATTCACTTCGAGCACTCATGATTCTCGCGAATATTCTTCCTGTTTCCAACGCAGTTAAAGGCAAAAGAACAGAAAAATTGAGGGTCAAAGATGCCTCAAACAATAAAAATAAAAGTATCATCAAAGGCAGTGACGTGCTTATAACTTTTGTTTCGGTGAGTAAACACGTTAATTTTTATATTGATGAAAGAACGGTACGTTCAAAAGAATGATTCGAGATCTCTTTTACAGGCAGGTACGGATATCGAATCTTTTGTCAAAAATAAAAGGACGACATCAGCGACTCCATTACAACCCTATATCATTGGTTCTGAAGGGGAAAGTATCAATTACTTTTTACAAGTGGACGATATTATACTGCACCGAGCCGACAAGAATAACATCGAGTTTTGATCTTCTGCTGAATATTCATTTTGTTTTGAACTTAGAATATCCAACAATATTGAAAAATCTATATAACTTTGTGAAAGTTTTTCTCTATGAAATTACGACACAAACGTATCCGCTGGTGGCAAGTGTACATACATCTTTAATCAAAATAGATGCCAAACCATCAGACTTCAATGAAGAGTCTGATTGTTCAGATTAAATAAAAGTTCATTTTGTTATTAAATTGATCATTAAAAATTGAATTATTTTATTTATAATTTGTGAAAATTAGCAGTCTGATTGTTCAGATTAAATAAAAGTTCATTTTGTTATTAAATTGATCATTAAAAATTGAATTATTTTATTTATAATTTGTGAAAATTAGCAGAGAAACGAATAAACCAAGATATAATGGGATCACCTTATTTTTTTACCACCCAAAACTGCGAAATTTCCTCTTTTATTAGTAATTTTTTTGCACTATTTTTTTAGTAGAATAAAAATTTTTATTTCATTCAATAAATATTTACTTTAAAATAGTAGATTTTTCACTATTTACATAGTAAATTTTCATTTTATGTATATATCCAAATTTACTATTTTAATAGTAAATTTATTTACTATTTATTTAGTAAAATAAAAACTACTATTTCATTTAGTGAATATTTACTATTTTCTAGTTGTGCAGTTTCTACTATTTCAAATAGTGAATATACACTATTAAATAGTAGTTTTTTACTATTTTAGATTTAGAGAGTAGAATCAATAATGAACCACAGATATTTTGGGGAAATAGCGGCCTCGGGCCAAACGGCTGCATATGAAGCCTATTTCAGAGTTTCCAAGAATCATTTCTTCGAGAATTTATTAGATTATGTGTGATTTTACATGAGCATGAAATCTATTTTTTTTATGTCACATTTATAATCATTTTTCTATTTTAATTTCTTCTTCAATGAAGATTTCGATGAGAATGATGAATGGCTAGTTACAGTAATCAGTCGTTTGATGCATACGTCAGTATGAACTATTTCATTTTCTTGGCTCAATTTGATTGAAAATATTCACTGACATTCTTAAACATATGAATTACTGGATTCAAAACCAAATAATTTCCATTCAAACAAAGAAAAAACCCTTATACATCAAGTTCGGTTCACCGATTCTTGAATTTCACGAAGAAACACAGATAAGCATCAATTATGGATGTTATCTGGTAGAATCCGATGATTTTCCATTTTTCCTTGATGTACAGCTGGATTTTTTATCACGCACCATACGGATTTCACGTAAAGTGTCTGTTTGGTAGGTTAGATTGCCGAAAAAATTTTTCTTCTATTCATAAGATATCTCGAACTGACGATGATCGATTGCGAGATATCTCGCATCGAACTTGCTACACACATAAGTGTATATATATATATATATATTGCAACTGAGCTGCGGGCGCTGCGGCTGTTGTATATAGTCCATTTCTATATATTATTATATTTATATATAGTGGACTACTACAGTTAGTGGACTGCCTCAGTAGTTATATATCCTTATATAAAAAAGTGATGGGGGTCAAAGTGAAGCCAGTTAACTCGTGATTTGATTGGTGTAGACCTAACCACACGTGACGAGTTGCGTAAAATATAGATATAGATAGTGAATACAGGCAAGCAAGAAACATAAGAACGATAAATTTTGAGGTTGTAACGACCGAATCCTTCTTGACAGCTGCTTCCAAAATCTAAATGTAGGTTTTAAAATTGCGGATAATCAAAAAAGAATAAAAGTTGTATGAATGTAGGGTTAAACAATACGAATATTGTGAAATGAATGAATTGATGAGTGAACGAAAAGATTATCATATGTGAATGATTGGAACATAATTTTAAAACGCACGAATGTAGATCGCGCGCAGCGCGTCTAAATGTAGCTAGTCCTTATATAAAAAAGTGATGGCCTTTAGAGTGAAGGCATTAACTCGTGATTTGATTGGTGTAGATCTAACCACGTGATTTGTAGTGGGGTGTATATAGATATAGAGTGAGATGTATATATAGATAGAGAGTAGCCGATGACATGATATTATAGGTTAGAATAGTCAGTTTCGTGATGATACTGTTGATGATACTGTCATAAGTTTCGACACTTTTTTTTCAAAAATATAATTGAAAATAGAATATATAATAGAATATATATCATATATATAAAAATAGAATTGAAAACCTCAGAATCCAACCTATGAAAGTATCGAGATCAATTTATTTTCTGGCAAGTTCACATTGACTCTGGAAAATTCACTTCCAATAAATGTTTTCATTTGCTTCTTGCAATTACCCCTAATAAGTTCACAGGTTCTAAGATCCGTTTTGAAGTTCTATATCAAAACTTCTAATTACCTTGCAATGTATAAAATGTTACATATTTTCAAGGACATTATTTACCACTTTTTTAGAATGGTGTGATGAAAAAATTCAAAACCCCGACTAGAATCTCTCGAGTAGAAAATATTAAGTGAAAATATGATGTTACATATATGGTCAATTTTTTTCATACTTCAAGATTCGTTTCAAGAAATAATATTTAATTACATATCCAAACTCAAGATCCCGAAATGGTATATGAACTAGTTATATTTATTGATGCTGATTTTCATCTCAAAGCATTGATAAATTAAGATTGAAAAAGGAAATTGCTGTTCCGTTTGTTTCTAAAATATCTACATTTTTATATTATCATCACAAATAATTTGAATCAATATCCAGTGTGAAACACAAGTATTGGAAAACACGTTATTCACAGTAATGGGTACTAACTCAACATCTCTAAATGGAATAAACTTTGACTCACTCATTCTAATCGAATTTTCCATGATAATTTGGTCAATTGAGATTGATAAACTGGATCACTGTTTCGTCTCCTCGAAAATTACTATGAATATATTTGAGAACACATTGTTCGTAATGATTGAAATTATATAACAATCATTTCTGATTACAGTCTTGAAGCATTGGAAAATAGTTCATTTTGTTTCCATTTCTTGTATTCTATTCCTCACTCGCCGGCAAGGTCTTCTCACAGTTTTTCTATGTACTGCATCATACATTTAAGAATGAGGACATTGATTTTCACCAATGGCAGCCATTCAAAATTCTTCATCATGCAGCCTCTTTTACTACTTTTTATAAAATTGAACTTCGTCTCTCCAGAATGTAAATATGAACATATAGAAAATGTGACAATTGAATCTTGTATTCTTGTATATTACTACCTCTCACGTAAAATTGTTACACAACAATATTGTCCTGATATTATGTAATAGTATTATTCTATTCTAGGAAAAAAATGGCTGGAATTACTCATCTTAATATTCCAAATTCCCGGGGATACTATCATTGTTGAAATAATTGATCTCAAATATCTACATAATAATAAGATGGATCCGTACATTTTCCTAGTCCACCTTTCTTGCTCTCGGAAACAATGATATGACAGTTTCGAGGTACATTCAGTATGACGGATCGAAAGGTGGGATCGAGGGCTACATTTACATAAAAAAAAATTTTGAAAAATTCAAGTTGCGGTGGGCGTATGGACAATTTAAAAAATTTTTTACCGATGTCCGGGTGGGACCCCCCTTCAAAAACGTACAAAGGGTTGATTTTTCGAAAATTCGTTCAAGCAGATCGATAGAGGAGCCTGAGCGCTTCCATAATTCATATTGAAAAATTTGAAAATATTGATGCGTGGGCGTATTCTATGTGAACGAAAATGGTGTGGTGAAAAAAAAAATTTTCATCAATT
Organism: Aphelinus atriplicis; assembly: GCA_020882685.1. Classification (NCBI taxonomy): domain Eukaryota; kingdom Metazoa; phylum Arthropoda; class Insecta; order Hymenoptera; family Aphelinidae; genus Aphelinus; species Aphelinus atriplicis. Next base: position 3,490,315 of record CM037073.1, read on the forward strand.
TTTCTTGCTGATGCAGAACCAAAATTATACAGTTTCGAGGTATCTTTGGTATTGCGGATTGGAAGGTGGGATCGAGGACTACATTTACATAGAAGAAAAATTTTGAAAAATTCAATTTGTGGTGGGCGTATGGACAATTTAAAATATTTTTTACCGATGTCCGGGTGGGACCCCCCTTTAAAAACGTACAGAGGGTTGATTTTTCGAAAATTCGTTCGAGCAGATCGATAGAGGAGCCTGAGCGCTTCCATAATTCATATTGAAAAATTTGATAATATTGATGCGTGGGCGTATTCTATGTGAACGAAAATGGTGTGGTGAAAAAAAAATTTTCATCAATTTTTCTTGCTGATGCAAAACCAAAATTCTACAGTTTTGAAGTATCTTTTGTATTGCGGATCGGAAGGTGGGAACAAGGACTTCATTTCCATAGAAAAATAAATTTGAAAAATTCAAGTTGTGGTGTGTGTGGAAAATTTGTTCGAGCAGATCGATAGAAGAGCTTGAGCGCTTGCATAATTCATGTTGAAACATTTTAAAATATTGGTGCGTGGGCGTATTCTATATGAATTTGTGGTTAAATAAATTGGTTATTTACTTTATTGGTTTATTCTATATAAATTGGTGGTTTACTTTGCGATTTTTATGCTTTCAGATAAATACGTAAGATTATGATTTGGTGAAATGTCGGGTATGTTTTATCGAAAGAACATCGGATGGGCTTGAATATCCATGGAGAGAATTTTGGAAAAAATGATGCGTGGGCGAGAAATATGGAAAAAACTGACTTTTGTCAACTTGTGCCGCATAAACCATTAAAAAAATATATGAAACAGCGTCGTGATGAAAATTCTGATTAGAGGTATCGATAGAGCTCATTGAGCGCTTCAATTATTCATCGTGAAAAATTCAAAAATATTGATGCGTGGGCGTGAAGTATGTGATTGAAAATTGGTGGTCTACTTTGCGATTTTTATGATTTGGTGAAATGTCGGGTATGTTCGATCGAAAGAACATGGAATGGGCTTTCATATCCATGGCGAGAATTTTAGAGAAATTCTTGCGTGTGCATGAAATATGGAAAAAACTGACTTTTTTCAAGTTGTACCGCATGTTCCGTTAAAAAAATTTATGAAACAGCGTCTTGATGAAAATATCGATTAGAGGGATCGTTAGAGCTCATTGAGCGCTTCAATTTTTCATCGTGAAAAAATTGAAAATATTGATGCATGGGCGTGAAGTATGTACTCAAAATTCGGTGTTTCAATTTGTAAAAATTTAGAATTCGTTTGAAAAAATACTTGATATTTGAAAGAAATGAAGAATTTTGGAAAAATCGATGCGTGTGCGAGAAATATGTGAAAACTGACTTTTAGCAAGTTGAGCAACATAAATCGTTAAAAAATCTACGAATCAGCGTCGTGACGGAAATTCTGATCTGACGAATAGATATAGCTGATTGAGCGCTCCCCGTTTCCATCGTGAAAAATGGAAAAATGTCGATGCGTGGGCGTTAATTTTATGAGAAATTTGCATGTTTTCATGGCGAAAGTTATTAAGTTGCAATATAGTAATAAGATGCAATATAGTAGAAATTATATTTATTTCCATTGATATTTCTCGAGGTTTGACGAAAATTCATGATCATAACAAAATCTATTTCTGATTATGTCATTTTACTTCCTCAAAGACAAAGCTTTGGAATGAGGTAAAAATTGACATCTCAAATCAGACATCGGGACCTTATTTTTGATAGCCTAGAGGTGAGATACATGTTGATGTAAAAGCGTCCGTAGATACTTTGAATTATTCACCAATAATTCGAATAAAAATTTCATTATTTTTCTTTATTCTTGATAGAGCAAATGAAAGACACGAGAGAGCGATAGCGAGTGGAGTGATTCTGGCTAGTAAATATAAATATATATATATATATATATATATATATATATATATATAGCTTATCTATCGATCAAAGATTTAGGGGAGTATATTTTCAACCCAACCTGGGAGTATTGAATGGTTTTCTCCAGATCGCTCTACAAAATATACATTGCATAGAGACCAAAACAAATCATCATCAATAGTCACACTGAACATCTGTCTATCGCGGATAGTGGAAAGATCTTCATTGTACAATTATCTTGCTTGTTTAAACATAAATCAAGATCTGGAGAAAAAAGTTTTCGAGTCAGTTAATGAGGTTTTGCCCACCTCGTATCATGTCAAATCAAATTGAAAAATGAATATGCAAATGTTATTTTGAGGATAAACAATGATCCAAGTTTAAATAAACAGTCTGTGTCTAAATATTAAAAATTATGTTAGATCTCCTTTGTATGTTTCTATAAATATTTTAGCATCAGAAGCAGGTTCTTGTCGCACATTGGATCTATCCACTGTATCTCCTCCTCACTCATCTAGAGCCGCACTTGAATTCGTCCATGCAATTGTGTACAAATTATATCTATATTGACTCTGAAAACAATGATCATTCACTTAAATGAGTGATCAAAATAATATTCTATAGTTAAATATCTTGTCAACGATGAAAATTTCTATAGTACTGTTAACTTTGATTTATCAAGTAATATAACTTATCTTACATGTAATCCTGTTTGGATGTAGAATTTTCTAAATTGTTTTTTATCTATTTTAGACATCCTGAAGGAGCAAGACATGTTTCTTTTTGGACCATCGGACCATCTATGCTAAGGTGGCGAAGACGATCGTTCCGCCCTAATCCACAATCGATGGAAGAATTTGGAGAACGGCTAAGCCAAATTCACGATGGTGGAATACTTGACTATTGACTACTATACTTGACTGAATACTTGACTACTATAATACTTGAGGTCGTTTTCGGATACGGACGATTATTCATGATGATGGCCAAAGACACATAGCATTATATGATGAAGAATTCATGAGAGCAGAGTTTATGGAAATTACTATCTTACTCATTGATTGTACTTTCAATAGTACCCCAAATGTGCATGGTGCGATGCAAGTTCTTACTGTCATGGGTATAATTTTTGGAAGAGCTGTACCAATGTTCTACGCCGTGATGAGTAGAAAAACTCAAATAAGTTACGAGGTAGTTCTCCAAACATTCGCGGACATCTGCCCAATGCCCCGACTCCAAGTCGTTTTGACTGATTTTGAAACCGGGTTGAGAAATGCAGTGCTGAATGTTTTCCCACTCGTGCGACTTGCAGGCTGCACTGTGCACTATCACCGCCACGTGTTGCAGCATTCGACGTTAGTTCGCGCAAGAAAAACAATCAGCGATCATGCGCGGCGGGCAACGTCAGCTGGGTCGGCGAGTCGTGTTGTTGTTTTTCAGAGAGACAGTTTTGGTTTTTGGTTTCTTTTGACGTTTTAGAGCGCGCACTAGGAAAATAGATACACGCCAACAGAATCGCGGAATGAGCAGCAAAAACCTCGAGAAAGCGATTCATCTTCGAAATCGCCCACTGTTGTTGTTCTCGTCATCGTTGCCCGATAACCAGGAAGCTGAGAGGTCCTCGCGGCGGTTATTCAAGGACGAGCCTTCGAACAAACGAGGTTAGCAAGCGACATTTTCAGACGCGGCAGTTAAGGTGTTTGCGAGGTTAAAAACAATTCTCTTAACGCGAGCGCGGTCGGACGACGGGCGTTTCCGCTTCAAAAGGTTTGGCACGCACGAGAGGACGGTGTTTTGTGGTGAGAGTGTTGCTGGAGAAGAAGATCTTTAGCGTTAATATTATTGGGTTGTTTTACCAATAAAGTTTGGTGTTTATTTATAAATTCGTATTGTCTTTCCCAGTGCCTATTACTTCTTTATTATTGGATATAAACGTCCGTGGAGAACACAGGTACTTTGGTGTATCGACACCCAGATCGCCGAGGTCTGACGCCCAGGAGTCTAGCGTTCCCGATTGAGTTGGCCGGCGGATACCCTGGCGCCCCGTATAAATACGGGTATCAGCTGATGAACAGTGTAACGAATGTGGGCATTTGCAACGTTACAATGTTCAATGAATTCTGGATCTATTTCGAAAGACAATGGCTCAATGCCGTCCGCAAGGGATGAGTGTTTTTGGATTGCAAACACGCACCAATAACGCTATCGAATCATATCATTCAAGGTTAATCAACATAATAGGAAGGCATTCCTCTGCGTGGGATTTCATTAGTAAGTTTCAAATAACTTTATTACTCTATTAATTTATTCTAATCAAACTACTTTGGATTTACAAATTATATTTATCATTTTTTACAGCAAATCTACTCCATTATCAAGAGAGTAATGTTTCTGACGTTGATCGTCTTAAAAACCACTTGCAAGTATTCAGATTACCACTGTACAAATCCCGTTTCAGAGCTTTACAATTGAATCAAAGTAAGTTTGTTTTGTTTAATTATAGTTATAAAATACAGACTATTAGCTTCGTTCATTACTTTCATATGTCAGGATTCTTACTGTTTTGGATATAATTTGAATAATTTAATGTATTTCAATTTTTCAGTTTGGCGATTGTATGTGCATCAAGCAATTTCCAGGTCCAAATTGCTACGCTTAGTTAGTAATTTCAAAGGTAACATAAGAGGAAATCTTGAAGTTGTACGACAAAATGCAGAAGAACTTACCCAGCGCTTCGAAGATGTCTTCGTAAATCAACAAAACGGTAAGAGCATTCTCATGCATTTACATATGATGTATTTAAAAAATTACAATTTCTGTCTTCCTTCTAGATGCTGGTTCAGATCCAGAATTTGACGAAACTGCAAATGACGCTGCATTAATAAATGTCCACGACGTCCAAGAAGTTGTACCACTTCTAATTAGGCAACAAGAACAAGAAAATGAAGAGCTTCCCATTGTGGAGAACGAAGTCGAGGATAATGATTTAGAGGGTATTGCTATGAATGGTGATGTCGAAAACGAAAGAATCGAAAGACCTGAAGCAATGCCAAGACGCCGAAGGAAGCGAAGGCGACCGAGAGTTGTCCCGAGCCAAAGACCAATTGACGAACGATGAGATGAACAGCCAATCTGTGAGTATTGCTTTATATTATAGAATTGAATAATTATCATCTAATTAATATTGCTATCTTTTTACAGAGGCACGGAGGTGTTCAGTATGCTTGTTGGCCCCTCCAGAATATGCTTCTATCGAATGTGGGCACCAAATTTGTTGCTGTAACGAATGCTCAACAACGCTGTTGAGACAGCCCATGCCAAGGTGCCCGATCTGCCGGATGACCGTGACAAACAAAATTAGAATTTTCCTTATATAAAATTCTTTTAATGATGTTTGAATTCTAATTTATAACTTTTAATATGTAATTTATAACTTTTATAAGTTTTTTAATAACTTTTATATTTAAAACACGAGACCTTTGCATATGATGCTAATAATTTTTAACCCGATTTGGGTATCGTTTTTTTCGGCACCTCATTTGTATATCGTGGGTCGCTGAAGACCCGATACAGGCTAAAAAGCGCAATTTTCAATAAAAAAAAATCTGAAAAAATTCCTTATTACTCTCCAATCCTTCTACTTTGCTTTATTATTGAATCCTTCTTATTGAATATATGTCAATAGAAACACGTACGGATTTAGCAGAATACTGAAAATTGTAGAAGTTATTAATAAATTTCGGACGATTTTTTTGCGAATATCGGAACTGTTTCGCAGTTTACGCAGCAGTTGGTAACATTCATTCAATGGTTAACATTTTAGTAGTGAATCTTTTCGAAATTCACTACTATCAGAATCTCCAGTCAAACATCTCCACGCCCTGGCTGCACCATACATCTTTGGATTTTTTTGGCGCATACTTTTAGATGTTTTCAACATATTGTCACTCATTACAGTCATTTTCCACAAACTAATGCATTAAATCTTGTATGCGGCTCGTGCGCAACGTTTTACGCATGCCCATACGTAAAATTAAATTACTCGTATGCCGGTATACCTTTTTCTGCAGAAGCTCTGGCTATCCAGCAAACTCTCGAATATATTTAACTCCATCAAATCAACAAAGCAATCATCTTCTCAGACTCACTCAGCACTTTACTTGCTTTAACTAACTGTTCACCTTTAATTCATTCATCTCACATAACAATCTTTAGAATCAAAACTCTTCTTGTCGAACTTCACAAAAATCATCAATCCATTACTCTCGCCTGGATTCCTAGCCACATGGGAATACCGGGCAACGAAACTGCAGACAAACTCGCAAACAAAGCCAGAGCCCTACCCCTCATTTCATTCCACAATTTTCCAAACCATCGTCTTCCCTTCTCTGACTTCAAACACTCTATTAAGAGTAAATTCAATTCTGACTTCCATAGTTTTCTTATAAACTCAGATCAAGGCAAAGGCTCCTTCTATTTCGAATTCTGCTACAATAACTCTACTCACCCATGGTTCTTTTAATCAAATCTCAGTAGGGAAGAGATTACCTCTTTCTCTCGCATGAGATGTAACCACTATAATCTCGCCTCTAGCCTTTTTAGAAAAAACCTAGTAGACTCCCCTCTTTGCTCCTGCGGAGAAGACTCAGAGGACCTTAACCACGTTTTCTGGTCTTGCTCAAACTACTCTAATAATCGACCCTCTCTTATACGCAAACTTATTAAATTAAAAAAATTTCCCTCCTTCACTATAACTGAGTTTCTTCACGACCCTAATACCAGCATCATCTCTCATCTCTGTCAATTTCTCAAATCTTCTAAAATCTCTCTTTAACACCCTGCCCCCTCACCATACACAACCCCCACCCCACCCTCTTACAAAAAACACATCCCTGCCTCCTGGGGGTTGGGGGACTCTTCACAAAGAGTCCTCCGACCCCCAGGCGTCACTTGGGGCCCGGGCGTACCCCTCTGGATGCGGACTATGTCCAAATCCGGAGGGGCGCGCTTGGGCCAGTTGGATTTGTTTCAGATAATTCTACATGCAAGCTCAAAAAGACCGCTTCCTATTCTGCGCACTCGCAGTAACGTCTGTTGATGGCCGTACGAACCAGGAGATTCACATCCCCACCTCGGTGCCAATAAACCAACCGAAGAAGAAGAAAAAGCCGGTATACCTGACAAATTTTGGGCATTTCTGCGCAAAAACGAATTTTCCACATATGTTGTATAATAGTACATTTCATGACTATTGCTCGGAAATATATTATATTTCGTGGCCGTTCAAGGTGCACGAAATGAGCGCTTGTGCACTTTGTTACTAGTGCTACTACTTTGCTACTACTTTGCCTCTACCCCTTCTTTCCACGCTTTGCTTTTCCCTCACGAAATATTTGATGGATATTGTTACGTGGCTTGAATATTGAGATCCGTAGATTAATTTTCGTGGATTCGATATTTCGGTTGTGCAGCCGAGCTGAACACAGATTACTCGTGAAGGGTAGGTGAACGTGAAATAAATAAATGTCAGGATGGATATATAGTTTAAACGTATAGGCGTATATTGAAACGATTCGTACGTAAGCCGAAAGAGTGTGTGTTCCAGATTTAATAGTAATATAAGTATAAATACGTCAGGTTGAGTGTCGTGAAACCGAGTAGCTCAAATGGCGGCGATTTGCACAGTGGCGGTCGCGGCGTTACTGGTACGGGAGCACGGTGGCTAAAGCGACGTTACTACTTCGGAGGCACGGTGGCGAGAGAGCGCCGCCGCTCCCGGTGGTCATATTTATATGTTCGTAGGGGTAAGTCAGTCGAGTCGCGAGTGGGGCTTCTTCATCCCCTGTTCGCCAAGGGGCGGACAGGTCCTGCACGCGCGTCGGTGCTATTCGCGTTGGATCCTGTCGCTTGACTTTCCGTAACGTGATGCCGCTCGGCCGGATGCTTGCAGTATTCGGACTTCGTATATAATATTAATATTGAATTGTGACTATTGAATATATGAGGATTCGAATAATCGTGGCACTAGCCACGGGACAATATATATGCGGGATGAAAAATAACATGTGCACCTCACGAGGTGCAGTTGGGTGGCATGTTGCTCTTGCTGCGCTTGTGTGCAATTGGCGACTTTCCGCGCTCGTTACACAATGTACTATTTCATCGCCAATGAAGAAAAATAAGATAAAATGGTTCATTTTTCAATGCAACCGGTGAAAAGTACGACAAAATTCGCAATATCACAAAAAATACTATTTCACGATATTATCAAATTGCTTAAAATGTCGTATGTGTACTAGAATAACATAGTTTGAATATTTCCAGAATGAACTTCTCGTTTGATTTCAGCAACGCAGAAAATTTTTTTAGGTCTCACGTGACTACTTTCCCTATATTTCAAAAAGCATACTGAATTTGATAGATAAATTCCATTCAATGCACTGCCATCTATTGGACAATCATGAAACTTATTGATAAAGAAATATTCGTATTTTTTTCTATCGTATTTATAAAAATTGCACCTTATACTTTCTTTATTTTAACATTCATTTTGAACTTCTTCATGATTCGAAATGTAATAGTAGTTAGCATATTCATAATTATGAATAATCAAAATCACTGATGAAATTTCAATGTTATTATTCTTTCAAAGTAACAAAATCGAATTACTTTTATTCTGATTATAACTACTCATATCAATTTGTAACCGGTATTAGAAATGCTCCGTTTTATTTAATTCAAAGTTTCGTTTCATCTTTTCTTTCATCCTGTCGTAACTTTGAAATTCGGAACTTTGATCAAAAAATAAACGAACATTCTAACTTTTGGTGCATTATGTTGTGTATATACCAAATAAAATGAAGGTCTGGACCAACTTAATATAGATAAATTACTGCGACTTCTAATTATTCCAAATTTCAACCAATAATATGGTAGATGAGATTGATTTGTTACTTACCAGGGTTTGCGGAAACATGGGCGACGATCTCCAGAATACCAGCAGCCGAGACAGCAAGGAGTTTCATTTTTTCAGTTTTCAGATTCTCGGGAATGAAATGTGTCATTTATATTGTTACAAATACTTTGCCCCCTCTTCAACTTCTAGTTTGTAGTTTTTGACGCACAAGAAAAGTATCGAAAAATTATTAACGGAAAATATTCATTGATAAAGTATTTCAAATTTCGATTTCCTGGTTAGTGTAATTGTGTTTCATTTCAATAGTCCATACTTATGATATTTCTAATAATAATGATTCAGACTGTTTAAATAACTATTTTTATTCTATATATAATAGAAACTACTATATAATTTAATAAAAATGGTTTCCAGTAGCACTTGTACATACAGAGAAATTAAATCGGGTTATCTTAACAAACGGCAACAATAGGAAACTCCCGATTTTACATCATAATTTGAATATTAAATATATATATATATATAGATATATAAATTATTTTTTTTATTATACGTTACATATTATTGTACTTCAATCGAAAAATTGAAATGAACATTGTTTTGGGAAAAGTATTAAAAACAAAATTCATTTCAAAATTTTTTCTTTGGAAATGACTTATGGGGTTGATATGAATGAAATTAAAATTTGTTCCAAACGCCTCCATGATCTCGGGTTATTTACGCAATATTTGATGTTCACGAATAAAACTAGGAATACGGAAGTTTTAATTTAAACTATTTGTTTTTGCTATGCTCATTACAACATCAATGAATTATATACGATAATATTCATGCGTTAAATATAATTGATATAATAGTAGCTAATAACGCTAAGAATTTTGAATATCTGTTACCCGACGAAAATAATATTTACAAGTGGAGATCACGATTTCATCATTTTGTCAATGAATTTATACGAAATAATTAATGACTCACAACTTGAACAGTTTCCAAATATATATAATATATATATATATATATATATATATATATATATATATATATATATATATATATATATATATATATATATATATATATATATATATATATATATATATATATATATATAGCCAATGAATCGATTAAGCTTTTACCCACAAAGCATGAAATATTTCTGAAATATTTCAGAAATATTTGTAAGAAAGATTTGAAATATTTCAGAAATCTTTCACTGAAATATTTCTGAAATATTTATATGTCCGCGAAAAGGCTGCAAAAAAATATTTCAATTAAAGATTTTTGAAATATTTTTGCAGTATAGTTTGGAATATTTCATTGAAAGGTTTCTGATATATTTTTAAAATATTTCAATGACCATTCATCGGGAATCAAAGAATCTTTCATGAAAGATTTCTGAAATATTTCCGCAATATAGTTTGGAATATTTCATTGAAAAATTCCTAAAATATTTTTGGAATATTTTAATGACAGTTCAATGAGAACCGACGAATCTTTCATGAAAGATTTCTGGAATATTTCAGCAATATAGTTTGAAATATTTCATTGAAAGATTCCTGAAATATTTCAGAAATATAGTTTGAAATATTTCATTGAAAGATTCCTGAAATATTTTCGAAATATTTCAATCACCATTTATCGAGAACCAAAGAATCTTTCATGGAGGATTTTTTAAATATTTTAGCAATATAGTTTGAAATATTTCATTGAAAGATTTCTGAAAGGTTTTTGAAATGTTCCAATTGCCATTCATCAAGCCCCGAGGGATCTTTCATGGAAGATTTATGAAATATTTCACCAATATTATCACCTTATTATTATTATTCATCTGGACATTATTTCGCTCGCAATTACAACGCAATCTATACATATACATATATTTATACATCTATCGTTCGCACTCGCGTTAGGAGACCATATACTTAATCGGCCTTATATACAAACCGTTCCATTTTCCCGTCACTTGCGAGGAAGTAACGTGAACCCTGGCGGCTAATAGGAGAACTTACTCGGAGACGTTGTTCAATTTTGGATGACAAATCATGACCAATTTGGAAAGAAAATTACGTCCATTTCTTCTTTTTTTTAATACCAAGTCAAATGTTAATTAAAAGATATATTTTGTCGAATCAATTATAATTACTTCAGATATACATTAACTTACAGTGAAATCTTTCGGAAATCTTTCAGAAATATTTCAAGGAATGTTTCGCTGAAATATTTCTGAAAGATTTTCCTGTCAGTCATTAAATTCAAAGACTACGGTGTAATATTTCAGAAATATTGAAATGGAACATTCCTTGAAATATTTCTGAAAGATTTCTGGTAGATTTTTTGTAACATTATTGAAAGGCAAAGGCTGCAGTAAAATCTTCCACGAATCTTTCAGAATTATTTCAAGAAATGTTTCATTGAAATACTTTTTAAATATTACACCGCAGCCTTTGACTCTCAATAATCTGATAGGAAAATCTTTCAGAAATATTTCAGTGAAACATTTGTTGAAATATTCCTGAGATATTCCTGAAATATTGGATCGCAGCCCTTGACTTCCAATAATCTGCCAAAAAAATCTTCCAGAAATCTTTCAGAAATATTTCAAGAAATGTTTCATTGAAATATTTTTTAAAATATTACACCGCAGCCTTTGACTCTCAATAATCTGATAGGAAAATCTTTCAGAAATATTTCAGTGAAACATTTGTTGAAATATTCCTGAGATATTTCTGAAATATTCCATCGCAGCCTTTGCCTTTCAATAATCTTATAAAAAAATCTTCCAGAAATCTTTCAGAAATATTTCAAGAAATGTTTCATTGAAATATTTTTGAAATATTACACCTTAGCCTTTGACTTTCAATAATCTGATAGGAAAATCTTTCAGAAATATTTCATTGAAATATTTGTTGAAATATTTCTGAAATATTCCATCGCAGCCTTTGCCTTTCAATAATCTTACAAAAAAATCTTCCAGAAATCTTTCAGAAATATTTCAAGAAATGTTTCAATGAAATATTTTTGAAATATTACACCGCAGCCTTTGACTTTCAATAATCTGACAGGAAAATCTTTCAGAAATATTTCAGTGAAACAGTTGTTGAAATATTTCTGAAATCTTTCTGAAATCTTTCAGAAATATTTCAGTGAAACAGTTGTTGAAATATTTCTGAAATATTTCTGAAATATTCCATAGCAGCCTTTGCCTTCCAATAATCTTACAAAAAAATGTTCCAGAAATCTTTCAGTGAATCTTTCATGAAATATTCCTGAAATATTACAGAAATATTTCATTGCGAGATTGGAAAATCAATTTTTGATGACTACATAGAAATGTTACAGAAATATTTCAGAAATCTTACATTGAAAGATTTCAGTGAAATATTTTGAAATATTTCATTGCAATATTTCATGCTGTGTGGGTTATCATACAACTAAAACGAGTTATCAGATTTCTGTGAAACGTCACTTTGTGTCGGTATTCGTCAGTTTGAAAATACCGAGTTAACAGATGACATTTTCACTGGAAGCAGGATTCCTCTTAAAGAAATTGCATACTATGAATAAATTGGTAATAGTGAGTTTTAGTATTTTTACTTTTTGACAGTAGCTACGTTGCAAGACAGTGATGAATTTTCAAAGGTTTGAAATTCCCTTCCCTATCTTTTATTTGGATGTACACATACGTAATTTCCTAAATCTGTAAGATTATATCACGTCTCGATCAATCATTCAAATTAACATTGGTATATGGAGAGCGTATGAAAAATAAGAATCATACAATGTTTCTTTTCACAAATCGATATTAGGAGTGCACGTTAGCTATGAGTTAAAAAAAATAATTGGAAAATGATTTATCATTTTGATATTGTAGATCCATTGTTTCAATCTAAGACTTTTACTTCAAATAAACTACATTGTCAAATAAACGCAATGTTTGATTGCTATTCGATATACTAAAATTCAACAGTTCATGAGCTTTAATCTAAATTATTTGTTTTAAATATACCCATTACATCATCAATGTATTGATGCGAGATAATATTTACGTATTATATATAATCGATTCAATTACAGTTAACAACATATAAAAACAAGAGTGAATTTTTGCATTCAGTAAGCAAGTATAACTATTGAGAGAATAACAGAAAGAAGAATAATACTGAAAGAATATCATTTTATTGAACTCGCTGCAAAAATTGAATATATAACAAGAACGGTTTATTATTTCGTCCATGAGAAAATAGCTTATACGGAGTTATTGTCAATACTCGGATTAAAACTAGTCTGTTCGTTGCTTGGAGTTACACAGAAATATTAGAAGGAGCTATGTTGAAAGGAAAAAAGTTTCATGCGATGGAGAAATTTTTTATTTTTAGTGCTTGTATCTATGCATTTTTTGCAGTAACTCAAGCCCAGGATAAAGGTGATAAACCTACAAAGGTTTGGGAATTGCTTGTCATTATGCATACATTTATTGATCCAAGTACAATGACGATAAATTGAAATAAATTTTGTTTTATTTAGTCCATGAAACATGATGAATTAGGTATTACTAATATTATTGACTCACCTCAACGTTGTTCTACATGTCAAAGAATTGACCGATATGGTGTTTGCCGCCCAATAATCGATTGCCAAGCATCGTGGTAACATTTCTAGTTTATATTGCTATTATACAACAATCTTTCTGAACTTAAAAAATATAAAATGTTTCAGATGATTGGAGTTCCAACTGGTTCAATCAATTACCCAACAAGAATTAATAAAGTGATGGTGTTTCTACACATATCGAAGAAAACATTTAACATACAGACCATTTTAGTTGCAATGTAATTTTTTCCTCCATATTACAATCGTAAAATGTTAGTATCAATAAAATGAATAAATTAAAAAACAATTAACATGTTAAATAAATGTTATATGTTACTAGTAGCCTGCGTCACTGCTTCATCGACGAATAAGTATATTGAATGTGATATCCTGAGATTTTAATATCTATTGTGTAAAAAGTTATATGATACAGATTTATTTGAGATTTTTTGAATATCCGAAGACTTGATTTTAAATGTAGTAGATTTTAAGACTTCGATTATTCTCGATACTTTGGAATCGTTGAAGTTGATATTTACGTACTCTAGATTTAACCTTGAGCTTTGTGTCACAGGGAATTGTAATCTCTTGGATGGAAATGGTAAGACTGTTAGAATCATTAGTATGCGAGGTATATAAAAGAATATTCATCGATTATATTTTGACATATAACATTAATTTTCAACCTTGTTCCATCACATTAAGAGGATGTAGATTGCGCAACAGCATGATTGGAGAACCAATTTTTAATCTATTTAATTGTTGACAGTGGCTACGCCACCGGCCGATATTTCGAATTTCGATACATCCCAAATGTGGCAAAGTGGGAACTGTTCTCGAGGTAATTTAAGTATAACGATTTCTATTACTCCGATACGTCAAAAGAAGGGGGTAGAAAAAGTCATCGAAACGTTTGCGTTTGTTAGCTGGATAAAATTAGATATACAAAGTTAGATCAGTACATTTGTAAATACTTTCTTTGAAAGATATTGCCTGTAATAGCTTCGATAAGCGATATTAACCCATTAAAAACCAGGCCAAACCTGGCAGAGATATCGAGAAACGAACTATGCCATCCTTTGCATAACCAAAAAAAAAAAATACCCGTGTTTTTTCTTTTGTCGATTATAATTGTTTATAACAAATTATTTAAACAAATAATCCAAAATGACGTAATTTTGTAAAACTGAATGCGGATGTCGATTCTACGGGCAAAAACACGACAAAAACCTATGTATTGTTTTTTTGTCAGAGTTCAATTTGTTAGTCTAAAACAGGAACAGTTCAGTTTCAGTTTTGCAAAATTACATTTTTGGTTATTCGTTTAAATAATTTGTTATAAACAATTGTAATCGACAAAAGAAAAAACACGGGTACTTTTATTTTTGGTTATGCAAAGGATGGCGTAGTTCGTTTCTCGATATCTCTGCCAGATTTTGCATGGTATTTGGCGTGGTCAATGCCCTTTTCCCAGAGTACGATTGTTTATCCTCATTTTACACTAACAAATTGAACTCTGACAAAAAAACGTTACATAGGTTTTTGTCGTGTTTTTGCCCGTGGAATCGATATCCGCATTCAGTTTTGCAAAATTACGAAATTTTGGGTTATTTGTTTAAATAATTTGTTATAAACAATTGTAATCGACAGAAGAAAAAACACGGGTATTTTTTTTTCGGTTATGCAAAGGATGGCATAGTTCGTTTCTCGATATCTCTGCCAGGTTTTGCCTGGTTTTTAATGGGTTAAAATACGTTGGTATTTCAGTTACTGCCTTGAAACGACCGAACATGATTATTTATGAGAGAAAGAAACTACAGATACAATCAAAATTTGTCATAGGACTATTATGAAATATAAGTCGAAAAAAAGATGTAGATAAATCCTCTAATTCATCGTTCTGTGAACTTTACGTATTAACTATGCATAATTTGTATTGAAAATTCAGCAATCTTTGAAATTTATTTTTACCGCTAATTTTCTCAATACCATATCCTAATGATACATTAGGACCCTTGCAGTTAGAAGTTATGAAAATTGATCTTGTATTGAACTTTTGTCTTTTTCGGTAATGGTTACTATGGAGAATCGAACTTGGTTCAGACTTTGCCACTATCAACTTACTTACAACATTTTATTGAGATCCGACTATTCTTGCTACACGTTACCAATTATTGCTAGAAGAATAAGCAGCGGTTGTTATGGAATATTCGGTTCACGACTTGTGTATGCAGAATTTCTGGAAGGTCGAGGGTTATCGCGTGCAAAAAATAGCGTCACACATACACGCACCATTCAGACATTTCTATGACAATTCGACTTTATCTTATATTGATAAAACCCGTAGACGAACATGACGACTCAGTTCTCCAATTCGAAATTTCGATTTTCACCCCATTACAATGGTTCTTCTACGGGAAAACAGCAACTGAGCAGTGTTTTCACTTCAATTAATTACTAATTTAAGGGCTAATTTCACCTTGATGGAATAGTATGCCAAATATAAAAACCGCTGCCAACTGTAGTATCAGTATGTTTTCTCAAAGATGCTTTGTGTGAAAATGATCGCTATGTAGAGATGAAGATTTTGTGTTTTTTGTCACCGACAAATGGACCTAGAACTGATTTTTCAAACCACCTAGCAACAATTACTAGGGACAACTCGATATTTTATTCCCTTAGCAACGGTTGCTAGGAGCGTAAACAACGGCTGCTATGAAGAAACGAAGTTTCCGTATAATTTACCAACGTAAAATGTACTTCAAACTGATTTTCCCCTTCCCATAGCAACGGTTTTTTAGCCATGTAAATAACAGATGTTATGTATATCAATAACGGTTGCTACAAAAAATATCTATGATTCTCGTCGATTCTTGTGAGTATTCGGATCCCAATGAACATCCAGGAGGAACGGACGATTTTTTCTAGAGTTATTGCGTGCCAAAAATATGTGTTACATACGCACCGTACATACGTACATACATACAAATATTTTTGGAATTCGATACTTTTGGACCCATAGATTACGAAAATCGAGATCCCGAAAGTTCGAGTTTTGCCCCGCCACAAGTCTTTTTCTTTGAGAAAGAAACATCTAAGATATGAGTATTCAAACAAAGTAGGTGTAAAAGAGATTTTCAGCAACGTACACTTAATATTCTATTCCAGGAGTGTCAACCATCATCCACACTGGGCGACTGCTATGCAAACAATCCACACAATGTCAGATTCTACGTGTATCTTATAGTTTGTTTATCAGTCTATAGACACAACTGACACAAAGTCATTTCTTTTTTTAATTATTACAAGATATTCATGATGCCACGATGCTTTAGTTCACATCAATCCATTCTAAAAGTCCTCATAATAATAATCATAATACAATGTTTCGTACTGAATCCGATAGTATGTATGGTACATAATTATTGTAATGGGTGTTTACCCTCGTACAACTATTGAACTGAATGGAAAAAAACTCAACACACGAAACTTAAAAATGACTTAATGTTCGTGTGTTTGTTTGACTATACCGTTAGGATAATAGCTTGATCCTCAGAAAACAAAGCAGTAACAAAATACCTGGTAAAGTGTTCAGAATAAAATAATTTAAATAAATTTGATGAATGTGAATTAAAGTAGTTCAGAATCAATAAGATTACAAAGAAAATGAATAGTAGAAGTGATAATATGTTTGTACAACAATTTTGTGACATACCTGACGCACAAGGAAAGTATCGAAGTATTTCAAATTTCAATTTCCTGGTTAGTTTAATTGTGTTTCATTTCAATAGTCCATACTTACGATATTTCTAATAATAATGATTCAGACTGTTTAAATAACTATTTTTATTCTTTATATAACAGAAACTGCTATATAATTTAATAAAAATGGTTTCCAGTAACACTTGTACAGAGAAATGAAATCGGGTTATCTTTAAACGGCAGCAATAGAAAACTCCCGATTGTACATCATAATTTGAATATTAACTCGTATATATAGATTCATAAATTAATTTTTATTTTATTATACGTTACATATTATTGTACTTCAATCGAAAAAATGAAATGAACATTGTTTTGGGAAAAGTATTAAAAACAAATTTTGCGAATTCATTTCAAGATTTTTTCTTCGTGAAATGACTTAATGGGGTTGATATGAATGAAATAAAAATTTGTTCCAAACGCCTCCATGATTTCCGATTATTTATGCAATATTTGATGGTTCATGAATAAAACTAGCAATACGGAAGTTTTAATCTAAACTATTGTTTTTGCTACGCTCATTACAACATCAATGAATTATATACGATAATATTCATGCATTATATATAATTGATATAATAGCAGCTAATCCAGCCTATAAAACAGCAGGGGAATCGCATACGAAGTGAGACTTCTTGTTGTCTTTGCAAAAGTATATATTTGCAATCAAATCGAGGTTTAATAATTTCTTCAATAAATAAACACCGCAGTTGAAGTAGTTACTGGTTTTAGTAAGTTTGTAGATAAAGTGTTGATTGTTTGTATGCATGTTAAAATATTGTTAGAGGCTATTTCGGAAGAACAAAAGTTTTACGCGATGAGAAAAATTTTGATCATCAGTTTTCTTATCTGCGCTTTACTCGCAGTAACTCAAGCTCAGGTTTGTAAATTTCTTGTTAACGTATAAATTTGTTGAGCTCACTCGGAGGCGATTTCCTCTCGAGGTGAGCAACCATAATAAAACTTTAAGATGGTTTCTGGCTACTCAAAAAGGTAATATATATACTAGTTAGGGGACGGGCCTACCTTCCCGTGGGGAATCAAAACCCCCCGGACAAAACCTAGTGATTCCATAGTAGTTTTTCCTGTAGAATCCGAATATGCTAGTCCCGAATCCGTAGGAGGCGCAGAAAATCCACAAATCGTCATTTTTTCACAAAAAACGTAAACATAGTTTTTTTACACCGGACAAATTTTTTTCTTAAAATTCAATCAATTTTGAAAAGAAAAGCTCACAACAAGTATATCTGAAAACTCCTCTCCTTCCAAGCTATGAATTTTCAAAAGTTCGAAAATGAGCATTTTTAATAGTTTTCTGTGCTTCCTATTGCAGTGAATAATGAATCATTCACCTCGGAATAATTTTTTTCTTAAATTTCAACTATTTTCCAGAAGAAAAGTTCTCTAAGGCCATATTCAAAAACCTCTTTATATTTGGATTATGAATTTTTGAAAATTACACATTTAGCCGTTGTGTCACGCTGCAGCGGGCTTACCTTCCCGCGGAGAATCGAAAACCCCCAGACAAATCAGTGATTCTCTAGTAGTTTTTCCCGTGCTCTAGTATTCCCCCCCCCCCCGACGAAACAATGATTATATAATAGTGTTTCCTGTAGAATCCAAATATGCTAGTCCCAAATTCGACCAAGACACATATTTTTTTAAGACACTTCTGAATCAGAAACATAAAAATTACGACACAATCACCCATATGAGTTTTGTCGAATTTGGAACTAGCATATTTGGATTCAACAGAAAAACCGCTGCCAAGTGCCTCAGCAGTATGCTTTCTCAAAGTATTGCAATTGAACCTCAACTTGCATTAATCACCACTCTTTGAGAAAGCAAAATGAACCTCTAACTCATTTCCTCCACTCCATAGTAACGGTTGCTATGGTAATTATCCGAGCTTCGGTGTTCTTACTTCTTAGTCGTCAACAGTTCCGAAAATGGACCTCTCACTGACTTCTCCCACTCCATAGTAACGGTTGCTAAGGACGTGAACAATGGTTGCTATGGTAAATGTCGGAGCTTCGATGTTCTTACTTCTTAGTCACCAACAGTTCCAAAAATGGACTTCAAACTGACTTTTCCCACTCCATAGTATCGGTTGCTAAGGACGTAAACAACGGTTGCTATGGTAAATATCCGAGCTTCGGTGTTCTTACTTCTTAGTCGTCAACAGTTCCGAAAATGGACCTCTAACTGACTTTTCCCATTCCATAGTAACGATTAATAAGGACGTAAACAACGGTTGCTATGGTAAATGTTGGAGCTTTGATTTTCTTACTTCTTAGTCATCAACAGTTCCGAAAATGGACCTCCAACAGACTTTTCCCACTCCATAGTAACGGTTGCTAAGGACGTAAACAATGGTTGCTATGGTAAATGTCGGAGCTTCGATGTTCTTACTTCTTAGTCATCAACAGTTCCAAAAATGGACCTCCAACTGACTTTTCCCATTCCCTAGTTACGGTTGCAAGGGATATAAACACCGGTTGCTAGAGACATCAACAATGGTTTATACGGGAAAAGTCTCTTTGATTGTTATAGAATCCCATAAATATACAAACCCAAATGATCATTTATCATGAATTATATGGGAACTTATCAAAAACACGATAGCAACGGTTGCCATGGAAATAAACAACGGATGCTGCTAAACACGTTCACATCTTTCGGAGACCGACCTGTGTGCAAAATTTCAGGACGATCGGACTATTCCTTCCAAAGTCATCGTACGACAAAAAATACAAAGCTTTCTCTTTGAGAAAGCAAAAGTCAGTCTGAAGCTGAATTTTGTATCTCCATAGCAACGGTTGCTAGGAGAATAAACAATGGTTGTTCCAAAATGAATGTCTTATCGATTCTCATCGATCGTCGCAAGAATTGGAGACCCATCGTGCATTGATGATGATTTTTGGAGCTTTTATCAAAAACACGTTAGCAACGGTTGCTAGAGAAATAAACAACGGAATTGGCTGAAAATTGAACTCGACCGAGATTTTGTGGCGACTAACCTGTGTGCAAAGTTTCAGGACGATCGGACAATTCCTTCGAGAGTTATCGTACGACAAAAAAGTGCACGTATGTACATACGTACGTACGTACATACATAGAGACATTTTTAGATTTCCATGCTTTTCGACCCGTAGATTACGAAAATCGAGGTCCCGAAGTCCGATTCGGTGGGTTGATTTTTACCCCGTTACAAAGCTTTCTCTTTGAGAAAGCAAAACTACTATGGAATCACTAGGTTTTGTCCGGGGGGTTTTAATTCCCCACGGGAAGGTAGGCCCGCCCCCTAACTATACAATTGTGCAGAAATAATAATGATTCCCAAATATTTTCGGGGAATCGAAAAGTTAGTCTGCATGGCTGAGTATTCATGTGACTTTTTGTCCAACCATCTCTTAAAGTATCATTATGATTGGTGTGCCGTAGATGAAACTGTCTCTGAGTAAGTCATATAATAATATAATGAAATGAATTATGTTTCAACCAGACGGACAATGTTAATGAATTGAATGGCAATGCAATTATTGATCCACCTGTACGCTGTCCTCCATGTTCCAAACCTGATTCAAGTGGCAAGTGCCGCCCAATCGTCGGGTGCAATGGATAAGAGTAATATTCGTAGTTTTTTATCATTAAAACAATCTTTTAGTAATTTACAACATATAAATAATGTTACAGATTATCCAAGATGAAACTGATCCAATGAAACAAACGTCCAACAAATGAGACTTGTGGCACATGAAGATTTCTACTGAACACCATCAAATCCAATGCGGATACTCAATTTAAATGAACACATAATTTCACATATACATATATTAGAAAATTCATGTATAATGCTGAATACAAACATAGAAACTCATATTCATGATATTTTCATTTTAATACTGCCTGTTTCAATAATCAAATTAATATTACAACAAAAATTGTCGACAACTGCAACAAAAATTATTAACAAAATTTTAGTGCTAATCGCTCAGAAACTCTTGCCCTACCGTTTGTGAATGAGTACGATTCCTTTTTCACTCCGTACTCTCCTCATTTTATCAATTGAGTAATTAATTGGTGGAGGAAAAGTAAGATATTCTCCCGAACAATCCACAGTGGTCACATTGACACAGCCTACGCGGTCATGGCTTCAATGAATCCACTACAGTGGATATCGCAACTCCTAAACAATGGTAAGCATCGTATAAAATAGTATATTATGCAACTAGTGCGTAAAAAAATTAAGACGCGTGTGGACGAGTACATGAGTGGTCTTGGCGAAACTGGCCGCGGCAACGAGTGTCACACGTTCACACTAGGGTTTGAATTTTAACCCAACAATCGGATACAAGATTCTATTTTACGAGTGATCGTTTGAAAAGCTTTTACAAAATGCACAAATGAAATACCAGGATAACATGAAATATTTATTTCAATCAAGTTTGATATACCCTCAGCGTCAAAATGCTGATTATAACCAGCTGCTACAAGGAAACAGCCGTCAGTCTTTTGAAATCGAAAGATGGCCCATGTTGGATACATTACAGAAAACGAAAGCTCATGGAAACAATTGATAAAAAGGTTGTATTGTGAAAAAAATCAGATATGTAGTATATAGATGAAAAATTCCTCTTTCCGCTATAATCAGTGCTGGATATGTGGTACTCGGGATAAATATGCATCATATTAATATTTACACAAATCGCAATAAGCGTCATCTTTGCGGATCGCGTGAATCAGAAGTTATTCATACTTTGACAACTTACCTACAAGTGACAACTCGACCGTCTCTCTTACTCTCTAAATTCTTCACAGTGAAATTCTCGATGTAAGCTTCAGTGAAACGTTTTTCACTGGACTACAGTCAAATTTCACTGTAACAACAGTGAGGTTTAACTGTAAGAAATTTACAGAGTAAAAAGAATCCCAAGAGATCGAATGGTATAATATTGTTGAGAACACCCTCCATTATTCATAAATTGTACAAGAGGTCGACCTTTTGTCTAATTTATTATCTAAATGGTATGTTGCTCCAATTTTTATATAATTCTCTCTCACTTGAGCGAAATCAGATCGAGAATCGTAATTAGTCGAAAAAATTCTGAAAATAACTACTAACAACCTGGTGTAAACCGGTCACAATGTTTTCTTTCGTCATTATTCTGTACTACCAACAATATTTCGTTCGGTGGCGCTGCTCTAGAAGCGCGAATATGAAACCCAAAATGTGGCCCATCTTGGTTGAGCACACCTACTTTTTATTTCTTACACCTCCTTTGTTTTTATTTAAAACAAGATATTCCAATTTTCGAAAACCTTGTACTTGGTGTGATAAGTTAAGGAGTTAAATTTTTTAATTAATTTAAATTGATAATAAGAATTTGCGATTCTAACCAGATTACGGTCACACCCAGAAACACGAATCATCATTAAACTATCTGAAATGATACTTTGGCATATATATTCAATAGCTGTTTCGATTTTCTGTAGAATTTCGTGAATTATTATTTCTGAAGATTTCGGTGTCTATTTTTGGCAAATCCTGGCCATAAAATTGATTTTTCATAGAAAATCTCCAATTATTCAATACTTTTGTCAATACTGTAAATTTATATTCTGGGAATGCATAATTATTTCTCATTTGTTATTCATATTCATAACGGATACAAGCTCCGTCGATCATTTTCCACAAGGTAGGGCAGAAGCAAAGATTCCATCTTTGTTATGTAAACAAACATTTTTCTTACACAATCGGTTAGTAATCGCTTGTGTATTAAGGAAGACAAAATCTTAGTATATTCATGCACTATCATAGAAGTTGATATCCATTATAGCATAGTAAAATCTTCAAGTTTTATCTTCAGCTTAAGATAATAAAGAAGATGACTCTTCTCAGTGTAGTCATTTAATTACTCGTAGAAAAAGTGAGCTTATCTACTGAGCGCTCGCACACACACACACACACACACACACACACACACACACGCGCGCGCGCGTACACACCCACACACACTAAACGAAGCAAAAAATAACGGACTACTCGATATTGAAAATTGTATTCATATAGCTTTTTTCCATGTCCGTGATAAGGGTGACGATTTGTGGCATTTTCATCCGGAATTTTCTCTTCTTTTTTATCCGAATGTATTGTTCATTTCGAACTCCTAATTGTTAAAAACGCTAATGAATGATTTGTTTCTCTATTTCTACCTGAAATGGACCCTTTTTTCGTCACTCAATTTGAAACGGCTCCTTTCGAGCGCTAGTTTTATCACCAATCGAAATTTACTTAGCGAAAATATTTCGCATCAGTTTGTGTATACAAACCCCTACAATACTAAAGTGTCGATCGTACAAGAAATAAATAATCATCGACGCTCGAACCTCAAGCTGAAAAATAGATGCGTGCCACCCGAGTTACCCAATCCCACCCTCGAAATTGAAAATAGTCCATTTCAACTGTATCAAATAGTACGCCTGTTTTCTCTGACGTCAATAGTAAATAATTCGATATACGAATAAGTAGTTGTGGTAGAATCTTTAGTGAAATTTAATTAATTATATATAAGTCGTGCCATTTACTACCGATCCGTAGTCGTTTTTTTTTTACTATCTCGAATCCAAAGAAAAGATGCAACAAGTCGGGAGGCAGCAACTTTCTCGCAGTTGAGTAATCGACCATATATGCGAATCTGTACCGTGAACCAGGCTGCACACATCCGAGCAAAAGAAAAGTATAGGGAATCGAGTCGCAGGTCGCGTCCCACACTTTGGCTTCCCACTTGAGAGAGGCTGTGAATGTGTCTCGTCGAATCGTGCGCGAGCCTCGTTTTGATGGCTCTGCAAACGTTATATAAACATATCGCTAATGCTAATTTGTACATATGTGTGTGTGTGTGCGGGCGAGCAAACGACACATAACGCATCGCGTCCCTGCAATCGTAACCCAGTCGTCCTTGGGGGCGAGCGAGCACGCATTTATAATGGCATACGAGCTGCTATGGGGTCATTTCATTCGCCGAGGATACGCGAGAGCTTATATCGTCCTAAGGATAACGCTAACCTTCTGTACCTCGCTGTATTGTTGTCGCGTGCGCTATATATTTACACGTGGTCTGAGCCGCGAGTGATCTGTAAACCGGTGTGTTTCTCGTGTAGATTCTCACTCGATGTTTATACTCGAAATGTGAGTTTTCCCATCGGGAAATTCGGCGATCTCATCAGGTATTTCCCATTTCCTTCATAGTTGGCTCAGCTCGAAAGTTTCGCGCGTTCGATCGTTACGTAACACTCAGTTCCGAAGCTCGATTGATTATATATATATATATATATGTATAATCATCGAAAAGGGCAGAGAAGTACCATACACAAAAGAAAATCGTCTCGGCAGTGTGTATCGGTGCAACAGCAGCACACGGCGCGTCGGAGCAGCGTGAGATCGATACAATAAGTCAGGTCGAATCAGTGCTCCTCTGGGCAGCTGGTAGGGGGCGGAGGAGTAGGGCTTCGGCTTCCTGCCCCTTTGCAAAAGGAAGACGAGCGGCCAGCGCTTGTGTAATATCGCCTCTCGGCTTATCGGATTTCAGCTGAGCGCGCGCGCATGAGAGTATACGCACGCATGTGCACGCACCGGGCGCCCAGAGAGAGCTCCGCTCGCGCGCGCATCAGTGTATCTGTCCGCATCGCTCGGGGCGCGCTACTCGTCGCTGATCGGCAGCGACGGCCCGTGTGATCGATTTTGGCCGAGCAGCCGCCGGTGCACCGTATATTGGATGCGGTGCCACCTACTCTTCGCCCATGCTTCCACGTGATCTGGACGAGCCGAACCTGGATGGACTGGAGTTCGGTCGGCCGGTGCAGCGGTGAGCTTTTTTTTTGTGCGGGACCGAACCGCTCGCTGTGTGACCCTCGTTTGTGTATACCTGTGCGTTTGCGGTGGGCATTTGCGTTGATTCGCGGCGATTTTCAAATTTTTGTGTCTATGGAATGGATAATGAACAATAGAGTGTGCTCGTCTAGTGTATTATGCAACTAGTGCGTGAAATTTTGATGATGCGTGAGGACGTGTCCGAGTGCTCGGTTAAGGGACGTTTGAAGTATACACTAGTTCGTGAAATGCGATTTCACGCACTTTTAACATAATAGTATATTATGCAACTAGCGCGTGAAATTTTGAAGACGAGTGGCCGGCGAAGTGCCGGCGACGAGTATTACACGTCCACACGAGTGTTTGAAAATAGACGCACCAGTTGGATATGATATTTTATGTTACGAGTGCTCGTTTAAGGGACATTTGAAAAGAAGCACTAGTCCGTGAAATGGGATTTCACGCACTAGCAACATAATATTTATTTATATACACCATGGTATCCATTAACTCTCTTAAAAGCTTACTTTCATTATATGGGAAATTAACTGCAGTTCCACTCAATCACTCATCCACCTTCATACAGTTATTTTTTACTGTAAGCTTTTAAAAGAGCAGATTCACTGACATTGTTCTTTGGATATCAACTCCGTACGATTTTCCACGACGACAGAATGTTTCTTTCAAAAAAATCTCTTTCTCTAAACGCATATTGTATATATAGTCAATGAAATTAATTGCACACAATCGTATTCTGAAAAAAGCGTATAAAAGGTCCTTTCGTTCAAGGGAATCGAATGTCATTCGTCGCTTTCATACAAAATCGATTTTGTGAAATTTAATTGCTCCTTTGAACCAATACAATGAAGACCATATTACCATGCGTTATTATGCGAGAAAACAAAGTGCTCGTGATTGAATAGTTTCTGAGTTTCAAAAATTGATAAAGAGTATTTTCAATTCACCAGTAATGAGTAGTAAACTTAATAAATTAGATTATTTCAATTAACTTGAAGGCGTCAACGCGATGACATATTAACAGACAAAAAAGAAGAATACATTCACATCATGGGGGATTTAAATTTGATAGGACGTAACTCAATATCATGTGTATTCTGGTCACGTAATGACCGCACGTACGAGAATATTGTGAAATACCTTAGAAACATCAATCAGAAGGTTTCACGTTAACATTGCAAATAACACATATTCGGAATGATGTAGTGCATGGCTATTTGAATTTTTTATTAGATGCATGCTTATATCATCAGTAAATTATATAAGATGAAGCAGAAAAGAAAATAGCAATTTTCTTGTACAATCGATGTTGAAATATTTTCGCACCTCCCCGGACGTCCTTACGTAGAATTGCACAAGATCAATGACACGATTATCCATGGGATTAATTTTTTTTTTCGTTATCCAACAACGACTTCTGAATCATCAAAACGTGTAAATGGCTGAGTTACCAGGAGACAGTCGTGCATTTGAGTTGGGATACTGGCATAATTTATGTGAGGAATGCGTATGATCTCTTACGTCTAAAAATAGACGCATAACATTGACGATGTTTCGTGAAAATGTCGAAAAGAAAATCAAAACGTCAGGTTAAATGTAGAGTGTAGGTATACACGGCACAGACCCAAACGCGTGCGATCATGCTGTCGATTAGTAAACTGCACTTTAGAATTATTTACTTCAATAAAATACCGATAAGTGATAAGGTCGATTATTTTTTGTCTTTTCTCTAAACTTTCGTTAAGCAGTTAAGCTGGAATATTCGAAGCATATCATCCGCGGGCCAAATCAATCGCTCAGTCTTTCAAACACACATGCTCATTATAACTCGCAGGAAGAGGCGAAGAATCGAAAGCATCGACGAAGGGGCTGTCTAGTACTTCACGGAGCGATAAGGGGAAAAAAGCTACATCAGTAGCAGCGACTGCGGCGGAGGCGGCGGTGGCGGCGGCGGCGGTGCTTATCAGGCACGCTCGCTTTTTTTATCTAAGCCCGTCGTCTATCGGCGACGTAGTCCGGCGATGGCGGACCCCACGATACAGACGTTTTGCTGCCATCACAACAACAAATCCGAGGTGTCCCTGTTCATCACGAACGAATTCGACTCGGACGCCTACAACACCGTGTGCATGATCTCCTCGTCCATCGGCATACTTGGCGCTTTGTACCAGGTGATTTTTCAACATCGGCCGCGTGCGATACCGATCGCACCGCGGGACGATTATACCTGGCCTGCGGAGCTTTTACTCGGTCTCACTCTTTAGCCGAGGATTATTTTCTTTCGTGATGCAGTTTAACGGCCCAAGACAAGACTTGTCGGACGGTCTTCGATCACCGTCGTTCATTCTTTCATCACTCATTAGCCAGCTTTCGTATCTCCCCGTACTTGGATTAACCATCGTGTCCACTGAAAATTTTTCCTAAGAATTTCACTAAATATTGTCAAGATTAATGGTACAGTGTTCCGGGATGTATCCTTTCTATTGAAAACACAATTTCAATTCGACGTGGATAGCGGTGTTAAAATTCAAAGAGACCACTTGTCCTGATTTAGGAGAATACGTTATCACGGAGCTTCGAAGTTAGTTGATACTAATGTGTCTTGCCAAATTTTAAGCAGTATGCTTCTTATTGACAAGTGTTATCAAGGTCAAAAATGATTGTAAGTTCCTGCTGTACATAAGCGGAGCTTTAACTCGACAATTTGCGTATACTTTATTTGTTTCGATTAACCGGTATCAAGATATGAGATTTA
The DNA here is from genome assembly GCA_020882685.1 of Aphelinus atriplicis. Classification (NCBI taxonomy): domain Eukaryota; kingdom Metazoa; phylum Arthropoda; class Insecta; order Hymenoptera; family Aphelinidae; genus Aphelinus; species Aphelinus atriplicis. The sequence goes on from CM037073.1 coordinate 3,518,135, forward strand.
ATTGGAGCATCGTGTGTTTGTCAATGAAACTCTTCTGGACTATCAACTCGTTGAAAAGTCGCGTCTCGGTTGGATTAACGACTAGACTTTTTGGTACAATCAACACGTGCTCGTATAGACAATGCTAGCTTTATTTTGACTTTCAACGGTTGTCATTTTCACCTGGATTGATGATAAAAACCATTGTAATCGACAGGTACTCCCCCGCCAAGAGATAAACACGCCGCACAGATGGCAGGGCTTCACTGCAGCCAGGGGAAGAGAAATAATCATGTGGCTCGCGGTAGCAGACCTTCTAGCCTCTATAGGTATACATCTCGATTCGTCATTTTCTTATTCTTTGTTCTACAATAAGACGAGATGACAATAAAAACGTTTCATCCGATTGCCAGGTGTTTTCATCAGATCCGCGCTTTGGATGAAGTTCAAGACTATCATGCCGTTGGAGGATGACACGTCCAGTGTTATTTTTTGTGCCATCTCTTCCGTAAGATAAAGCAAATGTTATTTTTCTCATCGAGTCAGGCTTCGCAGATATCCGACAATGCTCGAAACTTTGATTGCAGGGCTGGACGCAGTATTTTTACATGGCAACGTGGATCTGGACTCTGTGCTACGCCATCGATATGAAGCTACTCCTTAGCCAAAAATTTGGCCGACCTATTTTGTATCACCTGTTTGCTTGGCTATCCCCAGCCATCCTCACCACATTTGGCCTTACTCTATTATACTACCCAGACGCAGAGTGAGTATACACAGAGTTTGAATTAATCGCCGATGAATGAAGCATCGCGGCTGATCGATAATCGTTTTTCAAACAGTTGCCACAGCATGACAACTCTGTCGTCGGCTATTCTTCGTATCCTGCCCAATTACTTGGCGACCTTCGTCCTCCTTACTGTTGTCATGCTAGTGAATCCTATCCTGTACTTGTCGTCGACGAAAGACTTGAGCAAAGTAGTCTCTTGCAGCATGGCACAAATGACCGGCCGAGAAAGGAAGCTCGTACAGACAATCAGATTGAAATTCGCTATGACCAACCTGGTTTATTACGTTTGCTGGATACCAAACCTGATAAACGGAATATTATTGTGGACTCTGTGGTGGCATCTGCCTGTCAAGATAATCATCACTCTGTGGTACATAATGGTGAGAGACGTCTGTCGAAAAGCTTACTCGCAAAAGTTCGAAACGCGAATAAAACAAATCGTTTTTTTCCCTTCTCAACAGGCCGTGACGAATCCGCTTCAGGCATTTTTCAATGCTTTGGTCTACAAGAGGTGGGGGAGGAAAGAGAAGTTTCAGATGGAGTGGTTCTATAAATTGAAAAGACTGAAATCAAATTATTTCGGCCACAGCAACAACAACCACAGCCCTGAAGTTACGGAGTCGTCGCCTCTTGTTAATCAGTACAAAGTTACACCTCATACAAGTATAAACGGATCGTCGTCATTGTAGTGACTGTGATACTATGTAGGCTCGATCGTAAGCATTTTTACTATTTGAACCGACTCGGAACGAATTTTTCATTGAACAAGAGAGAAATTATTCTAGTGCGTGAATTGACTTGCGAGGATTATTTTAGATTGACGAGTGACGACAAAGAAAATAAAAAAAAGAAAGAGAATCTATGAGATTATGATTATTAAAATATTTATTCATGATATATTTTATTCTCCCAGGAACCAATTACAATAATGATTTTTTACAAACTATATACATTTAAATACAGTTATAATAAATTTTGTACAGCTTACAGCTTATGTTGGGTTTGTTGTTATATATGATTTACATCTGTCTAGTTGTTTATGGATAGTTAGTATGAGAATTTTATAACGAGCATATTTTATGTACAATTGTTTCAATTTCGAGTTTATTTCGTAATTGTCATCTTTACAAATGATTCGATGACGATTTGTATTGCCGTCCATGTATCGTTTAGCACCGTGTAAAAATGTATTCTTAAGAAAATAGGTCTATTCAAAATTTGTTCTTTTATGCGAATAAATTCGACTCTACAACATAACTCTGATTATCTAATATGTATCCCTTCCAATTGAGTTCACAAACATGGGTTTTTAAATAATGTTCGAAAGAATTCCAATAGTTTTAATATCGACACTTCTTCCTAGGCGTAATAAAGTGCTGACTACAATAATAAAAATACTAGAGTAAACAATCAGATCTTTTGTATATTTATAAAATAAATATATCTTGCCATATTCAGCTCTTATAATATCGTAAGTAGTGACGTCATGTTACTGTTTTCTTATACATTAGTCGACCAAAAAAACTTAGAATTTAGTAATAACTCAAATTCTGATTATTTGAAAATACTTTGAATTAATCTCATTTTTATGGAAGAATTATCATAAAAAAATATCAGAATATTTTCAACGCAATACTCTGATACTAAAAAAAAAATTATAAAACTCGGTAATCACAGAAAATACGTACGATAATAGAAGTAATACTTTTAACAGTAATTTGTGCTACGAAGCATTTAAAAAAGCTGTAGTCAAATGCATGTAAATAATAATTTTCACTCAAATTCCTCTCCACTAGTCAAAAACTTCTGAAGACTTAGATAAATCTTGAAAGTCAGTTATTAAACATAAAGCAACTCCTGGAGTTCGGAAACGTAAAAAATGATTTTACTACAAATTATAGTCGTGGGTTTCTCCTTACGTTGGAAGATCTGAAGCACCCAGAGTTAAAGATGTCACGTCACGTATAATCATTTCAGCAATTTTCCAGGCTGATTCTTCTTTTGCCTATGAAATTAAAGGTTAGTTAACATTTCATTAAATCAATATTTTGTAACTGCTACGTCGTGGATCGATAAGCTTACTTTATCCTGTTCTATATGAACCAGTCTTTTAACAGCTCTTGACAGTCGGGATTCTCTTTCATTTTTTCGGCACGGGTCGGGTTCTATTTCAGTAACGAATCTTCCCAGATTATCAACATAGCCAACACTCAAGCTAAAAAAAGTCCATTTCATTTTATAACGATATCAATAATGTAATACAAAAATACAAAGTCATTGCAACAATGCATACCTGCATTTATTTCTTTTCCATAAAGAATCAGGGTCATTCAACTGTTTTGTATCAATATTCATACTCCCATTAATTGATGAACCATATTTGGATTGCTTTTTCTCTTCATTACTCGATTGTACAGGACTTGTCACATTACTCACTGAGCTTACTTCACTACTACAATCAGACCCTAGAATTTTTAGATGGCTTCATTTTATTATCAATTTGGAATTAATATTAAAAAAAAAGTTTGAAGAAAATTTATTTACCTGCTCTTCTGATTGGCGGGTGAAAACCATGACAATGACTACTTTGAACACTATTAATTAATTCTGATAAATACTTATAAAATAGCTGTGATTGTAAAAAAGTAGGAAGATAATGCTGTAAATACAGATACATAGTTGAATTATCAGTTTTATAAGCTAAAAGAAGACATAAAAAATAAACTCACCCTAGTTAGGAAATTATGAACAATTTGACACGGTTGATCGAAACAGTCAGGCTGAGGACTTTTTCCATCCTCTCTACAAATATTTTGTTCAACTTGAAAACGCACTCTATCAGTAAAACCTAAAGGCACTGTTGCCTGTAAACTAAAATACCTACAAGAAAAAACATGTTGAGATTATTTTTTTAAATATATCTCAAATCTATTCTTTGATATATTTAATCCAATTTACTTTTCATAAATGATGAGAGCATCTGTTTGAGCTTCGGTAGAATCAGCTGAATCGCTTGTTTCTATTAAATTCTGTTTGTAATTCATTGCAGTCATCCAAAAATCTAGTAGTTCTCTTTTGTTTTCTAATTCCATAAACTAAAAATAATTTATAAAATTATGTTTTCAATTCTTAGTGAAAATTGCGGTTTTTATAAGAATGTATATTACCTCCATAAAATAGAAAAAAGCTGTTTCATTATACAGTATATCTACCAACTGAACATTTCCACTGGTCAAAACATCAATTTGATGTTTACAATTAAAATCACTCCTTAAAAAATCATTAATATAGCTGGAATAAAAAGTTGTGTTATTGATTTTCTAATTAATAAACTTAGTCATGGATTATTCATATTCCAACTACTTACTCGTCTTCTAAAACGTTATAAACTATTTTCTGGGCATCAGATAGATATTTCAGTATGAGTTCTGGATTACTATTCATAACTGCTTTTTCTAAATCAGCTTTCAATTCTTCCGGAATACGATTTATTCCAAGGGTATCTTTCACTAGATATTTCCTATAAATACGCATTGCATCAAGATTTAGCGATGGTTCTTCACTTTTGCTTCCTTGGGATTTGTAATCTTCTTCATTGTTGACTATTTGATAAATCTTTGGCGGATTCAAATTTGATTTGATTTCATTCACAGAACTTTGAAATGACTGAATTAAAAAATATTATTCATGAATATATTGAAAGTGAGTGAGTTGAATTATTCTCCAACATCCAATAAAATCAATCCAACTATTCGAAAAACAGTAATCTATTAATATTTAACATGAAAAAATTTATTTCTTCTGTATAAAAAAAAATACCAAACAATGTGTACTTTACAGAATACATTTTTTCGAAATGTTGAATAATTTGAGTTTATGGATCAAAAAGGAATCAGCTGGGAAATGCAACTCACCAAACTTTGTTCATTGTTATTTACACTATTATCTAATGACAAGGCATCAAATTCAAGATCACTGACGCTGGTAGGTATTATGCTACAGGCACATTTATCAACATTCTCCAAATTGTTTGCAATTGAATTTTTAAGCTCTCTAGACCCTCTGCTATTATGATTACTATTTTCAAGACACTCATTAATAGGATAAGCACCACATAGACACTCCACTTCTAGCCAGAACTTGATCAATGAAATTTCCTTGAGAGAGTCCATGTATTGGATGAAGTAGCCAAGCGCGCCCTTATCCGCCAAGATTTCGGGCAGCGTTTTTGAGAGGCACGACCTGAAGGTATTGATCTGAGTTTTTCCATCTTCAAAAACATCATCTTCCTCTTCCATCTTGAAGCTGCATATTGCGCTTGGTATTGCCCCAAAGGGATGAGAGCCAACAAACCCATCTCTATCGGGTGTTCCAGGACTCAGGGAATTTGTAGGAGAATCATGCGAGGATCTATTTCTGTCTCGTTGTCCTGAAATGAGATGAAACCAAACAGTAAATCAAACGAATAGGCCCCAAGACTCTGTATTCTCTCATGGACCAGCCAAACTAAGGAGAGTCAATCATCACTACTCGTTCAGCGATCAAACGGATAGCCCAATCGCACAGTATGATAAGAAATAGTCCAACGGTCAACAGCAATGCCCCTACCCTGATGTGTTGCAAAAGATCTGTCACTCAGGCCTCGGGAGAAAAGCCACGCGCAAAAACTCGCGACGCTACGTCCGCCGTGTTATCGGAACCACGATAAAAACAATCGTGCTAAACATCATAAAGCGCGGACACGTATATAGCTCCACCCACGGCCGAACGATAAGAGCGCAGCCCTACAGACGGGCATTGACAAGTGACGCAAAGTCGCGCGTATATATATATATACACTGCACAGACAAGGAGCGAAGGCGTGCAAGACGCGGCGAAGATTATCCACGACATGATCTACCACGGAACAGAGGCATAAAGTGCAACGAAGCCACTCAACAAGTGTACATAAACAAGGCTACTCGGAGGTTATGTCGGTGGCCCGTATAGCGCGCGCACCTAAACAACCCGCACGTATACCGCATCAGGATATATCGCGGCGATACTGCACAGTGTAAATAAGCTCGGGTGTGAAAACTGACCAGCTTTCTTAAAGAACTGTAGCATGTTGGTTGATGGGGCGACTCATGATCGTGGCGGAGGGAAGAGCTGATGGGCCCCGCGCTCTGGCACCAACCAGCTGATGATCATGGCAAACACACTCGACTCGAGTCGCGAGTCGTCGTCGGCTCCAGTCGGCTCCAGCTCTCGCTGGCTCTCGCACTGCGGCAGCGCGGCTACTGCGTCTCGCGCGCGAGATCTGCTGCACACACGCGCGCGCGCATACACCAAAATGTATGTATATATAGGTGTATCGAAGCCGCCTGTGTGTGTGGGTGAACTCTCGCTCGCGTTCGAAAGGTCGCGCACTACACTGTACGACTGTGTACGACGTTGCAAATGCTGCCGATGCGCCGCGCGGTCGAGAGACTCGAATATTAGTAATCCGCCGAGTGCACAGCGCATTATCTCATTGTGTAAGTACGTGCACGCGCGTACCCCGAGAGCCCAATGCGCATTTATTTGCATTTGCGGTGCATTTAGAGTGCCCCAGCTGCAGCCGACCGTTGTTCACCGACATTCGAGTCGTCTGTAGGGCAAGATGTCTCGCGCGCGTATATACACCCGCGGCTATATACACACGTACACACACCTGTATGATTACGAAGGAGCCGGATTAGAAAGTCGGGATGAGCTCGAGGAGACACATCCACCGCAACTCGAGAGCCGCATTTACATGCACTTACAGCTGTTGTACTCCGTATGACTCATTGTATGCGTAATGAAGGTGTAGTAACGATGATGTATCGGTTCATTCTATACTCTCCTTTCGTCGATTATTATATATGTATGCGCACAAATTGCAATCCATTCGAGTGAGAATCAGAATTATAAATGAAAATCAGACTCTCCGGAACCTTTTACTTGTGGCGAATTTTTTAGATTATATAGAACATTAAACATACCCACAATTAAACAATCGATGTGTATATACACTGCAGAAACGATTCCTTGATTCTTCGAGTAATTCGACAACTTTATTTCGGTAGAATTAAGTTGCAGTGCGTACAATACGGTCTCGGAAAAAAATGTTCAAGAGCACGTTCACATGGAGGATTTGCTACGTGCCAATGTTCTCTCGAATCTGATTCGGAACAATGAGTTTTTGCAACTGGCAAAGGTATCGGGGAAAAATAAACATGAAAACGAGTGATTTGCACAATACTTAGGCTCCGAGCTCGAATTTACTGACTCTAGGATCCTCCAAGAACGGTTCTTTTCGAAAGACTTAACTGTACGCATCGTCGCGTTAAATTTAAATTTCGTATCGGGACACGCGCGCGCCTTTCGTTTTACATCAACAGTCGACTTACTACATAATGCGCCAGAACAAACGATCCCCTCGTATTATACCACGTGTGAGTTGATTCACCGAACAGAGAGTGTTATATAAATCGGTCCGGCGGAGACGCATCGGGAGAAAAGCCCGTAAAACTTTGAGACGAATGTGATTCAACCGCATAACCGGTTCGGTGGCGCTCAGTTAAATCCCGAAGAAACGAGATACGAGACCGAGGTTTTTTTCATTCCGCCTGAGCGAGAGAATACTGACGAGCCCATTTCGTTTCCATTGCCAACGATGGTCCTCTCACCGTTATACACATATGACGATTGATTTTGTTTGTCGGAGAAAAAAGTTTTTTGGTGCTAACGAGTTTTTTGGTGCTTATGGGTAAATTCTCTCCGAAACACCGATTCAATATAACCATCTGAATGTTCCACAGTGCTCAACAATGAGGGACATACATAAGTTCCTGTTAAACATACAATTAGTATACGTGTACATAGTGTTGAAAATATAGTAAAATATAACATCTGTCCTCAATAATCACTCAAATTTCATTATTATATAACTCGATCCTTGCACGTGACTCCATGAAAATATGCTTCGTAAGCGCGGTCTCAAAGCTAAATAAACGTTTCCATATTGTGCAAATGGCAAGTGGAAAGAGTCGGACGTAGCAAGACCAATCGGGAGAGCTTTTATATGTATATGCTTCTATACGTGTATACGTATATTTACCGATCGCATGCCGGTGATTGTTGAGAAATACGCATATACATAATTCATTTGAAATTAGCTCTATTCAGGAAGTGGCTGTAACTTACCGACACAATTAGCAGCCAGTAAAATCCAGATTATACGATTTCCATAATTCTTTTTTCCTTCGAAAACGACCAAAACAAAAAACAATCCTCGAATGAGCGACGAGCGATCAACGCTCGCGAGACGATGGACGCTAATAGACGCATTGGATCACGAACCGCAATTTGGAGTATCGTACGCCCATAAATCCTCGCGACAGAGGATCGCGGTTCTGTATACATATTATATATGCGCGCAACATATAACGTGTATCAGGGGTCCATGATCGCGTGCGCATATACATACGCGCTCGTGAAAGTAAAATAATAAATCTAGAGGCGACGGCGTAAGTGCGCGCTGCATATATCGAAGTCAAATTACGGGAGGCGCAGGGCCGGCCTTGAGCTTGAACTTGTGCGCGTATGGGAGGGGGGCAACGGCCGGTCCGGCATGGGGCGCTCCTGGCAATACCGGTTCCCCCCGGCTCTCTGTCGGGCCGGCTGTGTCGGTCGCGCGCGCCTCCTCATTTTTGAAGCGACCGCCGGGAAAACACGACGATGATCCCCGCAGCCGCGCCACTGGCCATCCTGCTCCTGGCGACCGCCGCCGCCGCCAAGAGCCTGCCCGGAGTCTTCGACCAGAGGCAGGACGGCAAGGTGAACGTGCAGATAGACGTCAAGGACTTGCAGATCGTCGCCCTCCTGCCCTCCGACGTCATTGAGGATTACATGGTGAGTGCGAGTCGACTTATACGTCAACTAGCAACGATTTATCAAAAATTTTGCAGATTCTATTGGTTGCGGTATACGTTTCGTACTGAATTTTAGTAGAAATCAGTTCTAATGTATCGAATTCATCTGATTTCCCGGAGATTCAGTAATGAATTCGAGTAATGAAAATTCAGTGCATCTCGGCACTATATTTAATAACAATCCAATAGGGTTGACGAATTTTTCACAACACCTAGTTTTTTCATGTAAAATGCATGAAGAATCAGAAAATAATTAGGTCGTATTTTATTATTTTTGTTTAATGTTATTTTTCTGGAAGATATGACCGTTGAAAGATTCGGCGTTTTCGGTAGGTATAGATATACTTCAAATGCAAATGACGTCATATCGTTACTAACGACACGAATTTCATCTCCTCAAATTAGCTCGAATTTTGATTGGATCGAAAAACAAAAAAATACGACCTAATTAATTTTGCACGTTCTTTCGATTTCTACGATAAAAAAAATAGCGTATTCTTCCCAATTTATTCAAAAAATGATCTAGTTTTTTATTTGTTGTGTGTTCGACGGTTGAAATGCCTCTTGCCCGTACTGTCAAGCGAGAGTATCTCGAAGCTTATAAGAAGAATAATTCAAACATTAGAGAAATGTTACACTCACTAACTAAACACTTGCTAAATAATTCGCGAGAACTGTATTATACCACGTCGTTAGTGCTACTTTGATATATAGACGCATTTATTGAAAGAATGAAGAAAATGATTGAAAGAACAGAGGTAAATGATTGCGGTGACTAATAACCTATAGAAGACTTTGAGATTCAATTAAGGGTGGGATCGAACCAAAGGGTCAACACGAACTATGAAAAATTGACGAAACACATGAAAAATATCGGTTCAATGAGCAAAAACAAAAATATTCGGGTGGAAATTGAATCAAATCGACCGGATTGACTTGCGACTTTGACGGTTCAACGTAAATCGTGACCATTTCTCAGAACTGCAGGTGGAAATTACAGAAGGATTAGCGAAAATATATGCGTTTTGATCGACTTTTCAGAGCTACGACTACGCGTACGACTACGCGGACTTCACGATAAAGCCAAGACCTACGCCGAGCAAGCCAACGAGCAAGCCGACGAGCAGCAGCACCACCACGGAAGCGTCCATTCCGTCGTCAACGACGACGACGACGACGGCGGCGGCGGCGGAAAAAGTCAGCTCCTCGTCGGTGGACGTGACGACAACGACGAGTCCGATCGGTGCTGAGGTGACGACGACGAGTCCGATGGGTGCCGAGGCGACGACGAGTGCGACGTCCGCCATAGCCGAGACGTCGCCCGCGGATCCGACGAGCCCCGGCGAAGAGGCCAGCCCCATAGCCCAGCCGAGCACGGTCGAGCCGCCCCACTCGAGCAGCCTCGTCCCCGCCGCCTCCGAGCCGAGGAAGCGATGCCCCGTCGGCTTCCACCTCAAGTCCGGCCGTTGCTTCAAGCGCCGTCAGTCCATGATCTCGTAGGTTATTCCCTTCCCACCTCTACACCCAACTCGTCTCAATGCGCCTACTCACGCGAGCTCTGCTCATATTCGGCTTCTGAATTTCACTCGAGTTTTGACGCACTGTATGAGGTACAGGTGCGCCACTTGAGGCACGAACAGTCAATGCGTCGCCGTTAAATCAGAATTTTCCCAACGCTGTTGGTTGTGAACGAAACGTTCACTCGATAATTTCAAAATGAGCCAAGCAACATCTGGCTTAGACTTTTATATCCTGAATAATACCATTTTCAACAAAATTATCTTAGGCGACCAATACATTCGTAAAATTAAAAATAAAATGAATGATTCAGGGTCGGATGAAAAATATGAATTGAAACAATTGATAAAAAGAACTTACGAGAAGAATAAAAATTGATACGTTAAATTAAATGAAGGAACCAATGGTGTGCCGTACGATTTTCGTTGGCCGAATGGAAGTGTTAAAAAACACTTCACTCACCTGAAGAAAATTAGATCAAAAATATAGAAATAACTGTTAACTAGATGGTGTAGCCGCTTTGGTGACCTAGAAACGGGAATATACGAAATTCGGAGGGTTCAAGACAATATATCGAAAGGGTAATTGGGAGTCGCGAAAATCAGAACACGTGGACGTGTATGTAGTATCTTACGGGCTCAATAAATCGTTGACTCGCCAACATTGAATAGCCCATTGGCCGAAGTACACACGCTAGTGCGAGCTCGACGAATACGTTATATACACATATATATAGCCAAGCGTGTTTGAAGTGCTAACTAATGGGTCGACTTACAGGCCGCGCTTTGCTCTGATGAAACTGGCGCCAACGCTACTGGACAAGACCAAAGCGTGGAGCAGACATCCAGCAACTGAAAGCTCGTAGCCGCGACGACCGACGCCGCAGACTCTCGGCGCAGATCATCTCTTCTTTGAACCTGTTCAACTATCAGCAATCACGACAACGGAGTTCCTATCATAAACATACGCGTGTTTCGTTCTCATTGTACTTTTACTTCTTAGCCTTAAGACTCGCACAAATGACTGCATGTATTTTATTAAAGACAACGATCAAATGTGTCATGTAAATTATTAATTTGAAACTTTTCTCTCATCCCAACCAACTCTTCGTTCGATTCCTCGAAAGCTTAGTAAGGTAACTGTACCCAATGTGCCCCCCCCTAAGGGTTTTTCGCGAATTTGACTATGATAGACTTCGAATTTTAAAATTCTGTGAACGGCATCTCAAAGCTTAGCTCAATACCTATTAGAAACCATCTTCATAATCATCATTCGACTACTTTAACCTATCGAAAATCGCAATTTAAAAAAAAACGCAAAAAGGCTAAATGCACAAAACGTGTACTCAATTTGGCACAATTTTTTAATCATTAGCTACAGCCTATATAGGCCTACAGGAACGATCCAATTGGCATTGAAATAAACTCTCAATCATGTTCCCAGTGATATTTATACAAAATTTTTAACATACAACTCAAAAATACGCGTCTAAATCATCGTAATATGTCTATACAAATATTCAATGATTTCACTCAGTCTTCCCATTTAAAAACGCGTAGAGGGGCACATTGGGTTCACTTTTTTTTGATGCGAAAAACAGCAATTTGAGTAGGATAAAAAATAATCTTAGGAAAACTGATGAGACCAATCGAAAGCTGAGATGTTTTTACACAAAAAAGAGTAATGACACTTTGAGAGATAAAAATTATTGACACCTGATTTTTGAGGTTGAGTGTGAAAAGTGAAATAAGAAAATGGTGAAAAAATCAGTAAGTGAAACTTCAAAGTGTTGTAGGAGAGTGGTTTTAAGGGCTAAATGGGCGGGGAAGATACCGAAAGTTTTCTTTTAATTCCCCCAACATAACCCAAGAGCGACTGATGCTCAGAGAGCACCGGAAATACGAAATCTGACGATTGTGCCAAATTGGGTACAGTGCCAAATTGGGTACAGTTACCTTATATTGTGGCTCTTGAATACGGCTAATGTGGATTTTTCCTCCGGACAATGGAAATACGAGAAGGAAATTTCGTACGGTTGAACTCGAAAAAACGCGATTCACGAGTAGACCAAAAATGAAAACTCCCCTCGCAGGCTTCCAGTAGAAAACGATTGTTATGAAATGCCCGCGAACGAATCAACTGCAGATATGCCAGTTGAACCCTTGAAGCAAATCTGCAAAGATGTTGACGTGGAAAAATGTTTTGTCGTGGAATAACGTTAATCGAAGCATCTTTGTTGGAGGATCCTTTTTTTGTCGCTGGTAACTCCGTTGAGGGAACCACCGACGAGTTGTGGGTAGCTCGATTTTATCCAAGGTTAAAATCCGAGCTGGAGCAATTCGACATCGTACGGTAGCCGAATCGTCGAGCCACGGGGAACAGGTTCCCTCGAGGAGGAGAGCCGCACGCGAGAATTCGAGTGGGTTGATATATTCGATGGCAGGAAAAAAAACAAGGAGCCACTCGGAGCAATCGGACGATCAGCACCGAACCGATCCCGGACCAGTCATGCGGCCAGTAATTGAATACAATTATATATAGTGAATAAACATTTTTTAAATAGTCATAAGTATTTCAAATAAATGTATTTAATCACTTCATTATCAAGATACAATTCGTCCAGATACCTTAATCAAATACAAACATACTGTGTTTTATATTTAATGATCTGTATTTGAATACTGAATTTGTCTGTCATGAACAGAAGAGACAGGAGCCGGAATATAATAGAAAGCAAATTAGAATATACATATATACACTTATAAATGTATTTTAAATTTCGCTTCCGTATTATCGTCATCGGGAATGAAATCAAAGTAATAATTTCGTTTGGTAGCTATAAAATGGAACCCGAATCAATCTGATATTTCCCAGGAAGGAAACGTAGCGCAAAATATCGGTCTAGTCTGTGGTCTCGGGGCGCGCGAGCAGCGCGAGAGCCGCTCGTTACACATGCACATCCATACATGCATATATATAAAATAGTACCGGCGGGGGGAGGGGGTGGTGGTGGCGGTGCCCTCCTCTTACGAAATCGGCGGTCGCGGAGGGAGAGAGAGAGCGAGGAGGAGAAGGAAGCTACAGCGTGACGCGCAGGGCTGTGGGGGAGAGCAACAGCACTGCAGTGGAGCAGTCTCTGTCGAAGCCGCGGCGACGACGGACGGATTTCTCTCTCTCAGTCTTGTTCAACATGAACTGCGGATGGGCAAAGCTCGGCTGGACGTTGGGTGTGGTGTGGGGCCTGGCGCTGGCCGCCCCGGCGACGTACGATCAGCGCCAGCACGGCGAGCTCAACGTCAAGCTCGACCTGGACAACTTCGTGGTGCTGGTGGCTCGGCCCTCGCCCAGCCTCGACCTCTTCGGCTCGATGGCCCAGCTGTTCGCTGACGCGCGCAAGGCCCACCACAACCAGCATCAGCAGCAGCAGCAGCAGCCGGCCGAGTCAAAGGAGGCAGAGGCAGACAAGGCCCTGGACGACGTGTCCCTCGAAGGGGCCATCCCCAACGGCAAGCTGGTCCTGCTTGAGCTGGGCCCCGGGGACAAGCAGGCCCGCAGCCACGAGCAGCAGCAGCAGCAGCAGCAGCAGCAGCAGCAGCCCCCGGCCAAGTACAAGCTGGTCGAGGCCGTGGACGAGCCCCACAGCCTGCGGCTCGTCGGCGACGCCCTCGAGAACTGCGGCCCCGGAAGGAGCAGAGACGCCGCTGGCATCTGCCAGAGCGACAACCGCGCCTGAGACACCTCCCCTCGGTTTACAATTATTATACTCATCCCATGTATCTATCCTACTTACTCTCCATTTGAAATTGTTCATTCGTCAAAATTGTACGACCGACGAATCACAGTGAATGTGTTCGCTCGATTGTTAGTAAGATATTCACTGTTGCGCAAAACAGCATTTCTTTTCTATACTAAAAAGTTTTGCTGAAAAGTTGACGCACCAATCGTAGCTCGACATTTTTCACTATTGGTATCGCGAGCAACGAGAATATTACTATCCAATTCAGTGATCATTCACTGCTAAACAGTTGTGCAATTTTCACTAACCAATAGTAATTATTGTCACTTTTATAACTTCCTTCAATTCGGAGAGTAGGCTCGTTTACTTTTCCTGCATTCGCCAATCCAATTTCATTCCGCCGAGTTTATTTCGGATCTCCAAGAGAGTCGAAACTTGCTGGATAAGGGACTTGTATACGACCGCGCGCGCGCGTCCGTCCAATTCTATATATACTCGCTTCTTGCATTTATCCTGTTCACCATATACACGACTGAAATTGAATGTCTTTATTGACACACAAGCGCGTGAAGCGATTGAACGTCGTTGTGGCGAATCGCCATCAATTGATTTCGCGACGACACTACGCGGCGCTCAAGGTTAAGACTGTCGGGGCAAAGGGTGTGGGGGGGAGGGTTGGTGTGTGCGGGGGTAAGTTACGTAAGAATGAAAACGTTGGTCCGACAATCAGTCCATTCGTTAGATGGATTTTGTCCGAATGAGTGCTCGAGTCGCACTGTCGCGTACGAGCTTTATATATGTAGTCTTGCGCAAAGGTCATTCGTATATACGTATGTTCGATGTTTGATATATATTTTGTACGAGATTTGTGGAGGTAAGCTCTTTGTACTTTGTGGAAGAATAAAAATATTTTCCAACAAGTGTATTCTCGTTTTACTGTGTGACAATCATCAAAGCCTCCGCACTACGGACGACCGCGGCAGCTTTTTCTTTCCCCAACAGTCCGACGATCTCGATGGATTCAATATTTGTATATAGACAACTTTTCGAAAGAGATACCTACGCTCGATCGAGATAGCGTAGAATTTCAAATGCAATATCTGAATGGAGTCGTTCAACTATAAAATTTTACCGTCAATGAGGTTTAACACTCGAATGAAAAAACTGTTTTTAAGAATCTAAAAGCTTGCGAAACCACATCGTGTTTCTTCGATCGGGATTCACTATTGCCAATTTCACAATGAAATTTGCTGGAAAATTAGGCAAAAACTATATTGACGTTATGTATAAACTCATCTAAGCAAAAACAAATTATGTTTCGAGCTGAAGCACAAATCCATGCAAGCAAATAATATTTCGCGCCTCTTCAATCTGTGTCTCGCGCACGCTGAGTTAGAAATGTATTCGATGCATTGCATAAAAGATAAACATTTTACATTTTCTAGTTAGATTCATCCTGGAAAACACCGTGCAAACAACAATACGTGCTCGAGATAACTGTATAAAGACGCAAGGTTTCAGCGTCCGCGCGCAGGCTCTGGAGAGTTGACGTGAAACGCCCCATATATGAATACACGTATGCATAAATTAAGGCGACGATGAGAACTGCTTCGTAGTCTTCTCGAATTTAATTTTCCCAGCAACACTCGGTTCCCGCGGCGAAACCCACCCCCTTCGAGGAGACGAGCGATTGCCCCGAACGTGCGTGTATCGAACGTGAAAGGTAATATAAATCAACAACGCAGCGGCAAAAAATACGAGAGATTTCGCGTTGGACAAAGAGGCGTACGCGAACCGGAGGGATTATCGAAAAGCCCGCGACGGAGGCCAACGTCCGAGCTTGGCCCCGCGCGCGCACTCGGCGCTTCCGCGCGTGTTCGCACACTTATACAAGCTCGCGCACGGGAAAAAGAGCGGCGCATCAGCCCTTCGCTCGCGGCTCTTCCGCGCGTGGTTCAACGCCCCTCGCGACCTCATCATCGTCGCTCGTGCGCTGTTCTTTTTTATAAAGTAATGCGTTCTACATCGTCCCCGCGCAGTGTTTTAGATGCGAAATTTTGCTGCACATATTAAACGCTCGAGACTCGTGTGTGTGTGTGTGTGTGTGTGTGTGTGTGTGTGTGTGTGTGTGTGTAATTTGTGCCTTCTTTGCTCCATTGAATACTCGGATGGGTATTGGTTTCGTGCGTGTCCTAATCGGGGCAACATCCAGTCGTGCGTGCACCGATAAAAATCGACTTTGTCGCGTAGTGGAGTAACTCATGGTTCGTTTGGGTTTATTTATTGTGTATGGCCGAGTAAATTATTCAAATTACGCTCGGAATGATTAAAAATTCGATCAGTTCGCGAGGACATATATTCATCCTTTTCAAAGGTACTCATACCACGTACTCATACCAGTGAACGTACTCATACCAGTAAAAACCAAAATCGAGGAGCTGAAATAAAATGATTGTTCAAATTGGCTATAAGCGTATATATAGTTGGACGATTACACCACCATATAATTAGTTGTTTTATAGCCGGGTGTGTGCAGCCGCTCGAAGGGGAAGGCTCTCGGAGAGGAGCACGCATACGCTCGATTATTATCGTATCCGCGTAAGTACATACACGAGCCGACGAAGAAAAACGAGGCTCTTACGCATCCGAGAACGCGACGACGTCGAGATCGAATCTAATCTGTATCCATATTCACGAGACGGACGAACGAAAAAAAAGCAGCACACACTCGTGAAGGTGGTCCTAGCGGAGGGGGAGGGCCGGCGAAGTGGGTCAGGTGCGGTCATCAACCGCTAAACTATAGAAACGAAAATAAGAAAAACGAGGCGTGTGTGCCGAGTCGTTGGGAGTGAGAGATGATCGCCCCCTTGGGCAACGAGTGTGCGCGTGTGTGTGAACAGCGCGCGGCAGGACGAGGGGGTCCTTGAACTTGGGCCCCTTGGCAGCCGCCGGGTGGGGAGGCCGCGCCGCGGCCACTGGCGGCGGCGTCTCACCATAGAGCCGACGCTCAAAGCTCCACCGAGCCTCCTACCGACAACACCTGCCGATCGTCGCGTCGCACAGGTAACCCGCCCCCCGTATTATCATATACAAGCGAAGCGCATATAAGTATATACATCAATGAGATTTTGATTGTCCCCGTCAGGCTCGCATCTACGGGTCCTATCTACGATTTCTAACAATTCGACGATACGTTTGTCTCTTTTTCTGTCCCAATAATTCAGCCATTGGTTTGGAATGTTAAAATAAATGAGGAGATATCGATAATGTTGAATTAGAGATGACGTTAGAGGAAAATGTATATTCTGAAAATGGAATCACTTTGGGATAACATCTTCGTTTTACGCACTATTCGGTTTCCGTTCAACTGAATCCTCATAACTAAGGGTTTCGCTCTGCGTTTGTCAAAAAAAAAAACACGCGAGGATTCAATAGAAACAGCCCGTAGACACAATTGTCGTAGATACAATCTGTAACGAATTTTCAAACGTAAGGTAACTGTACCCAATTTGGCACTGTACTCAATTTGGCACAATCGTCAGATTTCGTATTTCCGGTGCTCTCTGAGCATCAGTCGCTCTTGGGTTATGTTGGGAGAATTAAAAGAAAATTTTCGGTATCTTCCCCGCCCATTTAGCCCTTAAAACCACTCTCCTACAACACTTTGAAGTTTCACTTACTGATTTTTTCACCATTTTCTTATTTCACTTTTCACACTCAACCTCAAAAATCAGGTGTCAATAATTTTTATCTCTCAAAGTGTCATTACTCTTTTTTGTGTAAAAACATCTCAGCTTTCGATTGGTCTCATCAGTTTTCCTAAGATTATTTTTTATCCTACTCAAATTGCTGTTTTTCGCATCAAAAAAAAGTGAACCCAATGTGCCCCTCTACGCGTTTTTAAATGGGAAGACTGAGTGAAATCATTGAATATTTGTATAGACATATTACGATGATTTAGACGCGTATTTTTGAGTTGTATGTTAAAAATTTTGTATAAATATCACTGGGAACATGATTGAGAGTTTATTTCAATGCCAATTGGATCGTTCCTGTAGGCCTATATAGGCTGTAGCTAATGATTAAAAAATTGTGCCAAATTGAGTACACGTTTTGTGCATTTAGCCTTTTTGCGTTTTTTTTTAAATTGCGATTTTCGATAGGTTAAAGTAGTCGAATGATGATTATGAAGATGGTTTCTAATAGGTATTGAGCTAAGCTTTGAGATGCCGTTCACAGAATTTTAAAATTCGAAGTCTATCATAGTCAAATTCGCGAAAAACCCTTAGGGGGGGGGGGCACATTGGGTACAGTTACCTTATATACAAACGAAAATTACGAGACGAGCACCGTATGAACGTAAATTTTCTCGACGCAGAAAGCCGATATGGTGAGGATCATCAACGTACGGGTCTTCACCCTGCTACTGATGGCAATGGCTCTAGCCTGTGTTGTCGAGGCGAAACCCCGACCGGAGCCTCCAGTAGATCAGGACGCGCTCAAGCCCGACATCACGCCCGAGCAAGAGGCGAAGCCCCAGCAAGACAACAAGCCCGATGAGGAATCGAAGCCTCAACAAGATGCGAAGCAGCCCATCGTCGATCATTACGATCAGCGTCAAAACGGCTCGGAGAATTACCGCGTCAGAGGTTCGTCTCAACAAACTCTTCCTCTTGTGGATCTGTAAATGAGTAATTGTGTATACTCCACAGACATCCAACTTCATCGATTGGAGTAATTTATATCCATCAATAATGCACGATAGGTGTAGGACGAAACCTTATAGTAGTAGCTCTTTCTATTTTCTAAAATCTCCCTAAAAATATTAGTAAACATAACTTATTATACGATATATAGTTATAAATACACTACTTACGAAGTACCACACACATATTCACAAGTAATTACAAATTCACCATTTTTTTACTTCTGCTGAGAAGGAAGGAAGTAATTTTATTTTTTAAATAAAATTGCAACTTTCTGGAAATGCTGATAGAATCAGCTATGTGAACTATTTTTTCCAGGTTATACGTTAATATTACTTGGGATGAAATATTCAGGCTTTTCAAAATTTAGCAATCGAATTCATGAATTTCTAAGTAGATATTCCGAAGAAATCATGATTTGTGCCTTGCGATGACAATATTTACTCATTTCTGTTGATGAAGCAATGTAATAATTAATAACTCCGAAGGCTGCAGTACAACAAGTTTGATTAGATGTTGTACTCCTTCATGAGTCTTATTATTGTCCATTAAACACTGCTACTTTTGAATGACTCTTTATTTTGCTTTGCCAATAGTTTCGAAACGAATTTTTCGCTTGACTAATTCCACATATGAGAAATGCACGTTGCTCAACTCACCATGATCCGAGTGATGAACCAATCTATTATTCGAAATCGTATTTAATTGATCACCACGATTGAATGGATGCAAAGGGATGATCTTACGATTCGACTTTTTCAGTCGACGGATTGGTTTTCATCTTGGCACCCGCTGATTCTCTCTTACTGGCTGGAGCCGCACTTGATCAGCCAAATTTTTCTTCTTTCTTTAATGAGAATAAACCCCAGCCGAAACCAGAGCAAGACAAATTTCTTAACAAGCCGGAAAAATTGATGGAAAAAGAAGATTTCTCGAAGTCGACTCAACAGGATACTGTACAAGCCGGCCACAAGTAGGTTCTCGACTTTCGTGCTCATGAATCAAGTTATCCAATCAAACTCTAGCAAATTATGTTATTTTTCTTCTTTCAGACCCTCTTTACGCATAACCAGTTTAATAGCACCGTTCCTGACCAAGTTCCGACAAATGCAACATCCAACAAAATGAAGATCTCTCAAAATCCAAATTATTTGTCTGTGAAATTCATGACTGTCGATCGTACCGCACGCGGTATGGCGTATCTATAGATCAGAAAGAAAATGGAGAAATTCGTTGAAGTGATAAAAATAAGTTTCTATATTAGTGATAGTAGGAATCTTTTACAATTATAAATAGTTATAAAGGCGATGAAAAAAGAATAAAATACTGCTTTTATATGGAAAAAATTTATTCGTCTTTTAAAATTTAATATAATTATACATATTCGATCACCTCCTGGCTTTGTCATCTCTTACAATCTCATTTTTGGTAGGTTGACATGGTATTCGTAAATCGTATAAAAATGATATATTATGATATATTATTATTCAGCTGTACAACAATGAAAGCTCGACAGGCGCTATAATGTAACTGAACCTTTGCGCGTGCGTCATAAAGATTAAATGAAATATTCAGTTCTTTGTACAGCCAAGCGTACATTTTTTTTCGTTTAAGAACAAAGCGAAGAAATAGTCAAGTTTCTTCTCCTTAAACTTAACAGTATGAAGATTAAGCGATAATATAATTTATGCTCACAACAAGATAAGTCTATTAAAAAGGCTAAAATTCAATGCGAAAGCTCTTTTCAATGGAAAAAATAAATAAAACGAAAATGAAATGCTTCTCCTCCAAAACTTTTGATATTTCATCACAGAGACACATCAATATAATTCGACACCTTCTCCATCCATTCTCTTGAATGACTTATCTGCTAAAAATCACTATCGTCTCGTCATATATACAAATATCTCAGTTAATCATTGACTCTTCTCTTAGAGCACAGACATCACAACACCACTCTCAGTGATTCCTCGTGACACTCGTATCTTATAATTCTACTTTTCATGAACAGAAATTCATTTTAGTCAAATAATGTACAATCGAGAAAAGTATCGTCATAACATTCAAATTCCTTTGTAATTATCTGATAAGTTTCATTGTATACTTAAGATACTACTCGTTTTTTCCTTCAAATCTTAATTGAACTATGTAATTGCAGAATACGATTGATATTGTTACTCACGAAAAGAGTATTGACTGAGTATCGATAAAAATAGAACTTCGAATATTTTCTGTTGACAACTTTAAGAACACGCTCTCGATGAAAGAAGAATAGCAGCATTCGCATTTTGATCTTCATCTCTCAAATCGCTCAAACTACATTTGCTTGTCTCTGCTTGGTCATCATTCATCAATTCCTTTGTATCGTTCATCTGTGAAAGCGGTATCATTCTTCAGATAACGAAAATTGTATGGATAATATTTTACAAGGTGAGAAGAATTACCTCCTCCATTGCATGTTCGCCATTTTCAATTATAATAGTTTCATCAACCACTCCGTTTCTCAAACATTCGTTCTCGTATTCTTGTGAGCATTCGACAGTCTTTCGTTCGGCTAGTAAAATCTCCAGCCTTGTTTCTAGTTCGGCCCTAAAAATGTATTTGATTTAGATAAAAAATATCTTCAAAACAACAATATAACAATAATCGAATGTATTATCTCACCTCTCATCTTTTAATTCTTGAATGCAAGTGTCATTGTCAAGCTGTATAATACGCAAAACTTTTAAAAGCTTAGTGACAAGATTGTCTACATCAATGACTTGATCAACAAGACTAGTTGCTGGACAGTAGTCAGTTAATGGTAACGGACCTTCGGACGGACCGACTTCAGATTCACTTATTGATTCGCAATTCTCCTCTTCTTCATCTTCAACCTTGTAATTTAAATAATTTCAAATTTACCCAATTTGTACAAATAAAATTGTCGATGTTTAACGGCGGATTAGGTCAATATTAATTGAAGGAAAACAGCGTGAACATTAGATAGAAATGCATACTTACTCTACGTCTGTGCAGTATTGCTTGAGTTAGATTTGTAAGGCTACTCGATTCTCCATTCATTCTAGTTTTCCTAAGACAATGTTCATCTACATGTTCAGGAACACTCAAAACTCGTCTTAATGAATCACAACTGGATACCATATTATGTGAATAGGTGTCTGGCAAAGGAACATCTTCTAGAACATTTTCCATCATTAGGCAAGGTTCAGTTTCAAAATCAAGAAGATCGGACGAAGATTCTGTAGTAAAGTCTATTTAGTTGGGAAAAAGTTTAATTAGTATTTTCATTGTCCGAACGTACTATTTAGTTTTTTTCTATTTATGTACGTGAACAAACCTTTTCGAATTGGCTTAAACGAATCAGATTTCTTTTCGTTTGTTTGTTTTGTTGCAAATGGATGTGTAGCCGCATTTCTGATTGCTCCGATAACAGCAGAAACAAAAGAACCTCTCTTGGGACTTGGTGTACAGTCTTTTAAACTATGTTTGGAACTTACAGGACTGGATTCAATACTACTGTTACTTCGACTGAAGGCTTCATTGTGGTAAATAACATCCTATTGGAAAAATGATCTTATAAATGAGATATTTACGTAAAAGACCTTGAAAACTTTCTTCCAGCACTTACCTCTAATTCTTTTTCAGAAATATTATACGACATGATCAGCTGATCCACGAGGCCGACTAATCTGCTGCCAAGACCAGACAGAGCAACAGAAGCACCTGACACAGCTGCTCCTTGAGCAAGGAGTAGTTCTCTGCTTCTTCTTTCAAGAGCATTTAACTTCATACTCATTGATAAGTTCTCTTGCCTTCTTTGTTCGCTGATTCTAACGAGATGTTTGCATTCTTCAGTTTGCGTTTCCAACTCTGACGAAAGCTGCTTTATACTGTCGTCCTTCTTTTTCGACTCCGACTCACTTTCTTTCAATGCAATTTCCAAAGTAGCTTTCTCTTCTTGCAAAAAGTCCTGCATTTCCATTGATTCGGCCTCTAGCTCCTGTTGTTGTTGGAGTAGCGCTTTTTGTGCTGCTAAGCTTTTCTCTAAATCCTGTAGGTGACGAATACGGTAACAATGTAGATTCTATGATCTTAACGTTCCAGAATGAAGTGTTATATTGTATTAATTCTATACATACCCTACTGAGCATTCTGCAGAGTGACTGTAGATCAGTTATTTCAACTTGTTGGTTAGCAACAACTTGCCCAGATGATTGAATATGAGTTTCTAATTCCAAAAAACTATCGCTTCCACCTGAAACACAATAAAAATAGTGATAAATACTTTACGAACTGAATTTACATATAATTGATCCTGTCATTTGAAAATTTATTAGTAACTGAAATCCATTCATTATCCTGAGATTTTCCCTGAGATTCATTGTCATTATTTTTGTCGAAGGATTTCATTCACACAGTTCAAGTTCGTTTGAAAGTGTATGACTTTGTATATACTTCGAAATTTCCAAATTCAAGGGAACGTAAGCATTTTTATTCTAGTCACTTGGAAGCCTTCCAAATCCACTCCACTCGTATCGTCACAATAAAATAAGCTCAAGAACAGACCTGCATGCTCCGACTGCGGTGTCCCCAACATGGCCAAGACCCTCTGCGCGTTCCTATCCAGCTCCTGCCTGGCGAAAGCGTGATCCGCCTTCTCTTCCTCCAGTTTCTTCCTTAGCTCCTCGAGCTCCGTCTTCAGCTTGTCATTCTCCTTCTTCCTGTCCTCATTCTCGTCGGTCACCTTCTTCAGGTCTCCCTTCAGCTGCTGCAGGTCGTCCCAACTACCCTCGGTCTGGCTGGTGCCTTCCGTACGCTCCGCGCTCTCCGGGTTCGGAAGAATCGTCGCAACTCCTGCCAGGCAATTGTCGATGTCCTTGCCTGCGAGAACAACCGAACGTTGAATATTCTCTCCTATCGATCGAGCGCCACGACTGAGAGCACAATATTCTCACCTGTCAAGCCGGTCTGGACGCTGGTCTCGTGATAGATGCGCGTCCTCTCGACGCTCTTCTGCTTCGGATGGGGCGGGAGTCCCTTTTGCGCCGCAGTGCTATCTTTGCTGTTTGTGGTGGATTTGCGAGACATCAGCCTATTGAGGCTGGCATCTCTGCTGCCGGAGCGACTGCGATTCGCGACCGGCGGCTTCTCGCTGTTCTTTGGCAATGAGAACTTGTTGCTGAGCCTCGCGGAACGAGGCAACGTGCCGTAAGTGTCTAAAGCCTTACTACCATCCATGCTCAGCGTCATCTTGTCCACAATACGCGTGTTCCTAGGCTCGACCCTGGAATACAGGCTCGAACTGCGGCCAACCGTTGAAAGTGATTTGCGTCCATCTTCTGAAGGGGTTGATAAGGGCGTTCGAGTTGTCGTTGTGCTTGCTCGCGTCGTTGAACCTCCTCTAGGCCGTGTGGTTGCTGTTTGAGAAAGAACATCATCAATCCCCTTGTTATAATGATGTTTCTTTTGAAACCAGACGCTTGGGGGTGATGGCTCTTCAGAAAATATAAAACCCGCAAAGAATAATCATTTCCATATTACTACTGCTCTCTAGACTCAATCAAGAATATATGATATAGGTGACTCGACATTAATCCCGAGTTACATTTTTAGTTGATTCTTAATAATCAAACTATTGAGCTCAAGGTGTCTAACTACAAGAAGTAATTAATTAAGCCATAGTCAAGACTTAAAAATGAAACTTTTCCCGCACTCAGAACATGACTATATGAGTATATGAATTGATTGGATGGTCAATATATAAATAGTAATATCTTATAGTGATGTTAGTAAGTATTACTTTGAATTCTCTATAGTTTATAATATATATTTCATGTTTTCTCATAACAAACCAGGTGAACCTAGAACGAAACGGTTAGATTGTTTTTCCTTCTACCTACTATAGACTATTACTAATTGTATATTGATCGTTCAATAAATTCATATACACATTTTAACAAAGTATAACAAAGTCATATTTTGAGAGGGGAAAGAGTTTTATTTGAAGATTTTAACTCTGTTTTGATTACAAGTGCAGTTACGAGTGCAGATACTTGAGCTGTTTCGTTTTATTATGGAGAATCAGTTAAGAATGCAACTGTTTCTAAATTAATGATGATAGAGTCAGCCATATGACACACACAGTTCAATTTGATAATGTTGGATCTTTAAATGATGAATGGTTGATATTCATTAGACATATTTGAAGAATGTTTTACCTGCTGCCCTTCCTCGGAGCGCGAGGTCCTTGTTGATCTCGGTGGTGAGAGCCGAGGGCAGAGAGTCCGGCCTCGTCCTGGACCTCGAAGCAACGGTGCTCGCCGTGGCAGTACTGCTTCTGCTGGTGCCGGTCGTCGAGCTGTCCCTCGTTGTTGAATCTTTCGCCACGGATTTGTCCCTCGTCCGGCCTCTGTCCCTGCTAACGCTCTGCGATTTCGTCAGGGTGCTGCGCTGGTTCGTCGTTTTCGGCTTCGCTCTCGCACCCGTCGACGTCGTGCCATTCACCGTCGCACTTGTCGCTTTTGTTGCCTTCTGAATTCCACTCTTTATCATCGAGTCCGTCAAGCTGCTGAGAATTCAATTTGACACGTTAGTTGGTGAATTTTATTCGGCCGGCATTTGGGAATACGAACTATGGAGTCTTTTTGAATTTTGAAAGCTGATCAACGAGGCAATTGGTACCGAATCCGAATTGCCTTTGATAAACATTCGGCCCTTTCTCCGCAATCAATGAAAATTGTCGTTTTAAAAGAAAAATGAATAATACTTTACTCAAAATTCGGAAAAACAAGGTTTCTGACAGGAATTTCGTAAACTATTGATTGGAACTATTTAAAATATTAAAGTTGAAGTAGTTTATTTTACAGTTGAAATTTCTGATTTCGAATTCAGTAGACATGCCTCGTAAAAACTGCCATAACTACGGACCGCATCTTGTGAACTGCCGAAGTAAATTGTATACCAAAGAAAATCATTATGTAATCGGAAAAAATAATAGATCAATCGTCAGTGTCAACAAAATCGACCGATTTCCCAATAAATCGATTTCTGATATTCAATTTTCTGAACGTCAATGAAGATTGAAGAATATCCAAAGGATTAGGACATATATATTCCTCGACTCAAAATCGAAGCGCTTGGGGGGCGAATTGAGGGGACGGAACTTGACGCACGTTAACTTCTTCTTTGGCTGAGCGGTGGTGACGTTGGGCCGTTTGTGCTTGTGTGTGGAGCTGGTGCATCCGGCGACGGAGGAGCTCTCGCTGCCGGCCTCGCTGGTGCCCTCGCCGCCGTTTGGCTGGCTGTCGTTCGCCGGCTGGGGCATGTCCTCGGCGAGGCTGGCGCACGGGTCCTCGTAAACCGAGCAGCAGCTCACCAGGCTCGAGTCGCACGACGCCTCATCCAGTCCGTTGCAGCTGCTCGCGTAGTCCACGCTGTTCCGACTCTGCACCTAAATCAGGTGTGCTTCGCGTTAGTACACTTTTTGGTTTTCTTTGAAAAAGTGCGGGTGCAGCTTAAAATTCATTGGGAAAGATGGAGTGCGACAAAGAGGATTATGAAGTTCAAGATCGTGGATAAACAGCTATTCCCCGGCTCTCGTCCAAGTAATGCATAAAGAAATTACTTTGTATAAGGCTGCGATAAGATTTTCGGAGTAGAGTTTTATTATCATTCGATCACCGATTGGTATCGTAAGAAGCTTTGTCCGCGTGAATTTGTGCTTCGATTCGAATTGAAGTATTCGGTGTCATTGTCGATCTCATTGCAATTCCGATCATTTTCAAAGGAGAGTATGCAACGGAGCGTTTAGCTGGGCTCGTGCAGTCTTATTGAAGGAATTTTATTTTTGAGAAACTATTGGAAAAAAATGTTAAAATTGACGCTTAGCGAAGATGCAGAAGTATCAGAATTTACTTCAAACTATTGAGATATATCTGGGGCGTTCTTCGTCAGCTCTCCGAAGCCGGCGCGCGGACGCTAAAACCTCACATTTTCGACGCTTGTTTTCGACTCTATATGACCCATATCTAAATAATGTTGGATATGCTATCAATGTAGTTTTTTCTCAGCTTTCCGATGGTGAATTTAGTTTTCCAAATTTTTCACATTTTCACAAAAAAAAAACATAAAACAGGCCATATCTCAAAAACCTATTTTTTTAAATTTTTTTAAGTAGTCTAGATCGAAAGCTGAGGTTTTTCTACGTTGATATGGACCTTCTGGAAACCTACTTTTTTTTTGTATTCGAGTAATTGAGTAGCAAACATGAGAAAATGCGTCGCGTCGGGCCGGGCCGCGCCGTGCCGCGCCGCGCCGCGCTGCCTCCACGCGCTCCAGCTCAAGTCTTCTGCTTACAAGAGTGCCGAAATCGGAATATATTCAATATCCATACAAGTCTCTATCTGTTGGATAAACTACTATCTAGCGTAGATTATGTACTCATTTGGTTTATGGACTGAGATATGGACATTATTTCATTTCACATTCTTTGACCTTCGTTTTGGCTTTGATATTGAAGACTTTGCCATACTATGTTTCAACTGAACTACTTTTTCAGTTCGTTTTAATCTAGGAAAAATTTCATATTCCTCAGCAGATGAAATTTTTTTTGACCATCAGTCTGTCATTGGAAGTTGGTATGAACGCATGAAATTGCAGAGTACCTTGTATAGCAAAACACTTATCAAATCTTTCTTTCAATTTCAGTTTAGCTTGCTCATAATCTTCTTTCTTACTATAAAATACCATGGTTTCTTTACAGTAATTTCTTGCCCATTCAAATAAACCTTCTGCGGTTAAAATATGATTATTTGCAGAGCGTTGTAAACTTGCTCGTCTAGCACCTCGTTTCACATTAGCTCCAATTCCATCGCATGCTCCCTTCCCATGTGCGGTCGCAAAAAAATGCCATTCCGCGGGAATGCCAAAATCTTTCTTATGATTAATAAGATTAGAGAAACTTTTTTGATTTTTGAAGTGTTGACCCGCTCCATCGGTACTATAATAAATTTTCTTTGGTTTGTATTCTTTCTTCAGATAATTTATGATTATTTCTTGGTATACATAAACTGCAATAGTGTCATGAGATAAATTATCCGAAATAATAGCCAAACTTTTGTGTTTAAGTTCATTGTTTCTCTGAAAGTAGATAACTACTGTGAAAATTGTTGCCTGATTATTATTCCAGTGGAAAGATTGAGCTGAATTCTGTACAACAAAAGCATAATTTTCAGCAAAATCAAAACAAACTAAGAATTCTCCTTCTAACAATTTTTTTTTCAAATCATGAATGAATACAGACTGTTTTCTGGCAAAAAAGTCGTGAGTTTTCAATTTCATTAATTTGTCACCCAGCAAGTTCAGATATTCATATGTGTCGACAGATTGTGTGACAATTGAGCAACGATCAGTTTGCATCCACGTTTCAAATTTCACATTGTGAATATTATTATCATTAAAACTTTGGAGTAAGATCTCTTTAAGCACAGCTGTATTCGGACAATCCAAACAGTCCCCTAAGAAACACGCGTCCAATGGTTTGGCACATACAATTGCATTAATGCAGTCATGATAATTTTTTAGTGGAAAGCGTGTGTTTTTTGTCAAGTGTTCCAATTCTACACCACTCAACATAAGTTTTACGTTTTCATGATGAACGCATACACAAACGTTATGCGTTCCACTACTACCTGCTAGAATACAATGGGGAGGTTTGAGCTGTGTGAATTTATTGTACCCTATTATAACATTCTCATACTCTTTCTTGAACTGAGCATAGAGTTCTAATAAGTTACATAGCAACAATCGCTTCTGTACATGAACTCGCTCATCATTATCATTTTTGACCGATAAGAAATCTTTCATCCCAGGCATCAATCGACTATTATCGTCGCGTTCATAGAAACTTTTAACTAAAGATACTGTTTCATCAGGTATTACTTTGCCTTTCTTTGCAATAGGTGATGTTAGAATACCATTTTCAGCCATTAGTTTTTGAGCTTTTCTTGCTTCCCATTCTGAGCAAGAAAACTCTCTTTGAAGCTGATCACGACTCCAATATTTTGGTGTAAGAGTGAGCAATAAAATTCTTTCCTGTTTGTTCTGGGTCTCTCGAAATTTTTCTTTTATTTGCTCGAGGACAGTTACACCTGCTCTATGATACTCATCAGTGCAGTTTTCTCGACACGGTTTATATTTCTTACTGACTGGAGAGAACGGATCATTTGTACTATTTTCTTTCTTCAAAGATGAGGATAATTCTAACCTACATTTCAAGCAAATTTTCGCATTTGCAGGTATTGATGGATATGTGTCTGCAAATGATAGGGGAAACTTGACTTAATTTTTTTTTACAGTGTGATTCGGTTTCTGAAAGGGATTGGCACATTTCAGAAATTGAACTCCAACCATCTTGTTTCAATATTGAAACGTTAAACGTTCAATAGGGACAGATTAATGGATAGAGAATGTTAGTTTTGAACAATCTCTTATTGAATCTCGATATATTGTTAAGCAGAATCAAATAAGAATTTTTTCAGTTATAAAGATATGAATTTGGCGTTTGTAACGGATGACTTTATAGCTTTCACCGGACGAATTCAGTAGCAGGTATGAGAAAAATGGTATCCCTCTGGCGGACACATTGAGAGATAGTCCTTTATTCAACAGACACAAATTACTTAGTATGGATATTTAATCGAGCGCGTGGAGGCAGCGCGGCGCGGCGCGGCCCGGCCCGACGCGACGCATTTTCTCATGTTTGCTACTCAATTACTCGAATACAAAAAAAAAGTAGGTTTCCAGAAGGTCCATATCAACGTAAAAAAACCTCAGCTTTCGATCTAGACTACTTAAAAAAATTTAAAAAAATAGGTTTTTGAGATATGGCCTGTTTTATGTTTTTTTTCTGTGAAAATGTAAAAAATTTGGAAAACTAAATTCACCATCGGAAAGCTGAGAAAAAACTACATTGATAGCATATCCAACATTATTTAGATATGGGTCATATAGAGTCGAAAACAAGCGTCGAAAATGTGAGGTTTTAGCGTCCGCGCGCCGGCTTCGGAGAGCTGACGAAGAACGCCCCATCTATGAAATAATGATAGTCGAATGGTTACACAAGTCTACTAATCAAAGTAGATTAATTTTCTTTAGTTAATATTGAATGTGATTGAACGTGAAAATTGTGAAATCATCAACTAGTATCAAATTTTAATTTGACTGCTACTTTCTAAATAAAAAGAAAATCAATCACCCTTTCGTCCATATATATTCGTACATCTATGTCGACAGTGACTGTCCCCGAAGGGCCTCTCTTGACAAATCAAGAATCAAAATAATATGTGTTAATTGTATTTCGCGCCTCCTCCTCGAGATCAAATGGTAGTCCCCCTACTCTGTGCCAGTGATACCACAATTTCAAAGCTAAAAAATGAGCTCACGCATGCTCCAGTGCGCCGCGCGGCGCTGCTTGAATCTCATTCTTCGTCTTTGTGCCGACGAAACCACACGGAAAATAGAAGTGCTTGAGTGTTTAAGTGTTCAGGATGGGGAGGAAACACCATAAACGGCGATATTCTTCCTCCGATGATGAACCAGAGAGACTTCTAAAACGTCTCAAAAAAGCGGTGAAGAAAAACAAGCATAAGAAAAGGAGGTATCGGCGAGATAGCTCAACTTCGAAATCATCGGATGATTACGATTATCACAGTAAGTAAAGAAAACATTCAATTACAATTTTTTCATCGAGACGCACAACCATCGAATGCGGGGAAAATCAACGGAAATCATCCAACACGGAAACTCGATTTTTTGAAAAACGTGACTTACCACGTCACATCTATTAACAGGCTCTATCCTGTTAATAGTCAGAGGCCCTATCCTCTAAAAATACTTATATACTGTTACACAGGCTCTATCCTGTTAGCAGTGAGAGGCCCTATCCTCTCAATAAGTACACTACAATTATCACTCAGGCCCTATCCCGTTCGACAATAATTATTAATACGTTCGACCAAGACCGAACTTGATCAACGCAATTAAATAAAAATTCACAGGCTCTATCCTGTAAGCAACTTAATGAAAAACCAAAAATAATGTACAAAATTCTAATTGTTGCTATGGAATGATGTTCATCGAAATAAACCATAGCTGAAAACGAACAAAGAAAATATCAAAAACTCCATTCACTGACTGTTTTATTTCATCAATACTAGGAAACGATTCAGATTACGAGCTGACTGACGAAGGCGAGCGACAATCGCGTGAGAGCGAAGGAACTCACAACACGGCTGATATCGTACACCCTGCGGCTGGAAACGAGGAACCGATGCCGAAGAGTAAACAGTCCTCTGTACCGACGACTACAGAGACTGAAAAATGAGCCGCCATCTGAGGTGGCCGGCAAAGATGACGCATCAACCACGCCGAAAACACAGCCATCGGACCCAGCCACAAGTGAAACAACGGAAAAGAGCCTCAGCACAGATGTGCTTAATGTTATCGGTAAGCGCCTAGCCGCAGAACGGAGCTTAGCTCCTGCTGTCCACTCCGATTTCGCATTGCGTTGGGCTGATATTATCAAAATGGGTCTGCCTTCGGAAGAGAAGGAAAACTTATTGAAAAAGTATCCAACTCCGGGAAACTGTACGTTCTTAGACTCTCCAAAACTTAATGAAGAGGTCAAACACGCGATGAACGATATAGCAAAATCGCGAGACAAGCGCATTGTAGAAAAATATGAAAAATCAGCTTCGTGTATGGCCATGATGGGGAAAGTGATATCAACTATTTTGTCACGAAATTCCTCGGATGATGTACCAATCATCGAAGCCTTGAGTGACATTAGCAGGCTTATAGCTGACTCGATGCACGATGAAATAGCAATTCGCAGAAGTCTGATTTTGTCGATCATTAATACATCAATGAGGGAGACTCTGAAATCCGCTCCCGTAGATGAGTTTCTATTTGGCAACAAGCTAGCAGATAGTTTAAAATCTGCAAAGTTAATTGAGCAATCTGCTAAAGAATTGAAACTACACAAGACAGCTCCTAGCATAAATAGGAATACAAAAAACTCGAGGGGCCCGCCGCAGTCTCAAGTGACCAAAACTTATTCCTTGGTAACGGGCGGGCAGAA
The DNA here is from genome assembly GCA_020882685.1 of Aphelinus atriplicis. Lineage (NCBI taxonomy): Eukaryota > Metazoa > Arthropoda > Insecta > Hymenoptera > Aphelinidae > Aphelinus > Aphelinus atriplicis. The sequence continues at coordinate 3,549,942 of CM037073.1, forward strand.
ACGATCATCGACGAATTATCAACAACGCAGTCAGCGACCTCGGACTTCACAGCCACAACGGAAAGGAGAATACAGGACTCCGTACAAGAAACCATATCCAGCGCGACAATAAACAATTCTGTAAGTTTAGTCGCAGGTCGATTACAATTTTTTCACGAAAACTGGAAAGATATCACTTCAGATCCGACAATACTGTCATGGATCAAAGGTTACAAAATACCTTTTAAAATGAACCCATACCAACCAAAGCCTATCTTTGACAATAACCTCTCTGATTCGGATATGTGTAATGTACCCGCGGAAATTGACAAATTGATCACCAAAGGCGCATTAGTAGAATGTGAGCCGATCGAAAGCCAATTCATTTCAAAAGTTTTTCTGCGTCCTAAGCCAGATAAAAGTTTTAGATTAATCTTAAATTTGAAAAAACTGAATGAATTTATCGAAACTGAACATTTTAAGATTGAAGATCACAAGATTGCGATTAAAATGATTGAACGTAACTGCTTTATGGCAACAGTAGACTTAAAAGATGCATATTATTTAGTACCCATGCACAAATCACACAGGAAATTTCTAAGATTTGAGTTTCACGGTAAAACTTACGAATTTACATGCTTACCGTTCGGATTAGCTACAGCCCCGTACACCTTCACGAAACTCATAAAATCAATCGTTCATCAATTACGAATGCTAGGCTTTCGATCGGTAGTTTATCTAGACGATTTTTTGCTAATTGGTAATTCATATGAAGAGTGTCTGAGAAATGTGATGATGACGTTAAAATTACTGAACCATTTAGGATTCATTATTAATATGCAGAAATGCGCTCTTCAACCTGCTCAGAGGTGTAAATTTTTGGGATTCATCTACGATTCAAACTCAATGACAATTGAAATTACGAGGGAAAAAAGAATAGACATTAAGAACATGACTGAAAAATTCAGCATTATGTCAAAATGCAAAATTCGCGATTTTGCGCAATTTATCGGAAAAATCGTAGCATGCTGTCCAGCAATTCAATATAGTTGGATATACACGAAAAACTTTGAGAGAAAAATATCTGGCACTTGAGAAAAGTAACGGTAATTATAATACCTTTATGTCTGTGACATCTAATAGTATTGATTTTGACTGGTGGAAATCAAATATTATTCAACGAAAGAATTCCATTGAGATGCGGGAGTTTCATTTAGAAATATTTTCGGACGCATCACTTACAGGTTGGGGCGCTGTTTGCGAAAATAAAAAATGTCACGGTTTTTGGGATGAATATGAACGGAAACAGTATATTAATTATCTGGAATTAAAAGCAGCCTTTTTTGGGTTGAAATGTTTCGCAAAAAACTTATACAATATGAACATTTTATTGAGAATTGACAATACCACCGCTATTTCATATATAAACAAAATGGGAGGTATTCAATTTGTAAATTTGAACAACATTACGAGGCAAATTTGGCAATGGTGCGAAAAACGTAGATTGTTTATTTTCGCGTCATATATAAGCTCAAAAGACAACTTTGAAGCCGATATAGAATCGCGCAGGCTAGAGAATGAAACTGAATATGAACTGTCTCAAGTAGCATTTGAAAAAATAAAACATTAAATACATTTCTTGGAAAAAAGATCCCGGCTCTGTAGCGGCAGATGCCTTTACCCTATCTTGGAAAAATTTAGATTTTTACGCGTTCCCACCATTCAGCATAATACTGAAAACACTCCAAAAAATCAAACATGAAAAAGCTGAAGGAATAGTAGTAGTACCTGACTGGCCTGCCCAGCCATGGTACCCTCTCTTCACATCCATGTTGATAGGAAATACAATAAATTTCGGCCCTGACCTAAATCTTTTGATTTCTTGTAACAGGAAACCTCATCCACTCTGGAAAAAACTTACCCTGGTTGTCGGGAGATTATCAGGCAAAGTTTAATTCAACAAGTTCCCCAGTCTGCTATGGACCTCATGATGGCATCGATAAGCGATTCAACTATAAAGAACTATAACATAGCCCTTAAAAAATGGTGGAAATTTTGTATTGAAAACTCACTTGATGTATTGAATCCCAACATAAGTAGTATTTTGTCTTTTCTCACACAAGAATACCAAAATGGCCTATTTCATAGTACGATAAATTGTACTCGATCAGCACTCTCTCTGATATTAAACCAAAATATCGCACAAGATCCACGATTTTTCCAAGGGCTCTCAAAAATTCGTCCATCTAAACCAAAATATGAGTACACGTGGGACCCAAAAACTGTTCTTGATTATATTTCTGCTAGACCCTCGAATGAAGATATAAATTTTGCTGAATTATCGAAGAAATTGATTACTTTGTTAGCATTAGTCACAGGTCATAGAATGCAAACTTTTTCCTTGATTGAAATAGATAATATCAAAATACTGTCATCGAGAATAGAGATCAAAATTCCATCACGTATTAAAACTACTAAAAAAGATGCAATGCAACCTCTATTGACATGCCTTTTTATGAAGATAAGAAAATATGCGCAGCATCAACCTTGATCGAATACCTAAAAGTTTCCATGCCAATGCGTAACTCTATCAAAAAACTGTTTATCTCTACGAAAAAGCCTGTGAGGGCTGTGTGCTCAGAAACACTGAGCCATTGGGTTAAAGAAAACCTTCACAACAGCGGCATAGATACATCCGTTTTCTCAGCACTCAGTACTCGACACGCAGCCACCTCAGCGGCTAATAGATTAGGAGTCGACTTGAATCTTATAAGTAAGACAGCTGGGTGGTAAAAAAATTCACAAACATTTGCAAAATTTTATAATCGGCAAATTGTGCCAAACAAGGAGGATTTTGCACTATCAATACTGAATAAAAAGCAAATGGAGAAAGAATAATACCTTAAGGAATTTATTGTAAAAGTTCAATTCATGTCATCACTTCTATTTTTGTATGAATACCATAAATAAACGAATAATATATATATGCTTATTCATGTTCAATAACAAGAATAATATGTGGAAGTTGCCGTATCTTTAAACATCTACCATTTGATCTCGAGGAGGAGGCGCAAAATACAATTGTACAATTGAACGAACTTACCTTATGTGAAGTTCAATTGAAATTGTATGAGCGCCTCCTCCGAGAAGATCAAACCCACCCTTTTATAAATACCCTTTTATCTAGGAACCTAGATAATCCCAAAATACTACGGCAACACTTTGAAAAGAATGAGGTTCAAGCAGCGCCGCGCGGCGCACTGGAGCATGCGTGAGCTCATTTTTTAGCTTTGAAATTGTGGTATCACTGGCACAGAGTAGGGGGACTACCATTTGATCTTCTCGGAGGAGGCGCTCATACAATTTCAATTGAACTTCACATAAGGTAAGTTCGTTCAATTGTACAATTGTTACTATTTAGTAATTGCCGGTCAAGTATTTCGAGCGTTTCCATAGTAAATTACACACCTAGTGTAACGAGACTTTTTGGCCTCGATCGGCAGTTTACGACCCGAGGGTTACATAAGCCGATCGAGTTCGTATGGAACTTTTCGCTCCAATGCCCTGGAGAGCCTTTCCAGGTATAGGCTCCACAAGGCTAAGGAACGTTAAATAAGTAATGACATGCAACTCCTTTGGGAAACGATCGCAAAAAAAAACTATCTAGAAGAGTGGGCAAAGCATTTGGAACACCGATCATGATGAAACTTCGTGAGGTGGGTTTTGGATTTTCCCAGTAGATCATATATATAACAGCCATACAGTCTAACGTTTTAATTTCCCGAAGAAACAATTGTTAAAATATGATGAGAAAGAATTGGATTATAAATATGAAATGACATCAACGGGTTGTAAATATTGTCAACCGATCAGAACGTTTTTTCTATCGTTATTCTATGCTGAAACAATTTTCCATGACGCGGCGCTGCTACATGTATGAGATCGAAAGGGATGGACGTTATTGGTTACCGATATACGAAACTATACGAATGTGCTTGAAGATGTATAATTTTTACTGTACGACTTTGGTGGAATTTTACGATTAGTGGACATCGTATCGTGAGTATTTATCGGTAGAGGGTAACATATTGCGATAAACCCGGTTTTCCTGTACCAATCCTGTTGTCATCAGTACTTTCGTTATCATGATGTATCTCTGCACGTGCCTATTTCGTCCTAAGGTTTTACGATTCAGTTTGACCATAGAAAGTTGAATGTTATAAGCTTGGACAAAGAATATCGAAATATGCTGCATGTCTCTCTATATTAAAAGCCAGACCGCCGCCGCCGCCGTCAAATATCTCCACCCCTTTTTTGCACCCCTTTCTTGCACCCCTTTTTTGCACCCCTTTCTTGCACCCCTTTCTTGCACCCCTTTCTTGCACCCCTTTCTTATCCTCCCCTTTCTTGCACCCCTTTCTTGCACCCCTTTTTTGCACCCCTTTTCTGCACCCCTTTCTTGCACCCCTTTCTTGCACCCCTTTTTTGCACCCCTTTCTTGCACCCCTTTTCTGCACCCCTTTCTTGCACCCCTTTCTTGCACCCCTTTCTTACTCCCCTTTCTTGCACCCCTTTCTTGCACCCCTTTCTTACTCCCCTTTCTTGCACCCCTTTTTTCCACCCTCTTTTGCCACCCCCAACTTTCGAAGGATTGGTCCGATTTTCTTGAAATTTTGCACACAGGTTAGTCGCGGCAAAATCTAGGCCGAGTTCAATTTTTAGCGAAATTTCTTGGTTATTTCCCTAGCAACCGTTACTAACGTGTTTTCTCACGAATCCCCATTTAAGTGCTCATTGGGACCATTAAAGTCAATGAGAATCGATAAGACATTTCCCATAGCAACCACTGTTGATATCGTTGGCAACCGTTTGTCTACATCCCTAGCAACCGTTGCTTCGGAAGCCGGGAAATCAGTTTTAAGTCACACTCGATGGCCAAGGACACTGAATTGTTGTATTTGCTCCATAGCAACCGTTGTTTACCTCCTTAGCAACCGTTGGTAGGGGGAAGAAAAATTTACGTAGTTTCGTTTCCAGTATTTTCAACTGCACAGGATAGAAAATCTCCGTTCTACCCATAGCAACCATGGTTTACTTCCCTAGCAACCGTTGCTTCGGAAGCCGGAAAATCAGTTTTAAGTCAGACTCGATGGCCAAGGACACTGAATTGTTGTATTCGCTCCATAGCAACCGTTGTTTACCTCCTTACCAACCGTTACGAAGGTTGGAAATGATCCATTTATGACCCGTTTCCATTATTTTCGATGGCAAAGGTAGCTCCTCAGCAACCTTTATTTACCCCTAGCAACCGTTGCTAAAGGGAAGATAAATTCACGTAGTTTCGTTCCCAGTATTTTTAACTGTACAGGATAGAAAATCTCCGTTTTACTCATAGCAGCCATTGTTTACGTGTCTAGCAACCGTTGCTGCAGAAAAAGAAAAGGGCTAAATATTATTTTGTCTCTCTATATCAAAAGCTGAACCGCCGCCGCCGCCGCCGCCGTCGTCATTTTGCTCCCCCTGGTTGCTCCCTCTGGTTGCTCCCTCCGGTTGCTCCCTCTGGTTGCTCCCTCCGGTTGCTCCCCCTGGTTGCTCCCTCCGGTTGCTCCCTCCGGTTGCTCCCCCTGGTTGCTCCCTCCGGTTGCTCCCTCTGGTTGCTCCTTCTGGTTGCTCAGTTTCACCCTCTTTTTCCACCCATTTTTTCACCCTTTTTTCACCCCCCTTTTTTCACCCTTTTTTATCTCTCTTTCCACCCCTTTTTTCCACCCTTTTTCCACCCTTTTTTCCACCTCTTTTTTCACCCCTTTTTTCACCTCTTTTTTCACCCCTTTCTCCACCTCTTTTTTCCATCTTCTTTTTCCACCCGTATCTTCGAATAAATTATTTATTTCCAATAAATATGCAATGATCCGATCTCCTGGAAATTTTGTACACAGGTTAGTCGCGGCAAAATCTAGGCCGAGTTCAATTTTCAATAAAATCCGTTGTTTATTTGCCTAGCAACCGATGACCAAGAAAACTGAATTGTTATATTTGCTCCATAGCAACCGTTGTTTACCTCCCTAGCAATCATTGCGAAGGTTGGAAATGATGAATCTATGACCCATGTCCATAATTTTCGATTGCAAAGGACACAAAATCTTCCCACTTAGCTCCTCAGTAACCATTGTTAAACGCTCTAGCAACCGGTGCCACGGGAAAGAAAAAGTAAGTTTCGTTTCCAGTATTTTCAACTGCACAGGATACAAAATCTCCGTTTTACCCATAGCAACCATTGTTTACGTGTTTAGAAACCGTTGCTGTAGTAGAAGGAAAGGACTAAATATTATTTTGGACAATTTTTTTTCAATATAAATCCACTTATTCGTCGAAACTACCGTTTATTTACATCCCTAGCAACCGTTGTTTTGGAAGCTGGGAAAACAGTTTTAAGTCACACTCGATGGCCAGAGGCACTGAATTGTTATATTTGTTCCATAGCAATCGTTTTTTACCTCCCTAGCAACCATTACGAAGGTTGGAAATTATCAATTTATGGCCCATTTCCATAGTTCTCTACGGCAAAGGACACAAAATCTTCCCAATTAGCTTTTCAGTAACCGTTGTTTACCGCCCTAGCAACCGTTGCTAAGGGAAAGAAAAATTCACGTATGTTTCGTTTCCAGTATTTTCAACTGCACAGGACACAAAATCTCCGTTTTACCCATAGCAACTATTGTTTACGTGTCTAGCAACCATTGCAATCTTACTCAAAATCTGCTGCTGAAAATCTGAAATGGAACACGCGGAATACCCCAAACAAAAAAATATGATCTAGCACATGTCACTATTAACCTAAAGTTAAACCCACTATTAATCTAAAAAAAAACAAACGTTTAACATGAATATAGCTGACATTAATCTTTTATTTTGATTCGAATCGTTCGTTCAGTATTCTGTCAATCGAACAAAATCGAAAGTTCAAGTTTAAAGTTTTATTGTTTTGAATGTAATTTTCTTTTAATTATTACTACACTTATTATTGAAATTATTGATTTCTAAAGAACACATGGGGGGTTGGCGAGCGAAGCGAGCAGGGGGGTACCCCCCTAGTATACATAAAATCTGTTATGATCGACGATCATATCTCTGAGAAATGCCGAAGTTTGACTGTGTGGTTGCATATATGCTCAATTTAGGTGTACTCAAAAACATCTCACAAAGTTTCATCACGATAGCCAGTGTTTCAAAAAAAATATATTTAGAATTCGGTGACAATATGAAAAATTTTTTCGTATTCTTGATCAAAAATATTATTCTTCGATTTTGTGGCTGCATCGTTATTCGAAGTATCATCTGGATATAGTAACATCTTAATTATGAAATATGCACATATTCATTTCTAATTCTGAACAAGAGAATTTGATCTGCATAGAAATCCGCAAGAAAGAAACGTAATATTCACATACAGTTTTGGACGAAAACATTGTTGGAATCAATGAGTTTTTTTTTTTTACTAGAATATCTCAAGCTTTCGCGTATTCTCGTGAAATATCAATAGGGAAGAATACGCTAGTTTTAGAAATCAATAGCACGTCCTGGAATAGTTAAGTCGTAGTTTTAACTTTCGATCCACTCAAAATTTGAGCTGATCGAAGGGATGAAATCCGTGTGACATCATTTAAATTTCAATGGCTCCTATGAAGCTCGCTTCATGTTTTCTCTCAAAGAAAAGGACATTTCGAATCTCCTAACGAAGCCATCCCAATCTTAAGGCGAAGGAGAACACAACTCGCGGGGGTTTCGCTGAGGTCGCAGTGCAATTAATAAAAACTTGAGCTCGATTTATCCCCGGTCAATAACATGTGTTCTTGTGTATTTTTCCCCGTAAAATCCGAATATGTTGATCCAAATTTGTCAAAAATTGTATGTTCCCAATAAAATGCGATTTTTTGCAAAAAAAGCAGAAAAGTCGTTCCTGTACCTTGAAATTTTGAAATAAAAATGTGAATAATTTCGGATATTAAAGGTCTTCCATATATAACTTTGAATCCTCGACCTTTTCAATGATATGAATTTTTTAACATCGCGGAATTACGACTTTTTTTGCCCCGATGTTTGATTGTGTTTTCCTTCATAGGAGCCATCGATTTGAAGTAAGTCTGTAATTATACATTGAAAACACTGTAAATATCAATGTTTATGAAAAGATGAATTTAAACGAAAATAAAGAAGATACAATCTTATTATTCATCTACAGTTCATGTGATGCACATGAAAAGAGGTAAGTGCCGTTAGGGATGCTTTGAGCCTACATTGTGTATAGTGTATAAGCTCACCCTTGGAGGCTCGACGGCGCAGCCCTCGACGCCGCTGTCGCTGCCGTCCTTGCTGTCCTTGCCCTCGGCGGCATAATCCTTCTTGTCTAGGGTGTTGGGGGTGTTGCCCTCGTCATCGGGCTCGCTGATGAGTGTACCACCGCCACCGGAGGAGCTGTCGCCGTTCACGTGGATCACCGTGATGTTGCACTCGCTGTTTATCGTGCTGTTTATCGTGCTGTTTATCGTGCTGTTGCAATCGACCGTCAGGTTGTTCGGGTCCTCGTCCACGCAGCTGCGCCGCTTCGGGGTGACAAACGACTCCTCCGACGTGCCGTTCGCCTGCATCCCCAGCTGAAAGCATCGGGCGACAGAACCTCAGTGGTTTTCATTTAAAAATATTATCGAGTTGCTCACGACGCGAACATTTTTCTATTATAGATTTAGCATATGCGGTGTATGTACAGTGAGCTGTCGTTCTGCGATTAATACAAATTGGTCCAGAATTACTCATTAAGCTAAGCTGCGGGTTCAGCATTACGTGCCGTATTAATGAGCGACACTACTCAACATTTTTCCAATTCTATCGTTTGGAACGAAGGTCGACCTCGTTCTAGACTAACTTAGAAGAGTTTGAAAAGAAAAAATATACTGTAACTAAGTTTATATACGCACTCAATACTTGTCAAGTTCATCAATATCCAGTTTTTTCGGATTTTCTTTTTTTCGGAAACTACTTAATGCAATTGAAAGTTGGTTGTGTTGGGTAAGTTTTGTCTAAGTTTCAACTCAATCTATAATTTTATAAAAGTCACTTTGACAACATAAAGGCAAAATTCCGCTGGAATAAATCTCTTTTGTAAACTTGTGAGTGAATACAAATTTATCAAAAAGAAGAGATGGCATTTCCCATTCGAGTTACAAAAAAGAAAAACGCCTAGGTTCGGTATTTGATTCTATCAAATTGTCCAACGAAAATTGTATAAGCAACTCTCAGTTGATCGTGCACTTTTGCCAGGATTCGCTACATTTGGCGCAAATAAAACTAGGACAGTACTGAATTAACGTCGAAATAACGAGAACAACGTCGATACGTAACCCATGAACTTCTAAATATAAGACGAGCTGCAGTGAATTTAAATGTGACCCTCAAACGTATTGATTTTCGACAACTACTTTTTAAATTACGAAATGATATATCAGTAAAATTTATGATTAAACCTGGTTTATTTTGATGAAAAAAAAAATACTATCCCTATATTGATTCAATAAGTTTTTTTTAATCCAAGAGTTGCTCCATTCTACGTTGGCGAACTCGTTACGTATACAAAACGCGGAAACCTTATACATTCCGCACTCATCGTTCCTAAGACGTGCTGCGGAGACATCAATTTGCAAAGTGAAAGTATTCAGAAACTTTAAAAGGAATTGAATCAAAAGTACGGGTAAAACTTTTTGGCATCAAGAAGGGAAAGTTGAAGACGCTAAGAAAGAAAATTACTCTTGATCTCCTCTCATATTGGTTCCGATGACAAGACTCACCAGAATTACCAATGTCGAAGTTTTATTCCAGAATTGTGCCTCAACTGCGAGTGATCAGAATATCAAAGCAAACAATCAAGAAAAATTGATCGTATAGGTTCAATGCAATACGCCATGGCACACAACACTTTTCAAACATTTGTCAAATCTTCCAATTGAAGAAACGCTTTTTCAAGAAGTTCATCTCACACCTGTACAATTTTCCGCGATTCACACATTCGCGAACAAATGATTACCTTCTCGTGCTGCTCGTCCTTTACTGGCGACTCCATGTCTGGGGTATTCATTCGATGTCGATGTCTCCTCTCAGACTGCAGGTTTGTGCAGGCATTCTGTCCGCCGCCGTTTCTGCAACACACGAAGCGGAAGGAGGCGTTAAACATGGCCCCGGGACACAATCATCAGATATCGCAGTAAAAGAAAGCAATTTCGGCCGCGATTTGCAGTCAATTATGAGCGGCGCGATTGGTGTACACGCGCCATTCGGGAAAGCGCCGCACGCTCTGGCACTTGTCCGAGACACACGGGAAATTAGATCTCGAGCAGGAGCGAAATCGATTTTTAGCCGGATGCCGCCGAGATGGGCGGTCAGCATTGACGGGGGGCAAGCACGAGGGCCATTTGGCATATAGTCTGCCGTCTTTACTTTCGATTCATCGTGTCGCGATTGTCTATACGAGAAATTTCAAATCAAATATCATCTCCTTTAATGATGTCCCTTATTTGATCAAGTTCGCGCACGGTTGATAACCGACGAATTTTCGGTTTTCATTTTTATTTTTCCTAAATTGTATCATTTGCTCGTATTTCCCACACGCAGCACAGTTATGATAGGGAGAGTCAAAATAACCCTGATGGAAATCACCAAACCACCTCTTTTGCAAGGCTGATTTGTTCTGAATTCATTGGCTATCAACTATAAGAACTGATTAAATTCAAAGACAAGCTTAAGTAAAACACAATAAGTTTATGCTGACGAGATAAAAATGCCGAATGAGAAGCCCCTCGGAACTAATAGACACACGAGTAAGAGGGGATTGTCACACGTTACTTATAATGAACGACACTCGAGTTTAAGAAAAATCGCTATCATCTTTACGAACAGAAAAAGTAGTGATTGCACGCTTTGTTTGGATCATCATAATCAATCGGCACGAGTCAGCTGCGCCTCGAGCTTGTAATTCCTCGCGAAATCGATAAGAATATACAAGACTTTAAAAGAGTCACGTCGATCATTCCCGAGTTATTATTCTAATCGAGGGACTTCCCAGTTGGGCTGCGCGAGGCGAAACTCGCACGAAGGCCGCCGACTCGAATGAGTAAAAAAAAACACATCGAAATTAAATCAATGGGAATATCAATTTGGTATTTTGGGTTCGATGTTTGTTTTTGCTTTTGAACGAGAATGGTGAACTGAAGCGGCTAAATATTCTCGAGTCTCGCAAGCATTCAATTTTTCAAGCGCACGTCAGCTGAAAATTACACGACGTAAAATCGATATTTGCTGTAGCGATTTTTATTTTAAGGGGAGGTTCTCATCTACCACCTCGAAAATGACCCATTTTTCTTTATTTTTTTTTTCATAGAAGGAATTGAATAATGGTATGGAACTTTTTCACGCGTATTTATATATTATTTGAGTATACAAAAATAATTTTTTTATTAAAACATTTGTGGGATATCTATACTCTATACTATACTATAAAGTTAATCCTCTAGGAAATTTCATGGAAAGATTTTTCAATGAAGGAGTTGACTTCCATGGAAACAAATGAGACGGATCGAAAGGAAATTGCCTGCGGTATCATGTTCCACATTGAAATTTACGAAAAAAACGATGCGTGGGCGTCAAAAATGGTAAAAATCAATTTGCGTTTTTTTTGGTATCCGATAAACCATTGGAAAAAACTGTGAAATAGTTGTATGGTGCAAATTTGAGTTTCACTGATTTATAGATCAATCGAAGATCTTTCCTATTCTATGGTGAGAATTTTGGAAAAAATGATGCGTGGGCGTGAAATATGGAAAAAACTGACTTTTGTCAACTTGTGCCGCATAAACCGTTAAAAAAAACCGCTGCCAAGTGCCTCAGCAGTATGCTTTCTCAAAGTATTGCAATTGAACCTCAACTTGCATTAATCACCACTCTTTGAGAAAGCAAAATGAACCTCTAACTCATTTCCTCCACTCCATAGTAACGGTTGCTATGGTAATTATCCGAGCTTCGGTGTTCTTACTTCTTAGTCGTCAACAGTTCCGAAAATGGACCTCTCACTGACTTTTCCCACTCCATAGTAACGGTTGCTAAGGACGTGAACAATGGTTGCTATGGTAAATGTCGGAGCTTCGATGTTCTTACTTCTTAGTCACCAACAGTTCCAAAAATGGACCTCTAACTGACTTTTCTCACTCCATAGTAACGGTTGCTAAGGACGTAAACAACGGTTGCTATGGTAAATGTCGGAGCTTCGACGTTATTACTTCTTAGTCATCAACAGTTCCGAAAATGGACCTCCAACTGACTTTTCCCACTCCATAGTAACGGTTGCTAAGGACGTAAACAATGGTTGCTATGGTAAATGTCGGAGCTTCGATGTTCTTACTTCTTAGTCATCAACAGTTCCAAAAATGAACCTCCAACTGACTTTTCCCATTCCCTAGTTACGGTTGCAAGCGATATAAACACCGGTTGCTAGAGACATCAACAATGGTTTATACGGGAAAGGTCTCTTTGATTGTTATAGAATCCCATAAATATACAAACCCAAATGATCATTTATCATGAATTATATGGGAACTTATCGAAAACACGCTAGCAACGGTTGCCATGGAATCAAACAACGGATGTTGCTGAACACCGAACTCGGTTCACATCTGCCGGAGACCGACCTGTGTGCAAAATTTCAGGACGATCGGACCATTCCTTCGAAAATTAACGTACGACAAAAAAAGTCAGTCTGAAGCTGAATTTTGTATCTCCATAGCAACGGTTGCTAGGAGAATAAACAATGGTTGTTCCAAAATGAATGACTTATCGATTCTCATCGATCGTCGTCGAAAGAATTGGAGACCCATCGTGCATTGATGATGATTTTCGGAGCTTTTATCAAAAACACGTTAGCAACGGTTGCTAGAGAAATAAACAACGGAATTGGCTGAAAATTGAACTCGACCGAGATTTTGCGGCGACTAACCTGTGTGCAAAATTTCAGGACGATCGGACAATTCCTTCGAGAGTTATCGTACGACAAAAAAGTGCACGTACGTACGTACATACATACAGGCATTTTCGGATTTCCATGTTTTTCGACCCGTAGATTACGAAAATCGAGGTCCCGAAGTCCGATTCGGTGGGTCGATTTTTACCCCGTTACAAAGCTTTCTCTTTGAGAAAGCAAAATCTATGAAACAGCGTCGTGAAGAAAATTCTGATTAGAGTTATCGATAGAGCTCATTGAGCGCTTCAATTATTCATCGTGAAAAATTCAAAAATATTGATGCGTGGGCGTGAAGTATGTGATTGAAAATTGGTGGTTTACTTTGCGATTTTTATGCTTTGGATAAATACGTGAGATTATGATTTGGTGAAATGTCGGGTATGTTCGATCGAAAGAACATCGGATGGGCTTGAATATCCATGGAGAGAATTTTGGGAAAAATGATGCGTGGGCGTGAAATATGGGAAAAACTTACTTTTGTCAAGTTGTGCCGCATAAACCGGTAAAAAAATTTATGAAACAGCGTCTCGATGTAAATATTGATTAGAGGGATTGTTAGAGCTCATTGAGCGCTTCAATTTTTCATCGTGAAAAAATTGAAAATATTAATGCATGGGCGTGAAGTATGTACTTAAAATTCGGTGTTTCAATTTGTAAAAAGTTAGAATTCGTTTGAAAAAAATACTTGATATTTGAAAGAAATGAAGAATTTTGGAAAAATCGATGCGTGTGCGAGAAATATGTGAAAACTGACTTTTAGCAAGTTGAGCAACATAAATCGTTGAAAAATCTACGAATCAGCGTCGTGACGGAAATTCTGATCTGACGAATAGATATAGCTGATTGAGCGCTCCCCGTTTCCATCGTGAAAAATGGAAAAATGTCGATGCGTGGGCGTTAATTTTATGAGAAATTCGCATGTTTTCATGGCGAAAGTTATTAAGTTGCAATATAGTAATAAGATGCAATATAGTAGAAATTATATTTATTTCCATTGATATTTCTTGAGGTTTGACGAAAATTCATGATCATAACAAAATCTATTTCTGATTATGTTATTTTACTTCCTCAAAGACAAAGCTTTGGTATGAGGTAAATCGAAATTGACATCTCAAATCAGACATCGGGACCTTATTTTTGATAGCCTAGAGGTGAGATACATGTTGATGTAAAAGCGTCCGTAGATACTTTGAATTATTCACCAATAATTCCAATAAAAATTTCATTATTTTCCTTTATTCTTGATAGAGCAAATGAAAGACACGAGCGAGCGATAGCGAGTGAGTGATTCTGGCTTGTTATACCAATAATACCGAAAAAAGGTTGAAAATTAACAAAATGGCGGACTTGTGAAATTTACGTACCGATTTCGCACCTTTTTTTTGCTCTTAAAATCGATATATAGACAAAAAATAATAATAAAATTAATGGTTTTATAGGTATAGAATCCCAGGAATTCAATTGCCTTCAAAATAAAAAAAGATTCAAGTCGATACCTCGGTTAGTTTTTGAGTTAGGATTCCCACCTGTTTGAAAAAAGTCATTTTGAGATAAACACGTTCAAAGATTCAGTTAACCATGACAATAACGTTAATCATAGGTTCCATCATTATGCTATAACTTTTTTAAAAATAATATTTCGGTCACACGCTTTTCGTGGCATATTTTACACATGATAAGGAAGCAAAATCAGCAAAAACAAAATCGAATTTTTGAAATTGCTTGATGAGAACTTCCCCTTAACATCATTGCACGCAGTTGTTCACGGCATGATTAATCACTTTCTTCGAAATTGAACGCAGATACGGAATGTTAATGCACTCATGATTCGTGGTCGCAAAGATTGACCACCGATTGAAATTGGGTTGTGTAAAACAAATCTAAACTATCAATACGTGAGCAAATTACAAGAGATGCTAATCATGAATAGGATTCATATTTTTCCTAGTATAATTGATATGCCAAATTGATTGCCGTTTCAATTGTCGATTCCGGGGATAGTTGCATACAACATCGATCTTTGAAGTGACAAATATATACTAAACGTTCGGGGGAAAAAATTACGTCAACCTATTAGTAAAGTTTGTTTTACAAAGTGACGTGATGTGGATTTTTTCCGACATTATTTATTTGCGTGAAATTGCGATTGCATGAAGACTGATTGACGTTACATAACATTCAATTTAAAGATCATCTTGATTGCATTTTTTAAAACTGGCTGAGATGAATGAAGTTTCAAGCTTTTGAAACCAAAAATTCAAGGAGATTATTGAAAAGTAAACTTATCGCTGAACCTCGATTAGCCGCAGCTAATTGAAAATAACATAATTGTCTACCCCATTCTTCAATATAAATAGTTTAAACAAGTATCAATAATTCGAGTTGAGACATAGTCATTATACGTATGCAAAACATATCATACAAACAGCCTGATCGTCATGTCAGCCAAGTCGAAAGGCGATGTTTTGAAAAAAAAATCCCGATTTACTGTTTTGACGCGCTCGAGACCCTTCGCATTTTTTCGACCTGTTCCATACAAGAATCCATGGCAAATACTAAAATGAGCTGCCGCACTGGTAAATCATCCATCTTATTCGTGGAAATTCCCTCGAGACTTTTCTATTCGCACATCATCGAAACACAGGAGCCAAAAATATCCTTTCGCGATGCTTCCAAATTGGATGGCAATCAGACACACACACACACACACACACACACACACCAGAAGCCGCCGATACCGATCAGAGATAGATACGATAGAGTATATTAGTTTGTAGGAGTCCCACTTGCGACACGCGCCAATCGTGAGTGCGCGAGCTAGGGGAAGTACCCGAGCGCTAGCGCTTCACACGTCGTGTATATAGTTACGAGAGCGTTAAAACGCGATGATGTGGGGACGCTCGATTCTTTCGCTCGGCGAAGCTCGAACGATTCGGTCACTCACGGCCTCCTCTCTTCCAGTACAGCCCCGATATATATATATATACGCAAACATAGGATTTTCGCGAGGTCAGCGACAGTCGTGGGACTACACAGGTGAGTCCAAGCGTATACACTAAAAATTTGATTGCCCTCCGGGTGTGCAGTGTGGTTTCCTCCAACGCGGCTCACCCGTGAACAACGTGTGTGGGATAACAAGCTGGAGGCGTCGTTACGTGCAGGCAACGCGATTAACGCGTACAACTTTCGTGCGGGAGTTTCGATTCGATCGGGTATGTAGCGTGACTCTCTCGGAGAGCGACGTAACGTCGTATTTGGGCAGCGGTGGTCTAGTTGATCGCCACTGTAACAGCTTTGGAATTTTCACGCACATGTGCACTAAGAAGCCGCGAGGATGAGCTGTTTGGCTCTTTTTGCCGTGTACGTGCATGTTTATACATCGACACCTGCACGCGACGGAAGCTTCCCGTAATATACCACACAGCCGTGTCCGCGATTTACACACAGGTTTTTCTCTACGCGTTCGTCGCGTGGAAAATTCATCCGGACGTTTGATTCCGGAGAATCATCTGGATATACATATCTGACGTGGCATATTGGTGCAATTACGAGCCATTCCAGTGATTGTACTCGAGCGAGTAAAATTTAAAAATATCCTCCCAAAGAATCACACAGTAATTTTATTCCCTCCGGTACGATTCTACAAGCGGATTAAAACCTTCTTTATACAACGTACACGTGGAAATCACTGGAACTTTTAACTTTTGACCTTTGGAAAAAATGAAAAGTAGTTTCAGTCGCACGCGTGTGTGTAAATGTGGATAATAAATCCATATAGTGACGAAAAACCTCGCGCGGCCCTTCTCGATTATTTTCTCCACCGAGTCCGCGCTACGAAATACCCCGATTTGTGCACACTGCTCGGATACAACGGAGCAAACGGTGGATCAAGATCCTCGTCGATACCCGCATTGATATAGGCTGGCTACCGGGGGATCGCACTCGAGATATCTGTTTCTGCATGATTCACGTAGCTCAACTCCACGATAAGAGTTGAAAGTTCCCCGAGATTTCCGCGTGTTCGGTGCCAGAACTTTTACATAACAAAACGATTCGTATTCAGGGCTAAAACGCATGTGGTATTCGTTGCAGCGCGATGAGAGCAAGCAAGCACGGGGGAGTCCTCGACTGGGACCACATGTTGGGCGACGGGCTGTGCGTGAAGCTCGGCGAGAACAAGGGCAAGCTGTGGATCGAAGGCGACGGCTGCCGGGTGATCCTTGTGACGAACACCGGCAAGCTGAGGGTCAGCGGCGACGGCTGCCAGGTGCAGATCCAGCGCAACCTCGGCTCGGTCGAGTACCGGGGCGACGGCGGCCACCTCGTCCTCGGGCCCGACTCCCTCGACAGACGGCTGGTGAAGTACCGGGGCAACGGCGGCCTCGTCGAGTTCCACGGCAAGCCCGACCAGCCGCGACGCGACGACAACGCCCAGCCGAAGACGACGGGCTCGAGGAAGACCGAGAAAGAGTCGAGCGGCAGGATACACGTCACCAGGGTCGCTTCGGCCGGGCTCAGCGTCAAAATCGGACCGGACAACCGAGTCTTCGTCAATGTCTCCTCGTCGAACGATCCTGTGCCTGGCAGACGTTTGTCAAGTGCCGACTCGTCGCAAGTGCTGTTACAGTGAACCGTGTTTTTGTTTATTTGAACAACGATTACAGTGACGGCTGACTGAAAAGACTTGTTAGCTTTTAGGAAGAAACATAGCCGTGTGCTGATACATGAAACACGATGGACAATGTATTTCGTGTATTCTTGAGATTATTCTTTTTGGTTAGAATAAAAAAATTCGAGTCGTAAGCGAGTTGGCGTTGCGAACGATTAAAAAAATTATAGGACGATTGAGAAAATGTCAAATGAAACTTTTCTTCCGGACAGACAATGATTGTTAGAAATTAAGCTAGAAATAACGGTAATCCTAGTCGTGATATTATACTCTTAACATAGTAGCTGCTCATTTTCCATGACTTGATTCTATAATCATACGTTAATATAAGAATGAAAACACGGGATAGGCCAAGAATGAGTGAGCGTCACAGCGTCAATGACACACTCGGGGAAGTACTGGTGACATGTAGTTTTGCCAACTTATCAGTTAACAATCGATGAAGAAAAATTATCAACCTAAGTTATCTGAATGGCGTCACAGAACGATTCGTGACTTTAACCATGGCTTTATATTTTTTTGTATCCAATGACTTGGGTTTTTTTGGAAAAAAATACAACTCGAATTTGAAAAACATTGTTTAAAAGTCTGTAACGATAAGGAAAAAACGTCACTATACGTCGGTTAACAACGACGACGGGCCGCGAGGCATTTTCTCGAACGGGATTTTGCGCAACGGCAGAATCGACTCGGACGATTGATTTTAACGGATGAGCAGCGCAGGATGCGACGCATCCCGACGTGATGCTAGTAATACAAACGCAGAAAAAAAAGCCGGGAGTACCTTCATTTTCCGGTCGGCGGCGAGGCGAGGCACGCGTGCATACCTACGCTGCAACAGCTGCCGCAGCTGCCAACAAAAGACTGAAAGGACTGTTGCGACCTCATCGAGACTTATTGTTTCAAATCGAATGGACGCAATCGAACGCGCATAGGGCGAGATTATTATTTTTATTTTACCAAAGGGCTATTGTGATCGCGTGCCCGAACCTAGTCGAAAATATTACTCAATAAAGGAGGCTAGAATTTCTTTTGCGCCTGTTTTTCTTCGTCCGATTTATGATCAGCCGTGCACGAGAACAACTGCACCACTGGAAACGATCAAAAATGTACGAACTAGATAATCTAGAAGAAACAGATCCAGAAAAGCTTCATCTGAATCTTTTGTAGATTGTATATATACAGAGAGAATTTTGTGGATTCCGTTGCGAAAAAATAATTGAATATCAGTGATATCTACTCCGATCAAGTCCTCGAGATTTGAACTAATAAATTCCAATATGGCCATGAATTGAATCACTGCAGATATCATTGCGGAATTTGTTTGTCCTTCGTTGTAAATGCGTTTTATAGAAAATTCATAGAAGAAGATTTGTAGAAAAATAAATAAAAAGTAATTTTTTATAAAACCATTTTCCATATTCTTGTTTATGACTTTTCCAAATATCCCACGACAAAGTGTAACAAAATTAAAAAAAAATAATACTTACAACTACCGATCATTTTTCAAATTCGTTCAATCGACTAACTTGCGAATACTCCGTTAAACAATGTAAAAAAAATTCGAATTCCAGCATCACACCAGTTACGCGTTGCATCTTGGCGAAGTGCGGGGATTCTAAAAAATTCCGACTATTCGACCTCGGGCGGCGTTAAATCCTCGGATTGAACCGAGTCCAAGTATAAGCGGGCGCGATAAAAATCTTTGGCGCCTCATGGCGAAATGCCCGTCGCGCAAATCCCCAAATATTCGGAGTATTAGAGGGTGGGAGTCGGCTCATCTCGCGCGCTCCATAATATTCGAGATCAAAAAGGAGAGTAGAGAGCGGGCGAGTATCACTAAAGCGGGGGAAAAACGACCAAGACGAGCGTCACGTCGCGGAGGAATGTTCGTCGCCGTCGCTTCGCGCGACGAACAGCCGAAAAGAGGCCAGACTCCGCGACGGGAGCGGCGGTGTGTTCCGGGTATATATCCAGCGCAGCCGTAAATGCAGCCCCGCGTGTGTATACGTGTATATATATTTACGCAAAGCAGTCGAATGGGCGACCTACTTGCCTCTGATTTATCGGGGGAAAAGAATCAAGTTTGTCACTGCGGGGCATTCTTGAGTTTAAAGCCCAGTCCCGCCGCCCGTGCGCGGATAATGAAGAATTCACGTGCGTATGTGTCGTATGAAATTCATATGTTCATATAGTCTCCCAACAACACGGAATGTACACTGTTAAATCGTAAATGCAAAAATATGTCGCACCAACCCACGTGCAACCTGTTATTTTTGGATATGCTCTTTCGATTGGGATAACGAAATGTCCTCGGGGTCTACCTTTCATTCTATTACATTCCTTCGTTTTTAAAAAACACACTGCTGCAAAATCAAGTGATGGATATTGAAAATTCAAAATGGCGAAACCGCAGAAATTTTAGAAAACATCACCGTATTCTATTTATTTAAAACTTGTGGAAGAAAACGTCCCCAGTGTCCAATGCATTTTTCTCGGGAAATAATCACCAAGCTGCTATGTAGCTGCCTAGAATTTATGTGCGAATCCACTTTTGATTCGAAAAATGAAACACCAAAGAAAAACTTGCCTATTCGGTATTCTTTGAAATTTAAACGATTTATATATATTGGTTTTTCATGGTAATTTTTTGTTGCAATTTTGACCAAGCCAATCTAAAGAGCATTCCAAAAAATAATAGGATACCAGGGTTCGCTTAAAATATTCTAGAGAATCAGCTGAAAATGTCTTTGTCCTTGGGCATTAACGGATCAAAGTAGAGATAGAGCTACAATCCGTACTGAAATTTAATCAAGACTGCATATCGCACACTTGGAACTTTAAAAAGTGACATATCAAGTGCAACTTAAACTTCCGCCAATAGTCTTCCTTTAGTCTTACACTAAACACATTGCACGAAGCGTTTATAGTAGCAAGCGATCGATACAGTTTGGAATATATTCTGCAAATATAATCATGAATCATTTGCAAGAATATAACACTAGGCCGTATCGAATTTCAATAATAAATACAATATATGTGTGACATGTCAATCGAGTTACGGTTAAATTTCAGATTGTCGTGGATAGGATGAATAAATATATAGTACGATATGTATATATATACAGCACTTATTCAAAAAGAGATTTTTGTGGACTCAGCGAGGCATATTTTTCTTCAGATGACAGTAGTGGCTCGTATGCGCTTCGTCGACTAACCAAATAAGCCATGGCTTACGGTCGGGCTTAAAACTGTCAGCGAACGGGACTTAGTTGCTCACGCAATGGAATTCATAAATATGAAAAGGGAGAAAAGCCTATACATCTGAAGACAAATAGCTTATCTGTTTGTCGGCTCGACGATATAACGTGATCAATCGTTTTATTACACAAGTATTTGCGACAATCCACTGGCAATATTCATTCCTCTTCATATTTCCAATAAAAGTCGCCATTCAACGGGTGTACACGATAAAGCCGTCTAGTCGTGCGATCGTGTGCCTCAATTCGAAACTAATAACTCGAGTGCAACATAGTCGATGCCCAAGCTACGGGATTATACTCCAACGCACAGCTCCACGGAGTCCATGCAGGATATAAATTGATGTCGGAAGTCCACCCGATCCACGAGTAAACGTCGTACACACACACAAATATGGAACCATCGAGAGAAACTGCATGTAACGAGATGTTGGCGCGCGCGTCATCCCCTGGAGCGGCTCTCGGTGCAGGTCGGACAGCCGATTGCTCGTGCGCCGCTCGTCGGGATAACAATCGGGTGTGCACTACCCATACATGCCGGAGTTCGATTTACGCGCGCGCGAGCGCAGGACACGAGCCGAGAGCGAGACGCTTCCCCCCCTTGAGCAAATTGTAATGACGCGCACGCGATCGTGTGTATCTCTCGGTATTATCGGCGGGGATTCACATGACGCGCGAGCGCGAGCGTGTGTGTGTGCGACCGGCGTTTTTCTCCGCGAACGCCCGCGGATGCGTCGTGACGGGAGGAGGGGGCCAGGCAGGAAGTTGGTCCGGTGAAAGGGACGCTGCGCGTGATTGAATCGTTGCGGCCTCTCGAACACACACACACACACACACACACAGGGACGTTCCCTCGTTCGACTTGCAGCGGTACTCGAGCTTTGCGCGCCAGGATCGAGATTGCGATGTCGCGGGCTGGATATCGGTCTCATATGCGTGTAACCGGCATAAGTGTCTGTCTCTCTCGAACGGCCTGGGGGTTCTTGAAACAAATCGACCGCCCTTACGGGGAAAAAAGCACATTTCAATCTTACGGGGAATAAAAGCCCGTTTCGACCTTACGGCGAAGAAAAGCACATTTTGCGATCTACGAAGAAGAAAAACACGTTTGGTCCGAGAAACTGAAATGTGTTTTTCTTCGTTCGAGAAGCTGAAATGTGTTTTTCTTCGCTTGGAAAATCAAATGTGATTTATTCGTCTGATATTCGAAATGTGCTTTTCTTTGTAAGAACCGTCGAAATACGGTTTGGTTCGTTAGTTTTCATCGGGATGTATATCAATCGGGTATCGGTTGAAAATTCATCGTTTTCGAATGCAAAAAGACTCGTGTATCGATGATAGTAACAAGTCGCAGGATGTTGCAATAAATTTCGATACCGATTTCTCCCAACAATAGAGAATATACGGAAGAGAAAGAATGAGGCTTCGGGAAATATATCGTCTGCTCTAGTGATGCGAAACATTGAGTGAAATGTAGGTACTGCCACGCGGCCGGCACAGTTATGTAAATGTTGCATGTTGCAAGATGTATTATATACACTGTATTACACGCAAAAATGGAATTTATTTCTGAAATACGTGTTCTTTTTTTCCTTCCTCTTTGAAGAATATACATACGATTATTGGCACGAGAGAACCAAGTGAACTTGAATTTTGAGAAAATTCCTTGAAAATCCATTGAATCTTCTAGTTTGTTGCATTATCTAAATTCGAATTGTACATCATATATACCAGTGTGTTCCCGAACGGCAGTGTTTATTTTCGTAAGAGAAAATTAAAAGGCTCGTGTGTTATGTGCGCTACTGCGGTCGATATTCTCTTCAACATTAATAAGTCCATCGCGATCGTTTGATTCCTCTCTCCATATACATCCAGGAAAACTATTCGGCATCGTCGGGTAACTTCTTGTTTATATATACACTTCCTAACAGCTTCGCAATTCTAAACGTATATACAAGCGTTCGATGGAGCACGCCAAGCTTCTTCCAGGATACAAAATGTCATATCAGTTCAACCAGCATAACAGACACGACGCGGCGAATGTATATTTATATACACGAGAGACGAGCAGGTGATGCGGTAGCACCACGTGGGATCTATTAACCCAACTGCGCTGACTTACGTAACGTTGTCAAGCGGATACGTGATTGATACCCGGTGACTCGGGCACGAACAGCATTTCAGGAGTGTGTAGCACACTTTGCGCATATGCGATATCGCGCGCGCGCGCGCGATCATATACTAGGTCAAGGTCGTTTGCGGCCACCTCACCGAGCGGCGGCGACAGCGGGATCCACACACTATTAACCACGACCCGCATATAGATACGAGAAGGTGCGACAGACCTGATCAGAGCCGCCCGAGACTAATTACCACACTCTTCTTGCATAGGCTCAGGTGTATATAATACGTGTACAATCGGGCCGAAAGCCGAGTTCCGTGATTTTGATTTTTGCGCTACTGGATCCGTTGTGGCATTTCGATCGTGTTATATCGTAATCGACTTGTTTTGTATTCCGTAATTCGTTGACGTTTGTTCCACGGCCTCGACGGACTTCTCATACAATGTTTCGTGCTTACAAGAAAGGTGAAAGCACTCTTATTCCAGATATTTTTCCTCCATGGAATTTCACTTTTTTTTCCAACCCAAGATTCGTTGTGTGCCGATAACCGTGTCGTAATAGTCGTTTTGCGTTATGGCAGATTGAAAAAGGTACGAAATTTTTTTCCCCTTCGGAATTGTTTCATCGCGTTTCCTCTCGCGGAATCAAGCGCAGCCGGGCGAGGAAAATCATAATTCAACTTTCATCATTTTAATATCGAGCCGTATACTATATGTAACAATAATATAAATTTCGTTCGAGGAAATAAGAAAGAAATCTGATCCCGACAGGTGTCATGGGATATTTTCACTTCGTTACCGCATGGGTTCTCGATATGCGCGAGATAATTGTGCGTTTGTTGCAAGAACTCGAAACTCTACGATCAACCATATGAGAAAGGGGTACAAGGACCGATTGTGACCGCACATACCGAACACAGTTCTAAAAAAATACCTAAGAAGCGAGGTGGGTCCTTATGGAGGAGAAAACAGTTTGTTCCAGTTCTAGCACTAACAAGAAACACTGGTTTTCACTCCCCGTAGGAAAAAAATTGTATTTTTCGCGAAAAGGAAGTAAAAGTCCACCTTCGATCCCTAGTGTGCGCTCTAATGTCTCCCTAAAGGTCGCAGACGAACACGAGTCTGTTTTTATGCGATTTTTATATTTTTCCCTATCGCAGGAGCATATGTACTATTATAGTGCGAGCCAAAGTTCGTGTTATATATCATCTAAGGTAGAATTTTTCCCGTAAGGGAGTAAAGTTGACATCATTCAAATACTCGTCTGAAAACGCAAAATTTCTCCGTACTTCGCTCCCGTATGACGAAAAAATTACTTCGTTTCGCGAAAGGGCATGTGTCGGTTTGAATTATCACATTGAGACGGTTAAGTCGAATAAAAGGTCTTGTAAATTGGACTTGATTTTGGCAAAACAAGGAGTCGAGGGGCGAGGGCGGGGTGGGTGTATCATTGTTACAGAGCCTGATGCCGCGAGTTGGCAAGCCCGCGGCAGGATTTATAAGAAGTCCGCTTTTAAAGATGTAATTACAGCCAATTACGTCGTTTGCCTCAATAATACTCCCATTATTTTGTATCAATTTAATGGGCATCTACTTGAGTCTCGTTTACTCTCATGCGCCTGAGTCTCTCATCTCGATAAGGCCTCTCGTCTTTGGGACTGAGGCCCTTTGTCATTAAGAATATTAATTTTGCATTGTTTATACGTCAACTTGCGGTGAAATTTTCTTTTCAGACGAGGTTTTCTTCTACGTTTTTCTCACAATTAATCTGTAATCCCTAATTAATGAGGAACTACTATTTACTAGTAGAAATTGACGAGTAATAGTGAATATTCACTTGAAAATGAGTAAAATTTTACCGATTTTCATCAGTTATACAACTTCCACTATTTCAAATTCATAGAGCATACAAGAGATTCCCAAACATCATAATTCGTTAGGTGCTCCAGCCCAAGATCAGCCCCACCTCCAAAAGTTCTCTCCACACCTCGAAATCTCATCGCGCGCGATCAATAACCCCCCCAAACATACATGGACGAGAAATAAAAGCGGATCAGCGCAGGCGCGCGATGTATACCGATCGTCGACTCGCACGTATAAATCAAACGACAGTTACATATCGACACCACGAAAAAAGACCATCGTCCCATTCGTACAGTAATCCGTTTGCTCCTTCTGTTTTGGATAAGCAAATATTTGCGGCAGCTCTGAATATTGTCCGTCTGCAACTCGTACATGATAATATTTCGCCGTGCGGTTCTGTGCGCTCGCCTCAGCTCCCTTTGGTGCTTTTTGCCCCCCTTGGAGATTCGGGCGCGGCGCATGGGTAACACATGTCGCGAATGCATGCATGCACGCGCGTATATATATGATGGGCGGAGAGCAGCTTGGCGCTGGGAGTTTGGTGAAATCGCAGGGCCGTCGTCGCGGTTCGTTAGCTTGCGGCTCACGCGACTTAGCGACAAAAAGTAAAAGAGAGGGGGACACACGGACATTATATTGTGTGCGAGCGAGTCGCGACGATCAACGAGGCCGTTTGCGAGTGTATACATATATGTGTGTGTATACGTGCGCGCATATGGCCCGCCGAGATCTTGGCTGGTTAAAAATGTTTGTTATTGTCGAGCGCTGTGTTGGGTTTGTGTGTGTGTGTATGTACACACGAGAGAACAACGCAGACACGGGGAGGATATCGATCGATTTCGCTTTGTGTGTTTCTCCGCGGCGCTGATTTTTCGGTTTTGTAAAAATTGCAGAAGGCGGGGAGAACAGTGTGCAGGCGGTTCCCGTTACGTGTTATGTGGGCCAATGCGCGAGTGGCCAAACAAGTCGAGATTGTCGACTGGATTCTTCGTTGAGTTTTAAATTCAACCTCAAAATTTAGTGTTAGTACAACGGGGAAAAATAAACATTTCAAACGCGCTGTTTTCAATTACATAATTTTAATTGTTTCAATTGCATGTCTATTGAACAAAATAACGACACGGTTAAACTGAAACGATAATTAAGAAATGCTCACCTCGTGAGTATCATCATTACATTCATGATTTAAAGATCCGACATTACCGGACTCGAGTATGTAATACCCGTTCAATGTCAGTCGAATCAACCATGAATACCAATATCAAAAAGTTGTTGGCTATAATATTCTCCAGTATGATTAGCATATCACACGGCCGACATCAGCAATTCCAGAGAGTTGCATGAAATAGGCATCCGGTTTAAGTCAAATTACGTTTGATCGCAACTTCATATTGCCATCTGAAACTGGTGTTATTAACTAGCAAATTTCTAGTAGATAATTACTACAAAAATCCACTCATTTCCAATCCACATTCTAGAATACACTGAAAAATTTATTGTCCGCTCATTCAATTATTTTTTTATAGTTTCAATATATTACTAGTTTACAAATTGATCATTTTATTGATAAATGTGCCAATACATTAACAAAAGAAGCAAGGTCTGAGAGGAGAAAAAGTTTTCTTTCAGTCTTGATTACTTTGGGTATACACTTGGGCTCATTGGTTTTATTATTGAGAACCAACTGAAAATGCGTCTTTGGATTAATCCCGATAGTCAGCCACACGATAACCAAACAAAACCGCCAACTTATTTTTCCCAAATTAGGAAAGTCTATTTCGAAAGCATCAAAAACGCCCCTATAACTTTGATTCAAGTCAGCTCAGTGCGGCGCAGGCATGTCCCCGAGGATCGAGTATACACACACACACAACGTGTACAAATCCGCAAATAGAAAACAAAACATATGCGGGTAAAATTCACGAGCGGGTATATAACTCACGGCGCGAGTCGTTGCCGCGAGCCCAGTCCTTACGTAAACACACCGGGGCCGATCTCGCGCAGCCAAAGGGTCAACAGCATCCAGTCCGAGAATAGCCCGTGTGAAATTTCGATAATCTAATCGGGGTGTCGGGCCCGCGGGTCTCCCGAAATACACGCGAGAGAAAATAAAAAAAAAGAGACGGACCTGCAATCATCGGGCGCGAAAAGTCGAGCGCGCCTCGCATACACACACACGAGGGGGGGCCAAGATACGAGCCGAAGACGGATGCCGCCGATGTGACGCGCGCGCGCGCAAGCTTCGCCGGTCGTTTACACTTGCAGCTTGGTGATTTTGATGCGCGCAGCTCGATCTCTCCCCGTCGGTGGGAGTCGGGATATTTTTGTGTGAAACGAGGCGGTTTTTTTTGCCCCGGCTTTGACCTCGGTTCTCCGAAGAATTTATATACACGCGAAGACCCGAGCGCGAGGGAGAAGCTCGCGGAGATATATATAATGTGCCCATTGTTTTCTGCATAAGGTATATAATGACTCACGCCGAGGGCCCCCCGAGCAACGGATAGTACTAGGTCGGCTCATCGGCTTTACTTATTTTATGTACAATATGATACGATCGGTGAAATTACACGGGTGATTTTTTATATCATGGGAACTAGAATGAACCGGGACATTGGCGCTGTTGTTCGTGCGTATGTATCGATACGATTATTAAAAGTAAATTGAGACAATTTTCCACCCTCGAAAGGGTTCGCTTCACGTGTTTTGCACGCAAACATAAATGTAATAATGAATACGAGTGTAATTACATTTCTGGTGATTCAACTCGAGGTAAATTGACTTAATCATTTTCGAATTGTTGAATTTTTTCAATGGCAAAAAAGTGTACGCAGATCGTGATGTAACGCGGTGAATCATTCGAATGACTCACGTTGCCATTAACCCGCCGATTTCGACACGCACTACAATGTCTCTCCGAGGATAACGCCGCTTCTCAGATTGTATAGAAAAATCGTTTTTTTTTGCCCCTCTTGCATATTATAGACAAAATACGTAACGTAACGCGTTTATCCATTGAAATTTCCAAAGAAGCGTGAAAAGTGACTGTCGTGAAACCGAAGATAAAGCCCAGGAAATCCTTTTTCTGCGTATCTTACGGTCAGAAGCAAAAAAGAGAACACTATTCGTTGGTCAATCGTGGCTGGATACGCCGCCGGAGGGTAAAAAAAGCAGCGAAGCGATAAAAGGGGTCCACGTCGCTTGATATAACGTTATCACGCGCGCGTCGACATTATCATCGGAAGTCGAAAGCCATAAGGCACGCACACGCGGTCACGATGCTCCCATAGCTCGGTGCAGATGCGGCGTCGCATGAAGCAAAGAGAGGCAAGAAGGGGGCACTTTAACGAAGCACATGGTAAATATATCCGGGAGAGAAGGAGAGGGAGGGAAAAGTGGCTGGAGATAGCTGAAGTGCGACTGGCCAAGACGAGAGAGAGGACCGAGCTGCTGCAGAAATATTGGCTGACGAGCGCGCGCGCACGACGTATGGCGAACAAAGCCAGCGACGTAACTAAGATAAAGAGAGAGATAAGCCATTTACGAGAGCCCACCGTGAGATATGCCGATTCACCGCGCGAGGGAATGTGCTCGAATTCCAAAAATCTAGTACACGGCAGACTCATAGAGAGAGAAAACCGCGGCTATAGGTTTTTCGACGATTCGCAATTGTGTAATGACACAGGAGAGATCCAAGACGGTTCGTTGTGCGACGAATCAAATGGCTTCCGTGTCACCACACGTCGATTCTGGTATAACCGTGATTACCGGGGATCCCTCCATATACGCTCGGCGCTACTTATACACCCGATTCTCGAAACGAAACCTTTTCCCGGCAGATTATCCAAAGCGAAATCTCGCAGCGCGCCTGTAAAAATGATAAACAGCAAGAGTCGTATAAACACACAGACACATAGGCTGATTGTTTAGTAAATACGCGGGGGCGCGACAAAGTTGCTGCGCGCCAACTCGAATCGAAAAGAGTCTTCTTCTTCTTAAGTTGGTTTTATTGGCACCGAGGTGGGGATGTGAATCTCCTGGTTCGTACGGCCATCAACAGACGTTACTGTGAGTGCGCAAAATAGTAAGCGATCTTTTTGAGATTGCATGTAGAATTATCTGAAACAAATTCAGCTGGCCCAAGCACCCCCCCCCCCCCGGGATCCCAATTGCAACGGGGCAACGATAAATACGAGCATATAGAGAATCCGCCGTCTCTCTCGGGCACGCGCGTGCGACAAAACGAAGGAGCCGAGATAGTGAGAGAGGAAGACGTATATATACGATAGAGACAGGGGAATTCGGGGGGGGGGGGGGAGAAGAGGTGCAGGCCAGGCCGGCCGGCTGCATTCTGCCGAGGCCGTTTACCGGGATTAACTTGATCCGGAGCAGCGAGAGAGGGGCTCTATATCCAAACTTGTCGCGCTCGTTTTTCACGATGAAGAGGGGGCGCGAGAACCGTCGATACGCGTATATTCGACTGGCTTCCACGTGTATCTTGGAATTCACGTGCAGAGCGGGGGGCTCGCGCGAACGATGACGAGCCGCGTGCGGGGGACAGGATCGTTCTCTCTAGGAACCGAATGGAGATTGACGGCTTGATTGGGTAAATATCGGGCTGGGATGTATAGGCTGGCGTGTGCTTTATTCGAGCGAGTCAAGTTTGATTCGGCCGCCAAGATACACGCACTTATGCCCTGTGGGGATTTTACACAGGACACTAATATAGATCGAGGGTCGGATCGGTTGGATTTTTTGGCTGTAAATCATTCTTGGGAGAGAGGAGTCGGATCCTTTGTACATATGCGAGAGTAGCACACGTGCTCTCATCGTTACGCGCGATAACCCTCCTTTATCAGGTCTGCTCTCTCGCATATTCATACAAGGTCTATATTTGTGCCTCGAAAAGGAGTCGGGCATAATGGCAGGCGAGATACGCGCGTGTATATACGAATCCGCTGATTACGCAACGATTCCACCCTCGATTTTTCTGGATTTAAATCTGTCCAACGCAATGCTTGTCTTTTTCACGTTCAAATCATTGGGCTACTCAATTCGCAATTGAAGTTTTGTAAAATTCAAACCGATCGTCTTCGATTCGGCTTTCCGCGAGCGAGACACATTCCGCGTACGTGAAAAACCGCCGGCAGACATGCGGCTCGTCCATCTCGCTCGCGGAACAAGAGCAAGGCGCCAGCGCGCGGCGGTGGAGAAGAAAAAAAAACAGAGAAGCAGGCCGGCGAAACTATATACTATACCAGAAAGAGAGAGACGCGCGCGCGTCTCGGATCATCGCGATAATTGTCGCGCTACCGTGTCTAATCGGCGCGGCTCAGTTAATATACAGGATCGAGGAGTACGTGTATACGCGCGCGTGTTCAGTCGTTGTGTGTGTGTGTGTGTGTGTATACACTCGAGCGCGGCTGCAGCCGTAATATTGTACCTGTGGATGAGGCGGAGAGCAGCTCCTCGCGTATATATACGAAGGTGCGGAGTGCGCGTGCAGTCAGTGTCCGCTCGCTCATGCGTGCCCATACCGCAAGCTTTATAAACTCTCTCTCGCGCGCCCGCGCGAAGTAACGCTCTATTAAAAGAGAGCCGCGTAACGCGAGCAGCTATTCGCCCACACACACATACGTTTTCTCGCACCTGTATCGAATGTATACTGGCGCACACGCCCGAAATGCGATATAGGCTCGTTTTCGAGCCTCGGCGGAGGCTTTTTCACCTAGTGAGTATATAAGGTCCCGGATATGCGCGACGCGCTCCACCGAGCTCGCGCGATGCAATTTACTATGTGTGTATATATATATATAAATTGTCCCGACGAGACTCGTCTGCAGCTGTAGACGAGTGACAGGTGTGTAGCGTTGACGCGGCTCGGCCCGTTTCCACATAGTATACGCTTACCTGCGCCTGTGCACTGCGAGAGAAGAATGTATGAACTTGATACACTGTTACTGTTACTTCAAGTATTCATTCTCTAATTTTCTTCTAAATTTATTTCTAATGAATTGAGAAGTGAGTAATGTACGCCTACTGCTCCCTTACCTTTTGATAAGGCAAACGAATTCACCAGTGATATTACATAATCCCAAAATAATTCGTCGTTTGTGACCGTTGATCGATTGTTCAGTAGCGATCGTAATATTACGATCCCAAGCATCTATTCGAGTAGTCCGGCAATATCAAATCTAATGAACTCCGGTCGATCCGCTTCATTGCCGATCTCATTTGATTCCCATAGGTCAAGCGTCAGCTGAGTCTGTATGGGTAAATTCAAAATTTTTGTATGGTTAAAATCATTGGGGGATGTATCGGCAACTGGGAAAATTCTCCATTGTTGCTGAGCAAAAAATAAACCGAACTGACGGACATTTCAATTATTACTTTATCGAGATTTGTTGCTTCACATTATACATTTGATTTCACTACTACGAAGGAATATTACTCTAGATATATTTGGTATAATTGATCCAAATATGTATACAGAGTACCAACAACTATAAGTATACATCCTTCTCTCGGTGTACAAGTCGGAGCCAATTGTCTGATGGATAAGTGCATTACGTCGTGTAGGCTGAAATTCGCTTCTCGAGGGTGATTGTGCCGAGAACGGCTGAAAGAAGGGACGGATTCGTGCGGAGAGGATCGAGTGCGCTCGAAATCATCCGAACGAAGTATCGGGGGTTTTGATGGATGCTCCAAGTGTAGTTCTTCTTGTTTTTTCTTTGCTCGTCACAACGAGCGACGGTTGACGACGGTTGGCGACGGTTGTTTGCGATGGAATTTTCCCACATGCGCGAGTGTTTTGAAATATAGATCAATGCGATGCGATTTCTATGCCGTTCGAGACACCTTTTTTGTACGATAAACGCTATTACTATATGAGACCCTGAGCAATAATGTAGACAACTGAAGGATTCTCTGGTTGTGTGCGTGTATATATCCAAGAGATGTTCTCATCCATGCGAAAATTTTTTGATGATCCTTTGTGCGAATAACAGAATGTAATTCACAGTAATTCATACTTCAGAGAGTTGCAATTTTTAGTTGATTTAATCTAACTTGCTTAAGTGACTATAACTAGACTCGTAACCAAGACCATTTCAGTATTTGCAACAAAATATTTCCCCCACTAGTGATGGCATGATAAATTTTTAATTGTTTGTGAATGTGCGAGGTGTAATCATAAGTCTATAGATGGTATGATAATTTATATCCACCTGATAGTCGATTCGTCGGTGAGTTTTTTTTCTAGCTGGATCCAGCCTTCATATTCGTACATGAGAATGGCACTCATTTCAAAAAATTTAAAATTCCAGACCTACATTTGCATTTTCATAAATATATATACACATGCTTACGTTAACTTAACAGCGGCACTCGTATGAAATATCCCTTCTCGCCACGCGAAATTTCTTATATATACACACATACACACACACGCGACGCGGCTCTATGGAGCGCAACGCACTGTTCCGACCGCAAAAACACGCGCGTCGTAAATAAGATGCGCGAGCGTGCGCGAAAAAAAAATATCGCAGTGCTCGGGTGTACATAATAACAAACCGCGCGGTTGGCCGATTCATACACACATCACCGACGATTAAATGAGCGTGCTACTGCACTCGTAATCGAGTTTTTTTTCTGTTTTTTTTTCTCCGCGAATGCGTATACGCGCGCCGCTGGAAATCGAGCTCGCAAAGGTGGCGTACTACACTTCCGTCCTATTTCCTCGCAATTAAATTCGTGTGAATCGAAATTCGATATATAGTTACGTATAGACGGGCGATGCGTAGAATTTTCGTCGCCGTATGTATACGTTTGAGGAAGTGCAGCTACCGCTCGCGTGTATATGTATGCACACGATGTGCAGCAGCGCTTGTGCAGCCATCACGACGCGAGCGATTTTAAAAATGAATCTCACGTTCGTATTGTCGATCAAAATGTCAATTCGAGTATTGGAGTTGAACGAACCCTACGTGAGAATTGCAGCGAACACAGCTTGGAACTGGTTGTTCCGACGGGTATATGTAAAATTATTTTTTTCCCTTGGAAACCTCGCTAATTTGCGAGGCTTTTATGAGGCTTGATTTTACCGGAATTGCCGTTTACGCCAGAAACGTACGAAGAAATTATCCTTCGCGCCTGTTCGAATTTTTCCGAAAGTGTACGTTGCGTATGGCATATTTCGTTTTTTGATATCGAACGATGCGATATAATTTACACAATCGTATAGATCGATATTAAACAAACGAATTTAGGGTAGTACATTTATAAGAGTACATCCGATGTTCTGTGCTCGAATGAAGAATTCGGACGTATTCTACTTCATTTCGTGCTTTCACATTCTCTTGAATTAAATAACCTCGTGTTTGAATTTTTAAAATGCATAAACAGTGAGAGAAATACATTCGATCGTGTTCTTCTCTCTTTGCATTTTTCCTCCGTAAGACACACGACGGAATTGCGCGACTTTATTTTTTTCCACGAACCTCGTGAAAGCGGTCTACTTTCTCGGTTGATTGTCTCTCTCTCGTGAAATTTTCTGGCAGTATATAGATAAACGCGGATTGATCAAGGACTCTTATACGACTATACTAGAGTTATTAAGTTGAAAGGTACGCTCCTCGGGATGAACAATATCTATGATTCTTGGCGAGAGAATCGATATATGTTTTAATGTAATTTAATTTCGTAAGTAACGAGTTTTGATCATATGCGAATACGTTCAATCGAAAAAAAAGGAATATGACGCATGTTCCCTCTGGAATTCTTCGATTCCGAATTAAAATCCAATTCTCGTTCTCGAGAGAAAAGTGAATTTCCAAAAAATATATTTATACGTATTGCACGTACCATTTATTCAACCAGTTTCGAAATTAACGACGATGAGCTCATACCAGTTCCTCCACAGTATAAATTAATTCAAAGGACGTTTTAACATTTTTCAAGTGACTTTTCGTCTCCTGCATCCCGGCTGATAAGAAATTTCTAGCGGCATCACGTTATTTGCTCTCTGGAAATTTATAAATACTTCACGGGTGATGAAATCATCTCAACCTCGAACGTCAAACTTTTACTCAGAGTTGAAAATCTCATGAGAAAATCTGTAATGAACAGGGGCTCTATTGAGAATGTCCAAATCACTCATGATCCATCTAAAAATATTCAGTTATCGAAATAATCGCGAATCGAGGAAAACGTCGGAATCGAATCGTAAAAGTTGATGGGTTTCGAAGAAAAAAAAATCACGAATCTGCAGAACTTGGGAGAGGCAAGGTAGTTCAATCAAACGCCCCTTCGAGCCGTTTGAATGTGCAAAAAGTCGTGGGCTGCGGAGAGAGACGTGTCAAACCTAACTCGAATGTCCCAGACTGTGCCTTCTGCTTCCTTTTACGAGCCTATGTACCGCTATATACATATACAAAAGCCGGAAACTCATAAGCACAAAAAGGTACGACAATGAGAATCCGTTCTTTTGAACGCCCTTCGCGCAAACCGGAACACGCTCTGGAGAAATCTGCTGGAGATACATGCAGCCGGTGAGCGAATGCCGCCGCTGAACCGGATATTGCTATTCGTACACTTAACTTAATTGAATCACGATTAATACATCGGAAGTCTTCGTGCTTGTGATGAGTGGGCGTAAACTTTTCAGATGAATTATACTGATTAAACATCATACGCGCGGTTGAGTAAACTACGTGAAAGTCCGCGAGTGTCAAATAATGCTGGAGTAATTCAAGATCCTTGAAATCCTTACAAATTATGAGTATAGTAAAATAACTAATATTTGTTTATAAAGCACATTTTTAGAATGAAAGTATCCCTTTTTTTATTAGTGTTTTGTCCTCGTACAACTTTGTACCAAAAAGCTAAGCTTCGTAACTTTACACTGAAAGAAGAATATAGTTGTATAAGCTTGATACAGAAACTGTTAGTTTACGCATAGTTAATTTCCAATGAATTAAACGTACAGAAGTTGGTAATAAACGCCTATAGTTCCCTCAACGCTTGATGAAGTAATGGTTAATATACCGCCGAGTTAAAATTCCATGTAGCATCTGTAAAAATTTGGGTTGAGTCGCTCGGCTACGCTTTTACAGAGAGAACTTTGTGATTTTTTTTCCATCGGTGCTGTCGCATAAACATACTTTATCGAGATTTGGTCCGACAGTTCATTCGGTACAACTTTGGAACTATAACGAAAGAATACTATCCAATGGCCGCATCATGCAAGTAGCGATAAGTCTATCCTTCTGTTTGTGCAGTACAGAGTGCAACTTCACTTGATGCAAATCCCGCAACTATATATCTCGTCAAATTCGACTTCTCACTCGGCTGCACGTGAATACTCATGACACGGCGTGTAAACGAGCTCGCGGAGCCGTTGATTCAAGGCTCGCGGTGTTAGAGAGGGGCTGCTACATCAGGGCTATTGGCAGCATCCGCGTCGGCTGCACTGCACACCCGCGCCGCTGCAGCAGGCGACGCAAGATAAATAATCAGCGGAGGGCGGCGGGTAAAAGTCTGCGCGTTCTCGAGCCTCGCGCGTATATATACACACACACAGGATATAGGGGAGAGAACAGACGTGTCGCGCGCGTGCCTCGTTATACGTGCGTATACGGGGTGTAAATCGTCTTGTTGATGAGAGATACGCCGGGGGTGTGGGGCTGCAGCCGTTGTATTATCGCGAGTCTCGTACACGACGATCTCAAGATCCCGCCGCTGAATCGCGCGAGGGAGCGACGGCTTTTGCTAAAGGATATAATCGCTCGAAACTCAGACACCGGCTCTTGAGTGAACAACGCCTATATAGTGGGAAGTGCGATCGCGGCGAGTAAGAGGGTCGAAATGATCGAGGATATGGTTGTCTTTGAGAAAACGTGTCTCCGGGATCGATCTTGGGCAATTTCAATCTACCAAATATGGACCAGGTGCAGCTGGAAAGTAATTCCGGTATGACATCGTGTATTTGTACGGGACAAAATAATGATATCCGGTTACATATATATACCTATATGTATCGGCGGGCTGGCACAGTTCGCGAGTCCGCGCGCTTATATGGAAGTTTGCATTGACACGATGGAGTATACACGCGATCCCCGTGACTTATCGTACCGTTAACTCTTTTTTCTTTCCCTCAAAACTGCGTAAAATGCTATTTCCGTTCCGGCCGGACGATCAGACGCTACTCGCGCCCGACGTTTATACAGCGTCTTTCTGATCTACCTCGATCGGGATCTCTCTCGGAGCTATATACCAACGAAACATGTGGTTTTTCGTTTCCTCTCTCGTCTACATATGTGTGCCTCTTCTCACGAAGCACAACAAAGACGCCGCTTTTGATATTTTCTCGTTCAAAGCCCCGTTGAAATTCAATCCGTATGCGTAGCACGTTTTTCATCGCGATTCTTCATCGCGAAGTACCTATATACGCCGAGAACACGGCATATTCTCAGTAAACAGGATTTTCCGTACCACGATAGCTAGGTCGACGCTACCGACGCGAAACGAATTGCAAAAACGAACCTCTTTTTTCTTCCTCCCCCGTCGTCCATCATTCGAAATAGCCGAATGTAAAATTTACCTACGTCAGGGGAGATGAGGAAAAAGAAAGGCACGACCAGGCCTGTTCAGCTTCGCTCGCTCGACCAACAGAATCTTCTCGATTGAATTTCCCGACCGAGCGAATAAACAGTGCCGTCCCGGGGTGCGCGGGCCAAAAGTATGTATAGGTATATCACACATGTACGGAGAGAGCCGAGGATTCGGCAACCCCCCTGTGGATCATCAATTATTCAGGTGGCGTACGACAATCGATATATATGCACAGGCACAGGGCCGCTGTGTAAAATTAAGCGGGCCCCGGAGGTATATACTTAACGTAAACACGTACGGATGCGCGCGTGTGTGAGATCTCCGCGGAGCTGGGAAAAGAGAGAGCACGGGCGAATCGATACTCCTCGCGAACTGAGCAGTCAGCTGAGCCGAAGGACTGCTGCTGCAGCAGCCGGTATATAGACAGCGGTGCAGACTGCGTCCCGAGCGGAAAGCAGGCGGGGGTGGACTGCTGCTGCGACGACCTTAGCCGCGTTGTCTCCTCGCGGCAGGTGCGCGAGGCTTCCGGCTCTGTTATCGGGACGCCCGCCGCTCCTCACGCTCTCGATGTAATCCGCAAGATTACGCGGGCGTTCGATACATGTATACACATACAGGGATGTACGGTAGACCCGCTGGAGGTTAAGAACGCACACGCGGTTACGGGCTGATGCACGCGTTATTATTATAGCTGCCTCCCCCCAGCGACGAGAGAGAGAGAGAGAGAGAGAGAGAGCAAAGGTGCACGCCTACCTCCGGCTGCAGTTGGTCTGGTCGGTCCAAGGGACACACGAGTCCGCGTCTCCGCGCACACACACACATACACACGGGCACACTCGCGCGCGAAACGGACGGAGCTCTGCAGCAGGCACACCAACGCTCTCCGTTCGGCTGACGCTCCAACACTGGCCAGGCGCCGCAGCTGCAGCGGCCGCGGGTTCGTTATTCGGCGCGCGCGCCAGCGACGGTTGATGGTTGCGCGCCTCCTGGCCGCGTGCGCGCGTGCCAAACCAACCCCCCTCCCCCCCGCAAGGGCCGCTCCGATGCTGCGAGATCCTCTTTGCGTGCTACTCACGCCAAGATTGATTCGGCTATTCTTCTTCCCCGCTTTGTATGTGTGTGTTTTGCAATGTACTTGGACGCGCGTGCGGCCAGTGCAGCCCTTTTTGTTTGGGAACAATCGATGCGGCTTTGAAACAGCGGGAGGAAGGGAGAGAGTATATACTGTGCGGCTCTTTTCGCCTTGTATGCATATATTCGCCTGCTCGATTTTTCGTGTTTCCTAATTATATAGATAAAGGCACGTTTGAAAACGGTTTTTTTGTCTCTTTTGTGGTATTATTAATAGATTCATCGATCCCGTATTATTTACATTATTGTACATTTTTCTTTTTTGCACGCTTCTCGTGATAATAAACTCGTATATTCTAATTCACTAAATACAAATATATTACATGAAAAATATAGTCTCATTGCCAGTAGTCTGCATCATAAGAAATCTTTCATAGCTGGTGTCATGGTCATTAATGTCTCTTCAAGTTTCTTCCTCTCATTGTCATTCTTCATGCTCTGCCATAAGGACTCGAGTTTTCTTCTTTGATATTTCTATAAAAAAAACGAGGATCATTAATGTTTTAAATACTGAATGGTTGTTTTATATTAAAAAAATACATCTATGAAGAAATCAACATGGAAATCTAATCATGACTGTTTGAAATTAGAAACAGTTCAACAAATTCTCACCTTTATGAAGAGGAAACAATGTTTTATAGTTGCTCCAACGTAAATAATTGTTAGAGACACTAATTTTCCACCCAAGTCATTTATCTTTGGTATGGCATTCATGAGAAACCTATGAGGCCCATGACGAATTTTTATCAATGCAATTCTTGTTTGAGCATTGCAATATTTGGCTGAAAAAATAACATATAGATTCCAGTCGGATGGATTCAAACTCTCTTGGTCAATGGATCGAGTACTTATAGATTCAAAAGAATGTTGATTTAAATACCAGAAAATCCAGCTTTGATAGCGGCCGATCCAAAATCTCCATACATGATGGTGACTTTTCTTTGAATGGCATCATGCAGATCTGTCGTCTTCAGACTCAGAGCTTTATCGGATTTATCTTTTGTTGAAACTTTGATAGCTATGTACCTGCACACAAGAGAGAAAAAAAATGTGTTTACATTGCATATACATAGTCAGGTGAAACATGTTCCAGCTGGCCAAATCACACTGGCTAGACGGCCGAGAACACCAGAAAGTACTTTGGGCATTCGAAAAACAAATGAAGATCGTATACAGATTTCAAAACAGAGGAGAAACATTACATACCTGTTCTTGTACCGGACCATTTTAAGGTTAAGTCTCGACTCATCAGTAACCAAGCGACAGATGTTACATCACTCGTGGACGAAGGTTCGCGATATCGACTGAATCTTGTCCTTATGGAAAAAATGCCTGTATCGAGTTGAGTCCGCTGCAGAGTATCCTGCTGCAGGTTCGCGTTGTCGGTGCAGTATACATCAGCTGCAGCCGCGGCAGCTCGTGAACGTAAACAAGGGAACGATGCGCACCACGTGGTTGCTGGTGCGAGCTCCGAAATCCCGCGCCGGC
Organism: Aphelinus atriplicis; assembly: GCA_020882685.1. NCBI lineage: Eukaryota > Metazoa > Arthropoda > Insecta > Hymenoptera > Aphelinidae > Aphelinus > Aphelinus atriplicis. The sequence continues at coordinate 3,589,118 of CM037073.1, forward strand.
TACTTAACTTACTATGAAGTGGTGGTCAGTGGTGGTGGTGGTGGTGGTGGTGGTGGTGGTAATATATACGCAAAGTTCGTCATTTCCTTGGCTTTTCTCGATAACGCGGAATTGATAAGAAAACTATAATGAATGACTTTATACGCTTGGATTGCAAATTTATGCGCTGCGTTAATACACCTGATTTCAGGGTTGATTTTTTAGGTATAGAATATAGATGCGTCTAATTCGGCGGTATAGGTCCGCGTGACAGTTTTCATTAAAAATTGTCTATCACAATTTGGAAGAAAAGGACTGATAGAAATCTCTTGCTTGTTTTTTTTTTTAATTCATATTGTTATATTAAAAAGTAATTTCATCAATATTATCATGCTTTTATTATTCAGTTATGAAATTAATTTAATCAACTTTGGCATTATCTCAGAGTCAAACATTCATAAAAAGCTTGTTATGCAACTTCACATGAAACTGTGATAATGATTTTTACACTTTCAGGATAAGAAGCGGAGCAATCAGTTACTTTTAATATTCTCCAACTGAATGTACTGTTTCAAGAGATCGAAGAAACATTATTCCAGAGTTGGTGATAAAAATGGAATACTTTGTGGGAGTTGACGTTGGTACTGGAAGTTCTCGAGCAGCCCTAGTTTCATCGAAAGGTAAAATCATATCTTCAGCCAGTCATCCCATTGAAACTTTCAATCCAAGAGATAAATTTTATGAACAGTCATCGGATAACATTTGGGCATCAGTATGCCAAGTTGTCAAGGTATAGTTTTGTTATCCAAGTTTATTATATATATATATCACAATAAATATGGATGAATTGTCTATTCAGAATTGAAAATTTTCATCATTAGGAAGTTGTGAAATCAGTTCCAAAAGAAACCATCAAAGGGATTGGATTTGATGCTACTTGTTCTATGGTGGCATTAGATGAAAATGGATCACCCATCAGTGTTAGTCCAACAGGTATACCAGAACAACTATTGTCATATCTTACTGAAATACACCAATTGATTGAGATTACATTTTCTATAGGGAAAAATGAACAGAATATAATTTTATGGATGGATCACAGAGCTGAAAAGCAAGCTAATTACATTAATGAACTAGGCCATGAAATGCTAAAATATGTTGGAGGAAAAGTGTCTTTAGAAATGGAAGTACCAAAATTGTTATGGCTGAAACAAAATTTACCCAACACTTGGAATAAAGCTGAATTATTCTTTGATTTACCTGATTTCTTAACATGGAAGGCCACCGATTCAGAGTCTAGGTACATGTACATTACAAGTGCTATTTATATCATTAAAATAATTGTTCATTATACTGATTATAGTCTATGATTTGATTTGATTGAAATTTTAGATCCTTGTGTTCATTAGTCTGTAAATGGAATTTGAAAGCTGATCCAAGTGGAAATAATCATTGGAGCACTGACTACTTAGATAAAATTGGATTGTCAGATTTAAAAGATAATAACTGGAAAAAGATAGGTCTTTATTTTAAATTATTCCTTTGCATTGAAAAAATTGATGTTTAGAGTAATTTGAAAATTTGTTGAATTTCAATATTACAATTAAGGTCAAGATATTAAGCCCCCTGGATCTCCAGTTGGTGTTGGGTTGACTTCAAAAGCTGCAACAGAATTAGGTCTCTTGAAAGGTACACCGGTTGGTTCATCAATCATAGATGCTCATGCTGGTGGTCTTGGAATGCTTGGTTGCTCAGCAGAGAATATTTCAAGCAATTTTAGTAGCAGATTAGGTATGGTATTTTGGTTTTAGAAATATTGTCAGTAGTACAAAATCCATATTTTGGTAACATTGTCACAAGGATTGATTTGTGGAACATCAACATGTCACATGGCTGTGAGTGAAAAAGAAATATTTGTTGATGGTGTTTGGGGACCGTACTACGGTGCAATGGTGCCTGATATGTGGCTCAACGAAGGAGGACAAAGTACCACTGGCAAATTACTTGATCATATAATTGACACTCATCCAGCTGCCACTGATATACGAAAAAAATTACAACAAAATGAGTAAGTATCCTCAAACTTTGAACTTTGCTTGAAGAAATTCTTGAGATAGTTGAAATTCACGTTCATAAAATTACAGGCATATACAACAGTATCTTTCTGATCTCTTGGTGTCAATGGCAAAGAAAACAAATTTAACGAATATAGCGTTCATAACGGAAGAAGTCCACGTCTGGCCTGATTTTCATGGAAATCGTTCTCCTCTAGCTGACCCTACTCTCCAAGGGATGGTAAGATTAATTTTTCAAAATCTTTTCCAGATCATAGACAAAGAAAATTTCTTCCAATTAAAATCTTTGTGAATAGATAAGTGGCCTCAGTTTGTCGACTGATGAAGAAAGCTTGGCTAAATTGTATTTAGCAACAATGCAATCTCTGACGGTATGTATATCAGAATACTCAACTGTGCTTATATTCTTTTAAATTGATGTTATAAATTGGATTTTAGTATGGAACAAGGCATATTTTGGATGCTTTAACAAAGGCTGGACATAAAATTGAAACGCTACTTGTATGTGGAGGTCTTAGCCAAAATCCATTATTCGTCCAAACCCAAGCTGATGTGTTAGGTTTACCTGTTTTATGTCCAAAAGAACGTGAATCAGTTTTAATTGGCTCTGCAATCCTCGGCTCATGCGCAGCTAAATCCTTCCCATCTTTACACGAAGCGATAAGAGTCATGGGAGGTTCAGCCAATGTCATTCTGCCTGTCAAAGAAACCTATTTGTAAGTAGTATTCTTCAAAGTTGATGTACGTTTTTTATATCAACTTATACAGAACTTCTTTTACAGATATCATTGTAAAAAGTATCGTGTTTTCCAAAAAATGGTCGAAGATCAAAAGATGTACAGAGAGTTGATGGCTCAGAAATCATAATTGTTACATTTGATAAAATTTTATATTAAATCTACATTCAACGTTATTGTTGGAGGGATAGATAAGGGATAGATAAATAATTTTAAAAAATACTCAATGTAAAACAATTTATTTGTTCAATGAGAATGTACAAAATATGTATATAAAATGTTTACAAGTAAAAATTTTCAACTTTATTTTTTTCGTGGTCTAGAAAATTTATTGCTGACCTAACACACGTTTAAGGCACGAAATATCGCATCATCTCAATCTCAAATTGGTAGAAATGAATGTTAATTGACATATAGTTATTTTTTACATTTAGTCACATTTCCTTCATAATTAATCATTTGTATATCAACAAATAATCAATTATTTGTTTTAACCATTATAACTAGTTTACATAAATTATCAAAATCTCATAATGTGCTTAGAGGGATTTGTGTGAAAATATGTGATCCACAAGTTTATAAAATTCTTGATTGATGAGAATATCATCCCATTGTAAAAAAAAAACCTTGAACATTATACAGTTTTATAACTTTGGTCAAATGGACAACCCTTAGAAAGGTATAGATGCTATTTCAGCTATGATGATATAATATCATAAACAAAAAAACATACAATTGCACTCCTGGATCAAGTCAAATCTTTTCAAATCTATTGATTGAATCACATTCATCTAGTTTCAATCTACAGTATAGTTCAGATTCAACTGTCCTTCAAATACTGAATATTAAAAGAACATCATTTTAATCGGAAGTTAATCTTAGGGTATAAATTAATAATATCGATTTCTATTTGTAAAATTGATAACAATCAACGTACTGTTCAATAAAATGATAAAATAGTAAAGCATTACGAAAAAATTATCTCATGGAAGTAATTGAAACGATTCAGCCTCTTTGGCTTGATGCACATAACTTATTTGTCTTGATGCACATAACTTATTTGTTATTAATCATTTAAAAACTTCTCTTATTTCATAAATTTTCCAACAGATCATCAACAGCAATAATTATTCGTTATTATATGTGATTATTTTCACAGGCACTTGCGTGATTTTTAATTGTGCAATGCGTAAAAAATAGTTTTGGAAGACTTTTTTCTTCATTCACGCATTAAATATCTCAGAAAATATATAACTATTCAATATAGTCTCTTGAAATCAATAATATTCTCTATCAACAGGTTCAGAGCTTTTCCTTTGTAAGGTTTCACATCAACCATTTAAATATGTACATGATACTAGAATTGAATCAAAGTTGCTTGAAATGCTGAGAGCTTTTCAATAAGAGGCTTATGAGGATTGCTTGCTTACGAAATTCATGCCACTCTGAACCTGTTATCAAGATTTAAAATTTACTTGAACTGAAAACATTCAGCGATATGATGAACGATGTAGTTAAATGTATCGGAGGGTTTTGCAGCAAATTTCTGTCTCCACAGATGCACATGAAGATACTGAAGTCCATTTGCTCTACTTGTCTCTTGAATATCTTCACATACTCCAATTGCAGTTTGCCATATAGTTTCTGTAAAGATCACGTTACTGTTAAAAATATTTTCATTGCTAAACATCGATCAGCCAGAATTAAAAGATCTTTTGATCACTAACCTAGATTACCAAGGAGTTCGTTTTTCCCTGGAGTGTCATAAACTTTTAAATCCTCAAAACTAATAACCTTATAGTCTTTGAGCTCTTTTAATGACTCATAGTTGCAGCATCGAGCTTTTCTGTTTGCGACAATGTAACTACCACGAGCTGCATGGGAACGAATTTCATGAATAGCTTCTTCAACTATTCCACACTTTGTTTCGAGTGGTTGATTTTTTGAGTTTTTTAGTGGTAAAGGCTAAACATAAAAAGGAGACATTCAATTATTTGTTAACTCATAATTCAATACATAATATGTAATATAATTTGAAAAAAATATCTTCATACCTGAGGGATACCTTGAATCATATACATCCACATTCTTGGAGGCACCTTATCTAAATCTACTTCAGCAATACACAAAACAGTGTGGTAATTATTGTTGCGTTTTTTGGTGGTTGGAATTTCTGTTTGTGGTTCTGTCATGTAACCACCAGGAAATTCATCCACAACTAATATTTTACCTTCCCCTCCAAGTAACCATTCATCTGAATGGTTTTTTACATATGTTTCAGCCACTTTATTCAGTTTTTCATAAGCTTTTCTAACAATATAGTCCTTAAGTCCTGGAAATCAATTATCATGAATAATCACATTGAATATTATAATGAACATATTTATCTAGTGAAAATGATCGATTGAACCAACCTAGATAATTAACAACGACTTCACTTGGTATCGACTGGCACCAGGCAGCTATGAGTTGCATACACAATTTCAAATCACAATTTATTTTATGAAAAAACGAGTTCTCCCTCAGTGGCTGCTTCTTCTTGCAGTCTGAACAGTTCCAGGCGTACTTGTCGACAGACCTGGCTGTGGACCAAGTAAGAGTTTTGCCTTGGCAAGATTCATTGGGGCAATTCATGCTGGATCTAATGAGAAACGAATCTTTCAGCCAGGTGACAAGCTCCCCTTCGTGTCCTTGTTGGAGCATTCGTTTCACTGTCAAATCGTATGACCCTCCGTTGTCTGTGATTTGATCGCACACTTCCTTGCCGTGGCTGTAAAAGTAATGGAGTATTGATCCGCCAAGAGAACAATTATAATATTGGCAATGGTAAAGTAATTTAACCTAGAACTGTTATCTGTCATAATCATTCGGCATTGCAGTTCAATATCTAACATAAACTAAAAGAATCCACGAAGGAAGATGAAAAAAATCAATTTTCCATCCTATCGATTTGAACGAATGACAATATTGACAGCATATAAAGAAGTATATAAACAACCGTGAGAAATAATTAAACAAAGGGTATCTATAGCTCGAGGGCTTCAGCAGAACCGAGACGGGAATTGAAAAAATCAAAGTCGAAATCAGTATATAGCGGGCTGTAACAAAGCGGCCACGGGAGCAGAGAGCAAAGTATCGATCGAAGCAACAGTTCGCCCGCAGCTCTCTCTCTCTCTCTCTTTCTCTCTCTCTCTCTCTCTCTCTCTCACTCTCTCTGTCCGTCTCGAAAAACGTGCGGGGCAAGTATATACGTATACATATTGACGTTACCTGGGCTTCTTGGCTGCCTTGAGCTCGATCTGCTGCACCTCGTCGGCCCCAGGCTTCTCCTGGCCCAGCTCCATCGTCTCCAGCGTCATCTTGCCCTGCAGGATATACGCACGTATCACGGCATGTGCGGCGTGCGGCGGAACAAAACACGCCGCTGCCGCCGAGTGAGAAAGAAATCAATAAAAATAAAAGAAAAAAAAGGAAGAGAGCTGGGCTACACATATATATATATGTATATATATAGGCGCGCCGCCGCCGCCGCCGCCGCTATGTATATGTGTGATGATGCCCTTATGTGGGGAAAACGGGGGTCGGGCCGCACACACACACACACACACGAGTTGTCATGCGACGGTTACCCCCACGCGGCTCTTCCCGACTGACTATGACTCCGCCCACCCGGACACACGAGCCTGCGCATTATACGCTCCGCGAGTCTATATATCTCGGAGCATGTGTGTATATATATATGTATATTCATTATCCACACTCCTGTGAGGAATTTGCATATTTGATGTTGACAATATTGGCCGTTTTTTCTCTTTCTCGTCAGTGAAAATTGGAAAAAGTATCGCGAGCGACGCGAGGATTATGCGGATTCATGTGGGCATTCGTCAGTCCGCGCATGTGAGATATTGATCTCGCGCTTTTTGAGTGTGCGGTCTATATCATGATTTTTGTTGAGATATCTGTCGGAAAAACGAATGTAAATGCATCTTGAATGTCAAATGTAATCGTTACAGATGTAAATGTATAGTCTATATCATTGATGTTTTCTTTCTCAATGTTTGATAAATACCCGAAACTTGGAAGCAAATAAACGAAATGATGGATGAAATAAATAAATAAACAGTAATGGATATTGGAAAGTATATTTTGCAAAAGTTTATTCGTAGTACGATGATGATTTCCTGTTTGGAATTCGTATGACTAAAATCCGCGTGTATACACATACTTATACCGCGAGTGCTGCTACTTATTGGTAATATTGAACAGGAAAAGAAAGTTGATATATCGATCATCTGAAATTCTAAAATTAATGAACACGAAGTTTTTCAATTTTCCATATGTCTAAACTTCAATCCTTGGTCGGTGATTCACTGTGGGGAGGGCGTGATTATTCATTCGGCGTATCCCAAGTTCAAAACTGGGGCATTAAGCCACGAATCACAATGGAACTAAGAACTCCTTACACAGATTCGTTTCATCAGTGACAGAAATTATCATGGAGTTGACACTGCAGTTTTCTAACATTTATCAGAATCTCTTTTTTGTTTTCAGGAAACTTAAATTGTACTTACTAGTTATGAGAGAAGTATTTCATCTCCAATACTTGGAAGATTTCTACCGAAAACATGTTCAACTTGCACTTTCAAAAAATAAATTCAATAATGATGATCTGGGTTGGTCATTAATGAAAAACCAAAAAGTTTCGAGTAAATATTTTGTAATTTTTTTTTTATTACGAACATATTTTACAAAGCAAATCGTGTCTTGAATGAAAATATATAGTGACTCTGTGGTTTAAGAGAGATAAAGCATAGTGATGGGATATGGTGAAATGATAGGATTAGGGGCGCAAGGCGGAAAAGGGGAATATAAATACAGGTGAACAGGTGAGACACGAGAATAAGGACATCGGCACATTAATATAAAAAAGTACTCTTTGAGACACAATACGATTAAGCCGTCGCATTCACACGAAAAAATCGTTCATCAATATTACATATTCACACACCTCGGAGAATATTCCACGCAGAAATTGCACACAGCTCTTTATTTTATATGACACGTGTCTCAGGCGTAATTGAGATACTGGTTTAGTTCGTTACAAAAATCAACGCTATTGCGAATACCTCCGATAATTTGTTTAACGCTTTAAAACTAAATATCTTAATATAAATATCTCTAAAAATTCTGAGTCTTCGCGAATCGTGTAAAAAAAAGAGAAAATCAACTGACTACTAAGCATTGACAATGTAACACCATGTAGCTATCACTACGCAATAACATAAACGTTTATAACGTTATAATGTTTGAAAAAATGTGAGGTTGTCGTTAGTACGTTTCTTGTAGTTAATATTCTTGCCTTTTACACAATTTCGTAGGGAAGGAAAGGAAACTGTCGTTTTTTTTTTTAAAGTGAGAGAAGTGTGCCAGTTAAATAAAAAGAGAATCCTCAACTGCAGCTAACTGCGTTTACTATTGAGTCCTCATATTCTATCATATATTTACATTTGAGATCGACGTTTTGAATTTGTTTTTTTTATCTCTTAAATTTATTCACTATTTCATAACGTTCAGATACCGTCGTTTTTATTGTTCAATGTCTTCTAGACTCCACGTGAGAATATTTCGAATTTTCCCGATGAACATTCTCGAGTTTTAGTAAAAAGTTTGTTTTACAAAAAATACATTCATATGCATTGTTGAAAACGCAATGTTATCACAAAATAAAATGTATATTTTTTTTCTGATAAATTCTTGACAGAGAATAGTTTAATTTTGTTTTATAAAAATATTCTTTTCTTTCTGTTAGATTGTTATTGTAAATATGTATTGATATTTGTTGATAGCTCATTTACATTGAATTACTTTTGTCACAAGCTCCTATTCGATCAAGTTACTCCCTTGTATTACATAGACCTCCCGTGGTTTGGGCCTACATAATGTTGGATCGCAATATTCATGAAGTTATAATTGTTTTGATATCATATGGTGTCTCTCGGACATAGCGACGGTATCTAAAGGTCAGTGTCAATAAGAATGATAGAATCGTCTCGCTCGTGCGTGCGTAACTCTTTTTTCTTTTATTTCGTTAAATACCGTGAACTCGCGGATGCACTTGTAATGTGAAGAAACGCAAGACTCGCAAAATTTCATTTTATAGTCTGCGTTACGTTAACGTTCACAATCGTGATATATCTCTAGATGTATATATTATTAATAAAATAGTGGCAACTGGCAGACAAACAGACAGTTTGGCAGGCATGGTGAACGTAAAACGATTCTGTGCGCTCACACACTTGTTTTTATTTCAAACGAATTCAGATCCAGCTTATTTCATTTTCCTCGTGTTGTGATTAAAAATTACATTTTGCCCCTCGACATGTCCAGTATCCTCCGGCCGTCGATCTCTACACTTACAATTTCGATAATTCTTATTTGCCTATTGTAAAGTCCTATAGTAATTGTAATATAGGCTTTTTTATAACGCTATGTAATGTCTGGTTTTCCTTTTCTATAATCTTCGTCTAAGTTAAAACTAAATTTTCTTACTCAGCCGCGACCCGGCTGTTATCATTCTCTCTTTCGCGCGTATAATCAGCCTTTCATCGTCTTTCATTCTCTCTCTCTCTTGCGCTGAATTAATATTAGGAATATCGGCAGTGAAATTCCAATGATAGACACGCGGTAGGCAGGCAACTTCAGTCCCCCTTACGCAAAAACGAAACAGGTGGCACTTGCGCTGCTCTACGACGCACACTTAATTATTAATATATTTGATGATCGGGGAATCGAATCACACCTTTTTGAAAATAACAAAGAGAGGACATCACCACCGGGTGTCGAATCACGATGAAACTTCGCCAGATGGTTCACGAGTAGCCCAATAGCTTATATCTGCAGCCACACAGTCCAACGTTTCGTTTTCATGATGGAGATACTCGTAAACTATTATCCACCATATACATATACAGTAAACCTGTATCTTCAGAAACTCGTAGATGCAGATATACTGTGCATGAGCTGCTATCCTTGAACCATCTCACAAAGTTTCATCGCGATTGGACACCCGGGGGTAATGTCCTCCCCTTGTAAGTCTTATTATTTCTTCCACTTCTTTGCCTTAGCATTTTATTTTTTCTGTTTTCCACCTAATCCGAATGTCTTTTTGCAGAATGTCTTTTTTTCCTTATATTACTTGTACAATCTCGCTAATACTTGAAAGCAAAACACTCGAAACAATTTGGTAGCACAATTGATTGCGCGTGTCGTAGTTAAGTCGATTAACTAAACAAAACAGAAAAAAAAGCGAGAAAACCGTAATTCATTTATTTTCATGAAATACAAATGAAAACCAGGTCAAGAGTGAACAACACAAAGACGAACAAGTCGAACGAGAAACCAAAAAAAGAGAAACGAAACGAACATTTGTATAACTTTGCCGCGAAGAAAATCCAAAATTATACCTTTCGACTATCACAATAAATGCACCAGCAATTCAGCAACGTACGCAGAGATACGTTGCGCGGTTCGAATTTTTCCTCGGCCTTTACTTTCGCCGCGCTCGTTTACAATGCACACACCCGATGGACACGCTCGCTGTTTTTTTTCTTCCCTCCCCCCCCCATCGACAACAAACGCAAGCGCTCCCCAAAGTTTCTCTCGAAAATCCCGAAAACTACGCCAAACAATAGAGCGGTTCGATCGAAGCGTATCGCAAATCAGTCATGCTCTGTATAAAAAAGTTAACGGCGGCTCCGAGGAGCCACGGAACTCATATATATATATATATATATATATATATATATATATATATATATATATATATATATATATATATATATATATATATATATATATATATATATATATATATATATATATATATATATATATATATATAATATATCTTTTATTTATACATATGTTTCTCATATATATATATATATATATATATATACACATATATATATGAAATCGTCAGCGGGTCCCAGTAGAAGAATCCGCACAATAGTCCGCACACAGGCTTCGATTCCCCGAGCGCTTAACGCGGCGTTACACATTCGGTTGGTCGGCGCTTGAGCCGCGCTCGACAATCTGTATACACATATAATCGCTCCGGATCGTGGGCGTTTCACACGTGAACCATGTAGCAGCAGTGCGTGCAGGGGTGCCCCGTCGGCGAGTCTGTCGTAGACGTGTCGGGGCACCCCGGCGCTCGCAGCTCGGCCCAGCAGCCAGGCCCGACGCTTGCGCAACTCTCCACCTCCTCCTTCTCTTCATCCTCCTCTTGTTTAGTAGCCATTTGCTCGTATATGAGTGTTTTACCTCTCGTGTGTGAGTGTGTGTATATTGTATATATTTATGCGGTCAGCACGAGTGGGTATATTCGCAGGTGTGTCGCTGCTGCGGGCTGTCGAGAAAAACGAAAGGAGTAGCGCCTGGTCGTCGTGGTTGGATCCCCCTGCTCATATATTATCCTGATCTTCAGCTGATGCTTGTATAAATGTATCGTTTTCGGTGTGCTCGCGTGTATTTGTGTGTTTTTATGAGAGTTGGGGGGGGGGGGAGTCGAATGGTCCGAAACACAATTGTGTGTGTATGTGTGTGTGTGTGTGTGTGTGTGTGTGTGTGTGTGTATGTGTGTGTATTGTTGCTTGATCTGTCGGGCGTTATTGTTGTCGGCCCGAGTCGTTTTTGTTGCTTTTTTTCTTCGTTTTACTATAAGATTACGCTTTATAAATCACAAATGAAATCACAGACTTTCGTTGCTGGCTCGACAGAGAGGCCGCCGCCGCTGCTGCTGCTGCTGCTGCTGTTGCTGCTGCTGCTGCTGCTGGTCCAGTTGATGATGCGACAGGCCGACGACGGCACCGTATCTTCCTCCTGTTGTGGGGACTGCTGCTTTTTAGCCGCGACCTCGCCAATCTGCCATAGTCAGCCGGATGATGCCGTCGCCGCGGAAACTGACGACGTCTCGCCGCCTCTTCCGCTCCTATTCCCTTCAGCCTACTCCTCCTACTCCCATCCATTCTCCTTGATCATGTGCGCCAGCTCTATAATGAACTTGCCCTCTTTGTACTTTTGACTCGACTCGAACGCTTGCTCCTGCAAAAATTAAAGCCACACGTAAGCTCCTCTTGTTTGTCTTTTCCTTCCTTTTTTTTCCTCCTATTCCCAGTACCGCCGACTCGTAATTACGACCTATCGTTATACACATAACAGCGATACACGGTTATTAAACACAATTTTTCAAATATTTGCATTCGAATACTTTGCCACAAATACTCGTGTGAATAGATATCTGTATTATTGAATACTCGTACTTTGAAATACAGGGCTATTTAAAAACGATTTGTCCAAATACAATCTAATCAAATACAAGTATTTGGTCGATTCAAGACGCCTCGGATACTAACGTACACCGACTTTCCTAATCCCAGTGGCTGCTACCGTTGCGAGTAAAACAAACGTCGTAATTCAAAACGGTTTGTACATGCGCGTATACACACGTTATATGAATTCGTGTACGACATACGTAAGTAAATGTCGAGCTCGCAACTCGAGCGCCACTAAATCACGATCCGAAGCCTCGCGCACTGAATACGAAATAAACCGTGAACGCGCGCGGCCTGCCGAGTAAATAGCAATTAATTGCTCGTTCCGTTCGGATGAGTTGTCAAATTAGCCGTGGCGGAGCATTTGCAGATTCGGGGATAGATCCGCGGGGCTGCAGTTGTACGGACGACTTGTAAATCAGCGACCGGCAGCGCGAGTCACACGATCTCGCGGCTTGGAAACGCAAGAACTCGAGGCTGCGCGTCTGTTCGGTATATTATATGTATGCAGGCGCGCGTACCGATTACTATATATCAATATCGGCATCGATATCCCCTGTACCGCGTTTAACCTTCGCATTCGGAGTCGCGCGAGATTACGCGCCACCCGATAGATCTCTCTCTCTCTCTCTCTCTCTCTCTCTCTCTCTCTCTCTCTCTCTCTCTCTCTCTCTCTCTCTCTCTCTCTCTCTCTCTCTCTCTCTCTCTCTCTCTCTCTCTCGCGCGCGCGAATAATTCATGCGGCAGTCCCGGAAACGCAAGCTCGCGTATATCCAAGCTGCATGTAATCCGTCTTTTAACAGGTGCGGCGATCATGATCGACATTTATCAGTAGCTCCTCGAGTTTTATGCTTCTCCACTTATAAAGTTAATCTACAGAACTTTCAACTTTTATTGTTCCCCTTTTTGTGTTTTTTTTCCCCAATAGGCATATTCAGAACCACTCTTATTTGAAATGATACATTGTCATCTGTATTTGAGTAATAACACAAACAAGCTAAAAAAGTTAAGTTCTGTGGATTTACTCGTATTGTCTCTCAGCTGATATGCTGACATGAGCTGATCAACTGAGATACAATGAATCAAAACAAATTAAAATCGAATAGATTCGCGACTTACTAGGTGAGTGGCTGATCTCAAGCCTTGGGAGACCAATCGCACGATGAAGCTTTGTGTGATGGTTCTTGGGTAGCTTGATGGTTTATATCTCGAGCCATACAGTAGTAACGTTCCGAAGACATCTTGTCAAGCATGAATAGTATGTCTGTATATAGAACAAGTCATATACACAGATATACTGCGCATGAAATCGGATTAATTTCCGATCATCTCCGGGAAATCGAAACGTAAGATGATTGGAAATCTTATAGCTATTAACAACCATCCCACAAAATACATCGTTATTGTTTTCCCAAAAGTTTTGAGCAGCCACTATCCATAGATAACGAGAGTACTGTACTATTAACGCAAACGATAAATCATTTTGAGCTGTTTGGTATACATACAATACGTGCATCAGCTGTCAAGCTGGATGACGAGAGGTTTGTCACTTGAGTACTTCCAGAGAAAGAGTACCATTAAGTTCTTATTGAGTACCACGAATTTAAGGGCAAATAATAACGTTCTAGTCTCGCCAATGCCAACCAAGAGCTACAGACTAGGGCGCAAGGCTCAGTCAAAACTCAATAAGTTCATGCTGACGAGTTAAAAACTTGAATTCCATTAGTACCATGGAGTACTAAAAAATTATGGGAGTAGCTTTCAATTTTTGAAGATGTACCAGACCGCTGTATGCGTTTACCTCGAGAACTGTGCAGGAAATCAAGAAGCTATCGATGAAATGTCGACTACACACGTTTATCAGAGGACCACCTTAATTCTTAAGGCGACCAGTAATAATTGGCTTTGAAGCTCTGTCAGTGTGCGCACAGGCATATTCGAATAACGCACGAAAGCCGCTCGTTAAGGAGTTGGCCAAAACAATAGACTCACGTATTTCCAGCCGAGGGTTGTCTTGCAGCACTCGCAGTAAATGTCGGCGACCGCGTGGAGACCCGTCAGCAGGACTCGCTCCTCAGCCGGACCGCAGCCCACGTTCACTCTGCACATGATACACACAAATAACTCAGTATGTGTGGAGGCACGAGCGCAAGGGTTAACCGCGCGCAATCCGGATAGTTTGTCGCCCGAATCAACAAACATCCCCCCCGACTGTCTTGACTCCGCCAAACCACCTGCAATCAAGTACGCACGCGAAGTTTTCGAGACGTAGCTTTTGGCTGTCCAAACAGGTGGTTTCGTGACGTTGGAGGGGAAGATTCCACTTTTGAGAAGGTGCCATTTCAGAAAAATTGTTTTTTCTCATGGAGCTTTTCGATTACTAGCTACATTCAGACGCGCTGCGCGCGATTTACGCTTTATTTCATTATACGCAATTATAAAACCTGTATTTAAATTTTATTCAACATCTGACAAGAAGATTTGGTTGTTTCAACCTCAAAACTTTTATTTTCTTTTTAAAACTACAGTATACGTCCCTAAACCTCAAAATTTATTCTTCTTTTGTTTTTCGCTTCCCTGAATTCACTACCTACATCTATATCTATATTTTACTCGACTCGTCACGTGGTTAGGTCTACACCAATCAAAACACGAGTTAACTGGCTTCACTTTGACCCCCATCACTTTTTTATATAAGGATTGCGGCTAGGAGGGGCGAGGTTCCATTTCAAAATTGCCTAGACAATGATTATTCATTTATCAGGGATTCTCGATTACTTCATCTTGACGGCCTAATACATTGTATCGATCAGTTTTTTCTCATTGAATCTAAAAAAGACAGTCAACACTCGGGAAATTTTCATATAGAATTTCGAGAGAAATACTATGAAACTGTATTTCATGTGAAAGCATAATTTTTCGTTATTGGTACTTAGTCCGTCGAGATATAGCGGCCGAAAATTACTGTTGAATTAATAGACAGTGGATTCAACAGCATCCGCATAAATTTAATTCTGAAATAGCACTTTTTCAGGGCAATTTCGAAACGCAACCTTTTACCCTCAGCCGCCAACATCAACTTCGAAATTGGAAAAACTCCATGAAATAGAATTTTCCCTCGAATCTTCCCTTTCCAAACTTATTTTTGAAAAGGCACCTCTTCCACACAATTTTAAACTTTTGAAGTTTTGAAATTGAAAATATTTCCGCTGTCAATTATTTGACGAGTGCAATATACCGCAGATGCGGATATAAATTCTTTGTATCATAAATTGGCAAAATATCTGACAAATCGAAACGTTAGGACGGTCGGCTGCCCGGATATAGCTTCAATATATTTTGATAATTAGAAACGACCTCTCAAAGTTTCAACGAGACCCGAGACTCAAATGTGAAGTGCAGTTTCAAGCAGAAGCAGAACTCCAACTGTATGAGCTATTCTATATATATATATATATATATATATATTGTGCGTACTACCCATAGAAGGGCGTGCGAATGCTTGAGTAATGATCCAAACCTCACGTGAACTTGAAAAATGTCCATGACTTGTCAATGACAGTGAATAATATTTTTAGAACGAAGGTGAAATTAACAGTTACAATATTTATATGTACATACACTGGGAATGGTTGAAAATTATTTTAAATGCAAATATCGGGAAGAGTAGCCTATTTGAAGAACCTCCAATCGATAGATCATTTTTTATGGCTTCCACGGTTTACGAGCGAATACCGCGACGCTTAGCCAAGTTAAGAGCGAAGTTTTATGCGGAGTGAAGATAATATTACTTACACAGAGTTGAACAAATAGGCACGACCTTGACTTCCTTGGAAGGACTGAAACAATAAAAATTCTTATGTGAAAAATGGATCTGTGAAGAACGTATACGAAGAAGACTTGTATTATCCTCAGAGAACGTAAATTATCTCGGGTGAAAAAATTTGAAAAAACAAACTCTTGCTGGTCGGAAACAACGAAATATAGATAGAACATGTTTATTTGTCTTCACTTAGGTTTATTTAGCATTGCAAAGTAAAGTTGGAAAACAAACAAAATTTATATGTTAATCCTGCTACCTTCGGAAACGTTTGCGTACCTTAGGGTAATGCATATTTAACACCATGAAGGTTTCGATACAGTCTATAAAAATTGAACTTTAGTGAAGTTAAACACGCTTCAGAACCTCGTAATTTTCTTCCCTACGAGATCGGTCTCAATTTTAATTTCATATATCTATGATCTATTTTTAAAATTCACTGACTCGCCGAATCGAAATTAATGAATTATCAGAATCGTGACGAAACCCTCACACTTCACTCATAGAACCGAATCTTGGTTCAAGAAGAAAAATCTGTTTGACACTATAACAAGAAGATTCCCTCTAAGGATTAAGACTATTCTGTAATAGAGTCTGTCTTGTCTGTTTTAGCAGAAAAATAAATCTTACAGCGTCAAATCAAGAATCGAATTTTGTGAATTACATTTTCAAAACGATTAATATAAACATAATGATTTTTATCAAATTTCAGTAGCGCGGAATGAGTATTTCCTTTAAAATGTCATAAGATCCATGAGAAATACTCCAAACAAATCATAAATATGAATAGCGTGCTTATCGATTCAATAGACAGCTGCATAATCTACGCCTATATAGTGAAATTAAAGTAAAAGAAGGGCACACGACGCTCGAGTCATCAGTATGCCAGCAAAATAGTGGATTTGTGATTGGGCGTAATTCACGGCATGATCCAGAAAGTACCGTCATAAATTGAGAGAAAAATTTTGACCCAGTTAATGCTGCAGGAAGTCGTGAAAAACGCGGTCAAAGTTAACGAAATAATATGATAATGCACATCTACATACGTACGGGCGTCTGACGAGTCACATCCATTACTACTTGTTAAATTCATGGATGTGGGTGAAAATTTTCTTTTTCAGCTGCCTTTGTCAACGGCGCGGACGTCGTAAATTTTCCCCATTCAACTTTGAAATTTCTACACACGAGCTGATTTCTCTCGAGAGAATAGACGTATGCACGATCGAGACATTATATAGGAGCTCGCTAACCCACGTACGTTTGAACTGATGGCAGTGAGTAGAAGAGTTTAAATGAGAATATTCTTTTACGTGAAAGTCCCATATGCGGAGGGAAACGATATTGAGATACGTTGGGTAAAAATTATAAAAAAAGCGATCATTTTTACTTCCAAACATCCAAATCGCCATAACAAAACCCTGTCACTGCGTTGCCGCGGAACAAACAGCGACTTTTGCAATACGACTCATCTGCGTGTACACAATCACAGAATATAAAACTGACCTGTCCAATCGAATTCTGGATAGAAGAATCGATCGTTTCGGACTGTCGCCGACGAAACAGCTGTAAATTTGTCCGCTCGAGAGTTTAAAAATTCTTCGCTCAACATTTAGCCCGCGGTATTTGCCCCCGAATACATCCATTAAAAAAGAAAGAGCGCGAGCACATGCGGTTAGGGTAGATGTGTATGCAAAGGTGCGTGTATCGGTTCACCTTCGAGATGAGTTCGTCGTGGTTGGCGAGGTGAGCGCGGCAGTGGATGCACGAGTAGGTGCGATGGCAGGAGGGCAGATAGGCCTGGAAAGTTTTGACCATGATGCCGGGGCCCGGTTTCGCAGTGGGTGTGAGACAGAGCATGCAAACGCTCCGTGTGCTCTCGGCCCGGCCACCGCCACCGCCGCCGCCGCCGCCTCCGCCGCCTCTGTCCACGCTCCAATACTGCAGCCCGATGTGCTCTCGTCCGCTGCTGCTGCTGCCGCTGCCCGTCGGCTCGTCTGCTCACTGCCACTAGCTCCGATCAGCTGTTGAGCTGGTTCAGGCTGCGCCGCCGAGAGGACACCTGTTAACACACAACAATCGCCACTCTTATTATTTGCCCTCTGCAGTGGATCTGGGTCGCGGCAACGATTTATACACAAGCGGCCCACGATTCGATTCATCTATTTTTACGGAGCTACGGTGAATCGTCCGATTTGAAAACGACGTGAGCCACGATTCGAGGAAAAAAATTCAGTCTTGGCTGGAGATGGGTTCGACGCGCTACAACAAGCTGACATTTCCTCTGAGGTCCAGACACTTTTCTTTATCTTGGAACAATCTGATTTTTCTCCTTCAACGCAATAATACTGCAATTTGAAAGTAACAAATAATCGACGACGTTTAACGAGCCATTCGTAGGGTTTTGGACGGACAACGTGTTGCAGAAGATCCAAAGGTTCCACAGGGACATTCGCACATATTCGACGGGACAGTCCGGAATTACCAACGGCTAACTGCGACGCGGTCGCGGGCTCGAGATTGATCTGAGCGAAAGAAGGAAAAAATCCGAGAGAGGCGTAACGCATTGGGTCTGGCGCGTCGGACAAACCGCTTTGTGAATAAGCGAGAGCATTCGGATATGCCGCCAGATAACGCGCGCGGCTCGAAAACGACGGATACGCTAAAAGTGGCCGCCTCGATTCGTGTATAGTTTAGCGAGCGCACCTGCGCACAAAAGGAATCGAGAGGAGGAGAGGCCAGGCGCGCGCGCGCGCGCGTACGCGTGATTGAATTAATTAAGCGGCGCGCGAATGGCGAGAGGCTCTCGAGCTGGAATCACGGCTACAGGCGTTCACTGACACAGAAAGGCCCTGCAATTTTTCGATTAAGGACACGTGCGCTCCTGGCCCAATTGCCCCCACGCCACCGCGAGCAATGCAGATACGGCGCTGCGAGAGCCGGTTGTAACGAGATATCCCGCGAGATTGAGACACGAGCCGACCATAGAGGAGACGCACTCGCGCGTGCCTCTCTATTGTCGCGAGGGGAGAATCCGCGCGCGCGCCACGCGTCTAATCTCGTCGCTGTGCCGCGTCTTCTGCACCGCTATCGCGAGCTTGGATTTTTTTTCTTTAAAGTTTCCGGAGGATCGTCACTCTTCGCGCGGTTAATCTCGTCGCTAACTGTGAAGCGTTTGTTTTTTCTTTAGTAAATTTGAGCGATTTAATCCAAGTATTGTATTTCCACAATTGTTCGGATGAAATTTCCTTGCCGACGGGAAGAAGGCAACAGTCTTCGTTATGAAATGAATCGGAGCAAACACGTTGATTCGCCGTCACGTTTTTATGGTCGTTTATCAATGAGAGCGCGCGTAAACTTCCCGGAAACAAGTGTGTTCTCGCGCAGGATCGTTCGTA
This sequence comes from Aphelinus atriplicis, assembly GCA_020882685.1. NCBI lineage: Eukaryota > Metazoa > Arthropoda > Insecta > Hymenoptera > Aphelinidae > Aphelinus > Aphelinus atriplicis. The sequence continues at coordinate 3,608,459 of CM037073.1, forward strand.
TCAAAAAAACGGTAATTCGGAACGGGGCGCGCGACTGTCGAGCCGCGGTGCGTGCATAAGTGAAACGGCAAATCGGAGAGTAACAAATCACTCGTTATATAGGCTATCGGATCCATAATGAATAGGAAATAGGAGCGATTGTTAATTCGCGCAGTGTGCGAGAGGATTAAATCATCCGGGCACGGGTAAGTATATATGTATGTATATATACGAGCGCTGGCTCTTCCGCGAGAGATTAGCGCAATCGCGCGCATACGCCAGCGCGAGGAAATTAATGAAAAGAAGGAAAAAAAAAATAAGGAGCCAGCAGCACCTGTCGCGGGGATAACGAATCACGTCAATTAACGTCCGACACGTGTTGCGCCATTGCGAGAGAGAAGCATTTTTCACGGACTCTCGCGCAGCAGCCGCTAGACTCACGGCGAGAAGGGCATGCTCGTAATTATTCAAATTATCACTATGCAAATTCGCGCGCGCGATGACGTGCAGGGGAGTAAAAGTTCGAGCCGCGAGCTGTGCGCTATTCATCCCCCGACTTATCGATCGCGATTCGCCTTGTTTTCCGCGTCGGGCCCCGAAAAGCTCGGGGTATATCTTATATCCCGAAGACTCGAGCAGCTCGGTTCGGGCGCCATAAATCTCGAGCTACTTTGGCGCTCGTTGTCGGAAGGGGAGGGAGACAGCTTTGCAGACCCTTTGTTTTTCGGCTCTCGCTCACCGAGATAATCGATGGCCGAAATATTTCTCGAAAAAGCGTATATACCGGCCTTCGTGAGCATATCCGAAAGTACGCGATTAAACCGCCAAATTAAACCCATTCAAAATGGCAATTCATCAAAGTTTTTTATTTTTTTTTAAATTAATCAAAATAACTCAAATTGGGTATTGTAAAATTCAGGTACTCAAACTCCCTTGTGATTCAACCCTCTTAGGTGGCGAACTTTAATCAATTCATACTTTTTCACCAACCGCGACAAGTGTGGAAAATCAACTTACATTATCATATTTTAATCTAGATCGAGTAATTATTCGTTCGATTCCCCGAATATTCGAGGTGTTTCCGAGTCATTTCCGCATGATTAGCCGGATAGGACACACATTGGCTTCACTTTTATTGCAGGTGCGAAGAAAAACAGCGATTTGAGCAACAAGATAGTGGATAGCTTGAAGAAAACTGACGTGACCAGAAAAATGATGTGAGATGCTTTTACATAAGATAGAGTAGTCACACGTCAAGCAAAATAAAGATTACTTTTATTTTTTTTTAACCCGATTTGGGTACCGTGGGTCGCTGGAGACCCGAGCCATTTTTATTTTGTCTAATATCTCGGAAACCAAGAGAGGGAGAAATACCTATCCCCACCCTAAAAAAACTTTATAATGCAAGGACCCTTCGTACTGAGTCACGTTCCGCCAGTGCCTTCCTGGATGTCGTAGTGCACAAATCAAGTTCGTTTCGGGTCGCCAGCGACCCACGATACCCAAAACTGTGGTCGAAATCCGCTTTGAGTGGCAAAATAAGTTCCGGTTTTTTATCAAATTTATCAATATTTTCGAGAGATTAGGCAGTTTTCAGAGTCATGTATTAGTTTTTTCCATTTTTCACAGATAACCTAAACAAAAACCGAGACTGTGGTCGAAAACCGATTCGAGCGGCTGGTAAGTTGCACGTTGAAAAACGTGCAACTTGACACCTCTCAATTAAGCATCTCTGTTGCTCTTATCAAGTTCGCGATTTTTTAAGTGAAAACACCATCTTTCAACTTTATTTTGCAATTTGAAACTTTTAGATATCTTGATTTCTTCAAAAGTTATGAATTTTTCCGTAAATGCATGCATTTTTGGGAGGGGGGTATGTTTATTAACAAAAAAAAAATATTTATCCAATTTTTTTTCCAAAACCCATAATATGCTCTCAAAGTAGAAGGATTGGAGAGTGTTCAGGAATTTTTTCAGATTTTTTTATTGAAAATTGCACTTTTTAGCCTGTATCGGGTCTCCAGCGACCCACGATACCCAAATGAGGTGCCGAAAAAAGCGATACCCAAATCGGGTTAATTCACTCAGCAGAGTGAAATGACCCAAACACGAAAAAAATATGTAATAAAAGCTGAAATTATTGTGAAACAATGTTTTTAAGCGGAAAATCAGCAAGGCGAAAATTTTGTTTCATTACTGTCAACATAACCCGAGCGCCCAGAAACCACCCGACATACGAAGTATAAGGAAAGGATCGCCACACGACACATCGGCTGTCCCTGTCTTATATTTTTTCTCATGCGATTTAAAATATGGTATTTTGCAAATGCTCATCCATCTTTGATCAACGTGGAAGTACGAATCTATTCTCGGTGATTTTTCAGAAATAATTGTATTGCTCATCTTTCGACTTCCGAGTGCTATTATCCCACACCCAAGATCTACGCACAACATCCAAGTTTCGATAAGAAATTTACGGCGATCGAGTGCAATCAATCTTCAAACATACCGAAAACCTCTCAAATCCGCAAAATATCGTGTGATTCAATAGATCCGCTGTACATACGCACCCAAGCTCTCCGATGCAAAATTCTGATGCACAACCAAGACTCCAGCACACACACGAACTTTCCTTATTTATACACACACTGCACATATACCTACATATAGATCCGCCGTCTCGCAATCATCAACACGACGACGTCGTCGTCGTCGTCGTTGTACTCAAGCGCAGCGCGTGCAATAAAACACGTGCGCATCGCGTCAATGCGGCAAGGACGAAGTGTCTCTGGTCAAATAAAAATATAAGCGTCGCGCGCGCCTTGTGCCGATCGAGGCGAGCTACTTATAACCGATAACGAAAAGAAGGAAAAAAAAAGAAAGAAATAACGAATCGACTGTTGCGGCGAGCGAAACTTTCCGAGCGGCGCGCACGCAAGATGAATGAGTGCGTTTAAAAATATACAGATAGGTCGTTGTATCTGGCCACTCGCGCGCGCGGAGGGGGCCTACGACAAAGGTGGCCCAAGTGCGCAACACTGCTGCAGATGAGCCTTGTTTCATTATCGGTTCGATTCTTTTTTTGCGCGCGCTCGCGTCGCGTTTTTGCCTATATACTTATATATATGTATCCTCCCGGCGGAGTTTGTTTTGAGTGCAGCCGCGCGAGTGTTTGTTTTCGCGTGTTACTCTTCTTGCCCCGGCGCATTCAAAGACCGAACGATAAGATAAAAAACTACGCGCTCGAGTGTGTTACGCCGCAGCGTTGTCGTCCGTTCGCGATGTATATAACCCGCGGATCTTTCTTCTTTTGGAGGAAGGCCTGTATCATACGCGCAAACGGTAGCAGGCGATAATTGCTACGCACTTTGACGCATTGTTCGCTCTCGGGCTATGTTTTTCTTTTTCGCGATATTAAATATAGATGTGTCGAGGTCGTCAATATACGTTGATTGATCGGGTCGCGCGCGTATTGTTACGAAAGCAAAGCCAGGAATCCGTATGAGAATGAAAGAGGCGTATTGATACAATGCGCGAACGCACCGTGACGCTGCTATTCACTAAGTTCTATGAATATTTTCAGTGGTGGTGTGCGCGCGCCTACGCATCCAGAGGACGAATTTTTCTTTGCTATATACGGAAGGCTTCTTTCTATCCATTCATAAGTTTTTTTTTCCTTTTGCCGCAAAAAGTTTCCTCGGTGTGTGTACAGTACAGTGTGTCTGTTTTTCAAGCACGCGCCACGTTCGAATCGATTGAATGGTAGTGAAAATTGATTTTTTTTCCTTTCAACATATTTTTATCCTTGGTAGAAAATTAAACGACTTATGGCTATTAAATAGAGCTTCGGTCATGAATATGGAACGACAAAGCCAATTGCTGTTTCATTTTCTACGCCAAGAGAAAAATATTGTAACTATTTTTACTCGGGTTTTTTAGTACAATATGGTCACTGTTGGGTAATATTAGTAAACTTTACTATTCAAACCGTACTGACCATTACTTCATGGGAAAAAGTAGCATACATTATTATATGTACTAGCTACATTCAGACGCGCTGCGCGCGATCTACATTCGTGCGTGTTAAAATTATGTTCCAATCATTCACCTACGATATTTACTTATCAATTCATTTACAATATTCACATTTTTAAACCCTTCATTCATATTTCATTAAACTTTTATTTTATTTTCATTATCCGCAATTTTAAAACCTACATTTGGATTTTGGAAGCATCTGGCGAGAAGGATTTGGCTGTTACAACCTCAAAACTTATCGTTCTTATGTTTCTTGCTTGCCTGCATTCATTATCTATATCTATATTTTACTCGACTCGTCACGTGGTTAGGTCTACACCAATCAAATTACGAGTTAAGACGCTTCACTTTGACCCCCATCACTTTTTATATAAGGATAGGATGTACAATTTACTATGTTTCTAGTAAAATGTATGGTGAAGTTAATACACATTGAAGTTGAAAAATTACAGTTTGAATTTATTCGAAATGAGGATATTATATAGTTGAAAGAACTTATGAATACACAAAAACATAAATTAAATTTCATAATAGTCGATATTACAGTCGATATTATAGCTACTTTCGACACGAGACACTAGAAACAATAAAGTTATTTTTATCCCTCAATGGGTACACAAAATCATTTTTATGACATTCCAATTCGTTAGAATGAATTTCATTTTTTGTACTTTTTATAGGTACAAGTGTTGATTAACGCTAACAGTCTGATAATGCTGTACAACAACAGCAAAATGTTAAAGATTGGAATGATCATAAAACCGTCTGCGACGATAAGGTTCAATTATTCTCCTATATAGGCGAATAATCATCGCCATCGCAATAAATAAATGTAAATGCCTCCTTCACCAATTTAATATCATTCTCCATTATTTGTATTTGATACTCTCAAATTGATCGCGTTTTGAATGAAGGATTTTGGAGTCAACCAATGTTTTTCAAGTCAAGACGGATGATCTCCCTGATGCACAAATGCTTATTCGATTTTGAAGGGAAAAAACATATTGATTCATAATAACGTTCGATAAATAATTCAATAACGTCCCATTGCCATATTATTGTGAAATTAACTAGAGTTGCAGTAAAAAGCTAATAAAATAGTAAAATTTACATAGCTTTACTAAAAAAGAATAGTTCAACTTTTAGAATACAATGTTTATCTCTACCATGCTGAAATGGTAAACTTGCACGTGTACCACGTGTCTTTTGGGCTGTTACATAAATCTCAACATTCGATCGATCAACAGATTTGTAAGAAGCAAGAAAAAAACAAAGATAAAAAAAAAGAAGAAAAACATATTTTCACGACCTTTAATTCAACGTGTGTATTTTTTGTGTGCAATGCCCGTCGCACCCCCTCGCGCGCGCGTGCGACGAGCACACGGCCTTACGTGCTTGTTAAGAAAATCACTGAAATATTTCAAGCCCCGGTGAGCCTCGGCTTTATCTGGTTCAGTGGTCCGCAGAGGGGAACGCGCGCCAAAAACCGGAGCAGAGCGTGCGAGTAGCGTTGACCTTGCCATGGCGCGGCCCGGATCGATCGTCTCCAGCTTACGCAGATGCCACGCCGCAGGATAAACGCTCGCGGCCCAACGTATATATATATACACATACAGGCTCCACGATTTATTCGCAATACGTTTTTTTCGCTCGCGGACATATATATACGCTTGGCAAAGCGGGCCTTATCGAGCGGGCGCCGGATTGTTTTTCGAGGCCTCGGCTCCTCGAGCGAACTGATCTAATTTGTGTGTACACATATATATATACATACGTATCGACCCGCAGCTCTGACCCGGTCAAGCACTCGCTCACACGACGAGCGCGGAGTAATCTCCCTAGAGTGACTTGGCTCTCCTCCATTCATTTTTTTCTTCTCCTTAAGGCTCCTCGGGACATTTTCCCCCGATTGAGGGGGTTGCCTACATCGCACGGCTTATTCTCTCTCCCTCTCTCTGTCCCACCAAGGCCGAGACCGGCTTTTCGTCGACCTGGTCGCAAGCGCCGAGCTAACGGTAACGTACATATTGACCAATTCGACGCATCTTCGACGGATCGATGAAAATTGTCTCGTCGCGTCGGTGGACATCGGAGAAACTTAGCGAACGTTTTGTTTTGGGTGAAATCGCGATAACTTGCCCGAGATACAGCAACGAGATTTTATGTTTTGCTCGTACGTAACGATCGCCATTGGTGTTTATTGCTAACTGAGTATATATACGGCCGGTTATTTGGGCTAACAATCGCGCGGTGCGCGATATGCAGTTTTATCGCGTTTCACAAAGTCGACTTGCCGAAATGGTTTTTGGGTGGCCAAATAGGTCACGCGTACCGTGTTCAACGCCTGGTCGCTCTCCTATTTCCCCGAGATATTCTTGAATCCTTATTGATTTTATGCACGTGCAATATATCTATGAGAGTGGCAGATATACATACACACACACACACACACACACACACACACACACACACACACACACACACACACACACACTTGGTATATACATCCACGGAATCAATAGTAATCCACGAATATATATACGTCCCCGGGAAATAGAAGCGTTAGGCTTAACGATTGTACACATGACCTACTTGAATATACCCAAAGATCGTCTCGCAGAGTTTCATCATGATTGGCGACGCGGGGATGTAAGCGTCTCCCTCCCTGACCCAAGTGTGTATATATACCTATATACGTATCGATGCTCCTCGCGAAGGAAAACCCGCGACCTGAGGAATTCCGGCGAGAGGAGCACGTCTCAGTATTTTCCCACGGAGACTAGCTCTTCGGGCTTTCCACGCGAGAGTTAATCTTTCGACTATAATGTTGCCCGGGAAAATCTGATCACCATGAGGTTGATTGTGACCGGATGCACGCGAAACTACTGAGGCTCAATAGTCTCGGCGTGGACATCTTTGTGAGGAAAAGTCCAAATGAAAAATCGAGAAAAAAAACGAGCATGCGCTAGTCTCCTCGCGCGATAGTGTTCACGAGCTGGTTTTTAAAATGTGCTACTCCTCGTGAAGAGCTCCGATAAGATATTCTCGTGATTTATCGTCTTTCAAACACCGTACAATAGGATATTACGTTAACCTTAGTCCACTTGAAAAAAAAGTATCGGTTGCGAATGACAACCATTGATTTTTCAATCGAGCGGCCGTAATTGCGCTATGATTTTTGTGCTTGCGAACGACAATACCAAAGAAAATATTGAAAACCAAGCTTGGGTAAATTGTAAAATTGTATATAATTTTTTTAAACATTGATCCAAAGTATAACCCCTCGACCAAGGACAATGACTTTTTCAATCAACCTCCCGTGACACGTAGAAGCCATGGAAACTCAATGGCGACGCTAATCGAGAGCCCAGAACGTAAGTCTTCCGAAGATCACAAATGGAAATCCGCTCTGCTATAAATCGCGTGATATTTCATCGAGGAGACAATACTTTTTCCTTCGTTTAATTTTTCATCCAACTTTTTATCGGATAAACATTTGAGTCGTACATCGGGAAACCGACAGATTATAAATTCTCGATAACATCGACGAAGATCGAAAAATGTTTGATAGCAAGCGAATCTCAAAAACACGTCGAGGCTCTTGCGCGTTAGTCACATCTCTCGTCGCGAGGCTACACCTGCGCACAACGGCCCATAAGACAGCGCTCCACAAAGTACGAAGAGTATACATATTTACACTCGGAAAAACCAGTGTCGTTTTTGTCGGCTGGCCTTTCGGGGATGACGACGTACTGTTACACGCCTCGCCCCCGTCGTCCCGCGGCAGATTCACGCATGGGACGCGGAAAAAAAAGTCGTCTGGAATTTCACACGGCTCGCGAGCGCGTAATCCTATACACACGCCGGCTCGTCGATGAATGAGACACCTGAATTTTTTGTCGGACGTGTGGCCCTCTGGTTTTGGGTGGCGCGCGCAGGTGTACCTTTTCCCTCGACGTTTACGAGGGGGAAAAAAAATTTCCGGAGCGATTTGAAATCGATTCGAAAGAATCAGGATCTCGTATAATAAGATGGAGCTTGAATATACAAACTTTTCGATCTGTACGAACGTCGGTGGGGGTGAGAAGAAAAAAACAAAACAGGAAAATAAATACGCGCGCAATAAAAGTATCTATATTTGAATCTGTCATTTTGGCCAAAGTATACTTCGGGCCGTCTGATGTTATGGTGGGGCATTTGCCCGCGTCCGCTAAAATACGCGCGCCTCGCTCGAGTTCAGCCTCATTTCTCTCTAATGGACTTGACATTAAAAATATACGACCCTTGGCATACAAAAGCGCTCACTGTCATCCGAACAAATGGAGTCTAAAGTAGTAGTAGTAGCGTAGTAGTAGCGTATTCAAATTATTATTGTAACGTTGCACACGGTGCAATATCATTCGATCTCTCTCCCACGCCCACGGAGATACATACTCACATGCCTTCTTTTTTCATATTTCTATCGTTCGCGAATAAAGCTGAAATAGCTAATATCATTAAAATTGCACGTTCGTAGAGTGGCATTTTCTTGCGTCAGCGCGCGAGGGAATATACATATACGAGAGTTTCTTTTTTTTCTCTCAACGTAAAAGTACCGCTATAGCCCCTCGGAAATTATCCAGAAGAGCGAATAATTGGTGTTATTTTGAATATCGTATCGTTGGCTCATGTCTCTTCTTATTTTTACATTATTAAATTTATCATCGGGTTGACATGACGAGTGTGGTTCGAACGAGTGTATTAAACTGATTCGTTTGGAGTCGTGTTTGCGATTGACATCACAATATATTCTCGCCAAACAATTTTCCAAAGATTCTACATGCGGTTGTCGGTATATTACGCAGCCAGTACGTTAAAATTTAAAGACGCGCGTTACAAGCGCTTAAATTTTAACGCACCAGTCGCGGCTGCAATATTTAATGTTACGAGTGATCAATCGAAGGCTATATTTCAAAAACACACGGGGTGCGTAAAATGTCGTTTCACGCACCGAACAACATGATAGTGTATCATGAAACTAGTACAAAGACGCGTGTGGATGCGGCGACGAGTGTTACGCGCGAGTGATTACATTTGAACGCACCAGTCGGATACGACATACCACGTTGCGAGGGCTCGTTTGAAGGCCTTTTAACAAATGTACGCGGTGCGTGAAATCGCTTTCTACGCGTCGAGTAACACAAGAAAAATTGTACGATCCGCCACCCGTGTACTTCTCGCCAAAGTACATACGTTTCGAAATCCAAATGTTTTCGTTGCTCGCAAAACAGCAGTGTGTTTTTCGCCGAGCCCGAATAAGCTATTATCTAAAATTGAAGTTGATAGTCGTCTCGTCCTATCCTTCGTATTAAAATGTCCCCCACGATCGAGTTCGTTCTGTATAGCTGAGAATCTTTTCGACTCCTCCACCGGACTTGATAATGAAATATACATTGTGGACCCGAAGTATCAACTAAACCTGTCGCTTTTGTCCGTCGCGGAAAAAATGCAATATGAATTACACATCCGAACGAGTTGACTCGCTAAAGATGTTAATTCGACGGAGTCGCTTGCCAAATGCCAAAGCTTTTCAGCTTTATTTACAACGAAAGCACGAAAACGCCAACAAAAGGACAAGCTCGTTGGCGCCACCGGGAAGAGCAGCGAACGAAACGAGACGCGCGCGGAGAGTAGGCAAAGAAAAATGTGCGCTGTGGAAAAAGCCCCGAGCCGTTACGGACGCATTGTTTTTTTCTGTTCTATGCTCAAAATACCACGGGCGACGATCGATCAACCGCCTTTTCATATCCAATTTTCATCTGCGGACACGCGCGAGACGCTTTGGAAGCCGAACAAAGGAGGGATGAAAATATCAACAGCAGGATACCGACGAGCCATCATATCCATACGTAACGCGCAACGGCTTGAAATCACCAGCTGTGACTGACCCGACGCGGTTGTTTGCAAACATCCTCGGCGAGTGCAACAATCAAAGCCAATTTGGCGTTTCTTTGATATACACAATCGATAACGCGGATGCACAGAGTCGTCGAATCAGCGATGCCATCCAGCGATAAGTCTTGGGCAGCGCCGCGCGCGGCTGTCGTTTAAAAAACAATTTACATAGCCGTCTATTAGCCGACCTCGTCCAAGGACTACGAGTATACGCGCGCGCGAATACATGCATATATATATACACGATACGTGCCGCGCATTTATTCATCTCGACACTCCTAGACTCGCGGTGATTCCGCGTTTCGCTGAACAAGTAGTAGCAGCCGAGCGAGCGAGGCCGAATAAAAGAACAACGAGCTCGAGCGAGAGTTGCACCAGCGGCCGCTGTATCTATAAATTTCTGCCCGCGCGTCACGCCAGTGGCACTTTTCTCCACCGACTCGAAAGACAATTCTAATTATTCCTCTGTCGGCTTCTTTTGCCGCACGACCGAAAGATCAAGATAAGTTTGTTCGATCGATTTTAACAATACGGCGATTCAGAATTTTCGTTGGTACCAATAACTATCCCCGTATTGAAAGTTTGAGAATTACTGTACATTTCGAATGCTCAGTTTTTCTTCTCGTATGGAACTACAATTCGTCTGTCCATAATTTTACACTCACGTACATCTCAAAGTAACGATTAATTAGCGATAACTAGTCGGTCTCAAACGTAGTGTAGTGTTGGTTTCAGACAAACGACGTTTCGGTGCGGCTAGATGTGCTGCTGCTCTTTTCAAATCTATAAATTTATTTTAATTCTCAGTGAATAATAACAATAATAATGATAATATTAATTGTGTTAAAACTAATCATTATATGATGAAAATATTACAATAATCATTGTTAATCTTTTCTGTGAACCTCCTAGTAGTAGTGGCGAAATTGAGAAATTCAAATACCTGTCGCTCTTTCTTCCGTTTCTTCATAATAAAACGTGTCTTAACACAAGAGAACAATGACAGGACAGTGAAAAATAAATATATGATAAATTACTAGCGCAATATGTACATCTTTAATGTTCAACTTGTGAAACTGGCCAAATTGAAAATTTAAAAATAAATATGCATACTTAAAAAGGGTGTCAGTATACGTAGCTACCAGAACGTTGTCTGTCTAAAACCAACACAACAAATGAGACTCGTCAAACATATCGTCAATTGATTGTCGCTTTATCATTCATGTATACACCAAGGTATACAATCAATTCGGATTCGTTAAATTTCAAGCTCATTACGAATACGCAGTGGAAAAATGCTTTCGATTGCACGAGGCACAGCGGAGTACGCCACAAATCAATCAGAGGGGAGATGAGGTGAACGAGTGATACTAATGTAATTCGATTATCGGTTTTCTATATATTTGCCGCTCGAGTGTTCCGAGCGTGGAATGATTTGTATAGCCCGAGCAAATGATGCTCGCGCGCCCCTGCAAATGCAATACCGAGGATTGTGTTCCGTACACAATAAGCTGGCTGAGCCTAAATGAGTTTTCAATATCTGCCAATTTAATTGCCCGTTAACTGCTGTGTTACTCGTGTTGTGTACAGAATCTGCGGGGTACAATTACTGCTCTGGTGTAGTCAAAGAGTCGATTGATGATCATCGCGACCTTCGGCTGGAAAAATTCCAAATATATATGTACACAAGAGGTCATCCTTCGGCACGAAGGGACCTCGACATCGAATACGCGGCACACAATACTATATAAATTCATCGCGAACGAACGATCTATACGAGCTTTTCATGGCTAACTCACAAATAGGTCGTGGAAGATGAATAGTCAAAAATAAAGGGAATGTACACGATTTTAATCTTATTTGAGCACGAGTGCATTGTTGGATTGGTTCGATGAGAAATTTTCGACTATTGAGAAATTGTGAAAAATTAACCAGCGAAAATCAATAAAAGACTTTTCGGAATCTTGAATTTCATGCTACCAAGAAAATTTCCATTGCGACTGTTTTTTTTTGCTCTCGAAAACTTCGAGATCGATTTCCAACAAACTTCGGACAGCTGTCTTCTCTCGGTAATTTTCCATCTAATCGGGGCTAACCAGTGCGTTTTGCAACGCACGCGGCGCGCGATAGACGAAAAGCAAGCCGCACTAATTCTTTGGACCTTGCAGCATCCGCAAATCGAGCGTCATTCGAAAATCAAACAAACTTCATCGACGCGGAATTGAAAAGGAAAAATAAAAAACACGACGCACCAAGAGAGTATATCGAATCAATCAAATACGTGAAGCAATAATCAACGGAGAGTCGAGTTATCGAGAAATTGCAGCGTTCCGTATCGATATATGCATCGTCCGAACAAAGCGCGATTGGCTTGCCATTGGGGATACGCATCGGGTCTAACGCTGCGCATCGACACGCGAAATTATGTGGAAACGTATATGCAGGATTTTATCGCGATCGGAAGCGCAAGACATCGGCTGATAAGGAGCGCGTCGCGCGACCGCCAAGATAAGCCTCGTAATCACCTCCAAACGTGCGAAGCGTTTTCGTATCTTATCGCGCGCGCGAGCGTTTGAGTAACGGAAATATATCGATTCGCCCGATGCCTATCCGACGATAATTGTTTATTTATTTTTTTTACCCAGCTCCGACTGTATATATGTACGTATCTTCCAATTGATTCTCTCTTGTATTGTGAGAAATGTCATTGAAAAGTCAATAGCTCAATTATTCAAATACGCGCGTGTATGCGTATTTTAGTGACATTTTACATATTCATACAAACAGATGTAAAGAAGAACACGCATTCGAAATCACAACAACCCGGTTGTTGACTTTTGAATTTTGCTCAGAGAAGAGAGAGAGATATATGTTTTTGGCACATTTCATAACAAATTCAAGCGGGGTTACGAGTTTTTCCGTTACTACAGGTTTCGTCTGAGCTCCTATCTTTTGTTTACTCGATATAAAAATAATCGCGCCGAGTTTTATTAATTTCCCAACCCGGCCCCAAGGTCATCGCGCAAGTTTAGAAAGCCGCACATTATGCATTATCGGAGAGAAACGCTTACGCGCGATTCGAAAAGTGCACTGGCTGCGCGCGCCCGAGGATTTTCCGCGCTACGGACTTATCTGATGCAACGTTTCCATTAATTTGAATAAGCCTGCATAACGCCTCAAAGAAATGCCCCTCTGTCTCCATCGCGAAGTCGCACGATTTCTCGGATGCCAAGCAGCCATCCGAGCTCCACACCGCCTTTCTTCCACATGGAAAATTGCGCAACGTTCCAATTCACATGAGCATTGTATAATGCGTGCACACACTCGCGAGAAGAGAATTGAATGGTTATGCTATATACGTAAAACGTATTATATACGAGTATCCAACGACGTCGAGTGTTTTACGATTTGCTTGCAAGACAGGAAAAAGTAAAAAGTGTTTTGGTGGGTGGAAAATGTACTCGAAGAAAGTGGGGAAAAGAGGAAGGGGCCAAAGTGTCGTCGAGGAAAATTACTCGCGGGTGTTTTAAGGGGAGGAAAAAACACGGGATACTCGATCTTGTTTTTCACATTCGTCGATTTGGAAAACAGCGCGGATACTCACTGTGAAAAATCGGATTGTGCGAGTTTAATATTTCAAAATAGTAGAGAAAAATCTAGTGCCGTTACCATATTTCACGAGTCAAACTACTATTTTCCAATCAAACATTATACCATTATCGCATAGTTAATATTTGATAATACCGCGTACTATGTAATTTATTATTTAAGTTAATTATTATATCAGCCTCTAACTATAATTCCAGTTAATTGTACACGAGTTCACATGAAACGTTACTGAATTATAATTGTGGAACATTATTACCAATCAATACATTTTTCCCTTCAAAATTGTACTCATCATTGACAGTTTTATGATCATTGTTGCAATCTTTAACATTTTCATGTTGTTTTACAGCATCACATGAGACTGTTGGCATTGACAAACAGTTGTAGCTCTGACAAGTACAAAAAGTGAAACGCTCTATTTTAATGGATTTGAATGTCACCCAGATAATTTTGTGCGCACATTGAGAAATAAAAATGACTACATTGTTTCTAGTATCTAGTGTCTTAATTAGCTATTGATTTTATAATGTAAGTTTTCAAGTGAATTATCGATGAATTAATAGATAAAAGAATAATGAATGACACGTATTTTTGTATTCATAAATTGTCTCTACCATACCATACGCATCAACTTCACCATACATTTAACTAGAAACGTAGTAAATTGTACTGTAATACTCTATGCGCGTGTAGAACTTATCGTGTAAATACAATAATGTATGTTATTTTTGGCAGTAATGATTAGTATGATTTGGATAATGAAGTGTACTAATATCGCATAGCTGTCGGATTATTGCACTAAAAAACATAATAAAAGTATGGTAACTGTAGCTACACGTTTTTCTCTCAGTGTCAACAGCTTCCACATCTCTATTCTTTTCTGCACGTCCGTTCGTTACCCAAAACACTTGCCCAATTACTGGCGGAACATCTCGTCCAAGTGCCCACTCGCCGACCGCTACATACACACACTGAGAACAAGCGAAAAAAGCACCGGTTTCGAAACACGCGACGATTACATAGCAAACGCCGAGACTCGCCGCATATCGACAAAGGAAATACCAGCGGGGCGAAGTTCGAGCTTGAGAAGGAAAGAAAAAAAGGTAAAGCTGAACACACCAGGGAAAAATTATTGTCAACTGGTGGCCTCGCGGCGGAACATCGAAAAGTCACGAGCGCAAAATACGATATGCGCTTCAGGAAAAAAATGCACAGCCCTACATGTATGAACCCGAGGATGAAACCTGGAGGTATGAGTGTGCGCGCGCGCGCGTGTCGCGACGGCTGCTATTGTGAACGATTTTTGAAAGCTGCTTCCATTGTGACACCGGAGCTTTTTACACAAGGATTCATTAGCAGTGACATTCGAGACCCGGGAGTCTACTGAAATCCATATCCCCGATTTCTAATTGGCCGGTCTAGACGTTTTGACGGAGAGAAATTTCGTTTCCTGGGGTTGGAGGCATATATACTCTCTTAAATCCTTAGAGTGAAAAACCACTGCATTGCAGTGAAAAATCAGTGTAAGAAGGTGGATGACAAATTCACTGGATTACAGTGAATTTCTCATGTAACTGGAGTGAATTTTCACTTTAGTTCCGCATGAGTTTTGATAGAAAATATTTTTACATCACGATTTGCAGTAAGTAGAGTAAAAATTCACTTCACACAATACTTACGGCAAATCGTGATGTAAAAACGTGAATTTTAAGTAAAAATGAGCGCTGACGTTTTATACCCTAACACTGTTTTTTCACCTCGGAGCAAAATTTACCCAAGAGTATATGCGGATTCTCTCGCGACGCGAGCAATATTGTACGCTAGTCGCTGACTGCTAGCGTGAGAATTGCGATTCGCTGCAGCGACGAACTTTGTCGGGAGTAACTAGGACCGGGTGTAACTAGGAAAGTTCCACATTAGCAATTTTCCCATATCCCTCTGGCAATTACAGAACAACGCGACACGAAAGTCGATCGGGACGGAGCGGATGAGTTTCCGAGGATGAGTGGGATGCGGCTGACCTTGATTGCGTTTCGACGCGAACGGTATATATGTGTGCCAATCTATATAAGAAGAGAAAATAAACCGGATAATTGGGAGACGAGAGAAAGATAATTGCGCGGTAATATAGACGCGTGTTCCTTCGAAAATCAAACAGCCGAGATTGACAAAACTAACAAGGATCTAATTCCGCTCCGACGAGTATATATCGACGTGTCTTATGAAGAAAGACACATCTCAATTTGTCCGCGAAGAAAGACACAACTCGCAATCCGCGAAAAAAGACACAACTCGCAATCTAGCCGCGAAGAAAGACACAACTCGCAATCTAGCCGCGAAGAAAGACACAACTCGCGTCTGGCCGCAAAAAGGATACATGGCGCACATCCCACAATTTTCCAACGTAAAAAATATATGGAATGAAAGCTTAGAATGAGTAGGTTATCATTGACAAAAAAAACAAGCCTTTTCTACAGTTTAAACTCTTCTTTCGTTAATATTCGCGGGAGAATAATCCGACATGTGTCTTACTTCGCGACCAGATTGCGAGATGTATCTTTCTTTGCGGCCAGATTGCAAGATGTGTCTTTCTTCGCGGACAGATTCGGATATGTGTCTTTCTTCGCGGACAGATTCGGATATGTGTCTTTCTTCGCGGACAGATTCAGTTATGTGTCTTTCTTCGTAAGACACGTCGATATGACGCGCGGCAAGAAGAATGGATCTCGCGTGTTTCCCGGGCTGATCGACTCGTCGGCGCGGAGATAAAACTAAATCCCCAATGGCTCGCCGGACGCGTACTTTTTCTACTTGCCCCCCTCCTCCTCTGAACACACGTTCGATTCGAAGTAGCCATGCCCAGCGATTATCTCGCGCGCGCGCACCAAGCAAAGAGCCCGATTGAAACAGCGCCGCGCCCGTTTGTTTGCGCAAGAAGTTGCCTCTCGCAAAAAGGTACACTCCTCGCAGCCGAGCTCGGGTATATATGGGCGAGCGAGTAGACGAGAGATCCCCGTGGAAGATGAAGTCTCGAGTGCAGGGCGAAATCATCCCGGAGAGATATGCGATCCGGAGGAAGGGTTTCGTTCTCGAGGGCGTGTGTGGCGCGCGCAATTTCACGGCGTAATCACGGGATCGGCTATTTCTGTAGTCAAGTCATTAATGCACCTATACACACACACACGCGCGTGTGGCCCACACGGGGTGATCGCTTGTCGAGATGGTTGACAAAAGTATTTTACCAAAAGACGAACGGATTGGATGCTGACGTTTTGGTGTTCTCGCTGCCTCGCTACTGGACGGCAAATTTATAGTATATCGACGGTATAAACCAAAAGTAATTCTTTGATTGGGGTATGAAGTTTTTCTTGATTTAAGAAACAACAAATTCGAATGCGATACAAGTAATTGATTTGAGATTTGTCATTTTGTTTTTGAATGATTCTGGAAGACTCAAGTACCAAATCAACAGTTATCATTTTCTTGTTAGATTATTTGTTTCATTCTATTCTATTTTGAGAAATATAGGAGCGATAACACTTTAACAAAATAAATAAAGAGTTACTTTAGATACATCAATCGTTGTCCAATTGGTGATGAGATTGAATTAAAACAATAATGTAGACTATAATCAAGTAAGAATACAATATAAGAATATTAGATACTATATCGAATTGTTGCATAGCTAAGTAGAATATAATAGGTTACCTGGAATACCTATCCATCCACTTATTGTGTAGTGAACATATTTTTGAAGTAATTTAAAAAAAATAATGATAAGATGCAATAGAATTGCAAACTAGAATTCAATATGCGTAAATTTGTAGTGAACCTCGGGTAATTTACTTTAAGGGGTAATATACCTTTGTGACTTTTTTTTCCTATTTTTTTCATTGGCTTAAAAAGTCGATCAAGTGGGGGAAGAAGCTCTAAGTGCCTCAAAAAATCGATTCTCTGAACAGAGTCATATAGTACTAGTACAGTACTCAAAACTTTGAACGCGTTTATCTCGAAACCGTCTTTTTTGACATTAGCCTACCGATAGCGTCGTCAATTTTCAACCGATTCACTTCAAATTTTAACTGTAGCCTGGAAACATGATTTTCAAGTGAACGTCGTACGATTTTTTCGATATTTTGATTTTTACCGATTTTATGGCCGATTTTCGATCGATTTTTTTGCGAGAAAAAAAAATTCAAATTGATGCCATTTGGCCCCAAATTTGAATTTCAAAAAAATGGCCCGACGTTCACTGAGTTTTCTATTTTACTTCAAAATCCCGTTTGAGTTTTTGTTCTAAGTTCAAAATTGTGACCTGTAGCGGTAGGCTAGTGAAGAAAAAGTAAAAAAATTTTTTCTGCTTTGACGAGCTGGAACGCCGCCATTTTGTAGTTTTTGGAAAACATAAAGTGTGTTTTTTGTATTTGGAGAGTAGTACTTTCATATGCAACAAACCCGATATTCATAGGATTTTTCCTGCGCTTATGGTAAGTATTTGAAAATGACCTCGAAATCGGAGGTCACTAAGGTATATTACCTCTTAAATAATTTTCTACTAAAATGAAGTAGGAAACATACAGAAACCAAAGAAATTTGGCTTATTTGTATCTCATTTTAGTACAAAAGATTTCAATTACTGCAATATTTTGAAAATGTTATTGGTGTGCATATGCGCAACGATCCGTTCGTGGGTTTTTCAGTCACTCTTTGCCGAAGAAACGAATCGTTGACCCTTCACGGGTCAACGATTTCTTTCTTCGTAAACTAATTGTTGGTTCCAGTTGGGAATGTGATTTGGGTGAATGAACTGCTCGGAGTGACGTTGACGGTCATACACATGCAAAATTAATACAACTCGTTGGTTAATATCAACAGCGCGAGTATGATTGAAAGGCCCTTGGACGTGAATAAAACCCACGCGGGTGAACGGCAAATCAGCTGATAATGTATTTAGCATCTCGGGTGTATGTACACACTGATATGCGCCTCCGATGAGTCGTTACACGAGCGTCGACGGAACGATACAGATCAGAGATCTTTACCAATGGTCGACCCCGATTCTGCACGGTATATATGGAATTAATTATATCTGATCAAACATTAATATATACGCAGCAGGACAAACGCGCATTTCGTACATACGTACAGAACCCATTCGTCATGCTGTCAAATGGTTTCTCCGTTTTCCCCCTTGCCGATAATAAAAATAATGATACTAACAATAATTTTTCTAGTCGAACCAACGTTCTTCGTCACAGATATTAATTGTCCCCGATAACATTGTGTAGAATTGGTACTCGCAGGCATCGCATATAATACGGAGACACACCTCCGTGCTAGAATTCTTTGGCGAGAAAAAAGCGATACACTCGGCATTGGCAGTTAGGATTAATAATTTTAAAAATCACGCGAGATACGATGTTCGAGGGCCAACGCGGGATCTGGAAAACAAAGATGAAAATTGCATATTTTGATTTCTGCTATTGCTGTTTGCTTGCATCTGCTGCTGCTGTTTTTTGTTATAACAAAAAAAAAAAAATAACACCAAACAAATTATGCAAATGATGTACAATCTATATCGACGGAAAGCACAATCATTTCTCATACTCTCCGATATTCCGAAGTGGAAGCTATACTAATGCCAAACAATAAACACGCCGGGGAACTAGTGCCGACAGCCGTTGTCTTTGTCAACAGCATTAGTGTGTATCTATCCCATTTGCTTTGGAACATCGTACCTCGCGTGCTTTTTCAATAATGTAGGTTAATCAAAGCAGCATCGATAAAATTTTACACTTCGAGTATCGAAATCAACCAACCTCACCAACTTTCAAATTTCAAGCAGCGAAGTTTCGAGGTTCGGTTTCGTACGAGAGCTGCTGCACAGGTTAGTTGCGATTCCTCCCAACAAAGTATATTCGACGCGAAATCCTCTAACGATCGAGTCCCTACTCAGCACTGCGCGAAGCGGCCACAGGAGCGAATAGGACTGATGGCCGGGAGGTTAAACACGCGTGCGCACGATCCCGCGATCCGATTTCCGCGTGTGCGTGTTTACACCGCTCGCGAGACAGAGGAAAAGCCGTATATGGGGGATGAGCGACGGGCAACTCGATATATGCGCGCTCCTATACCGTGTAGACGTGTGCGTAGCTCTTGCTCGTGTTTTCTAAATTTAAAATAGTTGAAAATTACTTTTGAATATTTACCATTCGCAGTGAGTGTTCACTGTAATTGAATGGTAAATTGTTGTTCGTCAATGGTGAATAATTCGATACACGAAATAGTAACTTTCCGGTGAAATTATTCAGTGCTCAACACTGAAAGGAGAAATTACTAACAAAAATAGCGGTCATGCGATTTTCATCAACAAACAGTAGTCTTCTACCGTTTTAAACTCAGAGAGTAGATTGCATTCGGTCCTGTTAATTCAGTCGAGAGCGCACTCGGGTGTTTTTTCGATTCCGCCGATCTTAGGTCGAGGCGATAAAACGCGGCCACTCCAATCCCGCAAGTGTCGTGACTCGTCGACGAGCGCTCAATTATATCCGCATTTTTTTGGGACGGCTTGGCGGTGTTGTTTCGGCGCTGGGACAACTCGAAACTCTTTAGGAGAACAGTTTGCCCAGCGATTACTCGTGCTTCGGACAATTTGTCATCCGTCGCGGCGTCCAGTCGTCGGGGGGCAAAAAAAAAATGTTTTATTCGAGTCCGCCGCGACGAGCTATTATGCGAGCTATTTATTTTTAGGTCAAAATGAAGGTATACACAGGTCGGGTGGATATGGGTCAGCCCACCAAATCGTTATATCTCGTTACGGCGTGCAACAAAAAAGTCCATTAGACCGTTGCCTCTCGCGCGCGGGAACATTATATTCGCCTATCGAGTCTTGGGTCGATTACGAGGAAAATCAATACGTTGAATTAGCGAGCCTTCGAAAAACAATGCTGGTGCCGTTAGTTATTCCGACGCTGGGCTTTTTCTACACCGTACGTGTTCGGAAATAAGTTGAAAAGCTCAAAGCAAGACAGTATAGAGCGTACAAATATTTAGACGCTTCTCTCTCGCTCGCTCGCTCGGAATATGGCAAGGTACATAATCGTCCGAAGACACATATGAGAAAAGTTTTCAATACTATTTTCACTGGACATTGTCCATGACTATTTCAAAGGCAGATCACATATTCTTGCGAATAGTATCGAAGCTTCAAAATGAACAATTCGCCGGAAGGTGAATTGATTTTTTTGGAAATTTACGTTCGATCTCGCAACAGTTCGTAATACAACCCATCTCCTATCATCTTCATTCAATTTTTTTATTCGTTTTTAACAGAAAAGTACAAACACATTTAGTTTAAAGCACTCGCTCGAGCCAGAAAAAAATTCCTCAAAATCTATGCTAGAGTTATCAACATACCGATTCTATTCAAATTCATGTTTGCAACGAGGCTCGAGGCCTCCGACTGCAGCGTCGAGTTCGATCTCCAAGCATATGAACGAACATTCAGTCGCATGTAAAAGTGTATTCCACTCGTGTCCCACGGGAAAGACAGTAATTAGAGACAGTCTTTGGAATGCCGCGCACCGGGAGAAACTAGACGAACAAAGAAAAGTAGGAAAGTGGAGTCGCGGAGTCAGGCGGGACAAAAGATCGTGTGATAAAAAGCCGCCGAAGCCTCGCACGCAGCTTTTGCCGATCCACATTCGGGCCACTTTACCCCGTTTTCTCTGGGTTCCACGCAATCCGGTGAGCCGCAGCCCCTCGACGACGAGGAACGTGCCGTTCGCGAGTCGGCGGAAGTAGAGGGGCGAAAAAAAGAAGAAAAATCGCGAGCGAGCAAAACGAGGGCGGCCCTCAATCGCCGGGGAGAGCAGCGACCGAGTTCCGCCGCGGCTCTTCTTTCGCGCTTGCCCCGCAGGAGTATCTATATGCGTGTCGGTGAACGCACAAGCGCGACAAAGGAGACGGGCCGACCTTGGCTCGCTCGCTTATGTATATACATACCGGGACATTGGCGAACGGAAAAATAGAAAAACGCCCGTCGCGCGATTGTTGCGCGTAATTGCCGGCCGGCTCAGCTGTTCTGTCTTCTTTGAGTATTATAGCGAGAACAGGTGCGGCTCGAGGTGTGCAGCAGCAGCGTCTTGCCCGCGCTGCGGAAGTGAGAATTCATCGCGTTTGCGCAATAGTATATACACACTCGGGGAAACTTCAAGCCAATGACTATACTCATACGAAAAACGGATTTTTGTTCTAAAAAAAGGTCAGTTTGGCGTTATAGCAAGAAGCTTTATCTCCTTGATAAGCCGACTTATTTAGTATCAAGAAAACAATTTTAGAGGAAATCTTCTCGCTATAGCGTCAAACTGACCTTTTTGTTCT
The DNA here is from genome assembly GCA_020882685.1 of Aphelinus atriplicis. NCBI lineage: Eukaryota > Metazoa > Arthropoda > Insecta > Hymenoptera > Aphelinidae > Aphelinus > Aphelinus atriplicis. The sequence continues at coordinate 3,630,401 of CM037073.1, forward strand.
TGAGTACCAGAGTTTACTTCTTTTTTTACTCATTTTTCGTGGTACGCAGCTATTCGGTATCGGGATCCTTCCAACTGCCAACCTTAATTCAATCTATTCGAGTACTCCTGCTGAATCTAATCGACTTTGGAATCAGTTTTACTTCGATTGATCAGCTGAGCGTCAACACACCAACTGAGACTACAATGTGCGTTCACAGTGTAGCGAAAATTAAGGAGCTTGATAAATGCGAAAAGTCGGGTCGTGAAATCGCACGTTTACCATTTATTCTTCTTCGAATTGAGTCGAGCAACGTGTACTCGACGAGTGAAGGATCGCTTTCGAAGTGTACCACATACTCAGCGAAGCTTGGATGTAGAAAAGGAAAGTCGCGCGTGTCTGTGTGTTTGGCTCATCTGCAGGTTCTCGCGTATACGTACGATCATTTGTATACGCGCGGCAGGAATCAAATAAATTTACACGTGTAAATGTGTAACGGCGAGATACGTTACGCGTATACATAGATGGGCAAATAACGTTGCGGACTGCACACAGCGATAAACAAGCGACGCGCCGCGGTCGCATACCTCCAAGAAGCTTATGCACATTCGAAACCCGGGGCGGGGATCGATAATCGCGCGCATACATACCCTGTACGTTGACTCGAGCGTGCGAGAGAAAAAATTCATGGGGTGTTGCGCTGGACGGCCTTGAACTGCAATGATCGCCGCCAGTCGAACGGCTCTAAACCCAATCATAGCGAAAGTCCCTGAATAATCGAGCCAGCTTATATCGGCACGCGTGGGTGTGTATATATGCGCGCAACTGCAGTACACACATATATAAATACAGCTGAGCGCGCCGCGATCAGCTGATGTAAGCCAGCGTTCGATGCGCTTTGTACACATGTATAAACACACACTGCAGTCGGGCGGCGGGCGATAGGCCCGTGTGTCTTCGTATCGGGGCAGGGATCGATCCGATGCGCCAGCCGCGATTTCACCTGCGCGCATCATCGGTCGTGTACGTCCATCGGTCGTATACATTTGAGCGAACTGCTCCGATGACCCGCGATCCACCCCGCTCGGCTAAGGTCGACGCGGATCTATGGAAAATCGATTCCGCTCTCTGTATATGTGTATAACAATGGCGAACCGAGCTTTTGCTTGTGTCGCGCGCGCGCGACACTCGACCGCCCCCGAGATATTGACTTTTGCCGGGCTCGCGCTCGATGATATGCGACTTGAGAAATGCCGAGTCAGTGTACGTACAATTATATTCACACATACAAGTATCTGTCGGAACAATCGGGCTCGAATCGACCTCCAATAGCGTCTTTTTTTCTCCCTTTCCCCCGAGTAGTCGCCGCGATACAATCGGAAGTACAACGCGTTCTCCGGATTACTCGAAACTATAGGTCGTTGCGAAACCCAAATTTACACGATTAGCTATATACGTACGGATAAGAGCGAGTATCGCGTCGCATTATTTGCGTGAGTGTATGTATTATTTGGCTTCTCGTTGAGATATCGGTCGACGCTTGAGAGACAAGAATACACAGCCATATATCGATCGCACAATGTAACGAGTTTCCGAGGCTCCAAGACAGTTTGGCTGTTAAATCTCGATCGAAGATCCAGAATCTATATACATGGATATGAACAAATGAGAGCAAATATCGAGACCTCGGCCGGCCGACCATAGCCAAATGCAATACGACCCAGTTGGGCAACAACGGAAGAACTGCTCCGACATTTTCCGCTCGATACACCAACATTTCCAGATGATATGCCTCCGACGAGAGAGTCGGGCACACAGAAGAAGCGCGTATACCGTGTTTTGACTATTCGCCTGACCTATATATTTGTATATCTATATACTTCTCGCGAGCGCAAATATTTGATCGATGCTGCGCGCAACCCACTCCCCGACTTGTATCCAATCCTAGATGCGCCCATTTGAATATGGCGGACTTTCAATTCTAATCGCGCGGGGCGAATATTATATCCAACGCGTTTTCCCGACGCTGAAAGATCCACGGGATCTTAATTCGTCAGTTTTATGTCAGAAGCGAAACTCGGGTTGAAAGTTTGGTTCGATGGATATGTGTAACGGCTCGGCCGAGAGACCGCGAGGAGAAATTGCCGCTGTTGCGAGAGTGGCCGCGCACACGGAAAGGGGTTTTGAGGAGAAAACTAGAGGTTCGACGATTGAATATTTCATAACACCCTCGAGTGAAGAAACCTCATTTCAAACGAAACTCCGTTGCGTTGAACAAAAAACTTCGTTTACCACGATCGCGTCAAAAGGGCCCCGTTCACACCTGTTTGGGAAAACGTTGTGTCCAACCCCCGAAAAGGTATAGATCGGTCGGGGTTTTTTTTTTAAACGAAGCGATAGCCACCAAAGCCATTTTTCTCTGTGACCGCGCGAGCCGATAATCCGCCGTTTGAACTTTCGCGGCTCGCTGCTTTGGGATGATATATATACGCGTGGCTTCACGCACCAGCGAAGACGTCCGTTGTTTCGTGCTCTATGCCTCCGCGCTTTCCACCGCCTCCTCCCCCCGGTTTTTTTTCTTCACCCAAGAGCCAATTACACAATTTTCCGCACGCTTCCTCCGGCCGCGAAATTAAGACGCTTTCGCGTCGGTTAATCCTTGGTACGTGATTCGAGAGCTCCGTATTCGAGTGGTATATACGAGAGGAGCACGTGGAAAAACTCACGTGACGAATGACATCGATTGGTGGCTGACTCACCTGGAACAACAACAACAAAGGAACAATTAGACAAACATCCAAACGTCAATTGGAATAGATTGGACGGGAACGAGTGGCTTATATATAACATACATGAAAGAAATATCGTCGAAAGGTATACTCCTTAGTTTTAAAATAGTGGAAATTATTCGCCGGTTCCTACTATTATTATTTAGCCGACCGACGGCATTCGCGAGTGACAGAAAAATCATCCCGCGACGTTTCCGCCGCAGAAATCCAGGGCTTGGGGGGTCGCATTTTCAATGCGACGAGGGCATCTTCCGGATTACGACGCGGCTGGCTGGAAAAGAGCGGCGTCGAAACAAAGCCTTCGGGACGCAAGCCGGCTGGCACAACCCCCCGTATGAACTCGGACGGGGGTCCTCGCGTGCGTGCGCGCGGCGGGTGGCGAGGCAAAAAAAAAAAAGACTTCGCGCGAGAGAGCAAGGAACTCGCCGCCGTCGGTAGGAGGGGGGGGGAGGGAAGGAGGAGAAGGATGACGGGAGTGCGTTGCACCCGCGCGAGAGAAGGAAATCGAGACTGGCGCGGCGGGGGTGGGCCGCGCGCGCGCGCGTGTATTCTATTTCGGGTCGTTGGCCGTCGTCGAGACACCCGCGGCAGAGCAGCTCCTTCGCCCTCCCCGGTCTCGTCGGCTACAGACGGACATTAATTCACCGGGTGATTGGTCGTTCGGGGGGTGGGGACGAGCTCCCCTGGATGTATCCCTCGAACGAGGATGAACTTTGCGGATCGGCCACGCGGGGTCGGTTTTTCTTTGCCGCCGGCGGCCTCGGCGGTGGCTCAGAGTGTTTATACACGTGAGATGCGAAACGAAGATAATTGGCTGACATACGAAACGTACCCGAGGGAACGGGGGCGAAGTTCTGCACGATGATTGACGGGCAAAAGGAATTTTTGAAATTTTTCTTTCTCGTGGACAACCAGAGACAGAGGAACCTTCCGTCACTCTATCCATTTCGTTTATCGACTCGAAAGGGCTTGTTTCTATTGACGGCTCTCTCCCACCACAGCGAAGAATCATTGGGAAAAGGAAACTTTGTTGAAAATTGAAAAAAAAACCTTCACCCTCGTCCGAAGGTATTTTTTTCACGTCCGACCAACCGATAGCTCGCAGTGGGTCATTACACTCGAAACGACTGGCAAACGTCAACCAGCTTCGGATATTCTCTCTCGTCGTAGCGTCGGGGAATATAGAAATGTCCATCGCGAGACATTAACACGGGCGATAGCCGGGGTCGCGCACGTATACATACATATACAGAAAAGGCAGTAAATCTGTAAGGTACAAGAGCTCCGAGGCGGCGTTATCAGCTGTGCGCATCGCACACCCCGCGCGGTCCGGACAAAAGGCGCATTAGAAACGGGCTGGCGCGACAAAAAAGAAAAATCCGCGAATGTTTTGCCGCGCGCCCGTTGCTTTTTCCCGTCGGCTCTTTGTGTTCGCGCGCGTCTCTCGGCCGTCCGTTGACTCACCCGGGCGCTGACGTTTTTTGTTGCCGCCGCCGCCGCCGCCGCGATGATTCGCGCGCCGATGAATGAGCTCGTCCAGCTGAATGGCTACAGACGCGCGCGTATGAATTTTTTTTTCTCCTTCCCTCCTCCGCACCTGCGACGCGCCGAGCGAATTTAGATTAGATAGAGCAGAGTTATAACCGAAAGTTCGCTCGCGGCGCACACGTCTCGTTTTTATTCCTTCGCGGACGGGGGGAGAATGATTCGGGAGAAGCTCGCGAAGCTGGTATATTTGCCAATCGAAGCGAGCCGTGTGTTTACCTTGGCTCGCGGTTTCGGCTGTTTTTTTCTATAGCAGCGTCGAAACGATGGACTCGATACGCATTTATAGGCTCGGCCGTATCGCACACTGGCCGATGGTTCAAGTTCGATTCGACGTCACGAAAAGAAATAACAAGTATAGGAAGCGTCGCTCGTCTCTTTCATTTGCCGTCGATCAATCAATCCGATTGCTACGAAGTGTGCGTGTATGTATATGTACACGCGTGTTACGAACGGAGGATGTCCAATCGGAGGAAAGGACATCCATCGACCGAAAAGAAGAAAGGAAAATCGAGAGCACGAAAATTCCGTCCGCTCATTCGAACAAGAGATATCCGTCACCGAATACGCATATGGTGTTGGCAAATAACGCGCCGATCGAACGGAACGAGCTGTCGCATCTGGCGCGCTTCGAAAAACCCGCGGCCCCCTTTGGCAGCACTTGTATACACACACACACACACACACAGACACACGTATATACATGTACGCACGAGGAGAAATCGAATCTGCGGCTGCACGGCTCTCCCGCATCACGGCTCATCTCTCGCGCCGGGAGAGCATGAGCGGATCTCTCTCTAGCGCTCCGGGAGCAACGACTCGCCGATCTCCAGCTCGCTCGCTTGCGCGGGGCCAACGATCGCGTGTGTGCAGTGTGTTTGCTCGCTGCACTGCAGCACCGCCCGCGTTTATTAATAGAGCCTCTATATCTCTCTCTCTCTCTCTCTCTTTTCGGCCGCGCAGCGTAAACAGCCTCCTCCGCGGGGCTGTCCGAGCCCGATTATTGATACGCCGTGTACGCGTATATATATATATTTGTGTGATGTATATATATAGTTGGGCGGATCCGCACGCACCTAGTTATAGATATCACGCCGCACTGCGCGTACTCGCGCGCGTGTATGTGTGTAGGCGCGCTGCGATCTGCGGTTGGCCAAGAGAGATCCGGCTAATAACAAGCTTTTCACGTAATAACAACAATGAGCTAATTGTACGCCACTTGTGTGCCAGGCTGACCCAATTCACGTGCGGTGGCGCCGTGATCGGGCGGGGAAGGGACTCTGGTCGAACGCGCACCGAGAGAAAAGTTTGAGCTGATGATTAAGGCTGAAAAATTAAGGTAAACGGGTGTGCGGTTCACATTTTCAAAGGTATAGGGTTATTGGTTCTCGCGGTTCTACGAACGGTTGAGACGCGCACAGCTGATGCGCTCACTGCAGATCAGCTGGTATCCGACACAGCAGCTCGTGGTGATTTATTGTTCGTGTTAACAGCCCAGTCTTTCACTGTAAGCCGCGTGATAGTCCGTTTGGGTATACTCTTAATCGGGAGACCACGCCGTCTCACATTTGAGCGGCTGTGCAATTCGGCTGAAACTTTGCGAGGTAGTTTTTTTTTCTTTTTGATATAACCAAGCATCTGGGATGTATACTTGCATTCGTTAGTCAGCTCATCATTTGATATCCCGCTTGGATATTAATCGATCGCTGCTGATTTTATAAGCGTATTCAGCGTATATCTATGTGGAATGTTACACGCATACATGGATATAGATTTTTTGTATAAAATCATGAATATCACCGAGGGAATCGAAACATTAGCTGATGAATGCGGCTGCTTGAATTGTCTATTCGGGTAACCCAAAAGTTTCAGTAGGATCGAAGCTACGTGAATGGCAGTATCTGGCCATCCGTTTTGTGCTGTTGTATCTGATTTGATCAGCCCATGTCGGCATATAAGCTGAGACTACGATGCGCGATTGCCGCGCGTAGAAAATCGTAAAAATCGACAAGCTACACTGATGTAAATGTCGATCGGTACGCGTCGTCGCCTGTGAAAGGTCGGATTACGTCGCACGCTCGTACCGTGAGAACCGCAATTTTTCAAGCGTTGCGCGTACTCTAATTATCAACTCGCAGTTCACTCTCTGTCTCTCTTTCTTGGCGTAGGAACATTTTACCGTCTCACATTGTTCTGTCTTCGCGAATCTTGGGTCGAGATTGACGATACGAGTGTTTGATCTACATCTACCGATCATCCCAATCAATTCGAATAGCTACACAATCGACTCGGAAAGTCGAATCGCCGCTTTATTTTCCAAACAGCGTATACAACTCGGATCATCCGCGGAAACGAGGATTGTTCTTTGTGTCGCGGTGGAAATCCCTCGCTCGAGCAGTGTATTCAGTCGCCGCCGAGTCACGGCGGGCACGAGAGAGAAAGAAGACAGCAAGGTAGAGCGGAGAAGCCGTTGATTTGGGTCAACATTGACTTCGCGAAGTATAATCCAGAGTGTATAACACGGCGAAGCTCCAAACTCGTATATATATACCTTGATCGCGCGCGAGTCGAACGACGAAGCTAAGAGTAAACGAAGTATACGAGGTCTAGCGTGCTCTATTAAATCCTTACAGAGAAAAACCACTGCATTGCTGGGAAAAATCAGTGTAAGGAGGTGGATGATAAATTCACTGGATTATAGAGAATTTCTTACGTAACTAAAGTGAATTTGTCACTGTAGTTCCATGAGTTTTTATGGAAAATATTTTTACATCACGTTTTGCAGTAAGTATGGTGTGAAGTGTATCTCTACTCTATTTACTGCAAAAATGTTTTCCATCAAAACTCATGGAACTAAAGTGACAAATTCACTCTAATTACATGAGAAATTCACTGCAATCCAGTGAATTTGTCGTTCACCTTATTGAAGCTATTTTTCACTGCAAAGCAGTGGTTTTTCACTCTAAAGGTTTAAGAGAGTGCGCGTGTATATATACGAAGTGCGAGTACCACATACACACGCGCGCGGGACACCCAAATATACGCAAACGCACGGAGTAAGGATCGCTAGAGAGCTTTGGCCATTACACAATTGGCTCTCGTTACTTACACACACACACACACACACACACACACACACACACACACACACACACACACACACACACACACACACACACACACACAAACACACACAAACACACACACACACACACACACGCATATACAGTAGACAAAGCGCTTGCGTGCTTTGTACGCGCCGCGAGACTCACGTGCGCGCGTCCCCGGGCACGTGCGTCAATGGAAAATCGCGTGTATATATATATATATGCGGTGGGGCGAGCTCGCGAGCAAAAAACCGCGCGCAGCACGCGCGGATGACATTGACGCTAGCGGCAGCCGCCGCCGCGTGATTGCGCATCCGATGCCTCGCGCGACCAATAACGCGATTCCCAACGCACTTCCATAAACATATACCGTATGCGGGATGGTTTCGGGGGTTATGCATACGAGCGAGGGCTGCAACAGGGCGTACGAATTTGCCGAGGATGTGGTTTCATTATAGTTGTGAATTTTGTTCGGGTCATCTTGTTCGCCAAACGATGCCCCGAGGAGCCGTTCATTCGTTCTTCTGTTTTTCAAAATCCTCGCGACGGAGATACGCGTATTTGTATATAAAAGCCCGGCGCGTTTCGCGCGATAGAATACGAGTTCGACACGTTTCTCGGGCGCCGGTCTCGCGGTCTCTAATTGATCGGGACTTTTCGTACGTCGCGCGTCGCGTTGTAAATATATACTCACGAGCGAGATTGGATACACGAGCCGATACAATACGCGCCTGATTAATCGGGCTAAATTGCCGTTTTAATTTGCCATCTCTCGCGAGGAGATTAGTTCAGCGTCGCGCGATCCGAAAGACAACGCGACGACTCTTGGTTGTCCGTATGTCCGTTTCGATTGATCTCGTAGACGGTCGTTTCGTTCGCGCGTACATAAACTTGGCGAAATCGGCGCAGGCCAACGGATGCGACGGAGAAAACAAGAGCGACTTGTGTGTACGGGGAATCGCTCGCTCTCACGCGCGTTTTAATCGCCCTCCAAGTTTGTGCAAGCGCAGATTTATTACGCGCGAGTGCGCACTCGCGAGCACCTGTTCTTCATGAAAATCACGATGCTCGGACAATAGAAACGGACTCGAGCGTTGATTCAGGATTTTCGAGATATAACTTTTTTCGTTTCGTTTATACTTATTTCCTTGCAAGAGTCGATCGCTCTCGGCCGAGAAACGATGCAACCTCAGCCGAACCGAGATTCTGTTATACGATGCGCTGGACGAATTCTTTTTTCAAATAACTATTTTTTCGTTGTTTCAATCAAACGCCCACGATTGCGGACAACAGTCGAAAGATTGATCGTTCGTTTCCGATTTGATTTTTCCCCTGCCCAGACGAATTGGTTTGCGCGATATCTCCGGTGTATGTGCGTGGCTCGGAGGATCGAGATGCAGTCATCGGATGCGGGCAAGCCTCTTGTAACCCTGCATTATGTAAAAACATCGGTGCACATAAGATGGTTAATTCATGGATTACACGCGCGCGCCAGTGCACTCGAGAGAAAATCTCAAGGAAAGAGAATAAAGGATCGCGCGCGGGCGGGTGTATGCTTAATTCATTGTGCGCATCTCGCATCTGTCTTGGCATCGCGAGACAAGATCGCGCGCGTACTTAAGTACTAGTGCGATTAATAAATCTGGGCGCGTTCCGCCATTCGCATAAACAGCTAATACGAATATGGGAATTAGGAACTTGTGGCTTGACCAGAGTCAAGATCGCCGTCTGTGTGTGCTTACATATGTAGTTACTGGTATATACCAGTTATTCAAATTCGCGAGCGCCGCATTGGCGTCTCGGGATTACGTTCTATTGAAACTATAGTGTTTTTTCTTTTCATGCGCAACAGATCAGTGTGTGGCGTTCGATCTATCCGTCGAGTGTTTTTTCGTTTTCTCGAAGAATCAAGAGGATCCTCGTTTTTCCCTTCGTTTTACAATCGGCGAAGAATGTCAAATAAAGACAAGTATGTTATAGACACGCGCGAGCACTATGAAGTATATCGCACTTGCTTATACCTCGGTAAGGTGACTGTTTGCGGTCGAGAATCGAGCCAAACGAAGAGGGAAGACAAAGACGGAAAAAACAGAATCGATAGAATTATAAACGCACGCAATAATGCAGAGATAATGTCGGTGGCGATAGATTTCTCAGTCGCGCCCATTATTATTATTATTATTAATATATTAATAGCTCACCGAAAAAAGCTTCAATGACACACACACACACACACACACACACACACACACACACACACACACACACACACACACACACACACGCGCGCGCGCGGCTATTTAATGGACAACGCTAATGGATAAATTAAAGAACAATCGAGCTCAAAGAGTAGACGGCGAAGCAGTGCAAAAGCCAATCTCATTTTCATCATCGTCCGCAAACAAAGAGAGGATGCGCGCGCGCGAGAGAGAGACGAAGAGAAGTCGAGAGCTATATAGGAGAGAGGGGAGGAGAAAAACTGAGACGATTGAAGTGGTAATTAATGGTCCAACGATATTCGAAAATTATCGGATAATGGCTAGAACAATGCGCAGATTATTATTCTTTCTCCAACGCCGTATCACACACGTTCATACGTACGAGCTCTTCGACGGAATCTGGACGATGCAGCGGATCTTGGTAAGAATTCGAAGTATTGCGTATGGAACACTTCGAAAAGGCAGAGCGCAAGCCGATGATCGTGTAAAATTTCCAAAGAATCTAGGGCAGAAGCGCGCGAGAGGCGTGGATTTTAATGAAAGCGCGCGCGCGGCTCGAAAGAGCCCCCCCGCGTCCTTGGGAGCAGCGGCGTCAAAGAGCTCCAACTCGAGAGCACCTTTTTGAAATTTTCGAAAGGCCTATACACACGGGCGGACAGTGACATCCACAATACGCGTCTCCCTCCGCCCCGACCTCACATCTCGGGATTCTAACCGAGATTGTAAAGTGCAAATTGTGGACACGCCTCCCCGCGAGTGTGTTCGTATTACTGATCCCTATGTGTGCATCGTAACCGAGTTATTTAAACGGAGAGCTTGGTTTTATCGTCTCGAAAATTTACACCGTAGACCGCGAGAGAGCTCGGATTTTTTACGATATACTCGAGTTTCGTTGCGTATGACGAGGTTGGTAGTCTTTTTCGCGCTGCACAAATCGACAAATGTTACCGAGTTATCGCTACTGCAACACTACAATGTCGTATTATAAAAGAACGACGACGAACTACAATGCAAGAAGGACTATCCCGAGTAAACTACCTATCGACAAAAACTGGCAAAACTACGTATTACGTATTTCGAATTAACCGCTGGCATAATACGCGCTGGCGGAATTCCGCCAAGTTCGAGATAGCATAAACGAGTATATGTATACGGAGAAAATTGTGAAACTCGTCAGGCGTCTTATCGGACGTCTACGCACAACGAACTTTCGTACCAATAAGACATATCCAAAATTTCACATGTCTTATTGCATCAAGCAAGAGAACACACGCTATACGCTAATTGGAAAATATATAAACTTCTCACCGGATTCACTCGAAATTCGACTTGGACGCGTACACTCGTTAGTAGCTTTACAATTTCATTCAAGGTCGCGAGGGAAAGAAAAATCCGCACACGTGAGCTGATTCATTTCACCGGATGCCGAGCCCGCCGTGGATCGAGCATTTGCGTGGCGAAAAATGCCCACGTCGAAGGGATATGTGCGTCTGTATAAGTATACCAAAGGGAAAATCCATCGGCAGCTTCTCGCGGTACCGGTGTGTTTTGATTGAGAAGTCGCTATCGAGGCGGCGTGTAAGCTCCGGACGAGAAAAAAACTCCGAGTATGCTAGACTTGGAATCGAAGGAACGCACCACACGATGGATATATATGTGTGCTTGAACCTGTATGTATACGTGGGAGAGCTACGACCTTTGGGTGTTTTTCTTCCCCCCTTGGCTGCATGGATATAGACTCGGTTATATAGTTTCCGCGGACAGCTCCCTCGTCGTATCGCCGAGTGTGTCTCTTTACGGAAAAAAAAAATCGTCGATACATACACTTTACAATCAAGTACAATTGTATCTTGAAAATAAAAAAAAATGATTTCGCCGGTACTCGATACGGTATTCGACAAACACACACGACGGCGAGTATCGACGAATCGAATCACATGTTTTCGAATGTGTATATCGCGATCAATGGGGCAACTCTCGGCCGATACGCTCCGCGTTAGCCTTTTCCTCCCGCGTATTTTTAGCCGATGGAAATGAGACACACAAGTGAATCGCACGCTCGAAATCCAACGCTCGGGTGTGATTATATCAAATCGATCGGGGCGGCCGCGATCGCTCGTTAATTGATATAATTAGCGAGCCTCGATGAATTAACGCCCGAGGGGCGGCCCCCTTGTCCGATATATTCGCGCCGCGAACATAATTTTAATTCAACGCGTGTTTACATTCGATTATTGAAAGCTCCAGCGGACAATTTAAAAATTTACGTAACGGCTGCTGCCGCGTGTGTGTGTGTGTGTGAATTCGCGTATGTACATACCGCGAGGCAGGGCATTTTTCCATCGAGATCATAGATATATGCATATACGCATGTGACCGCTCGCGCGATACAGCAGTTGACATTTTTTGCGTATACTCTCGATGAAAGGAAAGTAACATTTACTCAACGCTTTCACGATCATCCCGATTCTGTTTCGAGCGTACGTATACATTTATACATACATACGCGAGTGTGAGAGTGCGAGAGACTTTATTAATTTAACGGCTCGCGTCGCGCTCGACTCTTTGTTCGAACACAGCCCCGCTCATCAGGGTCGAATTTGTGGGAACAAACTGGAAACCGTTTTTGTTTCCTCCTTTTTTTCCTTCAAATGAATCACGCATCGGATACCGTTGTAAATAGCGGCGCAAGGCGTCATTTCGATTCGCTGAACTCTTCCCTCGACGGGTCAAGGTACACACACACACACACACACACACACACACACACACACACACACACACACACACACACACACACACACACTTGTGCTGCAGCCGGCGGCCGCGAGAAAGTCTCGCGCGGTTTTCCGAGAGAGCGAGAGAGTAGTCGCGGTGCTCTCGATTTCAAAGTTTTCCCCGTGGCTCTCGATGCACCGTTGGCTGCTCTGAAAATACCTTCAGCATCTTCGGCAACGGGAAACTCGTTAATTGTCGAGTTTTCAGTGGCATTGATTTGACTGTATAGCCGTGTTCTGCGAAACGATATGATTTCTCTTTGTGATCCGATGGAAATCGCGCACGTTGGCGCTCTAAATTGACAGGGAAAAAATGTACTCGTACGATGTTTTGAATTAATCGACTCGACGGCCGTACAGCGAGATGGTTGCAATATTCACACACAAATTAAAACCGTGTATAGATACGCGCGCGCGTGCAATTTTCGCAATCGTATCGCGAGATTTTAATTTTGTAAGCACGAAACGTATCATTTCGTTATGCAAGGCCATTATTTGGTCGCGATGTGTGTATATACGGACGTCCAAGTTCAAGAAACTCATCGGAGTGATTAGAGGTTGTTAACCTCGCGTTACTTTAAAGGGATTGGCAAGAAAAAGCCCAGAGCCCGTCGCGTTGCGTGTGCATCCGGCATATGTGTGTGTGTGTGTGTGTGTGTGTGTGTGTGTGTGTGCGTGCATGTATACACGAGCAAACAAAAAATCACTCGTTTCACGGTATCCGGAGCTTCGCGTATGTTCGCGTTCACCTTTGATGAAACGTACGAAGCTTGTGATCTCGCCGTGAAACGAATTCCGTCGAGTAAGAGCAATCAATCGGACTACTGCATTTCCAAAGAAAGAAAAACACAAGTTCCATTATTCCCCGAAAATTTCGCTCTCGAGAGGGGTACAGCCGAAATCACTTGTCGCACACAACGCAGTCACTCCTTCGACGAAACCACGCACCGTATCGCTAAAAACATTACCTCGTTTTCATCGAACGACGCCGACGCCGACGGAGGTAGTAATCGGAAGCGAGCCGCGCACATCAGAGCCACAACGCATTGGGAACTGGACGCGCACTGAACGGAGGAGGAGGAGCCGCATATCTGGTGGCGCGCGCGCGGAGCTGGTGCGCGCCGCGGACTGTGGAGAGGAGCGTCGCGCGAGGAGGTTGCGCGCCGAGCCCGAAAAATCACCTGTACTCTCGGCCAGCAGCCAGTGCTGCTGCTTCCCGCTGCTCGTCGAGGTTAAAAAACTCGCAGGCGAGTTTTGAACTCGGCGCTGCGAGTCGGTGTGTGTGTGTGTGTGTGTGTGTGTATAACGGGAAAGCCACGGCTCGCGCGTGTGTGTGTGTGTGTATGCGCGCGAGACTCGGAGCTGCTATATTATATAGGTGCAGAGGAGAGCGCGGCACTGCGCACGAGCCAGCCCGTGCGCGAACACAAAGAGCTGCATATCGGGCTGCAGCTGACTGCGCCGCCGCGCCGCGCCATCAGCTGAGCGAGAGCGAGCGACTCGGCAACAGCCGCCGCCACCGCGCGCGCACACACACTCGTGTACACATACACACAAAGTCCCAGCCACGCGCGCGACCTGATAACAAAGGCATGGGGAGCTGTTTCGGCCGCGCGCACTGCTTCGATCCGAGAGCCCAGCTCTCGCGTCGGCTTGGTTACAGCTCGCCGTTTTTTTTTTGCTCCTCGCAGTCGTCACGCTGTTGTAGTAGGGATTCGTCATCAGAGTTAACGGGGGGGAGCGACGGACTAGGAAGAAAATAAAAAAAGGGGGAAACGAGTCGAATTGGAGAAGGGTGGTTCGGTGTGGGTCAAGTCGCCAACGCAGGCTCGGAGCCGAGTTATTGGCGGGCGATTGATGCGTGCACGGAGATTCGCGTATAATCGAAATTCTCTCGTGGCGATGGCCTCTGGAGAAGAGAGAGAGAGAGAGAGAGAGAGAGAGAGAGAAGAATGTACGATAAGGTGACGGGGGTCGATCGGAGCGCGGTGTTTATAGTTCGTTCGATCGGGAGAGTTGATCCGCCCGTGTTTATGTACGTATGCAAGTATGTACAGCCCGAGAGCAGCGAGCTCTCGGTTCGGTGCATTCAATGAGCCAGTTTCATCGCCGTTAATTGCCGATCTGTATACGCGCGTTGAAAGGGAGAAAAAAACGACCCATATATCGCGCGCGACGAGTGTATTTTCACTGCAACGATCAACGCGCGGTGCAGTGGGAAGAGGAAAAACTAAACAAACACTCGCGCGAGATTAGCCCTGGAAGCACTGGCCCGCGCAGATTTAGACTCTCTATTCACTATATAGTCCAAAAAACGAGTCGGAAGAAACGCGGCGCGGGTCAGTAGGATTTCGCCAATGGCGGAAGCGCGCGGTCGCCTCGATCGTTCGAGATTCGAAAGACGAGAATTAAAAATGAGTCGATCGCGTATGCCTCAATACGTATAACAATTATCCGGACAATATCGTCGCCGTTTCACCGAGCCGTAAAATTAAATCCCCCGCGCAGGAGGACAATCAACCGAATCGACAAAGTGTCTCTCCCGGACGGATCAGAGGAAAAGAAAAAGAGAATCGCGAGACACGGAAACTATAACGTAGCGTATACACACACACACACACACCGCGGTGTATCTCGTGTGACGTCCTTCGGCATCCATGCGTGTGTGTATGCGTATATACGCACACAGGCGTTGCACGAATTGTGTGCGCGAAGGGGAATTAGAAAGGACTGGACCAAAAGTCGCCCGTTACGAAGCCAACACAGAGAAAAAAGGTTGGGTTTTATGCGGCGGCGGCGTGCTAAGCGTGGACGTGTGACGCAAGCCCACTCTGCACCGACAATATCGCGTGTATTTATCAGCGCGATATACCGGAGGAGGTAGGGGAAGAGCTCGCTCGCGTGCGTGCATCGTAATATCGCGCGTATCGAGAGAAAATCCACTCGCCCGAAACGGGTAAACAAATATCGCGCGCGAGCAACCAGCCAAATGCGCGTCTCCTCAGCTGCGCGCTACCGAGCTCGCGTCTTGCGGCAATTAAGAGAGGAAAGATCGGGAAGACAGAGCCGCTGTAGCTCACGGAAGAGAGAGATAGAGAGGCAGAATGTCAATGGCACCTGCACGACGCGACGGGATTGCGAGCGTCACGCAATCTCGTGCGAATTGGTATACACACACATGTATATAAAAAAGTCACACCAGACTGAGCTTTCTGCACGGGGTCGGAAGCAAATAGTGTGTGTCCAAAGCAAACTGGGGCCAATGGATAACATCGTATACTCGTAATTAATTGTCCCGGAAACGGCGCGGGTCGTTGCTGCTGCTGCTGCTGCAGTTATGTCAAACGGGCCGCACGAGTCGCGGTTACCAAACTGCAATTCTGCAGCAGCAGCGAATTGGAGCAATCCACACGCACACACAGCAGCAGCTGCGGAGAGTATTTGATCCGCGCGGAATTAAAGAGAGTCGTCGGGGCGAGAGCTGCTGATGGAGATCCGGAGGTGGATGGGGGGGAGGGAGAAAGGGCCCCTGGAAGAAAGGGCACGTATATGCGTATATATACACGCGGCGATGTCCGGCAGGCGCTGGCCTAGTAACTATCGTCGTCGGCGGTGCGCGCACACCTGGCTTTCGTGTATATACATACATACGTATAGAATATAAACAGGCGGGGAGAGAGAGAGTGCGCGGGCGCGCGCGCGCGCGAAAGAGCGAGACGGAGAGAAAACAAGTTGTGGTGCGCGCCGCCGCGCTCGCGCTTTGGCCCAGAGCCTTGTGCGTATATGTATACACACATAGAGTCAGCTGTTGTGTGCGTGTGTGTGTGAGTTGTGTGTTGCGCAAGCTGCAGCACTGCACACTCACCTCCATATGCGCTTGCGGCGGCGGCGCTGTCAGGCTGCGGGGGCCCACCAGCCCTGCTGCAGCAGCCTCTCCGTCTCGAGCATCTCGGCCGCTGCGCGAGCTGCCTGCACCACGGCCAACTGCTGCTCTCTCACCCTCCAACAATCGTACGTCTGTATGTAACACAGGCTCTCCCTGCGCCACTATACGTATGTGTGTCTACTCGCGCTTCTCTATATATCTCTCTAGCTCGTGTATTTGTTGGATATATGTATGTATATACGTATATAGGCTGCACGCGAGAGCGCGACGCACTGCAGCCCCGACCGCAGCTCCTGGCGCGCACGTACGTACTGAGAGAGCAGAGCGAGAGCCAGTGTATATTGCGCGGAGTCGCTGGGAGTCGCCGCTCGCTCGCCGCGAGAGACAGAGACAGCACACACCTCTCCTCTGTCCGTCCGTCTCTCTCTCTCTCTCTCTCTCTCTCTCTCTCTCTCTCTCTCTCTCTCGCTCTCTCTCTCTCTCTCTCGGCCGTGTGTATATACACATGCGCGCGCGCACCACGCCAGTTTACAGCCGCGCGCGCGATTATATTACAATGCGCGACGCCCCCCCCCCCGCCCCCATCGAGGGAGGCTTTAAAGGGCGCCTGTCGAGGCCCGGCACGGTTTTAAAGGGCCATATGTAGGGCCACCGTAACAACACTCGCCCAGCGCGTTCCCACAAAGACTTAGACTTATATATTATAGTGTGTGTGTGTGTGTGTGTGTGTGTAGGCTCGCGCGCGGATGCGACACACAAAGGACTGAGGGCGTATTTTCGAGACGCGCTGCCCCCGCGCGTCGTCCCCTGGAGAGCCGAGTAATATAGCCATTCGCAATAATACACGCGTGTACGGCCGATCGTTGCGGGGTGAAATTACGCTCGCGGAAAAGTCAGGATGGAGCTGGAATCGCGGGGAAAATCGCGCGCTAGAGAGAGAGCAAGAGAAGACAATGGGAGTGCGCGTGCGCGCGAGCCGCGGTGGGCTGATGGTAGGCGGCCGCTTGCGGACACGGCCGTCAGACGGCGCGCGCCAACTCCCAGCCGCCCCGACCGACACCACTTTGTAATGCTGCAGGTGCATCCGCACCGCGGTCCCGCTTCCCCGTCGCCGCGTGCTCCGGTACAGCTGTGTATGTACAAAAGACGCTTGGTTCTCTTGTATATACCGATAATTTGCGCTTTTCTTCCTCCGAGAAGTTGAGGTGTACTTTTTTTCACAAAGGACCGTCGATTCATTTGGTGGGATATAGATGCGGGCGACGAAACGGCGTTTTCTCTTCGGAGAAACGCGCGCTCGACTCGAAACTGCGAGCCAGCTTCGATTTCGAGGGAATTAGGAGGGATCGCGCGAACCGCGCACTAACGCGTCTTTGTAATACCGTTATAAGTATTACACTCGCGCGCGTGATTTTTCGGCTCTCAATCGCACACGAGTGTGTGTGCGTGTGTTCGACGTTCAAGGATAAATATTTTTACGTCCACGCGTACGCTGTTACGAGGGATATCTGTGTTAGGTTCGATGCAATTTTGAATAAAAGTAATTTCTTCGAAATATCCACATAATCCTTTCAATGATTGTCAAGTATTTCCCGGCTTCCAACTTTCGATAATAAAGATGCGTATTCTTTCTCAAAATTCAAATTGATATATGTATATTTCTGATGAATATCGTGATTATGTATTACCCATTCGACGATGTCACCACAAGTTAGCCATGAACAGCAATATCAAAAAGTTGATGACTTTTCCCCTGTGTGATTAGTATATGGAATATAGTTGAAATGTATCCTGCAGACATATCTTGATCGCACAGTACTTATATATTAATGCGACTGAGATTACCAAAAAAGGTGCCTAGTTGAATTTCATTAAATGAAATTCTTTTCAGTTCCAGCAGACCATGTATGCAGTATCATGGAAATACACGAACGAGTTAAATACTTCAATAGTGTATAAATATATATGTTATGACATGGTAAAGGGCTTCAAGTTGTCCAAACGTAATTGCCTGCAACAGCTGCGTCTGACACGTCCCGGGATTTTCTACTTGGAACAATAATGCTGTAACGGTCGTGTACAGACATCGCGCTATTTATGAGGACGTCCACGGAAACTCTTGCTTACAATCTGGCTCATACATTAGGCATTAGCTGTTTGCATTCATTATAATTTTCACGCAGCCTGCTGCAAGTTTTTTATTTATTTTCTTTCGGGGTAATGCTTCTGCTCTCTGGTGTATCTTCGGCGCCAAGTTGAATTTCATGCCCCAGGGTAGTCGCTATGGCGACCACGCATAACAAGCCCAAAAACGCGTACTTTGCGCCCATATACTATGACAAAGAATAATTTACCTATATCGCGTGCATGACTGGCTGGTGCGATTGCGTTCCAATTATTGCAATATCCTTTTTGAAACTTTTCCGTCTGCCGAAGATGGACCATAAACAAAACTTCGCAAAGATCAATTAACGAGAGATAGATTGATGACTTCGTATATCCCTTATTTTCGATTCGATTAATCCGTCAGTTGGGTAAATCACGTGATATGGACGAAAGAGAGGAAAATATCAAAAGCGTATCACGATGCAAAGGGGAGCGTTAAAAAGAAATTTGAATTGATCACCGATTCGCTCGAAACTTGGCTCGTCCAAGGCTCTTCGCGCAAACAAAGCTCGCAAGCGTATGCGCGTCTATACATATATACACTAGCTCGTCGGAATGGCCCTCTGGCGCTATATTGCACCGGCGATACTCTTTGTTTATCTAGCTCTGCCCATCGCGACTATACGGTAAAAATTTTTTGCAGACGCGCGAGGTGGCACATAATGTAAAAGCTGCCCTCGCGCGTGAGTGTGTGTATTCGTGTGTTCTTTCTCTTTCTCTCTCTCTCTCTCTCTCTCTCTCTCTCTCTCTCTCTCTCTCGTACAATGACATTCTTCTGGCGGCCCGGCGCATTTGCAATTTTTCACGCCGACCTCTTTTCCCGTCCGCTCCGCTATCTGCCGCGCGTATATAGCTTCCTTCTCCGAGCCGAGCAGTCGCTTCATATAAGCGACTTCTGTTTTTGCACGTGGGCCGCGCGAGCGCACGACCGAAAATCACGAGGGATTTCATTCCATCGTCGCTTTTTTAACCCCCTCGCGTATGTATATATACGTGTGTGTATACTCGATCGGCGAGTGATGGGAGAATCGCGTGCACCGCGATAACGTTTTCTTGAGAAGCATAGAGAAAAGGTCTTTATCGATTCAATGCAGTATAAATACACACGCGGGAGGAGTGAATCTATACGTTTTTTTCGCGAGTCGATCGGTTTCTTTCGAAATTTACTGCGTTTGGTGATTCTCGGCGACTGGTAGGACGGGAAAATATGGATGCTCCCTGGATTTTTGAGGAGGCTAATGGCTTTGTTATTTACTCGATTGATCTTTAAGGTGCGGCTTCAGGATTAAGTGCTGTGCCTATCCGCGGCTCCAAAATTCTATTTCAAAATTCTTCTAATTATATCGTTTTGAAGCACTCTCTGAAATTCTTACAGTGAAAAACCACTGAATTGCAATGAAAAATCACTGTGAGAAGGTGGACGATAAATTCACTGGATTACAAGGAATTTTCACTTTAGTTACTGTGAATTTTATGCAAAAATGTTTTCTATCAAAACTCATGGAACTAATGTGAAAATTCACTTTAGTTACATAAGATATTCACTGTAATCCAGTGAATTTGTCATCCACCTTCTTACAGTGATTCTTCACTGCAATGCAGTGGTTTTTCACTGTAAGAATTTAAAAGACTATTCATCGAAATTCACAATCACTTTAGAAGTGATCTGTAGATCCTCGAGACATAAGACCCAATGTGAAAAATGAGTTTTGTTGTGGCGGCTGTAACACGGAAATGAATTCGGCACGAGCCCTTATTTTCTTCAGTGCAATTGAAATCTGGTCGTGTTTCAGGTGTGTACACATCCTGTTCGAGTTTCACCTCAATCTATAATTTCACAAGAATTCGCTGAATCCGCCACCTTAACATATCTTATTTTATGCAGAAACGAAAAAACGATCGCCAAGTTGAATATTACTTCCGCGACTGCAATGCGAGGTACCCCACACGTAGGATTCATAGAAACACACGCACACACACACACACACACACACACACACACACACACACACACACACACACACACGTGCATCTCTTATCCTGCACGTGTTGTCTGTGGAAGCGGGGACAGGAAATGAATTATACGTGCTAGAAATGTATACATAAGTGCCGGCCGTCGTATAAGCGTAATACGATAATCCGTTTCGTTTGTCTCCTTCGTTCGCGCAGACGGCAAGAGAAGAAAAAAAAGTGGCCAAGGCTCGAATTTAAAACGAGGAATAACGAAGAAAGAAGGATGTTCTTCGGATAAGTGAAAAATATTGATGAGACACGAGATTGGTATGACTGTATTACCGCTACGCGTCATTTTCATTTGTAAATTACAATGTAATTGAAACATCTCTTTTCCAAGTGAACTCACTGATGGTAGATTCCTCCGGGTCACGAATAATGACGAAACTCGGCTTGTGGGTAATAAAAAAAAGGTGACATATATACAGCCGTGCTGCAGGCTATCCGAAGATATTCGTGAATTATAAATGATACATTTGCATTATATCTATACTTATCTGTGGGTTTTTGCGGGCACAGATTAATACTGTACATGCATACAATCGGGAATCGTTGACCGGATATCTCCTGGATATTGCAATGATATCCAGCACGACTGTATGTATCGCCTGTTTAGGCATCCGTCTCCGGGTTTGTGTATGCCTATATGCATATACACTGAATTTGAAAAATTCCAGTCGAAGCCCGTAATTTTGAAGCTTGGAAAAATTATCAATCGACAATTTGAGATTACCAACTACCCCAGAATCGCAATGATCTCTAGAAATGCCTTCTAGTTCATCAATACTACTTTTTTTTTTAAGACCCAGAAAGCTTTGACAAGATGACTGAAATAACGAACGAGTATCAATTACAAGTTGGAAAGATGTGGTTAGCATGCACTGCAATCTACGTCAGTACAGAAAACATACGTTGATTCGCTATGAACAAGTTCGTATTCCGCAACCAATCTTTCTCGGTTAATCACCGTACATGTACAAATGTATAATCGAGTTTAAACAACAACGTCGGTATAATCAACTCACACGTTTCGATTCATCTCGAACGTTAACAATAGAAGTAACGGTGGTTGGGTGGTATTTCAAAAAAGGCGAAAGGAATACGACGAAATTTCACAAGCTCATAAGCCAAATTAGCTTAGAACCTCTGAACGAGCGGACAATTGTGCTATTTCCTGATGTCTTTGTACGCAAGATAAATGATTTGCCTATCTGGCAACTTTCCCACAAGATATTTGGCTAAATTTTTTCGAGTGACTTTGCGTTGTCTAAGCTGTTTGAATCACCAGGAGGTCCAAAATGTTATGACTCGTAGGGAAATTGGTTTGAAATCATTTGCTATATCTATTTCAAGAAACTATATGCTCCCAAAATATATATGTGCATTAATAATTGTTGGAATCTATTTTACGGTCTTTAATAGTAATAAATGTGAGCTTATTCTTATTTATAATATATTTATTTTCAAAATAAATATACTACAAGTAGGTATAAATGTATCATTACAGTACACAGATGCACCCTAAATTTTTCTTGATGCAACGATCAGGTGATTAAAATTCTGTTGAGACATTCCAGTATTTACAAATTATTTACTGAGGATTGGTGAACTTCCTACGAGGAAGTGATATGATCAAAATTACATATCGGTATTGTACAACTAAAAATAGGCTGAACAATATTGCGAGTCCTGTGCATTAGATATGTATCGAAAAAGCACATAAACTCTTATTCATTTTGGAAGGAACCATGAAACAATAGTATTCTACTGCAGACATACTGAGTTTAAAGAACTATCTTTGTGAAATACAATTGAATTAACCTGTATGTTGTTTTTAACAAAATGTTGTACAAAAAAAAATATCACTCACCGAAAAATTCGTTAAAATTAGTATCGCATATATGAAAGTAGTATTGAACATAATCATTTATTCAAGCTCTAATTTATAAAAGTAACTATTTCTCTATACACAACAAAATAAAGTTGTTTGAATTATCAGCACTGAGAAGAAAAATGTAAAGATATGAGCAACCGGAAAGTATCTCTTGTAACGTACAATACTCTGCCGTAAGATTGACCGCACTTAAACTCGAAATTCATTCACGTGTATCAACTAAATGCAACCATTTCATTAGTCCTCGAATTCAAAACAGGGAATTGAACCGCTTCATTTAGATAATTTCTATCTTAATAATTTTTAAAAAATATTCTTTGTATCATATAAAACATCATTTTAGCCTAATTTCAACAGCGAATTTTAAAGCATTGATTTCCGTTCGGTTCTATACAAAACAATTTTTTAAAAATTGCTCATTGTTTGAATCAATTCTTGAAAAATATACATAAGAAAACTATAAAATCAAGCACCGTTTCGAATATGCATGGTTATTTGATGTATATAACAAATTAAAAATTTGAAACAAAGTATGTTTATACAAAGTTAATGGTTACATAATAATGTCTAGGAAGCCAAGTTACTTCTAAAAATTGTATACATATAAAAATATATAGTTTAGATATAATAGAAAAATGGATTTAATAGGTTGAATGTTTGATTATTAGCATTGTGAAGGCTCACAATGTCATCTGTCATGTTGTATAGAATCGTTTCATCAATTATTTATACAAACTTCAATCGATAGTTAGAATAACTATTCATTGCATGGGCTGTAGCCATTTTACAAAACGATCATGAAATGAAACGATTCAATCTATACACACGCACTTGACATTTTTCAATTCTAGAAACTCTATCATAGACAAATTTGTTGATTGATCATTCTATTTTTCAATGTGAAATAACAATAGTACGTAACCATCACTCTGTACATAAATCTCATAGAACAACAAACTGCTATAAAACAAATGATAAACAAAAGTAAGGACGCATCGTTTCCCTTTCAAATTGATTTGAAAAATAAACAAGTGTTTCATTATATTAATTATAAAAAAATAACACGGCTCGATTTCCTGATTTAAAATCATAAAAAAAAATATAGGAGTGTATTCGACTTTTTCAAAGGTTCCTTTTGAGATATAGTTATGATACGCTTGCTCGTTATAAGATATTGCCTAAGAACGAGTCACGCATCTTCTTGTTTTGAAATATTTCGTAGAGCACCCCATCTGCCACCTCCTCCTTGTGCTCTTCCTTGTTTACCTTTCAACATTCACACACTCGTATGGTTTTTGCATACACATGGTTCACTCATTTTGCAACGCGATCGATGTACGACGCTACTCTATAATCTTCGAACAATCTATTAACCCTACTCTCATTCATCTACAGAGTGAATTCCACATTTAAAAAATTGACATCTTTTTATGCTCATAATGGTTAACTCAATGAAAAATAAAATTGAATAGAATGTATAACAGAAGTCTACTGTATTTACTCTTTATAGTACAATGGAGAGAAATAAAAAATTTGAAGTTATAATAAATATATGGCTGGTGTATGGTGCGATATCATAAGGCAACTAACATTTAGCTTCAGTTTTTGTCTTTGAATCTTGTGTTTAGTTCAAGCAGAGCAGTAGCAGATCATTACTTTTAAACACGCGTCATCGGTATCCTCCACTTATTTATAAGTATCTAAAGTAAATATTTATATATAATATTTATAAAGTATATGTAAAACACTAATATATGGTTACTTTTATTCCTTGTTACAAGCCTTACATACTTAGAATATGTATAGTTTTTTAATCTTTCTCGTGTGTATATATACTCTTGTAATAAAATCGGTTACTTTATCCATACTTGGGAATCTATAGATCATAAATATATCTATTGTGTTAATGATAGTACAAGAGAAGTGCGTGCGGAGGGTCCAGTGGTGGCAGCGGTTGTGAGTGCGTTAACGACCTGGGATCAATTCGCCAACATTCATTACCATTATCATTCACATCTGTCGAATTGTCTCACATGGTGACGTTCAACTGTATTGCTTTAGTATCTACCGAACAAGCTTGTTGCTGCTGCTGTTGCTGTTGCTGCTGTTGTTGCTGGGCCACGGCCTGTTGCTGCTGCTGCTGCTGCTGCTGAGCTGCAACTGCTGCTACCACGGCCGCCTGTTGTTGGGCAGCGACAGCGGCGGCTTGCTGCTGTTGCTGCTGCTGCTGTTGTTGTTGTTGTTGTTGCTGCTGCTGTTGAGCAGCTTGCTGAGCCGCCGCTGCCTGTTGCTGAGCTTGCTGCGTCGCTTGCTGCTGCTGCTGTTGTTGTTGTTGCTGTTGTTGTGCCGCAGCTTGCTGTTGCTGTTGAACGGCAACAGCGACTGCGGCAGCCGCTTGTTGTTGTTGCTGTTGGGCAACCTGCTGCTGTATGGCTTGGAGAGCAATCGACTTGGTGTCGACGGTACATGACTGGCCGTCGACCGTGATCACTTGGGCTCCTGACCCACTCCCGGCCTGCTGGGCTGCCTGAGCCGCGGCTTGGGCCGCTTGTCTCTGCTGTTGGCGCACTATGCTCGGCGGGGGATCCATATGCTGACGCTGGTGGAGCAGCAGGTGGTTCTTCTGGAAGAAGGCTTTGCCGCACTTGTCGCACACGTGCGACCTGATGTGGCAGCTGCCATCCGAATGCCGACGCTGGTGCTGCGACAATCCATGCTTTTGCGCAAAGCCTCGACCACAGTCTGGACAAAGGTGTGGCTTCGGCTTAGGCCCAGAGCCAACCGGAGGGGATGTTTGCGTCGCGCCGTGCATGTGGCTCACAGCGTTTGCTGCCGCCGACATTGGCCCATTCAACTGTAATTTTTCAAAATGTTAGATTTGGAAAATGGTCATCTTTCGTATGAATACTTTAGCGTGAGAAATGAAACAGAATTCTTATATTCATGTTGGAATAATCCTTCATTTATTCAATACGGAAATAGAATATCAGGTGCTCCAATAACGAATAAAAAAACAAGATATTACTTTGTATTGAATCGTTAAACCAAGAAAGATTACTTATCAGATGAAATTTTAATAATCACTAGACACTAGCACCAATACGAAATGTCTATTGGATCATTTCAATTCGCTAATGTTGCGAACTAATGAGAGAAAAAAGGTGCTGGTAACATTGAAAGATTGCAAAGGAATCTACGGTAATGAAATTATGTAAGAAACAACAGTTTTTGTTTAATGAGATTTATTTCATCTGATTCCACACCTGTATATACAAGAAAAGCACCTCAAAACCACTCAATTTGGTTGTCGAAACTCAACGGTTGTTTTCAGTATAGAAAAACACGCACGGATCACAGGCTAGATGTTCCCGAGTCAACAGAACGAACGAGAATGAGTTCAAGATTCGAAAATCATCGTTGAACGCGGGGCTAAGGCGTGGCTATTGCGACCACGCGAGCGCCCGTATTTACCTTTACACAAACTTGCAATCAACTCGAAACAGAAGGTAGTTACTCAAACATTGAATAAAACGAAGATTTTTTTCAACTAAACAATAATTAATTGTAGAGGAGTTTTACAATTCTCTTCAATTAGGATCGAACCAAGTTCTTATAATATACGAATATTCAAGAAAAATAGATTGAAAGTAATTTTCAATCGGTCATTTGAAGCTAGTTACTGTATACAATGATGATTGGTTAGTTCAAATGAGAATTTATAAAATGTTAAGATAATCATATTTCAATGATTCTTTTTCTATAATATTGCACAAAATATTAGATTAAATATTCCTTCAAACAGATGATTCAGAAAACTGATCTGATCAACTGGTTGAATTAAATTTCCATCAATTGCAGTTCGTATTCAGAGTTCATGTCATTGGTAAGTAATTGACTTTCAGATCGGTTCGTTCCATATTTCGAGTTGGAAAATTACAATATTAATATGTGTAATTGATGAACTTTTTCTCATCTACAATATTTTCATACAACTTTTCTTGACTATTTTTAATCATTTGTTTACTTGAAATCTGATAAATTTGATTAGTTATATTTAAGAAAATTTTTCTTTGTCCTTACAATTACTTGATGTCCGCTGGAGGTGTTGGCTGTCAGGAAGTGTCCAGTTGTCTGTTGAAACGTAGCAGCAAGCCCACAGAGATCAGTAACAAGTGTCCTGTCTGCAGAATGTAACCTTAAATGCAAAGTCTGAGCTTCTCTATTGCTAAATTCAAGACCACATTCTCTGCAAACACGAATAGATATTCATGAGTGAAAATAAATTGAAGTATGGGAAACAAGATATGAATAAGAAGCAAATAAACTCACCGACACACAAAGGGTTTTGTATCAGTTTCTGGGTTACTGCTATTATGAATCTTGGAGTGAGCTATCAGATCAGATTTTCTGGGGAAGGCCTCTCCACATACCGTGCAGGCAAAAGGTGTTTCTCCAGTGTGTAGTCGCATATGGGCAAGCAAGGTTCTTTTTTGTAGGAACTCCTTGCCACAAACTGTACAAGAGTGAGGTATTCTACCATGCAGACGGCCATGATTGACAAGTTCAAACTTCCTCTGAAAGCTCATACCGCAGTCTGGGCAGACAAACGGATGCAGACTGCCATGGAAGCGCGAATGCATGGTTAGATGCTCCTTCTGAGCAAACGACTCTCCACATTCTTCACAGACAAAGGGTCTTTCACCCGTGTGGAATTTACTGTGTGTGACCAAGTGACGTTTGAGTGGAAAAGCTTTTCCACACTCAGGACAAACAAAGGGTCTTTCTCTTGTATGAACTCTAGTATGTGTAACCAAATGGTGCTTCAATGTGAAGGATTTTTTACATTCCCTGCACTGGAAAGGTCTCTCCGCACTGTGGAGGAGCAGGTGAGTATGGAGGCAGTGCTTGTGTGCAAAACTTTTGCCACAATGCACGCAAATGTGAGGCCGTTCACCCGTGTGTACTCTGGCATGGGTGGTGAGGTGATGCTTGAGCAAGAACGACTTGCCGCACTCCTGGCAGGAGTAGGGCCTCTCCTTGGGCACCCGCACCTGAGAGCCCATATCTTGTTGATGGCCCTTCTTGGAGTCGACCTGGGATGTATTTACATGAGCGAGCACATGGCTGAAGTGGGAGGTCGAGTCGGACTGGCTGGAGCCGACGTTGTTGGTGGAGCTAGATTGGTTGGCGGCGGCGGCTCTCTTCATAAGTATTTCGTTGCACTCCTCGGCAGTGAGCTGCAGAGGACCTATGGGAGTGGATATAAAGTGTTTGCTCATGGAGTGCTTGTCAGCTGCGAACACTAGATTAGTGGGGAAGATGGTGGGCGGCGGAGTAGAGTGGTGGGCATCGCAGTTGCATCCTCCCTTGTCGCACGTCAGGCCAAACACGTCGTGCTGCTTCTTGCTTCTGGCGTGGGCAACGTGGGTGTTCTGGTTGTGCGCGGCTGCAGCGCTGTGTCCATGGTGGGTCGTGGTGGGTGTCTGCTGGCAGCTATCGGCATTAATGGCGAACATGGTTCTCCTGTGGGCGCTATTCTGTATCTTGACCGCTGGCTTGACATCAATTTGTATCTTGGGGCTGGGCGCCTGGTCCTGATTGTTGTTGACCGCAGCGTAGCTGATGGTGCCCGCAATGTCAGACTGATTGTTGTCCCGGCTGTCAGTGCCGGGTCCGCTGAATGACCATGTGGCATAGCCAAACCCAGCAGCGGTGTTGCCGGGTGTGGTGCACATGTTCGTCAAGGTGGTGATGGAGGCGCTGGCCTGCTGACTGCTGGCCGTTGTCGGCGTGGGCTCCTGCGAGTCTGTCGTCAGCACATCCTCGGGCCCGACCACCTGCTCCACGATGACGAACTGGTCAGCGGGGAATATCTTGAGGGGCTCCAGAGCAGAGGATTCGCTGTCACGCTCCGGGGTCCGAACTGGCTGGGGGCAGCGCTCGGGCGAGGGTCATATCTGTCCCCCGCTGCCGGGCCGCGCGCCGCTGCAGGCTCGAGCCGGGGCTCCTGGGCTGCTGGCTCCGCGGCGTCGGGCCTCCGGGGGCTGCTGCTGCTGGTGCTGCTCGTTGGTGCGGGCGGCCTGCGCACTCGGGCCAACTCGGGCCGGCTGCCGGCGGACCGGCACGGGCGGCGCGGCTCAACAACACACGTCCACGAGCCACACTCGCACTTGCTCTCGCACACTCGTCGGCAGTACACGCACGGCGGCGGTGGCGGCGGCGGTGGCCCCCGCGGCCTAGAGCGGCGTCTTGCGTGCGTGTGTGCGCACGCACACGGCTACCCGAGATGGCGGCTCTCTCTCGCTCGCTGGCTCGCGCGCGCGCGCGCGCCGCACCTCGCGCTCCCTCGCGCGGCTACCTACCGCAGCGGCCTCTCCTCGCAGCTCTCGCGCCGCGTCTCCCGCCCGCGTGTGCGTGCGTGCGCGATGATGCGGCGGCGGCTGGCCAAGCGCGTGCGGTGCCGCCGGGGCGACTCGTCGAGGCGGAGCTGCAGGCTGTCGTGGGGGCAGGGCCTGGGCTGGTTGGGGCGCCGCGCGTCATCGGGGCCCCGGGCCCCTCGCTGCTCCCGCTGCCGCGGCCATTTTATCTCTCTGCCTGTGCACCAACTGATCCGCGCGCGCACACACGACCGCGCGAGCCACACACAGACCGCGCACGAGACGGATCCGGCCCCGGTTTATAGCCTAGCTCGCGACTCTCCTCTTTCTCTCCGGCTCTCCCTCTGTCTCTGTCTGTCTCTCTCTCTCTCTCTCTCTCTCTCTCTCTCGGGCCCGCGGCGCGCGCGAGAGATCCCAAGCTGCGCGGCTCGACACCGACCGACTGTGTGTAAGGCGCGACACGTCTGTGTGCGAGAGCCGCCGCGGCTCCAACCGTCCCTCTCTCTGTGTGCGTGCGCGTGAGCGCGCGCGCGCAACCGCGAGTGGGCGAGAGAGCGGCAGCGCCAGCAGCGCCGCCGCCGCGTGCATACCAACGCGCCCGAGCTGCCAACCTGGCGGAACTTTTGGAGGGACCTGCACGCCACTCGTGTCTCTCCCGCACACTCTCTCACGCATTCGCGTACGCATTTCGCGCGCATCCCACACACATGACTCGCCGCAGCCGCGCCGCCCGCGAGCCTCGTGAATTTCGCTGAGACTCTTGGGGCTTGCTGGGCTTCGAGATTTGATTCGGCAAGTTTGGTAATCGAGTCTCGGGACGTAGATCCAAGCGGACTCTTGCGGATTCGTTTCCGTCGTGTCGCAAAATCTATCATTTTTACGTCCTGATGTATGCTTTTTAATCGACCGTGTAATTTTTCGTCGAAACACATAACGTTAGCTCGAAATTGACGTGTTGAAGATATGTACAGCTGTGCTTACTTTGAATAGCCCGCGCGCTTTTTATCGAGAGGCTCGAGTGACGAGGTTGTATTACGAGAATAACGCCGTGACGGTGTGCTTACGGTAACGGGATTGTCAATGTGACGACACATCCGCTTAGGAGTGGCCCCGGGCCCGCGTGGCTGACACCACTGATTTTGCACCGTATTCGAATGTATAATTGTTAGATTCGCTCATCACGCTCGAATTTATTTGGTGATGTTGTCTTGGAATAATTTTCAGTGTGGCGTGTAGCCGTACAATAATGATTTTTTTGTGAAAATTTTGTACATTACTGGCTAGGTAACTGGCTGGATTTGGGTCGATCTGATCCTTATCGAACTTTTGAAGGTGATTTGTCACTGTACCCAAATATATTGTAAATGCAAAGCAGTCCAGTCAGCCTAACTTTTCGATGTTCCGGAGATATTATTATATTATTATAAAAAGAATTTTTTCCATACGTATGACTGATTTTCACGTAAAAAATGAGAAAAGTTAAGAGGTTCGAAGACATACTGATGGATCGCAATTAAAATGGTAAATTCTATAAATGTATAATATTGATAATCGATGTTTGAAAACTTATAATAATCATATCTCAATTTCGTGAATCTGCTCTACCATTCGTTACACCAGTAGCTCGCACTATTCGAACTATATATTAGATTCGGACTTGGCTCATCTACTGTTCGAGGGCGCCACTCCTCCAATTTTGACAATTCAATTTGCGGCGACTAAAGGTGGAATAGGAGTGTAAGCTTTCGCAAGTCGAAGAATAATTCTGGCAAGTCATTTAGAATGCATGAAATATTTCATATTCGATTCATTTCTCTTAATTTCATTCCTACATGACTCTTTGTTTTACTTATTTCCGATTCGTAATGGGGATTTGATTGATTTTATCGATCTCTACGATCTCATACTCACAATTACCCTATAATCACAACGATGAGTGATTCATTAATATAATTATATTAATATTGCCAACTTAAGAAAGAGGACACTACTACTGATTCGCAGTCTTCATCCGAATAAATAGGATAAATGCTGTAAGATTTATCTTATGTCAATATTTCAAGAAACTACAACATGCACGAATACACGCCCGAATTGATTACCGTCGAGTATATGCATACACCTATAAAAACAAGACGACGAGGAATAAAATAATTCGTGAAGACATTCTCACTTGAGATGAACCAAATATTATTGAACTAACTGTGAAACAAACTCTGAAGGAAATAATTTGTTTTTAACCCACAATTCATCCTTACTTATTCATTCATTGGTGTATTCTTTCAAATCATTAATTAATTTATTTACTTACATTCACTGATTTATGTGGATATACATTTTCTTTCTTACGGGCTACTCAATCGGAAAGTCATCGCAAAATGAAAAAAATAAATCACAGGAAATCACGAGAAATCATGTAAATTTCGTGTTTGAAATGTTGCAACTCCTTTCGAAACCGTTTCGCCATCGATTCATAGTATATAGGTACAGGCCGGTCGTGAAATTTTAGAAACTCATTTGAGAGATGCGCTTTCGAATTAAGCCGATGGTGGCGGCTTCTTTTTAGCGATATCATTCTTAAATAGACGGAATTTTCCCGCTAAAATCATCGTGGAAGGCTCTGTTAAAGTGGGCCACAACGTTTCCCAGTAAACATTACCGTACGGCGTTTTGTAAAAACTGTCGTACACAGACTGCGCGTAATCCCACGATTACCGTCCAACTATTATTTTTCTCGTGTTTTCCGCCCTGACCTCTTTGAGAAACTTCTCAGCGTATCAAAGAAGGAAAAATCGACAAATTAACTTTATCACCCATATACTTATTATGATAAACTTCACTCGCTACAGGCCGCGGGTGAATGGGAAAATTGAATGTTTTCTTTTATATTCATTGTCGTGTTTAACTCCGCAGAACTTTATATTTCTCGAAACTCCGCTCGTACAAATTGCAATTGCCTTTAAATGTATTCTCGAGCGCAATACTTCGAAATAAGTTGGACGAAAAGTGCGAGAACGCTATGGAAATGACAATTAGAGTCGATTCCGACGAAGTCAATGTTGAGGTGGTAAGCGCGAAACGTTACGAAGTGTACACTCGTAATGCGAACTCATGCCGCCACAAAACCAAAGAGAAGAAAAAAGTTTGTTTAGAAAAAACTTTTTTCTTCTTTTCCAGTAAACACACGAAACTTCCTTCCTCCTTATGCGAGTCCCATACATTTTACGGTATATATACATACAGAGGATAAATAAGTGTCTTGCGCGTGCATAACAAGCGTTGGAAGAGCGGCAATAAAAGTCGAGCGCGTGCAACAAGAGAACGCTCGAATCGAATGCGTGCGTGTGTAGACGATAAGGCGTCATCGGTGAAATACAAGGCAGAGGAGGAAAAAATAAACAGGTATACGTATATACATAAGAGTTGGAAGTTTTAAGTATGTGTACGGGTCTCGCGCGCTGGCTCGACTAATTCAATCGGCAATCGAACGACACTGACACTTTCTTTTTATCTATATACATCTAGCGTCTGCAATGATTTTTACGGGGAAAAATAGCGACGACTGCACACCGCTTGGTTTTTTGCCCGTTTCAGCCGAGCGCGACTTTGTCATCCGGCACAGATATAAGCGCACGGCACCGCGCGTCCGGGCATTTGCTTTTTTATTTCGCGCATACAGTTTGTGCGGTCGCGGAAAAATCGTAACGTACATATAGTTACGAAATCACCTAAGTATATGTATCTCGGTTGCCGCGGGAGCCAACGAGAAAAATTTCACCCGCGGTATGGTTGCTTCTCGCCTTGAGGCGCGCACGTATATATATCCTTTATACCTCGAATTCGAAGAAACGAATTGCTTAATGAGGCTCGAGTTACTAAAGTGGCTTTTTTTCCTTTTTCACGAGCATTCGAAATGATCCCGCGTGTCGAGGGCTTAGAGATCGTATCAACGCTGCGCGCAGGCGTTTGGAAGCCAACAGTGTGATTATTTTCGTATTGTCTCAACGCGGGGATTTAGATAAGGGGAACAAAAAGAAAGGAGATAAGGACGTAATAACTTTCTTCGATAGATACGATGAACGTGAACTTTTACAATTTAATTTTCGCGATGCGTAAACGGTCGCGTGTTACTTTTTCCCTGTATACAAAGTATAACAATCAATTGACGATGTTTAATGGGTCTCATTCGTTGCGGTTGGTTTTGTATACAGACAACTTTTCGGGGGCTAGATATGCTGCTACTCTTTTAAAATTACTCTTTTACTCTTTTTTTTTACTCTTCATAAATTTATGCCAGTGAATTTATTCTAAAAATTTTAATTCAGTCGGTTCTACAATTTGAATGAATAATTATAATAATAATTACAGTATTACGTAGGTAAACACTAATCATTACACGATGAGCGTCTTTAAGCTCATAAAGTATTACAATAATTATTGTTCACCTATTGTGGAAAAAACAACAAACTCTGTAATAAGTTTAATTCTGATGGGTGTGGAAAGATATGATTACTGGAATATGTTATAAACTTAATGATGTTCATCGCGAGATAATTAGTGTACTATACTTATTATTGTTCATTAAGAATCATTTTAGATTATTTGAATAAGTTTTCAAACTTGAAGAGGGTGGGAGTATATCTAGCTACCGAAACGTTGTCTGTCTAAAACCAACACTACGAATCACTCATTAAACATTGTGAATTAGTGGACACTTTGAAAATGTACACTTTGCGTAAAAAATGTGGATACTTTTTTGTAGCTGAAAGAAAAAAATGCAAACAAATCATACATCTTCCAAAAGCCACGTGTGTGAGAAGAAACGAGGAACAAACGCCACTTCCTGTTTACACAATGCTCCGATCGATTTCTCGCCAAGGATTGGATTCGATTTGGACCGCGAATCACTAGTATAGGAAAATCCTCGAAGCGAAGGCTCGCAGCGCCTTGTGGAGCAGTTTAAAGCGCGAATTGTATCGAGCTTTGTCATCGGCGTGTATATATATGTGCACGCACGCCTGTCAACTAGCTACAGCAAGTTCCTGTGGGGATCCGCTATTTTAACTGATACAGATTAGAGAGGGTAAGCGCGTGTCTCGTAATTCAACCGCAGCCTCGTTTTTAACCATGTCATATATTTTTATAACTCGATTTATCATTCGTATATTTTGCAGACGTTCAAGTGTACACAGTATTGTGCTTTTACAAGTCGCTCTTTATCTCGTCAATATAGGATGCATCGATATGTTCGCCGTACGCGAACGAAAGTGACGAAAATTTCGAAGACGATTTGTACCCTTACTTGCGTTTCGCCACAAGAGCGTAATGTCATCGTTGATTAATCTGTATGGTCTATTTTTGATCCAGCGTAGAAGAAAAATCTTATGTTTAAGCGTAATTTTTTCCTGAGCGCCAGGGGTAAAATCAAGACGGAAAACGAGAATGTAACAAAAAGTGGGCAAAATAGATGAACTTGAAGTAACAGTAAATTTGCAAAGTGCCGGATATTATGAGAAATTTTTGTTACGTACGATTTTTTCCGTGAATAATTCCAAGCTGGCGAGCTTTTTTCCTCTATCCGGCAGTTACCTCGGGGAAGTTTTGTAGCCACGAACCTTGATAAATACTCACTTAGAAAAAAAATGTTCTCTCGGAAAGATCGTTTTACAATTATGTTGGTAAATCTTATCGTTCAAATGTAAAACAGCGTGATGTAACGGTGTAATGAGTCTCGAAACAATCAAAACATTTTCAAGAAATTTGTCAAGCCTCGAGAAATATTTTCACAACTGAGATATACACACTTGATTTATTTCCTAAACGAATGGACTCGCTGCTGGTTCAAAATTCAAATGATCGCATTTCATCTGCATCTAATCGGACGAATTATTCCTATAATGGTCAATGACGGCTGGCATTAGTTTTCCTCGTACATTTTAACAAAAGAATAGCTATTCTACAGTAGAATTTTTCGTGTATACTTGCAAGTATACATGTTGCAACTTTATATATTTTGAGTACAAATTCGCTTGATCGAAGTTGCAACACGCATGCAGTTGAATCGAAGAATCGTTCTTGCAGTGACATTCGAACTGCAGGTAACGACTGTTGTCTGAAACACGAAACTCGAGAACAAATTTTTCTCGTTTTACAA
Organism: Aphelinus atriplicis; assembly: GCA_020882685.1. Lineage (NCBI taxonomy): Eukaryota > Metazoa > Arthropoda > Insecta > Hymenoptera > Aphelinidae > Aphelinus > Aphelinus atriplicis. The sequence goes on from CM037073.1 coordinate 3,665,307, forward strand.
GTATATAATGCGTTTTACGCGCAGATAATCACGAACGCATCTCGGATTTATTGTACAGAGAGTTGGCTTTTTCTTCTTGATAACAACGTCACGCCGAAAATTCCCCATTCCCATATACATGTGCGTTAATCCCCCGTTCCGCAAACATAGCGGGCTCGAAATATATACTCCACACACGTATCGGATGAGTCAGGTAAAAGTGGAGTATTCAAGTATGCAAGTACGTCCCACCACTGAAAATTCACGCACGAGAAGCCTATATAGATAGCATACCATACTTTGGATATGGTCATGTGAAAATGTCAATCCTTATAATTACGGTGCATTTTGTCGACGAATATTCAAAGTTACAATCCATTGGCAAATAGACGAACGTATACAAATCCTTAAAGATCAAAGTTTTCATTTATACAATCGAATACGAGACATGAAAAGTACATTCTTCACTTTTACACTATAAAAAAACCTGAACAACAAAGCTAACAGATAGATAGATGGATAAAAATAGATTTATTGGGATCTTGGGGTATAACCCTGTTTGATCCTGAATGTGAATACATAAGTATAATGCAGTTGAACTTAAAATTAAATTTCTCAACAGAAGTAATAATTGAGTTGAATTAAAAATACTAATACAAGAGTCGTGGTTCGAGACTTGACCAAGACCGAGCTCGAGCCTTTGGCTGCAAAGTGCAAGATTCTCCCGAGACCGAGACAGAGATCGCGTGAAATATATATCACGTCGTCTCGCGGAAGCCCTAGTGCACGCTTACATACACTCGAGAATCGAATCGATTCGCAGAGCCGAAAGGTCGAGTCGCCGATGGAATCGATCTCGGCGGACAACAGCTGAGGGAGGAAAAAAAACGAGGTGTGAGAGAGACTCTAGGGGGTCGAGTGCGAACTCGCGTGTGTATATATGTATAGGGGGCGGTGGAGAGGGCCCGCGGCTGCTCTCGGGCATCCAACGTGCATAGCTCGCGCCAGTCCCCGCGCGGTCCTCGCCCGGCGCGCTACCGCGACTCTCTCCATCTCCGCCGCCGCGACAACTGATGCACTGCGCGCATACATATATACATATAATAGCTATACATACCGATGCGCTCGAGAGCCTATTGACATTGGCAGTTGGCCGCCGGTTGCTGTATATACATGTACTATCGGCCCTTCTGCAGCGGCATGTGTGTGAGTGTGTGTGTACATGTGCGCGCGTGTGTGTTTTGTGAGGTCGACGTGCGCCGCAGCAGCAGACCATCAGTGAGTGCAAGCGCTGATCGTTGCCGTCGTTGACGTTTGTCCCCCATAGCATCAGCGCAGTTTATTATAATACATATACTCAGGGTAAGTAATAAATATACCTACTTGAGAAATTTCATCCGCCGCGGATCGTCATATGTGTGTAAATTTGCATATGTGCTGCTGTTAGGCGGATTTCGCGCGAGCACGACTTTTCAATGTAACCTTGAAATTCTCGCCTCTCGAGATAACGATTCAATTGCACTATAATGTATATATATGCATGTGCATATTATACTGATCAGCTTATTAGATGCGCGCCGCGATGATTCGAGTGTATTATATATCGTGCGGCTGCCGGTTTGAGTTCTGGGTACAGCATAACGGTCATTTATTTTGCGCCTCGCCGCGCGCGGTACATGTCTCCGATGTATATCCAAAACAGTTTTGAAGTTGGCGTGTGATGTACAACTTTTTCCGGGGCTGTTATTGAAAAATTCGCCACGGCGGGAAAACTTTTGGTCGATCGTTTTATTAATTGCGAGCCGTCCGATACATATTTTGTTACCCTCTCGGAAAAAAATCTGTATACAGCTATAACAATCGCGTATAGCTTTCCGTTCGGCCACCCGCGGATTCCGCTTATCTCGCTCGGGTGCAACTCACTCGTGTCACGTGACGGATTCTGCGATTCCGCGCGCGGCTCTCGGACAGAGTTTTTATTTACAGCTGGTCGTATACACTCGGGATCCCGAGAGACGAAGCCTTATTTCGATGTTGATGCGACTCGCCGATTTATAGGCCGCTGTATGCCCTTTCTCGTCGGCTTCAACTTGTCAACGGCGCGAGTATAGGCCCTTGGACTCGCATACCTTTTTTCTAAGCCACGCGCGCTGCACTTCTTGCTATCTGTGTGTGTGTGTATATACTCGCATTTACTGCGCGGCGCTCGAGAGACAGAGAGAGAGAGAGAGAGAGAGAGAGAGAGAGAGAGAGAGAGAGACCGGTTCCGCGATCTTATTTCGAACTACTCATTGTTCGCCGCTGAGGAATCCCGTCTATTTCCAACTGCAGTTCTTATGTGTATGCTGCAGCGCCGATGAGACGGATTCATCCGACCGACCCTCGTCTTCTACTGGTCGGGTTTTCCATTTCAAATTATTCTGAATTTTAGGGAGCGATTCACCGCATTCCTTATCGCTCCGCTGCTGCAGCTCGCGTTGTATGTATGTGTTCTCTTCCGCGATCGACTTATCAACTATTCGCTTTCAAGGTGTAAGCTATTTGACTTTTAAAAAGAAAAAAAAACGAATGGATCGAGGCAAGTGTTGATATATTCGAATATTCAAACGTTTGGAAGTGAACCGCGGAATTTTCAATAATTATCATTCATCAGTGCGATTCTCTCGTGCTTGCCACGGTATAATATATACGTGATTCATTTTGTGTATTATACTTTGACAGCTGACAGGAGGATAAATGTCCCACTTCTTCCGTATTTATAAAGCATTCGTTCAGCCTCGAGATACGTCGGCTATTATTATTACTGAAGCGGCGAAAAAGTTATCTAGACTTTTTTCTTAATAATTTTTCATTCATAAAGACATTCATTAACAAATGTTTCTCGTACTCGTATGTGTAATACAACTTTTTTCTTTCCGACGCGATAATTTTACTGTCCTTGACATTGACGCCTGGAGCAAAATCGTTGAACTTTGATAAAGTTACCAGTTACTTTTCAACAATCGTTGATTAGCAGTGAAAAATCGGCAATTGGTCATGACGACGCACAACACTTGAACAATCACTTACGACCTTGCGGATTTTCGGGATATCTCACCGTCAAACTTATAATTCAGTTGTAAAATTCTTCCTGTTTTCGAGTTAGTTTCCAAAAGCTTTTGAAACAAATTAATCGCGATATTTGTATTGAAAAAAAACTTCTCTTCATTGTTTAAAGATATTTGTATATACTGATTTGAACGTGCGTAATTCAGAGTCGCGCGGATGTCACGACATTATCTCCTTTTTGATTTTCGATTTATTGAAAGATTTTTCCATAACGCTGATGAGTTTGGAAGGTCTGTTTCAGATATCTATGAGAAAAACACTTGACCTGCGTTTTATCGACCAACTACGGGAAATGGCATTGATTAATCAATTGTGAAATTACTTTCTTTCCATAAGAAAATTTTCAACGATGATAAATGTTTTTCCAAGGGGTATTATTACATGCGCTAAGATTGCGATCTCTTGATAAAAACTCTTTTAATATAAATGTTGGAAAGTACTAACTCGGATAGGGTCTATGCCGCAGGTCACCAATCACGACGAAACTTTTTAAGATGGTTTTTGGGTAGGAACTCAAATATGCCGTATATACAGCCATTCAGTTCAAGATTTTTTGGTCATATTCTGTGAGCCAAGCAACCCATACCTAACAGTATACTGTACTGTTGATTATTTATCAGCTTGATAAATAAAAACAAGAGTTGAATATAAATGATAGTTTATTGAATATAACCAAGTAAAGTACACACGAAAAGATCTGAGAGCGAAGCAGCGCAGTGCTTACTATTGCTTCTCAGTCTAGACACCAACTGACCTGCGGGGGTCAGAGAGTTTCGCAGGGGGGCTGCAGGGCCTGCAAAGGTTACAGCTTGGGCCTGCGCGGTTAGCTAGGAAGAGTGGGAGTAAAGGAAAATTTCAGGTAGAGGGCAGCGGCCACTCTATACATAATAAATGTATGATTATAATTATCATTCAACATGTACGCTACGCAAAATCAATGAAAAATGAGTTTCACTTGAATAACTCATAGAATATCTTTGAGAAATCGATACATTAGATTTACGACCTTTTGGAAATCCTAAAACCACCTCACAAAGTTTCATCCTGATCATTTTCCCAGAGGTACCCGGTTCTTCGCTCGATGGATAATCGTCTTGTCAATTGTCCTCGATAATATTTCCTATCGCATTGCATTTCTCGCGTTCGTATTCCAATTGAAGTCAGAGATGAAAAAATGTTAACACACAAGTGTGTCTTTCAATCGTCCATATCCAAGTCTCGATTTTTTCATAAGCAGCTGCTCAAGAGCTCCGCGATACAGTCTTATCGCGTCGCTCGTTGATCATTTGTAAAGATGTCCATTCGAAGGGCAGCAACTCTTGGCGACGCTGCTCAGCCTCGTTACAACTCGTGTATATGCATATAACCGAGCTCGCCATGCGTAACTCGAACGCATAACGGGACGACTTTTTCCTCTGATCTCTACTACGACGGTCCGCGATATTCTGCAATCGAACATCGCGATTAGACAATAAAACATAGAAAAGTGCGACACAGTGCGGTTTTTGGTCACCTCTAAAACGATAATTGAAATGGCTTGTCCATTGCTGTCCAGGTTTGGAGCGAGGACAATGGACGGCACACTCACGGAGTTCGAGGAGAGCGTGTCTTTCGACCTGGACGACCCGGACTTTGCGCCTCCGGCTGTTCCGCGAACCGCCGCCCACGGGGTGTTCCGCGGAATGAGGTTCGCCGCCGAGATCGCCATAAGCGTCAACAAATGTGAGTATGCCCCCGCATATATATGTATCCTCCCGTCTGAGAACCACTGGACGGCTAATCGGCCTCGAGATCGGCATCCCCGCGCGCACCGACTCTCATTCTCCTCGCACCAAATTCGTGAATGAAGGTTCGTCGACCCCGAGAGACCGGCCGATGCCTACTTCGAAACCCCCCGATCAATTTTCAGTATTCGCACGTGTTGTTGCTCGTAAAGCGCGAGCATATATAAGCGCACGACACCGAGCCGGCTCATTGAATTCCGCGGACTCCGCGCGGGCAAAGAAGAAGAGGGAAGAAAAAAAAACGAGGCGATTCGGTGTGTGCGGGTTGCACTCGCGACCCACGTGCTCGTTGCGTGCAACCGAGCCGGCCGACTCTTGACCTCGTGCGCAAGCGCCGCTCTTTTTACGTATGTGTATACGACACACGGGAACGTCGAGCCTTTGACGTTCTACGATGCGTCGACGTCGACAATTATCGACAGGTGCGGCGAACGACCGATTGATTTTTCACCGGGGGAAGCCGCCAACTGGAAAAATGCGCAGTTCGCAACTTTGTCATGCTGTTTTCCATTCCCGCGCGGGCTATTTCAAAAGCTCGCTGAGCCACGCGTGCGCGACGAATTTCATGCAATACAGTATTCTCGAGCCCTGGAGTCCCAAATTTGGCTCGATCTAATTAAACTCCTCCCGCATTTTCTCATATACTTTTGATGTTATCTATGTTATCTACGTATGATAGTTTACACCTCCACCAACAACAATACCATCGAGTTTCAAATCGAGCTCGACATCTAGTATTTAATTCACAGGAAAAAAAACCTGAGCCTAATTTCTCTCCTTATTCTTTTTGGGAAGATACTATATAATTTTTCTATAGCTTGAAATTCAAGCGTGCGTCACTAATATAAAGAAATGGACTTGTATAAGGTTCTCAATCACTCCGAGAGAGCAATGGTGATTACTTTTAACCCAATGGGCTCTTACAGCTGTCACAGCCTATCTAATGGAAATCAGCTTTTGTCTGCCTTTCTTTTTACCTTTGCTGCGCTCTTCTCGCGCGTGATTCATGTGAAGTTCATATCTAAAGTTCATATCTGTCCACAGATGGCGGCACTAGTTTTCCGAACTCGGGCATGCCCTGCACGAGTGCGGTGGCCAATAAAAATCTCTCTAAACTCAACTGGGCCTGACCCACTTCAGGGACTTGACCCCATTCCCATATTACCCAATATAAACATATGATATGCAGTTATCTTTCGGGTGCACTCTGCATATCATCAATGCAGTGTACAATATCTTTTTTATTCTGCTTTTAGTTCATTATTATTCTTGGTATCGTAAAAATTTTGTTCATGAATAAAACAATTTTGCTTTCTCAAAGAGAAAGCTTTGTAATGGGGCAAAAATCGACCCAACGAATCAGACCTTGGGACCTCGATTTTCGTGATCTACGGGTCGAAAAACATGGAAATTCAAAAGTGTCTGTCTGTATGTATGTGTGTGTGTGTGTGTGTGTGTGTGTGTGTGTGTGTGTGTGTGTGTGTGTGTGTGTGTGTGTGTGTGTGTGTGTGTGTGTGTGTGTGTGTGTGTGTGTGTGTGTGTGTGTGTGTGTGTGTGTGTGCGTGTGTGTGTGCGTCCCGTTTTTTTTTCGTCCACGATAACTCCCGAAGGAATGATCCGATCGTCTTGAAATTTTGCACACCGGTTAGTTGTGACAAGATCTAGTCCGAGTTAAATTTTCAGCAAAATCCGTTGGTTAAGGGAAAGAAAAATTCATGTAAGTTTCGTTTCCAGTATTTTCAACGTGCTATAGAGAAAATTGGGAAAATTTGGTGTCTTTTGCCGTCGAAAATGATCAAAATAGATTTTGAATTGATCATTTCCAACCTCAGCCGTCGAAAATGATCAAAATGAGTCTTCGAGTTTGCTAAATACGGACTTAAGGGCAGGACGGATCGATTTTAACCACCATTAAACCGTATGACAGTCACAAGATGAATTGATCGAAAAATTAAGCAGGTCTAAATGTCTCGCATCGTGTAGAACCTAGAACCGTTTGCTTTGTTGCATTTGATCAAATAATAAGAGAGCCCGGGCAGACATCAACAGTCGCGACAAAGTTTGGTCAATTGAAAAAGAACGACACTTTACACAGTCACAAAGATACGAATTGAACTGATTAAATAATATTTTTGTAATTTTTGAAAAATAAATGATAGTATCTACGCTAGTGGAATGGTGAAAATACAGGTTTGGGATGCGTTTGTGGGTGATGTTGAAGCCTCTTTGAGAAAGCATACTGCTAAGGCACTTGGCAGCGGTTTTTTTTTCTTCGATAATTTTCACCCACGGCGTAACGTAACAGCGTCCAGCTGCCATCATCATTGGTAGTACCAGAAAATCGAGCTCGACTATGAAATCCTAAAATCATAAAAATCAAGGCACTGTCCGAAAGAGTAAAATATTTTCACGAAAGTCAGTTAGACGTTCCCCCCCTCCCGAATGCTTTCTCACGCGATTTCGCATTCATACCGTGGAAATATATGTTGAAGATTCTTTCGGGGAAAGTTTAGTGATAATTATTGACCGTTTCTCGACCTCCTGAATTGCTCGCGTTGGCCCCCGATGACGCAAACGATCCGACGACTTCGCCCATGCATGCAATATCACACACATGCTAATGCGCGCATTTGTGCGCGACACATAGAATAAGAGACGAGGCGCGAACTACCGCTGACGCTTCCGACAGGGACGAGCGTCAGTTATATCGAATTTCCGGAGTCTTTCCCGGACGACTGATGAATCCTTTGTCGCCTATATATTGATGCATCGTTACCACGTGCGCACTTTTATACTCTCTTCTTTCGCGTGATTATAGTCTTTTAAAATTATCTTGCGTTTGATATTTCGTTGATATAGATCAGGCAGATATGTATAAGCTTCATAATCCAATCGTAAAACAATTAATTCTTTTTCCATATTTGAAGAAATCTAAATTAATATTTTATCTGGGTTTCGTGTGATTCTATCGTATGAATCGTATGAATCTACTCGTGATAAGATTTTTCTCAAGATATTCTCGTGATTCTCCAAATTTTCTCGCGAAGATCTGCCATGTAAAATATCAGTGAAAAAATGTTTTATATAGTATACACGTAAAATATATATGTATACTTTATCTTGTTGAAGCTGAACATTAATCGAGTAGTTATAAAATCGTATTAGATGGTTATCTTTGAATTTCGATATATTATCTAAATGATAAAAAAAATCGAAAGAATTGATTTCGAAAATCGATTGGAAATCAATAACAGATCATCGACAATATCTTGAAGTTTAAGTAGTTCTGATTAGCAGTGCAAACTCACCGGATCAATCCTCATTTCGATGACTTTATTTTGGAAATACAAATGGCATTCGCGTACATTAAAATAATTTCGCGGTTCAAATTCAATCAAGTGCCCCTCGCTTACATAATTCGTAACTAAAATCCACATTTTCATTATCCCAATCCATGGAAATCGGGCATTCAACACAGACTCACCGGAAAGATACGGCGAGCTTAAAAAAATTATGCAATTGCAATAGCGAATCAAATCTGCTTCCCCTCGATTTTTCTCCCGCAAACGGGAGATCCGAATGAATATCGTCTCACCGCAACATGACGAATCCGCGAGCAAATGCCGAGTAACGCCTTCTAGTACAGGGAAGGAATGCAGATTCAACGTTTTATCACACGTTCGCGCGCAATCGTTGTGTGCATCTGTCGAGCATCCGATTGCTCTCCGCGATAACTTCATATTACTTATCAGCTGCATCGTAAGATGCATCCACTACGCGTACTGCAGTGGGGATAACCTAAATCCCAGCTTGCCCCGCGATTCTCAACATCATTTTTCACTCGGTGTGGGAACGCCGCGAGAGACAAACGGCGCTCAATTCCTCCGATGAGCGCGTCCATTTCAATTTTCCAATCCCCCGTCAAACAAGCTTGAAAAGACTCCTAGAGTCTTCGGGGTAATTAAAACGCGAGCGGAGTAGTTAATCTTGCCCGCGGAGACAGTTTAGCACCCTTTACAACAAGAACTGGCTTCGAAATAACTTTGAGTCGCGCGTCGGAACAATATATATACACACCTGCCCTTAAATTCGAAAATAAACGCGCTGGCGTGAGCCCGTTTCACCTAAGTCCAAAATCCAAACTCGCGCGCAAAATAGCAGTCGGCCCCTAATAATAACACGGGCCAAGCCACTTTGGTCCGTCTGCACAGCCCAGAGGTTATGAGCCTCGAGGCATCCGATTGCCGAGGCGCCTATGGCTCGGTGTGGAGAGACAGAGGCATCGTCTCGCCTCGGATTCGCCCGCAGACGCGCGCGTTCGTTCGTTTTCGCTTACATGCTCCATTACGCTTATAACTGCCCTGCTAAAGACTCGCTCGCGCCGCCAGAGGAAGTGGGTTGGGAGACGCGAAGCGCGAAGGGAGCCGATGTTTTACTCGCAAGCGCGATCGAGTGTATTATTGTTACCAATAGATTTAGATTAGTTTGGGATTGAGATGGACGTTTACACGGTGTGTTGTACGGGTGTCCGTCGACTTCTAATGTCTATCTCCACGTCATTTGGGCCGGGCGATGTTCAGGGAAAATACATCGTGTATTAAAATGATTTAATTATTAATTCATGTAACTGTATTTATCAGCCTCTTCAGGGTAATGTATTTCTAGTTGATTCAAACTGGCTTACATAAGTGTCTAATACACTTGTTATCAAGACCAAGTCGAGATTTTCAAAATATATTTTCACCTCCTTTCAGTATGTGTGAGTAATGAAGTTTTTATGAGTTATGGATGTTAGGTATGTATGATGATTTGTGAGAGAAATGTTATTATTAAGCGATTTTTCTTTTGTATATTTTTTGAAGCAATATTATTAATAGTAAATTACTGAATAACTTTCATCCTAGATCCACCTGATAGGACTCATCAGTAAGGTTTTCAGGTGGATCCAACCTTAGACAAATATGATAAAATTAAATAAAAGTGAAGACAATCTGAATAGTTAGTTTTTTTGATATTTTGTTACGAGAAAAAACATAGATTCTATTAAAATTATAGGGATTTCAAAGAAGTAAAATCCGATTAAATATATTTTCAAAATCTTGACTGTCTTGATAACAAGTGTACCAAACACTTGTGCAAGCTAGTTTGATTACGAAAATTAACTAGAAATGCATTACTCTGGAAAAGCTGATAGGATCATTTATATGAATGATAATCATACCAGAGGATAGAATCAATCACTTTTGGATATTTTGTTCATATATAAATGCTGGATGACATTATCGGTTTCGGAGATTTCACTTGAACCGTTTCTGTTTTTCCTGAAAAACTGTGAATTTAATGTTCATCTGACATACATTCAATTATGATGTTTTACTTGATTTAAGATGCAACAGTTTGATGTACGACTGAAATACCTTGATTAAGATTCATCATTTTGTCGCATTAAATTAGATATTTATTTTACTGACTAATTTCAGGAAGACTACAGTACGCAAATTGAAAATTGATATTTCCTATATTAGATGATTTTTTACTCTATTCTATTACGACAAATACGGGTGAAGTTATTAAAAAGAGTCATTCTCTGTATATCAATCGTTATCCGATGTGATTAGATTCAATTCAAGTAATAATGTAGATTATAATGAAGTAAGAGTACAATATAAAAATATGAATAATGTGTATTACGGTGAAAAAAAACACTCCTCTACCGCAAATCAATCTGATTTCTTCAATATTGGAACTATTTTTTTTAACTTGTCTCATTTTTCTAAGCTTCAAAATACTTTCTCTCGAATGTATGGTATCAACTACCGATGTGGCGTGTACCACCCCCCCCCCCTACTCCCTAGTACGGGGGAAATGATAAATTAAACACCCAGTCTTCAACAAACAAAAAAAATATAATGAATTGAAAGCGTTTCACGAATAAATTGGTTTGTCATCGGCATCGAACAGTTATGTGATGCAATGAAATTGCATTACTTGAGTTTAATGCGCGTAAATTTGTATACTGTATCTTAGGAAAATTGGATAAATTCATTTCTCTACATAATTTTTGTAAAACTTGATTACGAAACGTACTGAAAGAAATTTTATTTTTTGTACTTCATCCAAGTACAATAGATTTCAAGGGCTGCAATATTTCAAAGAAAATGTTCTTACTGTGTACCGATATACATATTTGGTAAACGAGATGAACAAGATATTTGATGTAGAGCTGGTGAACTCACAAGTTTCAAGTAAGATCATTTTAGAGGGAAGAAAATCAAGGAAAGACTTCAATTCAACTGGCATCCGGGCGTACACACTGTCATATTGATTTGCTCAATCACCCATTTGACGATAATCAAAGTACAACCAAAAATGTTTTCTTATCTATAATGTAACAATGGGTACAATTTCTTCAACAAAGTACCATTACACAGTGTGGGTCGCGGGTTGCAATTTCCCGACGTGAAAAACATCAGGAGCAGTATATTAAAACGCCCGACAATGACTGGACACAGCGGAAATCTCTCAATTCACGTATCCGAGGGTCCCGCAAAGAGAGAGAGCCCATGGGTGTATAAAAAGAAAAACAGCCCACGGACTAAATTGGATCTGACCGGCTCTCGACTTTCTTATATATATGCCGAGGGAACGAGCGAGAGAAACGAGAGCGTGTGCCCCGCCACGCGTGCTTTGTCTTATTTCGCGCACGGCTGTCTGGACTGGGACGCGCAGTATAAGTATATCCCTCGTGATATTCGTTTTTGGAAGGGTCGCTGGCCGTAGCGCCGCGCGGCCTTCGATCCCTCTTTATCGCCGAGCTTTTACACCCCAAGCAAGGCCGTTGCACCCGTCTTTTATTTTGCGCATGTGTGTTTCTCGCTTTTCTCCTTCAGCTTCTCTTCTCTCTCTCTCTCTCTCTCTCTCTCTCTCTCTCTCTCTCTCTCTCTCTCGTTGCTCGCGACTTGCAAACGGCCTACGTCTGTATACTTAGTGCTGCCGTGTGCCGCGAGGCTAAAAGTCTCCAACGAGCTTTGCTTCGCTTTCACTTGTATTTTTTCTTTCTTTCTAATTCAGTTATTTATGCTAATACCACGTGATATTGTATTTGCGACTGGCTTTCGCATATATACAATACCTATAATTCAATTTAACGGGTGTAATAAAAAGAAAACTTACCACCAATTTTTTCCTCCCGATCTTTCTTTAAATGTGGCTCACAACTTGGATGATGCGGCTGTGACACGGATTAAATTGCGGGACAGTTGAAATGATTCATTGGACGTTCTACTTCACGTTTAATTTAGGAAAAAGCACTTTGATTAACTACCTTCCTGCCTCCTCTCAGCGTTACCTTCTTCTGCGACTCACGTACTCAATTCAGCGTTCCGAATGATTAATATTCTTATTTTCACAGCTCATCAATTTAATGCATCCTCAATATAAATCGTCCATTTAATAACAGCGTTTTGGCAATCGCAGCCCCGACAGTAAAAATAATGTATTCGAATCCTAAACCAACGCAACAACTCACTGCACTCATTTTCATTTTTTAAGTTTAAGCTTTTTTCCCCCATGGAATCATCTCGAGAACTGTATTGTGAGATTATTGAATTTGCAAGCGAATTCGATCAAACTCGTTATAAGCATTGGCCGCCCGATGGTAAATCACGCGTCATCGCTCGCAGTTGCATGATGTTGCCGACAGATGACTATACGAGCTATATTTCCATTAAAGCGTTGCAAGTTATGATATATGACAGAAGGAGCCTTCGTAACTCTCGTTAAATCTATTTCATCACCGGATCGTTTCTCGACTCAAGAATGATTGACCGGGTGATTAAAGAAAAATGAAATAACCGAATTACGACCACGGCACATATATACTTCGAATTAACGGCTTTCATTCCTTCCAATCTATAGTAATATTCATTGGCGAACAGTAAAAACTCATCGAAATAATTCGTACTTACGAGCCATGCACGTGTCCACCTTTTCCTCGAATCGATCAATTCAAAAATTGCTCGTATCACGTTGGGCGCCTGCACGATAGTTGTACAAAATTCGACGCAATTCACCCGACAAAGAAACTTTGCACACGCAGTTTGGGTCGCTGTCGTGATAGACCAAAGTTATCCTTCGTCGTGTCACGCCAACCTCAACCGGGCTTATCCGTTTTACGAAACATTTATTACTCAGTGCTACTAAAAGTGAATTTCATAGTCGGGTTCTTCCTTTGTTCTTCTTCTCGTAATTATCCCCGCTCGACAGCGTGGATGACGCTGCGCGAGTAGGAAGTAGAGCATATTAATTTAAACCGAGCAGACTAATAGAAGCGACGATTAAATCTATTGAAAGTTCAGATGGAATAACAATATTTAGAAAAAGGCAAATGTGGCTTGGTACGGCCAACTTGATGGAACCCCGCGTATTTCCTTGTCAGCAGCGTTTCCTCGTCCCATCGATACAGCGTCAATTTTTCCTCGTCGCACCGACACGTTTTCCTCTCCTACCAAAGGTCAGAGGATGGAAAATGTGCGTAGCAGCCCGCATGCATTTATAGACAGAGGAAAAAGACTCGGGCGAGAGTTTCCCGTAAAAACAACCCAGCCTCGCTACGCAAGAGGCTGTCGGGGACCCTCGGCAATCCACTGGAGAGGTCTTGGTGGCCCTTGAACTCGTTTAGCTGAGTGAGTTTCGCGATTAGTTTGCGCAGGACTGGGCACACGAGACGCAACCTTCGTTGCTCGCTAACCCAAAGCTTGCGCAGCTTCTTTTTCTCGTGCTTTATACGTCGGTACGTTATAGTGGTACTGCAGGAATCGAAAAATTCCGAGGACTAGAGTTGGATCGTGCAAGAACGAGAATACTTACATATATATTGCAGGGGGATTTTTCGGAGTCGATGTTCGATGAGATAACGAAAACCCGGAAATCTTTTAGTGAAATCCACTTATCAAACGTACGCTGCAGATAATCCTTGTTCTTTTGACCAAAAGCATCGAATGATTATCAGATGGATTGAATTTGAGGTGATTGGATTGATAGTTTCAATTGGTGAGATTGACAATTGCCTATCCTGGAAATCTAATCGTACGCCAAATTTCAATACACTTGTTGTACTGATATAACACGAACAAAAGGATTCACCCGCATCTCAAGTGGATCGCAGATAACATATGAACTTTGCCATCTTGAAAACGAAACATTATCTCTGCCTTCCTTGATACATATACAAAATAAAATATGAATACACAATTCTATCCAATAAATATCAAACATTCATGATATACTCATCCTATATTATCATATTTCAATGTATAATAACCATTCGATAACGGCGGTCGAATCAACCATGAACGTGAATGTCCAAAAGTTGATACATATGACTGACTCGCTATCAGCATTAATCTAGAGAGATGAATTTTTTGTTAATTTTCAAGCTAACTTGCTCAAGTGTCTAACTACGCGAAAGTTATCAAGACTTTTACACCTACATTAATAACAAACGTTCAAAAAATCATATTCTGAAGGGGAAAAAAATTTTGGTTATTCTGAAAGGCAACTCTCTGGATTGACGATCATAGAGTTAGCCATATGAAATATATAATTTTGCCAAATGCCGTCACTATTTTTCTGTTTAGTGCCTTACAAAGTCGTTTTCTTTAATAGAATATGTAAAGGAATGAAACTTTTTCTGTCGATATTATTATTAAAAAAAAAATAAAACGAGACTTACAGCTAACGATACACCTTGAATCTTTGAAGAACCCGTTAACTGCGTTTTTTTAACTAACGGTATATATAGAATGTAGGGCATCAAAGTTTTCCATTAAAACCAATGAGCTTCGACTTTTCATATATTTTTACCAACAACCATGATAACTCAGAATTCCATCTACCGCCGCAAGCTCAAAGTTCCAAGATATAAGTATACATCGTTTCGTCGTTGCAACTCAATCCAATATAACCCGAGCCGATCTCTCATACTTGAACATCCCAATTGATAGACCGGAGTCTCTTCCCACTACAAAACACACACACACACACACACACACAAACACACGGACGCACATCTAAGTGAGCAGTAGGGAAAAGCTCACAAGCGGCAATGGCCGCACGAGCGTGGGGTCGATGGCTTGCGCAAATTGCGACGCACTGCCTATTTTGGATCAGCCGGCGCGCATCTGTGCACCCGATTACGCACCCGTAATGTCAACCCCCCACTGGCCTCTCGCGTCGTTCGTATAGCCTATTTAAGGAGCCGGTTGTATGAACCTCGAGCTTATGACGCAAATGCGCAGACTTCGAAGTGCCTCATCGGTACAATGGCAATGTCAAGTACGCACGCCGGGAGATGCGTACGTCCTGTGGCCGTTGCCGTCGTTACCACGACGCTTTTGTTGTTTTTTCTGGCCGCCCGATCATCGCTCGTCTTCTGCACCACACCCTCGCGACGGGTAAGTCCGCGTTGATTTTGGTTTTTCGCGCGAGTGATGTACTTCTCGTTCCTCACGCGTTTTCGATTATCTTCGATTACGCTCTGTTTGGCGCTCGAGAAAAATGTTGCTGCCTCGTTATGCCGTGGGTGTTACTCGCGGGAACTTTTCCTGTTTGCCGATATAGCTCGAGTGCTAACGATTTGAAAGTCCCAAGCGTCAATCGGTTGGGAGGAGGCTTTAGGTATTGTGGGAATGATTTAGAAAAACACGAGCCATCGACTGTGCAAGCACATACCCAAAGCATTGCGTTAGTGTTTGTCATTATTGAGAATGTTCTCGGCAACAGAATCGCAACGTGTTGACGATTTTGAAACCGCTAGATAAAAACTATATCTGAGTAGTCGTCTCTGAAATCAACCTACGCTTATTCTCATTATTTAGAAAAGAGTTAAACGTCGTGGCGCAGCAGAGATATAGCGAAGTGCGTATCTGTATTTGCTGAGCTTCGATTGCAACAAAGTCGCTGGGGGTCTGATATCCCCAATGACCACATTTTTCTCATATATCTCTTTGCCCCGTACTTTTAAGTTACCTATTTGATTGCCTCGTCATGCGACTGTTTGATGATGCGAGTTCGCTGTTTCTTTTTCATCTTCGAAATGCGATATCGCTTTAATGCTCTGCGATCCATTGGACTTGTGATGAATGATGCCTCGCGTTTAATTCAATATTTATCAGCTGTATGACAGGGCAGCGAAGGTTCAGCATTTTTGGAAAGTTGAAAGTCGACCGATGCCCGAACGGTAATGTTTTTTAATCGCGAATTTAAATATCCATCTAACTTGTTTAAATGGCCTATGCATGTGGTGATATCACGTGGCCTGCATACACGACAAATCTAAAGTCGTATGTTACGTGACCTTTCAATTGAATTAATTAATTAATTACCATACAATATACGTCACGTAAATGCTGTTTTAATTGCCTATTTATCTTTTTAATAATAGCTTCTCTTCAAATAATTCCACGCTACGTGCAGTAGATTTCCTGTCAACAGCTCGACCCCTTTTCTCCAGGCTACTACGAACAAACTCTTTTATGTTGCAAGTCATTTGAGAAACAACTTACGCTGCATTTCATTTTATAGCTATGTTTTTCATTCAATCAATACTATAGTACTTGAATGTGGACTTTAGTAGCTCAAAGTAAGATAACTACTTTGAAAGAAAATGCTTTAATGATATAAAATTTCTTCGCATCATTTGATATTCCATGCCACTACATCATAAATCCTCGATACGACATTGACAATAATGATATATATGAAACAACATGACAAACTATTCGTAATTTAGATATTCTAAATAATAACCATCCAGAGAGATTGTGTTATACAAGCTCTTATAATCATAAAAAAGTTGAATAGTAGTTAAGATTAGGATCCACTCTACTCTGCAATAGAGAATGAATCTACATTTCTTAACTCAACTGAGTTAATTGTCCTTGTAAAACTTTGTATCTGGAGGGCAGTAATTGGCTCACCATATTTAATGAAATCAAAAAGCGTGTGCGCTGTTTTTTGGTGGATGAAAGTTTTTTAATATCGGAATAGTAATTCCGTGGCATCACCAAATTTTACGTAAACTTGTGATGTGACTGTTGAGAATATATATTTCGAGGGATACAGAAATGTACATTCCACCTGAGAAGCGCCCTGCCACCCATTTTTGTACAGCCCAAGCTAATGAGGTTAGGAAAAGCCGCCGACGCAATTAGTTTAATAGTGATTACAACAAGCTAAGCTTACACATTGAGAACTCCCCAGGAAAAACAAACTGAGCTTATCTGAGTCCTTTGACCTATCGCATTATATATTTTTTTTTATTAAATAAAGTATTCATTTGAAAGCTTTACATTCATCATTGAGATAGTATCTCAGTGGGCTCATGTAGGCCCAGTACGCTTCCTCGAGTTCCACTGCGCGAATATTTAGTTAAAATAACAAACCAAGCTGGTTCGGCGAGTTGAATATTTAGTTTCAATGAATTAACATTTTTTTGTTTATCTGAGAGGTGGTACTATTCCTGAGATTAGTAGACATCTAGTCGGAATAAAAAGGGCTGATCAATGTATTTTCTGTAAGCTGGATGTCCGAAAGAGCAGGAGCAGGAGATCCGAGAACGACAATCTTGGTTTTCGTTACGTTGAGTTGATTATTTGAAGCAAGTAACTAGAACTATCATATTTAGAGAGAGAAAGAGATGAGATTGGGTTTTCCTCTCCATGAATATGTCAGAAACTCGCCGACGAACCTTTGCTGCAATCCTTAAACAGCGAGCCGTCGCCAGTGTCCTCTTGAATGAAACAGCCCTCTGCGAAAAGTGCCTGTGTGCACAGTCGAGAGAGGCGACGCAATTTCGCTAAGTAGCATGGAAATATACGCGGCTCTTTCAAGAGCTATCCGGCATGTACACATATGGCCACCAGGCACCATGAGGCTCCTCCGGGTTTAAGTAGATGAAGCCAGACTCTGGTGAGACGCGTCTTATTTACAATTTCTTGATGTCGTAGTTGCTGAGCTTGCGCGAGTCCATGAGAGTAAAAAAGCAATGGTTGACTTTTGATGATTAAAAACTGATGTTCCTTGAGAAACAAATGGGTGTTTTAATTAGGATGAGGTGGAACTTTTGAATCTTGATATTGGAGCAACAGAAGGCCAAATGAGCAATTATTTTTTTCATTATACTTTCTATAAAATTTGAAAGTATTTGGATTCGATCATCATGTGATGTCGACTCTGTTGAGTTCTCCAGAAAGATGACTGAGATTATAGTCGGGCTTCGAGTGGGCCTTGGTCAATTCTTGTCCAAATAAGAGATTAAATCATTTCCTTATTATTCACGAGTCTGGATTCATTCATCAAAGTCCAAGCACCGTCAAAATAATACAATTCATCTTTCAAGCTGACAGTATAATCTAAAATCATAAAATTCACTATAGAATAATTTACAAGCTACTCTTGAGACTCGTTTCTGCTCTGTCATCACCAATTTTTGTACATGCACTGCAGCTCAAAGACTCTTCATTATTCTTAACTTCTCAAGCGCATCTGGAGGTGTGGCAGCTCGGAATAGCGATACAGCTACTCGATGAGTATGATTACATATACTGTGTACTCCGTCGCAATCCGTAAATTTGCAGTTGAGTTAGGTAAATGTATTACCATACCTTCGCAACTTCATTTGTGAATCTAGTCTTCTTGATGTGTTGGTTAGATCAATGGTAAGCAGCTCTTTAATTCCACTCGTGCAGTGAAAAGAAACACTCCTGTCTAAAAAATACGGGTTCTAGTAACAACTAGTGTCATATCGTGCAATGAAAAGACAATTATTTTCAAAGATGTTCGACGTAAAAATTTTTGTTAGAAATGCATTTTTTCATTGACTAACTATTCTGTACTATGCCTATGCTTTAGGAGTGATTGCATGGATTTTAAATGCCTGAGAAACGTGACATTTCTCGAGTTTCTTTTTCATCACAATCTCGTATTTTAAATTCATATGCTTTTCATTTTGCTTGTCAAGTTCACTTTACCATGTCTGATAACTCATGAAAAGGTTGATCTTCAGAAAAATAAATGTCGAAAGCTACTTCAAACAAATTCTTCTAATCTGCTCGACGACAAAGCAAAACGAGCGAATGAAAAAACATAAAATTTAAAAATCACTTGTGTTTTTATTCGCAAATCTCGTTTATTTGGGTCGTTCGATTCAACTCGAAAGTCTTACGCAAAGAAACCGAGTGTTTCGTGGTATGCTCATCAGTCAATATTCATTTTTTTCTTAGTTCTTTTGTCATACTCATGACTCTTCTAGTCTAGCGTTTTTGGTATACTAATTCACCTAAACGATCATGCAGGCTTTTCCATACTCATCCGTTCGTGCACAATTCACAAATGAATAACGCGAATAGCGTGAAACTTGAGAAAATTATAAATGTAGATGTGCGCGAGGACAGTTTTGCCGGGTAAATACTTGTATATAACCGAGTCGTTAATGAGCCGACTTGTTGAATTTTATTTTAGATCATTGACATTTGTACGTAATGTAAGCGAGCGTCTCGACATCGTATATACGAGAGCGCAGCACTGTGAGCGCGTGATCCAATTCCGCGTTACGCGTATCGCTCGTTTTGTATATAGTAAACAGACTCTCGTAGCCGCGAAGATCCACGTGAGCTCAACTTACGAGAAAATGGCATAGAGCGATTAGGCGGCTGGCGCGCATCGCTATATAAGCGCCGCGATCTATAACGTACTTACATGCGTGTACCGTTCGGCGGCACGAGCAATTCCTGCTCCGCGTATGTCACGTTGCCACTATATTTTTAGCTCCTATTTATGCGCACTGCTCAGTCGAAGGGCATTGTTTTCCGTGGTGGGATTTTCACGTGATATCTGGTCTTGGGGACAGGAGATATATAGAAGTGCAACATATGTCTCTACCAATGAACTGTTATTGTTTTCGTGTCAAATCGTATCGGTATTAGCATAATCAAGTTGTAAGCTAGTTCTTGGAATCATTTTAAACTCACACCAAGTCCTTGATATCAGCGGACCGAAAATAGTCAGTCCTTGGGATTCGAAGACCGAAAATAGTCACATATTTTCGTAGTTTGATTCAGGATTCTTTTTTACGTTTGTTCCACCCTTGTAGTAGACGGCACTGTCGCGTGGGCAAGTATCGTTAATGACACAGCCAACGCAAGAACTAAACACGGTAATCGCTTATTTTTATCGCGACTTTTATACAAAGAGTCGTACGAGAAGAAGGTCGTCACGAGATTTTAAACAAGCCAAGTCTAAGTTGCTCAACGGAGACTTCCAAACTTTGGTTTGTGAATTGTTTCACGAAGCCACACGAAGCTAAACAAATTTGTCGAGAATGCGTTTGGATAAAAATATGAAGAGAAACGCCATCGCTTTGATTTTAATTGCAGAGTCTATCCAGAATTCGTATCAAAAGCAACAGAACAAGTTTTTGTCTATCAACTGGCGTAGTCATGCATTCTTTCTCCATGACCTTATGCGAATACAAAGAAGCCAGGAAACCCGTCGATTTTATCTCTAAAGAAAAGGTACTAGAGCAGATTTAGTATTCACGTCACGGGCAGTTCATTAGCGATACTAAGCTCTTCCGTGCTGCTGATGGATACTTTTTTTTTAGAGCAGACGCGTTCGCGGAAGCGGAGTAGTGGGTGTCACGGGGTTTTGCAGCCTTGCTTTATTGGAAAACCCAAGGCCGAGGAATTATGTAGCATGGCTCGCAGGCCACTGTCGACTTGTCAAGGATATGACGAAGGAAGAAAGATGTGGATTGCTGCGCGTACGCATCCACGTTCGCTCGACAATGCCGCGATGTCGTTCAACTTTGAGCAAATTTCTCGTTACGGTCCGGCGAGTTTCTCGAGCTGTGTTACGGTTGCACGAGCGCGAGATCTTCGAGAGCCTTTCATTGCGGTTATTAATTTTTTAGGTTTATTACCTACTATACCGAAGTAAGGTGGTTAACGGAACCGGATATTATCTTGATGGAAACTGATGAACTGTAAAGTGAAGCCAGTTAACTCGTGATTTGATTATTTTAGACCCAACCACGTGATGTGGGTAAGATAAATATGTATATACAAAGAGTGCAGGCGAGAGAGAAGCAGGGACATCATGAGCAAGGCTGCAAGTTGGAAAAATAATAAGTTAGAGAAATAAATTTTTATTATTACAGACGAAGGTACTTAATTTAAATCAATTTTATCAACCATAGGGGAGAATGTAAAGTTTCGTGGTGCTAATGGCCAAATCTCTTCTTCAGGAGCTGAATAAAATGAATGTAGGTTTTAAGAATAATATTCCACGCAATAAATTTATAAGTAAGTAATTTATAACAAAATTGTTTTTATTGAAATGTAAAAATAATAATTGAAATATAATTGTGAAATATGAATGTGAATCGTGCGCAGTGCGTCAGAATGTAGCTAGTATAAGTTATAATAATTGATAGATATTTTGTACTTCAATTACATCTAGTCGTTACTTTTTAGAATTACAGTCGACGAAGCAAGCTTACGCACTACTAGTATATCAATAGTGTCGCCTAACTTATCACTTAAATTTAAACTTTTTAACTCATATGCTTCTGAAGAAGTTACTATTATTCATCGTTATGTACAGATAATAAAACATCGATTTCCTTGCGAATATCAAATCTGCATGGAAAGGCACCTCAGAGCACACCTTTATCTTTTGCAGATTTACCCGATTGGAAATTTTGATCGGGCTGCCTGGCCAGATCGCGTGGCCCAGGCCAGGCTGCCTGATCAGGGCGCAGCATGGCAGGGGACGGCGCTTTAGCAAGGGCGCCGCGTGGGCCTGACTTGCCAAAAAATAAGTATGGCATATATCTGGCATAGTGAACTAATGCCAGAGTTATTCCAGACTTAAGTATTGTTCATTCAGAAAATCTCTCACAGAAAGTCTAGCCTAAACAATCAATTAATTATTTCTGTGATTACAATTTTGTATTGTATTTTAACTTGGAGTACCTGACCCTTGACCCGAACGATGTCCAGGTAGTCAGGGTACCCGATGACGGTGTTCCAAGGGTGCGCTCCTGGTATTTTTGGTTGGAGTACCTGACCCTAGACTCGAACGATGTCCAGGTAGTCAGGGTACCCGATGACGGTGTTCCAAGGGTGCGCTACTGGTATTTTTGGTTGGAATACCTGACCCTAGACTCGAACGATGTCCAGGTAGTCAGGGTACCCGATGAGGGTGTTCCAAGGGTGCGCTCCTGGTATTTTTGGTTAGAGTGCCTGACCCTGGACCCGAACGATGTCCAGGTAGTCAGGGTACCCGATGACGGTGTTCCGAGGGTGCGCTCCTGGGATTTATGGTTGGAGTAGCGGGCCTTGGACCCGAACGATGTCCAGGTAGTCAGGGTACCTGATGTCGGTGTTCCAAGGGTGCGCTCTTGGTATTTTCCCTTAAAGCAGCTGACCCTGGACCCGAACGATGTCCAGGTAGTCAGGGTACCCGATGACGGTGTTCCAAGGGTGCGCTCCTGGTATTTTTGGTTGGAGTGCCTGACCCTGGACCCGAACGATGTCCAGGTAGTCAGGGTACCCGATGACGGTGTTCCAACGGTGCGCTCCTGGTATTTTTCGTTGGAGGACCTGACTCTGGACCCGAACGATGTCCAGGTAGTCAGGGTACCCGATGACGGTGTTCCAAGGGTGTGCTCCTGGTATTTTTGGTTGGAGTGCCTGACCCTGGACCCGAACGATGTCCAGGTAGTCAGGGTACCCGATGACGGTGTTCCGAGGGTGCGCTCCTGGGATTTATGGTTGGAGTAGCGGGCCTTGGACCCGAACGATGTCCAGGTAGTCAGGGTACCTGATGTCGGTGTTCCAAGGGTGCGCTCTTGGTATTTTCCCTTAAAGCAGCTGACCCTGGACCCGAACGATGTCCAGGTAGTCAGGGTACCCGATGACGGTGTTCCGAGGGTGCGCTCCTGGGATTTATGGTTGGAGTAGCGGGCCTTGGACCCGAACGATGTCCAGGTAGTCAGGGTACCTGATGTCGGTGTTCCAAGGGTGCGCTCTTGGTATTTTCCCTTAAAGCAGCTGATCCTGGACCCGAACGATGTCCAGGTAGTCGGGGTACCCGATGAAGGTGTTCCAAGGGTGCGCTCCTGGTATTTTTCGTTTGAGGACCTGACCCTGGACCCGAACGATCTTCAGGTAGTCAGGGTACCCGATGTAGGTGTTCTGGGGGTGCGCTCCTGATATTTTTGTTTCGAAAAGCTGACCTTAGACCCAAATAACTCCAGGTAGTTAAGATTAACTTCAGCTTAAGAAATACCAGAAGCGCACCTTTGGAACAGCGTCATCGGGTACCCTGGCTACCTGGACATCGTTCGGGTCCAGGGTCAGCTGCTGCAAGCGAAAATTCCAGTAGCGCACCCTTGGAAAACCGACATCAGGTACCCTGACTACCTGGACATCGTTTGGGTCCAGGGTCAGGCACTCCAACCAAAAATACCAGGAGCGCACCCTTGGAACACCGTCATGGGGTACCCTGACTACCTGGACATCGTTCGGGACAAGGGTCAGGCACTCAAACCAAAAATACCAGGAGCGCACCCTTGGAACACCGTCATCGGGTACCCTGACTACCTGGACATCGTTCGGGTCCAGGGTCAGCTGCTTCAAGCGAAAATTCCAGTAGCGCACCCTTGGAAAACCGACATCAGGTACCCTGACTACCTGGACATCGTTCGGGTCCAGGGTCAGGCACTCCAACCAAAAATACCAGGAGCGCACCCTTGGAACACCGTCATCGTGTACCCTGACTACCTGGACATCGTTCGGGTCCAGGGTCAGCTGCTTCAAGCTAAAATTCCAGTAGCGCACCCTTGGAACACCGACATCAGGTACCCTGACTACCTGGACATCGTTCGGGTCTAGGGTTAGGTACTCCAACCAAAAATACCAGGAGCGCACCCTTGGAACGCCGTCATCGGGTACTCTGACTACCTGGACATCGTTCGGGTCTAGGGTCAGGCACTCCAACCAAAAATACCAGGAGCGCACCCTTGGAACACCGTCATCGGGTACCCTGACTACCTAAACAATCGTTCGGGTCCAGGGTCAGGTACTCCAAGTTAAAATACAATACAAAATTGTAATCACAGGAATAATTAACTGATTGTGTTCGGGATAGAAAATACTCTACAACTGCTGCAGGCAATGATGAACAGCTGACACATATAAAGTCGCGCCGCTCGGCTCGCCATGCTCTTGCCAAGTCTGGCCCAGATCACAGCGCCGTCCCCTGCCATGCTGTGCCCATATCAGGCTGATCAGGCACCCTGCCCGGGCCCAAGTTTGCGCCTGATTTCAATTTCCACTCGGGTATCTGCAGCATCGGTGGTTCAGTGGTAGAATGCTCGCCTGCCACGCGGGCGGCCCGGGTTCGATTCCCGGCCGATGCAATTTTTTTCTATTTTTCTACATATTCAAAAAGGTTTTATATCTGTTTTTTCTAGTTTTCCCGATTCTATTACTTAACAACTTTTATATGTTTACAATGACCGTATTTGGACCCATCAACGAAGGAAATATTGTGAGTTCAATCATGTAGAATTTGGCATTCATATTATAGCCCGGTCTGCCCTGTTGGACGGAAAAATCAAGCCGCATTCCGGTTTAACGCCTCGCGCTTGCAACGCGATCCCACTGATCGACTCGTTCTCTGATGTTCAGTGCAGCAAATCGTGTCTGGCGCTTGTATCTCCCCCTCCTCCCTCCTTCCAGCTGCTAGCGCCAGGCTGACGAAAGGAATCGACTTGTTTCGCGATAAGCCAGCTTTATTACCCAACTGTGAAATTTGCTGTGAGTTGTTCAAACATACTGATGTAGCTAATTATCAATTCACTTCGGAAATTTAAGTGAAAGTCACCCGTAAATTTCTGATGTCATGCATAATTTATTGGTAAAATATTGATGATAGTGATGATTAGAAATTAGGTTTGATTGTTACGTTTGATGTATTTAATAGAATCGATTCTACTGTTGATCTGATGAAAGGTAGAAAAATGGGTATTTTCAATGAAAACTAGCGTGTGAATTGAGAGGGGGTCAATATAACGGCCATATTGGACTTTTACCTCACTCTACCTGCGCTACCTGAGTGAGGGGCTTAGGTTCAGAGCGACTGGGTCTAGACACGCATCCCCACTAGATCTCGTGGTCGACAGAGGCAGAACCACGTGCCTACAAAAGTCACTCCGCATTGCAGGCGCCAAATTATGGAACAGTGTGCCAGAGGATATTCGAGCCTCCTTCGATTTGGCTGAAAATTAAACTCGGTCGAGATTTTGCGGCGACTAACCTGTGTGCAAAATTTCAGGACGATCGGACAATTCCTTCGAAAGTTATCGTACGACAAAAAAAAAGTGCACGTACGTACATACATACAGACATTTTCGGATTTCCATCCAAGAAAATCCAAGCTCCGACATTCACCATAGCAACCATTGTTTACGTTCTTAGCAACCGTTACTATGGAGTGTGAAAAGTCTGTTGGAGGTCCATTTACAGAACTGTTGATGACTAAAAACATCGAAGCTCCGACATTCACCATAGCAACCGTTGTTTACGTGTTTATTAATCGTTACTATAGAGTGGGAAAAGTCAGTTAGAGGTCCATTTTCGGAACTGTTGACGACTAAGAAGTAAGAATACCGAAGCTCGAATATTTACCATAGCAACCGTTGTTTACGTCCTTAGCAACCGTTACTATGGTGTGGAGGAAATGAGTTAGAGGTTCATTTTGCTTTCTCATAGAGTGGTGATTGATGCAAGTTGAGGTTCAATTGCAATACTTTGAGAAAGCATACTGCTGAATGTATATTACCCTAGCGTAGCCAATTACACAGACGGACAATTTTTTGCTAATTAATTGCTGCTCGTTCCGACAAAAATCAATTTTGTAGCTTCTTCCAGTTCCTAGAAACTACTGACGCGCTAGCGTAATATTACGCTAGCGTAGCCACATGCCATAACTCGGTCAATAATGCGTCGATCGAAAAAATAAAAACACCATATTTTTTTGCTATTTATTTGCTGAAAGATGGGCTAGTCATATCTTTGCATAGCCCAACCCTTCACAGGGGTTGTACTACCCCTAAACACCAAAAACGTAAAAAAAGGGAAAAATCAAAAATTACACAGACGGACAATTTTTTGCTAATTAATTGCTGCTCGTTCCGACAAAAATCAATTTTGTAGCTTCTTCCAGTTCCTAGAAACTACTGACACGCTAGCGTAATATTACGCTAGCGTAGCCACATGCCATAACTCGGTCAATAATGCGTCGATCGAAAAAACTAAAAACACCATATTTTTTGCTATTTATTTGCTGAAAGATAGGCTAGTCAGATCTTTGCATACCCCAACCCTTCACAGGGGTTGTACTACCCCTAAACACCAAAAACGTGGAAAAAGAGAAAAATCAAAAATTATACACGCGGACCAATTTTCGCTAATTAATTACTGCTCGATCCGACAAAAATCAATTTTGTAGCTTCTTCCACTTCCTAGAAACTACTGACACGCTGTTTCTGATTTTTTTGCTGGGCTTTGAAGTGGGAATCACGAGAATAAAATTCATTGCTAGTATATGGTGAGCTTTCAGGATGATCTACTCGCGTTTCGCCAATTCCAGAATATTTTGCTGGATCAAATTGAGCTCCAATAATCTTTCGAAGCCATTATATCAAAGATAGTTGTGTTCGCGCGAGTCTGGGATACCTTCACATTTTTTTGCTGGGGTTTGAAGGGGGAATGACGGGGTTTGAAGTCATTGCAAGTATACCGTGAGCTTTCGGAATCAATACCGCTCGTTTCATCAACTTCAGAATTTTTTGCTGGCTCCGATTGAGCTCCGCGAATTTTTTGCTGCCATTGTAACGAAGATAAAAGAGTTTACACAAGTCTGGGATACTTTCTGATTTTTTTGCTGGGGTTTCAAGGGATATTGGCGCGATTAGAATACATTGCTAGTGATCAGTGAGCTTCCAGGATGAACTACTCACGTTTCATGAACTTCAGAATTTTTTGCTGGTCCAAATTGAGCTCCACGAATTTTTTGATGGGATTGTATCGATGATAGTGGTATTTGCACGTGTCTGGGATACTATCTGATTTTTTTTCTAGGGTTAGAATGGGGAATGAAGGGGTTTGAAGTAATTGCAAGTATACCGTGAGCTTCCGGAATAAATAACGCTCTTTTCATCAACGCCACAATTTTTTGCTGGCTCGAATTGAGCTCTACGAAATTTTAGCTGCCATTGTAACGAAGATAATAGAGTTTGCACAAGTCTGGGATACTTTCTGATTTTTTTGCTGGGCTTTGAAGGGATATTGGCGCGATTAGAATACATTGCTAGTATACAGTGAGCTTCCAGGATGAACTACTCACGTTTCATCAACTTCAGAATTTTTGGCTAGCTCAAATTGAGCTCTACGAATTTTTTGCTGCCATTGTAACGAAGATAATAGAGTTTGCGCGAGTCTGGGATACTTTCTGATTTTTTTGCTGGGCTCTGAAGGGGGAATCACGAGATTAAAATTCATTGCTAGTATAGGGTGAGCTTTCAGGATGATCTACTCGCGTTTCGTCAATCCCAGAATTTTTTGCTAGCTCAAATTGAGCTCTACGAATTTTTTGCTGGGATTGTATGGATGATAGTAGTGATTGCACGAGTCTGGGATACCTTCACATTTTCTTGCTGGGCCTTGAAGGGATATTGACGTGATTAGAATACATTGCTAGTGTACAGTGAGCTTCCAGGATGAACTACTCACGTTTCATCAACCTCAGAATTTTTTGCTAGCTCAAATTGAGCTCTACGAATTTTTTGCTGCCATTGTAACGAAGATAATAGAGCTTGCACGAGTCTGGGATACTTTCTGATTTTTTTGCTGGGCTTTGAAGGGGGAATCACGAAATTAAAATTCATTGCTAGTATAGAGTGAGCTTCCAGGATGAACTACTCACGTTTCATCAACCTCAGAATTTTATGCTAGCTCAAATTGAGCTCTAAGAATTCTTTGCTAGCTCAAATTGAGCTTTACGAATTTTTTGCTGCCATTGTAATGAAGATAAAAGAGTTTACACAAGTCTGGGATATTTTCTGATTTTTTTGCTGGGGTTTCATGGAATATTGACGCTTTTTTATTCATGAGTCGGTTTTTTTCGCATTTTTCACGAGTTTCCGTCATTATCTCATAACATTATTCTATATAATTAAAAAAAATGAAAAACGGTCAAAATGAAATATTGATTTCAATTTACTGTAAAAAAAAGACCTTGTATGAAGATTGTGAAGTAGCTTTATTGAACTGTAGTTATTCTCTCATTTAATAAATTCAAATTCTCATTTTCGACATTCCTCAAACTGTTATTCTCATACCGCAATAAATTATGTCATAAAAATCAAATAGTTGGCTAAATCGGCTAGTTCTGCTATCAATTTAGCACGATTTCACAATAATTTGTTACAGCCTGTATAGGCTGTGAGGAACGATCAAATTGGCACTAAAATAAACTCGATATCATGTTTGAATATGTAATTTTTCAAAAGTTCCGACATCCAACCTCCAAGTTTTTATCAAAAACATTACGACATAT
This sequence comes from Aphelinus atriplicis, assembly GCA_020882685.1. Taxonomy (NCBI): domain Eukaryota; kingdom Metazoa; phylum Arthropoda; class Insecta; order Hymenoptera; family Aphelinidae; genus Aphelinus; species Aphelinus atriplicis. Next base: position 3,693,863 of record CM037073.1, read on the forward strand.
CTTCATATCTTAGGACTTTTCACATACTGAACCATTAACCTGTCTTCCAGTTCATAATCACATATCGAGATCGTTTAAATCACCCGAAACAGACAGTAGTACTTTCATCATAGGAACAATAAATGATAATTTTGGATAAGTGTGGTCACGAAACATGACATGGTTGCATGAAAAAAAAAACCGCTGCCAAGTGCCTTAGCAGTATGCTTTCTCAAAGAGGCTTCAATATCACCCACAAACGCTTCCCAAACCTGTATTTTCACCTTTCCACTACCGTAGATATTATCATCTATTTTTCAAAAATTACAAAAAAATTATTTAATCAATTCAATTCGTATCTTTGTGACTGTGTAAAGTGTCGTTCTTTTTCAATTGACCAAACTATGTTGCGAGTGTTGATGTCTGCCCGGGCTCTCTTATTATTTGATCAAATGCAACAAAGCAAACGGTTCTAGGTTCTACACGATGCGAGACATTTGGACCTGCATAATTTTTCGATCAATTCTTCCCCTTAGCAACGGTTGCTAAGGAGCTAATTGGGAAGATTTTGTGTCCTTTGCCGTCGAAAATGAGGGAAATGGGTCATAAATTAATGATTTCCAACCTTCGTAACTGTTGCTAGGGAGGTAAACAACCGTTGTTATGGAGCAAATACAACAATTCAGTGTCCTTGGCCATCGAGTGTGACTTAAAACTGATTTTCCGGCTTGCCCCAATGAGCACTCATAAGGATTTGTGGAGAAAACACGTTAGGAACGGTTGCTAGCGAAATAACCAACGGATTTTGATGAAAATTGAACTCGGACTAGATCTTGTCACAACTAACCGGTGTGCAAAATTTCAAGACGATCGGATCATTCCTTCGGGAGTTATCGTGGACGAAAGAAACGAAAAAATAGACACCTTAACAACGGTTGCTAAGGAAATAAACAACGGATTTCGCTGAAAATTGAACTCGCCCGAGATTTTGCCGCAATTAACCTGTGTGCAAAATTTCAAGACGGTCGGACCATTCCTTCGAGAGTTATTGTGGACGAAAAGAAAACGGGACGCACACACACACACACACACACACACACACACACACACACACACACACACACACACACACACACACACACACACACACACACATACATACATACAGACACTTTTGAATTTCCATGTTTTTCGACCAGTAGATCACGAAAATCGAGGTCCCGAGGTCTGATTCGTTGGGTCGATTTTTGCCCCATTACAAAGCTTTCTCTTTGAGAAAGCAAAATATATGTCGATCGCCTGAACATCAGTGACCACATAATTGATTTTTTTTTAATGATGCAATATCTTTGCCTGGTAAGGAAGAAGTGTGCGCGCATGTGTGCGCGCGCGTGTGCGTGCGTGTGTGTGTGTGTGTGTGTGTGTGTGTGTGTGTGTGTGTGTGTGTGTGTGTGTGTGTGTGTGTGTGTGTGTGTGTGTGTGTGTGCGTCCCGTTTTTTTCCGTTCACGATAACTCTCGAAGGAATGGTCCGATCTTCTTGAAATTTTGCACACAGGTTAGTCGCGGCAAAATCTCGGCCGAGTTCAATTTTCAGCAAAGTCCGTTGGTTATTTTCTCAGCGACCGTTTCTAACGTGTTTTCTCACAAATCCTTATGAGTGCTCATTGGGGCAAGCCGGAAAATCAGTTTTAAGTTACACTCGATGGCCAAGGACACTGAATTGTTCTACTTTCTCCATAGCAACCGTTGTTTACCTCCCTAGCAACCGTTACGAAGGTTGGAAATTATTAATTTATGACCTATTTCCATCATTTTCAACGGCAAAGGATACAAAATCTTCCCAATTAGCTCCTTAGCAACCGTTGTTCACCGCCCTAGTAACCGTTGCTAAGGGGAAAAATAATTCATGTAAGTTTCATTTCCAGTATTTTCAACGAGCTATAGAGAAAATTGGGAAAATTTGTTGTCTTTTGCCGTCGAAAATGATCAAAATAGATTTTGAATTGATCATTTCATACGGACTTAAGGGCAGGGCGGATCGATTTTAACCGCCATTAAACCGTATGACAGTCACAAGATGAATTGATCGTAAAATTATGCAGGTCCGAATGTCTCGCATCGTGTAGGAACCTAGAACTGTTTGCTTTGTTGCATTTGATCAAATAATAAGAGAGCCCGGGACAAAGTTTGGTCAATTGAAAAAGAACGACACTTTACACAGTCACAAAGATACGAATTGAACTGATTAAATAATTTTTTTTGTAATTTTTGAAAAATAAATGATAGTATCTACGCTATTGGAAAGGTGAAAATACAGGTTCGGGTCGCGTTTGTGGGTGATGTTGAAGGCTCTTTGAGAAAGCATACTGCTAAGGCACTTGGCAGCGGCTTTTTAAAATAAATACCTGAATTTTTCTTTTTTTTTGCATTATTTAAGCAATGATCATTCCAACGGATTGGAAATGGGGTCTAGACGTTTCTTGGTCAAATCTTTTGTTTTATATCTACCGTTAACGTTTAAGTACTAAAGCCTGTATGAGGGAACGTTTCGGACCTATTTGATTGATAGAAATTGTATGTCTCATTAACCATTTGGAAAAAAGTGTATCTAAGGAAAAGAGCATCGTTATCTCTGATTGACAAAAATAAGGTAGGTATACCTATAATATGCGCCACCCATTATATTTCCTATTCACGCGCAACTATGTAGAGCAGCGGCGTGGCACAGAATCTTGTCAACAATACAGAATAATGAAAAAAGAAAAGATTTTTACCGGTTTCTCACGCTTACACATACTTGTTACAGCTAAATTTGTGCATTTTGCATCAATTCTAATTGTTGATCACATTTTTCTTAGGTAAGTGTGAATTTTTTTGATAATCTTAGACTAAACCAAAAAAATCGAGCCACATACCATTCGATTTCTTGGCATCCCATGTACATCATCTAATTTCTTTTCACCCGTCCTTATGATATATACCACCCCCCCCCCCCCAAATCATGGATTATTGATTTTCCATTCAATTTTACGCATCTAATGACTGATAAAAAACATATCGTCGCCTGGGGGGAAAAAGCAACGATCTCAGAAACGCGCTAAAGAAAGATCTATTTCGATTTAAGCGAAATAAAAAGATCTATCTCGAATCGAGCGGAATAAAAAGATCTATCTCGAATCGAGCAGAATAAAAAGATCTATTCCGAATCGAGCAGTATAGAAAGATCTTTTTCAAATCGACTTTTAAAGAAAGATCTAACTCAGATTTTACATTATAGAAAAATCTATCTCAGGTTTAATTTTATTTTGCTGCGTTTTTTCGAGTTCGGAGCTGATGCGGTACGCGCGCACTTGAGTGCGATTGCTTATGTGCGTGTGTGGGTATGTAAATATGTGTGTATGTGTGTGTGTAAGGACACATCTGAATGTAATATGCCAAGTTAACTATTTACGTTAAACAGTTTTTGCCTCGATGGTTTCTCGTAGAAATTGGTATACATGTGTTTTTGAGGTCGCTGATAACGAATCCCGCCTCAAATTTTGAAAATTCAAATTAGAGCCTCTAAGATCACTTGATATTTAGAAAAATTGAATTTTTTTAAAAATCGGTATTCATGGGTTTTTGAGGTCGCTGATTACGAATCTGACCTCAGATTTTGAAAATACAAATTAGAGTCTCTAAGATCACTTGACATTTGGAAAAATTGAACTTTGTTGAAAATTGGTATACATGAGTTGTTGAGGTCGCTGATCACGAATCCGGCCTCAGATTTCGAAAATATATTATACACACACACACACACACACACACACACGCACACGCGCGCACACACATGCGCGCACACTTCTTCCTTACCAGGCAAAGATATTGCATCATTAAAAAAAAATCAATTATGTGGTCACTGATGTGCAGGCGATCGACATATATTTTTTTTCATGCAACCATGTCATGTTTCGTGACCACACTTATCCAAAATTATCATTTATTGTTCCTATGATGAAAGTACTACTGTCTGTTTCGGGTGATTTAAACGATCTCGATATGTGATTATGAACTGGAAGACAGGTTAATGGTTCAGTATGTGAAAAGTCCTAAGATATGAAGATATGTCGTAATGTTTTTGATAAAAACTTGGAGGTTGGATGTCGGAACTTTTAAAAAATTACATATTCAAACATGATATCGAGTTTATTTTAGTGCCAATTTGATCGTTCCTCACAGCCTATACAGGCTGTAATAAACTATTGTAAAATCGTGCTAAATTGATAGCAGAACTAGCCGATTTAGCCAACTATTTGATTTTTATGACATAATTCATTGCGATATGAGAATAACAGTTTGAGGAATGTCGAAAATGAGAATTTGAATTTATTAAATGAGAGAATAACTACAGTTCAATAAAGCTACTTCACAATCTTCATACAAGGTCTTTTTTTTACAGTAAATTGAAATCAATATTTCATTTTGACCGTTTTTTATTTTTTTTAATTATATAGAATAATGTTATGAGATAATGACGGAAACTCGTGAAAAATGCGGAAAGAACCGACTCATGAATAAAAAAGCGTCAATATTCCATGAAACCCCAGCAAAAAAATCAGAAAGTATCCCAGACTTGTGTAAACTCTTTTATCTTCATTACAATGGCAGCAAAAAATTCGTAAAGCTCAATTTGAGCTAGCAAAGAATTCTTAGAGCTCAATTTGAGCTAGCATAAAATTCTGAGGTTGATGAAACGTGAGTAGTTCATCCTGGAAGCTCACTGTATACTAGCAATGTATTCTAATCGCGCCAATATCCCTTGAAACCCCAGCAAAAAAATCAGAAAGTATCCCAGACTCGCGCAAACACAACTATCTTTGATATAATGGCTTCAAAAGATTATTGGAGCTCAATTCGATCCAGCAAAAAATTCTGGCATTGACGAAACGCGAGTAGATCCTCCTGAAAGTTCACCCTATACTAGCAATAAATTTTAATCTCGAAATTCCCCCTTCAAAGCCTAGCAAAAAAATCAGAAAAAATCCCAGACTCGTGCAAACTCTATTATCTTCGTTACAATGGCAGCGAATAATTCTTAGAGCTCAATTTGAGTTAGCAAAAATTTCTGAGGTTGATGAAACGCGAGTAGATCATCCTGAAAGCTCACCCTATACTAGCAATGAATTTCAATCTCGTGATTCCCCCTTCAAAGCCCAGCAAAAAAATCAGAAAGTATCCCAGACTCGTGCAATCACTACTATCATCGATACAATCCCAGCCAAAAATTCGTAGGGCTCAATTTGAACCAGCAAAAAATTCTAGGGTTGATGGGACGCGAGTATTCCGTTCCGAAAGCTCATTATATCTTGACAATGAACTCTAACGCTGTCATTCTTCCTTTAGACCCAGCAAAAAAATCAGAAAGTATCGCAGACTCGCGCAAACTCTATCATCTTCGTTACAATGGCAGCAAAAAATTCGTAGAGCTCAATTTGAGCTAGCAAAAAATTCTGAGGTTGATGAAACGTGAGTAGTTCATCCTGGAAGCTCACTGTACACTAGCATTGTATTCTAATCGCGCCAATATCCCTTGAAACCCCAGCAAAAAATCAGAAAGTATCCCAGACTCGCGCAAACACAACTATCTTTGATATAATGGCTTCAAAAGATTATTGGAGCTCAATTTGATCCAGCAAAATATTCTGGGATTGGCGAAACGCGAGTAGATCATCCTGAAAGCTCACCATGTACTAGCAATGAATTTTATTCTCGTGATTCCCACTTCAAAGCCCAGCAAAAAAATCAGAAACAGCGTGTCAGTAGTTTCTAGGAAGTGGAAGAAGCTACAAAATTGATTTTTGTCGGATCGAGCAGCAATTAATTAGCGAAAATTGGTCCGGGTGTATAATTTTTGATTTTTCTCTTTTTTCACGTTTTTGGTGTTTAGGGGTAGTACAACCCCTGTGAAGGGTTGGGGTATGCAAAGATCTGACTAGCCTATCTTTCAGCCAATAAATAGCAAAAAATATGGTGTTTTTATTTTTTTCGATCGACGCATTATTGACCGAGTTATGGCATGTGGCTACGCTAGCGTAATATTACGCTAGCGTGTCAGTAGTTTCTAGGAAGTGGAAGAAGCTACAAAATTGATTTTTGTCGGAACGAGCAGCAATTAATTAGCAAAAAATTGTCCGTCTGTGTAATTTTTGATTTTTCCCTTTTTTTACGTTTTTGGTGTTTAGGGGTAGTACAACCCCTGTAAAGGGTTGGGGTATGCAGAGATCTGACTAGCCTATCTTTCAGCAAATAAATAGCAAAAAAATATGGTGTTTTTATTTTTTCGATCAACGTATTATTGACCGAGTTATGGCATGTGGCTACGCTAGCGTAATATTACGCTACGTAGTTTCTCGGAACCAGATAGAGCAAAAAAATCAATTTTGTGGCAAAAAAATAGCAAAAAATTAGCTAAAAAATAATGACTATTTTAGAACGTGGCCTTATGAATTGGCTACGCTAGGGTAATATACATTACTGCTGAGGCACTTGGCAGCGGTTTTTCATATTTAATTTATATTGTATCGGTGATGGTTTATGTGGGTGTAAAGATGACGATAAATGACGGCACAGTTCACACTACTAAAAGCTTGTCCTAGCATAATAATTACTACGAAAAGATGTCATATAACTATTAAGTTTGCCGTCTATGTCATTAAAAATAATAGAACGATTCCTGTCATTTTCTTAAAAATGTATTACGTGCCATCAGTACAATGTTTTTGATGTAACTTCAAACCATTGTTGCCATGACAGACACGAAACCAATTTTTTATCTACAATATTAAACTTTGTGATTTCAATCATTTTGTGTATAAAGTGATGTTGTACAGAACGTGTTTATCATATTACGCTCAATAATTTGCGTTGAATCTTGCATCAAAAGATGATTACTGATTGATTCTCGAATCTACTTATAGCATCAGATAAAATATGTACACTTTGAAGTAGCCAAAAATAATCCCACCATCACGATTCGTAATCATTGAGCCGATCACTTAACAGGTGCCTACAATAGCAAGCATAGCTCGCTCAGCAAGGAGATGAGATTTCTTATTTCAGATGCTGTTCAAAGAAACGGAAATGAATCCCATTTCAAATTGTGTATTGGCTTACAACACGACCGATTGCATCTGCTCAATAGAAAAGAAGCGTTCGCTTTCGTGCCAAACACGTGACTTTTTTCCAAATATAGATACTCATTGAAGAATGCGACAGACAGATTTGTACCCTAGATTATTGGAGTTGCCGATTAGAAGTAAAAATAAAATCATCAGTGTAAAAGTGACTCTGACAACATTCAAATTTCATTATATAGTTGTAATACCTACATCTAAAAAACATTGTCATGATCAATATTGTAAATTTGAGTTTTACACTAAAAAATGATTGAGAGTGTGAGCATACGTGATGCGTTGCAATAACTCTTCGTTTGAATTAAATTCGAGAAAAAACTTGCCTAATTTGAACGAACAGGTATAGTGATTGTAATCGAGAGTACATTGACTCCTTTAGACGTTGCGCACACCCTTGCAATTTATCTCTGTCGCAAAACAACTACTTGGGAACTTGGAAAACTTGAATTTTAAAAATACATTGCGGAAACTCCTTCTACAGGTGGAGCTCGTTTCAAGCTAGACGAGTTAGTCCGGCCGCGGGGAAATTTTGCCCATCGCTGCCGGACGATTTCGCAAGTGGTAATTAGCCTGCGACCTAGGAAGGTCGGCGCCACCTATTTGGAAACGAGTAGCGAGCTCAATTATGCCAAGAGAGTGGAGCTCGAAAAATAAAATACACCGAAAAAAAATCGGTATTGCGGGCAATGTAGCCGCGCACTGTAACGTGCACCCTATAATAAGCACTGAAAGGAGGCAGCCTTCCCACCAAGTCAAGGTTGTTGATTCATTCTCAGCAATTTTTTTGGCACGTACTCCACAACTCCACCACATTGACGGATCTGCATTTCTTCAACAATTGAATGGGTGGTGAAATACGTGTTTTATCGCAACTTCGCCGTGCAATCGAACTACACTCAAAACAATCAAATTTTGGTTCAAGGAGAAGAATTATTATTTGACGACATAATAGACCGGCTCCTTCTCCTGCTAAACAGACTTTTTTATGATTATGAAAAGAGTCTTAGAGAAAATCTGTTTGTTACAACATCCAGCTTTATTTTTTTAACCAAGGTTCGACTTTTTCAAGTGTATATTATAAACCAGCATCTGTTTTGTTCGAGTGAGTCAAAATGCAATTCTCTCAATATGAATCAATAAACATACATGTTATGTTTGGAACCTCGTCGACGATGATACAAAAAAAATGGTTCATTATTAATGCTAGTTTATCAAGTTTTTATTTTGAAATCATTCGAATATGCTCGACTATGCTTTTGTACGTTCTCCGCCCGTTGAAATAGTTCATTTGCTTCCACAAAAGCGTTCAATGGAATCTACGGTCGATCTCAGAGGAGACTGATGTATAACATCTGAACAAAGCATTCGCTTACCTGCGAATGGCTGCAGTATTTTTTGTGCCAACTATACACATGTCTGTCTCCGTGGTAGCGACGAAAACTCTGACACAGTCATGTCTAGACATATTTTTTTCCTTTTCTATTCATTGCCTTTGGCTCATTTCTCTAATAAACATGCGTCTGAATAATTGCACTGAATACCAGGATCCTTTGTTCTCGGTTAGCTTCTCCGAAAGTGTTCTCTGCTATCTGTGCTATCCTGTTTTTTGTCCGCTTTCTTTGGCTTCTTTTCCACTTATTCTCACAAGGCAAACGTCTCACGAAAACAAGACGTCCACTCTTATAGATCTTTTTTTTCTTGTTTGATTTTCAAAACCTCTTGGAAAGAATTTTTCTTCCAGTACAATTTTTTAATTTGTACACAAAATATGATAGTATATCAAGTGAAGGTAATTTTTGTAACTTAATAAAAAAATGTAATCTAACTTTCAAGGGCATTCTCAAAATAAAAAACTCTCGACAACCCTTCATCCTAGTGTCATATATAAATCATTATTTTCTTTGTATCCGGGGTTCTTGTCTATTTCACTGTTACGGGCTTGCCTTGCTACTCTGTATTGAACAAAGGTTATTGGCTTAGACGAGAAATGCAGACACGAGACTTAATAAAATTCACACTTGCTGTATACCTGTACTCTATGTGCTGTTTTAACTACCATTCCCGATAGGTTTAGGTCTTTCTCAAAAGGGTCTCAGGAATGTTCTTGTTTTTTTTTGCATATCATCCTCTTTTTTTTGCATATCATATGCAGATACTTACAAGCTGAATCGAGAAGGAATTTAATAATCAACGCGTTTTTATGCAATTTGGGGAATTTAATTTATTTTACTATTTTCATTAATGAAATATTCCAGTTTCAAATGCAAATTCTTCACTTTTGTCAAGAAAATTTTGAATTTAAGCAATCCGTGTGCGTTGCATAAGGCTTAAAACAGAATATGATGTTTTCATGATCTGAAAAAATTCATTCATATTCTTAATCGATTGTTTTGTCTAGTAAAAATGATTACAAGAAGTGGCACTTACGCTTAGAAAGGATTTGATATTCATAGGAATAACATGTGCAGCTGTTAATTGTATTGGTTTAGATGAACGAATCATAATCATCATTAGTGCTTTTTTCGAATTCAGCGTTAAATCAATCCAATCCATTTCTAGAATTGCATTTCCGATTTCCATACTCTGTTCAAAAAGAAACATGAAAATTCAGTTGTTTAAGGTAACGAATAAAAAAGATTCTTTTTGGTTATATTCTTTACTTACATGAATCATTACTTCATTGCCGTACCAACAAGGTAAATATATTTGAAACAATGATATTGAAAATAGTCCCAACGATGTTATGAAATCAACGTTTATTCCAATTTCAGAAAAAGATAGAAAGTAAACATTTATACAAATATTTGGTACAACAACAGTCAGCATAGCGATTAAAAATCCAGAAAAACTTGTATTTAACTTCTTTGCAAAACTATAATTCAAAATAATTGTAAATGTCCCACACCGTTGCACCAGTCAAATTATATATATATATATATATATATATATATATATATATTACATGGAAGACTGATTATCCAAATAAGAAACTATTTACCTATAAATGAACTGGTGATCTTTAATATATTGCTTCATGAGAACACGCTCCAGTTTGCTTCGATCTGGTAAACAATTGAAATTTCGATCTTTCAGGGTACAGTCTTGAGGGAAATTTCGTAAGCGATATTTTAGCAATTGTAGCTGTATGCACGTTTGCAACATAAATCCTGCCAACATTGTGTCGGCACCGATATGCGTCAGGATTATCATCCCACCAACAGCTATTTGTTGGAAGTACGAAGTCCAGAAATAGAAAGATTTATTCGTATTGTAAGGGTACCATGCTGCAGATGGCAGCTCGATATCGGTGTGTGGTTTCATCATCGGTCCAACTAGTTTTATGGAAACTCCTAGCAAGCACGCTAGTGTATACACGAAGTGAATTCGTCTGGAAATCAAAATGAAATAAATTTCCTTAATATCACAATCTTCGATTCCTTCGATACTTACAAACTTTCATTCGAGTACTTATTCAACATTTTTTTTTCGAAATCATTTCTGGGAATTCGCCAGCAATCCCCAAAACCTTTCATTAATAAACTTTCAATATTCTTTCGCATGGATAAAATACTCAAAGTTTTGTACAGACCATTCATCAGTGAAGTCATAACAAAAAATGCATCTAACTCGAATTGTCTTTCACATACTATGGTGATCAAATAAATTACTATTTCTGTTGTCAACACAATTTCGAAAATTATGACACAATAAGTGAAAAAACCATAAATTCGTCTTAACCGTGGTTCTATGTTATTTGGACACCAAATGCCTGATAATGTTAAACTGTAAAATGGTACAGGAAGAATTTGATGTTCGAAACTACCATCGATAAGCATTTTAATCTAATATATTTTCCATAAATAATCAAGAAAATAACACAATCTACAGGATCATATACTCATAAGAGAAAATATTGCAAACTGTAAGATACAATTAATTTTTTTCTAAGATAATGAAACCGCGACGGAAAGAAACTGCGAATTATACCACGATTAATTGTGCAAGACTTTGACAGTTAAATCCAATAGTCTTGCACGCGTTCTCCAACGGTGCAGATAATTAGAAGTTTAAAAATGTATCGTTTCAACTCCTCGAGAGACTTTTTGATGGCTATTTTCTTACGTGCAGCCTGGAAGAACTACAAATGAGAGATATACATTATTAGATACACACTTCCGATTCTCTTTTGCTATCACACTGACGCACTGCAATGTTTTATACATATCTCTACTTTAAGTGCTAAGATTCAAAAGCTGCAAATTCAGCTGCGTTCAGTATCTTTTACAAATTTTAGATGGTTAATAAAAAGTTGAATATAAACTATACAAGATTACATTTCTAAAATTTTTCTTTTCAGTATTAGTATACAGCTTTTCGTTATAAATGTTATTAAAAAATGAAAAAAATATATCGTTGCATTATCGTTGTTTTTTTCTAATATTTATCTTGGAAGCTGATGAAAATTGCGGAAACGAGATCACTTCGCATAGCTTGTGATGTACAATGCAGTATTTTGAAAATTGATTTATTATAACTGATGATATAAATTTATTGATATTATAATGACATTAGCAAATTATAAAATAGCTGTTACGATGAAAAAAATAAATGGCGCATGTTAAGAAATATTGCAAAGGTACGAAAAAATATTTATTGTTAAAGTGATATATTTTTGTTGATAAATTGTGTTATATTATAATGCACAAAAGCTGACTCGATTATCTTTGTGACTTTTTATTCCTTCTCCATTGTGACGTTACATCTTCTGTAGTAATCTAAATGCTGAATAAGAAGTTTTTACAATCTGTCAAATCAATGATTCATCAGAATCTCCAAAACAATTGAAAAGAAACTGAAATAGTTGAAAACCTTACCATTATGAATGAATCAATATTCATTACAAACCCACCAGTAGCAAATTTAATTGATCGTGTTGTTCGAGTCATAATCATTAAAATCTTCTTTCTTGTCGAAATATTGAAAAATAACCAATCCATATTGTAAGCTGCTCCTACTACATCCACACTCTGGAGAATTTATTTTATTACATTTATATTTTCAGTATAGTCTGCCTACGTTGAAACAAAACGGCATAACAAATCAACTTTCAGGTTGCACTATCAGGTTGGCGTAGCGACTCAGTAGCTGACGTTTCTCACCCTAGGTAATTTTTCTAGTGCGCCACGAACATGTAAGTAATGTCTCTGTTTCAATTTGGTATAACTGATACTAAAGACTCGTTGAATCAGTTAAATTTGATTTTACGACGTTAAGTCTGCAGTTGTGCCGTTTTTGTTTCAGTGAGCATGATGTATGAGTGAATAAAATAGTTTCACATACATGGAGTATAGCTTTATTACCGTACCAACAATACAAAAATATTTGCATCAGACACGAAACCAAACACAGGAAAGAATTAACAGTAAGCAAAGTTATTCCCTTAGTTGTTGACAAGAGGTAAACATTGACGCATATATTAGGTATTGTTACCATCAATTGTCCAGACATGATCGATTCAAATTCGGTATTTACTTGCTTTCCGAATCTAAATTTGGTTTCACCATAGAATTGAAGATACTTTAAATTTCATTTCATTAGTCTATTTTTGAAAATGTATGAATAGAAAACTCACTTCAGGATTCTGGCATGTTTATGGGCCAGATTTGCTATAACTATATCAGAGTATACCTCCTTTGATAGTTTCTCGTTCTTAGTTTGCGCTGCTCTTAGTGAGTTAGCACAATTTTCTAGCCGATGTCTAAATATTTTCAACTGAGTACAGATTTGCAGAACGAGTCCGACGAAAAGAGAATCTACGCTAATGTGAAGACAGATGACAGGAATACCTCCAACTAGTTGATGGACGTAAGATGTGACATAACAAAATCTATTCGTCGTATCATACGGGTACCATGCTTCGATCGGCAAATATTCCCACGAAGCATCAGATTTTATCATCGGCGTAATAGCTTTCATAGTTAGTCCTATCACGATACCAAGAGCATAAAGTTGAGTTACCCATCTGGATGTATAATTTCAATGGATATATTAATTAAAATCTGTAATTTTCTTTAATACTCATAAGATCGATCAAGAATTTTTCGGCTTACCTTTTTTCGTGTTGATATTTCTTAACATTCTGGATTTCATCATTGTCTCGAGGTTTGAACCACTCATCATTGAAATACTTGTGCATCAAGTTCATTATAGCTTTTCGATTTTTCAAAACGAAATAATTCTTATACATTCCATATGATAAGGAACTAATTGCAAATATATTCTCATAGAAAAATGCACTGTCATTTTTTGTAATAATAATGTTGATAAATATTGATAACCAAAAAGAGAATCCAGCCATTGACTGGAGAATTGCGTAAAATTTATACAATTTTTTTGATGAGATTTTCCAATCACGCGGACACCAGACTCCAGCAAATGTTAAAATATAAAACACTATCGGAAGTGAACGATATTCTAAATCTTGAGACATTTTCATTTTCTCTGTTTGATATCTTTTAGCCGATTAAATAATTAACCAAAAAAATTAAGAATCTTGAAAATTAAATTACAAGAATAAAACCTCTCATTCGAATACATGGAAAAATAGCGATACGAACTTAGAAGTCAATTTCAATCAACTATCGCCTATCGCCCCTCACCGGTACTTGATAAATAATGACGCTTCTGAACAGCGTTAACGCGCGAAAAGCGAAGGTATTCATTTTATCATCAATCTTGTTAAATTGGAGTGCATCATATATTTTTCAAACAACGCGATAGTGTACAGTTATGTTTCTTCCAAACCAATATGAAATTGCAACATCATTTTTTTCAAATGAATAACTGATGGTTCGAATCATTATCAACACATTGTCCAGATATCGATACTAAATTCTATATGTAATAAATAAGCCTCGCAGTTTCCTTTCATATTCATAAAATGCAATGTAGATAGTCATTGAAAAGAAAAATTCCATAGTCTTATATGCAACGCAACCGTACCATGATTCACTACAGTTACCCGAGCAATTTCAGGCTTTCCCAAACCCAAGAAATGAAAATAGTTTTCTTTCGATGAAAATGTAACAAATAAAATACACCGTTATTTACTAGTTTTTGCTTTCGATATTTTTCAAATGTTAATAGATCACAATTACTTAAACAACGGTCGTTTGTACTCAATTTTGTTTCGAGATATTTTTTCTCTGAAAAAATAACTTTCAAAAATTAGTTTCATATACTCTGTATGAATTGTTGTCATACATTTCTATCCATTAGTGCACATGCTGAGGTTTTAGATTCACCATTAGCACTTGCAGTACTACACAGTTCGAAATTGTTTACACAGTGCTCGTACTCATCGGATACAAAAATCACGTAAGTATGGATACTTAGGAACTGCAAATCCAGTTTCTCATTATATTAATTAGAATAATTTATTTATTTTTCATTAGCTATATGCTAATATTATTATAATATTATTATATTTTTTATATTAGCCATATTCCAATAGAATAATAAAGAATTAGTTGGTCAATGGAACGAAATCGTTAGTAGATAAATAGTAACGTTTTTCCGCAATATCGGTGTACATGTATGTCATCGAAAATTTTCATAGGACAACAATACGAAATTGAATACTAATATTTTTTCCTCTGAAGAAGATTGAATGCAGTGTATGATGTTTTTACTATCTGGATAGGAAATAGATAATAATTTATGAAAAAAAATACTACGTATATATTAGTTTGCATATATTAATTAGAATATTCGATCTGATTGTAAACACATTTTGATCATATATAAGTATTCAACTCAATCTAAACTTTCAAATCAGTAATATAATGTAGACAAAAGTGCCTTGAATTGGAAACATGTTGACTTTTACTGTATACAAATCAACATCTTATAGAATTCCAAACGATTATTTATCTATAGATTGATTCATACTGTCATCTCGTTTTCAGTTGCATGACAATTGGACAAGTATACTTACTTTGATAAATGAATCAAGATTCATGGGAACAACGTAACCAACTGAGAATTTCATCGGTTTTGCCGCTCTTGTCATCATAACAAGAATAAGTTTTTGAGAGGATATATCAATGTTGGCCCAATTCATCTCAATCACACTCGTGTTGATTCGCTGACTCTATAAAGTAGGGCAGTTGTATTAAAAAAAGTATGCTAATCACTAGATTTAATCAATTGGAATATCTATACTTACATCCAACATCACTTCATTTCCAAACCAACAAACTATGAAAAATTGCAATAACGCTGATGTAGTTGCGAAAAATGTTGCAACATATTGTACGTTAATATCATCTGTATAAGCAGATAGAGAATAAACATTTATACAAATATTTGGAATTGAGAATATCACTAAAAGCATCATCAATTCTTGAAATTGGATATTTAGATCTGTTCCAAATCTGAAAATTACTTATACTGATATATCTAAGGTATGGGGAATAATTCAGTAATTTTGTATTTACCTTAAAATGCGTTCATGATGTCTGATACATTCAATTATCTTTTTTCTTTGCATGTGCTTCACTAGATTGATATTTTGAAATTGTATATTATTGAAAAGCAATGAGTTTTGTAATCGGTGTTTCAGCAAATTTATTTGAGCTGAGGTCTTCAACAGCAAACCAACAAACAAAGTATCTACAGCAATATGTGTAGAAACCGCAGAAGAGCCAAGTAAAACTTGATGTAAATATGTGACCCAGAACCATTTCGAGTTTTCAATAGAATATGGATAAATTGCATCAACGGGTAACGGTGTAGAACTCGATTCCATAAGAGGTGACAAAGCTTTAAATATAACTATTCCCACCATAGATGCTGAATACATGATGGTAATATTTCTACATATACGTGATTCTACTATTATTTCAAAGTCTTGGTGAATAATGCTTATTGTGTTATCAAACTATTTTTCTCTTACCTTATTCTGCAATTAACCTTCCTATCAATTTCATGCTCTTTGAAATCTCTTAGATTTATCCATTCAGTGTTGAAATAAAAATGTATAAAAG
Source organism: Aphelinus atriplicis (assembly GCA_020882685.1). Lineage (NCBI taxonomy): Eukaryota > Metazoa > Arthropoda > Insecta > Hymenoptera > Aphelinidae > Aphelinus > Aphelinus atriplicis. The sequence goes on from CM037073.1 coordinate 3,710,065, forward strand.
ATCTAATTATTTCACGAATTTGCATTATTCTTACTGCTTTATAAACTGCTGTTATATTTCCACACAAAAAGAACAAATTTAGTAATTTAAATTTATCAGTCCCAATACTTGATAAAAAATAAATCAGCATTTCGATACAAATCAAAGAATCTAAAAAATATATCCAAAAGAAAAAACAGTAATGAGCCTTTTTCATCTTAATAGACCAGTCTTTTGGACACCAGATGCCCCAAAAGGTTAATAAAATAAACTGATATGGTAAAATTCTATATTCAACATTATTTTGAATGTTTGCATAAAAATTGTCTTTTAATGAGCGAATGTTGTCCTTTTTTCCCTCCATCAAAGGGCTAACAAAAATTAAATGTATACAAAAATAAGAGTCTTCTGATGAAAATCACACTTTCTACTGAACGCTTGATCCACCAACAGTTATTACTCTGCCTTCTACTCCGTGAGCTTCTCGTATTAAATTAATGAAAAAAATCAGAGAAATATAGAGACCCTAGCTGCGACAGTTTAAATGTCCGTTTCCTACTGCGTTTGTCCATCCGATAATTTTTTCCTAGAATCGTTCAAGCTTACTCTTCTACGCTATTGTTCTCTTTCATCATATATACGATTTCCCTGCTCCACCAATTAATAAGTTAAGTTCGCATCTTGTTTTAAAGAGAGATTTGCGATTGCGCACTAGCTTTTCTCGAAGCTTATACTGTCATCATCAGTTGTTAAGTATGATTCATGGCATCTAAATTATTATGTAACTTTGTTTTTTAAATAAATAATGGAATAAATATGATCGAATGATTGAACCTTCAAGATATTTACAAAGCTCAAAACAATTTCACTTAGAATCTTTTATTCTCGATTCAGTATTTCTCATTTGCTTATTCTCTGTTTGTTAGACCATTAAACAAAATGTTCTACTGATTAAATGTATTATAGAGAAATACATTCAACACTAGTTAAAAAACTACCAATATCTGGCATCTCTACAGTCATTTTGATGTTCGTTGAAGAAGATTGAATGCTGAATAAGATGTTTTGATTATCTGAAAAAATCAGAATGAAAGTAAATGTATCAAATTTCAAAAAATTATTCAATTGACTGTTTTCAAACTTTCAACTAACTTTCAAAAATGATTCAAGATTCATAGGGATATCTCCAATTGTAATCCTGATCGGTCTCAATGATCTAGCCATGATGAGAACAAATAGTTTTTGAATAGAAAATTCAAGTGCAGTCCAATTTATTTCACAAATCTTATTTTTCATCTGCAGGCTCTGAGAAAAATGATCATACAATGAACTTACGTGATAACATTTGAAATATTCATGTATATCATTGCAATATACTTACATGGAGAGTCAATTCATTACCGAACCAACAGGTTATGAAGAGTTCAAGTAGTGAGGATGAGGTATTGAACAAAATTGCTATGTAAGCGTTATCAAAGCTAAAAGAATGTACAGATAGAATATACACATTTATACAGAGGTTTGGGATAGCAGTTGCTATATGTAACGTGAGTATTCCTTGAAATCTGTTATTTAGGTCTTTTGACAATCTGAAAAAATTAAAAATGGTATAAGCAATTCATCTATATTGTGATGAACATTATGTATACTATTGTGATTACAATTCTTTATTTTTCACATTACCTATAGATTTCAGCATGATCATCAATCCATTGATAAATCATACTTTTGGCCAGAAGACGCATATTTTGATTTTTACCATATTCATCACATGCTGTTGATATTTTTCGTAGCCGATGTTGCAATACGTCCATGTGACATAATATTTCCAATAACAGCCCAACGAAGAGAGTATCTACACCAATGTGTACACATATTAACGATGAACCCAGAAGAAACTGGTGTAGATACGTCGACCAAAACCAAAATTTGTTCTCAATTGAATACGCGAAAGAAGCATCCACTGGCAGATTCATGCCTGATTCTCCAACCATAGGTGCCATGGCGTTCACGAAAAATATCGCAAACATAGATACTCCATAAATGAGTGTGACTCGCCTATGACATGATAATACGATGTACGAATGAAAAATAGTTTCTTAAGTTGAAGAGAATCCACCTGATTAAAGACAAAATTATTCTGAACCCATTGACTTCAAGAATTGAACCAAATCTGTTCCAAAAGAGAGTATATCTATTAGATTCTAAAAATTTCGATTAACGTCCAAATGATTTCTGCTTGATGCTAACGGATTGGAAAATAATTTATTCCATTTGTCAGTGGCAATCAATCATGAGCGTAAAAGAGTCTTTCGATAGATTATTATTGATCAAATTGCGTAAAGCTTGAAAAAAATGGTTTGTTTTATTTTCATTTCTGCACTCACAAAAGTTTCTTGTGGTTCCTAGAGGAATTGGAGCCTCAGTCAGAATTTCTGCTACTTTTAATCATAATATATTGTTGATTGGAGAAGAAATGTTTTCTCTCAAAAAGATTCTGTTTGGAAGTAGCAGAAAAAATTGTGACTGAGGCCCAATTCCTCTGGGAACAACAAGAAACTTTTGTGAGTGTGTGTGTGTGTAAATAAAGCATATATACGTAATAGAATCGTTTATCTATCGGATAAATGCGACAGTGTTTTAAATTTTCATTTTCACTAACCTGATGCGGGATTTAGTATTTTCGTGTATTTTATCTTCTTCGGGATCATGAAAGTTATTCAACTTATGATCGAATTTAATTCCAATGAACGTTTGAAGTTCAGTGTAGCTCAATTTTATTTTCATCGCTTTATAAATGCCGGTCACTGTACCAGTAGTGAAAAATATATTCTCTATTTTGAAATCATAACTTCCATATGTATTCACAATGTTCACAGTCATTTCAATGCACATTATAATATTCAACATAATGACAGACCAGAACAACCAATAGAAAAAGATTTGTAACTTCATAGAACAATTTTTTGGATACCATATTCCCCAAAATGTAAGAATGAAGAATTGAATTGGCATAAGATCGTATTCATAATTACTGAATTGGATATTTTCCAAAGTATAGGACATACTTTCCATTCGTTTGTTTCAAAAAGTTAAGGTAGATATTTTGATATTTTTTTTCGTGATATGGCTATTCAGAAATTCTTATGCCGGATTGATGAACTCGTAAGCTGTAGTAGAACTGACATAGTCCTGAATTACTACTATGTTTCTTCCTCCAAACTTCAAAGAAACTCAATAACTGATGCAAATACATAGCAATAACCCCTCATGCAATTGACAAAAAGGAAGTAAATCTCCCTATAGTTTTTTTATACATTCGCGCGATGATATTCTACTAAGTCTATGTGTTCTAAAGATCCCCTATTACCTGGCAGTCTTTATCGAAGAAACTTTTTTGTTGTTATGATTTAATAAGTCACATTCACGAATCGTTAGAGACACTTGCGACTGCGCACTATTTTTTTGGTCAACTCTGTCAATCTTTTCTGTAATATCTTTCATGTTGAAAGAAAAAAACCGCTACTAAGTGCATTGTCAGTATACTTTCTCAAAGAAGTTTTGCGTGAAAAATGGTGATATGTAGAAATGAGAATTTTATGTCATTTGTTACCGACAAATAGAACTGCAACTGACTTTTCAAGCTACCAAGCAGTGGTTGCTTCAGTGTTAATCTTGGAATTCGAACGCGAATTCTCAGGAAACTTGATTTGAGATTAATTGTAAAGAAATTTTGTTCTGATGGAGGAGTAGAGTGAGTTCAAGTTTTTTATGTTTTGCATTATATATATATATAGACCTATACAATAGTAATTGAATGAGACTAGATTGAAAAGACCTACAAACATGCACAAGTTTTACAAATAATTTGATAAAGCTAATCTCTCACGTTCATTACTTATATATTAATATTTACCGCGCCAAAAGGACAAGCCAGTCACGGGAGAATGGCTGAACTTTTATAAGGCACTTGCGGGTAAAATTTGAGAAAAAATGATTAATGTCTATTTGCGTCTCCTAATCTTCATACATATATGTATGAACTCACTATAGTGAGTTGGATCCATTATTGCAGTATGCCTGGTAATTTTTGTCGTACCCTAATTTTAATTTTTAACATATTTTTCTCTTCGTGTACGGACCTTTCCTCCTATGTCATTTAGTCTTCTTGAGCTGTTCGACGAGATTTTCGATTTACTACTAACAGCGAAAACTTTGCATTTGATGTACTATATGTTAAAGTTATCGTAGGTCTGCAGGAAACTAGAAAAATTAACAACTCTGTGTGATTTGTTAATAACAAATTGTTAGGCCCATTCTCACATATGCTTCTATTACATGAATTCCACACTGTAATGTTTGTTGTTATAATGTCTTACAAAATGGACAACGGAACGAAATTTACTAATCATGATCATATATGCCCACTAAAGTTCGTCTAAGCTCTCTCAAATAATTTAAAAAATATCTCAATGGAATGATGTATTCGAATCACTTTGATGATTTACTTTGAGTTTCAAAACTATCAGTCTTTAGTAAGATAACACTTAATTTAATCCAAACATGTGAAATGCTAAATAACTGGATATATCACAAGAGCCTAAAGGAGGCAATTAGCCTCAAATATCGTATACGATTTTTTATCATTCCCGGTGGAAAGTACGTGTATTCCTCCGATTTCGAAGGAAATTCATTTTCGGCATACGAGAGAATAGTTGTGTTAACAAACCGCTCACCTATGTCATTTCAGTACGCCTATACCTGACTTTGTTCGGGACGCAAACATTTTTCATGCCGAACTTGCTTACCTGTTCAGGTGCATAATATATTATTTTGTAGAATCATTACAACCTTTCTGCAATAGTGTAATAGTGACAGTATTCCACTGCTCATATTTTTATTGCTATACTACGTGAAACATCAGTCTACTTGAACAAAAATAATACCCATTTTCGATACATATATTCATTATGAAAATAATGACGATGTTCTTTTATTTTTGAGAAAAATATTAATATCTTGGTGTAGAATTATCAACTATATATTTGAAACATTTCTGCTAATGATTCCTTAACTTCCAGAAGACTGTAGAACACTGAACGCTGAATATGACGTTTTCATTATCTGAAATAGAAGAAAAATACTTCTACATCTTTGAGGATCTACATTATGAACAACATTGTTCTTCAGCTTACACTCAAAAATGAATCAATATTCATATTCATTATCGGTCCAACCCTGAATAGAATGGGTTTTGATGTTCGGACCATCATCATTATCATATCTTTTCTGGAATCAACTGACAGCGATTCCCAGTTCATCTCATACACTGCGCTTTCAACGTCGAGACTCTGGAGAAAAATGAATTGCCTTTGATGCATCAACTGCTTTTTAATTCTCGACTTTAATACTGAGAAATGTATTATTACATTCAATGTTACTTCATTTCCATACCAGCAGAAAAAGAATAATTCAATCACCACTGTTCGGGATATATATATTGCGTGTTCACAATATTTAATATGTAAATAAATGCCTCAATCGATTTCATAAATATAATATAATTATTTGAAATTATTAGTATTGATTTATTGGATCGGCTCGCCGCAACGGACACTATAAGCCGCCGTTGCGTAGGCTGCGTGCACGGCGATCACAAGGATCGTCCGGGGCCGCTTTTCTCTCCTAGATTCAAAGAATCAAAGATGGAGAGAGCACGTGGCGGGAAACCGCGGACGGGAGCCAGAGAGCCGATCCGCTTTTATCTCGGCTTCGAATGGTTGGCATGGCAACGAGCTCTGCTATTTTTTCTTTCGATTGAGGCAGCCACTTTTGAGCTGGACAGCGGCGAGATCAGTTCTAATTTGTAAAATATTTCAATAAATAAAAACAAGTAAAAAGATTCGTCGTCAGTTTTAATTTCATTTATTTGGCGTGTGCAATAACATTTTGGTGCCGAAACCCGGGAACTTGAATTTCCCGACTTCCACACGCATTTAGATGAAAGAAAAATAAGATGAAGAGAAAGACTGCTGGACCATCTGCCATTCGCGCCTCAGCCAAGAGGATCAGAATCGACAATTCTGCAGCTGATCAGAGACATGCAAATGAATACTTCAACGAATCACAACAGGTGAATTCTACGGGTGTACAAGTTATGCATTCTGATTATAATCAACACGCTGACAATTCGCTCGACGATTTTTCACACATCGACGATCCTCATGATTATGTACCATCCTGTGAGATACTTCGTCCGACTATACAAGGAACTGCACCAACACAAACAGTCCTTTGTGAGCATACACCTATTGTGCAATTTCAAACTGGGAGAGGTCGTGTAGCCGCACAAATGACGGGACGCCGCGCAGTCACGGGAGTACTTGCGCCACCATCAACTACCAATGATCAGCTTCCGCCGACAAGACGTCGTGTAGCCACACGAACGACGGGACGCCGCGCAAGCGCGGGAGTACTTGCACCATCATCAACAACCAATGATCAGCTTCCGCCGACGAGACGTCGCCCGGCAGCTGCGAGAGTACCTGCGTTACCTTCAGCATCCAATGACCAGCTTTCGCTGACCCACACGACAGTGGAGAGAATATCTGCACCGTCTTCAACAACTCAAAACCTAATTCCACTTCCACCGTCCAGGCGCCGCGGCCGCTCAGCAGCTACGCGAGTACCTGCGCCGACCCAAACAACCGATGCGACGAGACGCCACCCGGCAGCCGCGCGAGTACCTACGCCGACCCAAACAACCGATGGTTTACTTCCACTTCCAGCGACAAGACGCAGTACCCGTCAAGCAGCTACGCGAGTACCTGTGTCAACAAATGGTCCGCTTCCACTTCAATCGGCGAAACATCGCACGGCAGCTATGCGAGTGCCCGTACCATCCTTAACAATCGATGGACTAATTCCACCTACGAATCTGGACGCTCAAATGCCTGAACTTTTTTCAACAACCGGTGATCTGCTGGACGATAGTCAACCACTACTATTAAGACGTCGCGGTCGCGGTCGCCCAGCTTCCCGAGTGAATGCGCCGATTTCATCAACCGTGAACGATAACCAATCTTCACGAAATGAAAGTCATCCAACAAACGAAGAATTACATTTACCATATTCGTCAATGGGAAATAATATAAATATGCAAGTAACTACACAACCTCTAACAACCTTTGTTAACAACTCAGGTGCTTACGATGCTGAGTTACACCAACAGTCACGCTACTGTGCACAGCCTCGTATAGTAGCGCAATCTTCTTCAACGAGACGAGAAATGATTCAACGATCAACTGGGCTTCATCCAAGAGTCTCATTTAACGATCTTCACTATGAAACTCCACTACTAGCCGACAATTCAACTATGCAAGTGCCCATCGCCACGTTACCCACAAGAATCCCTGCCAACGACTCAAACACTCACCTGCCAATAACGACGAAGCGTACAGGAAACTCCACAGAGGTGAATACGTCATCAACGGTCAATTGTCCCGTGCGAAACCGCGAAGATTCTTATACAAATTCTAATTTCCTTCCGAATAATTTTACGACCGAGAATGTATGTGATGATGTGGATGAAGAAAATTACTTTGAAGCGATGAATGAATGTTCACATAATACTACGTATGGAATGAATGTAAGCAATAGAAATTATCCTGAATTTTCGATTCAATCAAGTGAAGATCCTACTTCACGTTTAGCAAACGTACTTGAAAAAACTTTATTAACTTTGAAAGATGTCAGCTCTAATAATAATAATTCGTCCTTATTAAACAGAATGTCATACGAAAAATCGAAACCAATTTTTTCTGGCGATCCACTTGATTGGATAAGATTCAAACGTCATTTTGACTTATCAACTAAATTAGGTAATTATAGTGACCAGGAAAATATTATACGTCTCGATGAAGCACTTAGAGGGAAAGCTCGTGAAGCGACTAGAAATTTATTTTCTGCTGGGAGTACCTTTCAAGAAATCATGAGAACTTTAGAGATGCGATTCGGTAACACGAAAATCATTTTGAAAGAAATAATGAATGATATTAAACAGCTTCCTCACATTGAATCGCGAAAAATGAGTTTGATTGAATTTGCTACAAGATTGAAAGGTTCAGTTGTTGCAGTCAAATCACTCAATCAAGACGGCTATTTGCATAATACCGAAATCGCAGATAATATATTAAAAAAGCTACCAAACACTATGATGTATAATTACATATCTTATGCAGCCTTTGAAGGTCAAGGGAAACCGGATGTAGAAAGAGTTTCAGATTTTGTTTTTGAGCAAGCTGAAATGGCCCTGAAAGCTGGGGTAATTTCATTTTCTTCAGATTCATATACTCATAATAAATCAGAAAAGCTTCCGAGAAGTTCCGAACGATACTCTAAACCTTCTCATGATTTCAATAAGGAACGTAATTATGTTTACTCAATGGGTGTAAGTGAAAAATCCAGAACCAGGTCAGACAGTGTTAACAAATCAGATTCTCATTGTGCAAACTGTGGACGAAAGAGTCATTCGGTGGCTGAATGTAAAGATTTTATCAAATCACCAATTTTTCAACGTTGGAAGGTAGCCAGAAAAAACCGTCTGTGCTATAAATGTCTTAAATCTGGACATAGACAAGATACGTGTTATTCTGATAATTGTAAAAACTGTGGTCTGAAACATCATCAACTTCTTCATATCGCGGATACATTAAGTGCAAAAAAAACAAAAGAATCCGTTGAAAATCCAATTTCATCTAGATTTAATACACCTGAAAATTCGACTTCCACAGAGAAAATAGTTCACACATGACTAGATTCGGACGTATTATTGAGAATAATTCCTATCTTTATTTTGAAAAATGGTATAACTAGACCTATTCATGCATTATTAGATGAAGGTGCCACAGTGACATTAATTAAATCAAAAATAATTGACGAACTCGATTTAAAGGGTGAACAGGTGAACATAACGCTTCATGGAATAGGCAATGATCCAGTTTACTCTAAATTAAAAATCAATTTGAAAATTGAAGTTAATTCAACTGTTTTTATGGTAGATAATGTACTCATCGTTAATAAAATAGATTTACCGTCACAATATATTGATCATGAATTAGTTAATAAATGTGAAAATAAGACAGGAATTCGTATAACCCCTTATGATTGTACCCCTGACATGGTTATAGGTCAAAATCATTTAAATCTGATACTCATACGGGAATTTCGAACAATTGATTCAGACAGATTTGTAGTTTCTAGATGTGCTTTAGGTTGGACAATTCATGGGAGTTTTAATAGAAAAGTCGTCTCACGAGTAAACACTATAAGATTAAAAAATCATAAAAACATTCCGAAAGTCGATTGTGAGTTGGAAAATTTAAATAATCTTCTCAAATTTTATTTTGACATAGAATCTTTGGGAATAATTCAACCAGTAGAGATAAAAGATGAGAAAAAATTAAATAAAATAAAGAGTGAAGATGATCGAGCATTAGAAATTTTAGAAAAAACATGTAAATTCGTAGATGGATCCTGGGAAGTGGGGTTATTATGGGATTCAAACATCAAACCGATTTCTAATGGGAGATCTACTGCTCTTCGTCGTCTGTACACTTTAGAAAGAAAACTTGATCGAGATAAAAATTACGCGGCTTTGTACTATCGAGAAATGGATCGTTTATTTGAAAATAAGTTCGCAGTAAAAGCTGAGGAGAATCCGTCGGGGGAGAAAGTTTGGTATTTACCGCATTTTGGCGTCCGTAATATCAATAAACCTGGTAAGGTTAGGTTAGTTTTTGACGCGGCAGCAAAAACTTCCGGTATAAGTTTCAACGATCTATTGCTGAGGGGTCCCGATCTTTTAAAATTATTGGCTGGCGTAATAATGAGATTTAGGGAATTTTCGTATGCTATTAAAACGGATTTGAAAGATATGTTTTTGAAAATAAAAATTCGAAAAGAAGATAGGGACGGGCAACGATTTTTTTGGAGAGGTGCGGATCGATCTCGAAAACCGGAAGAATACATGATGGAATCAATGTTATTTGGAGCCAAATCTTCGCCTAGTGAAGCTATTTACGTTAAAAATAAAAATGCTCTCCTTTTTTCCTCTAAATATCCCGTGACAGCAAAAAGTATTATAGACAACTCTTACATGGATGATTACCTAGAGAGTTGTGAACACGAAGATGAGGCTATCAATCGAGTTAGTCAGGTTATTGAGATAAGCTCTCACGCGAATTGGGAAACACATGGATGGGTCAGTAATTGTGAGGCGGTTTTAAAAGATGTAAATGGAAACAATAATGATAATCCTTTAGTAAAAACAGATCCAGTGATTACAGGTGGAGAAAAGGTTCTGGGACTTCGATGGATTAATTTTACTGACGAATTGAATTTCAAAATCAATCCTTTAAAATTGACGGAAGAATTATGCAGTGGTAAAGTTGTACCTACAAAGAGACAATTTTTTAGTATTTCAGCGTCTATTTTTGATCCATTAGGAGTCCTCACTCCATTCACAATTCAATCGAGAATTCTTATGCAAAATATCTGTGCGAGTAAAATAGATTGGGATGAAAAGTTACGCGAAACGGAAAATGAAAAATGGAAACATTGGTTAAACGAATTAACTAAAATAGAACTGTTTCGCTTTGATCGTTGTTATCAAATTAAAAATAATCAAGTCAGATCTGCCGAATTACACGTGTTTTGTGATGCTAGTGAGAAAGCTTTCGCAGCAGTCGCGTATTGGCGCTTTTCTTTAAACGATGGAAATTTTCACGTATCATTTGTTTTCGCAAAAAGTAGAGTTGCTCCTTTAAACAAAGAAATATCTATTCCACGCCTTGAACTTCAGGGAGCTGTGTTAGCTACTCGAATTGCAAAATTAATAGTAAAAGAACATAGATTTCAAGTAGAAAAAATATATTATTGGTCAGACTCAATGATAGTATTACATTGGATTAGAAAAGAACCTACCGATTTCAAAGTATTTGTTTCATCACGTCTAAAAGAAATAAAAAATGAATCGAATATAAATGCTTGGAAATGGGTGCCTAGTAAAGATAATCCAGCGGACGATGGGACACGATTAGCTCAGGACGCTCTAAATAAGGGAAGTCGATGGATTTCAGGGCCACCATTTCTTCGAAGCGATGAATCATTATGGCCGTCACAAACTCTCGATCTCGTAAAAAGGGTCGATAATTCGGAATATCGAAGAAAAGAGAGAGTATTGGTAATATCAGAAGAAGTGAATTTAATAGATTTTTCTCGATTTTCTTCTTACTTTCGTCTTATCAATTCGTTAGCGAGAGTATTGTTAGCTATCGATATTTGGAAAAAGACTCATTGTTCAACGATTCAACGTATTGTAAGATCAGAAGTAATTTGTTTTCGCATTAGTCAAAACAGATCTTTTTTGAGTGAAATCAAAGCAATCGAGAAAAACCAGTCAATAAAGAAGAATAGTCGTATAGCTTCCTTAAGCGCATACATTGATGAGCACGGAATTTTACGGGCAAATGGCAGGCTTAAAAATTTTCCGAAAAATTCTGAGTACGATTTTTCTACGCAACCTATTATTCTAGATTCAAAAGAAACTCTGACACGATTACTCATAATTGCTTATCATGAAAGGTTTTCACATGGAAGTCACCAAACAGTTATAAACGAATTACGTCAAAAATATTGGATTATAGGTTTGCGTCAGACTCTACGTAGTATAATTAGTAAGTGTTCAGAATGTTTGAAAATTCGTGGAACTCCTTGTGATCCGCAAATGTCGGTTTTACCACCAGCAAGATTAGCCTTTCGACTCCGTCCATTTTCCCATTGTGGTTTGGATTATTTTGGTCCAATGACAATAAAAATTGGACGTCGTAATGAAAAGCGATGGGGCGCCCTGTTCACCTGTATGTCCACTCGAGCCGTGCACATTGAATTGGTTTATTCTTTAAATACTGACTCGGTTATTCTAGCTTTGAAAAGATTTGCCGCACGACGTGGCGTTCCTCTAGTTTTGTACAGTGATAATGGTTCAAACTTTAAAGCAGCCAAAAATAGATTGCAAAATGATGTCAATATCATAGATAAAGACAAGATCAATGAATTCTCAATAAGACGTCGAATCGAATGGAAATTTAATCCACCAGGCGCACCTCACATGGGAGGAGTATGGGAGAGAATGATTAGATCCGTTAAGCATGTATTATCTGTTATGTTGAAAGATCCGACACCAACTGAAGAGGTCCTATGTACGGCTTTGATTGAAATTGAGCATGCAATTAATTCGCGACCTCTAACTCATATTTCGATTGACTCTCGCGATCCAGAAGCATTAACTCCGAATCATTTCTTGTTGGGTACGTCATCTGGGGAAATTCGATTAGGTGATTACAATATAATACCCAAATGTTCCAGAAAACAATGGGAAATAGCTCAATATTTGGCAGATTGTTTTTGGTTGCGTTGGCTTAAAGAATTCTTGCCCACTTTGACACCCAGAAAGAAATGGTTCGTCCAAACCGAAAATTTGAAAGTCGGAGATATTGTTTTAATTTTAGATGAAAATTCACCGCGTAATCATTGGAAAAAAGGTGTTATTATTGATACCTTACCGAATACTGATGGTCAAGTACGAATAGTAGACGTTAGAACATCTAACGGTATTTTACGCAGACCATCTAGGAAACTCATCAAGTTTGCAGAGGTACAAAATGATTAATTTTGTACGGGGGAGAATGTTCGGGATATATATATTGCGTGTTCACAATATTTAATATGTAAATAAATGCCTCAATCGATTTCATAAATATAATATAATTATTTGAAATTATTAGTATTGATTTATTGGATCGGCTCGCCGCAACGGACACTATAAGCCGCCGTTGCGTAGGCTGCGTGCACGGCGATCACAAGGATCGTCCGGGGCCGCTTTTCTCTCCTAGATTCAAAGAATCAAAGATGGAGAGAGCACGTGGCGGGAAACCGCGGACGGGAGCCAGAGAGCCGATCCGCTTTTATCTCGGCTTCGAATGGTTGGCATGGCAACGAGCTCTGCTATTTTTTCTTTCGATTGAGGCAGCCACTTTTGAGCTGGACAGCGGCGAGATCAGTTCTAATTTGTAAAATATTTCAATAAATAAAAACAAGTAAAAAGATTCGTCGTCAGTTTTAATTTCATTTATTTGGCGTGTGCAATAACAACCACCGCGGAAAAGAATTGAGTAGTCATCATGAAATCCATGCTTGTTATCTGAGTGTTAGACAGTAGGAATATGCTCAAACATAAATTCGGCAAAGTAACAGCTATTTGTCCAAAAAGCATAACGTTGAGACTTTCATTCAATATTTTCGCAAACCTGTACGTCCAATAGTCATTATAACAATTCAAAAATTACTCGAATCTCAAATTGAATGATGTATTACTTGAAAATACTTTGGTGATCCTCGATGCACTCAGATATCAATTTTTTCTCTAACAACGCTACTTGATCCGGAGTAACTTTTCGGTTTCTCGCCGCTTCGCATAATCCAGCAACGCCTAACAAACGACTTTTCAGAATTTCCAGTTGGGCACAAGTTTGCAAGAGTAGAGCGGATATCAAACAATCTTTTGCCGCGTGGGTCAAAGTTGCGACGCCGGTTCCTATTGATTGGTGGAAGTACAGTGCCCAATAGCATCTGGGAGCTGAGATATTGCAAGGACAAAAGGCGTTGACGGGTAGTTGCTTTTCCTCGCTAAAGTTGAGCAATGCTGCTATGTCTCTCAACGCTATCGCAATGAAGACTGCGCTGGTGAAATAAATGCTAATCTTTCTATGACAAAAAAAACGAAGCATGATAATCATTAATAAGATCAGCCAGTTATCGATATGAACTTTTTCTTCTACGTAAATGTAATGTTAAGGTTGTTTCGGCGTTTGGTCTGGGAAAGTTCAGTACTTGACTATTCACTCTTCATTATTCTTTATCTACTACTTTTGTAAATAATGTCGAAATAAGGAATAATAGATAAAAAATAATATGATTATATGATCTGCCCAACAAACCGTGTAGTCTTGCTGTATCTATCAAGAATTTCAATTTCCTCAGGGCTATGGGGTTTGTTCCATCTAGGTTCTTGTAGCATATCCAACATTTCTATAAACCGTTTCCGGCATATTAGAACATTGAATGCTTTGTTGCACGCATTGAACAAAGCAAACATAAGAAACACAGTTTCAGCGAAACCTTCATCAGTAAAAGACATGGAACACACGCCTAGTAGTACCAAAAACGCTATTGTGACTAGCAAAACGAGCATCAGCACAGTGTACACACTATACAACATTTTTTGGAAACCATTGAGGTTCAAAGGGCACCATAGCCCACAAAATGTTAAAGTTAAAAAGGAAATAGGAGCAATATTTTCTTTTTCATTCATTTCCATTTTGCCAATTTCCTCTAAAAATCAATTAAATAATACTTGTGTCAAAATTCTGAATAACACTTACTAAAATGATTGAATGGTATTAACGGAAAAGTAAGAATGAGGACACTGTACCAACATTGTAACATTTCTCCTTCTCATCTAGTATTCATTAATAATTCACTTGGAGAAAGTCTGCCACTCGATACGAAAAAAGGCTTTTTCCCGGTGACCGTCTCTTACCTAATATATAATAGTTGAGAAAAAAACCACAAGACATTCGAGTCATTTATATTTCGGCAGCTTGACTTCGAGTTTGGTCTCAATGAATTATGTTGCATGCTACCTTGTGTCATTCATTTAACGAATCTTTGCGTCTGCGCTTTTCATTTCATATACTTTCATGTTATTGCTCAATGAATCAGAAGCACTATTACATTGAATGGTGTGAGTATTGATAACTAAAAAACATTGTCCTCCCTAAACTCCAAGTATTGAATTGAAAATTCGATTATTTTTAGTATAACAATTATCTCGCATTAATATACATTCAGACGCGCTGCGCGCGATCTACATTCGTGCGTTTCAAAATTATGTTCCAATCATTCACATATGATAATCTTTTCCATTTACTCATCAATTCTTTCACAATATTCGTATTGTTTAACCCTACATTCATACAACTTTTATTTTATTTTTTTTTATTAAGCAGCTGGCAAAAAGGATTCGGTCGTTACAACCTCAAAATTTATTCTTATATTTCTTTTTATGTTTCTTGCTTGCCTGTATTCACTATCTATATCTATATTTTACGCGACTCGTCACGTGGTTAGGTCTACACCAATCAAATCACGAGTTAACTGGCTTCACTTTGACCCCCATCACTTTTTTATATAAGGATTGATTGAAGTGAACCAAAACCAAAAACCTTATTTCAGTATCAGCTATTGTAATTTAGGTTTGAGATTCAAATTTATCGTTGTCCAATCCAGATGCCGTGTTACTTGCTATTAAAGAATATTAATACATTTATTCCAATTAAATTTTCCGTAAGAGAAGAAATTCTAATGCGGTAAGTCAATCTATTTCTTAGATTAGTTATGAAAAAAAGTTTTTTTTGTAAAGAGCTTCATGATGAGAAGACACAAACAAGGAAATATTTTTCATAATACGAAGATCCTGAATGACCCTTTAGACATAATTGTAAATTATGATGTACCATTTATAATCAAGCAATGCTTTGTCGAAAAAAATTACAGAATATCTTTGAGTCATGAATTTTTTGCTTTCTCAAAGAGAAAGCTTTATAATGGGGCAATAATCGACCCAACGAATCAGACCTCGGGACCTCGATTTTCGTGATCTACGGGTCGAAAAACATGGAAATCCAAAAGTGTCTGTATGTATGTATGTGTGTGTGTGTGTGTGTGTGTGTGTGTGTGTGTGTGTGTGTGTGTGTGTGTGTGTGTGTGTGTCCCGTTTTTTTTTTCGTTAACTCGATAACTCTCGAAGGAATGGTCCGATCGTCTTGAAATTTTGCACACAGGTTAATCGCGGCAAAATCTCGGGCGAGTTCAATTTTCAGCGAAATCCGTTGTTTATTTCCTTAGCAACCGTTGTTAAGGTGTCTATTTTTTTCGTTTCTTTCGTCCACGATAACTCCGGAAGGAATGATCCGATCGTCTTGAAATTTTGCACACCGGTTAGTTGTGACAAGATCTAGTCCGAGTTAAATTTTCAGCAAAATCCGTTGGTTATTTCCCTAGCAACCGTTCCTAACGTGTTTTCTCACAAATCCTTATGAGTGCTCATTGGGGCAAGCCGGAAAATCAGTTTTAAGTCACACTCGATGGCCAAGGACACTGAATTGTTGTATTTGCTCCATAGCAACGGTTTTTTGCCTCCCTAGCAACAGTTACGAAGGTTGGAAATCATTAATTTATGACCCATTTCCATCATTTTCGACGGCATAGGACACAAAATCTTCCCAATTAGCTCCTTAGCAACCGTTGCTAAGGGGAAGAAAAATTCATGTAAGTATCGTTTCCAATATTTTCAACGTGCTATAGAGAAAATTGGAAAAATTTGGTGTCTTTTGCCCTCGAAAATGATCAAAATGAGTCTTCAAGTGTGCTAAATACGGACTTAAGGGCAGGGCGGATCGATTTTGACCGCTATTAAACCGTATGACAGTCACAAGATGAATTGATAGAAAAATTAAGCAGGTCCAAATGTCTCACATCGTGTAGAACCTAGAACCGTTTGCTTTGTTGCATTTTATCAAATCATAAGAGAGCCCGGTCAGACATCAACACTCGCAACATAGTTTGGTCAATTGAAAAAGAACGACACTTTACACAGTCACAAAATACGAATTGAACTGATTAAATAATTTTTTTGTAATCTTTGAAAAATAAATGATAGTATCTACGCTAGTGGAATGGTGAAAATACAGGTTTAAGACGCGTTTGTGGGTGATGTTGAAGCCTCTTTGAGAAAGCATACTGCTAAGGCACTTGGCAGCGGTTTTTTTAGTTTTTCTCATAAGAGCGTGTGTTTAGGGTTTTTCAAAAATGTTTGTCATAGTTCTCCTATTTACAGAATACCAGTTTCACTGCGTTTCTCAAGTCTTCTGGTATCGAGAAATGAATCGCTGGCGATCGGGGGTTTCGTCTTCAGTGGGAGAAAAGTGTCATTCTTTGCGATCGCCAGGAAACAAAATTGATTCTTTGTTCTCGCAGATCGAAAAGAAACTTCAACTCAGTATTTAATTCTCTTAATCATGGTTGGTAGGGGCGTAAACAACGGTGACTATGGAGAAACGGTGTTTTCGTGTCGTTTAGCATTGGCAAATGGATTTCAAACTGATTTTCCCCTTCCCGTAGCAACGGTGCCAGGCATGTTAACAACGGTTGCTACGGGAACTATCTTGCTGATTTTCGTCGATCCTCGTGTGTATTCGGACCTCAGCGAGCATTTGAGAGGAATTGGAGGGAATTTCCCAAAAACACTCCAGCAACGGTGAATAAAGAAATAAACAACGGATTTTGCTGAAGATTCAACTTGGTTCGAATCTTGACACGACTAACCCGTGTGCGAAATTTTAGGAGGATTGGAGGGTTTCTTCGAGAGAGTTCCCAAAAAAATATCACATACATATCATACAAACATAAATACATACATACGTACGTACGTACATGCACACACTTTTGGTATTTCATTACTTTCGACCGGTAGATTACGGAAATCGAGGTCCCGAAGTTTGATTCGAAAATTCAATTTTTGCCCCGTCGAAAAGCTTTCTCTTTGAGAAAACAATAATCGGTGATAAGAATTTAAGTGATGCAGACAGTGAAGATCTACCCGTGGATATATTAGAGACTAAAAATGAAGCAGTTCCAAATTCGCTATCATCAAAATCTCCAGCCAATAATTTTTTTTATTTTTAGGTTCGTTTATTCCCTCTGCTTCACCACCGGTGCTACGCCCCTGAACCCGCTTCACGCCCTGTCCGCACCACGCATCTTTGGATTTTTTCGCGCGTATTAGCTCTTGTTACATGCATTTTTAGCATACTATTGCATAAAATCTTGTATGCGACTCGTGCGAAATGTTTTACGCACTCGTGAGGAAAATTTAATCTCTCGTATGCCGGCTAAGCTTGCAAACTCAAAGCCAAATTTTGTGCATTTGTGCGCAAAAACGATTTTTCCGCACATGTTGAATAAGTAACTATTTGAAAATGCTATTTCGTATACAAGTCGAAATCCAATGTAGCTTCATTTTTTTTTAAGGTTATATAGGCCTTTTAGTTGTTCCAGCGTTGAGAAATTTGCTTCGAATGCAAAGTAATGACAGGTTGATGCTTCTAGGTGAATTGTTTTTTCGGAAAGAAACAATTTTTCTGAAGTTATATTTCTTAGCGCAAGACAATCAAATCTCGGTCTGGAGGTGTTTAGTCCTATACCCCAATCATGCCGCGTTTAAAACTCCTTTTGCGCAGTACACTTTCCTCGTTCAGGCTGATGCCACTGGGTACCCCTGTCTTAGATAAAATCAATTCTGATTCTCGAATGTCTAAAAACTCAAAACATTAGACGGTATAGCCATATGCTCGATGCACTTAAGATACATGAAACCCATCAATTAGAAGATTTCATCATCAATGGTGATCCAAAATTAGATCTTCTACAGTTAGCTATATTCATCGAAAAATGGTATTATTTTAGAAGAATCTTCCAATTAGACATTCAAATATAAGCATGAGAAATGTGAATTATATATTTGTCTTCATTCATTCAAATCATCTCAAAGTTGACAAAGAAGTAAAAAGTCCAGAATTTACATGAAATAAAATTCACGTTGAAGGTGTGTACTCTGAATAATTCTTGTGATAAAAATTTCATGCACAAAAGTGCTATAAAGTCGGTGCATCTTTTATTAGATATGCAGAACTCATGGCGTTTTTTCCCTACAGCTGCTATCCGTATCTTGAACGTCAAAAATAATAGTAGCAGTGCTGAAGGGGAACCTTTCCATATCGCATAAGGAATAAATAATTACGACGACGTATACGACTTCCTTTCCATAGGGAAGAAGTTTCCTCGTAGCTTTTTTTGTATTTGCCGTATGCATGACAAAATATTGTCAACGTAGTGGAGGGGTTTTCTCACTTTTTTCTTTTTGAATTATTTCTACCCTTAAGGGGTTGCACAATGTGCCATAGTAATTTTCATATGAACGCTCATTAACACTTCTATGTCACAAAGAGTGAAGTAAAATAGACCTGTAATAGTATCTCTTAGCTGTGAGGTAACTTAACATTTTTCTATAGAAAAAATGTTGTATCTAAAGACATTGTGAGCTATTAGACAACTGACTCTAATTTATTCATAGGGTGCAATCGTATTCGTCACGAGAATGCAAGAAACTACATCCATACTCAATTCAGTAGTTTTTCTGCAGTCTGAGTCAAATAGTGTGGCGTATGTGATCTGTCTAGAGTGAAGTTATATAATTACACCTCCAAATTCTTTCCTTAGAAATTCAATTAGAGAATAGTAGCAGAGAAATTTCATGGTAATTGATGCGAACCAACTACATATATATTATTTACAAATAGGTAACTCAAAGATACAATGAAATCACTTTTACATATTTTTTATTAGAACGGCATTGTTCTTATGTTTCTTTTGATATTTATGTTGCATTAGTAATGGTAAGACGAGAACGTCTTATTTTTGTTCTTTTGTAGTGTTGTTGTAATTGAAGAATTGAAAAATCACAACTGAACAGAAAAATGTCAATCCTTTACTTGACCGGCATCATTCGCAAGGTTTGCAAAATTTAAATTATTTTAGAGATCTTGTTACTTCCTATCTTTTGATCGATTTTATTCATTCTTATAGATGAGGGTGATAATGTCGCAGTTGGTTATTACGTGGGTGTTCGTAATATAATACAATAAATCACCATCTTAACCCGTAACGTACCAGACTGCACGAAATTTGACTCCAACTTTGAGCTACGAGCTTTACATGAAAACCTCGGACGATTTTCCGGAAAAGGCCATCCTTTCTAATTTCAGGTGTGCTCTACGCGATGGCGTACTTGAAAAAAACAGAAAAATGTTAATTTCTATTTCTCTAGACAAATGATGGCTGTAACCACTGGTGTTGAAAAAGTACTACATTGCTTATCGGGAAGCTTATGTGTCCAATTTGAGTGACTTTGGTTGATTGGTATATTTAATCAGTTGAATTGGGCAAATGACGGTTTTAGCGATGTTATCTGCTTGAGCTACCCTTTAACATGACGTTCGCAAAATGATGAACGGTTACTTTACATCATACAACTTGTATGATGTATGATACAAGATCAGAGATAAAATGTAGAGTGAAATATCACATGAAGATATATAGATGCTTGATGACTGTATCTATTCAGTAGAAATTACTTGAATCGATTGTTTTCTTACTGAATATGAATTTAATGTTCATCTGACATATATATATATATATTTACAATAAAAATGTTTAGTCAGGGAATATATTGATTCTAAGTCATCTGAAAGTTAGGAAAGATTAGTTCCATTCAATTCAAACATTATGATGCATTAAAGAGACTTTCCTTCGTATAATATATCTTATTTAAACATTTCTATAATTTAGTTAATGTGACGATAGAGTAAAAATTATGATTGAATTCATACGATTGATAGGTGATATTTCATATTCATTCCTCAAGCAGTTTTGATTTTTCCTAAACAATAAGTTGATTATACGAACTGAACACAATTATTAAAAATGAAAGTTAAAATTTTCGAGAAAAATATCACGTTTTTTCTCGTATTCAATTGGCACTTTCATGAACTTAGATTTTGTTTGAACGTTCATCACAGTAGCTATGTTTTAATAAAAACCGCTGCCAAGTGCCTCAGCAGTATGCTTTCTTATAAAATATTGCAATTGAACCTCAACTTGCATTAATCACCACTCTTTGAGAAAGCAAAATGAACTTCTAATTCATTTCCTCCACTCCACAGTAACGGTTGCTAAGGACGTAAACAACGGTTGCTATGGTAAATATCCTAAAATTAAACTCGGCCGAGATTTTGCGGTGAGTAACCTGTGTGCGAAATTTCAGGACGATCGGACAATTCCTTCGGAAGTTATCGTACGACAAAAAAAAAGTGCACGTACGTACGTACATACATACAGACATTTTCGGATTTCCATGTTTTTCGACCCATAGATTACGAAAATCGAGGTCCTGAAGTCCGATTCGATGGGTCGATTTTTACCCCATTACAATACAATAAGTGTTAGTTTTTTTTTCAATTGATCATGTAGTAAGATTGATTGATTGACAGCAGAATAGTTTGCACTTGCTCCTAGTGCTTAACTTTGAGTTTAATTTCCATGTATACATTTATTATTGATAAAATAATGAATTAATCAAGTCAACCTTATATCATCACTACTTACCAACATTCCTTGAATGTCGATAATGAGTTAATAGCAGAGCTTAAGCAGAAGAGCACACAGTCTGTGTGCTCTTCTGCTTAAGATTCTATCGTTTCACGTAAAATTCACGTGTTCGTTCTTATCTGATTTTTTGTGTCCAATATTATCATTTTTTACGCTGAGTCTTGAAAATATTCTCGACTTCAGAATCATTCAATTCGTTATCATATACTGTGGAAATTATTTTCTTTTATATGTTTATGGTTTTCTTGACTTGTCATAGTTCAGACTCCTCGTCACTCACATTTTACCTATAAACTTCAATTATCTGGGTAGAAAAAAATTGTTTGTTGTTTAGAATTTAATTGTGATTCAGTCAGTCATTCACACTCAATACTGGATGAATTTCCGCATGTACACAGTATTATGAATATCAAACAATAAAAAATATTTCCGTAAATATTACTATAACGAAAAAACATTTTTTCTTTCCTTCTCTGGTGATTTTAAATTCCTTGATCTTCATATCATAAATAATTGTAATGTATCAACTGTGATTCCTATATTCAACCAATTGGATTAGAACCGGGTTCCGACTAAATATTTTAATTTCCGACTATTTCAAAGTGAATAAAATCATTACTCTAATTTTCCAACAAAAAATTTGTAACATAAAATTTTTTCTATGTTACTGAAAATAACATCAACGACAGAACATAAGATGATTAACGGATTATAAAAACATAGTAAGCTAAGTGATGAATTTTATTTTGGAAAAACAGAAAGATATTTTCACAGATTCATCGAGTATTCAATTACTATTCCTTATAGACTATGCATTAAATACAAGCTCAGAAACTTTTTTCAGCTTTGTTCAGTGAAAAAAACGTTTCTGCCGCCACCGTTGTGTAACTTTTTTTTAAATTTGAACCGATCCTCGTGATCATTCGCGTGAATAACTGGTTCGCATGAAGAAAAAATAATTTTCCGGTCAGAATTAAATTACTACAGAAGTGAGAATATTTTGCGTTAATAGCAACATCTTGTCAGCCGAAAGTTGAATATAAATGTCTCGGTGCCGTCACAACACACGTGCGAGTATTTTTTTTTTCTTTTCAGTGGAAGCCGCTGTACACAGACGCATTATGCAACGTGCCGCGTAAGTTTCCGGTATCGTGACGCCAGCAGCTTTTTTCCAGCGTGGCCTTCTGAACGCCGAACGTCCCGCGTGGACACGATTTTCTTTCAGAATTCAACATTGCGGTTCAAAGCTCTCTGCTGACTGACTGTGCTTGGTTTTTCCTTCTCTGGCTTATTCTCTAATGGGGAAATCCACCGGCGAAGTGCACTTAACGAAAGCTAACCTCTTTTTTAGCTTGGCGAGCTCTCGGACGTCGGATCGTCGACTGAAAATGTGTCCGGGGATAGTTGTGATATTATGAAAATTATTTATCGACATGGTGTGAATTCATGATTCGTTCAATGAACTCCAATCGATCATCTGACCGAAGCATAACGAAAATTTTTTGTCCCAACGATAAACAAATCGGTTGAGCAAGAGTTGTGTTCGTGGCGTATATTGAAATTCCCACAACGCCAGAAACTCGTCTGAAACCTGGGAAGGATGATTTGCTGTATGGTAACTGATGCCTACAACCAAAAGAACAGTTCCTAAATGTTAATCGCATGTGGATATCTCACGTCAATACCTTTGCTATATATCCATACATGACTTTGAAAGCACTAGTAGGCTGTTGTATACTTACTTGAATGATTTGTATAGTTCCGAGGGTTTGGAAAAATACCTAAAACGCTTCAGTCTTGAGTTTTCGATTATTCTACTTGCTTATGACCTTTTCAGACTTGACCATTTCAAAATTTAACTTTCGAATGTCGATTTTTGTCAAGATATTAGAATTCTTCATGCATCTTAAACAAGGGAGTCTTTTGTGTGTGTGTGTGTGTGTGTGTGTGTGTGTGTGTGTGTGTGTGTGTGTGTGTGTGTGTGTGTGTGTGTGTGTGTGTGTGTGTGTGTGTGGATCATTACATCCACTATGAATCTCACAAGAGATACTTACAGATTAGGAATAAAATTATTGCATCCCGGAGAGAGCAGGTCCTTAGCTTTCATTCGGGGGTTTCCAGCTTGCTCGAAGATTCAGGGAGCAAAAATTACGTCAAGTTAGCTAGAAGAAGCAGCGATGAGATATCTCGTCGTTGCGCATGAAGGAACAACTCGGTTACGACGAGATATCTTGTCATTGCATGCAAAGGGGTCGAGGAGAAGTGTAATGGATAATAATGAAACATAAATCAAACGAAAAAATTCTGAAGAGCTTGTTTAGAAGATGTCTATTGTGAATCAAAACAAACAATCTGATGAAAAACTTTGAAGGTAAATTATTGCGGAAATGTATTAGAGTATGTACATTTTTGAGAAAATAGTTCTTTTGATTAGAAAAAAAAAACAATAGTTCTTGGTAGTAATTATCTAATAGTACGACCTTCTGAGGAAGTAGTAATCGCCTCCCAGCTCTCACGCATAAGTATAGGATCGTTAAAATCGTATCTTCTGTTGATGCAACTGCAACTATAATAGCTATTATAAAATGCTTCTACCAGGAATGTAGCCGAACGCATTTGAAATATTTCAACAGCGTCTTTCCTAATTTCGGAATCGGCATTTCTCACGGCACGATGGCCTCGACAGCAAAGCACCCGTCCATGCGCGCATGGCTTATAATCAGTTTTAGATATATATGTCACACTCGCGTCGCGACGAAGGAGCCGTAGCAAAATCAAGCTAGCAAAAAAAAAGAGATAAAAAGAGAACCAGATTGAAGGAAAGTGCGGTTTGCGGAAAGACCTTCAAATGCGCTTCGGATTCTTCTGCTGCTGATGCTTCGCGTGGGGGCGCGCGTGCCTCGTGTTCGACGTGCATGTCTCCGAGTTCGGAATAGTTCACTTGCAAGTTTCTCCGTTTCTCCGGTACTAGATTTTATAAGTCAAAGTACTACTTCTTCAGTAAAGCTTGCAATTTTATTATATTAGCTTTTTATTGTAATTTTATTTGATTGTATAATAATTGTATGTCAAACTTTACTAAATTATGTATAGAACATTATTATAATTTGAATTTTAAATGGATAATAGTATATTATACAACTAGTACTATAACAATTGGTTGCTAAGAATATCAACAACAGTTGCTATGAAGCAAGTTGCAAATATTCTGTGTCCTTAGCTGTCGAAAATTGTCGAAATAAATAAATCGATCTATTTCCTGTCTTAGTAATTATGATTGCTATGTAAATATAGAATCTGAATATTCAGATTATATTTTGATTCAGTGTTCTTGGACATTAAAAGTGTTGAATATGAACTCCAAACTGATTTTCCTTCCGGTAGCAATGATTGCTAGGGATGTAAAACAACGGTTGCTAGGGTTGTAAACAACAGTTGCTATGAAAAATATCTCGTCGATTCTCATCGATCTTCATGAGTATCTGAGCTTCAGCGAGCATTTACGAGGATTCATGTGAAATTTCCCAAAAACCACCTTAGCAACGGTTGCTAGACTGAAAATTGAACTCGGTTCGAATCTTGCTACGACTGGTCTTTGCGCAAAAATTTCAGGAAGTCCGAACGATTTCTTCAAAAGTTATCGTACAACAAAAATACAGAGATTTCTGGGATTCGAGATTTTTCAACCTGTTGATCGCGAATATGAGGGTCTCGAAGTCCAATTCGAGGGGTCGATTTTCGACCCATTATAAAGCTTTTTCTTTGAGAAAGCAATATTAATTTTATCTATAATGTATTTTTACATTGTCTGTATCAAACAATATCGACACTTCAATTAAATTCGAACCATACTTGGTCTATTTTTAACTCGTTCTAACTTTACTAGAATCATAATAAATTGTACTATGATATTTTACCGTATGTTTGTAACAATGTATGTTATTTGTTTTCAGTAATGATTACTATAATAATTTTGATAGTAAAGTTCTCTAATATCACCTAGAAAAAAAAAATAGTAAAAATATAGTTTACAATATTTTTCTCTCGCAGCGTGAAGAGTATTAGTCCGATAAGGCGAGTAAGGACACTTTATAGCCCCATTCATTAGTTTACATGGCTGAGTACACTCGGAAGTTTGCTCGCGGCCTTGCCCAAACGCCCCGCGCTTGATTTATGATCGACCACGTAAACAGGTGGTCAAAGGTATATATATATATGGCGCGAGCGCGGGGGCACTTTCTCTCCGCCCTTCGATGCGCTTTCGTGCCACCCAAGGCCCTGGTTATGCTGCGGAACGGCAGCTGATCGGTGCCACGCGTGTCTCATTGAACTTGGCGCAATCGATCGACGCGTCGCGCGCCTCATGGTATCCTCGAGGCGCGTCGTCGGCCCTGGCCACGTCGTTTGTCTCTCACGGTGCAGCTTTTTCGGCGATCTCCGCATCGAGGCCGCGAGACGCACGAGACGTATTTAGATTTTACGCTAGTATAATCGGTTTGTTTTGGCCGAGAAGATGAGGGGATCGGGTGGAGGAGGATTAAAGCTTCCGGATTGAATTGCGATACTTACTTGAGGCGTCCTGGTATCGGTACGCTTGATCAAGTGCTCGGGAAATTTTAGTCAGATCGATTAATCAATTGAGTGTTACATGACGCAAATGAGTATCGTGCAACATTGGAGAGAAAGTATCCTCTTGCATGGCTACTCGACATGTGATGCTATAGTACGTTCTTTCTCACGGAATATGTCATTTCTGTAAATACAGGAATTCATAATTTCTGTTTATTAGTCTAGAAAGAATCATATTCCAATCATCAGTGTATAATAGAACTATCACTGAACCAAATTAGTGCAAGACGTAAGAATGTCGATAAATATATCTATTAAACTCTTTACAGAAACTAGTACCAAAGATGAAATTTGTAATTCCCTAAATTTATCCCAGAGAAATCTCACTGTACTACAGTGATTATTAACTGTAAGCTTCAGCCAAATTGCGCTCATTGTATTACAGTGAATAGTCACTGTAATTTATAGTGAATCTTGACTTACGAGTGAAAATTCACTGTAATTACAGTCAAATTTCATTGTAGTTACTGGTCATCGACAAGGGCTAGGCTTGTTCAGAGCCATATACTGCACACTCGATTAACGCAAATCGCTCAATTGAACACAAGAATCAGAGAAGTTCAGTTTGACAGTCTAGCTCTAATTCGCTCAAACTACAGCTGACTTAAGCTGACCTGAGATAATCAGGGCTACTGAAATCTGGCTTCTTGGCCAGCCATGGCCAGGCCAGCTTTACACCTGCTTATACCTATCTCTGCACTATAATCTGATCTATCACAAAGCCAGGTATTCACAGTATATGTCTGGGATCTACGGAAGACGTTTTCTCTCTCGACGGGGTACGGGTGGGAACTGATAAGATTTTTCATTGATCTGACTGTGAATCGTGAGATTTGGCATATTGTGCTCACACATGCACAGATAAATTATTTAAAAAAATGAGAACTAGAATGAATTAGTGCTTAATAATATTCAATATGATGATCTTGTTAGAAAAACCTGTGGACGTGTAGAATATGATCCAAACTATTGAATACTTTTGAAGGACAACTGCGTCATTAGCGTCATTTGAAGATGTAATAGTATTTTTCGATCCGAATGTAAAACAGATGAGATGAGCAAGCGAAAGAATAATCTTTTGCAGGTGCATCAAACGATATTTTTTTGACACGTGACTTATTTTCTGATCAGAAAATGAAAATCAATGTCAATATCAATAGTATCGGCTTAGTAAACCGAAAGTAACCGTCAAATAAGATAATTTTCATAAGTTCCAACTTCATTAGCTCAATGTTATTTGTTCCCTAATCTGGAAATTTCCTGAGGTTGCTAGTTATATCTTTGGCACCGAAAGTTTGAGGATCACCAGATGTTTGTTGGGGCATAAGTCATGCGACGTAAAACACGAGACTTGTGCCGTGCTCACGTGATATTATATCGTGTCTGTCGCGTGCAAATGTGAATACAACAGATACTAATATCACTAAGATTTTGGAACAACCTCTTCGTTGATATCCATGTCGTAGATACGAAATTCTCAAGATGGTGAAAAATTTGTGGCCAATTATATCATAATGAGTTGTCATTCAATTTTACTAACTTTATATTAATGTAACTTTCTGAATTGAACCTCCGAGTTATTATTGGTTTGTAATTTTTTCAAATATAATTGATCTTGATAAAATACAAGATTGCAATATACTTAAATTGATAATAAGATGAGAGTATGAAATGGAATGTGTATTGTAGATAAATATAGATGAAGTCATTATCTGTTACGATATTGTTTTTTTTCTGGTCCATTTCTTAGTCGAGCAAATGACAATAACATTGTTTTTATTTGTTCGAGAAAAAGGCATGTAAATTGTCGTAATAATTCTCATAGTGATTTTTTTTAATAAATAGATTGACGGAAATACCGATTTTGTTATATATTCTGTCTGTTAATTTTTTGATAGTTCAAAATTATTAGAACACGTGGTGGGCAACGCTGGGAGCTAATTGAAACATTGACTTCTCGAGTCAGATCGTGTAAATGTATAAATAATTTTGATTTAATCCTTTCCATGAGCTTTGTCTTGATTCCATTGCATGAAGACTATCTCGAGTTCATGAATCTGTGTTTAATTTACGATACGGCATATTCTTTATTTATAACTCACCTAGTCATCTCAACAAATATTATCGAGCTTAATTTTGGATTTTACTCATAAACAAATATTAACTGTCGATTATCAATGGAACAAAGAGAAACGCATAAAAAAAAATTATGGAGTTTGTCAGTGCTAAAATTAGGTATTATCACGTTATTTGCGACAAGTGACATTATACATCCCATTTTTGAGCTTCTTCCTATGTAAATACAGACATATACATGTAACTGCAAACATTAAGATATTCTTATATCCCATTTCCTTTTCCATTTCCATTTCCATTTACATTGTAAAATACCCACATGATGAGTTAGACTTTAATGTTACTGGTCTGAAAACCATAATTATAAAAAAGTGCACTTACCTGATGACTATGTCTCTTATCATTATTATTATTATTATTTCTCATGTACGTACGTATTCCCTCTACCACTGAAGACTAAGCTTGAATTAAACTATGAATAAATGAAATGTTATAATGTTATGTCTTGAATGAATTTATTATTTCGGTACTTAAAGATAACAACAAAAACAATAACAATAGTAATAATAATAATAATAATAATAATAATAATAATAATAATAATAATAATAATAATAATAATAATATTAATAACAAGTAACATGAATATACTTAGGTTGCAGCAACAAGTGGCAGCATTTAAAGACATCGATTTCATAAACCCTGAGTATACCCTCCGCTAGACAAATTTTGTATCAGACCTCAGTATTTCACAAAATAAAGGTAGAAAGCATTAAAGTATGTATAAAAAATTATAATCACAATGAAAAACAAAAATGAAGGTGCATGGTTGGCGTCCGGAGCAAGATATAGTATAGTTTGAGGAA
The DNA here is from genome assembly GCA_020882685.1 of Aphelinus atriplicis. Classification (NCBI taxonomy): domain Eukaryota; kingdom Metazoa; phylum Arthropoda; class Insecta; order Hymenoptera; family Aphelinidae; genus Aphelinus; species Aphelinus atriplicis. Next base: position 3,739,020 of record CM037073.1, read on the forward strand.
AAAACATGAGGTCGAATCTATGGCTAAGGTGGTATTTGATTCAAGAGGGTAATGCTCAACTTATTTTTGTAAGAAAAAATAATTTTTTTATCAAAATTGAAAAGTTATGTCTCTACTCTTATCTAATTCTAAATCAATAAGAGAAACTAGGGCATGAAATCAAAGTATTACATTGGCTCTGCAAGTGTCCCAGTGAAATTTTTGGTTTAGTTTTTTATTTTGGGTGATTACGTTAAATTATGCAACCATTGTGGCTACACTTGTGCTGCATACCAAAAACAGCATTCACAATAAAAGAAAGTGGTTTGGAAGAAACTAATCCGATCATTTGCGCGTTTCTCCTCAACGAAATTGAGTAGTCGCTGCTCATATATATTATGCCAACGACTATAAAAAGGCGTTCCTTCGCAAAATTGAAGCAACCCAAGTTCAGCCAAATTAGTTCTTAAAATATCGTGAGAACTAATCACGTGGGGCACACATGAGATAAGTGTAATTTATACTCATTTGCATGTATAGAAATCATAAGTTTTGACCTCGATTGTCATCTGTACACGGATTTCCCGAGGACCTCGGAGAAAAGTGAATTTCCCAATGACCAATTTGATTGATGCATGAAATGTTGAGTAGCGATGTTTTTTCTCAGTGAAATTAAAATGGATAAAGATTGAATGCTCGAAAAAAAGATGTACGTAGATAGATATTTGTGACGAAGGTCACCGGACCATGAAAATTCATTGTAGCCATCGCACCAGTCTCATCCTAATAATCTCAGCTCTCGCTTATAAGAGTTTTGAAAAGATGATTAAAGATTCAAATAGCTCCCCTTAAATTTTGATAGAATGATATATGCCAAGTGTATCATTTCATATGCATCCAAATTAGTAGCTCGATATGCCTCGACAGCCAGTGGGACAGCTGATGCATATATATATATATATATATATATGCATATACGCACGTTGATGCAGTGAGGTGAAAACGCACTCACCAGCTAACGCAAAATCAGGTCAAGGCAGCTCCATAAACGCGACGAATCTCATTGGCGTTGATGAGCCTTTTGTTGTCCGGTCTCTTTGAAAATCTTAAAAATAAAGAGCATGTCTAGCAAATGTGGTGTCGTTAAACTTGCAGAAGCTTTGAGCGTTTATTGACGGAATGACCACAAGTCCATCCTAGACAACGGGATCATTTTTTAAAGTAATTTTGGATAATTTAAAAAAATATTCAACATATGTTGGTATATACTGGTGGAGAATGTGATTTATCGATAATTGATAATTCATATTGCGGTCGAATATAAGAATAAAGATAATCTTGTAGCATCTTTGGTATTTGTATACAGTTGAAGGTATATGAAGATTGGTTAGTTGCATTAACAAGTGAGGAATTTCGAGCTGAAAAGTGTCCTTTGATTATAATGTAGGGAATACTTTACTTTGTGAGATTAAAAAAAAAACTTGATAATCTTTATCGCGATAAGTATGCAGAAGAAAATCGAAAGTCACAATCAATTCCGATTAAAAATTATCACTGTTGATTATTGCGAAGGTAATGATTCCCCTCTCGTGTCTCAACGCGTAGATAATGAATGTAATTATTCCTCAACTATGTATATACGATGAACCGATTGTCGCCTGTGAACGATGGCGGTTGACGAAATTGTAGATACCAGTACTTTGCCAAGTTATCCATTCAAGCTAAACGCACCACCAAAGCCTATGTGAATTGGAAAACGAACCGTTCGACTTTGAATCTTCCTGAAAGAAAACGACCCGCCGCCGCCCGGGAGTTGGGTACGAGTTGTTGATTTTCAAACATTTCATGGAGCATGTGTGATGTCTATAGCTCAACGCTTGGATACCATCGCTATACCCAACAGTCAGTCGAGTAATTCCATAATATATCCAACTACCTGAAAGTCGTTGTTTCTATATATGAACCAATGCGTGTTGAGTCGTTCGCTTTCACACACACACACACACTGTGGTCGTACGATGTCCATAACGACTGCACGTGAAACCACTGATTGCTGCTCTCCGATAACATCAGTCTGAGCATGACACCCATTTGCGTGTAATTCTGTTCCGCGCGAGCTTCATTAACTGCACTTCTTCATCGTGTCAATAAGCCGCGAGTGAATCGCACTTGACACGAGCTCGATCGGCCGTGAGTTGCTAACACCCTAATAAGCATCACGCGACGCCTGCCCACCTCCAGCCGCCGACACGTTGGTCACGTTATAGTAAGGTAGGTGTACCCAATATGCGCCAGGACCCAATATGCGCCACCCTTCGTATTTCATATATACGCGCGTCTAGAGCATCGCCGCGGCACAAAATCTTGTCGGCAATGCTAAATAATGAGGAAAGAAAACATTTTCACCGATCGGGAACCCTTATACCAACTTGTTACAGCTCGTTTTATCCATTTTTTCGCCAATTTTCATTCTCGATCTAATTTCGCTCAGGTAAGTGAGAATTTTTTTAATACCCTTAAACTGGGCCAAAAAAATCGACCGATATATCGTTCGATTCCTTGACATCCCATCTACATCATCCAATTTTTTTTTTCATCTTACGCCCTTTTTATCAACCGTTTCAATAGCTCTTCGTTATTTTTATCGAATGTACCCAATATGCGCCACCCCTATTTTCTTGTTCCAGCTGCTACAATCAACCCATTCATGGTAAATATCCGCCAAACAGGGTCGGAAGAAAATTTAGTTCAAGCTTTGGAGCAGGTCAAAAAAGGTGAGATATCGCAGAGGATGGCTTCGACTATATATAAGATACCTCGTCGAACATTTCAACAATATGTCAAACAAAACATATGCAAAAAAAGGAAAATGAGTCGACCATATGCGTTAACGACAGTACAGAACGAAGAATTATGTAGTCGAATTAAACGCTTAATAGATATTGGCTATCCTATAACGAGAAAAATCTTGAGGTTATGCGTTTATAAGTACTGTCTTGGAAAAAACATCAAACAGAATTTTTCTACCATCATGACAATAGCTAGTCCCAAATAGGCTGGGACATTTTTTAAATTGAACTCTTCCATTTCAGTGAGAACATCTCAATTATATTTAAAATTACACTAAAAAGAATGTTCATCAATTTGAGAGATTAACATTGGAATTAGATGTTGCATAAGTTAATTTTGTTGATTCAAAAACAACGGTTTTTCATGAATTTTAACTGAAAACTTGATTTGATTTAGGTTGTTAGAAGTTCATATAATCTATGTACTATGGTTTAATCAAAGACAAAATGTATTTTTCAATAAAATTATATCAGAAATATAATTTTTTGTTTGTATTTTATTCATTTCAGACATGCTTCATGCTTCAAATTGGATGAAAAGAAGTATTTACAGGGTGGCGCCATATTGGGTACACTAAAAATTTTTTCCCAAAAATTTTTTTTTTTTTTAAACCACGGTATCTTAGCGTAGAACTGTTGAAATTGGAAAAGACTTAGCTCATTTTGTAGATATTGAGTAGACCTTTCATTTGACACCAATTATGTTAGAAAATATTCATTTGACGCTGTGTAGTGACCTTTCTCGCTTAGGTGGCGCATATTGGGTACAGGTACCTTATATAGAGTGCGGCATCCCAAAAATTTCGAAAAGTATGCTGAAATTAGTACATATTCTTCGATATGATTGGTTTTTTTTTATATCAGATAATAAGTGTACTCAAAATTGTAAATTACAGAATATTGTTTTCTATTTCTATTGCCCTGCGCAGCTGTACAATGCGATGCGCGGGCGCGCTTCAGACTGGCACTTTCGGAACCCACCAGACTTGACTAGATTCAATAATCTTCATCATTATCATTACAGAAGAAGATTGAAAGGCATAGTCAACTCTGAATGAAAAAAAAGGTCACTGTCGATTGTGGTGAAGGTAAAATTTTTTCCTTTCATTCTCCAAACGCAGCAAATGAAAGTTATTATCTCTCAAATACGCACGATACAGTCTTGGATGAATATGTTCACGCAAAAGTATTTATACGCGTAATTAAGAAAAATCAGCTCGTAGAAATATGAATCGCGTATGCTCCGCCAAGTATACGAATAGAGTTTTGATCGGACAGATGATTCGTCTCTTAAATCGGTTACATTAACTCGAGCTTTATTTGGCAAATCTCGAGTTTTGATCGCGGGTAAAAATAATTGTGATGACTTTGACCTCTGTTTTTGTGTTCGTGTCGAAGAGCATCTGTTTGAAAATCATCTGGTTTAATACGAGAGCTTTGAATTTTCACTTGAGATTATTATACGTGCCGGATAATCTTATCAAACAGTGGGCGCATTATCATCACTTCAGGGCTCGCTCGAGTTTTGTCATTATTTGCTTTTCTCAGCTATACGCTCAGCCCCACGTCCTTGACATCAGCGGCCGACATTGACTCGAAGTGTCGTTAAATTACGCACGAGCCATTTTCCCCGTGTGCGCATCCGTACATTTTTCAGCCCGGCTCAATTTCGTTTAATTTATATAAGTGTAACGCTGGGTCTAAGACTGAACGAGTCCGAATGGCGCAGAAACGACCAGCTCAACGATTTTTGTCATGTGTGCGTATGCAGGCCACGAGTCGCGCAATGACGAGTGCAGTGGAGCACAGCCTAGTGGAGAGCAGTCCAGTGTGTTTAATAATACTCGACTCAACAACGTGATTGTGCCGATTATTTTTCATGGGTCATGGGTTCGTTGAAGACTTTTACTTCCAACAAAATTGTTTATTGTCTCATTTGTTTCAATGTCGAACATGACGATAATGGAACAATGGGCGCATATACGCAACTTTACTTGTTTCACGTTTCTTCCCAGAAGAAATTTAGAGAATTTTTCCACTCGATTCATATGGGTAATGAACAGATTTAAAATCAACCGACCCGATTTTCTTGCTCAATCTAAGCCGAAATTCTGAAAATCTATGTCCTGATTTTTGATAAATTCAATTTGATCGGAAAATCATGTAACTCCTATACCAAAGCCGTCTCATCGTTCAAGATGTTCGTCTTACCACAACGAAATATAACACGTCTGCCGTTGATATAAGGTAACTGTACCCAATGTGCCCCCCCCTAAGGGTTTTTCGCGAATTTGACTATGATAGACTTCGAATTTTAAAATTCTGTGAACGGCATCTCAAAGCTTAGCTCAATACCTATTAGAAACCATCTTCATAATCATCATTCGACTACTTTAACCTATCGAAAATCGCAATTTAAAAAAAAAACGCAAAAAGGCTAAATGCACAAAACGTGTACTCAATTTGGCACAATTTTTTAATCATTAGCTACAGCCTATATAGGCCTACAGGGACGATCCAATTGGCATTGAAATAAACTCTCAATTATGTTCCCAGTGATATTTATACAAAATTTTTAACATACAACTCAAAAATACGCGTCTAAATCATCGTAATATGTCTATACAAATATTCAATGATTTCACTCAGTCTTCCCATTTAAAAACGCGCAGAGGGGCACATTGGGTTCACTTTTTTTTGATGCGAAAAACAGCAATTTGAGTAGGATAAAAAATAATTTTAGGAAAACTGATGAGACCAATCGAAAGCTGAGATGTTTTTACACAAAAAAGAGAAATGACACTTTGAGAGATAAAAATTATTGACACCAGATTTTTGAGGTTGAGTGTGAAAAGTGAAATAAGAAAATGGTGAAAAAATCAGTAAGCGAAACTTCAAAGTGTTGTAGGAGAGTGGTTTTAAGGGCTAAATGGGCGGGGAAGATACCGAAAATTTTCTTTTAATTCCCCCAACATAACCCAAGAGCGACTGATGCTCAGAGAGCACCGGAAATACGAAACCTGACGATTGTGCCAAATTGGGTACAGTGCCAAATTGGGTACAGTTACCTTACGTGCAGTTTTTATGATTTATTTGCTCGATCGAGGAACAACATTGAACATTGATCCGGCACTGAGTAAACAACTCTGTTGTATTCGTGTTTGCTCAATGTTGAAATATAGCACCATTCCTAGCGAATTCTACTATACTCGTGCATGTATTTTGGAATAGCAGACGCTGTTCAGGTAGAGCTGCTTCGCCTCTCTCCTCTTTCTCCTCCAAAACTCGCGCAAATCCAATACCATTTCTTCTCGAGCTGCAATTAAATATATATCTGTTTATATATTAATTTTTTTGTTCGAATGACATGGTTGTCCGCAGGTCAGTGGCACCTCTTCTCAGGCCTGTCATTATTCCGCTTATCTCCGGTGCATATATATTTATGTATATATATATATATATATATATATATATGGGGCGTTCTTTGTCAGCTCTCCGAAGCCGGCGCGCGGACGCTAAAACCTCACGTTTTCGACGCTTGTTTTCGACTCTATATGACCCAAATCTAAATAATATTGGATATGCTATCAATGTAGTTTTTTCTCAGCTTTCCGATGGTGAATTTAGTTTTCCGAATTTTTCACATTTTCACAGAAAAAAAATATAAAACAGGCCATATCTCAAAAACCTATTTTTTAAATTTTTTTAAGTAGTCTAGATCGAAAGCTGAGGTTTTTCTACGTTGATATGGACCTTCTGGAAACCTACTTTTTTTTTGTATTCGAGTAATTGAGTAGCAAACATGAGAAAATGCGTCGCGTCGGGCCGGGCCGCGCCGTGCCGCGCCGCGCCGCGCTGCCTCCACGCGCTCCAGCTCAAGTCTTCTGCTTACAAGAGTGCCGAAATCGGAATATATTTAATATCCATACAAGTCTCTATCAGTTGGATAAACTACTATCTAGATAGTAGATCATGTACTCATTTGGGTTATGGACTGAGATATGCGGACATTATTTCATTTTACATTCTTTGACCTCCGTTTTGGCTTTGATATTGAAGACTTTGCCATACTATGTTTCAACTGAACTACTTTTTCAGTTCGTTTTGATCTAGGAAAAATTTTATATTCCTCAGCAGATGAAATTTTTTTTAACATCAGTCTGTCATCGGTTGTATATCAAACCAATTATCAAATCTTTCTTTCAATTTCAGTTTTAGCTTGCTCATAATCTTCTTTTTTACTATAAAATACCATGGTTTCTTTACAGTAATTTCTTGCCCATTCAAATAAACCTTCTGCGGTTAAAATATGATTATTTGCAGAGCGTTGTAAACTTGCTCGTTTAGCACCTCGTTTCACATTAGCTCCAATTCCATCGCATGCTCCCTTCCCATGTGCGGTCGCACAAAAATGCCATTCCGCGGGAATGCCAAAATCTTTCTTATGATTAATAAGATTAGAGAAACTTTTCTGATTTTTGAAGTGTTGACCCACTCTATCGGTACTATAATAAATTTTCTTTGGTTTGTATTCTTTCTTGAGGTAATTTATGATTATGAGCAAGCTAAACTGAAATTGAAAGAAAGATTTGATAATTGGTTTGGTATACAAGGTACTCTGCAATTTCATGCGTTCATACCAACTTCCGATGACAGACTGATGGTCAAAAAAATTTCATCTGCTGAGGAATATAAAATTTTTCCTAGATCAAAACGAACTGAAAAAATAGTTCAGTTGAAACATAGTATGGCAAAGTCTTCAATATCAAAGCCAAAACGGAGGTCAAAGAATGTGAAATGAAATAATGTCCGCATATCTCAGTCCATAACCCAAATGAGTACATGATCTACTATCTAGATAGTAGTTTATCCAACTGATAGAGACTTGTATGGATATTAAATATATTCCGATTTCGGCACTCTTGTAAGCAGAAGACTTGAGCTGGAGCGCGTGGAGTCAGCGCGGTGCGGCGCGGCACGGCGCGGCCCGGCCCGACGCGGCGCATTTTCTCATGTTTGCTACTCAATTACTCGAATACAAAAAAAGTCTAGGTATCCAGGAGGTCCATATAAACGTAAAAAAACCTCAGCTTTCGATCTAGACTAGTTAAAAAAATTAAAAAAAATAGGTTTTTGAGATATGGCCTGTTTTATATTTTTTTTCTGTGAAAATGTGAAAAATTCGGAAAACTAAATTCACCATCGGAAAGCTGAGAAAAAACTACATTGATAGCATATCCAATATTATTTAGATATGGGTCATATAGAGTCGAAAACAAGCGTCGAAAACGTGAGGTTTTAGCGTCCGCGCGCCGGCTTCGGAGAGCTGACAAAGAACGCCCCATATACATACAGACACACAAGCGCATGTGTACTCGGCGCAAATACACTATCGTATGCTTAATGCAGCGTTGTCTAGGCATTGTGTCATGCCGAGCATTCTTTACCCTCGTAATCCCGTAATACTCGATTCAGCGCCGAATGCTACTTACGCTGGTTCGGTTGAATTTGCGCGTGCCAGGCGTAGATTGAAAAGCTCTCGACATCATGGAACGGTGTCAATCTGATGGATGAGGCCTCTTAGAACCCGCGGACAGAAACAACTCGTTCGTATGGATATATGTCGCAGTGAGTTTGTAGTATACTCAGAAAGACGATCTGGTAACTTTTATTGTGAGAGAGATATTGGGTATTTTATACTTTATCTGGAGAAATTGACTGGTATTATCAGGTACCACGTACGACCAAGTTCGCGAAAGCATTCTCCAAAGCTTTACCCCACTCCGAACGACGAACATGGGCAGAATCGCGATTTAATTTTTTCCCAGTTCACAATTCACAACGCAAAGACTAGACGGAAGCCGAATTCTCGTCATCGATGACTCGATGCCTGCGTCATATAATTTTTTACAGCCGGGAGGATTTGGTAACCCAAACTCTTCGGATAATTTATATTGCGTCTCTCGATGGTGCGCCGCTACATTGCTATTTGTGGATTATTCAAATTGGAATAATTTTCGGTAAAAAATGTCACGACGAATGAATTCATCGATAATGCTGTAAAAATAACATTCGCGCTCGAGTCGAACAGTGTAAACATCCAATTTTGATCTATCCGCGGGTGATCCAATGCGTGTGGCTCTGAAAAAAACGTGTCTCGCGTGGATCACGAATGCAAAATCGACGATTCGCGATTCAGTAATACGTCCTCTTCCGAATCAATATTGAACAGACAGTTATGAAATTATACGAGTGCATTTTGGAGGTCAGCAGGCACAAGTATTGAAAAAAAGTCAGTTGAATCGGTCGTATATATAGTGGCGCGCGCGACGCCGATGAACCTCGCGCGTCACGATCCACAGGTGAAGACTCTTCCCAAACACGAAGTTTCTCTTTGCATAATACAGGCGCGAGTGCTGGAATGTGCAGCCTTGTGTCTATACCCATGGCTCAACTTGTATGTATATATAGAAATGATACTTGTCATCTTCTTTAGAAAACCAGAGTCAGGTAAATCAACGGTCTCTCTTGGTTGTTTCTGCGATTTCTCGCTCTTTGTTTCCTCTGCTTTCAGGTAAAATTTATTCCTCAAATTTCTGGCCCGCGTCAAATGTAATCCCGAAGGATTATATGCGGTCGCACGCAAAATTTGGATTCCGTTAATACGAAATACCTCCTCGATAGAACCCGTATTGTCGAATGTTTCGTATAAGTGTACAAGTGGATCGTAGCAAAATCACGACTCGTCGGATCCAATCCTAACTAACGATGACTTTCATTTCAAAGGAACAAGCTATCCGAAAACCGATTTTTTTTCCCACGTTTTCTATTTCTCCTACCGAGTTTATTGGGGGGAACGGTCGGGTGCGTGTCTCTTCTCGGCTATGTAGTGTTAGGAACTCGAGATCCACAACAACTGCAGCGTCGATCGCCAATATTTATCAAAGGCATTCGCGCCGCCGCAAACCACATGTTGAGCGTAAAAATTTGTGCGCGTCGTTATAAGCTCACCTACTGACGCGCTCGGGACGAGGAAAAAAAATAATAAAATGCCCAAGTGCGTCGGTGTACGCGTACCTCCCTTTGATCTACGCAATATTATACACTCGGTCCTCTCTCGAATCATTCAAACGGATATCTCGAAACGCGAGCGAATTGCGCGTGCGCGGTAAAATAGAAGGAGACGGAGCGACGCGTGCGGAGCACACTATAGAGCGGGGCACTCACGGGCTGCCCCCACTGCAGCTAACAGCAGAGAAGAGAGAGCCAGCCGCTCGGTGCGAGCCCCACCCGCAGTGTCCCCCTCTGGCACGCTGCAGAGCCGCGGCACGAGAGAGAGACGGTCCGTTATAAAACCGAAGCGACGCCGCCGCGCCAGCTCCAGTGCGATTTGAACGTCGGTCGGGGCCACAACGTGCGCTGCCAACGTCGCGTTACCTTATATACAAATACAGTTTGCGCCACCGTGTGTTAGTGTGTGTATACACGAGTAAACACAGAGAGTGAGAGATTCCCGCCATTCTCTCGCGTCTATACGCATAAGCTCGATCGGATCTGCACCAAAAGAGCACCAAAAGAGCACCGAGAGCTGCTGCAGAGAGAAGGCGCACGACGACGACGAGGCCGTTGCTCCGCCCCAATATATAGTGCGCGCCCATATACCAGCCGCGGCGGCTCTCTCTCCGCTCTTCACCATTGCAGTCTAACTGTAAGTGTGCAGCAGCAGCAGCTGCATGTGCTGCAGCACGAGTGAAAGCAGCGTCGTATACATGTAGTGCGCGAGTGTGCGTGTGCCTGTGTGTGAGTGAGTTTCGCATCGATCGACGGATCGATCCCACGTGGGGAAAAGGGGAAGCGGGTCAGCCCAGACGACGCGGGCGCGGGCACAGGCCGAGACCCTGAGAATCAATACTCGGGACACACGCCGCCGCCGCCGCCGCGCGCCCCACAGCGTCGCTCTCTCTCTCTTTCCTATGTATAGTGTATCTATAGCGCATGTTGCATCTCTGCCAGAGACGCTACGCACCTTCCCATCCCGTAGGATAGGAACCCGCTATTACAGGATCGCACGTGTGAGCTGCGATTTGGCCGGATCAAAACATTCACCGCACCCGTGCCGCGGTGTGTATATACTTGCGTGTGACCCCGCGTAAGCTGCACGTATTATACCCGCGGCGGGGAGTCAGAAAATTTGGGCGCCGTTTTTCCGGGAGGGACGCCTCGGTTTTCGGACTCGGCGGCCGAAACTTTGCGGGAAACGAGGCCGGTTATAATCCGGTCGATCGCGCGCGTGGGACGTTTCGCGTGCCAAGCGACACGACGATTATTCACCGATATACATGTATATGTACAAAAGCAGCCGTCCGTTATGTTATACCCACGCGTATATACATATAAGTTGGAATCGGCGCGAATTGCCCGTCGGAGATTGCATTTGACGTTTTGACAAAACCAGACGGCCGCGTGAATAAATGCGCTCATAAACAGGATGCGGTGCTTGTATACCGCGGCGGCGGCGGCGGCGGCGGCGGCGGCGGCCACGTCTCGACAATGGCACTATAAGTTTCTAGAAATATTGAGTTTGAAATTTGCAGCGCGGACGCCAAATCAGCACTTGCCCGTTACACGGGCTTATATGTATATGTATAGATACTTAATGTGCGCCGGCTCAATACGACTGATTGTCTCGCTTATGCTACATGTACAACAGCCTTGGCACGGCTTGACGTTTTCTAGAAAGCGACGAGCGGCTATATAAGTACATATATAGGCCGCGTATCCCCTCGTTTCGTATCGATTTTAACCCGACCGATGACTCTTTGAATTTTCATTATCCATACAATTCGCCGAACGAACGTCGGTTTGAATCGTTCGTTCTGCGCCCCACTTGCGAAAATCGCACGCGCAGCGCATTACACGAGAGCTGCGAGTATTATCCGTGGATCGAAAGCCCTTGGTCATATACATATGTATGAAGAAAGCCGGCCGCACGAGGTAGAAGCCGACTCCGGGAAAGCACGCCCGGGTTATACACATTTTTTGTGGCACTCGCGACGCCGCCGCTGACGCTGCTCTGGGAAAATCAATGGAGAAATGGGGCGTTAACGCCCAGTGGCCCAGCGGCTCTCGCGCTCCTGGCGCATCGTCGAGGATTTTTCGAAAAATATAAACCCGTCGCTTTTGCTTGGTTCCATTCCATTATATCCGCGAACGTCACTCGCACTATCCTAGAAAACATGTCAACGTCGACCGAATAGAGCACGCGGCTGTTGATTCTACATACTCATCTGCACCTGTCGTTCGGCTGCTGCACCTTTGAATACTCACTGCTCGCGACTCAGACTCTCTTGACTGAATACACCTGAAAATTACTCTTCGATCGAACGAACGATTACTATTCATTGGTATTCAATTGCGCAACCGATTGGCAGTGAATATTCTGCACGCGATATTCTATTGTAACTTTTAAAACAATTTTGAGTATTAACATTTTTTCCTCGACAACAGTACGGGAAAATTCGATACGCGAATAAGTAGTTTTGGTGTTCACCGAATATATTTCACTAAATTTCGTGTGAATAATGTCCACCAGTCGGGCAATTCCTATACCAACGAACGGAAAACCAACGAAGGTTTTCAACTATTTTGAATTCAAAGTCGTTCGCGATAGTTCCAGAATCGACGACACCAAGTCAAGCTCGACTTCATCGGTCGAATTCTAAAGCTCAAATTTCCACCCGATCCATACACATTATTTGCCACTCGGCGCGCTCGAGAGCGAAAGGTACTCGAGGGGGTGGGACTTTTACTCTGTCGCGAAAGGCCCAGGAGCTTTCTATATATAGAATATAAACGCGCGCGACTTGGTTTCACTTTCTTCTCCTTTTTTCGCGTTGCGCCCGCGTATCGAGAGTCGCGAGCGCGCGGCCTAAATAGCTTCGGCTGGCCCGAGACCTTAAGGTGGCTTAGGCGAATTTTTCTAAATGGACAGAATCATGAATAACTGCAGAATAACATAGTTCGTTTGCTTAACTTTTGATAACATCTACAAAATAATAAGCTTGCCGACCATTTGAACGAGAAAAACTCGTTCAGAAAAACGTTATTATTACACACGCTCTTATGGGCCTTGGCCAAGAAATGACTCTTATTTGAACATAAATGGACAGAAAATTATCAAAAAATAGGAAATTATAGCTTTTTTGACAGGGTATACGTCATTATCATAAAAAACATGGGTTGCGGGCCAAATAAGAGATAAAATGTACGTGGAATGAATGGAAACGAAGTTTATCATAATAAATAGTGAGTCCTGCGCATGCCCGGAACAAATGTGGCAACATCGCGTCGGCGGCAATTTCGAATGCAGTGTTCAAAACCAAATGAAGTGATGGAATGAATGATGCATATCATTTGAATAAGATTCATATCAATTTAGGTTGATAATTCATATCAATTTATGTTATAAATAAGTCTATAAACATTCAAAAGGGAATTAAACCGATTACCGACCGGAGCACTGTATGGCTTACAGTGTTGTCAGTTTCATCAGATCAGGGCCGTCTCAATGTGTATAGTTTCAAGGGTAGAGTTCCAAGTTTCATGAATAATAATTATTATTCTATAGTTTTTTAGTTTAATTGCTCTTCAATGCGATGGAAATTAATAAAGATAAAATTCATGCTCAATATATATCAATATACCATGGTGTTATCTGGGGCCCACTCGGAACCAAGCATATGATTCGGCACTGAGCGCCTAAGCCACCTTAAAGAGTCTCTCGACCCTGTATACATGCGCGCGCTCGAGTACACCGATGAGCCGCGCGAGCCATGTTTAATGATACATTCTCTTTACCGAGACGCTAGTGATGAACTCTCTTGAATACTCGCTGAGAAAAAAGCCACATAGGATTAGGGTTGAATCAACCCCGTTACAATTGAATATTACCACTTGAGTTGCGCGACATGATCCATGGCTAATTTGCCCCATCGAAATTCTCGTATGGAGCTCGAGCGAATGTTGGTTCGCATGTGACTCGCCCACCTTCATTCGGTGCTTTTTCACCGCAAGCTCTCCCCTTTGGCGAAATTGCACACGACGGAGCCAAGGTATACGTACTCCGGTAGTGCACTGCATCACACGCTATATACCCACTCGAACTCTATATACGCAATACTCGATCGATCGGTTGCGCGCGCCTGTGTGTGTGTGTGTGTGTGTGTATGTGTGTGTGTGCGTGTGTGAAAGAAACCCCTTCGTCATTCTCGCGATTGTGACGAAACGAGCGCGAGCGCCCGAGACGAGGATAAATCGATCGAAAACGAAATCGAAATTTGACTCGTCAACGTCTGTCTTTCTCCTCGTCGAGACGCACTGCCCACGCGTTTTACGAGACCACATTTAGAGTCGTTCGTTATTTTCGTACAAGTTTCGTATAGTTGCGAAGTGTAGGCGTACTAATATGTTGAACACAAGAGCAAGAGAAAAGAAATGAGATCTGCGCAAATGTAACTTGATCATAGTAGCATACGTAACACACGGCATTACAAGTTTTATATCGGAACTAATAGCGATCGGTCGGACCGGCTCAACTCAACAAATTTGAAATTTGACGCAGGGTTAGACAGTTGTTAGATCGAAATCAAGATATCTTCGGCGAATACAAGTGGGGTTGCAGCGAACTGTTGAGAGGTGCGAAGGAGTCAGAATCGAAGATAAAGGAAGGTATAGGTAGGAGAGAGACTTGGGAGGAATTGGCAAGTGAGAGAGATCGATTGGATCGAGTCGCTCAATCGGAATCGGTCGATAAACTCGCAGCTCGCCAGTCGTCGATCGGGGCCTTTTACTGCTCATATCACACCGCAGGCGCGAAAACCCACTTCCTCTCGAGCCCGCGGAACGGAAGCGATGGAGATAAGGTGTGTCGCTCGGCATATCCGTATATATGTACATGCGGTGGGTCTACACATATCCGGCACGTGCTTTCGCTTATCGAGCCTTGAGACACTCGCGTATATGTGTTATAGGTTGACTTGGCCGCGGGCAATTCCTAAGAGGGCAGGTGCGTGTATATATAGGCCGTCCGCACCTTGTTTATCATATATACCTTAGTCGCGCGCGCGCGCTCGTTACCTCATCCATCTCCCGTTGCGCCCGGTCTCTCTCTGTCTCTCTCTCTCTCTTTCTTGGGCATACACCAATACGACGTGTCTTACGAAGAAAGACACATCTCAAACTGTCCGCGAAGAAAGACACATCTCAATTTGTCCGCGAAGAAAGACACAACTCCCGCCTGTCTGCGGAAAAGACAATTGGTGCACATCCCACAATTTTCCGAGGTAAAAAAATATATGGAATGAAAGCTTAGAATGAGTAGGTTATCATTGACAAAAAATAAACAAGCCTTTCCTACAGTTTAAACTCTTTTTTCGTTAATATTCGCGGGAGAATAATTCCGACATTTGTCTTTCTTCGCGGACAGATTGCGAGTTGTGTCTTTCTTCGTGGCTAGATTGCGAGTTGTGTCTTTCTTCGCGGACAGATTCAGTTATGTGTCTTTCTTCGTAAGACACGTCGAATAATAGCCGGTCGCCGCTCTATTTCTGCCGACGTTGCATTGTATTTTTGTCCACGGGTTATATATTCGCAAGAAGTCGAGATGGCGCCTGTATACGCAACGCGTGTCTCTCTCGAGCCTCTCGCGATATGTATATTACACACGTGCAGTGTGTTCGCGTGTGTGTTGTACATCGGCGTACCGCAGAAACGTATAGCTCCGGTTCAGCACACGCGCGCGACGAACTTGAATTTGAATTGGCGCCGCACGCGAGCTTTGAGCGCACGTTGGGAAACCGGCGGCGGCGGCTCTCACCTTGGAGCGCGTGAGCGCCGCGCGGGCTCTTCCTGCGCGCCGTATACTTATATGTAAATATTGTAAAATGAAAAGTCACAGCGGCCCGATTTAACGGCAGAGGCCGAGTTATATACTCGCGGAGGAAGCATCGATCGCCGTCGCTGCGCCAAGCCTGTTTTCGAGCGCGCGTGTGTGTGTACCCGCGCCAACCAGACCCGGTTACCATTGTGTATTAGCTATGGCCGATCAGCCCGACATGTCAAGCGCCCAGAAGCTCGCATCTGTAGATTCACCCGCTAAAGTATATTTTCTAGCTGTCAGTGGAATCGCAAGCCCAATTACACAATTTTTGCTACTTCCAAACTACACTGCGCTTTGATTCTCTGATCAAGGATACATCTTGTTCGAAGGGGTATTTTCACCGAAAAAAAAGTGGAGCTAATCCGATTGCAGCTACAGTCGATTCGCACTACGAGCCGCAACGAGACTGGAATCGCTTCTCTATCACGCGTCGACAAGATTGTTTTCAGGGGAAAACTTTTGCGAGTGTGTTGCACACGTGATACAACTAACGCGCAGCCGTCGCAATTGCTTTCGCGTATATTACAAACTCATACACGCACACACACACACTCGTCGACTCGCGGGCAACGGACAAACATCGGCGCGCGGCGAAGCGGGTCAGAGCGACCTCGTTCCGCGACCCAAATCCGGCTTTCCGCGGAAAGCTCCATACGCGCGCGCAGGAGAGAAGGGCCGCCGCCACCGCCGCGTCTCTATAGAGACATGCATATATAGCCGTGGTGTCGGAGGGTACGCGGGTCGATATCTGGATGCAGCCCATGGCGTCCCTACTCTCGAGGGTTGTCGACCTCATTCCCACTCCGCAGCCCTGCGCAAGGGCTCTGTATACGCCATGCTGAGCCGAGGCCAATGCACGCGTGTGCGAGTTTTCCTCCTCCCCGACCGGGTGAACCATTCAACCGAAAGCTCGATCCGCCGCTGACTCACACGTGGAAATTTCGCTTATGCGTGTATGTCTATGTATTAAAATTGAGTCGCAGACTCGCAGGAGGAAAACCCGGTGAAACTTTGATTCGTCTATAATCACAGGAGACGCGGACTGATCCGCGAACTAAACCGCGAACCGCGTGTGTATACAAATCTTCTTTTGTCATTCGAGCGGAGAATTGTCGCGCGGCCTCGTGCGGCCACGACAAATCACCGGCTCCGACAAGATCAACTTTCGCTTGTGGGTGAAGCACGTGTGTGTAAGCACGTTTTTTCAAGGATGCGCGCGCGCAATCCTTGCGGCTCGCCCTCCGCGACATGCTAATCCGTCGCGCGTCTTATCTCGCCCGAATTACAACGTGCCTCATCCTCGAAACATCCGCTGCACTGTGTATACATAATACTGCGTTTTTCCATTCCACGCGGGCGTCTACAGGAGGATCCGTACGTATATATACGTATACGTACGTGCGGGTTCGACGTCCTCTCCGCGCTCGATAAACACCTCGACGCTGGCGCGTATATATACTCTCGCTTTCGACTCTTCAAATTAACCGTAGGCACAAACTCTTCGCGCGAGTGTGTATATATCCTCGAGCCAAAAACAAGCCCCGCTGATGTACGATAACCAGACGCGCGGGGAAACTGGCTGCCGCCCATAGTCATATAGCCCCATTTGTATATACACCCGACAATGAAACGCGAGGGTGAAAATATCGCGGCCGCCAAATGTCCAAGTTTAGCCTGTGATGCAGCTCACGCGATCACCCGTCTATTCTCGCCACTAGGCGCTTCCCCCGAAATCCGATTCCGAGCGGGCCAATGTCGCGGTTTATACATTAAAATGCGCGAAATCGCGCTTGGCTCTTCACCTTCGGCTGCATTATACGTGTATACACCACGACGACGACGACGGCTGCAGCGTGACAAAGTGCCCGCACGTGCTCGCCACCTGATCTCTCCCGATACGCGTGTATGTGTGTGTTACGAGCTTAACTCGCGGTCGTGGCGTTTCGGGCATCGAGCGTGCGATTTTTCGCCGTCGAGACTTTCCTGCCGCGCGCGGGGCAACCGGATCGAAGGAAAATACGAGAAAAAAAATAAAGAAGTCGGTCGACGCTCGGGGCCGACGTCACGCGAGCCGATTGGAGCCGGCAATTTTCGCCTTAACTTTATTTTGCAAACAGCGTGGACGCGCAATTGTCACACTGACGTCAGGCTATTCACAGTGGGTTACGCGTTACACCGCTCGCGCGGCAGACTCTCGGGCATCGCTCGAGAACACTCCTTTGGTAGAACGCTTTTTTAAAATTGTCAAAATCTCGCGCCAAGTGTTGCTGTGCTCGAGCGAAAGTTGTAGGTTCTTGGGTTCTTCCAGCCCACGTTTAGCCGAATCATTCGCGTATGATATACCCGAAGCGAGAATAAATACACATACCGTATACCAGATGATACCGGTTGCAATGCGTGCTGTCTATGAATCAGCCCCGGGTAGCCTATATGTACCCATGGAAGAATGTTCCAACTGCGCAATGCTGGCCGCGCGAGTACGAGTGACTCGTTGCAGTTACCAGCATTGGATACCCAGTAATCGGGCGTTTTATTGGAACGATAAGAACGCGATGGTGGAATTATTATTTTATTTACCTGGTACTGGCGCACGCGTCGAAGCTATATCCGCAAAGTAGTGTACAATTCTTCTAGCCTCAATTATTTGGCAATTTCCAACGTGTCAGTGAAAATACATCGGTCGAAATGCTATCCATCCTATATTAAATTGTAAGATCAATCGCGGCGTACAACATTTCACATGGTGGGCGGATGAAAGCAAACTACCACACGTCAAGTTGAGAGATATGAAACGTTTCGGAAATCCCAGCCGGTAATAGTTGTTCGATAAAGAGAAAAGAGAGCGCGTGGGAAGTTCGATTGAAGAGCCGAGGTGACAGGTGACTGATGGCTGCTCGCATATAAAAACGTGATACGTTTTATCAAGTTTCTCGCGGCATACTAGAGCCGACGACCAACCGATCGTTTGCCTGCAGGATTTTAAACGATTGCTCGATTTTACGTAACTCCTCGCAGGATGCAGCTGACGCGCTATATACACACACACACACACACTTGATTCACTCGGTCTCGAAGCATCGCGTAACTTTGATTTTTCAATCAGATTCAAACACGCGACTGCGCAGTTAAACTATTACATACTGGGCAATTCGCGGCTGCGTACGCGCAACGATGAGTCAACGTGAAAGTCCGTTTCATTCTTTCACGGATTTTGCGCTTTTATATTTCTCGTCGTTGGGCGATCGTCGGAGGGAAAGAGAGCAGTTCAGAGATAGCTTTGCGAACGGAATAGGATAACTTTAGCCCCCGCCAGCCGGGATACTCGGGCTCGAGGTGCGTCTAAATATCCGATAAATGACAGGGATCCGATTGAAGCCGGTACGCAAAGCGGCGAACGAGAGGAAATTGAGCGATTCCTCGCGGCAAAGTCCAAAGCAGCGCGTGAGTCCTATGTATAGCGCCAATCAACCGAGAGCTGCTATATCAATGTCTCGATTTACTCCTCTGCATCAGACGTGTCTCACGTACCACGCAAACATTCGACCAAATTCTCTCGTCCTGTTTTGGCCGATACGCAGTCAATTCCGTCGGTATGCAACTCTCGTCCGAGCTCGTATATATGTATACGCACAGTCATCAACGGGAACGCGGTACGCATGATACACACGCACCGCGTCAACACTCAACACTCCTCCGCAGTGCGCGTTGTTTGGTTTTTGTATTAACAAACGCTCTCTTTTGCATTCTCGCGAGGCTATATATATATTCATGCGTATAATATGCACTTGCGCAACGGAATTCGTTGAAAAATGCAAAATCGCATCGATTCGCGGATTGCAAGAGTTCAGGGACAGACAAACAAAAAGTTTTCACTCGCGGAGCAAAACAAGCCCAAGTCTGTTTTGGTTGCCGCGCGTCCACAGTGTCTTTCCGACGTCATCGGGCATTTCTCGATATCATATATGCCCCGTGTACACGTGCAAGGTATACCAGTTGCGAAGAAGTATTTAGAAAAAAGTTCGTCTCGACAAGCCCGTCGAATTCGGATGGACGGGTATGTAAGATACCTGTACCCAATATGCGCCACCTAAGCGAGAAAGGTCACTACACAGCGTCAAATGAATATTTTCTAACATAATTCGTGTCAAATAAAAGGTTTACTCAATACCTACAAAATGAGCTAAGTTTCTTTTGATTTGAACAGTTCTACGCTAAGATACCGCGGTTTTAAAAAAAAAAAAATTTTTTGTGTACCCAATATAGCGCCACCCTGAAAATACTTCTTTTCATCCAATTTGAAGCATGAAGCATGTCTGAAATGAATAAAATACAAACAAAAAAGTATATTTCTGATATAATTTTATTGAAAAATACATTTTGTCTTTGATTGAACCATAGTACATAGATTATATGAACTTCTAACAACCTAAATCAATTCAAGTTTTCAGTTAAAATTCATGAAAAACCGTTGTTTTGAATCAACAAAATTAACTTATGCAACATATAATTCCAATATTAATCTCTCAAATTGATGAACATTCTTTTTAGTGTAATTTTAAATATAATTGAGATGTTCTCACTGAAATGGAAGAGTTCAATTTAAAAAATGTCCGAACCTATTTGAGACTAGCTATTGTCATGATCATGGTAGAAAAAGTCTGTTTGATGTTTTTTCCTAGACAGTACTTATAAACGCATAACCTCAAAATTTTTCTCGTTATAGGATAGCCAATATCTGCTAAGCGTTCAATTGGGAAGAATACGCTATTTTTTTTATCGTAGAAATCGAAAGAACGTGCAAAATTAATTAGGTCGTATTTTTTTGTTTTTCGATCAAATCAAAATTCGAGCTGGTATGAGGAGATGAAATTCGTGTCGTTAGTAACGATATGACGTCATTTGCATTTGAAGTATATCTATATCTACCGAAAACGCCGAAACTTTCAGCGGTCATATCTTTTAGAAAAATAACATTAAACAAAAATAAAAAAAATACGACCTAATTATTTTCCGATTCTTTATACATTTCACATGAAAAAACTAGGTGTTGTGAAAAATTCGTCAACCCTATTCGACTACATAATTCTTCGTTCTGTACTGTCGTTAACGCATATGGTCGACTCATTTTCCTTTTTTTGCATATGTTTTGTTTGACATATTGTTGAAATGTTCGACGAGGTATCTTATATATAGTCGAAGCCATCCTCTGCGATATCTCACCTTTCTTGACCTGCCCCAAAGCTTGAACTAAATTTTCTTCCAACCCTGTTTGGCGGATATTTACCATGAATGGGTTGATTGTAGCAGCTGGAACAAGAAAATAGGGATGGCGCATATTGGGTACATTTGATAAAAATAACGAAGAGCTATTGAAACGGTTGATAAAAAGGGCGTAAGATGAAAAAAAAAATTGGATGATATAGATGGGATGTCAAGGAATCGAACGATATATCGGTCGATTTTTTTAGCCCAGTTTAAGGGTATTAAAAAAATTCTCACTTACCTGAGCGAAATTAGATCGAGAATGAAAATTGGCGAAAAAATGGATAAAACGAGCTGTAACAAGTTGGTATAAGGGTTCCCGATCGGTGAAAATGTTTTCTTTCCTCATTATTTAGCATTGCCGACAAGATTCTGTGCCGCGGCGATGCTCTAGACGCGCGTATATATGAAATACGAAGGGTGGCGCATATTGGGTCCTGGCGCATATTGGGTACACCTACCTTATAATCCGCTCGAGTTTGCTATATACACACACCACGCGAGTATACATCACATCGATTGACAAAAAATTTACCCGCTCCTGTCGTGTGCTTGACGCTCGAGAGGACGGAAAAAGAGTAGAGTCCGCGAATGAATATTCCGGAGCGCCGCTGAAAAAAGAGTCCGCCGCGAGTCTCCTTGATGCAAGCATGCAAGCTCCTCTCCTGACCTGCAGCCTCGTTATCCAATAAATTATTATTTACGTCACGGATAATCGAGTATGCGCGCACGTGCAGCTTTCTCTCGTCGGCTGAGGCCGCGTCGCTATATATTTACGTATATAGCGTATATCTGCGCGCAATATACAAATCCGATTTATCAATTCGCTCGACCCCGCTTGGATTCAGTTCGCGATTGCCCGACAGGAGGAAGTGCGTCGTGAACGAGCTTTCCTTATACCCCCGCTACCAACGGAATTGAAAATCCGTAGTGCCGCGACGCTGTATAGGAGCTTCGTCCGTGCCCCTAACACACCTCGAGAATGAAAGCTCGTCGCAACCCAGACCCAGATTGACTTGTGAAACGCGTCTCGCGGAATTTGGATCAAGTGCGATATTCTCGGGTCGGGAGAAAAGCACAAGCTACGCGAAAATACGTCCGGGGGCGGGATTTACGTGGACCAACCCAGTGTCTGTGTGTGTGATGTATTCGCGCTCGAGGCTTACCAGGAGGTGGCTTTTCCTTCACGCGACCGGTGCGTGTATGGGCGCGACAGACAAGAAATCCTTGACATTCCCCGTGTGTGTGCGTATGCATGTGCGCGCTCAACCGTGACGATCGTGACACGTTTGGTGCGAGCCGTTGCGTGTGCTCCTTCGATATCGCGAAAGGATGTTTGAGCTCGCTTTCTCGCAGATTACAAGCCTCTATATGTATAGATACTTACACACCGAAACGCGTGCTTGTATACGTATTTCGCATCGAGTCGCTGCACCACATCGAACTGCGCGTGAAAAATCACACTCGGATGAGTCAAAGCGTGCCGCGCAAATATTGCGCGTCACTCTGATTGCGATTTCATTCGCGAGATATCTATACACATTCAATGCACCGATCGGCGATTATCCGCGCCTCATTCGTTTGTCGTGCTTATATGTTCCGATTGGTGTAGGAACACACGCCGCGAATAATTATCCACGTGGCGGGATGGATACGTGCGAGCGAGCGAGCAGGTGATTTAACCATCTGTAGATTTCTCCTCGAGACTCGAAAAAATGTCTCGATTCCGTATACGCGAGTTTGGAGGGAAACAAAAGTTTGTATATCCGTTTTCATGATTCTCTCTTGGCGACTCGCGCGAACATAACCGACTTGGTGTATTCTTCCGAGTCGGCTCTACGCACTGCAAGCACACACTGAACGCGATTGAATCCTGTCGTGTTCTCCTCGGGTCCGGGCGATTCTCCAACCCCCGCGGATTTTCCGCTGCAGTATTCGCGACTTTCAAACTTTCACACACTCGCGTGAAAACAAAACGCAAACTCGGGCAATCGGACAAAAAGCATAATACACATAGGCGGCGTGGGTGCGTGCGTCAGGGGAATCTTCATTACGCGCCGCCGTGTGTGTGTGACGGATAGTAAACATTCGAGCGGTTGCGAAGCCGTGACGCAAGGATGTATTTATTGTGCGCCAAGAAAGAGGCTCGAGGAGAGTAAGAGAGATAAAATTGACCCGAATAGTCGGATTCTCGCGAGCGCGCGAATCAATCTTGCGCAAACATCGGCGCGCGATTAGAGCCCGCGGTTATTTCCAGCAACAAAGTCCGCAAACGTCGCGCGCGCAAGCTTCTTTTATCTCCCGTTAGAAATTTCCCCGCGCCGAGATAACCGACGCTCGCGGGGGGACTGTGTGTACGTGTAAACATCGACTCGTCCTTGCGCGCGAGTTCCCATAAAGAAAGGGGGATAAAAACATCCCGCGCTCCGAGTTTGGACCGAATAAAAAGCCGTCTCGGATTCGACGGGATAGGGCGGGGGGGGGGGGAGAAACAAAAGAGACGTGGAGACAGACTCGAGATGGATATATACAGCGTCTAGACGGGGCGCGAACGCTGTGATCGATCGGACCGTTAATCGGGGGCCCCCGGGCGAAATGTCAACAAGCCCGCGCGCGTTTCGCTCTACATCGTCGAGTGCATTCTCCGCTGGCCGTGTGTATGAATAGCCCCACCCGGTGGGGCGGCGGCTCATTCGGCTCAGGGTCGAGGAACTTGGAAAAATGCGCGTGACTGTACTCCACGTCCCATTTACCCACACTGCGCTTTTCCCTCGCTTTCCGCCACTTTCGACACACACACACACACACACACACACACACACACACACACACACACACACACACACACACACACACACACACACTGGTATCAAAACACTGCGAGAGTTTCGAAACTCCGCGCGCGAGCGTCCGGCTTTAATTTTCTTTCTTCGTACGTGTAAACACCGGGCGTATGCACACACATGGGGATATATATTGAGCAAGTGCCGCATTGGAAAGTCGCGGCGTTCAAAAGTTTGGCTCCCGAACGAGTGTAGGTATGCGTGGCCCCGCCCGCCATAGACCGCACGCATCCAGCGATCGATATTAAAATTCCACGTAGCGCAAGCCACGTATGTGTAGGAGCGTGGATGACTCAGGGCCGAGTTCGCGAAACCTCCTACTATTTCACGCGTATATTCGTCTTGGAGAACCGCAGACAGGCGCGCGCGGTGTGTTTTCTCGCGGGAGAAAGTGACTCTCGCGCGCGCGGCGGTCCAAGGCGAGTCCCGCGAAACGCCGCTCCCGTGGCCCCGAAGAATTTCGCGCGCCCGCCGATACCGGGAAAAACAATTTCTCGAACGAGGTTCCCCCACACGCGAGTAGCTGTATATACGCTCGCAGCGATTTTACGCTGTGCTCGTAACGTAATCTTCTTCGCTGGAGGTGGAGAATACTCGAGCAAACGATGCGTCCAGTGATCCACAGTCGTGCTGTTGATTAGCTGAAAAATTAAGTTGACATCCCGGTAAAGGTTTATACTTTTTTACTGTTCGGGTCGCGGTAAACGCAGAGTTTGCCATAGCCGATGCACCCACTGAATCAGCTGACATTCGACACACACATACACACAACAGCCCAAAATGATTCATCGTTTGCGTTAATCGAGCAGTTATCCGGTATCGGGATCCTCCAATGTGAACCGTAATGATCTATTTGACTACTGCTACTACGTCGCGTCAACTGGATTTCGCGATTTAACGAGGGGTGACTCACTGCAGTACTCCCGAGTTCACTTTTTGATATTCCCTGGTACTCCCAGGTACTCCTTAGTAATAATATTACTCCCTTTGAAATTACATTCAAACGAACGTCTATAAAGCTCCGCGGCACAAAATCTTGTCGACAGTACAGAATAATGAGGAAAAAGAACATTTTGACCGGTCTCGAACGTTTACACCATCTGGTTATGGCTCGTTTTCTCCATTTTTTCACCAATTCCGATTCTTGAGCTAATTTTGCTCAAGCGAGTGCGAATTTTTTTGAATATCCTTAGACTAGGCTAAAAAAATCGAGCGACATGCCATTCGATTCCTTGGCATTCCATCTACATCATCCAATTTTTTTTTCTTCATATGTCCTGTTTAGCTCATTCTGAAGGTATTTAGTCGACTTTCTTAGTTCTTACCATCTCGGATATACATATACATATACTTATACATCCTTGGTATTCCCTGGTACTCCTTAGTACTCCTCAGTACTCCACGGTATTCCCTCGTACTCCATGCTACTCCGTGCTACTCCCCGGTATTCTTGAGTATTCTTAGACGGAAAATTTTAGTGAGTCGCCCCTCGCAATTTAACTTGTGTCTCATTGTGTCTCATTTGATGAACTGAAAAGAAAAAACGCGAGATTATCATGAGGGGAACCGTGAAAATTGACTCACTGATATGTGTCACCCATTTGAAGAATTTGCCTATAGAGAACCTCATTTTCCCAGACGATACGGTCCCTAATTGTTCACTAAACTTTCTCCCACTGATATATATACACGAACGAGGCACACGGAACAACGTATTTATACGGCAGCCCAGCTTCTGTATAAATAGTTGTTCGCTCGTGAATTTTCGATACGGAATCGAGATCGAGCGTGTCCGAGCTGCGACTTTAAGCTACATAACTTGCGTTTTCGTTTCGCAAGGCCGACGGACGCGCGCGTATTCGCATTCGAATGTTACGCGCCGGGGAAACTCGTCGAGTGCGTTGGACGCGAAAATATTTTGATCTCCTGCATTGGCGCGTCTTCTCGTCCGTATATTAATCGCGCCCGCGACAGCGAGAGGAAATATCGATATTATATAGATCCGTCGAGTGACCACATGTACGTATACGTACGTACACAGTTGATAAGATTTGAGCGCACGAGTTTATGGAAAGTGCGCGACGGATCGGATACAATATAGTATTAATCGTAAACAAGCGTGTATTAAGAAACGAATAATAAGCTGTGTGCGTGCGAGTGTGTGTAGTTACTCGAGCGATACGCGAGATCGTAATGAGAATGGTCGGGAATCCTCGAGAGTAGGAATGTGCTACTCAAGTAAGCCAAAGATGGTCAAAGATGGCCAAAGTAGAAATTCAATATGTACATTTATTGTTCTAGTTTTGGATAAAACAGCTGCTAGTAGTCGAATGAATCAAATGAAATAACGAGGAGAAAGAAGATGCGTCAGTTTTGTTCAAAATTAGTCAATAACTGTTCAATGTATTCTTCAATATATAACAATATGAAAATTATATCTTACAAATTTCCACATAATTACATCAGAAAATGCAAAATAATCATTCAATTTTTCTTCTCGGCCCGTATCGCTTCTTCACAATAATTGATACTGGTCGTTTTGCATGTTCTTTTGCGTACTCAAGACTTTTTCTGCTAAGATGCAATATATATGTAGGTCTACGCACTGAGCTTCAATACCTATATGTACTCGCGATCGGCTGTTTTGAATCATAATTACAAGTATTTTTAACCTATTTGCGGCAGCGTATGACATGATCGGATCATACCAAGTTTTATTTTGTTTTTATTTTAAATAATCTTTTCCCCAAGAGCTATTAGATTGACGCATCAGTTTTAATTTTATAAGCAGAAAGTCATTTTTGTATATGAATGTTTGTATATTAAATCAATTAATCATAATTGCGAATGGAAAACAGTGCAAACTGCGGGATGTCCTGTGTGTCATGGAACAGTCGGTTCTCGAATGCTGTTTTTGTGAGAGAATCATTCATTTTATGCCCGATTATATAGCTTACTGGCTAGACTATTTGTTAGAAAATATACCCTGAAAAACTCAGGAATCCCGAAAGTATCGGGAGTCCCGAAAGAATCGGAAATCCCGAAAGTATCGGGTACCCGACTCATTCCCGAAGACGATTCCCTCACCCGAGCTGACCCGGAATTATCAGGAAACCGCAGACCCCTAATATATACACGCAAACACACATAAAGCGTGGGTTATATATATACAATACTCGCTCTCGTTTATCGGCGGTTGGGGTGGGGAAGACGGCGGCGGCGGCCACTCGCGCCGATAATCGAGCAGTGTATATACGGCGCGCGAGACCGACTGTCATTAATCGAGCAACCTCTGCTCTGTGTGTTTCAGTTCCCGGCGCCCAGCGCAACATACCCGCCACCATGTCCGTCACCTCAGTGCAGACCAACACCGAGAATCTCTCTCGCCATGGGTAAGTAACCACTTTGCACTTGTATATTCACACTACGCGCGACAAATCATCTCGTAGTCCTGGAGCTAGCCCCGTTCCCATTGGCCAGAGGAGGTCCCCGGTAGATAGATAGTGAATCTTATGTATTTTTTCCCGTAGAATCCGAATTTGTCGGTTTGAAGTCTGTAAAAGCCATACAATTTGTTTAAAACACGATTTTTTAAACAAATAGCAAAATAACACTTTTTTGGTTCGGGAAAAATTTTTTTCTTAAAATTTAGCTCATTTTAAGAAGAAAAGTTCCTATGCACTATCCATGAATAATGCTTCTTAAAGACTTGTTGTTAAAGACTTCTAAGTAACAAATTCGGATTCTACGGGAGAAAATACATAAGAAAATATTCGTTTATTCATAACTAGCCCATGGGTATGATATTCAGTGCATTAGTCCAGTACCGGGAGTCAAGCGTATAATGAGCTAAAACATGGAAGGTGAATCATTTGATTATTCGGTTCTTCTCGCTGTTTTTTTGGAAAAACCAAGTTTATATTCGGATTCTACGTTAAAAACTGCATTAGAAAACACCTTCAGATTCTTAAATATTCTATTGTTGTTGCCATGGCAGAGCAACAAAGACCACCGAAAAGTGGTATTTTTCAACTTGTGATAATTTATAACTTTAGATACAAGCATTATTCATGGATGGTGCATAGAAACTTTCCTTCTTAAAATGAGCTAAATTTTAAGAAAAAAATTTTTCCGAACCAAAAAAGTGTTATTATCTTATTTGTTTAAACAATCGCGGTTTAAACAAATTGTACCAGTTTTACAGACTTCAAACCAACAAATTCGGATTCTACGGAAAAAAATACATAAGATTCACTATCTATCTACCGGGGACCTCCTCTGGCCAACGGGAACGGGGCTAGCTCCAGGACTATCGTGTCGAATCTCATATTTGCCCGCATTGCGACGGCTTCAAACTCGTTCCTTCGGTGTATATGCAGTGCGTCGAGCTTTCGATTCAATGATTCATTGGCTCCGGCTTTTCGTTGTATACAAGTGCTCGGGAGGATTTCCCGGGGCGATCGCGATACGCGGGCGTGAGAGCGCTCTTATCGTCAACGTCAATAAATATATTATTTCCTCTTTCGCGGTGGAACAAAGCCGTCCCGAGCTTCACTGCCCCCCCCCCCCCCCCCCACTGCCCCTCTCAACCCCTCCTTCGAACGTATATTATGAAATTATTCGGTTGGCAATTGGGTGAAATCAAGCGCGTGCCTCGAAGTGTATGTATATACACATGTATACACGCATCGAACCGAGAGCGCGCGTTCGTCGGTCTCTCGAGCGGCAGGGATCTACATTTCCATTTGGCAAATCTCGATGTCGCGGCGATCAAAACTCGATTTATCGATCGAGCGCTCTTTGTTTGTCGCCCTACATATACATATACTCCCGACGCTCATACAACAAAACAGCGCCCGTTTCCGGTCTTCGAGTGCCAGGCTCAAGGATCCATCATTAGCCTTCTCCGATCCGAATAAGACTCATTCGAGCGCGTCTCGGAGCCGCGGCAACGCGGTTTCTAAATCGAGCGGCGGCGGCCTAACAATATGATGAATAAAATCGCGAAGCCTTCCCCGCCCACGCGAGCATTTACAATTCCGATGGTTCTCTATAATAGATGTGGCGCGCCGCGCGCACTACTGATTCATCCGCCGCCGCCGTTACGCTCGGATGCAACGTCCGCGATGCCGCGCTTGTGTGTGTGCGCGTATCTATACACTCGCAGATAGATCATCGGAAATTTTCACTCGTAATCCCCGGGAAGATATATGCGTGGTGTATCGTTGTGGATATTTCACAAGACCGACGCATTTTTTTTGTCGCGTATAATGAGGTAACTTTGAAGCTGTGTGGGCACTTGCAACTCCTCGGAGGGGGGGGGGGGTAAAAAAAATCAAGGATCGCTTCCGGATGATGACCTTCAAGGAACGAATAAAAATCTTAAATTCCTTAGAATACAAAGATGTAATATTCCCTCGTCGACCTAGTCACGAAGGACGGCACAATTAGCCGCCAACTAAACGTGTTGGCTCGATAGCCATTTGCCGCGTCGGCTCGAAGGGTCGAAAGAAAAGATTCGACCCGTCGCTCGCGTATACACATATAGTGTAATTCACTAACGTCACGTTCGGCTATTCGCGGCCCGTTCGATTCTCTCACACACACACACACACACCCATTATATTCTGCCGCGATATACATACAAGTGGTATATAAGTGCGCAATATATTCACACGGGAAGCGTCTCTCGAGGAAAACGCACCTCGTTATTATTATATTCACGTGAAAAACCAAGATAGCTCCCTCTCGAGGCTGGTGCCGGTGTCACGGGAAATATGCCGGCGATTCGAGCCTATTAGTATTTTGACATTCCAGCGGCATAACGTACGGCAGTTTCGGGTAATAGTGACTGGCAAGATTTTTCCCTGCTGCTCCTCCGCCGCGACGGCCAAGACGTCGTGAAAATTTAACTTTTCCACGAGTCGACGAATGGTTTACATGTATCCGCGGAATTTCTCGGGTTGCGTGAGATGTGTGGGGGAAAATTTCGTCGGGATTATGTAAGCGGAAATGTTTGTCGAGTCTTTTTACGAGTAGAATTCGGAGAAGATGCGGTGCTTTGCATATCTATTAATACACGAATTTCAATATTATTCACATTAATATATGTACATATTGCTCGGGCATGTGTGCGATCCGTTTATTTTTAGGCCGTCAAATAAAACCCAACGCGTTATCTTATCCGGCTAACGCGATCGATTGAAAAAAGGGAAAACATGAATATTCCAGCGTTTTCCATTGATATGCGCGTAGCTTTGAAATTAATGAAAACACTCGCTCGGCGGCGCGTGGCGTTGGATTTTATTACAGCCGCTGTAGGAGTGGGAAAAAGGACGCTAGCGTAATTATATTCGCCGGTAAAATTAACGACCAGAAAATTACAACTCAAAATTCAAATTACCCCGAGCCCGACCGATCGTTATTGGATTTTAATGGCCGTTTCTTCGGGATAAAGCTCTCCTAATGATATACCCGCGTCCTATGCGTCAATGAATCCATGCGCGTCTCCAAACTGCGCGCCGGGGAAACACCGCCGATCCTTTGTCCGAGTATATACACGGAGAAGCCGAAGAACGCGCGTCTATGAATATTTCACCTTCGCGTTATGGGCGTAGACTCCGCTGCGCCGTATTAGCTTGCGACGTCGCGGCAAAAAAGGCACACACAAAGAAATTGAGCAAAAAAGAGAAGATCGAAACGTCGTCGTAAGAGTTGTCGTTCGAGCTCTCGAGCAGAAGGTCGCCGTGGACTCGGGTTCAAGAGCATCGGAAACATTGAACTTTTCTCGCATCAGCCCCGACTCGTCCGTGAATATGCATACACCTGCGCGCGATTGCGTGTGCATCTCCGTCGTCCGCGACCCATTTGTCCGCGCAGGTATAAACATTGCGGTCTTCTGACGTAATTCGCGCCGGCTGTTCCACTTACTCGGAGCCGACGATAATCCGCCTTGAAGGCGACCATCGTCGCCGTGCATCCGTCATTCAAGGGGCCGCCTCGTGATTTCGGAGCCTCTCGATAAGATCGTCGATCGCGTCGTTGGATACTGCTTTTATCGCCAGTTCGAATTTTCCAAATGTCATGCCGGACGATTCGCGGGCCAGTAATCGAGCGTCTTTCGCAATGCTCGCACTTTTCGTTTCTTCATCTCGCGTGAGCTGGCGCACAATCAGCGCGGAAGATGCGCTTTGACGCGTGCGACCCATATGCCGTCACGAGCGTGGAGGGGGAAAAGAGCAGCCGTATCGCGGAGGTCTTTTTTCCCCGAGGTCTTTCTCCTCGCTTTTTCCTTTTTTTTCTCTTTTTTCGATGAATAAATCGCTCGTGCGCTGCTCGGCGGTAGCACGTGATCGGTCTTTCCGCACGAGGAGCTTGCGTGCGCCACCTCTCCGCGGCATTTGCATTTCCGTGCGCGCGCGGCGCTCCGCGGCTCTGTCCTCAAGCTGTATACCAAGTTCAAGGCTCCGAGCGGCTTCGAGATAATGATTTCTCATATCGAGCTCCCCTTTTGGACTGTTGGACCATCTTATGAATTCACGGATCGATCTTGTTCGAATAATGGATGTTGATTCTCAGTTTGAGAAATTTCACGATGCGCTGCTCGCTAAATTTAATGGGGAACCACTAATTATTAGTAGAGATTGCGCAACCGATGCGAATGATAAATCTTCACTGATTCCCATCCAGTTATGCGATTCCGACTATTTCAAAGCTAGACAGATACGGATTATCAAATTTTCTCTGGCAAACACCGCGCGTATTCACGATAAATCCCGGCTTGGAAAAAAGCCGCGCGACACGAGATGTTGAATTCAGTGAATACGCGGGATAAACGTACTCTGAATATTCTATGAATTTCCCGATGAATATTCCATATATATATATACACGCCAGACACGCGAGAGAGGGATGCGAGGAGCACCGCGATATATGTTTATCCGCGAGCCCACGAGCAAATTGAATATTGCGGTTCGGAGAAAAATCATACCCATCTCGCGCGTTTATGACCCATGTCGGTAATATATAAACTGTCGGTTCACACTTCACTCGCGCAATCCAAACGCAAACACACTCGGTGTTATTCGTTTTTTTTTTCTATCCCTTAGATACCGAGCGCCGAGAGCATATGGGAACAGTTTTTTTGGTCGCGCCTTGGGTAATAAATCGTATGGGTCGCCGCGTGAAAATTCCCCGGAATAGAAACTCTCGTTCTCTATCTCCCGGAATAGACTTCTCGTCGGTCGGCGCGGTTATCGCGGGGAACGGACTCTCCGACGAGGTCCACAGTGTCAGGGTCATGTGTGTCGCGGGAGCGGAAAACGTATCCGAATGACGATCTGCCGCGGCCGTGTCGGAATTAAGGTGCGATTGATAGCGTTTCCGCACGCACGGAGATATGTAGCTATCAATATACGGCCCAGCTCTAATTGAGCCGCAATCGTGAGCGCGTCGTTTCGCGAGTTCGCGCAAGATTGTATCGAAGACCCGCCGTTTTTTACTCATGATGCGCGTCCGTAAATGTATTACAACGTGTCGGCAAGCCGTATCGCACAGCCAGCCGATAGAGTTGTTATTTGGGCAATTTAGTTCATTTTTTAATGTCTCAAAGTTTACGTATCACATTGCCAATAAACCCGAGTAATTTCCCGTCAGCTGTTGAGTCGCTCCATTTACGTCAAAGCGCGTCAATGCGTCAAAAGTTGGTTCGGTTGAATAATTACGATAAGAAGTCGCGAGCGCACTTTTCTCTCTGTAAATTGCATCGCTCGTATCGAGCGTTATTATCGTCCGTTTACCACCAGCTCTTATTACCCAGTATATGCGGCATGATACCCTTTAAGCGCCTCCCCGTTGCAGTGAATTATCCCCGTCGCTCGCGCGCTCGGTTAACTCATACGAATGTTATACGAATCCGATAAAGAGCTTCTCGCGAAAAATCGCTCTGCAATCCGGCGTTACGCAAGAGCGTTTTCCGCGTGAAGCGCCGACACGCACGTGCGCGCTGGGCCTGCCCCGTCAGCCCCTCTCTGCCGCGCTCGTCCCTTTACATAAGCGGCTATAGCGGTAAATGAATGCTCAAAGCTGTCAATTAGCAAAGCGCCGATCGATCCGGCCTCTCTCTTTCATTCCGGCCAAGCAGATTACGCGATCCCACGCGGGATATATGTATGATGATGTACGCGGCGCGTGTATCGTCGCGTCATAGAGCCTCAGATGCGTTATTATATATTGTGGATGCTTCGCGTAAATACGACTCCGCGAACGCCCACGCGACGTTATTATATATGGAGCCAGGCGAAACAAATTTGCCGCGAACAAAAGCTGCACGTCTCGGTCGATCAGAAAAAAGGCTCGGCGCGCGGATTCGGAAAATCCGATTGATAAATTCGGTGCGTATATCCTCTGTCGCATGGTAGAAAATCCATCGCTCGCGAATCCGCTTGGTCAATCGGATTCTGACTTGCATTCGAGATTATTCGAGTGGAAGCTGAATAAAATGATTATTCTTTGTGAATCTCGGATATAGTCGAACGCATCGCGTCCGACTAAAATACTTTCCGACTGGAAATAAACTATCGTTGCGCATGGAACAACCCGCGTCAACTTCGGGAACGTGAAAATTCACTAACCGCGACTGATCGAATTTTTTTTCGATTGGCGTTAGAATACGCATGTTCTTCGCGTTGCGCGCATATTCCCGAGAAACTGACATGTGCTTTTCCTCCAAAGAGTTACTAACATCACGTTATGTTTGCTCTTGCCCACAGGAGCAACGTCTCCCTGTCGTGCCACAGCCAATGCGGCAGCCTGGAGGAGTCGTTGGGCTCGCATCCCCAGTACCAGGACACCATCCTCACGATCGAGGAGCTCCGCGCCCAGCTCAACTCCTGCTTCTCGTGAGTATTTACCCATCCTGCACAAATATACACACACAAGCCGCATAAATTTTCCACGCGAAATTACCACGGAGCGTTGCTTTTCCAATCAGACCCCAGTCACTCACCTCGCGCGCGCGGAACGACGCAGCTTCTGCGTAGCGTGTATATATATGAACGCGCGGCGAAAGCGTTCTACTGCCGAGTGCGCCCGAGCTGCAGTTGCTCCCCTCCTCTGTCGGCCTGGCCGGCGCGCAACTTTCGCGGATGTCTCACCTCGCTAAATTTTTCAGTCCCGACTCACTTTCCCCCGGCATTGGCTCTCGAGCTCGTCTTGCGACGGCAGTCGGATTTATCGAAAAATCATGTAGAAATGACTTTTGGCTAGCCGAATTAGCGGCTGTGCGTCTCTGGAGAAAGAGAGCGTCAAGATAAAGTACAGAAACGGGACGCCTCTCAACCGATCAATTAAAACCGGATAATTCAAGCTCGCCAGCTGCTCGAGTGTGTGGGTACATAAGAGCACGAGGATTCGCGCGGCATGTCGCGATATATATTGCGTAACGCACGCGCGCAGGATCCGGTATTATCCGGAGCGCGTGTTTCTCTCTCTCGGTCTATCCGTCGATCGATCGCGCGCGCACGCGCTCGTATACTTTTCGGTCGACGGAAGCGCAATTGGGTCTGGAATGCGTTTGACGACGTGTCGCCTGTGATGGTTATATATGTGTATATACCCACGTTGGAATCTGCTCGCGACGACCCGCTCCGGATATATACACACACGTGTATATACGCTCGAATCTTCGCGAGAGCTCTAACTCGTTTCGCCTTGGTGCTAATGGGCTAATGCGCGCGCGCGCGCGCCGTATATATCATTTGCTCTGTGTGTGTGCATATAAGCGTCAAATTTTCCGTCGTCCCAACTACGTGTATCCGTGCGGCTACTTCTATATACGTGGAAAAGCGTACTTCGACTTTTACGTCGAAGAGAGGAGCACACCACCTACTTCGCCGGCTAACGGTGCAGGGAAAAGCGCATTTAGTGAAAAATCGTCATTCGCGTAACAGCGGAAAGTCCGAGAATTTTGAGATTAGCATGTAAGGAGAAGCTTGATCATCCGAGACTATTGGGATTTTCTCCCAATGCGAACGTGTATCGGACTCTTGACCGACGCGTTTGGGTTTCACGTGGCAAATACCTGCGATTGGCCTGGGGGTAAATCGAGTATATTACCGCATGCGTACAGCGAGCTCAACAAAACGGCCACCCGTCAAATGCACACTTTTCATTAGCCCACCCCGCGGGATCGGGATGTGCTTTTCTTCGTATATAGTAGCCGCATCGACATAACACAAGAGCGTATCTCAGCCCTCCTATTGTACAGGGGGCGCCTCGATATTGTTCCGGGTTCACCGAGATACCGGGGGGGCGAATCAACGCGAGGAGAGCCTAAAAATACATACCTGCTCATATAAGTGCGGTGCGCGACGCGTCAATTACAGCGTGGTCCCCCACGCGCGCGCTCTCGAGCGAATTCACTATGTATATACACACACACACATACACGTGTGTACACACACTCACACCCAGCGCCTTTTGTTTGGCCCTTGCGGCTTAATTTGTTTTCGCCGGCCGCGTCCCAGACGCCGTAATTTTCGGCCGCGGCTATATCTCGATCGATTAATTACGCACATGCAAATTGGGTCTCGTGACCTACCACCGCGCGTATGTACACACAGAGCCCCGAAGGGGCGAAGACGCTCACTCGAGAAAGTTCGCCGTGTTCTAATTTTCCCGACTTGACTTTCTCGCGTTCGATACTCACCGAAGCCGTATAATATAAGCGCGTTAGCTCGTAAAATTGCCCCACGCGCGCGCGCGAATGTACACACGCGAATCGTTTTGCCTCGAATCCGCACGATGCATCGACGCGCAATAATCCGGGGCTGTATAATTGAATCGCCAATGTATGTGGCGAGTGAACTCAGCGCTCGCGCGAGGCGTCTGTTTGCGAGTAAATAAAGCGTCTAGCAATCAACGCGCGATACTATAAGCCCGTACATGTGGCTCGTTTTCATGAAACCGGTATTTTCCATGTACTCGCGAGATTTTCAGCAATGTTTGCCGTATCCCGAAAGGCTACAGGTAGTTCGAATTAGCTGAATGTTAACTTGAAAGTTGAACTGTAAAAAGTTTCAATCAAGTGTACTTACGTATTTTTTTGGCTCTATCTAATAAATTCACCTGGTTTAGAAAAAAATTGCATTTTAAACTTTGAATTCTATGTTTTATTCATGAAACGCCTCTTAAACTATAAAAGCATAAAATGATTGAAGGGCTATAACTGATTTTAGCTTTGGTTGGTAGCAAAGAACACGAATACTGGAGAAAAAGGATTGAAAGACGATGTGAATTCGATGCTTTCGTTTTGTCCATGAAAAAATCACGTTTTTCACGCGAATGACCCACATATTAATCTGACGACGAGGACGACGGGCGAAAATGGAACAGGTGAATTAACTTTGACTGTTTGGCGTTTCAGGTGCGGAGTGTCGTGGACCGAGGACCACGTGTCGCTCGACTGCCGAGAGTGCGGTGGCTACTCGCTGAAGCGGCCCTGTCCCGTGTGCGACGGCCGCTGCCACAACGCCTGGAAGCGCGACCTCACCTCGGTAAGGATCGATACGTACACCCGACCCAGCTGCTGACCCACTCCTGCCCTATATATATACACGCACACACACTCCTACGGCCCCGGGCTCGCTCGCGTAGCACCAGAGCTGACCCGATTATTCCGCCCGTGACTTGCTGCTGCTTTTTCTCACTTTCCACCCGCGCATCCACTCTTTCTCTCTTTCTCAACCGAGTGTGCGTGAGTACACGCGTGTTAGACTTTTGCGAGGGAGACAAGTCTACTGTGGCTTGTGCTGGGGAAGCCGTTGTCGCGAAATACACTCTACTCGGGGGGCTATTTAGGTCACGCCTTGCTGCTGCTGCTGTCAGTCGTCTATGTATATACACGTCTGCTCGAGTCGTTTGCATCCACGGGGGAGAGGCGCTTTGCCTTCTTTTTCCTCTTCATTCCTCTCCAAATAAGTTGATTCGCGCGTCGAACTGCTTCGTTGGCGTACGGCGAGTTCAGCGAGTTCTTGTAAAATTATGGAATCAGTTCGAGTGCGTATCGCAACGAAGGTGACGCGTTTTTGCATTGGCTCTTGCCACTCGAGAATAGGTTGATTCCTATCTAAACTGAATACAGAAGATAGGAAAAATTCGAAGAAAATTGAAAGTAATGGGTGTTCTGCCGGAGAAACAAGATCGCGAAACCGATAAAAATGGATTTGACAAGTCTTGATGACTTGGTTACAGTATACTTATCCGATCGTTTACCAGTTATCTAGAACAAGGTTGATCCACATTGAAATGGTATAGAATTGGAAAAATTTCGAAAAATTTCTAGGGCATCGGTACGCCAACTCGAGATTTTCACTTGCTGCCCGAGATTAATAACCGTGGAGCTCGAAATTTCGTGAAAGTTTTTTTTTTATCACGCACGAGATACTTTTGTCGAATCGAGAAAACCACCGGGAATCTCGTTCGGTTTCATCGGAGTGAAACCGTTGCTTTACTGCGCTTTACAGCCGTATATACGACCGTGCGTGTGTACATATACGAAAGAACAGCCGTACGGGCAAGCTTGGAAATTTCTCAACTGACAAAATTTTTCCTCTTCTCTCTGTTGCAGTCTCACGCGAGCGGCAAAGCCAGTTGGATCGGCGAGTGCGGTCTGAATTGCCCGGCGACGTTGGACGAGTCGCTGCTGCCGGCTATGGAGAAGCTGCGGGCCACCTCGTGAGCCAGGAGTCCGGCCGAGCCCGAACAAGTGCACAAGACTTAATACCATCGCCAAGCCATCAAGATCTATATATATATATATATATATATAAATATAAATATATATAAGCTCATCGCACCCGCATCCTCCCCTCACCGGTCGGAGCACGAGAACGACAGACATAGAGAGAAAGGAGAGAGAATGGATAATGTGTAGATGAATGGATGGACGAATAAATAGCGGAGAGACTGCGTCATATATCATACTCATTGTAGAGTTATACATATATAACTCTATATATATATATTGTAATAACGCGCACTCATATCCTTTGTTCGGCGAGAAAGAGAGTGAATGAGAGAGAGAGAGAGAGAGAGAGAGAGAGAGAGAGAGAGAGAGTGAGAGAATGGGCGAGAGTCATTATTGTTCGTAATAAGCTATGCGATTTCCTTGTCCAAGAGGAGAGACGGGGCGCACGCAGTGCTCGAAAGCGCGTCTGCTCGCCATGTAATCAGCTATGCGCGGCTATGTTAATATATGTAGCGAGAGAGCACACTCTCCCGTGCTGCTTCGAGCGCAAGCACCTAAACTTACGTGTACACATTGTAATAAATCGTAGGCCAATTGGATTTGCGTATGAGCGTGAACTCCTCCGTTCGATAGTCTGTTACGTTTCGGTTGTGTCTCCTACTCCTCCCTCTTCCCTGACCCGACCTCCTCCCCCCCCCCTGCCCCTCTCGAGTGTACATATAAGTGCGGGCCGAAAGCGAAGCAGACGTCTCGAGTGTGTGTAAATTGGAGAAGAGGAAGGAAAAAACAAAGCCAATCGCTGCTCGCGCTATGTGTCGCCTGCTCTCGGCCGTTTATATAGCTAATTGACGAGAATACGGAATTCGCATGGCTCGAGGAATTTGGTGGATCGTTTGTTTGAGCGCGTCCGATTTTTCTAAGTACACAAGTATTCGAGCGAGAGTCGACACGTTCGCGCGGACTTTGCTCCGCGCGGATATAGTTAATTTTTAGCTCTGTTCGCATTGCCGCGCGCGCACTCGTACGTACGAGCAACAACGTCGTGGCAAAGACGCGCGGGGCAATCCGAGAGACTGTTGCGGGGCCCCCTGCACCGAGGGCATCTCGTTGGTCGGACGATTTTGCCCGCGCACATTACATTTGTATATGTATCGGCGTCGCCTGCGTACAATGCCCGAACAAAGTGCAAATCGATAACGGAGTTCAACGCCAGTGCATTATTCATCGGGACTTGGAAAAATCGATATCGTCGACCCAGATACTGGGGCGCAACTCGTTTGTATGTTATGTGAATATTAGGCTAATTGAAACCGATAAGACTAAGTGCATGGTCCGATATAGAGGTCTTACTTTTCTGACTACGAAACGCTAATGTTCTTCCTTTACCCCCTTTTGTGTTTTTTTTTTCGCGACTATCAACAATTGTTCATCCGAATGTACTGCGCATCATCGATTCTATTGTTCCCCATTGGATTTTTTTCCTTTCTTCTTCTATACGCGTAAGACGAAAAGTATCCATGTGGTTGTAAATTAGTGTACAAAATATACTTATTTATTTTAGGTTTCGAGAAAAACGAAAAGATTTGGATGATGAATTTTCATTTTTTTTAGACCTCTCGGACAAATATAGTTGAATGCAAAAACTAAATACAATAGTTAAGCCAACATGGCTTCGTATTTGTGTAGCTCAGTAAAGAAAAAAAAGGAAAAAAAAATAGAAAAAAAAAAGAAACGACTTAAAAGAGAAGCATTTATGTCAAAGTGAATAAAGCGTTCGACTTCTCCGTGCACAATTTTCTGATAAAATATTTAAGTTTTCTCCATGGCATTCATTTACAATTCTTCGAAGAACTAAAAAAAAAGTGCGTTGAATTACGAAAATAAGATATATTTTTTTCTCATCTATCGTTCATCATTAGGTTTAACAAAATTATTGTAATATTTTCTGAAGTATTAGCTCTCGAAGAGAGTTCTAATTTGATGCTTTAGAAAAAAAATGTCTCTTCGATTGTAATTTTTATTTAAACTTGTAAAATTTTTATTTATAGCCGTATAACGTTGAAAACTGGGCGTAATAAACAATACTTGTCTATAGTAACAAGCTGCGTATAATTTCATTTGGTACAGTTTCCTATTTGGAAATATTCTCTGAATTGAGGTGCGCTCTTATTCTTTATGTGTCGGTGTCGACTTATTGTCTTGATCGATTAGTTGAAACATATTCTAGTTTTTCATTTTCAAAATAAACATTGAATGATAAAATATAAATTTTATAAATGAAAAGTGTGGTAATATTTTTATTTATTATTATTTAATCAATCATGTTCGCACATTCACCATACATTGCAACCTGTTTTAACGATAAAATTATTTTTAAAATATTCATTCGTGTGTTAGAACTAAGTTCGTACTTGTGCCGCATCTTAAACCTGCAATTACATAACGGGATGGTGCTCTTGTCATTATTTGTGGCTTCAAATCATTTTGCAGTCTAAAGAAAAATACATTAGAGTCTTAATATTGGACTCGCAGATAATCACAATGATTTAGCAAAACATTTGAATAATACAGCCTCTTTCTGATAACTGACTGAAGCAATCTTTCTTATTCCAGTTCGTTAAAAGGAGTTTATCCTGTTGTTTGGTATGCAAAGAAAGATTCGTCGAAATACTGATAAACACTTACTTGATCGTATCCCGTGTGTTGTTTCAATTATCAGTTCTATAAATTACATGATTCTTCTAATACAATAAGCAACAATGCATGAAAATTAACAATGATCACATAATTGACAATCGTGCACCTCCTCCATTTTCGTGTTCATTCTTGTACACTACGGAAAAATCTACACAAAATAATTACTTTATTTACAATGATTGTAGCAATCCGTTGCGTCTTGAAGATTTTCTTATCAATTCAGAGAAAAAATATCCTTGAACTATTCACGTTCACTTTACACAGTACCACCTCCCATCTACTTTTCAGGGATTAAGTATGAAGTCGCTTCTTAAGTGGGGTTTTCTTTTTGATTGTGCTAAAGATAATTCCACCGTGAGTATGATTCAAACTCAATAAATATCCAAAGACTTCTAATTTTTCCTTGCTTAAATTTAGAAAATTATAGCTGAGTATAAAATTCTAAAAAGACATTCGTTTTCAATCTTCGCAGACAACTTGGATAATCATAATCTTTCAAGTATCTTTGAAGTTTCACTTCACAGTCCTTTGTTTATGTTTACTCTACTCGGTTCTGAAAGAGTTGATTATTTTTTTGAAATATATTCTTTTGAGTATTTTTTCGGCACCGGGCAGAAAAATAAATGACTGTATTGTTATTTTCAAGGAGTCGGTAGCATCTACTTGCATATTTTAGTCAAAATTGAACAACTACTGTTCTTCTCATCTGATAATCCAGCGTAATTTCTGTTCGTGCGTATAACTTAATAAATTGCCGAATATCAAGGGTCGAGACTACGTACAAGAGGTATGTAGGATAATTAACTTAGTAGGAACGAATCGCTGGTGGTACCGTCTTGCATTCCTTATCGTCAAGAGTGTGATTGATGACGGGCC
Organism: Aphelinus atriplicis; assembly: GCA_020882685.1. Taxonomy (NCBI): domain Eukaryota; kingdom Metazoa; phylum Arthropoda; class Insecta; order Hymenoptera; family Aphelinidae; genus Aphelinus; species Aphelinus atriplicis. The sequence continues at coordinate 3,780,210 of CM037073.1, forward strand.
TGTAGTGGATGGTTACCTTGAAACAAAATCAAATGACGCTATCAAAAATTCTTTCTCTGTGAAACTCTATCAAAAATTACTACTCAAAAATTCATATTCTATTTTGATGTTATAGATTGCTATTAGGAAATGTAAAAGTATCATCATCGAATGAAAACTCACTTCTCCAGTTTTTTCGTTGATGTTTGTGAGAGTGTGTTTTCGCCAATGCTGGTCCTCAGGTACCATTGTTTGTCCTTCAATGGGCTTGCTGTAGTCGTATTCATCAATCCTATTTTTGAAATCCTCACGCGCGTGAGCACCTCGGCTCTCTTTACGGTTCTCCGCAGAATAAATAGTTTGTAATGCGTTGATCATCAAGTTCTGGAGTTCGAGGGTTTCGACGAGGTCCGAGTTCCAAATCATCGACCTGTCTTGGATCTTCAAGTCATCCAACTTTTTGTACAACGCCGACATCTTCTTGCAACCTATTAGGATATACATTTTTCAGTAAATGAAAACGGTACACTTTCATTCTTTCATGTTTGATAACATTCTAATTACATGAAAATTGTCCATAGATCGTAAGTATTCTGATGAAAACCAAGAATGCATAATATTAATACCAATATCAAGTTAAAAATTTTCTAATCGATCAAAACTTGTAACAATTACTTGCAAATCAAGCATTACAACAAGAGAAATATAATCTTAAAGTTACTAGTAAAGATCTTGAAACTATGCCTTGAGCGATTTCAGAAGACCATATAATTTGTACTAGCTATTCAAAATATTACCTTCTTGCAAGGTGTCGGCCTGTCTGAAGACTGCGGCATGGGTTTGCATGGTTTTCTGCATGGCCAATCTCAATTCAGCTGTTGGAACGTTTCCGTTCGCGTGCCTAATACTATCGAGATTCGCCACTGACTGCTCACCAGCATCCTGGAAAAGAAATGAAAGTGTGTCTTTGTGATTTCGGGGAGTACTTTTTAAAACTATCAATGAGAAATACTAATGAGACTTACAGGTCGAAGAGGTCCAATAGATTCGCCAGGTTTGTTCTCCGCTGCAATAGTCTTAGCGCAAGCTCTGCCGAAAACGACGAGATCCAGTAAGGAATTAGCACCAAGTCGGTTAGCGCCATGAACAGATGCACAAGCAGCCTCGCCACAGGCGTACAATCCAGGTACAACAGTGTCTTCGTTGTTTTTACGCGTGAGAACCTGTCCCTTGTAATTTGTAGGCACGCCCCCTGAAATTATTTCACCCGAGTTAATTTTCTTCATTCTGTAAAGGTACTTTTCAAACGAGAGTTTGAACGCTTAAAATATTTCGTTATTTCAACTTCAGTTGATTAATATTCGTATCTCGTACCCATATTGTAATGGACGGTTGGCAATACAGGGATTGGCTCACGGGTAACATCAACTCCAGCAAAGATTTTAGCGGTTTCCGAAATTCCTGGGAGCCTAGCGGCCAGCTGCTCTGGTGGAAGATGGTGGAGCTGCAAGTAGATGTGATCCTTCTCGGGTCCGACCCCTCTGATACAAAAAATATCTCGTATAATTTTTTTACTACAATTGATGAATTTCCAATACGCTGAATAATTAATAGTCTCGTTACTGACCTGCCCTCGCGGATCTCAATGGTCATCGACCTCGAGACGACATCTCGAGAAGCAAGATCTTTCGCAACTGGAGCATAACGTTCCATGAATCGCTCACCCTCACTGTTCACCAGGTAGCCTCCTTCACCTCGGCTGCCTTCAGTGATCAGGCAACCAGCACCGTAGATACCTAACACAAACATTTCGTTGGTTCAACTTGAAAGCATTATTCTTTTTTCAACGACCGATTCTTCCTTATAAAAAAATATATTCTCATGAAAAATTCTTGAGTGATTTAAATTGAGAACTTGGGGCTCTCAAGAATATACTGCAATAGCTATTTTTTTCAAACAATTCTTATTCATCAACAAACTGGGGATCATACCCGAGATCTCGCGTCTCCCAAAGGTTTGGAGGTAATACAAAATTCACGTATTATACTGTTTTCTATTACTCGAATGAAAGAAAGAATATTTCGGGTGAAAACAAGAAATTTTAATCCTTTCATCCAACTAAAATTCACTACCAGAGGCATCTGCATTTTCGGTTGACGAGACGGCAAATAATTACGCAATGTAGTTGACACAAGTAATAAGAGGACGTAGCAAAGTCTCCGTGAGAGCAATTGCTATTCGAAAAGCTTACATATTCAGTCGTGCAGGCTAACTATTTTATAACATTGGCGCATAAAATCGAGAACGATTCACGGGGTGTATCACGGCTGTAGACGCAAGCTTTTTGGGTATGGCCAAAGGCTGACGTCGTCGCCTCGCGAGTTCACAGGGCTCACCAGTTGGGTGGAACTGGATGAACTCGAGGTCCTGGTTGGGTAGGCCGGCCCTGGATACCATGGCGGTGCCGTCTCCGGTGCAGGTGTGGGCGGACGTGCAGGAGAAGTAGGCGCGGCCGTAGCCGCCGGTCGCGAGCACGGTGTTCTTCGCCCGGAACCGATGGAGCGTGCCGTCCTCGAGGCACAGGGCCAGCACCCCCCGGCACTCGCCCCCCTCCATCAGCAAGTCCAGCGCGAAGTACTCAACGAAGTAGTTGCAGTCGTAGCTGAGCGACTTGCCGTACAGTGTGTGCAGCAACGAGTGGCCCGTCCGGTCGGCGACGCAGCAGCAACGATGCGCCTGGCCTCCCTTGCCGAACTTCAAAGACTGACCTCCGAACGCCCGCTGGTAGATCTTGCCTGCAACACAAACCACCGATTTATTTTCATTTTGCTTTCCATTTTTTTTTTAAAAAGATGTCTTCGATAATGCACAAGTGCTCGTTTTTGGCGATCGACAATCGCGCGCGCACGATTAAACTTTGCGATGGTTTTTGGGTAGCTTGCGCGTTTTGTCGAGCATTCTTGATTTCATGCGATAACAGTATGTCTGTGTGCGCGAGGAGCTATACTGTAGGTATACTGTAAATGCTGCAAATCGGATAAATTGGCAAAATATCTTCTGAAAATCGAAGAGTTATAATTGTGAGAATATTATAATATTATAATATTGAAAATTATAATTGTAAGAAGCATCTCGCAGAGTTTCATCATGATCGGTAATCCGAAGACTGTGCCGGCCAGTCTCCCATGTAGGTGTTTCTAAATTTATGGTATACAAAGCAAAGAGAAATAATGAATTTTTAAAACTTCTTTCAGTCCCGTATTTTTTTTTCTTGAAAATTTTCCTTTTTTTTTTAAAAAAAAACAGATCTAATGGTTTTGTTTGAAAAAAATGTTCAAAATCGTGTAAATAGTTTTCGAGTGATTTTATCTCCGAATAATTTTGTTAATTGGTGATTCAATTCGAATTATCGAAGAGCCTAAGCATCCTCGTTTCAAATGGTTGAATTCGATCTACTCGCAACTTCATTCGCTTAGAGAAACAAAGGAAACAATCCATAACAACTGAACACAGACTTGCTATATCTACAAACATTTATTTTTCAAAATTTCGTCACGAAAATTGTAGACCTCGAAAAAATTTCTATAGAGTACATAAAATGTCTATTATCTAGTAGGAACTTGTAATTCAAATTCTCTTTCGTCTTCAAAATAATATGAACCCGGACGATCTAAGGGAAAGTGACGAAGAGGAGCAGGACGATCAGGACGATCAGGATGATCGGGACGACGGGGCTGACGAACAGGCGCCCGAATCCGAATCCAAAGACGAAGAGTCCAACGTCCATGAGACTCATACGGAAACTAAAGCTGGTGCAGCAGCTCAGAGATTAACAAAACAGAACAGGTGAACTGAGTTAAAGGAAATTGAAGCGTGGGAAAATCACATTTTTTTTCCTTTTTCTATACAAAAACGATAATGAACTGGGGTACGTAAGCAGATGAAAATTCTTTATTTTCAACTGCTTACGTACCCCAGTATACTTCCGCGAAGATACATAGGGGGTAATTTCACAATTATTTGATTATTAATTTGATGAAGAATGAATTAAAAAAAAAATCATATGTTATCGCGACGTTTTAGAGTCAAACCACGATCAGGAACGCCACCACAAACTCGTTCTCATACCTCGAATCACCCGCAAACGAAACGCTGGCGAAGTGCGAACGCGTTTATCAATTTCGTACAAGACTATAAGAAGGTATTGAGCTTGTTCTCGAATAAAAAAATTAGACGGTTCGTCTGAGGCGCTATGATAAATCGTTTCAGGATAATCCCGATCCATCGGCGGTTCGCAATATCTTTCAAATATGCGGCGATCGATGGAAAACGATGTCGGACGAGCAGAAGCAGCCGTACATTGCCGCGGCGAACACAGTGAAACGGTTGAAGCAGCGGAAAACCGGCGGCGAGCTCACCGAGGTGCAGCAAATGAAGAAATCCGTAGGGCGCGTATCGAAGCGCAAGGCCGAGACTAAACGAAAAGAAACCAACCAGAAGAGGTCTAAGGTTGTCCTAACACTAATCTTTCTTGCTTTTATATTGTTTAAAAAGTTTATAAAGTAACGTTTTATCAGGTGAAAGAATGTTTTGATCATTTTTTAATTTTTTGTATGCAAGGTCATTTTGCTAAGCGACTCGGATACCGACACTGCGAACGACGCGTCCATGGGCGATGCTGACAGTTTTTAATAAATATACTTTTTCAAATTCTGTGTTAAATAATTTCTTGATTGGACAGCTTTTTTTTTCATCGGTTATATTAATATCGGTTATGATATCGCAAGCCAAGTTCTACCTCGAATGAGATTAGAGAGAGATGAAAATTTATGAATATTGGACTAATTCATAATTGAGGTAATGAGAGGAGTGTTACTTCATCATGTGGGACTCTTTTAGGGCACAAGAATGGAAACTCGACTGCAAACAGAAAATCCATTGGAAAACGATTCCAAATGTGTTGCAGCTAATCATCGAGCAATACATTGGGAGAAGCTTCAATTTTCATTCTGAATAATGCATGGATCTCTGGTCTTTGTTCAGTTATGACTCAATCAAGTTTCATAATTGACGAGACAGTGCTCCATAAATTTCTTTATCAACTTACCGTCTGTGGTTCTACTGAATGGCATGCCGCAGTTTTCTAATTCAATAACAGCTTTTGGAGCCTCTCGAGTCATGTAATGAATGGCATCTTGATCTCCAAGCCAATCTGAACCCTTGACCGTGTCATACATGTGCCACTGCCACTGATCTTCCTCCATATTTCCAAGAGCTGCATTAATTCCTCCCTGAGCGGCAACAGTGTGTGACCTTGTTGGGAACAATTTTGTGATGACGGCAGTTCTAAAACCCTCCTCAACCAGACCGTACGCAGCCCGGAGACCAGCGCCACCGGCACCAACCACCACTGCGTCAAAGGTGTGTTCAACCAGAGGATAGTTCTTGGATGCTCCATCGGTTATTCTAGCACCCTTGCTGTCACATGTATAGTGAAGAGAACGTTGAGAGGCTATGGGCAAGCCTAGTTTATTCTGGAATTAGAATTAAGATGGATCAATTCACTAATAAAGAATAATAATCAATCATCTTCTATTCATTGCGTGGAGAATTTTTTCCCAACTCATTCTGACCAAGAGGACTCGATGATTAACTCTTTGGGTTACATTGAAACTTAAATTGAAACATTTCACAAGTAGTGAAACCTGTTATATAAAATCTGACGCTGATTTATTAGAAGCATTTGAACTCGGATCAAAATAAAAGATTAAACGTGTATAATTGAATCAAATGATATCACCAGTTCTAAAAAAAATTCCTAGTGTATCAATGTTGTGCAGAAAAAAAAAGTTAATTGCTCTCTGAAAGATGATTAATCTGCATCATCAAGTATGTAAGCGAGTTGTACAGTTTTACAAGCAAGTGTTTGACAATTCATCCGATACTGTGTTCCTTAGTGATTGCACGTTTCAAATCAATACGTACTGTATCAGTGAGTTATGTAAAAATCCAACCAGTTAATTTGAGGATTGTCAATAAAGTGATTATATCCCAACTGAGTCTCCATTATCAACAAGACAAGCATGTTTTTGCTTCACCCAAGACATGGATTGGATGAAAACCCACAGCTGGTGAGAATTTTTCATGATATAACGTTTCAAAAATCGTTTTTTCGAGCTTCAGGAGGTACACGAGGATTGCACAAACATGCGCATTATTGCACAACGAAACCTAATCCCCTACTCCCGTCTAATTTTCGAATTTGGCATAATCCCTCGATCGAGCCGAGACTCTAAATCCACGACCGTGAGTATACGTATATGACATTCTTATAAAACATTCGTGTCAACAGTGCAGTATACGAAGTATACATGGAAACATCATTGGAAGGGAAAGCAAGGATACACTGGGCGATGGTTACGTGGATTAACAATTATCGATCGTCCGAGTGTAGAGCAAGACATTCGATCGGGGGGAAGGCTGAGGCGTTTGGAATTACGAACGAACGCCGTGTTCCATGGAAAACCGCGTCGAGCAACAACGAGCGGCTCTCCCCCTCGTTTCATAGGGGGTACCTAATCAGCACACGCGGAGAAGGTGCTTAAACCTCCCCAGGAGGCGTCTGCTGCACACAGAGAGACACGCTTACGTAACGGCCGGTGCGCCGGGGCTCTCTCGACAATGCGTCCGGCCGAGCGAGCGACGGACGGATTTTCGGTGTGTGCGCGCGCGCGCGCGCGCGTGAGAGAGGAATTACGTAAGAGGTAGGTGGAAGGTGTGTATGCTCACCAGGGCGTTGGAGGGCAGGCCCTTGGCCAGGAGCCCTGACAGCTTGAGTATGCCGCTCATTGCGGGGCCGGGCGGCACACGCGCGCGCACTTGTATGTATCACACACGCGTGACCGGAGCGAGTAGCGTGCGCCAGCCAACTCCTTCCTTCCTGAACTGCTCAGCTGCAGCCCTGCACTACTGTGTGCTACTGTGTGTCTGTGTCCCCGCGCGCGCACGATCGCCGCCGCCAGACGCACCGCGTCTTCTTATTCTCTCTCTCTCTCGCGCACTCGCGAATCGCTACTGCCTCACTATATATATATATATATATATATAACTTATACACTGCAGTATCTGCGACACGCGAACCGCGCGCACGCCGTACGCCTATGTATACATATATGTATATACATGTACGTATGGTTCGTCGGACACGCGTGCGCGTGTGGGTGCAGAATCGGAAGTATATATCGGGCGGTCGCGGCCAAGGGGGAGAGAGGAAAGAGCAACGACAGGTCTGCCAACCTATACTGCGTCGTTCTCGCGGGGGTCCCGCGGGCTGCACTATTTTTGTCTCCTCTCCCCGCGGCGCCACGATATTGTCCGTGTCTGTGTGTGTATACGTATATATATATGTATAGGTGCATAGTTGATTACGTATACAGCTGAGCGCAGCGACGACTGCCGGGTGGATTTTACAAATCAGCTGGCGCAACATTCGGTGGTGATATTATACACATGTGTATACCTATATATTGTGTATAGGTATATCGGACCGTACGAGAGAGCGGCGACGCGTTTCAGCGCTAAATTTGAATTTTATATTTTCTTTTCCGCCCGCGGAGGTGGTCGTCTCCGCGGGCTTCTTTGCATACTCACATCGATTGGACAGCTCCTCAGCGCTGCGTCGCGCGAGGACGGAACCGCTGTTGTTCCATCATTGTTTTTACTGTCTACAATTGATTGGTTGACACACTATACGTCGCGACCGTTGATACAACCACTTTTGCCCCGTTATACCCGGGGGAAGTTCAAGACTACATATATGTATATACAGGAGGAGTAAAAGACCGAACGATTCAAGCTCAGTTGGTGTTATCAGATCGTTTTATTCAATGTTGAATTTGCACATTGGAACACTCTTGCGTAGCGCAATTATAATGGATACATAGAGATGAGAGAGGAGAGAGAGCAACGCGGGAGGCGGATAGAGGAATGTAATATGATGTACTCATAAAGGTGAGAATCGAAGCTGTCGTCGCGAGCCGGCTGCTCTCGTATACCTATATACATGCTCCTTTCAACGAGCACAACTCAACGGCAAAAGTCACAAGTTATCTGTCTAATTTTAGCGTATACAGCGTTGGCGGAAACACAAGACCAACTCGAGAGAGGTGTGGCGCACGCGATATATACGCACACGTCACCGATCCGACACGTATGTACACCACACTCGTCCCTCTCTCTGTCTATCCCCGATAGCTCGGCATTTTGGCAAGCGAGAGAAAAAAAAAAGAAGCAAGGCAATGAGACGCGATAAAAGCCAGACACTCGACCGGGATAAGATTAGCGCTGCGCGCCGCCAAAACCACAACACGACTTTATTATTATTCGCGACGTTGCCTGCAGACGCGTAGTACATTATACACACGTGCACTTTGGATTTTTCCTCTGGCGTTTTTGACGAAGAGACACAACAACGCACGAACAGACGGTGAAAATCGATCGATTTGACAAAAAACGTGCGTGTACGCTGGATGAGTGGAGAGAAGGCGAGGCTAAGGGGGACACGCTCGCGAGCCGTTGCGCAAGCGGAGCTTCGTTAACGCGCGAACGAGGTGAAAAGAGCAATGGCAAAAAGGCTAAGGCGACTCGGGGGTCAATCGAAACGAGGGCCCCTTCCCCCAGACCTGCGCTAAACGCCAGCCGACTATGGTATAAATCGGCGGCCGCCGGTCGGACGCGAATTAGCATCGCATTTGATGTTGACGCCTCCAGCGGCTCGAGCTTCTTCCTCTTCTTCTTCTTTTTTGGTCGCAGCGGGCTGCTCGCGGTCAGTAGGCCCTGATCATCGGGGGGACGTGCTGCGCCTCCGACACGTCCAGCGTCGTGTCGATCACCGGCCGGTACGAGATGCAGATCTGACTCGCCAAAAAAAAACACGATCAGATGGGTCTTTATCAATCGAGCCCCCCGACGAGTGTTTGATTCGATTAATACAACAGTAACAAACATATATACATGTATGCGTGTTTGATTGAATTTCGATTATACAAGTATTCCAAATACATGTATTCGATTGCACGGATTTGAAATGCAAGTGTATATCAAACTACAGATTCATATTTAATTTAATATTTGAATTTATGCATTTCAAATGATTGCATTTGAAGAATAGTGTCGAGTCTGTCGAAGAGAGTGAAATTATGGAATTAGGCCACACAGCCTGTTGAAGTGTTCTCGTCACTCGCTTCGACTTCGAGAAAATCAACGGCCCTCGCGAACGAACATCATGTCCATGGAATAACGTTATTGTTGTTCTCTTTACCGAACCGTCCTCCTTAGCCCACGAGAGCGTGTGCTTGCGCCAATGCTCGCTCAACGGTTTCTTCGTTTGCTCCTCTATCGGCTGCGAGTAATCGTATTCATCCAGCCTCGTCTGCGACACGCATATAAACATATACATTCTTCGATCTGACCGTTACGTATATAGGTAAACATGTGTACATCGGTAGCGAGAGGAGGGAATGCCTCACCGGGAAGTCGTCCCTCGCGTGGGCCCCCCGCGACTCCTTGCGATTTTCGGCGCTGTAAATCGTGTGCATGGCGCACAGCACCATGTTCTGCAGCTCGAGCGCCTCGGCCAGTTCCGTGTTCCAGATCAAGCTGTTGTCTTGAACCTGTCGTTCATTATCAGATCAGTCGCCGAATATTTGCCTTGTGTCTAATCAATGCGCCAGCCGTATACGATTCAAACATCCAACATTGTCGAATCAAAGTATATATAGTATACGCATTCGATAATGTCAGTCAATGAAGTGTTCAACTTCATTCACTGACAAATTAACCATGAACGGCTATATTCAAAAGTTGACGATTTCATAGAGTATCATAAAAGTATATTTTCCAGTGTATTGATGCATCCTATGGTCGATTCTATTCACCGATCCAGCGACAGTTGGATTTTAGTTGACCACTGTCGGATGGATCTAGGAAAAGTTTCATCATAAAACGTCTCGATCACTTGGCAAAGTCCGACACTCGAGCTCATTGTATTCGACATTATATCGAGAATAAACTGCCGGGTGGAAGTCACAAGGGTTGCTCACGCATATGTCGGGCATGTCGAGCGTGTATATCTTGGTGACTTCCTTGCAGCCCCTTTGGAGGACGTGGCAGACCCGGTACACGGAGCAGTAGGTCTGCATGGTGCGCTGCAACTTGTCGCGTATCTTCGCTACCGGGTGGCAGCCGACGGCCTTCCTCATGGTGTCGAATCGGCACACCGCCTCCTCCTCGATGTCCTGGGGGACATGACAAGACACGCTCGAGTCAGATCATCAAGCGAGGAGCTACATAGCAGAGGAAAACGCTCGCTCACGGGTAACAGGTCGTCGTGCTTCTCGCCGGGTTTGGTTATGCGATTGATGTTGTCGGCAATGGCCTTGCCGAAGACGATGATCTCCAAGAGGCTGTTGGCCCCGAGCCGATTGGCCCCGTGGACCGAGGCGCAAGCCGTCTCGCCGGCGGCCCACAGGTTCGGCAGAGCCACGTCCTCCTCGTTTTCCCTCGTTATCACCTGTGCGCGACCAGCCACGTCAACAACCAAGTCGCGATCGCGGTTGCGACGGAATCACGTACCTGCGCCTTGTAGTTGGTCGGGATGCCGCCCATGTTGTAGTGGACCGTCGGTATCACGGGGATCGGGTCCTTCGTCACGTCGACCCCGGCGAACACCCACACCAAGTGCGATATGCCGGGCAGCTTCGTCCGGATCAACTCTTCGGGCAAGTGGCTCAGCTGCAGGTACGCGTGATCCTTCTTGTCCCCTACGCCTCTGCGAGCCGAAAGATCCCTCGTGAAAACCTGTGTTACACTTGCAAAGGTGTCTTCTTGTTCCCAGAGTCGTATACTCAAGTCCGCTACTTTCGAACCATAATAAATCGTTGATTGGAGAAGCAAAATCTTCCCTCGAGAATATTTCGTTTGGAAGTAGCAGAGACGCCTAATTTGACTCTGGGGGAACAAGGAGATACTTTCGCGAGTGTAATGGATTGCTCGCGCACCTGCCGTGGAAGATTTCTTGTGTGATGGCCCGAGAAACCACGTCCCTCGAGGCCAAATCTTTTACTTTAGGCGCGTAATTCTTCATGAAGTGGTCGCCGTTCGAATTCACGAGCACGCCACCCTCGCCTCGACATCCCTCCGTCACGAGAATCCCACTTCCGTAAATTCCTAAACGGGCACAGTAGTTTATCCTTTGTGTCGACCATGGCGTGATTATTTTATTTTGAACGACCCAAGTCTCGTTATATTGATTGCATGGATGTTCGTTAAAAAAAAAAACGTTTTCGATATTCATCTTCTGAGAAATCATAGTTTGCTTTTAAATAATCAATACACTCGCAAAAGTATCGAGTTTCGGTTCAAAAATAAAAAGTTCAGTTTGGCGCTATGGCAACAATATTTATTTCCCAGCCAAACAGACTCTTCTAGGATTAGGGAAAGAATCTTGATCCCAGAGGAAATCTTTTCCGTCATAATGTCAAACTGATTTTTCTTCTCGATACCAAAACTCGAAATTTTTGTACGTGTACTAGCCTATATGAAGACTGACATGCCATAAATACTAATAGACAAAGCAAGTTTGATCAAAGCCGCAGTCAGCGCAATAAATATTTTCCTCCTGTTACTTGGCGCTTCCCTCTGAAGGTTATATTTTGAAGAAAAAATATCACGAATCGAGTGTGTACCAGTAGGATGAAACTGCACGAACTCCATGTCCTGGAGGGGAATGCCAGCTCTACTGGCCATCGCCATGCCGTCACCGGTGCACGAGTGGGCGCCCGTACACGACTGATAGATCCGACCGACACCGCCCGTAGCTAGAACCTGAAGTTTCAATTTCAAAAGACTGAGAAAATCGAAGACTCTTGTTTGGGAGTAGCGCAAATCGTGGATTGGGTGTAGTAGCGATTGCCCCGGGATGCGTATTTACCGTGTGGTGGGCGCGAAACCGATGCAGCAGTCCGGTCTCGAGCTCCCAGGCGAGTACGCCCCTGCAGCATCGTCCCTGGAAGAGCAGGTCGAGGGCGAAGTACTCGACGAAGAATTGGACCCCGGAGTTAACCGACTGGCCGTAGAGGGTGTGGAGGATCGCGTGGCCGGTCCTGTCCGCGACGGCGCACGTCCTGTGGGCCTGGCCGCCTTTGCCGAAGCGCAGCGACTGGCCGCCGAAAGCCCGCTGGTAGATCTTGCCGTCGCTCCGTCGGGAGAACGGACAGCCTGTGCGGTGCGGTACCCCTTTACCAATCTCTCTCTTTTTTTTTCCTTCTTCTCGATTCTTTTGTCGGTAACGGTCTCGTGATCGAGCAGTGTTCTCGCGCGGACTAATCTGTCGCTCAGTATAACGCGACCGATGATTCATCCAGTTTCGGAGAATGAACCACTTGGATTTCAATAAACAGTTAAGTTTCTATGATAAATACAGAATTAGTTGGTCTGAACCGAATCACTGTCTCGCTAGTGTATACTCAGAAAACGACTCTCCGATTCAGTAGCTCCGACAATTTTATACTATATTTATCAGTGAAATTTTTGTTGTTTATTATCAGGAACTTACTCGTTATTAAATTTTGAGTATTTTGAGTCCCGAGAAAGATAGCTCATACAAAACATTAAAATACAATTTCATTAAAATTTGCCCGATCCAAGTTACAACGTATACAACGTATAATCCGCGAGCAATGATCCATCATCGCCAACGGCTGAATTTTAAACGAAACGAGGGAATGGCAAAGCTACGACTACTCGCACGAGACGAGCTACGTCTTGTGCAAGGGTACTCTCTTAAATCCTTACAGTCAAAAACCACTGCATTGCAGTGAAAAATCACTGTAAGAAGATGACTGACAATTTCACTGGATTGCAGTGAATTTCTTATGCAAGTAAAGTGAATTTTCACTTTAGTTCCGCATGAGTTCTGATAGAAAACATCTTCACATAAAATTCACATTTTTACATCATGATTTACAGTAAGTATGGTATGAAGTGAATTTCTACTCTAACTGTGAATATTACATAAAAATTGTTCTCTATAAAAACTCATTCGGAACTAGAGTGAAAATTCACATCAGAAATTCACTGTAATCCAGTGGATTTGTCATCCACCTTCTTACGGTGATTTTTCACTGCAATGCAGTGGTTTTTCACTGTAAGCATTCAACAGAGAATATAATCGCGCCGGTTGGACAAGATAGGGGACTGGGTAATACCAAAATTCTCGAGCTCGTAGACGGCGTTGGGGGCCTCCCTGGTGAGGAAGTGTATGGCATCCTGGTCGCCGAGCCAGTCCGAGCCCTTGACCGTGTCGTACATATGGAAGAGCCAGTGGTCCTGCTCGTTGTTGCTGATGGCGGCGTTGACGCCGCCCTGCGCCGCGACCGTGTGCGACCTCGTGGGGAACAGCTTCGTCACGACCGCGACCCTGTAGCCCTTGCTGCCGAGGCCGTAGGCTGCCCGAAGACCCGCTCCGCCAGCCCCGACGATCACCACGTCGTAGCAGTGGTCCACGATCGTGTATTTCTGCCGTCAAGTGTTTCAAAGCTCACAGTGATTCTCTTGATTTGGCGATTTTCGCAATTGCTCGATCCCCAGGGCTAATAGTCAAGGGGGGGGGGGGGACACTGTTTTTCGCGGAGTTAACCTCGCCCAGTGCCAATATGTAAGTATAAGCTCGTTCGCGACTACTCACGCCTTCGCCGGTCTTACACGTGGTCTTCTCCGCCGAGCTGACGTTCACGTGGAGACTCCGGCTCGTCTTGACTTGCCTCAACTGATCCGAAATCCGTTTCTGTCGATCGAAATGCATGTAATCATGTAGCGCACGAGTGGTTCTGGTTATCATTTTTGCATATGGATAATGATTGTTGGTGCTTGCTGCGATTACCCGAAAAAAATTATTCGCCAAACTTTGCAATCTTAACATATTTAATTCTAATTGAGTATACTAATAACTAACAACAGTTCTTAGATCAAAGTCCCATGTTACTGGAAGGGAACTGAAGAGGTTGGAAAATACGTTTGGCTGTCGTATACGTATGTATGTATGTGTACATGGTGGAGAGGAACAAAAGAATAAAGGATCACATGTTTTTGTATATAAATACAAGCATGGGGTTTTATTGCACTTGCAAAAATACATCCCAACTAGTGGTAAGTTTGATTCCTATGTGTATGTGTGTTATAATGATAATTAACGACTGAACGATTCATATTTCGTGACTTTCGAGTTTCTCGGAGACGCACACGCACACACGCACACATATAATGCTCTATGCGATACAGAGATATATATGATTGTTATTTCCGCGATTCTCGCACGCGAAGGAATTCGTTTTGTGAAATTTCATCATTGTTATTCGATAGTACAATTCATTTGGGACAGTAGAAATATTGATTAGATATATAAATCAAGGGGAATTCTGCTTAGTTTACACGTTTTTCTTACTTTTTTTTTCTTTTCATGGTAACAAAACTTTATTGCACAAAATCAACAAAAAATCATCAACTTCGAAGTATGACAATTTTGAAACTTATATAATAAGAGATAATATACTTTTCATCTCGGTTAACGAAAGTTTAAATCAAGCGTACAATCTTACCGACTAATTTCTTTTTCTCGCCGAAAAATTACGTAAAACCTCCCCCCTCGAACAACTGTTGTACATTTGCATTAGCGTTCGAGGCAACGAGAAAATTTATAATAAATAAGGCACGATCGACCGAGTCGTCTCGACACGACAAGAGATTGGATCGAGAGAGAAAAAAACTCGCACACGAGTGCGAGTCTCGTTATTGCATTGCCTTACATGATTCCAACGTGAGAGTATAGGAGCACGTTAAATGCATCGGCTGCGGAATCGGCTAATTGAATTCTTTCAATTAACGAGGCGTAACCACCCGCGTAATACAGCGTGGCGAAAGAAAAAGTTGCTTTGCGCCGCAGATGTTCGCACGCGAGCCAAAGTGTAAATCGGCAAGTTTTGCCTCCTCGCATCGCCGGCAAAATCAGTCTTGTTAATGTCCGATAAATCGAGGTGGTTGATTGATTATCTGAATCTTCGTGCTAAAACTGCAGTATAAATGTCTTTCTTCGTTTTCTCTGCGACTCACACGTGGACGATGTGTATCATAGACATCTCTTGAATTCGACAGGGTATACCAGTGCCAGAATGTTACTTTAAAATCGTTTCGACAAATTGATTCTCAATGTACAGAGCCGTGAACTCTGAATCTTGTATACAATCGAAACTCCATTTCCTTAAAAGATTATAACAATCAAGCATTGATTATTGTGAAAAATTGGTTAATCCATCGCGGCAAGATTCATACAAATAAAATATTTATTCATACTAAAAAAAATCTGTGCGCGTTCCGCGGACACATTGTACATAAGAAAATCACCAGGATACTCTTTGAAAATATTTCCACGTTATTTTCAGCTATATTAGAAAGTAATCGTATCGATAATTGACTCGTTTCACTGTGGGAGCAGTCGCTGATGAGAAAGAACCGAATTACCATACGAGTTCTCACGACGATTTGTGTATAAGAGACAGAAGCGCTTAAAAATTTTCCATTGCGTAAAAAGTATTACATATACATGTATATTCGTTAATTCCTCCTTCGACGGAGCTTCGAGTTACATAATAATATGTCGTATATTATATAAATTGCATCGTGTGGCACATCCAAAGTACCGAGTGTGTGAATCCATTAATATGGGAGGAGTCACATTACGTTTGACAAAAATCACACGCTGACATTCCCTCGTGAAAAAAAAAGAAAAAAAAATCATTGCTCAGGCTCGTTAGTCGGGCCTTTTCGATTAGAACAATTTTTAAATGCGTTGAATTCATCGCCGCTCCTGTGTGGGTGGCGGGCAGTTGAAGATTACGTGCTAACTGTCGCGGGCATCAGTTATCTGTGTGTATCTTGCTTAGCAAGTCGCGAGTTGATGGATTCAACGGTAAACGGAACAATATGAAATTTGTAAATTGTAAAAAACTCGTCTCGCACCCACTCTCCGTGGAATACAACGGTAACGTTCGCACTTTGAGAACGGCTGGAAACAGACACTCGACAACTGCCCGTCAACGAGTCGCGCGAGGCTGGACAATTTTTCCCCGTTACACGCCCGCGACTACGCGCCATCCCTTCGCGAAAAAAAAATTAGCTCCTCCCGCGATTCATCCGCCGTGCACCGAAGTACCCAAAATCTTGGACAACGAGACGGCGCGACTGCAGAGGTGGTTCTCAGCTGAAGCGTGGACGAGTAGCCGGTCGGGTTGTGGTGGGCTGGTGGACGAGGGCCGAGCATCAGACGGTGAGTCTCTTGACGCCGCACTCGCAGCAGAACTTGGCCCCGTCCGGGAACCTCGAGCCACACTCGTGGCAGAACCTGGACGGCTTGCACCTGCCGTTCACGTCGTTGGCGCTCCGCCCATACGTCGAATACTTCCGGTTTAAACTGTTTGCGACAGAAACAATACGACAGGGCAATCATTAAATTGGGCGTTTTAACAACTAGTACATTGGATCGATCACTCGTGAAAAAGGTCGACCGGGTACTGGGCAAAATTTATTCATTTCCGAGTGTATGCCGAGCTACAGTTGTAACTGTCAAATATAACAGTGGGTTTATCTAGCGCGGCACAAAAAACTTTGTGAAAATTGTGAGAATCGAAATCGCGAAAGTATACTCTGGAAGTAAAAGTAATTGCAAAATAAACGATGTGTTTGAATTCTTTTATGCTTCTCGGTATATGCGCCGTTCCATATATATTTTTGGAAACAGAACGTATCGTCATCTGTGAAAGCTTGACTCGTGGAAAAAATGCCCTGCTTCCGGAGAAAAGTCAAGGGGGACACGATTCTCCTTTCAAACGCGCTCAGTTCGATATTATATATTTTTAACTCCATAGATCTTTGAAACAGTCCATTTAATCCTATATTTTTTTCGATCTATTTTTTTTAGGTCAATCACCTCCTTCAAAATTAAATCCATTTATCAAGAGGAAAAAAAACGTATGACGCAGGAATTGACTGAATGAACAATAGAAAAGAAACGAATAGCTCAGCGATGGGGACCAGATTTTTCAGTACTCTTTTCAATCAAGTTATTCGGATAAGTTTATGCAAAAGTTGAATAATCCTCGTTAAAGTACCAGATAAAATTGTGGAACCAGATAACATTGCAATTTCAGCACAATTAGAATCAAAGAATTTAGAGTACAGCAAAGTTTCAAATTTAAATTATTTTTGCATCCATACAAAGAGTTCATTCGATCCTGCGTTTTGCATTTTCTCCCCGCGGTTTGATGGAATCATCGAACAATCTGTCTTGTAGTAGCCGAGTATGAGTTTCAAGGCTCTGATGAACAATAGTTGATTTTCGGAACGCAAATAAAATATGACTATGCCCCGGTATTGAAATGAATCGAAGATTACGGGGGAATGAAATTATAAGAGTGATAATTGAGATGTAATTTACAAAGGCGCGAATGTAAATCACTCAAGAAACAGCGCGTCTGACTACGTGACCAGAAATCAAGGGATCGTTTTCGTAGTGTGCCATTGATTTTCAAGATAAATATTCCCTATCGTAACTTGCATAATATCCAATTCGAGGTGAATATTGATTTTAAATGAAAGTCTACACTAAAAAAGCCAATTCTTAAGCATAATTCAATTTTATCAAAATGTGCTTTGAATCGTCGCAAGGGCTTCTTGAACACTTTCGGCACGGCAATGGCAAGTGCATATCGTCGCCTGGGGGGAAAAAGCAACGATCTCAGAAACGCGCTAAAGAAAGATCTATTTCGATTTAAGCGAAATAAAAAGATCTATTTCAAATTGGGCGTAATAAAAAGATCTATCTCGAATCGAGCGGAATAAAAAGATCTATTCCGAATCGAGCAGTATAGAAAGATCGTTTTCAAATCGACTTCTAAAGAAAGATCTAACTCAGACTTTACATTATAGAAAAATCTATCTCAGGTTTAATTTTATTTTGCGGCGTTTTTTCGAGTTCGGAGTTGATGCGGTACGCGCGCACTTGAGTGCGATTGCTTATGCGCGTGTGTGTGTATGTAAATATGTGTATATGTGTGTGAGTAAGGACACATCTGAATGTAAGGTAACTGTACCCAATTTGGCACTGTACCCAATTTGGCACAATCGTCAGATTTCGTATTTCCGGTGCTCTCTGAGCATCAGTCGCTCTTGGGTTATTTTGGGGGAATTAAAAGAAAATTTTCGGTATCTTCCCCGCCCATTTAGCCCTTAAAACCACTCTCTTACAACACTTTGAAGTTTCACTTACTGATTTTTTCACCATTTTCTTATTTCACTTTTCACACTCAACCTCAAAAATCAGGTGTCAATAATTTTTATCTCTCAAAGTGTCATTACTCTTTTTTGTGTAAAAACATCTCAGCTTTCGATTGGTCTCATCAGTTTTCCTAAAATTATTTTTTATCCTACTCAAATTGCTGTTTTTCGCATCAAAAAAAAGTGAACCCAATGTGCCCCTCTACGCGTTTTTAAATGGGAAGACTGAGTGAAATCATTGAATATTTGTATAGACATATTACGATGATTTAGACGCGTATTTTTTAGTTAAATGTCAATAGTTTTGTATAAATATCACTGGGAACATGATTGAGAGTTTATTTCAATGCCAATTGGATCGTCCCTGTAGGCCTATATAGGCTGTAGCTAATGATTAAAAAATTGTGCCAAATTGAGTACAGGTGTAGCCAATTTGGCTCATTTACGTTTTTTTTTAAATTGCAATTTTCAATGGGTTAAAGTAGTCGAATGATAATTATGAAGATGGTTTCTAATAGGTATTGAGCTAAGCTTTGAGATGCCGTTTACAAAATTTTAAAATTCAAAGTCTATCATAGTCAAATTCGCGAAAAACCCTTAGGGAGGGCACATTGGGTACAGTTACCTTAATATGCCAAGTTAACTATTTACGTTAAACAGTTTTTGCCTCGATGGTTTCTCGTAGAAATTTGTATACATGTGTTTTTGAGGTCGCTGATAACGAATCCCGCCTCAAATTTTGAGAATTCCAATTAGAGCCTCTAAGATCACTTGACATTTGGAAAAATTGAATTTTTTTAAAAATCGGTATTCATGGGTTTTTGAGGTCGCTGATTACAAATCCGACCTCAGATTTTGAAAATTCAAATTAGAGCCTCTAAGATCACTTGACATTTGGAAAAATTGAACTTTGTTGAAAATTGGTATACATGAGTTGTTGAGGTCGCTGATCACGAATCCGGCCTCAAATTTTGAAAATTCAAATTAGAGCTTCTAAGATTGCAGGCCAAAAATTTGGAAAAAAAATTGAATTTAATTGAAAATTGGTATACATGAGTTTTTGAGGTCACTGATTACGAATCCGGCCTCAGACTGAAATCAGCCTTAACCTTGAGCACGTAGAGACGAGAGTCATATTAAACGTATAACCAACATAATGTTTTCAACAATTTGAATTTTCAAAATTTGAGGCCGGATTCGTGATCAGCGACCTAAAAAACCCATGTATACCAATTTTCAACAAAATTCAGTTTTTTTTCCAAATGTCAAATGATCTTAGAGGCTCTAATTTGAATTTTCAAAATCTGAGGCCGGATTCGTAATCAGCGACCTCAAAAACCTATGAATACCGATTTTTAAAAAAATTCAATTTTTTCCAAAATTTTGTCAGGTGATCTTAGATTACCTGACAAAATTGAATTTTTTAAATTTGAGGCTGGATTTGTTATCAGCGACCTCAAAAACACATGTATACCAATTTCTACGAGAAACCATCGAGGCAAAAACTGTTTAACGTAAATAGTTAACTTGGCATATTACATTTAGATGTGTCCGTACACACACACACACACATACACACGTATTTACATAAACACACACGCGCATAAGCAATCGCACTCAAGTGCGCGCGTACCGCATCAACTCCGAACTCGAAAAAACGCCGCAAAATAAAATTAAACCTGAGATAGATTTTTCTATAATGTAAAGTCTGAGTTAGATCTTTCTTTAGAAGTCGATTTGAAAACGATCTTTCTATACTGCTCGATTCGGAATAGATCTTTTTATTCCGCTCGATTCGAGATAGATCTTTTTATTACGCCCAATTTGAAATAGATCTTTTTATTTCGCTTAAATCGAAATAGATCTTTCTTTAGCGCGTTTCTGAGATTGTTGCTTTTTCCCCCCAGGCGACGATATCATAAGAGCATTAATTGGGTTTGATACCCTGATTGATTTGACGATTTTAATCGCGTGTATAAAGTCGACTGATGCTACTGGGGGAAAAAAAGCCAGTGAAAAGAAATATTGGAGTTGTGCTGACCTGCTGTAGGCGGAGTCGGCGCTGAGCTTGCCGCCCTGGCGCTTGACGCTCTCGGGCGAGGACATCTCGGCGTCGTCGTCGCTGCAGTTGGGCCGGCCGCGGTGGTGCTGGGCCCCGGGGCTGCAGGAGGAGAGAGGAGGCGATGAGGAGGAGGACGAGGAGGAGGCGGACGAGGAGGAGGTGGCCGCGTCGAGGATGGACATGAGGTGGGGCAGCCGGTGCTCGTCGTAGGGCGAGGCCGGCCCGGAGCCAAGGACGAGCTGGTCAAAGAGGGAGCGACCAGTGGGGCCGGGGCCGTCGTCGGGCCCCTGGCTCGAGGACGAGGACGAGCTGCGCGAGGCCCTCGGGGCGAACTCGCCGCCGCCGAGCGCCTGGCTCTGGTCGATTATCAGCCGGCGGCCGAGCACGTGGTGCTGCAGCTCGCCGCCCGTCCTCCTCGTCGTCGCCGCCGTCGAGTTGGACGACGAGCTGAGGGGCTCGCGCGACAGCGAGTTCGTCTCGGCGCAGTCGCTCGACAGCTCGCTACTCGACGTCAGGTCGTCGAAGCCCATCGGCGGGGCTATTACCGACGCCCGCTGCTGCTGCTGCTTTGCCTCCGCTGCCTGCTGCTGCTGCTGCTGCTGAGGGGGGCCTAGCGGGGATTTGGAGAGGATCGGGGATACTTGGGAGGAGGGAAACACCGAGGACTGCTCGCTCGTGTCCGAGAACAAGTCGTTGAACTGCTGCTCGGCCAGCAGGAACGGGTCGTACTTCTTGTCGCCGCTGCAATCAATCGTGGTACTGTGTCAGGCCGCGAAGATATTACACCCTCCCTTCGACACGATCGGTACACAGTCTTCAACTTTCAACCGGTTGGTTGAGTTTTGGAAAAAGACAGTTTTGCTTCATTGGATCGTTCGGTGAATTATTCGAAAAAGCTTACAGCGAGAAACCCCCGTAGAAATTAATGTAACGCCATCAAAACTAATGGGACTGAAGAGAAAATTCACTATTACTATACATGAAAAATGGCACTGCAGTTCCATTCAATGAATCACCATTTTTTCTCCAATTCACACAAAATTGTCGAAAATGTGGTATTCAATAAAAGACCTAATCCCCTACTCACAAAAATACTAATAACAAATACCAACATTTACACAATGATCAGTTAATTTAGTGATGAGAAAGAAAGTTATTATTGAAATTGCAAGACTTGACTCAAGTACGTGAATTCATATTGAATCTCCATAAAATCGAATATATTCGTCGCTCAATCGAGTACAAAACCGTCCCGAAACCCAAGGAATTTAGAAAATTCCGTCAAGTTCAATAGATTCCTATAGTTATGCAGTATTTTTGTCCGATTAGAATGCCGACTTTATCGAGACTAGAGGATCTCGTATGTATGATACAAGTATATAGAAGAGTGTCTCGACGAGCTGCCAACGGATCGGTACGATTTCTCATTGCAATCACGTGCCGCGCGCGCGCGACTCGCGGCCACGTCAACTTTACGTCACTCATCTCGAGAGCGCTGCACCGAACTCGAGCACCGATTCATTCTCTCAAAAAAATAATCGTAGCCTCCTTTTCTCCTCCTCCCCCGAGACGTACGATCGTTGCGTGTACCGATCGCGCAACCATTCTCGACGATTCGCGCTTATATACATATAATATACGCAGTGAATAACAGCTCGAGGGATTCGCAAACAGGAATAATACGGGACGACACAGTACAGCGAGTGCGTGTAACGATCTGCGAATGGTGCAGCTCTCGAGAGCCAGAGCGGGGCGGCGTGCCTGGAAATAAACCGTGATAAAGCAGTTCTCTCTAAGAGTGAGCTTGTGCGCGTGAATATCTATATATATATACGTGTGTACACACATGCGAGCGGAAACGTCGTGCGGTGGGGGTGAAAAGGCGCGGATCGCGACCCAGTTTCCCGCGTGTGCGGTGCCCCGCCGTAGGTATATAACAAATCCGGCGGAGCGACGACGACGAAAAAAAAAACACTCGTGCGCCCGGCCACTTACGTTCTACGCCTAAGTATCATAGAAAAGTCGGGATGCCGCCGGGCCGCGTGGCTGTCCCAGTCGCAGCGCGGCAGTCGCTCGAAACTCCTGCGTAGATAGCTTGAAACAAATACACACACACACAATCGTCGACATTCGTGGTTGGTTCATTGGTTTGGGGATGGATGGGATAGGATCGGCTGCAGTCTGCCTCGGCTCGTCTCACTCTCGACCCGCGATATGAGCCCTTTGATTATTGCGCATTCCGGGACCATTTGACGCTGCAACTTGAGCTTTCCGCGTCATGTTCGAGTATTGTCGAGGCGGCGGGCCATACCAAAGGGGTAAAATAAGCCATGGAGGATTAATGATATTGCCCAAATAATATCGAGTTTTAACTTTGTGATTTCTCTTTTGCAATAACGCAATTGAGAATGTTCTTCCTTGTTAAAACATTCGTGTGATTGCTTTCATCAGATAACATTTTTCCAACACATTAATAAAAATAAATCACATATACACATTTAACCCGACTAAACTGACGTTCATGCATTGGCAAGAAGTGTCTTGTTTCGACACTTGTTGAATGTACGCAATTGAGAATTTGCAAAAGAAACATATGTTCAATGTGAATCAATTGATTAACATGATAAATTAACAAGTCAACTGGTGATAGAAGCAATCACACGAATCAACTCGATCGATAGATCGAGACTGAACAGCCGAAGGGAGTTGTGGCTTCTTTGGTAGGAGCCGCCTATGACTTTGCGTCGCTCGCGCGTTTCCGGACTCTTGGCGCCGCAGGTGGAGTACCTAAGTTGGCTGGTCCACCTGACGCAGGGCAGTCTATTTCTGGCGGGGTCGTCCGTCGGGTCGGGCCTGGCTTGGTTGGTTCGCCGGTGCTTGGTCGGCCTGATGGCCGGGAGGAAGCAGTCGTCGTGCCGGGTCACGTGCTTGTCGGCTCGGGGCGTCAGCTCGAGCCTCGAGACGGACGAGTCCTCCTCGAGGTCGGCGTACCGGTCGTACCTGTCGTCGGGAGCGAGACGTTACTTCTCGCTCTGGCAGCAGCCCTTGGACACTAGCTCACCTCGGGCCTCGGCTGCTGCGGGGCCTCGTGAGGTCTATGGCCTTGAGCCTGGCCGAGAGCTCGGTGAGGGAGTCGTCGGTGAAGGGCCGGCGCAGCGAGCCGCCCAGGCAGCTGTCGATCTCCTTCAGCAGCCCCGACGCGTTGCTCTCGTTCTCCTCCGCCAGGTCCTCCTCCAGCTCGAACACCTCCGTCCTCGCGCTCAACCCGTCGCTCAGGCTCGCCACCTCGTAGTAGTCCGACGCCCCGGTTTTCCACGCTACTGCGAACGAGTTGTTTGCCAGCCGCTCCGACTCGACCCGGTTATTCCCCGACGACGAAGACTCCACCGGGACGAACTGCTGCTGGCTGACGCGCGGCTCGTCGATTACGTAAGTCACGCAGCGCTGCTGCTGCTGCTGCTGCTGCTTCTTTGGGCTGCCAGGCTCGATAGTCACCTCGGGCTTCGACGACGTGTCCCGTGAACCTACTACTCGGGCAATTATGCGTGGCTTTTCCACTGTCCCCTCGGGACCAGTGATGGGCAGTGACAGTGAATACAAATTTTTTCGAATATTTGTATACTTCAAACTTTCGAGGACCGACGATTCCTCGAATAAAAAATCAAGTATCTCCGTCACAGATTGGTCACATAGATGTATATTAGCTTTCCTGCCCTCTTAAGCTTAAATCCATGCAATTAATGTGATTAGATACAAGTATCTGAAGTATGTGTATCCAATCACATATACAAATCGAATCGAATACCGAATTCGCCCATCTCTGCCCTCGACTGACAAGTCGACAAATCGACTCGCGGCAAAACGCATTCTCCCCAGCTTCGGCGTTTAGAAATATTCACTTTGTCTCTCTATGGTAATATTTCAAGGTTGGAAGCGCGTGTGCGCACAAGGAGAGTCGCGAAACGTTACCCGGTGTCGCGTCCTCGAAGAAGCCAGACGTTTGATTCACGTTCCTGGCGGGGCGCCTCATGGTTTCCGCGATTCCCGCGACTCTATCGATCCGCAAATCGACGATGTTGGGCATGCTCAGGCACTTTTTCGGCTGTACCAGTGGCCTGTCAGACGTCTCCGCGGTGGGCTCGTCGAAAACCGTCTCTATCCCGTCCTTCTTGATGATGTAACTCTTCATTGTTTGAGGGTTGTCGATCGACGCCGTCTCCTCCTCGACAGCGTGTCTCTTCGATTTTTGCCCGACCAAATCCTCGTTCTTCTCGAGACGCTTGGCCTCGTCCTCGGGGTCGCGGTTCTTGTTGCTGCGGCTGAGCAAATTCGCAAAGGCCTCGCTGTCGATCGAGGAGTCGAGCTTGAGGGGAGCCGCCATCGTGTAGGTCTGCTCGAGGCTCGGAACGGCTGGCTCGTGGGTCGGTGCCGCCGGGCCGAACTCGCAGCACTTCTCGTTGTACTCGAAATCGTCCAGGGCGGAGTTGGCCCGAGAGCTGGACAGGCCAGTCACGTCGGACATGGCGGGCTCCTCCTCCTTGTCGATCGAGTCGATCTCGCGCGCGCAGATCTGATTCCAGTCGGCGAACTCGCGGGCGGCTGGCTCGAGCGTCTCCCGCCGCTCCTCCAATTGGATCTCGATTTTCCGATGACTCCGCTTCGGTCTCGTCCTCTTCCTCGTCCTGCTGTCGACGACGAGCGACGACTCGGTCGAGGACGTGTTCAATTCATTCTTGAAGATGGCCGCGGTGAGCTTGGGCGACGATGCCTGGGACGAGTTGGACGATACCGAGCTCTTCGACTGCAGGTTTCTCGAGGGCAGAATGTCGGACAACAGGAGCAGATGGCGAGAAGCGAACAGTTGCCTCACCGCCGGGGGATTCAAGGATACCAGGGAATCGGATGATCTGGCAAGGATTCAGAGGATGAGGCTCTATTCTAGCCGAAAATAATGTCTTTGATACACAAGAAGACTCTCACAATCTTTGGGCCACGAATCATGATATGATGAGACTTTGTGAGATACGGTTCATGGGTGTACCCAAAGTAGCTCTTATCTCCAGCCGTGAAGTCTAAGGTTTCGATTCCCCTCTGAGACATTCCGTAAATTTATTCAGCTTTATGCATTTACAGTATATCTATGATTATGGCAATTTATTTTGTATGTACATATACTATTGATGCTGCAAATAAAAGATGATTCATAGAACATCTGTGGAAAATCAAAACGTGCGACTGTATGACTCGAGATGTAAGCTGTTACAGCTGGCCGATCAAACAACCATCTCGCAAAGTTTCATCGTTCGATTGGTGACTCCCAAAGGTTATGAGCAGCCACTTCTAGTAAGTGTGATATATCAATGGAGATTAGGGCGAAAATGTAAGATCCACTGTGAATTTCCTCAACTCATGGTAACGATTGACAAACGTCGAGATCTTAACATGAAAAGTATACAAATACCGGGCATATTGAGACGTGTGGGTTCCAAGTAAAGTAATTATTCCCGTCAGTCTCAGCGGCTTACGGTCGGGGTAAAGTGAAAGCTCGAGTACAGTCGATAGAATATTCTACAAAGTTTGTTATTACGCGCGTGGCAGAAATAGTATTAGCCCGGCGAAAGCACGGGGGCACTTGGCTTTTCAACGATTGGACAAACTACGATTCCCCCAGCGAGCTTGAAACACTCGTTCGGGTAGTAAATCAACGTCAAAGACGTACTCGAGTATACGAGATACATATAGCTTACCTATTGGAGCGGTCTATGGGCCGGGCTTTCAAAGGCCCGTTGCTCGTTACCGGCGACTCCTTGATCGGCTGGACCATTCGCTTCCTGCGAACAGCGCCAAATCGAATGTAGCGTCGCGGGTGAGACTTTTGAAAAATATCAATATCAACTGGAAATTAAGCTTTTCACACGTGGGGGACGGATCGAGAAAAGCGCCGAATGCTTTCAACTCCGAGCTCTTTAAATATATAAGTTATATAAGTATATTTGCTCGCGATGAATGGAAGTGTTTATTCGCGCGTGAAGCCACACACGAATTACACAAAGCGGCCGCGGAGAAATGAAGGAAGCGAGCGAGCGAGAGAGAGGCTCATCTCGCCGACTTCCTCGAAAACGTGGGTCCGATTGGCAGCGAGCCAGTCGGCCGCGGAGTGCGTTTTAGAATCCCATAAAGCGAGCTTTAGCTTACGGGCTCGCGTAAATTTGGGAGGGCGCGCGCGCGAGCGCGTAACTCTATATACTCCGCTTTTCGGAGGCGTGTTTTTCTTCGGCGATCTGTGAAAGGGCCGGGAAAAGCGCGGCTTTCCTTCTCCCCCCCCACCCCCTCCTGACGACCGTTGCGCAGCTTATAATTGACTCGGCGCGCTTCTCGCGTGGAAATCTCACTCGCGGTTTATTTTGGAGGCTCTCGAGAGGGAGAGAGAGAGCCGAGGGCTTATTTAAGACACCCGCGCCGCGTCCGCTGGATGGAGTTGTTTCCAACCCGGACTCGCACGGGAAAATATTCTATTCGCTCGCTTTTTTTTCGTCGAGCCGTCGAAAACAGTAGACGCACGCGTTGTTCACCTGCTCCGATAGGGCCCGACCAAATCACAGTTCGAGAATCCACTAGAGCGCCATCGGTCCTCAGGGCATATAACGTCATTCGAGTTCTTACGGCACGCGAATAATAATTCAACTCGCTGGATCTTTTTTCATTATTGTCGAATCGAAAAAAGAAAATACGCGCGTCGATTGTTATTGAAAGCTCGGTGAAAACAATCAAATCGTATATTTATAAAAATTTGATGCCCATAAGCTCCCTATTGCTTATGAGAATGATCTACGTCATTCTACTGCTTTGGAAAGCCTTTCACGCTCTATAAATTTTAAATAGTAAGTACCATTAATCAGTATAGAAATTGTATAACTGATGGAATTGAATGATAACAATAATTCCCCAGTAAATTTCAACTAATTTCATGCAATTTCTATTATTTTAATTTCAGATAGTACGATCCAATGCATCATTCGTTCGTAACTGTGGCGTCCAAGTGATTTTCAACAATACATCCCAGACAGAAATGTTCAGGCGTATAGAATTATCTGAAATCCCGGCCTGGCGCCCACTATAAAAATTTCGATGTCTTATTCTCAGCTTTCATCGGTCCGCGAGCAATTCATTACGAATACGGATTTGTGGTAATTTCCTCGAGACTTTGTTTCCGCGTTTAGTTTTCCAACGCAAGAGTTTCGGTAAAATGACGTTTCGCGTCTCAACGTACTGGTCGTTTCGGGTACGTGTAAAACCCTCGTCCCAAACGAACCGCATTGTGGCAGGCGCTAGTTGCACAATGTACGCGTCGAAAGCGGGGGAACGACTAGTCGTATTACACGCAACAAATCTATAAGGGTATACGAGACGTTACCTTTTTGGTGTCTAATTATATGATGGTTTAACTCGTAACACTTACTATTTTAACCGAGGCTGTTTTGTGGACCACACGTAAATTTGCTCGACCCACCCTTCAGGTGTAAGAAATTACATTTACAACAGAACGCATTCGTGCATGAAAAACGTACGGGGGCTATGCGTTTGGGAGACGAGGGAGAGACGGACGGATAGCTTACAGAAGTGGCAGTTTTGGGCTGGGAGGCTCGTTCCTGGGCTCCCTGGGCGCGGCGGGGCTCCTGGCAGTGACGGGCGGCTGCGGGGGCGGTGGCGGCTGGACGGCGAGCTTGTGCGCCGCGCCCGGCGAGTACTTCTCCCGGTTGGTGGGCCTTCTGTTCCTGAGCTGGGGCGCCCGGTAGCTCATCCGGGCCTCGAGTCGCTCCCTCGCCGGGTTGCTGTTGGTCAGGGGGCTGCAGGGCAGCCGGGTTGCCCGCTCGCGGCAGAAAGCCACGTGGCGCTCGTACGACTTGACCCCGAACTGGCGGTGGCACGTCGGGCACTGGCCCTTCTCGTTCGCCCGCAGCGGCGCCCCCGAGGACGTCACCAGCGACAGCGTCGACGGCCGCGGACCGCTTGGACCACTGCTGCTGCTGCTCGTCTGGTGCTGCGCTGCCGCCTGAACAAAATTAATCCTTAAATTAAATAAAAATTTTTTGCGTTCCAATAATTTAAATCGTATGTAAATGCACGCGACCGCGATCAAAATAATAGAACGCGCATCTCGCGTACCGATACAAAGACCTGGAAAGGGAAAGCGGGCCTCGCTATGTCAATCGTCGCCTGCAGCTGCGCTGTGTCGGCCGAACTGACCGCGACCCCCGCGTCGTAAATTGCCGCCTAAGTGCAACACCAGCCGTGTCACCGATGCCGCATACCGAAGCGCCTTAGATGATGCGCTCCGGACGGTTAGACAATAGGTTTTTCCGCCGAGCATCGATGGCCGCCCGTCAAAATGCAATTTATGCATCCGCCAGAAGCCGAGGAGTCAGTTCGTTAAGCCTCCTCAAAATCAGAGCGCCAATGACGACTGACTAAATACACCTTGCCCCTCCCGCACGCGCCTCGGAAAAGCGGTAACCAATGACCACCGACCGAACTGGCGTACGTGCCGAATTTTTTATAGCTTTTCCGCGAAGATTGCTCCCCTCTAGATGACGCTAAGTTTGAACACGCCCATGACGCGCACTTCCCCGCGATACAAATTTTTCTGCGCGTCACCTTGAAAAAGGATGCTATGCCTTTTGTTGTTAATAATTATTAATTTTCATTTTTATTCAATACGGCAATCTGCCTAAAAATCCCTGAACTTTCAGAGGATATAAATTTTATCTTAATATTCCCAATTCCCTAGAAGATTCTCCTATTGTTTAACAAATATTTTTATTAATTATACATAGCTTTAAGCGCCTTTAGCTATTAATTATGTTGCCAAAGTTTTGATTCGATCGAACGAACCGATAAGCGAGTAATCCGCGCTTTTATGTAAAATTTCCCCGCGCATCGTTGATTACGTATGTTTAAACAATAGTGACGGTCTCACACCCGAATAACTTTTTGTTCCTCATCTTTTAACGAAACTTTTGGCGTTTTCAGAATTCAAAAATGTTGATATGTTCGCTCGCAATCGACCGAGCATCATAAAAAAATGCATTTTATTTTCATTCGCGAATTATCATAACTTTCGGTTATTCGAATGGAATGAAACTTCGGCAATCATTAGATATTATATTCTACTTGTAAGAAAAACCTTCAGTTACTAGATTCAATGTATAATTCGCGCATTATTCAAGAACACGCGAATTTCCGAATTCAAACGCTGTTCAGCACGCGAATTTCATTTATGCGGATGGCGCGAAATGTGCGTTTCATCATAAACATCAATATCTATCTGAATCCAACCTTAGTTTAAACAATTAACCTTATTTTCATAAACTTAATTTTGATTGGTTCAAGGGAGGAGTTAGAGGGCCTGTCCTCAAAACCCCGCCCTTGAATCGAAAAATCACCGAGAAAATTTGTATACGGTCGTCGGAGGAAAGCGTCAGTCCGAGATTCACTCTCGCACCGCCAAGTCGCGGTCAACTGCTTGCTCTTGGAGCATTTAGATTTGGGCTCAGTTCCCACAGGGCGAAGTCCCCTTTTGATTTGGGCTCAGTTCCCACTGGGCTAAGTCCCCTTTTGTTTTCGAGAGTCACGCTTTCCTCCAGATCAAGGAAAGCTGTAGATTTATTTTCTTTCAATAAATCCAAAAATATAAAAGTGAGTTTTTTTGTCTTTGAGTTGCTTGTTTATCTTTCTCTTTACTCTGTGAAAGAAACCACACCCTCAAGTGTTCGCACCTGTCGGTATTGGTTCTTTCGCGGTGAAATCACCACCACGATTTCATCGCCCCTTGAGCTATTTCCTTTTTTCCTCAACCCTGGACGGGTTTTACGCCTCTCGTGCTTCGAGAATGTGTAGGACACGGTCGTTCAGAGGATATTAGGCAGGTCTTTAGTATTAAAATCACGGTTCGCGCTTGTAAATTCATTTCTTGTCTATCATTTCTTTTCTGGTTTATGGGTATTCTCTATTTTACTAAAAACGAGTCACCCGCGTAAACGAATCATTGATTTTTCCGGTAAAACCCGAGCTATAAGCGAAAGCTTGGCTCAAAATTTCGCGATTTCCTAAGCACGCGCGCCGCGTCATATATCCCGACGTTACAATAGAATTGGATCATTTAGCGCCTCCAGTAGGACCCCACACGGCATTGTCACGGCACCTAACGCTCAAGCCACCTCGAGCCAACTTTACTTAATTTCACTTAATTTTCTTGCCACATGGATTGTAATCAACAATCAGTCTATGATCGTATGGTCTCGTATGGTCCTCACCATGATTATGCATGAATAGTACCGGAGATGGGTAATCACTCGATCCGCAGTCGTTTGCTTCAATTTTTTATTCCAAAAAGAAAAACGAAACATTTCATCGTATAATTTTTGTGAATCGTATCAAATGATTGGAAGCCGGCTGGAGATCGGATCATTGTCCATCTCTGGGTGGATTCGGCATTAATTGGACCCGTGGAAAATCAATGTGTTTTCAACAATCCTCATCAGAACTTTTGGGCTAACAAAATGTCTCAGGAAATATGCGAACGATCAACGAAAAGGGGACTGCACTTCGAATGGCGGTATATTTCGAGAGACGCCCAATATTTCTTGAAACTAATAAACGTGCGTTTTCAACAGCTTGATCACTTCCTTCATTAAGGCCGAGTCGTCGGTACAAATTACCCATGACATCAATCACCGCAAAAGAATCACACGTCACCGACAATTACATAACAGTCGTGCGAAGCAGTTTTCGCTCGAAATGCTTGTTTTAGGATGTATCGAAATATTGACCGGTAGGCGTCGCCACTGTCAACGAGTCAACTCACGCAATCAAACTTATATGAGTAAGTGTGCATCAGGGAGCGTAACGTGTTGTCTTATTGATGATCGTCATCGTTTGTCAGTCATCTCAAATTATTCGAAAAGTTTTTGTTGTATATGTTTACACATTACATTTGGAATGAAAGAAATATATGGATGTATGCTAGTGAGGATTTGAAAAAGGGATTAATAAAGAGAAATGCTGGAACCAGTGGAAGATAAAAAAATCGATAGGTTAGGTTATGTTGGTATCGTTTGAATTTCATTCATGATTTAGAATTCAAGAGAAATAACAGCATGAATCTTATAACAGGTTATTGTATTTTGACAAAAATAATAAATTTCGAGGCGCCGCAAAGATTGAAAACCAGTTTAAGTCGATAAGGACGCGAGCTAAAGATCTTTATAATGATATGAAAATATCTAGTCCCAGTTGGTAGTTTAAGCAATGAACGTATTATTAAATACCCGAACATGTTTGACAAAGGCGTAGAAGTTGCCGAAGATATGAATAAAAAAGAATATTTCATTTGGATGCAGATTATTCGTGGTCTGTATATGTTTGCATACATATTTACAAAGACGTTCACACCTCCAAGTTTGATTGTGTGAGCTCACTCGTTGACAGTGGCGACGCCCACCGGTCAATATTTCGAAACATCCTAATACAGGTACGTCAAGGCTCATACGATGTACCAGATGCACTTTAAATCTAAACTAGTGAAAGACTACTGTTTAATAGTGCAAATTGTAAAACTGCAATAAGATTAGTAGAAACTGACTGAAAAATAGTGTAAAATTTTACTGAGAAAAGGTAGAAATTCAATGAAAAAAATGGTACATTTTTACTAAATTACTAAAGTATCAGTAAAATTTTACCACTTTTACCAATTATTTGACTAAGGTGTATCATTCAAAATTGAGCATATCTGCCTCGCGATCGTGCGGAGCGTCGTTGACACGGGCGTTTGAGATGTCCCAATGACTAAATATACTCACGGTGCGCGTGGTATCAGCGCCGCGGGCGGCGCGTATGGCCTTGAGGAAGTCGTTGCGCTTCTCCTTCCAGGCTTGGGTCCTCCTGGGCAGGGGCCTGTCGTCCTGGCTGGGTCGCCTGCTCGGCGGGGCCGTCAGCTCGGGCTGGTGGGTCTGCTTGGGCAGAAACTCGGCGAGCTCGGTCCCCTTGATCCGCTGCTTCGCCGAGTCGAACGGCTTGCGCTTCTTCGCCGCGGTCCTCTCGCAGATCCGCTCGTGCTTGTCCACCGAGTTCGGGTTGAAGTTGCGCCCGCACACCCTGCATCCCACCAGCTCCTGGCTCTGCTGCGCCCCATCTGTCGGACCAACCGGGTCAACGCCATTAGCTCCATGGGATATATGGCTTTTGTACGACACTCGAGCCCGTTTGTTCGTCTGATTTATTGGGAATGAATTTATCCGCGCTATACACAGCTGTAGGAGAAACCGAAGCGAGCGCATAGATCATTTCACGAGCTTTCTATTAATGTATATGAATCGTCGCAGGCGAGCGACTGGAAATGAAACTATCGCATTGACATATATATATATATATATATAATATATATATATATATATATATATATATATATATATATATATATATATATATATATATATATATATATATATATATATATATATATATATATATATACACGCACGCGCGTGCTTATTAAAGTCGGAAAAAGTCGTTTGCAAACCAGTTATTTCCACAATGGGTTTGCGAGCGTAACAACCGACTATCGCTATACCATCGACCACTCGAGATACCGATCATGGACACGGACAAATTCCGAATGAGTCGCAAAGAAGGACATGATATAGCCAACGGTTCGTAAGCTTCGAACACTGCGTGTCCATTCTTATCTTTGAGAATTCAACAAATACATATATGCACCGGTTCCGATCTTCCCCTTACGATTCTCTCTCTCTCTCTATATATGGATGCACGCACGCCAGTCGATATCGTCGATAACATATTTGAACGGCTGCGCGAGACTTTGCGTTATGCAACGAACGTTGCGGCGATAAGCGAGAGATTGAATTCCGCGGGCGCTTTATCGCCGCGGGCCGATAACACAACTGGGTTTGTTTATATAGCGGCTTGTGCGATTTTCGAGGTCGCGCGCGCCTTAGCACACATCGGGTATTTTCGTAACGGACAATTTGCATTTTTTTTTCGAAAAATAATCGAGTCGCATTTTTCCTTTCGAACCCATTCTTTCGAAAGATATACGTGAACCTTGAAATCTTCCAGCTTTTTCGATACATGAACATAATATATAGATATAATCTCGGAACGTGTAAACGACACACGGGTTTCACCCCCACGCGTATCACCTCGGATTCCGGTTGGATAGCGAGAGATAAACAAATACGACCCAATTACTTAAGTATATGCGATGCAAGAAGCAAACGCACGTGAATTCTGGGGCAAGCGCCGCGTGGAGAGAACTGACGGCGTGTCATACGGACGTATAGCTCGCGCGCAATTTTTCTCCCGACGAGCAACCGCACCGACTGATTTCGCCTATATACTTATATCGATGCCTCTTACGGAGAAATACTAGGCATATACGCCGGTGGTTATAGCCTTTGGAAGGAAAAACAAAATGAAGAAAGACACATCTCGCAATCTGTCTGCGAAGAAAGACACACATCGGAATTATTGTCCTGCGAATAAAAACGAAGAAAAAGTGTAAACTACAATCGAACCGTATAAAAGGCTTGTTTTTTTTTGTCAACTACAACCTACTTATTCTAAGCTTTCATTCTGTATATTTTTTTACGTCGGCTAGATTGAGAGATGTTTCTTTCTTCATAAGAGACATCGATATATAGTACCAAGATGTTCGAAGGGTGATACACCGGGTCGGCGTCGCGTATAGCTATTATTGCGCGGGGCACACCTGCGGATATTTCCGCGGCATCGGAGAGGTGTCGAGCTGCTGCTGCGGAGACGCCCCCGCGGCCCGCCCACGCTCGTAATGACCGCTTTTGGACATATACGCGCGCCGCTGTCGCGCGCAACTATCAACGAGGGATCATTGGAATGCGACGTGTTTGTGATTCGGACTTGTCGCAGCAGATGACACCGTTCTATACGGGAACGCACGAAAGACGCGTTTGTCGTACGCCAGCTTGGAAGGGGCGACGGTACATTGGGCATTCGCTGAGTTCATGATTCGATCGAGGAAAAAAATGTTGACCTAAGAAAGCTTCCAGTCTCGTCGTTTTTATGAGATTCCAATAGCACGACTAAATATAATACAGGGTCGCATGTGGAAATTATCAAGATCAGGCTTTTACATTTTTCAGAGCTTGCTTTGCAAATTGCTGTTGTACGAATTACTTTTTTAGTTCCTCTGTATATATATAGCAATTTCAGTGCATTTGACTTACAAATAGAAACGATATTTGTGTCATTCGAAGGGCTTCTCACTCCAGTACTCCTAGAGGGAGTACTGGGGGTTTATGGAAAAATAGTACTCGTTTATTCTTGACAATATTAACCAACAGCTATTCCTGAAGATAAAAATACAATAAATTTCTGCTGACGAGATAAAAAAGGCACAATATATGCCACATCGTTTGGTATTCGTTCGATCAAATGAATGATCAATACCAAAAATATATTCTTCATCTGTGTCATAATTTATTTGTCAACCTTTCCGTGTCTTCCAAAATAATTTTACAAGCGTTTGTCCAGAAGACCCTTTGAAGCGAGGTTTCATCACTATAGTTCAATAGTATAATGATGGAATAATATACAGGGCCATGCGTGGGAAAAATTATTCGATTCATAATACTCGATCGATCATTCAAATTCCATCCGAAACACAATTTTTTTCTTCCAAAGATCTTACGCATATACTCAACCATAACTTATCCATTGGATCATTACATCGGCGTAATAGCGAGCTGGATTCTCATTGAATTCTCGTGGAATCAAGATTGTACACGATATATATCTCGTTACACGCGCGCGCGAGTGAACATTACTTCGAGGCGCGTTGTCGCGCGCGGTTGATGTTTTTTCTCTTCTCTTCTCACCCGACATCGCGCCACGTCGCGCGGTTAAGCTCTTCAAACAAGGGTCCGATCTCTGTTTTTTTTTTGCCGAAAAATGAAAGCGAAACGCGTGCCTCCTCCGACTGTCAACGAGATTTACAGCCGGAGGGCCTTATCGGACACGCGGTGAAAGCAGAGCGCGCGACGATCGACCTTCGTCCGCCCCCCCGATCGAATCCAGGCCTCGATTTTCGCGTGAAAAATTTCGAAGCGCGCGTGAAAGCTAATCGACCGAGAGGATTACCCTATACCGAGATTTGTTTATCGACTCTCGGGCGAAAAGCAATAAAATCCGAATCGTAAAGGCTAATTAGAAAGTACGCGAGCTGCAGCCGGTGTGTGTACGGCCTTCGTCTATCGCCGAGAGACGTGACCATATACACACGCGCGCGCCGGCTCCGATTCGTCCGCACGTGGGTAGGGGCAAATGCGTACGCTGCTCACGTCGTCGTCGTCGTCGTCGCTTTTTATCTCTCTCTCTCTCGCTGTGTCCGATTTTTGGGAAGGATGGAAAAAGGGTGGAAAAAAAGGCGGACGAGCCAGGTGCAGCGGTCGTCGTAAATATACACGAGAGACGGCTTTTTATTTAATTTCACGGAGGTGGACAAGAGTCGGCGGTTTGTATCGTGAATGCAACAATAGTCACCAGTTGAATTCAATGTTCTCTCTCTCTTTCTCCCTCGAGATTCTCCATCCAATGCGCGGATGAATTTCTTCACCGATCGACCCACCATACGTCTTCGAGCAACACGATTCGTTCAATTTTGCATTTATATAAATTAGAAAGTTCGAACGGACGAGTTTTATTGTCGATATCTTCGTTGTTATTATTTTTCGCCGACAGCGGGAAATCTCGATTGGAAGATATGCCCCTCTGTATCGCGCGTAATTTACCAAAAGTGTTAATAAACTCGTTGGATTTATCACCAGCCCGATGACCCATATCTGCAGCGGAAAACTAATGCTCTGGAAGCTCGACGGGCACGAGAACGTGAAAATGAAGAGAAAAATTTTATATCCTCGTCGGACGACTGTGCTCCTCGGCGTGGGTGCATACGGGCGAACGCGCGAAGAACATTAAAATTCAAGGAAGGACTTTGACGTCGTAGAAAATGACAAAGAGCCTAGGGAGGGGGGAGAAAAAACTCAGCGACACGTATAGAATCGTTCGAGAAATAGCTTTGGATCCTCTACGAAAACACCGCACGTTCGTTCGTTTTTCCTTTTTTTTTTCAAATCAAGCGTGTGTTTTTAAACGCTTTTTTCAAGCCCATCGCGGATATTTACGATCCAAGTCTGTCGCGAGTCACGTATTCCTCGAGTGGAGTGAGCTTTGTACAGCCAAGTGACGTAGTTTTACGATCATCGCTCGCAATCTCAACTCGACGGAACGCCAGTGTCTTATCTATCGAGCGACGATCCCGTCAGAAAGTGATCCTCTCGTTTCGGTCGAATTTCCCCTCGAGCCCCATTAAATTCATCAGAAATCGTCCAAAGAGTCGATGCGAATAATCGGGATAAAAAGGCAACGTTCGACATACCCGAGGAGGAGAAATCGTCGATTTCCCGATACATTTGCCCCGCGTCTCCTCCGTCAAACTGGCCGTTCGCGGCCGGCAATACGAGAGACCGCGAATTCCGAATTTCATTATACGCACGCACTCACTCGAGCCGCGGATGGTCGTTAAATCCACGTGCGTATGCACGCGGTGTGGTTTTCGAATCGGCAAATTTTCCCGCGTGCCTTATTGAAAGATCAATTATCGTATATGACCAGTGTGTATGTATATACATAGACACAGGAGCTCAAACCAGTTCTATAATAACGCACCACACCTGCGCGAGCTGGTGCTATCGGTATACAAGTATACGAGCTTTTACCGGTCCCGTGTATGCACTGAGAGAGAGAGAGAGAGAGAGAGAGAGAGAGAGAGAGAGAGAGAGAGAGAGAGAGAGAGAGAGAGAGAGAGAGAGAGATATGTAGTTGTTGGTACTCTTGGCGCACATTTGGATCGATTATTTCTAATGTATTGAATTTTTCCTCACAAGGAGAGGACACTAAACCTCCGGGTGTCGAATCACGATTAAACTTTGTGAGATGGCTCGTGGGTAGCAGCTAATAGCTTATATCTGCAGCCACGCAGTCCAACGTTTCGTTTTCCTGCTCAGATACTGCACCTTTACATGTATACAGTATATCTATATATTTCAAAGTATATTCATAGAATACTGAATATATGCCCTAAACCATTGATGATTCGTGAATATCTTCGGGAAAACGAAACGTTGGACTGCGCGGCTGTAGATATGAACTAGAACGTGGGCCATCTAACAAAGTTTCATCATGATTGGACACCCGGACGTAGCGTCCTCTCCTTGGTAGTGGGTATATAGTTGAATCAAATGTATACCGTGTATGAATTTACCCACGAAATTCCGATAAAGTAAGTGTATAGAAGTATGTAGCTTGAGAAGAGCTTTAAATTTTTATTTTTCATCTAGCAAAACTGTATCCTTAACCGACGACTGCACAGCTACACGGATATAGATAACTTTATGCCGATGATTGAATTGTAACCGGGCGGTAAATCAATTATTATCCTGTATCAAGGGTCAGTCGGTCCGCCTGACCAATTGCACGATCAAACTGTGAGAGATAATTTTTGGGTAGCCAAAAAGCTTGTACCTCTAGTCATTCAGGCTTCGATTTTCCGGAGATATTCCGTGAATGATTCTCGATTTTATGCATTTACTGCAGTATATCTGTAAACACGCAAGTCCACAATTACAGATGTATACTGTTGATGCCTAGAATCAAGAATCATAGTCGGAGAATATGTCCGACAAGTCGAGGCATTGGCTTGAATGACTAAATGCATGAGCTTTTTGGGGTAGTCAAAATCTCACATCGGTGGTTCCTCGTTAGAATACCCGACAACAATATTCTTCTCTCTTTGTGGGTAATTACGCGGCAACACTCGGTGATCGTCGGATTGTTTACCCCGCGCAAACTGTAGGCCCCACAAGTACCTTGCTCATGGCGTCTGGCGTCGGGTCCGCGGAAGGTGTTGAACGAGCTGGCGAGCGCGGCGACCCCGAGCACCGCGTCGTCGAGGCTCTTGAGTGCGTCGTGCTGCTGGAGCCGCGTCGACGCTTTGAACTGGCCGGCGGCGGCGCGTCGGCGTACGAACCCCGACAGGTCACCGGTCCGCGGCTCCCCGTCCGAGCCGGCACCCGCGCACGCTTTCCTCGACACGCAGCACAGCATGGCCATCTCGGCTGCCGCCCGCCGACTGACTGACTGCCGCGGCGGTGTACAACGCGCGCCGCACATGCGAGAGGAGAACGCGCGCAACGCTCCAGCGCTTATTTTCGTATATCTATCGCGCGCACGCACGTGCGCCACAGACTGCAGCACGCCGCGCCGTGATGCTACGCGTATATTCTTACTCGCCGTCCCCGTCGACTTTGATTTTACCGACTACTCCCGTCAGAGGCTGTATAGCGCGCGAAAGCATCATCTTGCTCTACCCTCCCAGAGAGAATCGCGTAGGAACGTATCTCATTGATACAAGAATTTTCTTCTGCGATCTATGGTGCATATTCCGTTTGCGAGTAGCGAGATATTCCAGACGACGC
This sequence comes from Aphelinus atriplicis, assembly GCA_020882685.1. Lineage (NCBI taxonomy): Eukaryota > Metazoa > Arthropoda > Insecta > Hymenoptera > Aphelinidae > Aphelinus > Aphelinus atriplicis. The sequence goes on from CM037073.1 coordinate 3,819,222, forward strand.
CTGATTCATTGAGGAACGAGAAAGATGTATGTTTGCGCGAATGTATTACTCGCTTTTCAAAGATTACAGGGGAAAAACTGAGGAGAATCACTGTAAGAAGGTGGACGACGTATTGACCGGATTGCGGTGACATTTTCACTCTAATTCCGTGAGTTTGGTTACCAACAATTCATTTCCCAAATTATATATACGTACATTTAGACACACGCGCGAAGCTCAATTTGCTGGTAATCATACTCTGGCGTCTATAGAATCATCCTCTGCCCGAACAGTAATTTGCATCACGAGTATGTAGAAAAATAAGTTTTAATCATCAAATTTTGAAAAATGATTTTTTCTCTCAAAACTCATGGAACTAAAGTGAAAATGCACTTCAGTTACATGAAAAATTGACTGTAAACCAGTGTTTCTCACTGTAAGCATTCAAGAGAGTATACAGCTTCGAAGAGCCTCGCCGATCGAGTGGGAGATGAAAAATTAACGAGTTCCCGTGTTTTTTCCGTATATCGTGCGCGAGAGACGGAGCAGACGGAAAAAGAGCCGCGGCACGCGAGTGCTTCGTTATTGTAATGAGCAAAACTTGATTGCACCCACGCGCGCATCGCCGATGAATTATGCGCAGAAACAACCAAATGCCGAAGCCGATCCCAACCTAGATAAACGCTGCGAAACGTCTATAACACGGCTCTCGATATTCCAAACCTACGTGTAACTCGGCTCGGTAGAATAATCGCGAGGGAACGTTGAGAGTTTGGTATGCCAACAAAATATCCTCTCTAAACATATAATAGTTAAAAATCACTGTAGTCAATAATCAAATATTGAGTATAATTGAATTATTCAATATTCTCTGCTAAATAGTAAGTTTGAACTATTTCAAAGGGTTACTGCAGTTTTTTCCTTGACACGGACAGTGAAAAATTCGACCTACGAACAAGTAGCTTCGGCTAACTTCTCAAATTCGACTGTTTATCAATAGTAGTGGAAATTTACTGTTATCCACATGAATTTTGCAATTTTCACCGACCGAAAAATAGATGTTTTCAACTGTTTTTGAATCAGGGTTGACAGATTGGGCTATTTCTTGACAAATCATTGATCATGATATGGGGAATTTCTCGTAATTTCTGACAAATTTTTTTGTCGATCAATTTTTTTATTTATAAAATTTTGCAAAAAAAACGATTGCTAAAACACGATAGATCCCCCAATCTTATGATCATCAATTTGTAAAAAAAACCGCCCAATCTGGAAACCCTATTCTTGATACGAGCAGATCGGTGTTGATTTTCCCTGTCGAACGGCGTGGCGAACCGACACCAGACGTCCGGGGAGCGCCGAATCTTATAGTAGGTATAGTGCGCAAGAGCCTCGAGGAAGTTACGGACGCGCGTTGTTGTTTTTTTTTCATCTCCGCCGCGGGTATAAAGTTAGAACTGGCTTGTCTGTCGCGCGGAGGAGGGGAGTCGGGCTCGCGCGCGTTCATTATGAGGGATACGCGCGCAGGGCTATAGAGTTTCTTGCCCTTTTTCGCGCCTCCGTTTTTAATTGCTGTGGGACGCGCTACGTATAAGTAGATGCGCGGCTGCAGGAAGTCTTCAATCGGCCCGGATTAAAGGGAGGGTACCGACCGAGGGAAGATAGCTCGTGAGAGATTCTTTCGACGACGGCGATACATGTATATATATATATATATATATATATATATATATATCAAACATGATTCGTCGCGATGGCCTTGCGCTACCGCGGGACCAATGCCGCGCTAATGCTCCGTGTGACGTAAGCTCGGCGAAAGGCGAATTGAGAGTGTAGTGCGTCGAACGACGACACAATTGCATTATAGCCGTGCGCGCTCGCGCTGGTCTTTACGCCGGGCTAATTGTTTTGCGCGCGCGGCGACGATTAAGGCCGGCCGCGTGATTCAATATTCGAGAATAGCCGGCTTGTCGCAGGATCAATTGGTGCGCGGGTTGGAATGCTATAGATATACAAGTGGTATACAAGCAGTTTCAAACTTATCCGAGATTTCGGTTGTATATGGCATTTCGTCAACTCGGATATGTATTGTCTTGGTCGTCGCTGACGTGTTTGCAAACGCGAATGACTCGTTCACGCGTATATATTTATGTATACGGTTGCTCCGAAATGTATAGAAAGAACGAGTCGGAGACGTGACGAGTACCTCGGCGAAGCCTCTGTTCCAACGTAAATTTGCATACGATTATTGCTTTGACAAACTTTGGAGCTTGGCGTTGTTCAAATAAACGTGGGACCGATTGTAAACACACGACGTCATTGGTTGTGTACGCGATATGTAGGGATTGAGATCAGAAAGGGGAAAAATGGTCGAGGCACAGTGACGATTGAAAAAATCACTTCTGGATGTAAAACACCATCGTCTGTTTCCAATAGCGATGTCACCCGCAGCAACCCGCTGCACGAATCACTTGGTGCAGACGTAAACAAAACAAGGGAGTGTATATATAGGAGCACATGGTGCGCGCGGCCGAGATCGCCGACGGGGTTGGACAATATCACGACACCGATATCATATATATATTGGTGCGTAAGTGTGTGTTTACCCGGAAGACGGGAACGCTCGGGCGAAAAGTAGCGCGGGGCTCGCTTAGTATTCATCGGATCGGTATGGCTTACCTCGGGTATCGGGAGATGCGCGCGCGGGCTAAGCAACAACAATATCACTATAACAATAACAATAACAAAGACGAGGAGTCGAGGGGGGTGAACTTACCCTCGGAGCCGGTCATGTCGGTTGTTGGCGGCGAGGAGTCGTGGCCGGTCGTCATGGCGACGTAGGGCCGCGCGCACGCACCGGTTATGGCGCGCCCCGACCCTCTTCCACGCGAGACAGAGGGAGGGAGCGTGTTTTGTCGATCGGCCCCTAGGTATATATCGACCGGGCCCCGATGCCGCTCTGCTAATCGGCCCGCGGGGCCAACGAGGCTGCGACCCACATATACATGTGTATAGCTTCTTACGCTCCGGTCGATCGCCCGCGCAACCACCACCTCGGTGTCTTATGTATACGTGTCTACTCGAAGGACCGATAGCTCATCGCTAATTCGTTCACTGCACACCACTCGAAGTTTCTCACGAAATTGCACAGACAGACGTGTGTAAGTATAACCCCGAGAGACGGGCTTGGGGGGGAAAAACGAGCAGACGTCGCGCGTGATCCACTTTCCGCGAGCGACTGCTCCTCGGCGCGAGACTCGTCTCCACGGGCGCCACGGCGCGTTCGCTCGCGCTCATTAACATCGACCAAGGACTCGCACGGCGCGGAGAGGAGAAAAATCGTATAAGGCGATATGTTACGCGCGATCGCTTCGCCCGCGATGACGCGACTCACGCGCCAGTCCGACCGACCCGAGTATACACAATATACAAGCCGATTCGGAGAGTATGCGCACTTTGAATTTGCCGCTCGGCAAAGGGTGGGAGAGCTCAACGAACGATATTGTGGGGTGCTCGACCTCTCCCCCACTCTGTGCATATGTTTGTTCGATGTAGACCGTCGCGCGAGTTGATTGGGATATATATATATATAGGGGGGGGGGGTGGATTTCTGGGCTCGGGAGATTTTTCGAGAAACTCGGGGCGGCCCGAGAGTAACGGGGAGTATTGGATATCGCGATATATGAAGTCTTTCTTGGCTGTCTAATGATGGCGAATATATGTTCACGTAGCTGTATGCTATACGCGAAGCATATACACGAGAACAGCAGAATTGACAATAAAAAGTTTTTGACCTCGTCAATTTTTTTCCCGGGAGTCGTCTCTTCAGTGTTGAAGCTATAAAATTGCAATCTGCATTCGTAAGTTGTTATCTCCTGACACTTTGGAAAACTCGCTAAAAGTGATTGGGTCGAATCGCGCCAAGTTTTTCTTAATTGTTTTTTGATTTGGGAAAAAAGATGAATATTTCATGGAGACAAAAGAAACGGCCAATAATACCTTATTTTATGTGATTCGATTTGGATTTTTGTTCGATATATTTCGATCTGTGTAATAATTTGAAAAATTTTTATTCGCGAATTAGAATGTGAAGTTTACGGCGAAATCGCCGACGCGGCTGAAATAAATCGCTTACAGCAAGGATAATGTTTACAAATACTCATAGACATTCGCTTATGAATATGAATATGGACATTGTGAACATTACCCACATGCAACATTGTGGAATCGATAAGTTATTACAACTTTCTCCGGCTTTTATATCAAAAGCTGTGTAAGAATGTATCAAACTGTTTGATTTACGCAGGCAGATAATATAGGGCGGGGGTGCTCTTCATACTCATTCATTACCGCAAGTTTACTATAGTAACAATGCAAGAATCGAATATACAAAATATATCCAGGTGTTGGTCTTAAATACCCTTCAATCCCAAATTAGACTTATTCAGGCAAGATTTTCATCTCAATCCCTATATGTATTAGTAGGATTCAACAATATGCAGTATAAACTCTTGTAATTCAGTAATAAATAAAAAGAGCGTTTAGGGGTGCAAAATTGGGGGCGACGAGCAAACTCGAATTATGCCACGACATCGTTGAACAGATACTATTTGATGAACCAATCTCAAAGTGGGAAGGAAGTACATCGTCTTATATTACAAACGATATCCAATTGACATTTCGCAAGTAACGCCGGGCGTCATCAGCCTCGACTGCATGAATAAAGAAGAATAAAAAGATCCGCACACACTGCACGATCGTCACATTTATTACAGCGAGCTTATCAGTCGAGCCATCGACCCACAACCTTACGAACGAGCGAATGGAGGTGGCAATTATTCGAAGCTGAATCAAAGCCGTCTATATAGGATCATCGGGCACTCGCCCCCTACACATATATAAATATATCAAGATGATTATAGTATATTATGCACCCGAGCGAGGTTAGGCGATTTCGGCACGAAAAACGATTGCGATCCGAGCGCGTGCCGAAATAGCCTAGATGAGCGAGGTGCATATACTATTTTTCGTACCCCGCGGCAGAAAAGTGCCATTCTTTGCAAACGCCAGGACGCAAAGTAGGCACTTTACTGCCGCTGGGACGAAAAAATATATAAGATATCCGCGGGGCGACGACGACCTCTACTGCGCTGCTTCTTCTTCTTCTTCGGTTGGTTTATTGGCACCGAGGTGGGGTCGGTGAATCTCCTGGTTCGTACGGCCATCAACAGGCGTTACTGCGAGTGCGCAGAATAGGAAGCGGTCTATTTGAGTTAGCATGTAGAATTATCTGAAACAGATCCAGCTGGCCCTGGCGCGCCCCCCCCGGATGCATCCGGAGGGGCGCGCCCGGGCCCCAAGTGACGCCTGGGGGTCGGGGGATTCTTTGTGAAGAATCCCGCGACCCCCAGGAGGCAGGGATGTGTTTTTTGTAGAAGGGTGGGCTGGGGGTTATGTGTGGTGAGGGAGCAGGGAGTTAAAGAGAGATTTTAGAAGATTTGAGAAATTGACAGAAATGAGAGATGATGCTGGTATTAGGGTCGTGAAGAAACTCAGTTATAGTGAAGGGGGGGAATTTTTTTAATTTAGTAAGTTTACGTATAAGAGAAGGACGATTATTAGAGTAGTTTGAACAAGACCAGAAAACGTGGTTAAGGTCCTCTGAGTCTTCTCCGCAAGAGCAAAGAGGAGAATCTACTAGGTTTTTTCTAAAAAGGCTAGAGGCGAGATTAAAGTGGTTACATCTCATGCGAGAGAAAGAGGTAATCTCTTCCCTACTGAGATTTGAATTAAAGAACCATGGGTGAGTAGAGTTATTGTAGCAGAATTCGAAATAGAAGGAGCCTTTGCCTTGATCTGAGTTTATAAGAAAATTATGGAAGTCAGAATTACTGCGCTGCTTGGCGCGTAAACACACAGCGATATTGCGCATGAGTCGGCTGGCGCGCGAACAGCTGATCGGGCATCGGCAGTGTAGCATGGTGTAGCACACGTCGTCCTCTCGACGTCCAAGGCATATACACGCGCGAGGGCCAGGATGGCTTCGCTCGGCAGCAGAAGCCTCGTCTCGTGGGTGAGCATAAGCTTCCCAGTCCCTTGCACCTTGACCCTACTCCTCGGCTCCCGGCTGTTCTTGAACGCATACACAACTCGCCCACGCCCGCTAACCTAACCTCCATAACGAGCGGAGCGCGGGGCTTTTGAAATCGCGCGGCCTCTCATAAGTCGCGCGCGCGCGAGCCGTCAATGTTGCAGGTGGGTCGATCTATCACGAGGACGCTGCACACCAGCTGCCCCACACTCGCAGCACAGCCCGACCAAGAGGAGCGATTCCTCGAGTGCCGCCAAGAGAATGGGGTGAGTGTGGTTTTTGTTTTGTAGCTCGATGCTTGCACACTGGTGTTTTTTAGGAGATTCGAATATTTTTTGGCGCCAGAGACAGATTCGAAACGATACGCGATTGTTAATTTTTTTTATCCAATCGCGGAACTTGGGCGCTGGTTTTTTTATTTCATACCCTGAAGACAAATTAGAAAATATATACTTTTGTGTTGTTACAAAGCCTGAAAAGCAACAAATAAATTTATGCAATTATCAATTGATTTTTGTCATCGGAAACGAAACAAAATCGTAATAATAATTAGTCTTCGTCCCTTGAACGAAACTTATTGAAAAATATCGGTTTCGCACCAGTCCCTGAATTGCACATTTTGAATTGTCCGCTGCGGGAGAAGGACGCTCGATACACTCGATAACTCATTTTTTATATCTTCGTTTCCTTCGTGGTTAAATTATCGACTGATTCCCATTTGGTTCCCATTGTCGCTCGTTTTTTTTACTTGCACACTTTCCACTCTACAATATTGGACGTTTCGAAACGTTTTATCATTCGGGCTCGTGGATTTTCCAAAACACTGCGACGTTTTCTAAATCGCAGCGTGTCAAAAACCTTCAATATTATAACGTGAATCTTCGATTGACATACGCGTAAATTTGCGTGTTGAAATTTTCCAGTTGTGATAATTGCGTTTTCTCAAATTGCAAATCGACACATTTCTTTCACTTTCGTGTCCCGCCCAACGGACGTTGATTCGCTCAGAATATGATCGGGTAATCTGGCGAACGGCCGCATACGCGAGTTTTGTCGCCCCTCCGGGCTATTCAAAGCCAAGATTTGAATATACATATATTAAAAGAGTCGGCGACATGTATATAGGTGAGGAGAATACGACTGGATCACCAGAGATCGAGGAATTCGATGTCTTTGGAGATGATGAGGGAGATACTGAAGAGCCTCACGACCGACGCTGAAGACCCGAGCCTGCGGTCTATCGTCATCACAGCGTTCCCCGGCAACATATTTTCGGCTGGGCACAATTTGAAAGAGTTGGTCAGTATACACTTTAAAGGACAAATCTGCAAAGTTGCGAATCTCGCGCGCCTCGCCAGTATAATTCACACAGGCTCGAAGTGATCGATGACGAGGACAAGGAATGCAATGTCGAGGCACGAGGGAATTTGCGCAATGAATAACGCGATTCATTAATAACGCGCGCGAGCATTGTGCAACTATACGATAGCCAAAACGGCGCGGGAGACAGTTTTCATGAAAAATTCAACGATCGATTCTTCGCAAGCGGAGGAATACATCGGATTCGCGCATCTAACGAGCGAAGCGACTCCCACGAGCTGCGATTATCATTGCCGCGCGCGAGTGCACGATCCTCTCGCGCTTTGTTCGAGCCACGTAACGCGAGGATTTCTCATCGCAAAGCTAATTCTTCGCTTTCCATTTGTGTTTTTTCAATCGACGGTTGGGGAAACGAAAAAAAAATTGATCGACCCAGACGTCGAGCAACGGGGAGGAGTATCACCGAGAGATTTTCAACACTTGCGCCGAGCTGATGAAGACGATCGCGGAGAGTCCGGTGCCGGTGATCGCGGCGGTCGATGGCTTGGCCGCCGCCGCTGGGTGTCAGCTCGTAGCCGCTTGCGACATCGCCCTATGCACCGAGAGGAGCACCTTCTCCACACCCGGGTAACTCGCACCTATTTATTGTATAGTGTATCGTTCGACGAAGAGCGGCTCATTTTTTTGCCCGTGTATTATTGAGTCGAACGTTCGAGTGACTTATAAGTAAGAGAATGAACCATTTCTCCACGGGGTCGAAATACCCCGGGAAATTAATGATTTTCTGTTTGTTTTACTCGCGTGCTGTAAAAGATAAATTCCATCCAACCAGCCAGAGAACTCGATACTCGAACCAATTGTATCGGTGGCCTGGCGTGACTGTAAATATTATTTATTCAGACTTAATTACAAACCCAGACTGGCTCATTATTGTAGTAATGTGTAGTAATTAGATGAAATTTGTTCAAGTTTTGCATTGCAAATACGAGTGTTTAGATCTGTGTATTTGAAAGACATGTATTACAAATATGAAGTATTTGAAAACACGAATATACCTTATTTTATACGCATTTGTAATAATGTAATTAGATACATGCGTTTCGAATACGATTTATCCAAATATTTGAATTCAATACATATAAGGTAACTGTACCCAATGCGAACGACGAATAAATTCGGGCTTGGTGGACTATCCCAAGATGATATTGCGAGAAAAAAATTCCACGCTCCCCGGGCTGGATTTGAATCAGGAGGACGCTGGTTCAAATCCAGCCCGGGGAGCGTGGAATTTTTTTCTCGCAATATCATCTTGGGATAGTCCACCAAGCCCGAATTTATTCGTCGTTTGAAACATGTGGACGTTAAAAAATAATTATTTGTACCCAATGCGCCCCCCCCCCCTAAGGGTTATTTGCGAATTTGACTATGATAGACTTCAAATTTTAAAATTCTACAAACGGCATCCCAAAGCTTAGCTCAATACCTATTAGAAACCATCTTCATAATCATCATTTGACTACTTTAACCCATCGAAAATCGCAATTTAAAAAAAAAACGCAAAAACGCTAAATGCACAAAACGTGTACTCAATTTGGCACAATTTTTTAATCGTTTGATACAGCCTATATATAGGTCTACAGGGACGATCCAATTGGCATTGAAATAAACTCTCAATCATGTTCCCAGTGATATTTATACAAAACTATTGACATTTAACTAAAAAGTACGCGTCTAAATCATCGTAATATGTCTATACAAATATTCAACGATTTCACTCAGTCTTTTCATTTAAAAACGCATAAAGGGGCATATTGGCTTCACTGTTTTTTGATGCGAAAAACTGGAATTTGAGTAGGATAAAAAATAATTTTGGAAAACCCGATAAGACCAATCGAAAGCTGAGATGTTTTTACACAAAAAAGAGTAATGACACTTTGACAGATAAAAATTATTGACACCTGATTTTTGAGGTTGAGTGTGAAAAGTGAAATAAGAAAAGGGTGAAAAAATGAGTAAGTGAAACTTCAAAGTGTTGTAGGAGAGTGGTTTTAAGGGCTAATTGGGTGGGGAAGGTACCGAAAATTTTCTTTTAATTCCCCCAAAATAACCCAAGAGCGACTGATGCTCAGAGAGCACCGGAAATACGAAATCTGACGATTGTGCCAAATTGACTACAGTGCCAAATTGGTTACAGTTACCTTAATAGGTATTTTGTATTCGAAGAGTAAAATACTGAATTTGCACATTTCTGAATTCGCGGCCGTCTAATTGTCTTGTAGCGAGTGAAAGATAAATTTCACCATAGTTCTTCACTATGGTGAATTTTATGAATTTCACTGGTGCAGTGGAGATTTGATCATCAAACGTATGCTGCTCCACCTCTGTTCGATAATTCCACTTTCGGGAATTCATTATCAATGTTCTTCCAAGATGTTTATCTGAATCAGGACTGATTTTTCGCTTATATTTGCAGAGCAAATTTTGGAATATTCTGCTCGACCCCGGGAATCCCACTGGTGCGCAACGTGCCTAGGAAAATAGCTGCTCACATGCTGTACACTGGCTTGCCAATAACCGCTCAAGAGGCTTACGCGGCCGGTCTCGTTAGCAAGGTAGTGCCAATCGGTTTACTCGGTGAGTCGTCAATTGTTTTCACTTCCGCAAAGTAGTCCGAACAACTGGTCCATTATTCGCAATACTTGAGCTCGCCAATTTTGGGCGTAGATCATTGATTCGCGAAAAACATGACGAGCATCTCGTGGCAATTATTCAATACTTCTTTTGTTGTTTCGCAGATTTCGCAATAAGCCAAGTGACAACGGCAATCAGCGAGAAGAGCCGATCGGTCATCAGGCTCGGAAAGAGGTTCATTCAAGAACAGCAGGACATAGATGTGGATACTGCTTATTCCCTTGGGACTGAGGTTATGGTCAGTAATTTGAAGTTGAAAGACGCCCAAGAAGGTTTGAAGAGTTTCAGCGAGAAACGTAAACCAAGTTGGAGTCACGGCTATGACCAAAGCACTTGAGGATTTTTGCTTTTGTAGAAGTGAACGTATATATGTAAAAATGTGAATACGCGAGAATGTCGAGGATGACGTTATTCTTTTTTAATTGGAATTTTTATACATCAGCTGTGCATTATTTCAATCAATATATAGTTTTTTTAAACAAAATGTTGCTTGACAACCGTCTCTCATGATTATCACAACCATCTCTCAATATTCGTGACCCGCGATACTCTCTCCTGTTTGTTTGAAGAAACTATATGCAGATGAAACTATAAAATTCATACGTATTATTAATTAAATCACACTGTACTTGCGTGGAAAGGAGAGGCTAATAATATTATTGCTATGAGAATGTACAATTTGTAATAATAATAAACCGCAAGGAGATGCATATTTAGAAAGAATATGCAGTTAAAAGTAAATAAGCATTTGCACAATGAAAAGCAACAAAAGTCGGTTATTTTGTTCAATTAATAAGTTGTTATGCTACATATGGAAATTCACGTTACGTATTATAGAGGTATACCCATCTGTACGATGACAGCGTAATATCGTCTTGTGCACAAAATGAATACTTTTATTTTCTATGTTTTTATGTTTCGAAGAATATTATAGTCAAACTTCTCTAAATTTAATTGATATTTTAGCATTCTTCTGATCCTCTATTTTTATTCGGTTTTGTTGGTAAAGTGAGAAAATGACTGTAACACATTTGTTATAGCTCAATTCCACCTCGCGCTGACGCCAACATCATTGAATTTTTTCTAATAGCCAATGTCAGATTAGTAATGATACATTTTTGATAATCATTTCATTTGCAGAGGAGTACAATCGTGGATCTGTTTTCATTTCATGGAAATTTTGATCTTATCAATATTATTAATAATTCACATGCATTTCCATAACAAAGTCAGATATAACCGTCGGAGGATGGAAAGTTATTCTCATCATATTGATAATCTTTGGAGAGATTAACAATAACTGATTATTATAATCAACTTAGCCATATATCTAACATAATTGAATCCTGTAACTTGTAACTTACAAATTACTAGTATGCTACAGGCCTGCCATATATTTATTAATTAATTTATTTATATATGAGAGAAAAGATTCGGTTGAAAAAAAATGTATCTCGGCCCAATATCGTTAGTGCCGATTCCTCCGATACTCCGGTACTACGCCGATACTCCGTACATAGAGACAGCTGTCGCCAGAGTTTATTTATAATAAGAAATGCTCGTTCTCATCCTAAAAAATTCACGTGCGTGATACGTGTATTGATGAGATTCTAGTGGAATCTACATTGAATTGGTTGCTATTGTTTACAGACCTAACGGATAAATGGAATAAAATGTTTTCTGACAGAAAAGTGCTGACTACAGTATTGAGAGTATTGAAAGAACATGATTATTTTTGTTAAAAAATTTCAACAAAATACATACATAAATTAGTGAATAATGTGATTTCTAAGAATGGAGTATTATTTGAAACATCAGTACTCAAATATCGTGCCACATGAAATCTATTTTATTCAGTTGTTTGTTTAAGTGTACGCATATCAGATCGTACACATTGTTTACTTAAAATTAATTCATGCTCAACTATTACGTAAAGACAAATCATACTGATATATAAGAGTCTGATACCCAAATTTCGACACAAAGAGTTATATATTAGCTAGGTGAAACAATGAAAATTGTTCCAATCGTCACATAGTCTATACCCAAACACTGTAGAATTTAAATGTCAGAATAATAACTGTGGATATTTTCTTTATTTTCACTCGGAAAATTTAATTCCTTCCTAGGCATTTTTTATGCACTATCCTTCACTATAATAATGATACTCGGCAATGTAAGATTCTACATAATCGCAATCTCACTATTGAGTGCAAAAGGGTCGACGTATGATGAACTTACTGAAGAATACGTGATTCCACATGCAAAGGTATGAATTCTTCCTTTATATACCGACTCTATTCTGCAGCTTGCTTTAGTGGGATTTACAATTTCGAAAAATTCTCCTCTCGGCTGTTAAAAATACGCAACTTTACGGTTTTCGTTCAAGTATGAGATTTTTTACACTGTTTTACCGGGTGTAAATCGCGTTTAAACGCATTCCATCGTAAAAATATATATGGTTCGATACGCGTGCAAAAGTCAATTCTTGACACGTACGATTGTATCTAAAATTTTTCCACAGATTGATAATCTTCTTAATTCTTGAACATCTAAATCTACATATTAGCAACTGATGAATTTGCGTTTCGAACTTTTTTATAAGAGATTTTAAAATAGTATTGGTATTTGAAACATGTTTTCTTTATGTTTAATCAGTTGCAAAGTGGAATAAATTTGGGAGACGTTAATGACACTAGTACTACGATGAACAGCCATATTGAGTATGAAATGGAAAGTGGCAAAATACTAAATTCGACAAATGTCGAGAATCGAAACCTGACATCAAGTAGTAATGAAATTGAAACAGAAGTTGACTACGAACCGGCGCCACCTAGAGTTTTCTCAAGATCTATACTAAATGCACCAGAACGTTGTCCAGACGGTCAAAAAAAGGATAAAAATGGAGTGTGTCGTAGAAAATCTTGAATCAATATAATATCATCCAATATGAAATGAACAGTGGAAGTACTGGTTTCTCCATCATGGGAATGTTTTCTCTGTCAAACGTTTACCAGACTCCAAACATGACGAATGAGTATAATAAGAACACATCCTTGTTGATGTCCATGAAATTTATTGATCAATGAGGAGAGCTTTATAATTGTTAAATAGAGTATTTTTTCTTTCACAGTGACAGAATTAAGGAGAAAAGCCAATCAATATAAAAAGTATGACAGTTTGTTTTTGGGGTCACTTATGTCAGAATAACAAAATTAATTTATAAACAATTGCTTGCGTAATAAAACTTTTATTGCTCAAACTTGAATCGGAGTTTTAAACGATCGAATGAAATTTAATTTTTACGGGCTTGGACAATAGACTTTTATGGATGAATAAAATATATAATAGGCGTTTGATCACTGTGTTAGATCCACCATTTATGCCTTTGAAATCTTTTTGGATTTAGATTCAGTGACCTCCAGAACATTCAAATTTCCCAATTTTTGTCAATATCGTAGATTGAATAAAAAATCACCTTTCCACGTATATGCTATAACTGATTATGGTTTCCCTTTGAAGAAGCTTTGCCATGGTGCGGTAAATAAATTTCATAAAATGTAAAAATTATTCCCAATTTGGCAAGCTTTTTTGAATAATTCAGAATTATGAATATTTACAAACGATTTAACACGATCTGCCACTGGAGAGAGATTTCGAATCCAAGCACAAGGAAGTACTGCGTCAGCCGAAATTAAATTCGATAATCATTATTACAGGCTATAGCTGCTTGAAGAGATTTTGTACTTGTATATATGTTGGTAAGTTACAATAAATACTTGTAATAATGTGCTTACTCGGTATTGTTGGGAATAATATTATTCTCTTTTGGAATTTTAACTTCTGTACAATCTGTGACTTATGTCATCCAATACATTTGTAATGAGTTTTTCGAGGAAAATGTTGTGTGTAATTTGACGTACTTCGTACGACAAATTTTGTTTAAAGTCAGTCCAATTTACAGTTCAAGCTGTCATGAATTGTTATTTCGCATGATTTTATTTGTAAGCATTCGGAGAGATTGTTGTTTAATTTATTTACCACGAATATTATGAATATTGTTTTGCATTGTACTCAAATAATGCATAACTATTTTGAAATATAATTCTCATTATCACGAAGTACTAGTGAAAAAGTATACTTCGATTATACATTCACTGTATATATGCATGTATGCATATACAATTTAAAAAATTTCACGGCATATTCCAAATCTATCCATTCTATAACCTTCTGGACAGCGGCTCGGTGGTTCGAGAACGAACCTCAGAACGTCTTCAGAAACTTTGTCTACATCATTTGAGTTAACATCACCCGACGACACCTTCGTATCCCTTCCATATTGAGCATTGTCATTGGTCAAAGAATTCCCTTCTGGGTTTATTTCATTCTGCGCCTGAAGAAAAAAATGTTTGAAATAATATTACTATTTCGCGACATGTATCAATATGTAAATAGCGATTTTATAATCATTTTGAGAAAAATAATTCATACCTCATTCTGATCTGGCGCACCATATTTAGTAGAATCGTCATTCGGAGTTTGCAAGTTGGAACCCGATCCACTTGCACTCAATATTGAAATTGAGATGATGCAGACTATTATAGTTTGAACAGCCATCATTTATCAGTAGTTGACGGTGAGTAGTAGAACAATTTATTGTTGTCAAGCAATTTATAGGGACAAATCCAATTTTTCAAATTTCAGATATACAATTCTTTAACGTTTAGTTATTAGTTATGTTATAATCAGTATACAACTTTGACACTTGCATCTCACTAATATGACAATTTATGATAAAAATTTGAGTTTCACTTCTTTACATATCGAAGTCGCTTATCTTTGCATAATAATAACTGAACTTGAATTGAGCTTGAGTAAACACGTAAGATTTGACATGCTCTTTGATCACTGATGCTTTTTTCGATAAACAAATTGATGTTCCTCATATTCGAATACCTTGATAAACATTGCCATATGGTTGTATGATTGAATGAAATGTGCATCCCATCACCTATTTCATAGAGCAGTGTACCACACCACCCGTCTATCATATTAAATTCACAGAGAATCACGACTGGCAACGATATAGTTATTTGACGCGTAACGGAATCATTGATGTAATGACTATGACTGTCAATGAAAAAAAAAATATAATACAATATTCTCTCAAATGTATTCACTCATATCATAAAATTTATTACAAAAAATGTCAAGTCAGAACTTTACGAAGAACTCCATTTCGATCTCTCCGATATCGCGGAGTTCCATCCGCGTTTGTCCGAGGTGGAGCGTCAATGATACTTCGTTTACTTCGTAATGTTGAATTTCCAGTTTTCACATGTTCCGCATCATGTAACTCTTCTTTCGAACGATCGTTATTCTGATCAGATTGCTCGGGTCGTTCTGAATTACGATCTTTCCCTGCGTCCACTGCGTCTTTCTCCCGAGTATCGGATGAATCTTGTCCCATTTCCGAGATAATGACCACCACTTCACGAACGCTTGACACGTACTACCGACACAATATTTTTTCACATTCACGCTAAATATTTCGGCTGTTTTTCTTTTTTGATATTCAAAATTGTTACGATTCCGAAATGATCTCTGTTGGAATATATTTTCAGGCCGATATAGAAAAATTACTTTTTGACGTATCAGTGTTTTGCCACGAACTGTTTAAACGCGCCTTGAAGAGCTACAATAGATATCAATTTTATTCGAGATTTTATCTTTAAAATGCGATTGAATTTCTACGAAAGCATGAGCTGTTTGTGATTAACTCCGATATCAGGTATCTGTCGGAATCAATGAATGATTTCTAACGTTCGTGATGTGGACAAACTTTTCATCAATCGCCATATTGTATTGCGATATCAATCCCATGTGCCAAGCCATGGATATTTCACCTATATCCTTCATAGTTTGCCTGAATTATTTTATTCTCTCTCATATATGTATCAATAACTGGGCCGTCCATTTATTCATGGGTTCTCTTAACTGGATTATTCAATAGCTATTCAACATTTTCTTTATTGCGTGTGAAGTTGGCCTCTTTCGGCAACCCAAGTAAACTTGAAATCCGATAAACTTGGGTACAATGGCTATAAGTAAAAAAATAAATCGAGCAAAACAAAGCAGAAGAGAAAACGATAAATATATACAGGACATTACGAAAGGCATGAGAAAGAAAAGAGTTGCTTATATTTACTGACCGATTTGCTGGCGAAGCATAAATGCGTGTTCAGGTTGACATGCGGACCAAATATTCTGCTTTTCGAAGGCGAGTAGCAATTTTTCGAATCGCGATATAAGATATATTTAATATATTGTGAATAATCTAATTTTTACTCTGTATCTTGATTGTAAATTGAATAGATGTTTGTGTTTTTTCATTCTACTTTTCTAACTTGAGCATTGATATTAATTTCAATCTTATAGGATTACTGCGTTAATTCATTTTTGTCATATACTTGTGAAGCGTGATTTCTCGAGAACAATTACTTTCTACATCATGCAATTTTGAATGTTGTTGCAGGTGAAATAATAAAATGACAAGGAAATATATTACATTCTTCGCTGACCTTGAGCCTACTCTTCAGAGGTCTGACAATTTGGTGTGAATTTATATTTTTCTTATTTTTATAAATTATGTTATGATCGCAGTATTTTGAAAAATGTATCTACTTCATGGGCAAAAATAAAATTTTCAACTTTTGTTGGATAGCTTTTTCTTACATAATACATGATAATGTTGAAAAAAAAATATAATTCCAGGTGTATACTTGGTCACATTGAGATTGGTAGCTAGTGAAACATCTGAATTTTTCCTCATCACTGACGAAATGTAAACAATCAAAATCTCAATTTCTAACCTTCTCTACCAACTCAAAATTACTGTAAAAATGTAACTTGCAATAGAAAGTATCAACTTTTAATCATCCACGGAATATCAAAACATCTTATACAGTTTGAAGAAAGAAAAATTGGATAAAAATCGAAAAATACAAGCAGATGCGGCCCAAAGCCTTTCGTGCCTCCTGAAGTGAAATGGGAAATCAACAAGTTAAAAAGTATGAAGAGTACAAATTTAACATTCATGCTCCGTCAGTCAATGAGAACATTAACAATTAAGATGTAGTAATTGAAGGATTAAGCTCGTCGGTACACGTGTGCTATCCTCAAAATTGTTGAAAGGTAAACATGGGGGCCCAAGCAGTAACATAGACAAATTTATATAAATTTTTTTTTATTCATTCGAGGTAAAAAAAGGGTAAGCGTAGCAAAATATATAAAGTGACGAGCGCAACACTCGTAAGAGTGTAAAAAAAACGTCGGCTCGTGTATCACGCGAAGGAAATGTAAAAAAGTCGAGGGCCGGAGCCTCAAGCCTCGTCGACACTGTTGCTGGCCTCCTCGTTCTCGTTCATGAGGAACCTGGCGACCCTTGGGTTCTTGGCGCTGTCGTCAGCGACGTCGAAGGGTTTCGGTGCCTCCTCGAGGGTCTCGTCCTTCTCGACGACCTCGGGTGCGCCGGCGTTGGAGTCCTCGCGTCCCAGTCGGACGCCGTGCTGTACATTGGTGCCGGCGAAGCTGCCGTCGTAGAAGAGGTTGGCGCTCGGGGCGTTGCCCATCCTGGGCACCAGGCCCGGGCCGCTTGGGGCCTGGATCGCCAGATGCGAGTACGGCGTTGACGCCTGCAATTGGATTCCGTGCGGCGACATTGGCATCATCACCTGTGAACATTTTTACCCCCGGTCAACGGTGACTCGCGCGTCTCGCTTTCACGTCAGCTCGATTCAAATTGCCATACGAGATTTCGAATTAAACGTTTCGTGAATCTGAAGATTGTCGGATTCGATCGTAACTCGAGTTGTAATTGTGAGAATGTACGAAGCTCGTTATCGTCAGATTGGCGTGACTCGGGTGCAGCGAATAACTCAATTCGTTTCAATTGCAATGTGGTATTTTATTCAAAATAAACTCTGTACACGTTAAGCTAGGGCATCAAACTCGTATCGACATCGGCGAGCAAGGATTTAGGGGTAAAAATCTCAGCGTTGACTGACCGGCTTAGCGTCGATCGTGGATGGATCGGCTGCGGCTGCGGCTGCGGATGGGTTTGGGACCATCGCTGCCGTCGGGCCGGATACGGCGAGATGCGAGTCGGCAGGCGCTCCCTGAAAATGTTTTGATTCTTTCAATTTTGGAACGATCCAGCGATTGGAAATTGTTGCTGACAGAAACGCCAGGCGCAGAATGAAAGGTAAATCTGGCTCTGTGGCTACGCGCCGAGCAGAAGCATCAAGGAGCAAAGCAAGAGTGACTCACCGATGCGGGGTAGGCGTTCTTTTGCAGGTCCTGGATGAATTTGAGGGCGAGGGCCTGGTTGCTGGGGTTAGCTCCAGCCTCAGCGTCCTTGGCGTGGAGGGTGCCGGGGAGAAGAGCAGACGATCCCGAGCAGGTGCACTGGAGGCCAGTGGGCACAGGGCAGTTGGGCTGGTGGACTGGCAGGTGCAGCACGTGCGGCTTGATCAAGGGCTTGAGGTAGGACGTAGGACGCACTGCCGGTTGGACAAAGTGGTAATGGGGCTGGTGAGGCTGGACGATCGGCTGCTGTGGCTGGACGATCGGCTGCTGTGGCTGGACGATCGGCTGCTGGGGCTGGACCACCGGCTGCTGAGGTTGGACCATCGGCTGCTGAGGTTGGACCATCGGCTGCTGAGGTTGGACCATCGGCTGGACCATCGGGATGATCTGGGGCTGCTGGGGCGCCAGGTGGAATTGTGGAGTGTTGGGCAGCAAGTTGCCTCCGTACGGGTTGTATCCGGCGGGCTGGACGATGTAGGACGTGTAGGTGGGCTCCCACATCTGGGGCTGGTAGTACATGGGGCTGGTGTCTTGGGCCGGCTGCTGCGGGGTCTGCGGCTGGGGCGCGGGCGGCTGAGGGGCCACCGGCTCCGGGGCAGGGGTCGGCAGAGGCTCGGGCTCGCTCTGGGGCTTGGCGTCGTTGCAGTCGACCTTGGTCGGCTTGTTCTGGCGGATCTCGACGCAGAACGTGGTGGACGCCTGCTTCTTGGCCCGGTCCACGTTGGCGCCGGCGGCCTCCTTGATGGGGTCGCCGAGGTTGTCGGCCGGGGCGGCCAGGCCCTCGACCGGGGCGATGGACTCCTTGGCAGCCAGCGAGTTCGACACCGACTTCTTCTCGAGCTTCCTGGCCGGGCCGGCGAGCGCCAGGCCTACCACGCACACCAGGACCAAACAGCTTGTCGTGCGCATTGTGATACTCGAGCTGCGGTGAGCACTGATGCCCCAACGACGCGCCGCCGGCTATTTAAGCTCGCCCAGCTGACCCGGCGCGTTTTGCAAGTCGGCCGATTCTTCGGCTCTTGCCCAACGCCAGGCTGTTTTGATTCCCAGAAGCCGAGTGTTTCGCGTGTGCGCCTCCACGGAAAAACGCACGTCGCGCGCCAATGTTGTTTGGGATTTTTCGGAGCGCGCGTGCGGCCGTGCGTTGCTTCATCCCGCGCGTTGCGTCACCCTCAGCATCAGATTCCGCGGCTCTGTTCCTGTCGCACCCCGAGTTATGCTTATCGACTTCGAGATTCGTCGTTACATTCGACAATAGAGTACAATCGATCGGGGGATGTAGTCTTGGTACTACGAGTCGATGCTGCTCCATCTATATCTATTCGCGTGGAAATGTTTTGCTGACCAAGCGTCGCTATCGAGACTCTCGCGTATTGGGCCAATACATATCATTGAGATGTCCCGAGTGGATAGGGATTAGAGGAGCATTATCCTGATTGTTCGACAGGTGCCTGGCCCCTATAAAATGAGCACGTGTTTGCACGAGTTTCATTTTTTAATGTTTTCTAAATCGTATCAACTCTTTATGATGGCTACTCCGACTAAGGATAGAGCGATTGTCTTATCCTCGGTTTTTTCTTAGGGCATTAGGAAACAAAATGAACTTGCGATCCAAATTCTCTGAGATTCGTTGAATTTCTAGACGTGTACAAGAAGGGAAAATATCAACTTTATATTTGGATATGAAATGTTTAGATGGTAGAAAGAAATTGTTTGATAGAACTTGGATGTTACGAAAGCATATCACCGATGAAAAAAAAGTACGAAATAGTACGATTGCCGGAGATCGTTGCTTTTCACCCAGCTTCGTTTCTGCAGGACGCATTCTATTCCTTGAACAGTCTTTCAGGAAGATTGGAGAATTGGAAAATTATCGAAACCAATTGAAAAGATAATTTTCAAATTCAAAGATAATATTTCGTAGCTCCACATGAAATTTTTTGAAGAACAGATCAGGAACAAAGAAGTCTCCAGAAGTTTGTTACTCTTTTTCCCATCAATGACATTCGCTACATAAAATTGTTAACGGGTTAATAAGAGTTCAAATTATTTTGACTATTCTGACTCGGGTTTAGAAAATTTTAAAGATTTTGAAAAAATAACATACTATCGAATATTTTAGAAACGTTCGTTGTAGAAAATTTTCCAAAATATCTAAAATCCACTTCAATCGCATGAGATCCGGATCTTGCAGTTTCATGATAAATAATAAGTACTCGACTTGAAATATCCCGCAGAACATAAATTTCATATGATGGAATAGTTTACGTTGAAAGCCGTTTCCAACGATAATTTTTCCGAAAATGCGATACAAAACAGATGAAACCCCATTCGAAATCTACTTAGGATACAATGAATCGAAATTTTGATATTTTTCCATGATTCGAAATACTTCTGACGAAAATGTCTTACTCAATCTAAATTTACATTCGATAACTAAAATGCAAACATTTTTTTGGAATGAGCCATGGTAAATGACTCGTGATTTTTCGCTTTTAAGCATGATGTAAAAGTTACAATATCAGTTTTTCGTGACAACAGGAGATTTAAAAGAAGACTTTTTCAAACAATTTAGTCAATAACCAAAGACACCGTACATACTCATATAAAGATGCACAAAACTGTGGAAACTTTTTCTTCACGATTTGATGAAATTGATAAGAATTTTGTCCTCGAAAAAACGTGTAGAATGCGAATATTACTACAATCCTAGACGAGCTGTGAGTCCCGTGAATAGAAAGAAAAATAATGAGATTTATTAATTGCAGAACACTATTTAAATTTTTTAATAGCATTTCTCAATGAGCTAGTACAAAGTTCTCTTTAACTTACAAGGGAAGGCTAGTATCTTTGCGTGATTAATCACCATGAAACTTCGTGAGATGACTCTTAGGTACCCAATTATGTGATACACACAGCTTTCCAGTCTATAGTTCCGATTCCTCCAAAATATTCATGGATCATTGTGCTATGGAAATTATGCGCACTTGTGTACGTGCATTCCGGCAATGCGCCACCCTCGCTCCTCTCAAAATGCATAATGGCGCTCAGATGTGTGATGTACTATTTCGCTGTTTCAACGTTTTCTCCATGAAACGAGAATTATTTATGAGTATGCCGATACATAGTGATAAATATGTTTTCTCAAAAATTATAATTAACCAGTTCGATAGTTTCGGCTGTGTGCTGATTACCCAGGGCTGTCAGTCAGTTAGTTAGTTAGTCAGGACACGTGCATTTGTATATGCATATGGGTAATTCTCTGGTGCGAAAAACGATTTTTTTTAAATCCCAAGGAACCTTATCATGTCTCGTGAATTTTTTCAGATCTTTCTGGCCCCCTAACCCATGCTGCCAGAGGTATAAAGACGATGCTTTTATCATATTTTCCATATGAAAAGTATCTCTGACCTCAATTTTCAGCTGTACAGAAGCATTTTAGAGGCAAAACTTGTAGATACTTTTTTCTCACATGATGTCATATTTCCTGAAAAAGTTGGTCTCTACCCAGTAAAAACGATTACTTAAAAAGTGTTGCAGTACTGAAGAAGAGTTTTTTTTGCAAAGCAACACTTATATTATTTTGTATGTATAACGTTGCTGGATTCATTCAAAGATTTGAAAATTACATTTTTATTCATTTTGCGGTTATATCTCGAGTCTACTACAGATTGAGATATGATAAAAGAATAATTTAAATTCAGAATGAAAATTATTGATTCAAGTATTTCGTCGTACGGAAATTTAGTACAAGAAGAACTTAATCTAAGTACAAAATACGAATCTTGATTTGAGTACTTTTCTTATACTGAAATTCGTTTCGTCCCATTTTAAGAAAGATTTTTTACTTAAATCAAGAAATCGTTTTTGCTGTGTAGGTTATTCGTGGTCAGTTGATCACCATGAAATTTATTCAATGACTAAAAACCAAGGGAAAATTTCTTCATGGAAATTAGTCGAAATTAACTTGATTGTTTCTCAGGTTTCCTCTTCGTAAACGAGACTTCAATATGTGATGAAATTGAGAGAAAATTATAGCTTTCTGATACATCGAATCAAATTCAGGAGACGGCACAAATGATTCTTTGATACATGTTGTAATTCAACTTGACCAAATATTTCTGAATTTTACTGAAATTAAGTTGCAACGTATACTTAAATCAAAGAATTTTTTTGCAGTGTACCAGTCTCTCTTTGTTAGTTGAGGACAGTTCATTTTCTTTATATTATAGCCTTCCAAGTCCTCTTTTCGAGTCTGATGCGGCTTTGAACAGTGTGTTTAGTACTGTGACTGTATAATGCCTTCACTCGTACACAGCCTGATGTAACACTCATCGTGTACGAGAAGATTCAATAGTTCCAGCCCCCAAGTACCTTTTCCATGTTTTCGTAGTCGAAAACATGGAAATCTCACCTATCAAGTTCAGGACAGTTGTAACATCATTCATAGACCGAATGATTTTTTTCCGAAGAAGATTATTTTCAGCTTAATTGAATAATAAGACACCATGATCATATTCCATAAGACTCCATGCTCTTGTACACGATCTATATGAGTCATTCTCACGAAACCGGTATTTTCCATGTCCTCGATTTTTCGCTACCCCGAACAAAGTTACAAGTATTTCGAATTAGTTATGTTTATTTAGTTTGAATAGTAAACAGTTATTGATGTTCTTTTTTTGGATGTTGACTGGTATTAAATTATATAGAAAGGTCTTTACGAAAATGCGCCTCAAATGAATATGTTCATCGTCCTCCAAACATAGATGCAATCATTTATTTTTACAAATTTACAACAAATTATTTTTCATATATTTATATGTTCAAATTTTTCTACTGTAACTTTCCTTGCATTTTCAGTGCGAATTTGGAAAATACTCAAAACCTGCTGAGATCGTTGTTAGACGTGCTCACATATTAGTTCTCTAACCGATCTTACCAACAATCAAACAGGACCTTGGATTCGAATTCACAGCTCATGAATTTTGCTTGAGACTGATTACAAATATTATATGTTGTCATTGCGCAAACCCAATTGTATCAAGGGCCAATTGTAAGGTTGAGCAATTCTGTTTCATGCATATGTGTTAGTACTAGTTAAATATATATACTACTGTGCACCAAAACTATTCAAACTTGGCTTCTTGGTCCGGTAATCAATAATTGTCAATTTATCATCGCGCAAATACTATTTTTTAAAATTCATACACCCCGGTCCACGCTCATATTTCGTGGTAGTGGAATGCATTAATTAATAAAGGTGATGGAATCATACCATCTCATATCATCAGAAAGATCGCGAAAAAATGAGTTTTGTTCGAATCATTTTTATTGTAAGTGTCTTTGTTACAAAGTTGCTACCGTTTGTTTTCTTTGAGCAAAAAATCACAAAAACCCAGGAATCACTGGAAAAAAATTCATTGCGATTTCAAAAGATCAAAAATACAAGGTAATTAGATATACTTCCATTTTTACCATCGAAAATTGCAGTTTTCATGAAAACTACCCATATACACACCTGTAATTTCGATTGATTCAATTCTTTCAGTAATAATGACGAATTAAAATTAATTTTTCAATAAATTATTATTTTTGATTTGATTTTATAATTTATGCTTACATCTGAGATGTAACAAAAGAATTGTCACATTGAGCAAGTTCTGGTTCTGATAAAATCCTGCCAATTTACTAATATTTGGAATAGTGCTGTGAGTGACGTATCTGAAGTAATTTTTATAAACAATTTAATACTCGTCAGACTTGTAAGCATTTGAGTCGTTTTAGTTTGATATCATTCGAAAGTAATGAGCTTAACTAAAACACCGTAGATAAAATTACGCCACGCAACTCAAAAACCATATTGAAATCTATGAAAATTCATTCAATCTGATCCGAATATATTCATGAAGTAGTCCATTCGTGATGAATTTAGTTTGCTGGAGATTTAATCGATTGTAGTTGTCCTTGGATGAGATCTTGTCAATTCATAGTGACCTATTATAATCAAAGCCACATGAGGATTGCTGAGACTTGACATTCTTAAAATACTTCAACAGCTTTCGGCTGACTGACTTTTGAGGTCTCGTAAGCGGATTGAGTAACTCTTTTTTCTGTTTTTGGAACTTTTTCTGTTTCAGAATATAAAAATGTTCAACTTCACATAAGACAATTGATCTCTGGTATATTTGCAAAAATCTGAAAATGATCCAGGGAAAGATGAGACTTTGGATACAAAAGAAATTTGTTGACGTTGTTTATGTCTAATTTTATTCATAAAAAAACTAAACTATTTCATATTGTACAATTCGATTTTGCATATGACAAAATAACGCTACGCGATCACCCAATAATCAACTTTTGCTCTGTTCAATAATGTGAAAGCCAACAGCATACAACAGCAATCATGAGTACGAAGAATATCAACACAAATAGTCAGGTGCTAATAGGGGTGACTGTAGTCGAAACCGATTCATCGCTATTTACCGGCTTGGTTACGGGCTGCGGGGTTTGCGTGTTTTCGATGAGGTCGATCAGTTTCTCGTCCTTTTTCATCTCAGTCTTTGTCTCTGTTTCATCTTGCTCTTCAGATTCTTCTTCAACCTGCTCCTGTTCCTTGGGCATCAGATTGGCATCCGACGTCGTGGGTACGGAGACCCACTCGGGGCCAGACTCTTCCACTGTCGTGGTTTGTTGCTCCTCCTCTATTGTCGACTGGGTAGGCTTGCCAGTTTCCTCTGTTGGGTGGCGACGGTTGCGCAGTGAATTTTCCTCGTCTCGCTCGTATTTTGCGATCTGCAAGGCGTCTTCGATGACTGTGTCGAGCTCTTTGTCCGTTATTTCTTGGTTCTGGGATGGCTCGTCCAATAACTCGCCTGATGACTCGCTCCTTGGGTAAACCAAGAAAAGCGGTTCTCTTTCTTGATTCTTCATTTGTTCGGCCATCTGAAATTTGTATAAAAGTACTTCAATTGATTTTATCTAACGTTTAATTTTGAAACACTATGGAATTGGTTCTAAGTCATGGTATATTCCAATAGAAAATAAAATTTTTCGTTAACGATGCAAGAATCAATCGAGAATACATATTTCTTTTATGAATTCCGACATCGGATTGGATTCGCGAAATTGAATTTGTGAATGGATTTCAAGTTCTATTCGCAATTTAATTAGTCGTATATAGAGTAGTTCAATTTAAAGAACACGAGTTTTCCAATTTTCGAATTGATCGTCGAATAATTGGTAGAAAAATTGACAAAACTTGAATCTCTCTTGAAAAATTGACAAAACTTGAAGTACAGGTGCTTACCTTGTTCTGTTCATACTGGTTTGCCTGTGCCCAGTAGGGCATGTATGTATCATAAGCATTGGATAGAGGCTCCACATACTGGACGTAGTAGTCCCGTGAATCACTATAGGGCTGCCCCGACCTGGGCAGTATGTACTCGGAAGATCGGCGGTTTAATTTGCTGTATGATGAGTCATCCTCGTTCAACAAGGACTCGGTAATAATCTTAAGCAATCGGCAGGGCAGTTCATTACCATTCGGTTGGGGTGGCCAGTTGGGAACCCCTGAGGGAGGAGTGTTTTGGGTTTCCCCTTCATAAGAAATGCCAGATGGTAGTTGTGGATAATTTGATGTGGGTTGACCAACCCTCCCGTTGGGAACTCCTGCGGGAAGGAGTAGAGTGTTTTGAGTTTCTCGTTCGTAAGAAATGCCAGATGGTAGTTGTCGATAATTTGACGTGGGTTGACCAACCCTCCCATTGGGAGGTCTTGGGGGAGCGAGTGGAGTGTTTTGGGTTTTCTGTTCATAAGAAATGCCAGATGGTAGTTGTGGACTATTTGACGTGGGTTGACCAACCCTCCCGTTGGGAGGTCTTGGGGGAGCGAGTGGATTGTTTTGAGTTTCTCGTTCATAAGAAATGCCAGATGGTAGTTGTCGATAATTTGACGTGGGTTGACCAACCCTCCCGTTAGGAGGTCTTGGGGGAGCGAGTGGATTGTTTTGAGTTTCTCGTTCATAAGAAATGCCAGATGGTAGTTGTCGATAATTTGACGTGGGTTGACCAACCCTCCCGTTGGGAGGTCTTGGGGGAGCGAGTGGATTGTTTTGAGTTTCTCGTTCATAAGAAATGCCAGATGGTAGTTGTCGATAATTTGACGTGGGTTGACCAACCCTCCCGTTGGGAGGTCTTGGGGGAGTGAGTGGAGTGTTTTGAGTTTTTCGTTCATAAGAAATGTCAGACGGTAGTTGTGGACTATTTGATGTGGGTTGACCAACCCTCCCGTTGGGAACTCCTGCGGGAAGGAGTAGAGTGTTTTGAGTTTCTCGTTCATAAGAAATGTCAGACGGTTGTTGTCGATAATTTGACGTGGGTTGACCAACTCTCCCGTTGGGAGGTCTTGGGGGAGCGAGTGGAGTGTTTTGGGTTTTCTGTTCATAAGAAATGTCAGACGGTAGTTGTATGAAATATGGTCTGGGCTGCGCCTCGTTGGAAATTTCCGTACGGAGAAGTTGAGTATTCTCGGGTTCTGTCTGGTATAAAATTTCAGATGGTAGTGAAGTTTGTGGGCAATCAAATATCAATTGATTAGGTGACCAGTTGGAAACTACTAGGGTAGGCGGTGAAATGGTTTGACTTTTCCGCGTGAGAGCGAGGTCATAAGTTGGAGCTGGGGAAGAGTCGCGAAGCTGTTCTGGAGGGTTGTAATTTTGCAAAAGTGTTACTAATTTATATGTAGGTGGGGGATTTAGCTCTTCTGGTGTAGCTTGTCGATACAATACCAATGGCTCTTTTTCAATCTTCTCCTGGGTTGGAGGATTCCATTGTTCAGATTGTGGTCTGTAATGAATGTAAAAAAATTTTTAATTAATAATCAACACATAAATATTTGAGCCTGTCATTATGTAGTTTGCAACTAAAAGTAAATTCTTTAAACAATACATTTCCGAGCTTTCCAAATAATATTCAATGAATTATTCGAGGCGCTTACAAATCAAAAGAAGAAGTACAAAAGGTACATTCTGAAACTTTTTTTTAGATCTAACGCTTTTGACTTGTAAACTTGTACTTGATAACAGTCTAACTTTCATGTCACGTGATTCAGAATACAGAGTAAGCAGTTTTGTTTCGAAAAAAGTTTTTTGATGATTTAATCTTTTCAAATTTGTTATAATCTGCACTTGTACTTCTTGATTCCACAGCTTTTCGTTTGTAATATAGTTGTGAAAAGATAATTTTTCCAACTGATTAAGATTATAAGTAAAATGTATTAATATATATATATATATATATATATATATATATATATATATATATATATATATATATATATATATATATATAATATATATATATATATATATATTATATATATATATATATTATATATATATTCAATCGAATTGGAACCTCACCACAGATCATAGACTGACAATCTCATTGATTACTCACATTTCCGTTAGCGATATTTTTGTCGCGACGTTTCCTGGACAATTGCAATATTTCAGCAAAGACCCAGTAGTCCTTGGAAATCTAACTCGGTATCTTGGCACAGCATCACTCTGCACTAACAGAGTCACCAGCGCAAGAAAGATCACAGACAGGGACGTGCCCCTGCTTCTCTTCTCCATGGCGTGCACGTCAATTCGCTCGTGTCGTGATCAGCTGCCGCTTTTAACGACCCATCGCAGAACGGGACTGCGCAATTTGTTAAATTATTTGGAGATATCTATGCGGAAGTTCCGTGGCTGTTTATTTTAATCTTTGGTGCTTTGCTTCCGAGTTCGGGGAACGAGGATCTCGGATGTCAACATGACGAGAACGACTGGCGGGTACAAACGAACCGAGTGACGAATCGGGAATTTGATGGGTTTTTAAAAATCATCGCGAAGCTTAGATATAGAAGATATTTTTACGATTTCCCAATGTTAGGGAAATCTTGATTGACAAATACACATGCTCATCTCATTGACTGATGGAATAAGTTTTGTTGATTGCTTTTCATTCTTGCGTAACACTGAAATCTGTACTTTTGTTTTAGAAGCGAAGAAGATGAAGATATCATTTCCAAAGAATCGTTGGAGGTCGTTAAGGATGTAATAACATTGTTAAAACGTCGTAAGTATGAAAGAGTCACGTCAGCAACTGTCTTTTAGATGAACAATTATAAATGTTTATGAATTGAAACATTCATCATTTCGATCCGATTTTAAAAACAATTATGTGCACAAGACTCTAGAGAAGAAGGCCTATTTCGACGCTCAGGGCGTCTTGCATTGCGACAACAAATTTTAGATTGTTTGAGGAGAGGTGAAAAACTGCAGATTCCGCGAAATCCGGATACAGCCAGAGAATGCGCGGTCGCATTACAATTATTTCTGATGCAAATGCAGTTCTCTGTGATGCCTAGACGAGTTCAACAATTAGTTCTTGGTAATAAACATTTTCGTAAGGACAAATAAAATATGATAATCTTCAAAATGGTCCAGTTCTTCAATTATATACCACAGTTTTCAAGCCTTCAATAATTTTCACAACTTCATTTAAAATAATTCACTGTGTCATTTTATTCTGGTTCCATGAAAATTAAAAGAATTGCATAATATTTTCTCAATTACGCAAAGAAACGGTTTACATTTGGCTTCGTACGGCAGGAAGTTGAAATTTGCAAATAAGCAGTCGCCAAAATCGGTGACGAATTTCAACATATCGTTTGCTTGCTGTCAAGGATTTCACATTAAAAATAAAATGATACACCTATGAAAAATTCCTCAAACTTTTCGTATAAACATTGCGCTTCAATGCGCTCAATCAAAAATATAAAATTTTCTCCCTTCAATTTTTCTTTTCTCACGAATCAGCGGATAATCCCGGAATATCTGCCCATACTGTAGCCAACGATGCACTAGGCCTCATTCGTCAAGACGTCACTGGGTTGCACAGCGAATTTCTTTTCGAAATTCTTGGTCTTTTGAGACACTTGCTAGTCTTTCCATCATCCGAGCGAAGTGAACTCCGATCGTCTTCTTTGCTGGTGATATTCCTTCCGATTTTCTTCGATTTTACGGTATAATCGCCGTTTATTAAGTTTTTCTCATTTAATACTTAGTAGAAAATGATCTAAGGTACCTGTACCCAATTTGCGCCACCTAAGCGAGAAAGGTCACTACACCGCGTCAAATGAAAATTTTCTAACGTAATTGGTGTCAAATGAAAGGTCTACTCAATACCTTCAAAATGAGCTAAGTCTCATTCAATTTTAACACGTTTTACGCTGTTTCAAAAAATTTTCGGGAAAAAATTTTGAGTGTACCGAATATGGCGCCACTCTGAAAACACTTCTTTTCATCCAGTTTGAAGCATGGAGCATGTCTAAAATGAATAAAATATAAAAAAAAAAATTCTGATATAATTTTATTGAAAAATACATTTTGTATTTAATTAAACCACATTACATAAACCATATTACATAAACTATATGAACTTTTAACAATCTAAATCAAATCAAGTTTTCAGATAAAATTCATGAAAAAATGTTATTTTTGAATCAACAAAATTAAATTATGCAACATTCAATTCCAATATTAATCTTTCAAATTAATGAACTTTTTTAGTGTAATTTTAAATATAATTGAGATGTTCTTACTGAAATAGAAGAGTTCAATTGTAAAAATGTCCGAGGCCCGAGCCCATTCGGGATTAGCTATTGTCCTGATGGTAGAAAAATTCTGTCTGATGTTTTTTCCTAGACAGTACTTATAAGCGCATAACCTCAACATTTTTCTCGTTATAGGATAGCCAATATCTGCTAAGCGTTTAATTCGACTACACAATTCTTCATTCTCTACTGTCGTTAACGCATATGGTCGACTGATTTTCCTTTTTTCGGATATGTTTTGTTTGACATATCGTTGAAATGTTCGACGAGGTATCTTATATATATATGGTCGAAGCCATCCTCTGCGATATCTCACCTTTCTTGACCTGCTCCAGAGCTTGAACTAAATTTTTTTTCTACCATGTTTGGCGGATATTTACCATCAATGGGTTAATTGTAGCAGCTAGAACAAGAAAATAGGGGTGGTGCATATTGGGTACATTTGATAAAAATAACGAAGAGCTATTGAAATGGTTGATAAAAAGGGTGTAAGATGAAAAAAAAATTGGATGATGTAGATGCGATGTCAAGGAATCGAACGATATGTCGCTCGATTTTTTTGGCCCAGTTTAAGGGTATTAAAAAAACTCGCACTTACCTGAGCAAAATTAGATAGAGAATCAAAATTGATGAAAAAATGGAGAAAACGAGCTCTAACAAGTTGGTGTAAGGCAGAGTTGCCAGATTAGGCGATTTCTTGTCAAATTATTGATCATGGAATGGGGGATTTTTTTTTATTTTTGACGATTTTTTTTGGCGAATAATTTTTTTTTTTTTAAATTTCGCAGAAAAACAATTGCCAAAACACAATAAGACCTCGAACTTATGATCACTAATTTGTGAAAAAATCGCCCAATCTGGCAACCCTGGTGTAAGGGTTCACGATCGGTGAAAATGTTTTCTTTCCTCATCATTTAGTATTGCCGACAAGATCCTGTGCCGCGGCGATGCTCTAGACGCGCGTATATATGAAATACGAAGGGTGGCGCATATTGGGTCCTGGCGCATATTGGGTACACCTACCTTATTTGTAAAAATCAGAAGAGCAAATTCAAAGCAACCATGTTAAAGGGGCTAAAATGAACCAAACGCCCGATATTGCATTATTTAGGCACTGAGCTCTCACTATAAAGAATGTATGAATCAGTTTGCTCATTTATTTCCTAAATTCGTGATGGATGTAGGTTGCGGGTGCGCATGCATATGCAGATGTATTTCGAGAAGCATTTTATATTGTAAAAATTCGTTCAAACTGTTAGACTTCTTCTAGACCGACGACCTTACAAAGTGGCGATTGGTTGCATCGAGGTTGCATGAGCTGATTATTGAAGCCCCAAAACATTTATCGGGCAACAAGACGCAATTGAAATATGACCAAAATGAAGTTGCTGTTCAAGGATCCATTTCGCTCTCTAGATTTAGAGATCTACCTCTTTTCAATCCGCTGTACCGACTAATTGAGAACAGGAGAAACTCGTGTAAGTGAATGTGGAGAAGCGAATGTGGTTAAGATGATGAGAAAAATAAAATTTTAGATCCAATTGAAGCGACGAGATCTACTAGGCGACAGTCTCGTCGACCTTTAGCTGGTCGACTCCACCCAGCTATTATAAGAACAAGAACGTGAAGTTCAGATTCACCGGATGATAAAACGAACAATTACACAAGGAGATATTGGGTAACTATTGAAGCAAA
This sequence comes from Aphelinus atriplicis, assembly GCA_020882685.1. Lineage (NCBI taxonomy): Eukaryota > Metazoa > Arthropoda > Insecta > Hymenoptera > Aphelinidae > Aphelinus > Aphelinus atriplicis. The sequence goes on from CM037073.1 coordinate 3,851,032, forward strand.
GTAATCAAAGATTATTCTTCTAGAAAGATATAATGACCAATTATCAAAAAGTTCTCAGGTTCATTTCATGATTTTTCAAAATAATTGATATAATTATTGTTTCTTATGACAAGATTCAACAGCTAATAAAATACTAATAGATATTCTTTTACAATACATCACTTGATACTCTCATTATCGAACAACGACATTTTGTAAGAAAAAATATTTATTGCCTCGATAATAGTTCTTAATAAAATCAATACATCAAGTTCTAATAGTATAATATAACTAATAATAATAATAATACAAAATAATACATATATATAAAATATACCGGAATTTACGTTCGAAAATTGATTGTACTGTACATATACTCCATTGTTGCGACATCAGCGGTTTAATTCGTTCCTTCGTGACCGCAAAATTGTGTTCATGTAAACGCTCCAAAAAATAAAAAAAATTCTAGAACAAAGTACATTGTCGTCAAAGTTTTGACTGTGGAATCCTTAAAGATTTGTCTGCAACATCCAGAAGTTCCGTCCACCAACTAGCTCGTTCCGACCCTCCTGGATAGCATCGGAAAGCTTGCTCAAGACGTTCGTAAACCTAAAAATATTAATCAAAATAATTGGTTTCAAATCATTAATTTTAGGTTTAAGATATTTTTTTAATAATTGCTCACCTTGCCATCAGACATTCCTAAAATGGAATTCAGAACAAAGTCAGGGGGAGCTATAGCATCAGCTATCGCAACAGCTTCTGGTTTTAATTCGGCGCATAACGTCAAAATATTCTCTTTTATCATCTCAGCCATTTGAGGTCCAACGCAATACATGCCTTGATAAAGAAGAAATATTTGTTTTGAGAATCAGTAAATGGGTTTCACGTAGAAATTCGTGAAAAAATTATCTACCTTGATAAAACAGAGCCAAGTGTTTTTCAAGACACGACAAAGAATACAACATTACGAGTTTGTCAAGTACGCTTTTCAGGCTCTCAGCTTCTGGGGCACGAGGAATCAACTTATGTAACCTTTCATTGCAATAATGCAACACAATGGTCTGAAAAATATGATATTATACATCTTTCGAATAAAATTAGAAACTCTTTTGAGAATATTTATATCTTTCAACTTACCTCTCCAAAAGCTTTGGAAAGAATGGCTGCTCTATAGACTTGCGATTTACTCCGAGCAACAAAATTACTAGCACCCTTGGCGATTTCATAGTCAACTTTTTTTTGTGTTTCAACCACTAACCACGTTATTAACCATTCGTAAGCTTCTCTGACAACTGAATAATTCATAATTTTATAAATATCTCAACTGATGGTTATTTATAAAATCTTCAGAAAATTGCAAAAAAATGAAAAGTTTAAATTTGAGGTAAAAGTACAACTTACAGTCAATGGTTAATCTTGAATTCTGCCTATTATTAAATTTTCTCTTCAGAATTGTCGGACCTTCGATTAGAAATTTGACTGAGGCCAATGGACTAGTAGCAGTCGAGCCATTCTGTAACTCATTCCATTGCCGTAATATCCAATTACTTGCTTGTTGGACAAGGACGTTGTTATCACCCTCGTAAGTAACTGTCGGCTCATGATTATTGGCCATATCGCCCAAACCAGCCACTAAAATGATACGATTTTTAATGAATGCTCAATAAAACACAGACAGTTTAACGGTTTGATGAATTCACTTCTCTCAATAACCTGTGCTTATCTGACATAATTACAAACGTACTATTTTTAAACTCTCGAATCATGGAATTATCCTTTTCTCGTATAAACATGGAATTGACTACATTGATTACTCGTTACGTTCGCAAACACATGGGAAAGAACTTACTTTTATGATAACCATGCCCTCCACAAGCTTCTCGACACTCTCTTATCGCATCCCTGCAGCTCCACGTGAATAATGGTTTGATAGCAGATACGATGCAATGGATCTCAGATACGATTAGACTCTGAAAGTATATCCAGCAATTATTACATCTTAATTGATTCGACGAATGATAGAAAGGGCATAGTATATCGGATCTCACTAGATTTGGAATGTTCTCTCCGCTCATGGATTTTTGCACATTTTCCAAATATACATTAGCGAACTCTGACATGAAAATCCTATAAACACAAGCAGCTGCTAAGTACGGAAAGAGTCTCCATTGCTGTAAACAATGAAAGCTATCAATTCTGAATATATCGCACAATGGAAAAATTTGAAAGAGCTAAATATCACATGAATTTACGTACATGAATTTCATATTCGATAATTGGAGTTTCTTCTTTCTGCGCGATAGAAAATTGCTTTCGTACGGCAGCATACCTTACAGCTATGACTATGGCGGAGCCGAGTCGATTAATTGACTCTTGGCAAATTCCCATCCGACCAGCAGATAAATTTTCCAAAACGGCACCTAAACAATGATAATTCATTTCAAATGATAATTCGTGAATCTGAACGGTAACTCGTCCACACCTAAAATCCTCTGTGGATCCGAAAATGAACTCTCGTATTCTCCCTCGGGAGTGACGTCTCCCGTTCTGTTGAGAAGGTTTTCCCTTGGTATCTTATAGTTATCGAACATAATGTAACCATTGTCAACTCCGTTGAGTCCGCTTTTCTCGCCGAGATCCCCTACTATCACGCCAGGATACGTCAGGTACGTCTTTGGATTTCTCACGGGGACGATGAAGGCGTGGAGTCCATGGCATGAGCCTCGCGTCACTAATTGAGCAAACACTAGGGCCGTGGTTGCTGTTTTGCCTGTAATAAAAAATTTGCTCCATTAAGAACGCTGCATGATAAATATTGAGACCGAGCAAAGTATTGGGTGACGTTTTACCGAGATTCCCGACCCAGCACTTGGCAGCATGGAAATCTGGCGTGTGAAGTACGAAACTACTGGAGCTAGGATCGTACGTAGCGGTAGTGCGCATCATTTTTGTGTTACTCCCATGGCCGACTTCAGTCAGAGCAAAACAGCCCAGCAGCTGCAAAAAGAGTCATCTTCGTCAGTTCGGAGCATTCAACTACGGGTCACACCAAATTGTTTCCACAAATAAGTTTTCAACATTTTATTCATGTTATCCGGTGCGTCATACGCAATTTGACTCCCCATAGACGAATTCTAGGCGTATGTGAGGTTTGCCGCCCGAGCGAAGCGAGGCTGATAATCACACGAGCCTAGAAATCATCTTTTGATCTGTATACTGCCCAAATTTTATTTTTCAATAGTATCATGTTAATTTTTTTTTATGTTGATATTTTTGTTGGTTCAGAGGGGGGGGGGGCTACGCCCCCAACTCCCACCGAGGCTGCGCCTCTGAACTCTTCTCGCCTCCTTCTACTCGTGCCCATACGCTTATCGTATACCTTCGTTGCACTCGAACAACAAGAGCATGACGCTAAGTACGCGTGTAAATCATCCATTGTCATATTCAAACTTTTCGCACATCGTTAAAAAAAAGTATACACAACTCGTAGGTGAAGCCAGCACAAGTAGAGTTATTCACCTACTAATTCTTTCTATTTTTTTTTTATTCACCTACTTTGTGCACTATAGTCACGCAATGGTTGGTCCATTGCGAGGGTTGAAAAATAAGGTTGATTGGTCAATTTTCTAACACAAGTGATGGAAAAAATAATGCTCCACGTATCTTTCTTGTTGCAATTGGACAATTTTGGTCAAAACGAAAATCTAAAATTACATGTCGATTGTTGACAGAAACTTAACAAAAACAACCGCAAATACAATGGTTCACTGTGTATAAATCGAATATGAATTACCTGCTTGTTCCAGACAGCTTGGAAGTAGGGAAGGTGACGTTCGGTACCCAGGCTCAAGATCGTATTGCCAAATAGATAAACGCCGAGGGCAATTTTCACGGAAAGTAACGGGTTGATGGTGTTGGTAGCTTCGTTCAAAGTCATCATGTACGCTGTCTAATTAAAAAATTGCATCGTCACGTTCGTTAAGCTTGGATTGATTTTGCTGAATCGATTGAATCAAGCGTGTGTATCTATACCTTGGCCCAGTAATTTTGCTGGGTAATGTTGGCCGGCAGGAATTTTTTTTGATCCAGGCGGGCCAACTGCCTTGCCGCTCGTCTTTTCTGTTCGTCTGGGATCGGCGTCACCCCATCGGATGGATGAAACTCTGGATCGGCCTCCATCGCCTTCCACACTTGCATCTAATCAAAACGAATGGAATTGATTATTATTTTTTTCCTGCTTCGAGCTAGTTGGGGAAAAAATCGCGACGGCTCGAAATTTTACTGGACATTTATTTTCCACTTACTTTCAGCCGCAGCTTGTCTGGATCTTCGAGGACGATGCGCAGTCGCTTCCAGCAGAACGAGGCCGAGTTCCTGTACTGGTCGAGATCGTTACCCTTGGGCATCTCGTCGAGCCATCTGGTGTCCTCCTGGAACAGGTGCCTCGTCGGCGCCGGTTTTATCGTCGATCCCGGCATCGCACCTTTATTTAGGCCTGAAAAGCAATGCCGCATTTAGACGTGGAAATGGCAAGATCTATTCAAGCTCGTCTAAAAATACACTCGAGTGAGTTGATATCTTTCATTTGACCAATTACAATTATTATCTCTCTAAATTTCTCACAGCGAATAACCACTGTATGAAAGTAGAAGACTGATTCATTGGACTGGAGAAAAGATTTTTCAGTGGTGAATAGCGAATTATCAAAACCACTAGAATGAGTGTAAATATACACTGATATTGAAGTCACAATTTCAATGTATCAAAGTGAATTAGTTTCCATTTTCATACAGTGGTTTGGATGATTTTGTGGGGTTGGGAGGGGGTTACATCCTTTCTCGCGTTTCGCTCGTCAAACCCCAGTGAATAAGTTATTAAATTTTATTTTATTCTATTCGCCGTGCATCACTTACTTCTGAATAAATTGCATCAACTTACTAGTTTTGCAAAATTTCAGTTATCAAAGTCGCTTAAAGAAAGTGATTATTCAGAGCTGCAATGTGTTATCGTTCTTTTCGAAACAGCTCAAATAGAACGGCTGTAAGAATTGAGTTACTAAATTACCGCACATGATTCGGAATTTCCTGATAAACTCAGAATTTTTCTTAATGGAAAAACTACGATTGACCGTGATTGGATGCTAAATTCTATTATTTTCTGCAGTACTTTCTGATCAAGGAAAATACACGAGCAATTCACAATATTCAGCTTATCAATACAATTTCCATTGCAACCGGAACAAGAGCTTTGAGAAACACGACGTATATCAATTTTTATCAGTACATGCGGAATCCCGGTGAAAAGAAAATCGGATCAGTGCAAGTTTGACGTGTCACAGTGATTTTCACGATCGAAGTGAACGAGTGCAGGATCGTTCGGGCGATTTAGACTCTGTTGGTGAATCGGCAATTACAAGTAAAGGCCACATATAAATAATCACCGGCCGAGGTAAACAACCCGAGGCCCATTGAACCCACGGGGCGAGCGTTACGCGCATACATGCAAATATATGAGTTACTCACCGATATATAATTAATGAGAGCTGGGCTGGGGGATCGATAGCTGGTTGGTGCGTCGCACGTGCTCTACCACCGTACTGCTGGCATCGCGCGGCTCCCCAGCTCTCATATATACATAAGCCGCCGCCGCTGCCAGCTGATCCTCCCTGCGCGATATATATATTATACCCAAATCGCGCCTGTATACATATAGACCCCCGTCTGCAGACAGAAATTTTTTGTTTCTCATTAGTCACCAGCCGCGATACGTATCGAATTGGACAGGGGTCACGAGTGGGCCTTATCAGCCGCGCAGTGATATTGACCGGAAAAACAATCAAATTATTATTTTGGCAGTCGACGCTCTCTCACGTTTTCAATTTAACGCGCACATCATCATAGTTGTCTTTGATCTCGGGGACACGAATTTCAAAGCTCCTTCGAAACCTGTTTTACTTTACTAGCAATTCACTGCGCGCGCGAGCGCGCGCATTGAGTCTATTGGTTGGCTGAACACGTGGATGATAAATACTTATTGTTCATCAACAATATTCCAAGAAAACACTTGGAATATTGTTGATTTAAAATGCTTTTGTAACCTTAGCACATCGAAATACTGACAGCATAGTAAACATTAAGGATAACCCCTGTGGATGAAGAAAAAAAGAAAAAAAATTTAAACTCCCATCTCACTTCACTCACTCGTGTTTCCATTCACTCCGGCTCCCGACCAATCCAAATTGAGCCCGTTAGGAATCGACCAATCCGAAAAAGTTCCTCAAGATGGCCACCGCCATCGGAACTTCCTTCAATTTATGAATTGATCATTCATATATTCAAGTATTTATGACCAATCACGTGTGCCATTGTGCGGCTTGAATGAAAGTTGTCTGTGAATGTTAGCGAGTGTGCATGGCCTAGTGTAATTATGTCTAGCTAGAAAGCGCTGTCAACTTCAGGTGACCAATCACCATATGTTCAGTCTAACGTTTTGAATTCCCGGACATATTCTGTCAATATTATTTTCGTTTTTGCACTTCAGCACAGTGTATAATGCCCGTGTATACAAAGGCCCATGAATGTAAGATATGGTGTGCACGTGCCTAATCCGTCATTATTTCAATTAACGCCAAAAGGTAACAACCTTCCCTTGTGAGCCTATTGTCTTATATAAATGAACATTTCAAAACTAATTTGTTTTCAATATGCGGATAGGTTCTGGTTGAAACGAGTGGAAATAGACTTTTTATTTAAAGTATACACCGATTGCAGCACATCTGCATCTCCTTTCATAATATCTTATGTATCATGCCATTTACGACTGAAATGTAATTTTTCAATCACTCAAGCCAAGATTTCTTTATGAATGTTGAAACAGAATCAACGAGTTATGTTACATATAGTAGAGTATGTATTCCATCATTCCCTTTTCTCATTCCACTGCAATCTCGTAATCTGAATATGAATAAATACAGATTGAAGATGTGTTTTTATTCAATACCAAATTTAACGCGTATTTTTCATTAGAAAAATAGTATAATCATTTGAAAGCTCAATACCTTCAATTGTCATAGATGAGGTTTTTTTCTAAAAAATAGAAAATTTTCAAGATCAAAACGAATTTAAATTTGAGATCGCCAAGGGTTAAACAATGTCGCCGCCCAAATTCAGATGACACTAACTCTCACTTCAAAATGGAATGATTCGTACGACGAATTCTCTGAATGAGATGATGTGATGTTTGGATCGCTAGCCTACTCTATAGCTGATGCGACGATCTCTAAAATATGTTTACCTATGATGTATATCGTAAAGCTACTTAGGCGTCGAATTTCGCCAAGACACGGTCCACCCTCATTTTGAATAAAAAATTCTAAATCATTGATTTTACCGGCAGTCCTGGTGGGAAGTTTGTTAGCTGGCTCTCAGAGTCAACTATATTGCACAAGTGCAGTATTCAGTTTGATTCCAATGCCTCGGCAGATAAGCTGTAATTTGATGGTTCGATATCACAATAAACTCTCTAAATCTAAAATAGTGAAAAAAACAACTCTTTTTTAGTACAAATTGCACAACTGCACAAAATAGTAGATATTCACTAAAAATAGTAACATTTCACTAAAAAATAGTAAACTCTTACTAAATTACTAAAATATTAGTAAAATTTTACTATTTTTCTAGTGAATATTTACTATTACAAGCAGTTGTGAAATTTGTACTATTAAACAGTAGTTTTTTACTAATTTAGATTTAGATAGTATGTACGCTCTCACGAGATACCAGAATATCATACTGCTCTATACATTTCGAACAATCTGAAATGACTCACAAATGTACAACTATTTTACTTGCAGAATTGTACATTTTTAGCTATGTGCATATATGTATATAAGACGACGATTGCATACATGGAAATTGCAAATTTGAGATATTATTTGAAATGAGTACTCGTGCATTTAAGCGCAAGAAAAAGCGTCGCTATATATAAAGCACGAACGTCAGCCACGTCGGCCCTTTTCCACCTCTAATAAAGCTCGGATACTCGAGGTGCGCGCGAGACTTCTCGACCTACTTTAATACTTACTATACTATTATACGGCGAGTAAATCCCTTTTTTGCTCTTCCCTTCTTGTTAATAGCCGAGTGCCCGACGCTAAATCCGGCATATCTGTGTGATACGTGTAATACGGCGCTAAAACTTCGCGACACGTGATCCCTTCGGGTGATATCTTGGCTTATCGGGAAATCACCATGTGCATCCATGTGTAGTTTATTAGAACCCGGAAAATGTTTCTCTTCTGTTAGTGAATACTTGTTCCTTTTTGGGATTTCACCTGATAATGAAATTTCATGAAACAAAAATAGCAATCTCTAGATTGAGAATAGTAAAATAGTTAAAAACTACTATTAAATAGTGAATATTTACTATTCATCAGTGGAAACTACGCAACTGATTAGCATTTTCCTTCGAATAGTAATTTTTAACTATTTCAAATAGTGCATTTTAGTTCCCCAGTACCAATAGTGAAAAATTTTCGACGCACAAACGCGAGTAGTATTTAGTGTAATTTCACTATCGATTAGTAAAACAAAAGTCTTACTATCCACGGTAGTAAATATTTTACCTAATTTTTCCGTAAAAGTAAATGCCGACGAGCAAAGGGCGAACGTCGAAGCTGTAGAATGCTTACATTTGCAATAAACTCCTCATCTTAAAATGCCGCTCTGCCCCTATTATTCAATGCAACACATCGTCGTCCCACACAAGCGACAACGACACCCGAGAACACTATTGTCCTGATGAAGCGAATCGCGATGTTCGAGGAACGTCAGTATATCAGCTATATCAAATTCTTCTAAAGCGTAGAATTAAAATTCGCGAGAGAGAAGAAATGCGAGCAGTTAAAATCGTTGAGATTATAAAATGTAACAGACTAACGATCCTTCAATTTGAATTTATGAAATATCCTTGGGAGTTCAACACTTTTCGGAAATGAACTATATTTGGAAAGAACAGAAGATTTGCAAGCGATTCGACCAAGATAAAATAGTTCCCATGCAAATCCACGAATGACACCACACGACGAAAGCCTTCGAATTAGCTGAAAATCCCGCACCACCGAATCCTAATTATACATCCTTCGGAAAATAATATACAATGAACCGAGGGAAACATTGAAAAAGAAAAATCCTCGATCTGAGCATCGTCGGGACGCGTATCGCGAAATTTCGTTGAATCGCGTCACCTGACAATAATCCTCGGTTTCCCCGCCGCGATACGCAATGAAGCAAAATGGACTCGGTAATACACGCGTGGTATGCACACACACACACACACACACAGAGTACAGGGTGAAGAGTGTGCAGCCCTTAGCTTCAAAATGGCTCTATACGTTTCGAGGTTATCCTCCTGCGCGCTGTATAACACGAACGGGCTAAATATATATACAGCAACAAAATCCATACACACACACTTACCTGTGCGCGCGAGCGACTATATATCAGCAGAGGATCAACAGTCGGGGACACGCCAACGGGACACTGTTTACGAACGCGTGCTGACTTGGTGTGATGACAATTCGCGCAAGAGCGAGAGAAGAGCAGCCGCGCGCACAGTGGAATATACAGAGACCGGCGGTGCGCGAGAGTGCAATTCTGTTTGGTCCGCGCGAGAGCCAGCGTCGCCGCGCATATATATATGATGTGCCGGGTAACTATACCGGCTGTGTGCTGCTCCGTTTTACAATAGCTTACCTGTACACCTCCCTCTCTCACCCCTTTCTTCACTCCCCCTCGAATCTCTTAGCTCACTCGCGTCAGCTGATCAACGCGCGAGCGCCCCAACTGTGTAGATGTATGTGTGTGTATGTATATGACACGTATATAACGAATCCGAGGGGCAAGGGCGCGAATCTGCAATTGCTCCTTTCTCCCTGATGCGGCTGGCGAGAGCGGCGCGTGCAAACTACATCCGGTTCGAACCCGCTAGCCATCAGTTCTCGACCGTGTCCGCCATCTATCAAATATTGGCGCCTATCGCATGCTTCTCTCGCAGTCTCTCTCATGTACATACGGCACGTGACGTTGTAGGTCTCGCACTTGCCGACGTCGTGGGTGTTTTGGAGCCGCGCGGGATGTGCACTGTGCAGTGAGCACAACACACTGGCACACACACATATATACTTAGTGCAGCACCACCACGCACTGGACACACTTGGACACACTGCGTTCGAAGTGTGACATGAACGCACGTTTTTTCTCCCGAGCCGACGACTTTTCTTGCTTGACGCATTGCCCGCGATAATATGCTGTGGAGGTTTCGCAAGATCTAGCGAACTGGAGAATTCTGTCCGTTGTGTTTCACACTGACGATCCCACCTTGTTCATGTGAGTTGTTATCCTTTGCCATCCCGCTGGAACGCACATAACCTTTACAATTCTTACTTTTCTAATTATTGAGTATTACTTGGTGTTCTTGTTATACATGTTTTTCATCATCCATTTGATCCGTTGATATCCCGAATTGTTTTTCATTCTCCAGTAATTCCTCGAAGCGTCGAATTTTCAATCGGACTTTAATTTTATTTGTTCCTTTTTCAATACGATTTCTCGCAATTTGATGTAATTCTTCCTTGGATTGTGTACTTTCAATGAAACGTAATTATTTTATGTAAATGAATAAATCTCGATTAACGGGGAATCAATTTGACTCTTTGCTCTAACTAGGAAATTCAATTGTACGTATAATCTCTTTGGTTTTATATAATAGTTGGAAGACTTATGTCATTAAAATTGCAAATGTTCCATTCCCACTTTGTGTCACAGCCAAGTTTTGATATACAAGTTAATGTAGCCGCTTACCTACTTTTTCCAGGTGAAAATGGGCGTGCTGGAATTGAAGCAAAGCCTGGTTGGACACAAAGGGAGAGTTTGGAATGTTTGCTGGCATCCCTTGGGTGAATCATTAGCCTCGTGTGGTGAGGATAAGACCATCAGAATATGGATGTATGACAAATCGCAATGGACAATAAAGACCATATTAACCGAGGGTCATACTAGGACAATAAGAGAAGTTTCTTGGTCACCTTGTGGCAATTATATTGCATCTGCTAGCTTTGATGCCACGGTTGCAATTTGGGACCAAAAATCTGGACAGTTTGAATGTAATACTACTCTAGAGGGCCATGAAAACGAAGTCAAAAGTGTCAGTTGGTCTATAAGCGGTCAGTTACTTACAACATGCAGCAGAGACAAATCTGTATGGGTTTGGGAAGTCAACGACGATGAATATGAATGTGCTGCTGTGATAAATGCCCATACACAAGATGTCAAGAAGGTAAATTTTACCAAATTTATGAATTTTTTTTGTGGATTCTATTTGTGAATTTAACTTAAAACTTTTCTTATATATAACTTATATTGGTTCACAATAACTTGTTAATTCTGGAAGATTTTTCAAACACGTTTTTGAAAGCTTTTTATTGCAAAATGTATATTTACTAGTTTCTCTAATGATTTATCAACTTTTCTAGGTACGGTGGCATCCACAAAAAGATGTACTTGCTTCTGCCAGTTATGATGATACAGTCAAAATTTTCAAAGAAGACACTTCCAGCAGCGATTGGATTTGTGTATCAACACTATCATCTCACACATCGACAGTATGGAGCTTGTCTTTCAACAATGATGGCGACAGATTAGTCACCTGCAGCGATGACAAAACCTTAAAAATATGGCAAGAGTACGAACCAGGCAACGAAATGGGCATACCCACTCCAGACAATGAGCCAGTCTGGAAATGCGTTTGCACATTGTCTGGGTATCATTCTAGAACCATCTACGACGTCGACTGGTGTAAAAAGACGGGTCTAATTGTAACGGCATGCGGTGACGATGTAATAAGAATATTCCGTGAGGAAACTGATTCTGATAAGCATCAACCAACGTTTAGTCTAGTTTGTACAATGGATAACGCGCACACACAAGATGTCAATTGTACACAGTGGAATCCAATTATGCCTGGTACAATAGCATCAGCAAGTGATGACGGGACAGTTAAAGTCTGGTTTTACAGCGATTAATGAATTAATGTAAAGATAAAGATACTGTATATTTTGAAAATATATAATTCGTTGTTATTTTTAAGCATTTTTTGTTTGATTCATTTTACTTACCTTGTCCCTCATATTCTACATCGTATTTAAAATACAGTATATTAAAGTATTATTCATGAAAGAAAATTATTATTTGTTTTAGGTAGAAGGATAGATGTTTGGTACAGTGTCGAAAATATTAAAGCCTACTCCCACAATCAACATGATCCAGAAAGTTTTTCACAATTCATTCAAGTCTCCCAATGTGAGTGCTAGCGACAAGAAAGGTCTCCCTTTGAGTAAAGTTGTTGATGTACTCAATGACTATGCGAGTACTTCACTGGCTGAATCATGGGACAATGTAGGGTTACTTATTGAGCCCACAGAGAAGAAAGACATCACTCATATTCTATTGACAAATGATTTGACAGAAGATGTTATGCAAGAGGCAATTGATGTCAATGCTGATATGATCATTTCATACCATCCTCCAATTTTTGCGCCTCTGAAGACCATAACTACCAAGTCGTGGAAGGTAATGTAAATTATCTTTGAAATTTGAATGTCAAAGTTATATCGATTGTATAGTTATATCGATTGTATTGTTCTATTTGATATGAATTTCAAGTAGGTCCTATGTTACAATTGAAAATTCATCATAAGATGATGTCTGTTTTCTTTTAATTCACAGTTCATTTTTGATAGATAATTTTTTTTGTTTGCAGGAACGCATTGCAGCGAAATGTCTTGAAAATAGAATAGCTTTGTACTCTCCTCACACATCGTTTGATTCAATTCGAGGGGGAGTAAATGATTGGTTGGCATCTGCCTTTAACGTGAAAGAGAGCCGTCCTATAGAGCCAGGTGAAGTTCCTGAAAATGGCATGGGTAGATTATGTATTTTACAAGATAATATCACTGTTGAAGAAGCAGTAGAACTAATAAAAAAGCACACTGGTCTCGAATACGTACGTTTGGCACGAAAAAGAGGTTCTGGTGAGAATACAAATTCATTTGATATTATTGAGAACTCCTTCATCCTGTTAAAAAATTAGATAAAAAGACGGTCTTTGAGGGCCAAACCAGTGGGATGTACAAACTACACCTCATAATTTGCCAAGTTTCTCCTCTCAAAGATTGTCTTTTCGTCTAATTTACAAATTAATTTCGATTTTTCAATTTCTTGATTTTTACAGTTTATTAGAATCTTTATTATACTTAAATATCCTAACAACTTTCATTACCCGAAAAATTAATTTATCCCGATGAATGTGGATTGATATTTTTTCTTTTGCAAAAAAGTATAAGTCAAGTAGATATATAAATATATAGTTGTAGGGACAATAATATTTTATTCTATTCTAATACAAATTACTCACAAAAATGTTGAATCTCCATGTGTAATTTACAGATAAACCGATAAAAAAGATCGGCTTATGCGCGGGATCTGGAGCTTCCGTTTTGAAAAGACTATACGCCGACTTGTTCGTGACTGGTGAGATGCTGCATCACGATATTCTCGACGCCGTTCACAGAGGTACCAGTGTTATTTTAACGAATCACTCGGATTCAGAGCGTGGCTTTTTAAAAAATGTATTCGCTCAAAAGTTAACCGATATGTTGGACAATTCTGTTGTTGTCAGTGTTTCGGACAAAGACGAGGATCCGTTGAAGACTGTTTAAGCTGTTATTTTCTCATCAACTTCATTTTTCTAGTTATTCAAAGAGAAATTATAACAATGGGAAGATTTTGTGTTACTCTGAAGCTGATCGATGATGAATAATTTGGAAATGTAGTGATAAAACGTTAGTGTAAGATTCGAAATGATGCGAGGAACATTTCTAAACGAGGAAATTTTCATTTTTGTAACTTTCTACGGAGTTCGGTTTCAATAAAACTTGTTAACGTGTGTGATTCATGGTAAATCATTATATTTCTCATCTTCCTACGATTGTGCTCCTTAAAACGTTCGAGTCATCAAATCTCATAACGCCAAAGACGTTCTCTACCAAAATCGAGCCAAGTCGACGCTCAATCGCGTCGGGCTCCTGCTCATCCCTCGCATTTACGTTACAGCTTGAAAAATCCCTCGACCTATAAAAGACTGGCTCCAAACTTTCGCCTAACAATCTCAACATTGCACAGATCGATTTGTCGCACGGGAAATAAGTCCATACGAGATCTGGCGAGCGCAACTCGTAAGAAGAGTCAAAAGAAGAGTGACAGGTCGCGCGGCGGAAGGAGGCGCCAAGGGATCGCGCGCGCGCGCAGGTGTCGGTGGCGCGCGCGGAGTGCAGCGAGCTCGAGTAAAAGCGTCGCTTGCGGAGAAAGGCTGCGGCCAAGGAGAGCCCCGCTCGTTTTTCGAGGCAAACGACACGCGGCTATCGAAGGTCCAGGCCGGAACACCCTACGCTGGCTCAACGGCGGCAGCAACGGCGGCGGTACGATCCCACTCTCCTCTGCTGGTCGCGGCTGGCTCTCTTCCTCGACTCGGCTGGCGCGCGCCGCCAGTGTCCCGAGGTTAGCGCGCCCAACCGGATCTCCACGCACCGCATCCTTTTGTACACGTACATACGTACGAGCGCTCGCTCGAGAGTCGTTCCACGACGCGCCGCTACCGATCTATCGACCGCATCTCAGCACCGGTCACTGGTACGTCTGTGTGTCTGTGTGTCTCGTTCCTGCGGAAAGTGTTGCTGTGGCTATTTGTGCGTATACCCATGCAAATTGCAGAATGCCGGTATACTTATTAATAACCGATGATTCATTTCGAATGAAACACCGAGTATCCGAGGCATATATGCTGTACGGGGGGGATATGTAGCTGTGTAGGCTCTCGAGCAACCCGGCGAGTTGCAACGGTTCGTGAATTCGAGATTTATGAGAGAAACTCGATGGCAATGTTTATCGCCGCTGATTTTTCCAGTGCGAAATTAATAGAGTTATAACCTGCGGATTAAATCACAATGTGGTGTGTATATATTCGAGCGTGCTTGCGCAAGTAACCGCTCGGGCATTATCAGCTTATTTGCTCCGGAATATAAGGTACATGTATATATTTCCGATATGCGCCACCTAAGCGAGAAATATCACTACACCGCGTCAAATTTGAGTTTTCAAATGTAATTTGAGGGCAAATTGAAGGCCCACTCAATACCTTCAAAATAACCCAAGCCGTATCCATTATGGATATTTCTACGCTGGAGCATAGCATTTTCAAAAAATGTTCTTTTCCGGTCATTAGACGCGCAAAACCGAGACGAAACTCAATAGTCAATTATTTGGAGGTGGCGCATATTGGGTACATTTGAGAAAAATAATGAAAACCAATCGGTACAGTTGATAAAAAGAACGTATGATGAAAATAAAAATTGGATGATGTAGGTGGAATGGGCCAAAGAATTGAATGGATGTCGCTCGATTTTTGGCCTAGCCTAAGAGCATTAAACAAATTTGCACTCGCTTGAGCGAAAACATATCAAGTATCACAATTGGTGAAAAAATGAGCATAAAATGAGCTGTAACCAGATGGTGTAAGCGTTCCAGACCGGTCAAAATGTTTTCTTTCCTCATTATTTTGTACTGCCAACAATATTATATACTGTGGCGCTGCTCTAGACACGCGTATATTTATGAAATACGAAGGGTGGCACATATTTTGTATACCTACCTTGTACACACGTATATGCGTTGCCGCGAGACGGTGTGTGTGTGTGTGTGTGCAATACGCATTCGGAGGAAATATGTATCCGACTCGTGTTCGGAATGGATTGCCGATCGATCGATTGTTGCGCGCTCAATATATCGCGGCCCGCTAAACCGCGTACATTACACGGGCGCGAGAGTGAAAATTATATATATATTTATCATTCGGGGCTCGAAGGCCCCCCCCCCCGCGATTGCGGGAAAAGCCCAAACCACACGATCGGATGGAAAATCTAATCGATATTCATGTATACGTAGACGCGCGAGCGCTATACACCTTTGTTCGCGGGGATCGCGCAATATTCCGGATAGCAGAACAAGTTTTTTAACTCGGTCATAACTTCTGAACTTTCACTTTCCGCCGCTTTAATTTAATTTATTTTTAACGGCCATAGCGCGGCTCAACGCGCTCCTGGACCCCCCCGTTTACCTTTGAACATTCCCCCCTCCCCTCCTCGCCCCGTCGGCATCAAGATTAAACTTTCGCCGGGCCGAGATCTGCTGCAATTAGCTGCTTTTAGCAGAGTTTTTGCGCAAGCCGCCACTTTTGTATTTATTTACGCGTGCTCTCTTTTCCATATACATATACATCGTCGAGTCGAATAGCCTCGCAAGAAAAATTTTCCCCGCACCGAAAATTCGCAGCGTTCCGGTAAACCCATTCGTTTATCCACCGGCAGAGGTAAGATCGAAGTGCCTACTCCGAATTTGCCGACATACTTGATTGGGGGGCTATTTGAATGATACATAAGGCACGCGCGAGTTCGCGCGTAAGTAGTTACGTCCGAGTATGGCGGGGCAAAGTCTTTGAGGGATACCGCGCGATAGACCTGTTAACTTTCCCATCTGTCGGACGCATTGATTACCTCCTCCGCGTCGTAAACTTTCGTGCTACGAATAATGATGGCTGGTTAAGGTTTTCCTTTGTGGAGAAAGAAACTACAAAACCAGTGGGTTCTCCTCCCCCCCCTCCCCCTTCTGGAACGCGAGTTTCTCCTCGATTGCCGTAATTTCTTCATTTGAGGTGCAACTTATCTCTCTCTCTCTCTTTCTCTGGCTGCGTAGACAATCTTATAAATTGGACCGGGATCAAATGGGGATTAAATTGCGCTCGTATAGTAAATTAACTCGAGTGATTTTAATGATTTCACAAGGCGCTTTCTTGAAACCGAGACGATACCGCGCGCTGCAGTTGTTCCCCGTAGCGAGAGAGAGAGAGAGAGAGAGAGAGAGAGAGAGAGAGAGGAAAGAATAAAATACGATCGAGCAAGAGTGTGCGCGTGGCGTGCGCTGCAGAGACGATTGAATATTTTGATACTATTGTGTATGCCAAGCTCCTGCCAGGGGATTATTCCGATCCTCCCGGATGCAAAATTCTAAAAAACGAAACGTACTACCGCACGAACGATGTTTATTTACTCCGAGCTCGTCACAACTCAACCACGCCGAGTATAAAGTCGCGAATCGGCTTCTCGAAGTGACTCGCTGATCTTTTGCCACCTTTGAATTGAAAATCACGACGAATAGTTGGATCATACAACCAAATACACCTTACGTATACTACTACTCCTCGAGACACCGATGATAACCAGCCTCGCGATATTATCGTTCCGCGTGCCAGTAAAATCGCTAGGGGTTTCCATATCATTATACGCATTACGAGAAGAGTGTAATGTATTCTCACTGGCAATTGAGAATACACACGTATCGGTAGTATGGTAAACCCCGGAGAATTCCATACACCATCCGAATTAGAAACGTACTTGCACTCGGAATAGTGCCAGAGTACTCCATGCATATACACTGTATCGTTTCGATCATGGTTGCAGCAAATAAAACTTCCGACCCTCTTCCAGTCGGAGATGTGGGCAAATCTATTATTTAATTCTTTAAATACAACAATACCAAATATTTGTATTTGATTAAAGTATTTTGGGCAAATTTCATTCGATTACACGTTATTCAAATAACTGTTATTCAATTGCATGGATTCAACGTAAAGAGCCATGATCAATCTTTTTATGTATTTTCTTCGGAGGATCACGAATCCAAACTACTTCAAATACAAGTACTCGAAGATACCGATCTTCAAATCCACACGTACTCGTAATAAAGTATTTGAAAAATTCGTATCCACTGAATACTTGTAATCGATCTCGGCCCACCAGTGCTGGGGGTACAAAGTTGCGATCGATTCCTCATCGCAACGCGCGAAAAGTCAGCTCGTATGTAGACTGCATCGATTCCTCCCCTTGCGTTTTGTCACCGAAGAGAGCCGAAGAGGGCCTCGATAAATCAGTCTCCCGTGAATCTAGATAAACCCGGGAGAGGAGTTGCGCGGGAATACATACTTACGCGGCGGCGGTGGGCACCCCGTGCAGGATCAGCGCGGCTATATATACGCATTCCACCTCCTCGCCGGCGCGATACACGCGCACACCACACGGCTCTCGCGAGTCCCACTCCGCGCGCGCGGCGAGCGCGTGGCGAGAGAGAGAGAGAGAGAAAGAGATTTCGCGCGGCGCGCGAGAGACAATCCGTGAAATTCCCTCGTGCGCGCAGTGACTTCCAGCCGGACTTTCAACTCCGGCGGCTGCTCGAGCGCTCGCGCTCGCTATACTCGCGAGCCTTATACGGCCTCTCTCAACGGGACACGCGCCAACTCGGGCGCGAGCGCCGGAAGTGCACCTGGATCATCGTCTCCTGCAGTATACCCGAGACTCGAGTCCTCGAGTTTGGCAGCTGCAGAGCCGCTGCTCCTCCTCCGTGTCCTCCGACGGGTAACAGGTATATATACACACGCAAGCTGGCGCTTTGTCAATGTATCGTCGTCTAGACCCCCCCTTGGATTCCGCGAGGTTTCCGAGACTCTCTTGGTTCGGGATATCGATGAAAAAAAAGTGTTCTGTTTTGTTAGTGAATACGCTTTATTTGCGTCAACGACAACTCGATTGAACCCACGAGAGGATTATACATACGTGTATATAACATGAAAAACAGTGTGCGTTTGGGATAGAGGACAAACATTATTAGGTGTTTATTGTGTATTTAAACGAAACGCGCCCGATCAGTCTGGTCTTTCAGATCGTCGTTCAAGTGCTACATTCGAAATATCGCATCTGTGCTACTTGCATCGGGTAGCGACAATTGCTGTTGGTGAAGAAGAAAATAGAGCATTTTGGTCGAGAGTGGAAAACTGCGACAAGTAGTATATAACCAAGCACAGCGACTGATTTTTCGCTTGCACCAAACAAATACATTATTGAAAATTAAAGTTTTTATTTTGATCGTAGTTCATTGCGATCGAAGAGATAATCTATCTTGGTATATACGATTATACGTGAAATTCATTCTCTATTTCCATACTCGAAATTCTTCTCCAACTTGTTAAGAAAGATATATTCCTTCGACGATCAGAAGTGTCGGTTTGAGACGAGACCAAGACCAAGATTTTTCGAGACTACGCGACGAAATCGCGTAAAAAATACCGCGGAAGTCCTAATATATACACACAAGCCCGTGAGTTTACTCCCGAATCCGTTGAATTTCGAGTCTCAAACGAGAGGCAAACCTATCGCGAGCCGCGTGAATCCAAGCTCGCCCGTGTATATAGACACAGTCTCTCTCTCTCTCTCTCTCTCTCTCTCTCTCTCTCTCTCTCTCTCTCTCTCTCTCTCTCTCTCTGGTTCTCTCTGCATACGGCGCGAAGTAACGAGGCTCTCGAGCGGCGCTCGTAAAAATAACGACGATTTCCACTCGCTCGACGTTTCCCCCGATGCAAACCGCGCGCGAGCAACCGCCTCTCTCGGCCAATGCCGTGTACACAATGCATTCCGCTCTTATCGCGCCCAACATACAACCGATACACACGCGGCCGCCAACTCGTTAGCCGCGCGCACTCGAATAAAATCGACACAATGCCCAGGGCCACACGGGAGGAGGCAGTACTTATATACACAACGCCCCACACGAAATTTTCACCCTTTCACTGTACGCCGACCGATACGTACATGCTATAATGCGTGTACGCTTCGCGTTAGGAAAACGCCACGATCCAGCCGCGCGACCGTGTGTAACGAGTGGACTAATCGGTACCGAGCCGGGCGAGTGAACTTTAGCGCGAGTATAACGTGTTGTTCCTTAGCTTTACGCGTGTATAGACGTACACAGCTCAATCTCGCGATTGATTCGCATCGGGACGACAAAAAGTTTGGCCGCGCGACGGGAGATATATATCTCGGAATCCTATAATACACAAACCAGTTCCACCCGCGTGCTAATCTCGGGGCAGCGGATCTTTCGTCCGATTCGTTAGCATGAGGCATGGGCGACCACCGGCGCGGCCCGAATGTATGTATTGTCCAATATATACTCGCTTGATCGAGTGGAAAATATGTAACGCAACGCGTTAGCCGTACAGATTATACACGGGGAGAGAGGAAAACTCTTTTAAGAACTATATACTATGGTCGATGGTAACGTGATAGCAGGCAGACGCAATGGAAAATTTCATTGGGATTTCTGGAACAAGAATACTAGATGTTGTATGAAAATTTACTGTGGAAGATATAGTGAAAATCGACGGTTTTTTTCCACACAACAGATAACCTCCGAACTTGAATATTCTGTCAATTTTTCCCGTCGATTGATTCAGCGCCGACAATCGATTGAATAATACGTTCGAGCCAAATGGAGCATCGAATCATCATAATTTCACCCAACTCATGCAAATCCCACCGTTTATACCAGTGTATGTTGTGAACGTGGGTCGAGTCCTTCGTTCACAACGATCAAGGGCTATTGGTTCCGCTTCTCGTGCCCAGCGTCCGTCCGTATACGCATACATCGATGCTCGCGTCTCTGCATTATATTAAAGACCGGCGCACGCTTCAACCTTGACGATCCATCTAACGCGCTGAAACACAAACATCGCTACTCGTCCAGCCGCGTATAGTGTGATTCATTCGTTCGCACTTTTGCGAAACTGCTGCGCGCAAAAAATGACGCGAGCTGTCGTGCACTTGTAGCGCGTAATGTTGAATCGAACTCCCTGTGAGACTCGAGCGTGCCGAATCGGGGGAAAATACGCATGACGCCGACACGTTGAGGAAGTGTGTCTCGTTGTCGTGACGCGATTCCTCGAGTTTGTACGTAGCGGGAAACCGATCGAATAAGTCCGTTCGGTTGTCGCATTCGGGTGTGGACGAGGGGCGACTCACTGCAGTACTCCCAAGTTCACTTTTTGGTATTCCCTGGTATTCCCAGGTACTCCATATTAATAATAGTACTCCCTTTGAAATTATATATATATACGCGGGTCTAAAGCAGCTCCGCAGTACAAAATGTTGTCGGCAATACAGAATAATGAGAGAAAAAAACATTTTGCCCGATCGCCAACGCTCACACCAACTTGTTACAGCTCGTTTTCTCCATTTTTTGGCTAATTTGGCTCAAGTGAGTGCGAATTTTTTTAATACCCTTAGACTAGGCCAACAAAATCGAGCGACATACCATTAGATTCTTTGGCATTCCATCTACATCACCTAATTTTTTTTTTTTCGTCATATGTCGTGTTTATCAGCCGTTCCGATAGGTTTTAGTATTTTTCTCAAATGCGCCACCCCCCAAGTCATTAACCATTGGTTTTTCTCTCGATTATATGTGGCTTACTAAGAGATGCAAACCCTATCGGTCACTGATCACGATTAAACTTTGTGAGATGGTTCATGGATTCTCTAATAGTTTATATCTCAAACCATAAAGTCTAACGTTTTAATTTGCAGGAGATATTCTGTCAATTCATTCGATTTTATACATCTACAGTATATCTATATTTATGGATTTTCGTATATATAGATATACTGTTTATGCTCAAAATTCAATATGTTTGACAGGATATCTTCGGGAAAACAAAACGTTAGACTCAATGAATCGAAATATAAGTTATTAATATACCCTAGAACCATCTCACAAACTTTTATCGTGATTGGTTGCCCAAAGGTTGTGCCTACTCCTTAGCTCATTCTGAAGGTATTAAGTCGACTTCTTTAGTTCTTACCACCTCATAGGATTTCTACCACAGAACTACAAAAAGAGACCGAATGAAAAAAAGTATGTCTCTGGGTGGCGCATATATATATATGTATATGTATATATGTATGTATGTGTGTGTGTGTGTGTATATATATATATATATATATATATATATACTTGGTATTCCCTGATACTCCTTAGTATTCCTTAGTATTCCCCTGGTACTCCTTAGTATTCCTCGGTACTCCACGGTATTCCCTCGTACTCCATGGTACTCCATGGTATTCCTCCGAACTCCAAGGTACTCCCCGGTATTCTTTAGTATTCCCTGACGGAAAATTTTAGTGAGTCGCCCCTCGGGTGTGGAGGAGAAGCGCTTTGTCTAAGAGACTGCAGTAGCGGAAGAAACGCTTGTTGGGAGGGAAAAGATTCCGTTTTGAAAGTCAACTGTTGGGAGAAATTTTGTTTCACATAGTTTTCCCGATTTCAATGTCTGGGACGGAAGAGGTTCCGTCTCGAAGTTGCCGAGAAAAGGTGCCATTTCATAGAAAGTGCCGTTAAATCCACAGCAACAAGTCTGTTTGTTCAACAGTCGTTTTTGATTACTCCATCTCGACGGACTGATCCATTATTTCGATCAGGCTTTTTTTTCTCATAGTATCAAAAATAGACCAATACAAAACAATGGAGACTGAAAAAAACTTCGAGATAAATACGAGTTATATGAGTAAACATATAGTCCGTCTAGACGAACTAATCCAAAATCATACTCCTGAACAAACAGACTTACCATGTCTTTTCAGCATCTATAAAGTTGATTCCGAAATGACACTTTCTCGCCGACATCACCTCTCTCGAAAACGCTGGTAAAACAAGTTTTCTCTTCGGACGGCAGCTTTTCCAAAGTCTATTTTGACTTGGGACCTCTTTGCTCCCCAGACGACGACGACGAATTGTTTTGTCTTCCTCGCCTCGTCGATTCGGACATAGTCTTCGGATACGCAACTGTGCGTTTCGTTTTTCCTCATTTCACAAAAAACTCACGCGATGATAGGCAAACTCGTCCATCTACTTGCAACTCACCGGGGAATCATGGAAGCGCGGCGGGGGTGGTGGGGAAAAGCTACAGGGGGCAGAGGTCAGCGAGCTTGGGGAAACGCGCGTTGACCTCGGAGGATAACGATCTCTCCGCAGGCGCGTCTCTCGCGCTCTCCGCGAAACCGGAACCTCGCGGCTCTATAAGCCAACAGCGATTTTCGTTGTACATGTGTGTGTGTATGTGTGTACGCGCGAGTGTTTTACGTACAGCCGCGACGAAGCGCGCACGCGAGCCAAAGTTGGAGAGAGCCGCGCGGCCGACTACCAGTGTCCCATTACGCTTGCATCGCGCCCCGCCTTCCCCTCCCGCGACGCCCGTTGAATTATGCATCTCCAGCCTTCGATTACGAATTACCAGATTTTTAACTCTTTTTTTTTCGCCGACGACTTTTATACCACTCGCCGCGTTGTGTTCCCTCGCTCTATTATCGTCGTTCGCGGATCCCTGCGTTTTCTTTTTTTTTTCTTTTCTCCATTGACAAGCGAGCGAAATCGACCGCTGTTCTGATTCTCGAACATAAGCGACAAGATGCGGTTCATCTCAATGAAAAGTAGACTTTGACTTGAGTGCAATCGTCGCGCTCGTTTGTATTGACAACGCGTGGATGGAATTTTGTTGTGTATAAATGATCACAATCGCATGTAAGGGTTATAGCTTCAAAGACAATTTGGCCATAGGTATATTTCTGAAGGTGCGTTTGGGTGGCCCAGTATGCTTCACTATCACATAGTAGTCATTCACTGACTATATACCCAATACACTGAGAGAAATTTGTAAATATAGTAAATCATAATAAGGTACCTGTACCCAATATGCGCCACCTAAGCGAGAAAGGTCACTACACCGCGTCAAACGAATATTTTCCAACATAATTGGTATCAAATGAAAGGTCTACTCGATACCTTCAAAATGAGCTAAGTCTCATTCAATTTCAACACGTTTTACGCTGTTTCAAAAAATTTTCGGGAAAAAATTTTGAGTGTACCGAATATGGCGCCACTCTGAAAACACTTCTTTTCATCCAGTTTGAAGCATGGAGCATGTCTAAAATGAATAAAATATAAAAAAAAAATTCTGATATAATTTTATTGAAAAATACATTTTGTATTTAATTAAACCACATTACATAAACCATATTACATAAACTATATGAACTTTTAACAATCTAAATCAAATCAAGTTTTCAGATAAAATTCATGAAAAACCGTTGTTTCTGAATCAACAAAATTAACTTATGCAACATCTAATTCCAATATTAATCTCTCGAATTGATGAACATTCTTTTTAGTGTAATTTCAAATATAATTGAGATGTTCTAACTAAAATGGAAGAGTTCAATTTAAAAAATGTCCGAGACTATTTGGGACTAGTTATTGTCATGATGGTCGAAAAATTCTGTCTGATGTTTTTTCCTAAACAGTACTTATAAACGCATAACCTCAAGATTTTTCTCGTTATAGGACAGCCAATATCTGCTAAGCGTTTAATTCGACTACATAATTATTCGTTCTGTACTGTCGTTAACGCATATGGTCGACTCATTTTCCTTTTTTCGGTTATGTTTTGTTTGACATATCGTTGAAATGTTCGACGAGGTATCTTATATATAGTCGAAGCCATCCTCTGCGATACCTCACCTCTCGTGGCCTGCTCCAGAGCTTGAACTAAATTTTTTTTCGATCATGTTTGGCGTATATTTACCATCAATGGGTTGATTGTAGCAGCTAGAACAAGAAAATAGGGATGGCGCATATTGGGTACATTTGATAAAAATAACGAAGAGCTATTGAAATGGTTGATAAAAAGGGTGTAAGATGAAAAAAAAATTGGATGATGTAGATGCGATGTCAAGGAATCGAACGATATGTCGCTCGATTTTTTTGGCCCAGTTTAAGGGTATTAAAAAAATTCGCACTTACCTGAACGAAATTAGATCAAGAATGAAAATTGGTGAAAAAATGGAGAAAACGAGCTGTAACAAGTTGGTTTAAGGGTTCCCGATCGGTGAAAATGTTTTCTTTCCTCATTATTTAGCATTGCCGACAAGATCCTGTGCCGCGGCGATGCTCTAGACGCGCGTACTTATATATGAAATACGAAGGGTGGCGCATATTGGGTACACCTACCTCATATTTATATCTGAAATTGACTATATTATAGGGAATTTTACTATCCATTTATAGTAAATGGATCGTTTATCACTATACGAAATATAGTGTCTGTAATTATATTTTCGTAAGATTTCACTATTAGTATACAGTATATTTTACTAATATATAGTAAATAGTCATGTATAGGTATAGTTACTGGCATCATGAATCCACCAACTTTGGTATGTTAGGATTCGCCATATACGTACGGTTGTCGCCTTTTCCCTCCATATAATATAGTAAAAATATAGTAGGGTTTATTTAATTTAATAGGGTATGCCGCGTGTGTCACACGGGGCATTTGGAATATCACGCATCTCATGATTCAATCTATAAGATACATATATACTGGGTGTAGTTGACCGCAAGTAAAAGCACAACGAGATGGCGAAATATTCTGAAAGTTGAAAGATGTATACAGACGCGCGGCAATGTGATTCGCGGGTGAAACGGCCGAGGATAGAGTAAACGGCTTGTCTGTCGCGTGGACGCGAGTTTTGCCGCGCTCGCCGGTGAATCATTGAGGAATTCTATAAGGATACATAAAGAAGAAACTCGAGGCTCGACGTATTGAAATTTATCACGGCTCGATACACGCGTGCGCGCGTGTATAAATATATACAAAGATCCGGCCGATTTGCATTGAATCCGCGCGCGTGGATTTCAGGAAAATAAAGCCGCGCGTGTGTATATATACGTATCTAACGGGATCCGATCGATCGCTGATCCTCGCGCGGCTCTACTTGTCGCCCGCCCATTGTCCCGTATCGCGCTTGATTATCGCTCGATAAAATCGAATTCGCACAACACGTTGCTCCCCGGGCGCCAAGTCTCTTTGAATTCGATTAGATGCGCGGCGGACTCGCAAAGTTCCTTTGTCCGGGGGCGAAGGCGAGCGCGAGTCACTCGAAAAAACACGAGCGCGCGCGTAGCTATATACAGGATATTGTGAAGTCCAGTTCTCGGTCCGTTGGCCTTGTCGGACATTTTATGGCGTGGGCCACGAGAGCTGCACGACAGCTCGAGCTACACACACACACACCGCGAGCGGCGTTGACGAATCCGCTCTTTCGTCTCGATTCATAACTGTCCCAAGGTCGCTTTTCACCAACGGCGGGTCGAAACGCGCTGGAAACGAGAAATAGAGCGTGCCGCGGGGAGACTGATTGTCTCTCTCTCTCTCGCCTGATGGTTCGATTGTTTTTCCTTTGCTCTTCCGTCCGAACGACTCGATCCACGCGTGGGACTGTGTAGATTGCGTGCCGCGCGCAATGGGGCAATCGCGCGATTCGGCGGGCCCTTACCTGCGCGCTGTGCTTCCGATTTCGTAAACGCCCCGCGTAACGGCTCGTTACACGCACGCTCCCTCGTCTTTTCCTCCGGTTGCTGCTGTGTCGGTTGTCGCACCGGGCGGGACAGTGGTCGTCACGAGAAATTTCAACATACCCATTGTGTGGGCGATTCCAAAGATATTGGGACCGACGCGGTTAGTGAAACTTCGATTAGCCGAGCTTGGGACGTTCCGCATCGTCTGCATCTCGATCGCAATTGAAAGTGGGAAAATCACTTGCCTTACGATGCGATGTGTTGACCTTACAGTTGCAAGTGTAATTGAGAAATATTTATGAAAGCATATAGCTATTACAGACGTTTCCAAAGTAAAAGACAAATTTATGCGTTTGTTGGTATTGGCAAAGGTCAGTCACACACCGAGATATGAACAGTTAGCGAGAGATTAAGCGATTGTAGTGCAATGGTGAGATATTGTCTAATGTTACGGAAATAACGGATGATAGACTTGATGAAGAATTAAAGAGCCAGTGGATATAAAAGTACACGTAGCAGGGTAACCGATACATTGATGTATTAATTCGTTTTTTTCTAAATTTGTGTCGAAAGATTCTATTATAGGTGTCTCTGATATCAACCCTTAGACGACCGGGATTTCAAAATTTTCATTATTCCTATTGAAAGGTGAAATTGTTCAGAATTTAGAAAAAAAAATGTAATTTTGTGCGTTTGTAAAAATGTTTCCTCTATTCGATGTATATATACAGTCGAATCAGATTCGGATCACGCATAGACCCCTCGGTCGTTATATACTCCTTAATTTTAAGTGAATTTGCGCTGTCCACCAGTTGGATTAGTTCGATATCGCGAATCCATTCTCGACACTCGCGCTGCCCACGCTATAGCATAACAACCGTACTCGACAGTCATTATTCAAATCAGCATAACACACCGAGTTTGTTAAATTTTATAAATAATTTATGAAACGTCGTATTGAGCGCGAGTAAAGGTACGTTACAGTTTGTCGACGAGCGCGTGTATACATTACATATAGCGATTGATGAAATCGGAATCGAGTATAGAACGAACAAATTCCCCGTGGCTCGTCGTTGCGAATACATTTGTTCGTCGAAACGATCGGTGGCTCCTTTCGCAATATTCCGTGTTTCAGTGCGCCGTAATTAAGAAAGAAAAAAGGAAAAATCATAAAATCAAATAGAGACGTTGCGTCACTTGGATTCCGTCCGGCAAGTGGTAAACGCCAGGCTCTGGTTAGACGCGCGCGCGCGTGCAACAAAGTACAATCGATTACGGCTTTACGATATGGCGAACGAGAAACATATTGCGAATCGATGAGCTCCGAGCGAGTTATGAAACGCACCGTTGGGATACCGCTGTTGCAGTCACACGTACATACCGCGATATTTCTAAGTTAATCGAATGACGGATTGCGGTGTGTTCCGTGTAGATTTCGGAACGCGCAGACTCAGTATACCCGCTCGTCGTTCGTCGTGAAATGAAAAAAGAAACGCCGCGTTCGAGCGAGACGCATTGCCGAGCGTATCTTCCTGCTGTAACGAAAGAGAGGAAAAAGGAACGTTTGAATGATGACAATGTAACGATGACATCAAGACAGGGATATAATGACGGAGTCAGCGCGAGACCCAAGTCTGATCTCATCGATCCATATGCAGCTGTATCGACTCCGAGAGACTAGAGCCGCGTTGAAACTCGCCGCGGACAGGAATGAAACAATCTATTCTCGAATTATTTCTCAATTCCAGACACACGAGGAGATCTGTCGCGCTCCCCTTCCCAAGACGAGGGTCCGTATGTAACGGCAGTCTAATTTCAATGTATCTGCAGATCACGCGGAATTGCGCATCGATCAACGACAGTCTGGTATCCGTCCAATTTCCCTCCCTCCTCTCTCTCTACAGTCGCCCGCTGGCAATCGACTTTCTCGAAAACACGACTACGCCAGTTGATATATCCTCGCGTCGTCATTTGCTTTTCAAATCCGTCGCCGCTGTATGCGTTTTCACTCGTTATCGCGTTGGGGCCCGAGGGGGGCAATTTCCCTGGCGGTTGGACCGCGCGCACCCCCGCGAGCGTGTCCGTGTGTACACACGGTGCAGGAAAGCCGCGAGAAAACGCCGCGGAGAGAGAGAAAAAAAAAGGAAAAACAGCGGTAAGCCGTGAAGCTGCGGGGGGGAAGAGCAGGGAAGTGCAGCGCGCGGTATGGGTAACGGGGTTTTGCCGCTCTGCTCCATTTATGCTGCCGCGCGGGATTTATAACGGAGAGAGAGGCTCTCTCTCGTGTGTTCCATCGGACGAGAGCTAATGGTCACCGATCGGCCGCGCGCGAGCTCTTCGCCACACTCGGTCTACTATGTGTGTGTGCTTTCCGCTCTCTGTTTGCTTTTGATTGTTTCGACCGATGCCAGAGGATGTAGCCGCGGCCCTATACACGAGATTTACAGTTGTACGTACACGAGAGCCGTGCGAATTTTGCTCCTAAGGTTTATACATCGAGTACTCGCGATCGTTCCCTCGTGGAAGCCGTGTGTAAGCTATAGGTGATACCCCGTATAAGCCACTCCACTGCGCGAACAACTTCGCTTTGAACGTGAGTTTGCCTCCCGAAATCAGTCGATCGAGCCGCATCAGAGTTTGATTTTTCTACGCTAGAGTATGATTCCCTTTTTCCATCGTTGGATTCGTGAAATAGAGAAAAAACTCAATGATCCAGGGGGTACGTCGCGTATTGGGTACACTCGACGAGAAAAAAAGACAAAGGTCCATTATTGGAACAGTTGATATAAGAAGGATGTTCGGTGAAATGAATATGGATCTTTTTTGTTTGGATTAGAATGAATAGAAAAAGATAGAACTTTGAGCAAGTATTGCTAACAAGAAGAATAAAGTTTTTATAGCTCTATTCTTCTCAATGTCTCAAGAAAGTTTTGAAATGAAAAATAACAAACTTTTTATCGACGTCATCAATCTCGGCGTTTTCTATAATTGTGATGTCAGATATGAGCATATCCCCTAATTGATATTTTGTCAATCGTCAATGTGATTCCGATATCAACACGCAAAGTCAATACCTAGTCGATGTCTCAATGCGAGATCAAAACGGTTAATAGGACAATCGAAATCCTTTTCAGAAAGTTTCATCACGATTGTCGATCGTTGTATATAGGTGTACAATACTCTACTTGTCCAGATGAAATCGTCTTAATTGGTACAATGGCGCAGAACCGGATCAGTGAAATTCATCAGTCCAACAATTCAATTTGAAAGATCGATCGACCGAAAAATCAATTCGATTTCTCGGCAGAAATTAGATCCAGAAAGTCGATAATTGTCTCTAGATGGTGATTTATCGCTGATAATTCGCCATTAGTAATTCCCGAGCGATACGAAATTCACTTTTGAAAAAAAAAAAAAGAAATGCATCGCGGTTCGTTTGTACCGTTGGCGTGTGGCAAAATAAAAACGTCTCGTTATAATCGAACGTTGACCCTGTCTCGAAACGCGCGCAGCTGTATACGTTGCGCAACGACCGCGACAAATATTCTCTCATAAGTACATTATAAGTCATTGAGCGCGCGCTTGCGCGGGTATATATACGTATTTATACGAGCTCCAAGAGAAATCACGCGGATATATACTGTGGGAAAATTTTTCACTCGCGGCACGCATTGAATGGGTGGAAAATAAACAAGCGGCAGGAAGAGACTGTGCAAATAGCCTTTCAATTGCTCCGCGAGAGGATCCCTCCCTCCCGCTCTCTGTCTTTCTTTCTCTCTTTCCGTGGCTGGTAAGCCCCTTTCTGCAGCCATTACACGAAGAGAGGCTGGAGATAACGACTCGTCGCCGTTGCTCGGGATTATTGTTTCCTACTTTTACGAGCTGTGGTCATTTCTCGTTTGGGGGGTATTATTCTCGGATTAGCGGACCGTCGTGTCGCATTACCGAGATACTTCCAATCCCTTGGAAAGTTAATCGACTGATTTTGCGGTCGTATATAGCCGCGCGTGCGCGCTCTAATAGTGTTAATTCCAGCTCGGGGTTTCTTCCGGTGCTCCGCGCGCACATACATATTTTCTTTGTGGTACTTTCTCTGTTTACGTTCAACAGATCATCAATGCCGCGTGCATTGTATACTTTTTCACGCGGCAATTCCTTCGCTGATAGGAGAATTACTTACGAAATAGCTAGTCATTTCGTGTGCATCACGTGAAACACAATCAGGTCGTATTTTTCTTTTGTCTTTGTTTGAATCGATTTTTTCAAAAGATACGAACATTGGAAGATTCAGCGTTTTCGATATAAGTATATTACAAATGCCAATGGCAAGTCACAGCGTTATTAATGGTGCGACGTGTCACACGGATTTTATGCTCTCATATTAGCTCGAATTTTGATCGGATCGTATGAAAAACATTAAAAGATCTCATAATTGGCAATAGCAGTCTCCTTAATTGCTGATAGATGCAATTACATGAATATTTTCATAAGGGAGAATAGAATCAATAAATGATGAATAATGTTATTTATGATTGTTGTATCATTGTTATTGTAAAAGAGTAACAATAATTTTACACATAAATAAGATTACTCATCATAAAAATATATCAAAAGATCTCATTTAATATAAATTTCCAAGATGAGAAAATCAACGTATTCTTCCTCATTCGACACAGCTATACAAGAACATTGAAATTTCACAAAGGTTTGAAAGTGTCAGCTATATAGCTGTTTGTCCTATGGTAATAATTGAAGTTCCGTCCCCGAAAAAAAACCGCTGCCAAGTGCCTCAGCAGTATGCTTTCTCAAAGTATTGCAATTGAACCTCAACTTGCATTAATCACCACTCTTTGAGAAAGCAAAATGAACCTCTAACTCATTTCCTCCACTCCATAGTAACGGTTGCTATGGTAAATATCCGAGCTTCGGTGTTCTTACTTCTTAGTCGTCAACAGTTCCGAAAATGGACCTCTAACTGACTTTTTCCACTCCATAGTAACGGTTGCTAAGGACGTAAACATTGGTTGCTATGGTAAATGTCGGAGCTTCGATGTTCTTACTTCTTAGTCACCAACAGTTCCAAAAATGGACTTCAAACTGACTTTTCCCACTCCATAGTAACGGTTGCTAAGGACGTAAACAACGGTTGCTATGGTAAATGTCGGAGCTTCGATGTTCTTACTTCTTAGTCATCAACAGTTCCAAAAATGAACCTCCAACTGACTTTTCCCATTCCCTAGTTACGGTTGCAAGGGATATAAACAACGGTTACTAAAGACATCAACAATGGTTTCTACGGGAAATCTCTCTTTGATTCTTATAGAATCCCATAAATATACGAACCCAAATGATCATTTATCATGAATTATATGGGAACTTATCAAAAACACGATAGCAACGGTTGCCATGGAAATAAACAACGGATGCTGCTAAACACGTTTACATCTTTCGGAGACCGACCTGTGTGCAAAATTTCAGGACGATCGGACGATTCCTTCCAAAGTCATCGTACGACAAAAAAAAAGTCAGTCTGAAGCTGAATTTTGTATCTCCATAGCAACGGTTGCTAGGAGAATAAACAATGGTTGTTCCAAAATGAATGTCTTATCGATTCTCATCGATCGTCGAAAAAATTGGAGACCCATTGTGCATTGATGATGATTTTTGGAGCTTTTATCAAAAACACGTTAGCAACGGTTGCTAGAGAAATAAACAATGGAATTGGCTGAAAATTGAACTCGACCGAGATTTTGCGGCGACTAACCTGTGTGCAAAATTTCAGGACGATCGGACAATTCCTTCGAGAGTTATCGTACGACAAAAAAGTGCACGTACGTACATACATACAGACATTTTCGGATTTCCATGTTTTTCGACCCGTAGATTACGAAAATCGAGGTCCCGAAGTCCGATTCGGTGGGTCGATTTTTACCCCGTTACAAAGCTTTCTCTTTGAGAAAGCAATAGGTAATGAATTTCGTTGAAAATGAATGTTAGTTCAAGTCATATTATTACTTTCCTCATCTGGCAATCGCGTCGCGTCACAAATCGTTGAACCAACAACGAACGCTCGATCGACGGTCATCGGAACGTCAACTTGTTCGCTAAGCTTCGCCCCTAAACAAAGCCAAGACAAGATAGGCTGTGGGAAAAGAACGACGGGCTTTGGGTTCCGATATTCATTATTCAATTTGCCATTGAACGGCGCGCGGCTCCAAATCAAGATTGGCCCGGGGTAGCCTCTATCCCGCAGTCTGGCCTGGACTGCACACACACTTATACATGTATGTACGGGCGCGCGATTCATCAAGCGCAGATATACACGCAGTGAGAAATAAGCAGGCGCTGCAGCCTTGGCTCGCGCTTGAATTTCACGCGCTGAACGAGCGAGCCTGGGGCGGCGGCGGCGGCAGACGCAATTTTCATAAATTTCGCCTGTGGAAGCCCCACGTGCAGCGAATATGCATATATACCGCACGGCTACACTATACCCCCGGCTGCGCGGCCGCGCGAGAAAGCAATTAAATCGCGCGATACGATCGACGCGTAAGGGCCTCCCCGGCCTTGGAGCCTCTGCACACCCACGCAAGCGCGCGCCCGCCTGAGAAACGATGCGCGCTCGCTCCTGCACCGAGCCCGCGAGTATATATAATAGCGCGTACGTCGCTCTCGGGGGGTATGCGGCGTTTGAAAATACTCGCGCTTCGGCGTTTTCATAATAGTCCTCGAGCGGTGGGTGTATAACATACCGTAGCTCCGAGGACGTACTTGCGGTGGATGAATACTCAATCCTCCGGGGATTTTATCCCTTGAATTTGCGAATTCGTTGGTTGCAAAAGTTTTTAATTGCAAGTACTGCTGCGGAACGCAATTGTTGAAAGGAACATGTCTTTGGTTGAGTTTATCCAAAAGATAATTTTAAGAAGAATTACAAGCTACTGTGGCACTATTCACGACAATTGATTCTATCAAAAATTATTTCAAGTAGAAAAATACAATTTTTCCCCAGTTCTTTTGTTGCTTTGTTGTGGCTTTTACTTTAGCATAAGCCAAGTCAATATTTTTGCAGTAATTCGAGAATAAAATTGTTCCGAACCGAAAATACGTTATTTTATTATGGGTTTTGACAATCACGATTGAAACCAGTTGTACAACTTTCATGGATTTCTAATCAATAAATTTCGTGTTCCAGGGAGAAAATTACACGAGAGAACATGCGTAAATTTATTAATAGTCCATGGGTACAATATTAAATGCATTAGTTCAGTAGTGTGTGTCAGGCGTATAATCGTGTAAAACATTGCAAGATAAATCATTCATTCTTCGTTTTTCCTTGTTGTTTTTCCGAAAACGAAGATTATATTCGGACATTATGCTGCAAAGTATATGAGAAAACACCTCGACATTAATAAATAGTCGATTATCATTGGCACGACAAAGCAACAAATATTACCGATAAATGGTATTTCAAAGCTTAAAATAATTTATAACTTTGGATACAAACATTTATAAATGTTTATATTGGTATACCAATAATAGTGCACAGGAAATTTCTTCTAAACGTGAGCCGAATTCCCAGAACAATCTTTTACCGAACTAAAAATATTTCATTTTATTATATATATATATATATATACAAACATACGCATTTTAAATCGTACCGCTTGGAATATAAACTTTCAATCAACTAACTTGGATTCTCCGGGAAATTATGTATAGGATTCACGATTAATCTACCGAGGAGCTGGTAGGGGATGGTACCCAGCTCCAGGACTATAATGGGAAACACGGACGATTTGGTCGTTGTATATATACCGTGGTAGTTTCAAGGTGAGCCGCGCGACGGAGTCTGACCTCTGGTTGAGTCCCGAGGCATCTGGATCCGATAACGGTTTTGGGATTGGTCGGCCGATACACACCGAGCCATACAGCTTGATTGGATCTCGGTTTTCTTTCGTTTTTGATTCGCGTGCGAGATGGCCATCACGAGTTTCTCATTCAACTGCTGCGCTAGTCTCGAGTGGCTCGTGATTAAGCTGTTCCGCGCTCGCTTCCACCTGTGTTCTTTTTTGCCCCCCTTCCCCGTTTCGAAAACTGCTTTTTATCACCCACTCCTCTCGGGGATGTGTTATTAACGGGAGGACTCGCTCGTCGCTGGTTCACCGTATACGGGGTATATGATATTCCGCTCGCGCCGTCCGAGGCATGCGCTCGGTTTTGCTCTTTGACTTCATTATATTTCGATCATGCGCCAGCTGACACCTGTTCGCCGCGTCATACGGCCGTAATTTTAATGAGCGAACATCCCGGTATGAGATTAACGAGAATCACCGGTGGTATATATACAAGAGTGCAATTTCAACTTGATTACACGAGAATTAAAACTTTTATTCGACGTTTGTTCCCGACGAGTCGTTCGCACCTCTTTCCCAACTCCGTCTGGTTTCTTCCGCTGTGCGGACGTCTCGAATTGAAAGGATCTCGCGCGACGTTGAATTTACTAATGGTGTATTACGCGCTGCGGCGATACGAATTATTCCTCGTCACCGTACCTCGAGAGAATTTAATTCTGCGTGGCAAAAAACTCAACGAGACTGCGCGTGTTTGCTTGGGACTGTGGTGCAATTTTTGCGTAACCCGACGGCAATACCTCTATACGCGTAATCGAGCGAAACGAGGGAGAAGAGAAGTGCAGTTGTAGACGAATGTGTATGAACTGATGTAGTGTAACTGTATGCGTGCCGACGCGGCGGCACTATCAGGACAATCCCGATATACTCAGATTCTAGTAGATACACCCCGGCATTGGCGAGACGAACATACTATCGTGGTCACTACACTGAGAAAAATCGCCCTTATAAAATCTATTATGTCACATAGTATCATAAAAAACCGCTGCCAAGTGCCTTAGCAGTATGCTTTCTCAAAGAGGCTTCAACATCACCCACAAACGCATCCCAAAACTGTATTTTCACCATTCCACTAGCGTAGATACTATCATTTATTTTTCAAAAATTACAAAAATATTATTTAATCAGTTCAATTCGTATCTTTGTGACTGTGTAAAGTGTCGTTCTTTTTCAATTGACCAAACTTTGTCGCGACTGTTGATGTCTGCCCGGGCTCTCTTATTATTTGATCAAATGCAACAAAGCAAACGGTTCTAGGTTCTACACGATGCGAGACATTTAGACCTGCTTAATTTTTCGATCAATTCATCTTGTGACTGTCATACGGTTTAATGGTGGTTAAAATCGATCCGTCCTGCCCTTAAGTCCGTATTTAGCAAACTCGGAGACTCATTTTGATCATTTTCGACGGCTGAGGTTCGAAATGATCAATTCAAAATCTATTTTGATCATTTTCGACGGCAAAAAACACCAAATTTTCCCAATTTTCTCTATAGCACGTTGAAAATACTGGAAACGAAACTTACATGAATTTTTCTTTCCCTTAGCAACGGTTGCTAGGGCGGTAAACAACGGTTGCTAAGGAGCTAATTGGGAAGATTTTGTGTCCTTTGCCGTCGAAAATAATAGAAATGGGTCATAAATTAATGATTTCCAACCTTCGTAACTGTTGCTAGGGAGGTAAACAACCGTTGTTATGGAGCAAATACAACAATTCAGTGTCCTTGGCCATCGAGTGTGACTTAAAACTGATTTTCCGGCTTGCCCCAATGAGCACTCATAAGGATTTGTGAGAAAACACGTTAGGAACGGTTGCTAGGGAAATAACCAACGGATTTTGCTGAAAATTTAACTCGGACTAGATCTTGTCACAACTAACCGGTGTGCAAAATTTCAAGACGATCGGATCATTCCTTCGGGAGTTATCGTGGACGAAAGAAACGAAAAAATAGACACCTTAACAACGGTTGCTAAGGAAATAAACAACGGATTTCGCTGAAAATTGAACTCGCCCGAGATTTTGCCGCGATTAACCTGTGTGCAAAATTTCAAGACGATCGGACCATTCCTTCGAGAGTTATCGTGGACGAAAAAAAAACGGGACGCACACACACACACACACACACACACACACACACACACACACACACACACACACACACACATACATACATACAGACACTTTTGGATTTCCATGTTTTTCGACCCGTAGATCACGAAAATCGAGGTCCCGAGGTCTGATTCGGTGGGTCGATTTTTGCCCCATTACAAAGCTTTCTCATTGAGAAAGCAAAATAGTAGTTTCAACATATTTTCTTGTAATAATTACCAAGTTTATAGTAAAATCGATATTCTGTTATAGTGAAGTTATTTATACGTCTCGACTATATGGATATAGTTATTCCATCTATATTTCTTATACTTTTAGTGAAATTGACAAATTTTTTTTGTAAATTCGGCCACATTTTTAGTGAGTTAAACTATAATTCTCCCCAATTTTCCAATTATCAAAGCTTTTCATTATCATCGGAAAATAAAGATTTTTGTGTAGTTCTGAAGCCTTACGAAATGGCTGTCTCAATGGCCATTTACCATTATCTGAAGTGAGAGAAACTGATATAGAACAATGCAATACTGCGGATAATTTTTCAACATTGAATCGTAAAGGGTTTGTTCTGAGACAATAGAGATTTATAGTATTGCGTACTGAGAGCATAGTTAAATATACGACAGTAAGCAGCACTAAATAAATAGTAAATACAACTACATTTTTGTATTCAAAATAATTATTTAAAAAAATTATTATTATTTTTTATTTTTATTTTTTTTTTTACCTAAATCTACTGTAAGTGATAGCTGGTCCAAACTGTTACTATGTTTATAGTTGATTTATAGTAGGAATCACCATAAATTTCTCTCGGTGTGCTTCGGAATTTAAGATTTTGTACGAATCGAGTGACCCCCTTTTTCTTTTTAAAATTCGATCGTAACAAGAACGCACACATGATTCAATGCAGAGTGTGTAATTTTTCATAGGGGAAGCATGTGAAGATAAGCCAAGTACGAAGAAGCTTCTGAATCGTTCTGCGACGTGTGCTGGAAAACATATGTATCAGCGTACGAGGAATCCACATCTCTCACGCAACGATTTCCCTGGAAAGCAAAGTCCGGATTCGTATCTCCCTGCAGTTTCCCCCATACACACACATGGATAACTGATGGTGTCTGATTGTGTTGCAGGTTGGAGCCGCGAGGAGGTGAAATGGCGTCGCCGAGGCAGAGCTGAGTGTCGCGCGCCCACCAGGAGGCGGCGGCGCACGAGATGGAGCTGGTGCTGTCGCCGGGGGAGGCGGGCGGCGAGGGGACCGGGGGCCCGTTCCGCAACGAGGACGTGCGCGAGTGGTCGCGGGTCGACCGTATCACCGGCATGCTCGAGCGGGCCCGCGTCGAGACCGGACGCTGGCGCGCCAACACTAAAGATGCCACCCACTCCTACGGCAAGGTTACTATTTTTCATATCACTTCCTCCAAACCTTCGGCTTCCTATCTATATATCTAATCTAATCTAATCCATCCTCGCTGGGTATAACACGATTGGCGCATTGTCGCCTGAACAATCGTAGTTCTCACGGTGTCGCGACCCGACTTTTCACGCGTGACGCGCGCTGATCGACGTTCATCGGTATATACAGCTTCTCAATTACACGAGCCGATCGAATGAGATACAATCGAACAAAACGAATCGAAGCCGATCAGATCATTTCGCATTCGAGTTTTTGTATGGATGATTTTTCGATACCTAAACGCGTGATATTTGCATGGTCGCACGTCCTAACGTAATATGATTTTCCGGAGACATTAACCGATCATTGCTGGTTCTTTGAGCTCGTGTACTGTAAATCGATCCAAGTATGTAAGAAAAGTCATGAGTACATTGTCTGTAGAAAAAGCTGATCGAATATCTTGGGGGAATCGAAACGTTATCGTGAACGACTGCATGTCATTTATCTATTTGGGCAACCACCATAAAACACCTCGGGAAATTTCAACGAAATCCGAGCAACCCATCAGATTCGAAGTGTAAAAAAAAAGTCTGGGGCAAGTCTGGGATATGTCTGGCCATAAAGTCTGGCACATGTCTGGCGTTGTGAACTAGTG
Source organism: Aphelinus atriplicis (assembly GCA_020882685.1). NCBI lineage: Eukaryota > Metazoa > Arthropoda > Insecta > Hymenoptera > Aphelinidae > Aphelinus > Aphelinus atriplicis. The sequence continues at coordinate 3,889,487 of CM037073.1, forward strand.
CCAGACTTCATGCCAGACTTTTTAATGTGTATTGAAGAAGTCTGGCCAATCAGGAGCCCAGACTTCATGCCAGACTTGTTAATGCTGCGCAGCTCCTGGTTAATAAGAGTTCTCGAATATATCGAATTGCGGTTCGCAGTGAATAATCGGTAGGGGAATAGCCACTATTTACCCGAACGATGAATTATTTTGAGCGGGTTGGATATCAGCTGTGGCAGGCTGTATGCGTCTATACGCCGGGAAATGTGTCAATCGACGAAAAGTGTAGGCTTGGACGTCGTTCCAAGATCCGCACGGGATAATCTTGATTTTCGAAACGATCAGCAAGCTCAAACTTCTGCCAGTGTGTGAACTTATCGACTGCCGATCATCTCCGTCACCTGCGAGTTCTACATTTCGTTTGACGAACGAAGCACGTTGCGCGCAAGGAAAAAAAAAACAAACTTTCACTGGCTGCGGCGCGCACTATACTGTCGGATTGGTTATCGACCGATAGTACATCAGCCGGTGCGCGGCTCTCACTATCGGACTTCGCACGTGCAAATTGAATCCTCACCGGTCTGGTTGAGTTGGGTGGAGTGATCAGTTTATTAACGGCGCGTCCAGTGGTCTTCCGCCGAGTTTGCATTCTGTATTTGCATTTTTGTCTGACTACTACTTTTTGCACGTGCGTTCGTTTAGGACGTTCGACGGAATAATCAGGTCGTATTTTTGTTGTACTTGTTCAAGTTCATTCTTTTAAAAGTCACGGCGGTTGTACACACGGATGTTTTGTCCACTCGTGCCCTTTCGAATTTCGATTGAATCGTGAAAAATAAAACAAACACGAGAGAATTATTTGTTACGCCAAGTATTCAAACATGTGATGGGAAAGGCATACGCCAAATCCCCTATTGGATTCCCGGCTCAACTCGAACTTTCTGAGTGAGATTTTAGATACCAAAGCTGATCGTATTCGCGGCCGAGTAGCTTTCCACGTAGCCGATTTGGTACACATTCAAAACTGATCCAAGATTCGAGTTACAGACGTGTATGTGATTGCCCGCTACCTGCCCTATAGCTTTGAAATATGCGTCAGAGAATCCAGGGACATCAATCTCCCGTGGAACAATTTGCACGAGTTAATTTTTTTCTTTTTCCTCTGCGCGGCCGGATAAAAAAAAGCGCGAACGATCGGGTGTGGCGTCTCGGGTATAAGCGACGGCACTGCGGGATCCCGCGGCTGCGGCTGCGGCGGTGGCGGCTGCGCCGGTGGCGGGGACCGATTTCGCACAGCTGTAGAATTGCAGCGTACAGTAGTGTGTAGTCGCGGTTTCGCGTCGTTTGTCGCGTGTGCCGCGCTTTTTTCCTCTCTCGCTCGCGCGCGCGCGCGCCAGAAGAATCGCCAGTGTGCGGCGCGAATAGTCGATAACGCAATTTGACCATTTCGAACGGTCGAGTGTGGTATAATATATATTATCGATCTCGAGGGGGTTTATTAACGGCAAGAACTTGTGCGGTTTCGCGTATGGGCGAGATGTATCGCCGCCGCATTGCTGTCGGCACACACGCGCGGGATTCTTCTCCCGTCGTTTCGTCCGAGTGAACCGAGCGAGCGAGTCTCTGTGCGGGTGTTTTTTCATTCATACCCACGTAGAGCGTCGCCCACGCAGAGTCGAAAAGAAGAATAAAAAAAAGAAGGAGATGCACGGGATGCGGTTCGAGTCGGAGCAGGACAAAGAGCGTTTTTTCGACGTGCAGCCGCCGGAGATGAGTCAACGCTGATCCACGCACGAAATACGAATGAGAAACGCGGGGCTGTGCTCCGATAGAGGCGAAAGCGTACGTATTTATCGCGGCAGTAGCTGAGATTCGCGCGAGATTGAACCTCGGGGAGGTACGCGGATTTTTCGGTCGCGCGTGTAATCACAGAAACGCGGTGAAAACCTTCGAGAGTATAATACACTCGGTAATCTGTGGATCTCGGAGGGGGGCTTCGCCAAACAATGGCTTGGTTTATCGCTAAAACGATTTGGCGACGCGCGGATAACAAATTGTATCCGCCCCCTTCGGGGTCTTACCTCACACCGAGCTCGCGTTTAACGCATTTGAGCCGGCGTGGTGAGTCAGAAAGTGGATGTGTCAATGGCGCATAATACAAACCGTCGCACGAGTGCGTACTCCCAATGGTCGACCTACTTTCCTCGATAATAATAAGCGCGCGATTAATCAATTGTCTATACACGTGTGCGCACGTACATGTATATCTATTGGAAGAAAAAGAAACCGCCAGGAACGATCGCGAAGCGCCAAATGTGGCGACGAACCTGCAGCGGCTTCCGTGCACCTCTTGCGCGTTATATACGACCAACAGAAGGCTAATTGAAGCTCTCTCTACGCTCGTCTAGTTTCCCATCTGCCGCTTCTACCCATATACATGTCATTACGCGCGCGTCTCCGGAGCTGCTGTGCGCCGCCGCAGGGAGAAAAACGAGCCGCGCACGCGGAATCGCAATGAGCGCGCGCGAGCCGCGCGATTCCTTATCTGGCGAATAGAGCTGCGCCTCTCGCGCGTGTTGTGCAACTCGACTGTATGCGCTACCGCACACTTATACGTATATATCGCGAGCGCTCGCGACTAATTGGGGGGAAACGAGCCGATGCGCCGCGGAAATTGCCGCTTTTTTTTCTTCCCTTTTTTTCTTCTCACCTCTGCGCCGAGCCTGCAGGCTTTCGTCGTCGCTTCGCTCGCGCGTGTTTCGGCTGATAGACGGTTAACCAGGTCGACTCGCGGCTTGGACGTAAGGGAAGGCGAGCTTGTATATAAGGCTCGAAGCGGCAGCGATCGGTGGTTTCTCGTATACCCTAGACCTCGGGCGCGGAGATGCGGGCTATTTCGGAGTTCGATTCGTCGAGTACAAGTACGATACTTATATTCGTATTGGAACTAAACGTTTGGGACTAATCGGATTTTAATACGCAAGTTGTATACGCTCATTCAGTTCAGAGATTCGCGCGATGCCGATTTTTTTGTTAGTTTCGTTTCTTGGAAACGTGACGGAAATATTGAATTTGGCTTTCGTTCTAGGCACGAAACAAAGTTTTATTACAATGATTACGTTTCGTTCCTGACGACAATACGAAAGCCAAATTCAAAATGCGTAAATACATGTCCGTTGTGTTTCAGGATACGTATCAGAAGTATATTCTTATTTGGTTTCAGCTCGTGAGAACAAAATCATAATCAGCGACTAATTATCCTCCGCAATTAGAGAACAGAACGAAACAAAATTAATAATTGGTACTTTGCTTCGGTCTCTCGCTCGATTATTTCATCACAAATACGTATAAAATAAAACATCCGTATTTTCAAATAGTTTTATTAGCAAAAATTTTTATTTACTGAAAACTCGTATTCAATAGAACTGACCATCACACCGCTTAAGGCCGGAGTATTTTCGATAAGCGCGACGCGTAAATCTCGCGCGTGTCCTCAGTTATTATAATTGCCGTGTGTCGCGGCGGTTAATCACGCGAGCGAGTGAATGCGATTTGATTTTTCTATATACCTAGTCGCTGCGGCTGTTCGAATGAATATGTAACGAATACGTATATGTGTGTGCGTGTGTTTATATACGCGACGCAGATGATAGACTCGAGGGAGCGAAACTCGGCGGACGGCAGCCTGGTGCAGAAAGCGAGACGTCAGGTGGAGGTGTTCCAGAGCCAGGGCAACGGGGGCCGCTCGTTCCAGGTGGTCCGGGCCTCGCAGTGGGCCTCGTCGCGCGCCATCGATTCCGCCTTCGAGCTCGGCCCACATAACAACAAGTCGAACGTGAGTAAAATACACAAGGAATTGGGTTTACACACGCGGAGATTACTAAACGCGACGCGGACGCTTTTCAGCGCTGTCAATTACACCTTTCGATTTCGCGGTTCGTCAAGTGCGAGTCGACGCGATTTTATGATTACTCCCTATGTGTCCACCTCGGGTGACACAATCCGGATGGTAATTTCAAAAACGACATTAACTAGCCGATGTATATAGCGAGTTAGGTGTACCCAACCTCGAAAAGCCACTACTTCGCGCTCCATGTGAATTTCCATACGCAGTATTTTCAACAAAATTGTTTTTATCGCGCTCACTAGAAAAAAAATTACTAATATCAAGAGAAAAATCAATGATCCAGGGGGTGGCTCGTTTTGTGTATACATTTGGTAAAAAAACGCCTATTGAAATAATTGATTGAAAGAACGTACGAGGAAAATCGAAATTGATCCGCTTAATTTTTGTTGGCCAAGTGTTGGTGTATTAAAGAAAATGCTCGCTCATCTGAGCGAAACTGGATGAAGTGTCGGAATTGGTGACAAAATGAGGAAAAAATGAGTATAGTGAAGAGCTAGTGAAAACGTCCTGGCGACCGGTTAAATGTGTTTCTTCCTTATTTTTCTTTACTATACCAACAATATTCGCCGCGCGGCGTTGCTCTATAGATGCGCATCGGGTACAGGCGCTTTTTATTTTAGTTCAGTCACACGTATAAATTTTCAACCAGAATCCGAAATTCCGAATTGCCTTTTGAAACAAGTAATCCTCAACAATGGAGTATCGCACATAGAATATAGTCCGTATCACATTTTTGTATACGTAGAGACATGTATTCATACAAGCAAGCATACAGATAGATTCGTGTAGAGAAACGACGGGCAGTAATTCGCGTATATAGTATAACGGAGCGACACACAGTGAGTGAAGCGGATTGGATGATCAGTTGTCAGGTGGTGAGCTGGTGGGCAACGGCCTGTCGCCGAGGCTGAGCAGCCTGATGTGGCGCGCGAGCCTGAACGAGCAGGCGTCCGACCTGGAGAAGCTGTCGAGCATCTGCCGGCAGCTGCACGAGGAGGCGATGAGCCAGCACAGCAGGCTGTGGGACGAGGCGCTGCCGCTGGCGGGGCCGGAGGCGACGGGCATCGCCCAGGAGCGCAGGAGCAACTCGTCCGAGGACCTGTCCAGCCTGGCCGACTCGTTCGCCCGCGACTGCCGCACCAGGAGGTCCCTACAGATCGGCGAGGACGAGGCCAAGTCGAGGAGGGCCGAGCCCGCCAACGGCTTCTCCATTGCCGAAAACAACTTCGTCAAAAACGACCCCAAACACCCGTCCAAGATCAGCCACGCCAAGGTCTCTGTGCAGGACACAGGTGAGCTTGCCCGTCATCCTTTTCGCGCGATCTATCTCGGTCTTAGTCTCGTCAAGAACCGAGACTCTTAATCGTCCAAAATATATCAATTATATTATCAAGCTTTTTGATTATAAGGAGATTTTTGAGTATACATGATTTACATTCAGTTATGTCAAGTAGATTATTGATAATGAACCAAATAGGAGACGTTGCGTCAACTCCGGATCACCGATCACGATCAAACTTTTTCAAATGCTTTTTGTGTAGCTCAATAAGCTATACATGCATAGCAATTTAGTCTCAAGTGCTTCGATTTCTCGCAGATATTCAATCAATAATATCATTGATGTGCAGTATATCTATATCTATGAATCCTTGTACGTACAGATATATACTGTAAGTGCATAAGATCGAAATGTTAGACTGAACAGCCGTATGTATGGCTTATCGAGGTACCGACATCGTCTACCAGTAAGATCCAAAAATTTTAGTGAAAACTTAGATTTTCAATAATGTATTTGTTTGGTGCAACCGCAAATTAGCAAAGTGAAATTTATATACATTGCTGTCATGTTATATTCACACAAGTACTATCTTTTCGTGACTGATACAAAAAGCGTATTTTTAAATTCGCTCGGACTAAAAAAAAATTTTTTTCCTTCCGTGACGAGAAATTGCTCAGGTCTCGCGGGAGCAAACAGCTCGTCAAATGTATATACGCTCGGTAATCCGTGTTGTGCGATTAACTGCCCCGTCTTGCGGAAAAAGCCGAGAATTCCGCTGGCGAGAGGAGCGGAGTTTGTTTCGCGGCTAATTACTCGCGCGACTCGCGCGAGGATATAATACATGCCGCGAAAAATGACTGTGCAAAGTGGCGCCTTTACGAAAGCAGCCGCGTCCTAATCGCGTCCAACGGGGATGTAACCGGCCGTGTTACGCCGCGACGAGGAGAGAGAGAAATCGTGCGAGAGACGCGCGCGGCTGCACACGGCACGTGCTCCGTCACGAGAGGCTCTCATACATATACGGCGGCGTGCATTCCGCTGCACAGCTGTTCGGCTATTTTCCAAAATTGCGCAGCTCCAGCACGACTCGATTGTCCCCCCTTTCATCCACGACGTATCGTATATACACGTGCGAGATTGTATACTTTACCGCGGGCTGTCATTTGGCTGGTTACAGGTGTTGCGGCAACGCAAAACGGCCACGCTCCGTCGCCGGCAGTGGCCCGCAAGACGAACAACAAGACCGTGGTGCACCTGAGGAACGCGGCATCGCCGACAGCCGACGCCGAGAGACGCGTCAACCTGATGAAGCTGGACAACGAGCCGATCGAAACGAATGGGATGGACGAGCAGCCGCAGCAGCCGAACGGCGCCAAGCCCGTCAAGAGGGTCGAGTTCTGCAAGACTGAGATACACTTCGCCCCGGATTCGGGCAAGGTGAACATCGTCGAGACGGACGGCAAGCCGCCGCCGACGAACAAGTTCAGGAGGCGCAGGAGGAGGGACAGCATCGGCGCCGTCGCCAATGCCAATGCCCAGGTTGGTCTCTCTCGTGGGTTTATCCCCTCTTGTCAATGGCCATTTTCAACTGTTTCGAATTGTACATTTTTGTTCCTCGATACCGGCAGTGGAAAATTTGATGTTGAGTTTCCACTGGAGTTTCACTAATGATCAGTAGAACAAAAATATACTGTCTGGAATATTCTACGGATTTTTATTACTATCAATCAGATCTTGACTGCTTACAAAATTAGAGAGTATGATTTCATCGGGATGTCAAACGCGTCGGTTAAATTTTCATTAGGTAAGGAAATCGGTCGACGACGTAGTTAGCTGCCGAGTTTGGTCAGACGCACTTGTCGCGCGGTCACTTGTAAGAATTAATCAGTTAAAGAATTAAAGAATTTTCGCCAACCTGCCACCCCCGTAACCGGGCAACCTGGTTTGCGGACGCTCCCGTACTTCCGTAAATCCGCGCTAGAGCGGGTCGGAAGTCTCGAGGCGGAGAGAAGAGTTATCGGGTTACGGTTTGCAGAAGAGCAACATGCCGCTGGTGCACTTTGGCGACACGTCCTACGAGAAGTACATATTCGGTGGCCAGGCGAAGCCGTCTCTGGCGGAGAGGAAGAAGAACGGGACGGACAACACGACGACGGAGGAGAACGGCTTCGGGCCCAACGAGCCGGAGAAGAAGGAGCGCTGGGACGCCGGGGCAGCGCCACCGGCCGAGCGCAAGATCATCAGGGAGGATAGCATTGTCGCCGCCCCCGGCAAGGAGCCTCCTCCGGCCGATGCGAATCTCGAGAGGCCCGATACTCATAAATCCAGGGGAACCCACACGACCACCGTGAATTTCCTTAGCGACGAGGCCCTGCGCAAACAACAACCTGCACCGCCCGGCGAAGGTTAGACATTTACCTCCTGGCTTGTTTAACCGCATCCGCGCGTTTGCCTGGCGCCCAACTGCGGGTACACCCGACGTTTCTCATCCACGAGTAGCTTTTACCCTCTTTTGCACGTTCGCACCACTTTTCGCGTGTATAGCGAAGCTCCGATCGCCGGCTCAGCCCTTAGCGAGTCTACTTTGGGATTTAAATAATGAGGGGTTATAGGAGAGAACGTTGCGGTCCGCATGGGCGCCACGCGAATGCAGCTGCGCTCTAACATAATCGTACGCGTGTGTACATATACACCTGTAGTGTTAATCAGTGTGCAGTCTCAAGTCACTAATGCGTAAAACTTTTGTGTAATTTTCATGCGCGTATACGCACTCATATATCATATGTATAACTGTATAACGAGGTTTCAAGCTGTAGCGTTGAGATTTCATATTCTGTATATATGTGTATATACCTAATTGGTAAACTGTTGTAGCTGTCGGCGTCAGATCAGCGATGTTTTAATCTCTTTGTGCGTGACTAAATAATCTGTGCGCGCAATGTACTAATAAATCGGCTGAAATTCATCGGTCGCAGAGGCAGCTCCGCATGGAAATCGTATATGGCATATTTAAAATCCCGTAGGATAAGTCGTTAACCCCCTGTACATGTAGATATAAATCAGGTTGCTGCGAGCCAAAAGTCGATAACACGAAAATTTCACAATATTTATCGTCGTCTCGTATTGCTATGTGTGTGTGTGTGTACTGTGATAGACAATATACAAGTATTTAGTGAATACAAATTTTTAAAAAATTTGTTTTAAAATACATGTATTTGGATACATTTAAAATGCAGATATTTTATTTTATACTTATTCGTAATAAAGTAATTGAACTAAGGTAACTGTACCCAATTTGGCACAATCGTCAGATTTCGTATTTCCGGTGCTCTCTAAGCATCAGTCGCTCTTGGGTTATGTTGGGGGAATTAAAAAAAAATTTTCGGTACCTTCCCCACCCAATTAGCCCTTAAAACCACTCTCCTACAACAGTTTGAAGTTTCACTTACTGATTTTTTCACCATTTTCTTATTTCACTTTTCACACTCAACCTCAAAAATCAGGTGTCAATAATTTTTATCTCTCAAAGTGTCATTACTCTTTTTTGTGTAAAAACATCTCAGCTTTCGATTGGTCTCATCAGTTTTCCTAAAATTATTTTTTATCCTACTCAAATTGCTGTTTTTCGCATCAAAAAAAAGTGAACCCAATGTGCCCCTCTGCGCGTTTTTAAATGGGAAGACTGAGTGAAATCATTGAATATTTGTATAGACATATTACGATGATTTAGACGCGTATTTTTGAGTTGTATGTTAAAAATTTTGTATAAATATCACTGGGAACATAATTGAGAGTTTATTTCAATGCCAATTGGATCGTCCCTGTAGGCCTATATAGGCTGTAGCTAATGATTAAAAAATTGTGCCAAATTGAGTACACGTTTTGTGCATTTAGCCTTTTTGCGTTTTTTTTTTAAATTGCGATTTACGATAGGTTAAAGTAGTCGAATGATGATTATGAAGATGGTTTCTAATAGGTATTGAGCTAAGCTTTGAGATGCCGTTCACAGAATTTTAAAATTCGAAGTCTATCATAGTCAAATTCGCGAAAAACCCTTAGGGGGGGGGGCACATTGGGTACAGTTACCTTATACATAATTCAACCTTTGTAAGAACGCTATTTGGGAGGTTCGTGGTGATCTATCGAAGAATATTTATAGAGGTGTTTTTCTGATCCTCTCAAGTTTTTAACCATGAATGTAAATAAAGTATTCGAGTACCTTGTTACAGATAAACATAAGATTAAACATTTGTATTGGTCGTTTTTGAAAAACACTGTATTCAAATACATGTAATCGAGTGGAACGTAATAACACAGGCGATATTTGGAGTAGTTGGCATCCGCAGGCTAGTAGTCCCGCGCGAAGCAAGAACGGTGCATGCACGCGGTGAAAGAGAGGGAGGGTGTGTGAGTCTCGGAAAAAGAGGGTGAAAGTTTTCAGGGCGGATCCAGGTGTCGTTCGCCGCGTCAACGAGGAGCCTGAGCCCACTGCTCGGCGACGACGAGGAGGCGAGCTGCGTCGTGAGCCGCACCACCAAGATAACGCTGCACCTGCCGCCCGCGGCGATAAGCCCGCGCCTCCTGCCCGCCAGTCCGTTCTCCAACCTCAAGTCGGTCAGGCTGGTGATGAGCATCGAGGCGAGCCGGGACTGCAGCGCCTCCCTCGACCAGCTCTTCTCCCGGCTCTACCGGCCCGACTCTCCGCAGCTCTGGTCTCTCCAGCTCGCCACGCCCGAGTCCTCCGGACCGCGCGACCACCTCCCGATGCTCATGGGTACTCCACACACAATTGCATTGTACATATCGCACGCGCACGCGCCACTATCTACAGCATCTGTACAGCACTCGATGAATTTGAAATAGCCAACGAGTTAACAATCGCACGGCTGATGAATAATGGGCTCTCTAAATCTGAAATAGTGAAAAACTACTATTTAATAGTAAAAACTGCACAATTGATGAAAATACTAGTTGTCGACTGAAAAATAGTAAAATTTTGACTAAGAAATAGTAAAGTCTTACTGAATCACTAGAATATTAGTAGAATTTTGCCATTATTTTAGTCAATAATTACGATTTTCGTCAGTTGTGCCATTTTTACTATTTCAGATTTATAGAGAATAGTCATTTTTGGACTAATTATAATTGTACGCCTGCTTTTCCTACTATCAATATGAGTTTCACTATTTATTAGTAAAATGAAAAAAGATTTTTCTAGCAAATATTCACTGTATTATTCATCAGTTGTGCAATCTTCGCCAACGATTAGTAACAGCAGTTTTTTTGACTATTTTTAATTTGGAGAGTACATCCATCCATCACACTGGCTGTGTTCATTCGCTTAGCTCGTAAGACCACGCAATTGTAAATTCATCAACTCGACGACAGCTTATTGTTCTCTTCGCCGTTGCGTCGACGTGTACAGACTCTTTGATAAATATACATAACTAGCGCATGTTCCGAGGACCATATATATAAATATTGCGTATATACAGCTTGTCGTGCCTGCAAACACTAACGGCGAGACGACGATCGTTTTTCTCTTTGCCCCCTGTTGCAGACAAAGCAGCTTATCCATCGAATAATGGCGTGACGCGCAAGGACATCGGCATCCAGTCGGATCCGCCGGCGGAAACGGCCGAGCCGAGCCCGGATCAGGTCCAGGTGAAAATCGCGGCGGGCACCGGCGAGTTGCAGCCGAGCCTCGACGAGCCGGATGCCCAAACCAAAGACCCGTGCGATAGCGCCAGCCAGACGAACGAGCAGAGCCCCCGGGACCCGACGTACGAGAACATATTCGACGCGTCGACCAGCAGCGGGGCTCCCCTCTACGAGAACTTCCACGTGGTCGCGGCGAGCAGCCAGCCCAAGGCCGAGCCGAGGAAGAGGCCGTCGAAGCCGAGCAGCTCGCACGACAGGCGCCCGCAGCTGCCGTCGTCCAAGCTCGGCACCTCCCGCTCCACGGCTTCCGCCACCAAGAGCGACAAAACACCGCAGCCACACTCGCCGCTCGCCAAGCGCTGCCCCGACAAACTCGGCTCGCGCGACGCCTCCGTCAAGAGATTCAAGGACATCACCGACACAAAGATCGTCGAGGATGGCAACGCCCGGAACAGAATCGTCCCCAAGGCCGACTTGGCTGCGCACCGGTCGCACAAGGCCCCGGCGAACAATTCCACGGACAAAAGTTCCGCGAGGTACTTTCTATGCACGTCGGATTAACATTTTTTTTGGTTCCGTTTATCTCAGTCATCCAACGATTTGGCTTGTTTTGCAGGTCGAAAAAGCCCGTGGAAGTTGTGTACCAGACGGCGGTGTACAACATGAAGAACGAGAAGCTGTCCAAGCCGACGAGGGGCTCGAAGGGGCCGCGGCTGATAAACGATCTCATTTGCGGCGGGAGCAAAATCAAACGGCCGGCGGATAAGAAAGTAGCAAAAAGTAAGGGAACTCGAATTTTTTCCATCTTCTTCCTTCTCAACGCATATTTATTCCATGCAAATGTTGTGCAAATAAAAACTTGATTGCTCTTGCAGCAGTCATCATGTCACAAAATACAAGCAAGAGAAAAGAAACGCCCATCGCGACGAGCAGGTATACATCAAAATCCTTCCGTGTACTCAGTACTCATGATCAATCGCTAAAATGTACAATTTTACGCTGTTTCAGATAATGATATACAACTGGCAACAATACGTTCCTTCAGTTTGATGTTCTCATATTTTCTACTGCTTATGTTATTGGAATTTTAATACTAATGTTTAAGTAACTATTTATATAATAAACGGAATAAGAGTTCCTTATGAGAAATTCGTAAATGTTAACACTGACTACTATCTTTGACTGAAATAAATGGACTTATATATTTAATGATTTTGTGATTCCTCTCCACTTCTGTCATCTATCATTTAACTTTTACATTTTTTTTTTACATTAAATACTAATTAATCTTGGATAGCAGTTACAGTAGTAGTAAACATTTGGTGAATTAATGATCATCACCTGATTATTCATTATACATCTACATATACATTAGCTTCAATGAAATGTATATCAACTAGTATTCTAGAGGTTGAACTGTTTCAACAGTTGTCTATTCCAATTTTGTACTGAAGTATATGCAACTGATAGTTAATTATAACTTAAATATATTACATTATATGAAAAAGCAAATTTTCAGATCAAACATGGTAAACACGGCTCACTTACGTTAATCAAGCGAAATCAAGTACAAAAGTTTCTAAAAAAATGCCTTCTGAGGATACAAACTGACATTCATACTTTCTTCTATACATTGTGCTTAATGAATACAATATTGTATCCGAAACTTTAAAATACAATATTCCACAAGACATAATCCATAACATATACCTATAATGTATTGCTGAGATCCAGTCGAGGTCTTTTACTGCGACTTTCTTCTGACGAATCTCCATTAACAGATAATATGTCTCGTTTTCTGTCCGTCGTCTGAAATATTCATAAATGAGAATAATCCTTCAAGCTCCAATGATTGCATTAGTGACAGTTCAGAGCTACTTACATTTTTGTCCCATCGCTGATGTAAATACTTGAGAATAATTGTAGTTTTTTCTGTTACAATAACTGAAGAAGAAAAACAAATTATTTTCTATATTGAAATTTGTACGTCAATTTTTCAAATGCTAATTCTGAACATATCGCAAAATTGACATCTTGTGTAGTACAATTATTATTGATAAAATAAGTTTATTTAAAATTGCGACAAGATCAATGCTTAATTGTATCAATATATAATGAATGAACATCAATACAAAAACATATTTTTATAATTGAGATTGAATATCATTTTTTTCTTGAATTACCTTGTTCAGATGGATAATCTTTCGTTGGTAAATACACAGATGGTCTCTTTACGCATGTTCTGTTGCCATTGTCAGTGTGAAAATTGGCAAAGTTGTTTTCATTGATTGAAGGCAACCCATTCAGGAATTCTGCCACCGACTGAAATTATATGAATGCGTCATTTTTTATGGATTCCTTGAAATAACTATTCAACAGTATATGAAAGACATCGACTTAAGTGAAGAGTACGCAGTGAAATATACGAGACTTTGAGGTTAAGTTTTAGCATTATGTTTTATTTTCCAAATTTATCGTTGCAGTTACACAAAATTTTTTGGGTTAGAAAGATCAGATCAAAATTGGATGAATTAGACAGTAATAAACTGTATAATGCAGTATTATATGATGGGAAAACAACAAAACACAAGTGATGATGCATTGCACTTAAACTTACCATTTTCGTAGAGTCCGAGGACTCGTTGTCCAGGATCATTAACGATGAGTTAAACCAATAACAAAACAAATCGATTTGCAATACAAATAATGAAGAAGAAAACTCTACTTCCTTCTATGCACGAAACAAAACATCAAACCAACATCGCGTAATCGTCACGACACCACATATACGATATATAGTATTGCCTTTTCTATTCTTTTGAAGAAGCAGAAGGTGCTGGACAAATATACGCGTGGTTCTGGCGGAATGCCCGAGCTCCCATTGGCTGAATTACCGTCCATTTATCTTGTACGGCGTTGCCAAACAGCTGATTCTCACTCGTTCCGCGATGATCCGCGCACTATATATATATGTGTGTGTATGCCGCAATGGCGAATTGGCAACCCTGCTGCAACGATACAAAAAGCGTCCCTCTTTAAAAACCGTTTACTTGCTGTACAGGGTAATAAAGTGCTGTTCAATAATTTGTATAGATGTAATAAGCAGTGCGTTAGTGATGTGAAGATGACGGAATCACTTTTCGAATGGTGGATCAATCACGTTGTTTTGATGGAGGAGGTGTGACCTGAGAAACTTGAATTGGAGCACATGAGAGCAGCCACTTTCTCCAGAGACCTGTTGCCTCTCAGTGCTAGAAAATGTCTCAGGAAAAGTGGACCGACCTGGAGAGAAGTACCTGTCCAAATCACTACAATTTCAAAGTTGAAACAGCCTACGGAAATTGCCATTCGTCTGTGCCTATAAATTTCTCGCAGTTTGCCTTTGATATCAACGATGAGGCACTTGTTGCCACCGATAATAATGGTATCGCTTACTATATAGATCTATCAAATAATACTCCAGCCTACAAGAAATTAGGCTCTGTAGGCCTCAGCACGTTTTTAACATTCAATCCTATAGATAGAAATGAACTCTTGATTGGTTTGAGTTCTACCAATATAAAAGTGGTAAAACTCAATGCCATCAATGATTTCTGTTCATTGACTGGCCACACAGCCCCACCGACTGATATATCATTTTATAAGGATTACTTTCTAACTTCATCCTCAAAAGAAGTTATAGCTTGGCAAATGAGGACATACTGCAAGGCTCATCAACTGCGCTTGAATATTAAGAATATTGTTGTTAAAAAAGCTATATTTTCAAACTTTGGACTTGTTGGTGTTTTGTATCAAACTAATGTTATTCAATGTTGGACTTTTCAACAGTTTAAAGAGGATCATAAGATAGAGGTGCAGAATCATGGCTTGAAAATTGTTAAAGATTTTGAATTTACAAGAGATGGTAGAGCAATGATTGTTTGTGGGTTGCAAAATAAGATTTTAGTATACAATACAGTTACATTTGATTTGATAAAAAACATTGATCTCCATGGAAATTTTAGTGGAGGTAAACAGTTGTCTGTAGTGCCAGTACCCCTTGATGGAGGGGCAAATTCAATTATAGCTGTGTTGACATCAGATTGTACACTGAAATTTGTCAACTTGGCATCATCAAGTATTATTGAAAACTGTTGCGAAATGCAAAATGGAATAAAGAAAATTGCAGTTTCTCATAGGGGATATTACTTAGCATACATAAGTATAGATGGGTTTCTAGACATTACATTGTTAGATAAGGTGCTCAAACTAAAACTTAGTCCGAAGATGGCAAAGAAAAAAGAACCAAGAAATTTACTCACACGCAAAACAGAGAAACAATTAAAAGTTGTACGTCATGCTTTGAAAGAAGAATTGAAATTATCAAGATTACTCCCGATACTCAAAGAGTTTGGAGAGTATCCTGAAAAACACAGGAAGCTGATTTGGACAACAATAATGGAATTGCCTAACAACAAGAAAGCTTATATAGATTTGTCTAACAAAGTTCCGCATGAAGCCATGTTTGAATTGTTGAAGAATGATCCTTTATTAGAAAAGTGTAAAAGCTCTCTCTTAGGTACAATCATAAGTTGCCTACTCCATTGGTGCCCAATTCTTGCTGAATGTTTATTCTTGCCAAAACTGGTAGCTCCATTCGTACACATATTTCAGGTATGGATTAATTATTGTTTCGTGCAATAGATGATTGACTCAAATTTCAATATCTTACCTTTTTTTACAGAAAAATCCTGTGTTAGCATTTGAAACATCCTTGTTCATTTTGCTCAATCATTGTCAAAAATGGTTTGAATATCATCCTTTACCACCTCTCAATATCCTGGGTATAGTGGAGAATATTCTGTTAGAAGCAGATCCATTACTTTTTGATTATTTCTGTGAGAAGGGAGTCACAGCTACTGTTTATGCATGGCCATTGTTGCAAACAATGATGAGCGAAGTACTTGATCCCAATGAATGGCTAATACTTTGGGATCACCTGTTCTCTTCTAGAAAACCTTGGTTTCTATTGATGTGCACAGTAGCTTATAATATTCTATATCGCAAGACCATTACTAAAAAGTTACAGAATAAAGATGATTTTATACAGTTTTATAAAGTTCAAGGGCATGTATCTGTAAAAAGTATATTGAAACTGGCCCAAAAATTAGATTGTGAAACACCTCATCGAATTCATCCACGGAGATATCTTGAGTAATAAATTTGAAAAATTGATATTTCATTCAAGACAATGTTCGTATGGCTCGTTAATTTATACCATTTGCATTTTATAGAAATGATATAATAACATTACCGAAAAAGGGACCGTACCCTCCTTTCATTCAATTCGAGTTTCCCAAATACTTGACTGATGAATTACGAGGAATGAACTTGAAAAAGCTCAAAGACAAAGAGCGACGTTTACGAGGGTTTCAACTTCATGCCTTGGAACTCTTGGAAGGAAAAAGACTACGCACCGAAAGCGAACATTTCGTGAAACAAATTCACGAAATGAGACTGAGCGGTAAACTAGAATCCTAAATAAACTTTAAAAATGTTGAGGTGTAATTAAAAAACATAAAATTTCATTTTTTTCAGAACTCCGGAAGTGTTACGAGAATCAAATACGAGAGGATAAAAGACTTTTAGAATATGTAAAAAGAGAAACGGAAGATTTAGATCCTTCCAAGTACTTACAAGACGAGACAAAGTGGAGCGATTTGAGCTTTGGCAGTAGTCAAAGATGCACTTGTAGAAAAGATTACGATAAGAGGAAGAAAAATAGGAGAAGCAGAGACTGTGAGATGCTCCAAGAGCAGGTTGACAGGCTTGAACTTGAGGTGCAAAGTTTACTCGCGAAATTGCACAATTCTTCCAGATCGAAATCAAGACTCAGATAATTATTATTGTGACGAAAATCGAATGAATGATTGTAAATAATTAATAAGCAATAATCTAGTCGTTCTAAGTTTTTATGTATAATCAATATATTTAACTATTTTTTTTTTCAAATATTTTTATACATTTAATAAAAATATAAAAATCTTAAAAAATTTCTCGGAGTTTGTTTGGCGAATCGAAGAAACAATTTTCAATTAGTCATATTGTATCAGGGAATAGACGGGAGCTCCAAGTTTGGCACGGCCATTCAGAGACTTCATTTCAATTATGACTAGACATTCCTCTACAGTCACTCCTGCTGTCTTCAACAATTTCTCCGCGGCTGACATGGACCCTAGACTCATACGTTACCGTCAATTTTCATTTTAAATAGGATGTTTTGGCACAAAAATACTCTCAACAAACTTACCCCCAGTTGCAATCAAGTCGTCGACGATCAAGGCCTTTTTTTTCCCGTCCACAGCATCAGCTTGGATTTCAAAAGTATCCTGCAGATTATTGTTTCGCATTAAGACTGTGCCTACAGATCCAATGTCCGCAATCGAAATAGTATAAAAGTGACAAATCAAGTAACAACCTCTCCATACTCCAAAGTGTAAGTTTGACCAATAACTTTGCCCGGGAGTTTTCCCTTTTTCCTGATTGGCACAAATGGTTTGGATAGCTCTATACTGATGAGTGGTCCCAGCAAGAAGCCTCTTGAATCCAGTCCTACGATTAAGTCAATACTCAGCAGAGCTACGTGCTCCACCAATAAATCTCTCACTGCTCGGAGTGCCGCAGTATTTTTGAAAATTCCGAATATATCGCTGAAACAAGCGGGTAGTTTGAACAAACGCATATGTATACACTGCAATATTTTTGGGGGTTGAATTTTGTACTCACTGGAATAGGATTCCTGGTTTTGGGAAATCCGGATAATCAACGATAGCAGATTTTACCAGTTTCAATTTATCAGATCTTTCCATGTTTCCGAGATTTACTGTGAAGAAAATTCAATTATGTCAATGAAATAAATGCGTTAATAGCTGGAATGTTGAGCCTTCGCGAGTACACTGTGAGATAATGCGCCGCTCGAGTTCCGTATCTCGGTATTATCGAGCTGAACATCAAAATCATTCCGCTCAGTCATCATTCACAAAAATCGTTCTCTAGATTATTTGAAGAAATGCAAAAGTATCTGGGAGAATAATCAAACATTTTCAAACAATCATAAGTATATGTAAGCAAATGTGAGCGAAGATAAGTGCGTAAAACATTTATACTAGGGGACAAGTATGGATCATTCTCATGAAAACGGTTTCTTTGATGGCGAAAATGGAAAGATTGAAGTTATCATTCTGAAATTTTTCATCTCCATCAAGTATGATTTTTGGTATGTACTAACAAAAGCCAAAACCACTTGTGGCCTCTCGAAATCACCATAATTTCATTTCATCCATTTCCTGTTTTGCTTTTTTATAGTTATCAAGGTAATGACGCGTTTTATGGACACAACATAATATTGAGTTCAAAGTACATTCTTTTCTAAACCTGATGAATTCATCAGATAGAACGGAAAAAAATACGTAAAGTTTGGTTCATGTAATTGTTTTTATCCTTGCCGTTTCAACGGAGTTATTAACGTTCTATTAGGTAAGGTAAACGTTTTAAGCAAAATTCATGAGCTGTCGATTTGATTCCAAGGTGCAAAGTGTCAAACTAATCATTACCATTCAATTACTGGATTCATTGGTAAGAAAACTGATTGACGAGCAGGCGGTCTAAACAACGATCTAAACTTGGAGTGCTTTTGAGAAAAATCATAAAAATAGGCAAAACGTGTGGACATAAAGTAAGTGACTGAGATTCACACAAAAAATGTAAATAATTTAAATTGGAATTGGTCGCGGATTGCAAGAATAGCGAACTGAAACAAACAGTTCCTTTCAATGCTCAAAATGTCGAGGACATATGAAATACCGGTTTCACGAGAATGACCCATATACTTGTATGCTTTCTAATATAATTATCCAGAGAAGTAATATTATCACTTAAGATCATATTTTTTACGCGGAATAATGTTGAACGATGTTTAATAATGTTTAATGTTAAACGAGTTCGGTAGTATAGTATATAAAGAGTACACGACAAGATTCAATTTTGATTCGAAAGGTATAAGATTATGCGGGAGTCTTATAGAGTAAACACTAAGCTGCAGGATGGTTACTCATACCGTATTGATTGTAAAAAATAAATTAAAAATGAGCTTGTTGAAAACGGACGACTGATGTTACGTACAGGAAGAATAAAACACTAAATGAAAGGCAGGTGAATGATGTAAGTTTTTTCCGTGAAAACATTACATGTGCAGCAAGGTGGAATTTATTCAAGTTTGAATTTAAAAAGCGACGAATCGCTTGAATTTGAATTAGAAAAAGTTATTGGAAGATGAATACTTTTAAATCTTTAGCAACATACACAACATAGCGTTAAAAATGATTTATAACTTATGCCGAATTTGAGTAATGTATGAATTATATTGAAAATTTTGACAGAATACAACGAACACTTTTATTGATATCAAATAAATCTGATGATGATAGTTTTGATTTATTTGGTCGTATCATTCTCGGAATAATCGCATTCGATATAATCTGTAGGGCAAATTTGAAATAGGAAAATATATAATCACTTGGATACTATCACACACTCTTGTTCTGATAAAAGCGTATGTAGGATCAGATTCGTTTATACGTATATAAACAAAGAAATTTCGATTATTATAAGTATTGAGATGATCTCAACAATCCATATACACAATATTCATTCGCTCAATTCCTCCTCCCCTGAAAACGTTTGATAAGAACTCGGCGCGTTATCTGGATATAAAATACCATAACGATTGCGGAATAAACCTACTTGAGTATAGTACTTAATAAGGAGCGATTTGGTTCGCTGGGAATTTAGACGCGGGCAACCGCACTCACGACTGCAACAGCTGATGATGTCGAGGAAAAACAGCCCCGAGCGTGTATAGACTTTCCAATTTTGAATTATTTAACCTTCAAAACAACGCTTCGAACGTCCCTCCAGCCATCGTCACCGAACGACGCCGAGTGTATACACTGTTGAAAAAATCAAATCGATTTTTTTTGTAGGCGCGGATGGGTTACGGGGGAGATAATAGTTATATTGTCGATCAGCCGCGTGCGGGCGACTCGCGATGGCCCCGCAACGACCGAAAAACTCGCGAATTGAATCTCGAGCTCAGCCCAAGATGTAAGATGACCGTCATGATTTTACATGGGCCCCACGCGCTTCGTTGACGAGATCAAAATTTCAGCTCCGAGTCGTAAAGTATCTCTCGAGCGAGCTTGCGAAATAAATCTCACCTGTTCTGCCGGTTGTCCAAGGGGATCAAACAACTAATGGGTGGATTTAAAAGGCTGGTTTGACCATCAGCTGACGGGTGATGATGAACATCAGAGGGCAGCAGCTGCCGGTCGCGCGAGCAGCAGTATGTGTGTGTGTGGCGTATAGCCACGAGGAGGGAGGAGACTGCGGGGAAGATGGCTGCATCAGCGAGCACAGCAGATTAGAATGTTATTAGTCATCGGGTCGCTGTTTACGAAGCCGAGTATCAGCTGGATGGTGAGCGCAACGGAGACGAGACGGGCCTGGCCGCAGCTTTCCAAAGCCGAGCTGTGACGAGAGTCGACCGCTGCAGCCGCCAAGATGATGAGCTTTCTGTCGGGCAGCTCCTTCGACGCTGACGTCGGTGAGTGTGAAAATTCCCTCGTGCACCTCTTTGTCCGGATCAAGTGACGTCTCGTGCATATTGCCCTATCCGACCGTATATATCGCGGGGGGGATTTCCCGCCTCGTCGACGAACGACGGCGATTATTGCGTTGTTTCTGAAAAAAAGCCTTTACGTTTGTTGTCGCAGAGAAGGCAACCAGCCACACAAGGACCTCCGAGGACTGGGGTCTGATTATGGAAATATGCGACAAGGTGGGCGACAATCCGCAGAACGCCCGAGACTGTCTTCGTTCTATTGTCAAAAGACTTAATGCTCAGGATCCACATATTGTGATATATGCCATAACTGTAAGTGAGCCTGCACTATACTATACTTACTTTACAGCTGTTTGCTTTTTCTCTTATACCCGTATATTGTTCAGCTGCAGCTTGAGCACATTATAATTGATTGTTTTATCAGGGGGAGGTTGCATCAGATTTAGTAACAAAAAGTATCATTCCACAGATTGAAAGTTTCTTGTGATTTAACTTGTTTCTAAAGAATAGAAACATTAAAGTTTATTGAGGTTGCATGAAAAAAATTCTCTCTAGACTAATAATTACAATCGATAATAAAATTCATTAATATTATAACACGATGTTGATTTATTTTTTTTCCATTATAGTTATTGGATGCATGTTCTGCAAACTGTGGAAAAGTAGTCCATTTGGAAATTGCATCGAGGGATTTTGAAAATCAGTTCGTGAAACTTCTAAACAACAGTCGTTCTCAGCCAAAAGTTTACGAAAAGTTTAAAAGTCTTCTGAAAAAGTGGGCTGAAGGTGATTTCAAATCAGATCCTCAATTAAATCTGATTCCCAGTCTTTATAATAGACTAAAGATGGAGGGTCACGACTTCTCTAATCTAGGGGAACCGGTAAGACAATACAATAGACCTGAGATCCAAATGCCAAATGGTTCCTTGGTTAGTGAGTTTGCCACTCTTTTATTTAATCTTTATTTTTTTGATTTCAGCCAAAAAAGAGCTATGCTATTAGTAAAGATCCAAATGTTGTATCAAGTGCTCAAGAAGAAGAAGAAATTGCTAAAGGTAATTTTTGCTCAATCATTGCATCATATTCTTACCCATTTTTATTCACAATTATTTCATTTCAGCTATTGAATTGTCATTGAAAGAGACTTCTAAACAATCAACAATGACTCATAATCCAATTTCGACTAAAAAAACTAGTCTATATCCAAGTGTTAATTTGGTTCTGACCTCTTCTGCTAATTCTGAAGGAAGAAAAGTTAAAGCCCTATATGATTTCGAAGCAGTTGAAGATAATGAGTTAACGTTTACAGCAGGAGAAATCAGTAAGATTACTATCAAAATACATATATTAGAATTATTTTGATAATGTTAGACAGAATAAATCTTTTATTTATCCACCGACTATTTTAGTTCATATTCTGGATGATTCTGATCCGAATTGGTGGAAAGGCAGTAACCAACGTGGTGAAGGTTTATTCCCTTCAAATTTTGTCACAGCTGATTTGACCGTTGAACCAGAACAGTTCACAAGTTAGTATTGATGTATTTGACAGAGAATACAATATAAGAACTTTGAGAAATATTTAACTCTATACATCATTTTCAGAACTAGAGAGTAATAGTAAAAAGTCGGTCCAATTTTCGGAAGAAGTCGAAGTGAAAACTGTAAAAAGAGAGCCTGAAGTTGTTGAGGTAGAAATTGATGAGCAAAAAATGGATAGACTTTTGAGTTTGCTGCATGAAGCTGATCCCCAATCTAACAGTACTGACTCCCAAGAAATGCTCGATCTAGAAGGTAATTCACACATTATTCTGATCTTGATTCAATTTTGAGTTTGCTGAATTCAAAAACATCAAATTTCGATCTGAAACAACAGACCAAGTCACTGCAATGGGGCCACTAATAGACACAGCCTTGGAAAAAGTGGACAAACAACATGCCATGCTTACCCAATTGAGTTCAGATCTGGTAGAAGCCATGAATTTATATCACATGTTGATGCGCGAGCCTGCGATATCGAGCTACACCCTACCCAAGATGCCTCCTCAACAAATGGTCTATCCGTACCCTCACCCACAAGGAGTGCATCCTCAGGGTGTTCACCCTCAAGCAGGACACCCACAAGGTACACATCCACAAGTGGTTCCACAAGGAATTCACCCTCAAACTGGTGCTCCTCTGATTATGCACCCACAAGCAGGTCACCCACAAGCAGTGCATCCTCAAGGAGCACATCCTCAAGGAGCGCATCCTCAAGCAGCCAATCCCCAAGGGGCTCATCCACAAGGTGTACCATCGGTAAATTCTCAAGGATCACTTCCTCATGTGAGTTGTAAAAATAATTCTTCTTTCTAACGGATTTAATTATGATATATATTTCAAATTTATATAAAATTTGTTATTTTCGTGAATTGAAGTGATTTCTTCCATAATTGAATGTAGTAGTAGAAAAATAATTGAAATTATTCATTTCTCCAGTATATTTTCTGATAATATTGAAATGTATTCATTAAATTATTTATTTCAGCTCTTTAATGGATTGCCTTCTGGACCTCAAACACAAATTATTTCTGGTCAACAGTCACGATTCAATTCAAATATACCACCACCTGGAGACCTAATTAATTCTCAACCAGGACCAACGAATACTTCAACAATGACACTACCACACCATTTCCAAATGCTACCTGGTCTCCGGCAGGTACCGCCTGAAGCTCGTCCAGAGTCTCAACAATCTAATCAAAATAACATTCCTTATACGCAACAAGGGTAAATATCTAAATTTTTTTTTATTACTTTTTATAATTCATGAGCTACTCCAAATTAACAAAATGATAAATTTTGAACTTAAAATTAAAATGCGAATGGTTTTCTATCATTGTTGTTCTTAAATTAATAATACAATCTATTTTTGTTGAAACAATAAAAAATTCTTGAGAAATATAATTTTATCTGATGCTTTGGTATAGATATTTAAGAAACTGATCCAGGTGCAACAAGAAGGAAACATCCTAAGTTATTCTGTTTATTTATCTGAGTAATGAGTAATTGATTAGTTCTGCAAGTTGGAAAGGAGTGAAAAAAATCGATAACTTATTAACACTTTGATATAGATTTCCAGCGCAGACCGGTTCACCCGTGCCCGTGCCCTACATTCAGGTGCCATCTGGCCAGCAGATGACCCAGCCACAACAATTCGTTGCACCCAACGGCCAGCGCTTGATGTAAAAAATTGAGTTAACGAAACCGAAAGGAACATTTTCTTTCTCTTAAAAGAAATGAAAAAAAAAACACTCTTTACGTGTAATTCATGTACTACATTGCTATACTGGGCAATTTTACGAGTAGATTTTGGAAAAACCACACAAAGAAGTAGTATTTGAAGATCATTTTTCATAAAGATTGCGCAGTTTACAACGATCATATGTGTGAATGCCATTCAAGAAAATATGATAACAATGTATTACACGACTTAACATAACGAATCCGATTCACTAACAGAAGAGAATTCACAGTGAAAGAGATATGGGAAAAGTAATGATCTGCGACTTTCTGTCATTAATATCGCGTATTGCATTCCCATATTTTGCGTTTTTTTCTGGCGCTAAATATGATTAATGGAAAATTTTTTCGTTAATATTATAGTTTAGAAAATCACGTAGTTATTTAGGGGAGAAAAAAATTCAAACGAAAGTTTATAAATATGAATAAGAACAAGTGAATGGCTAATACTCCTAAATATTGTTATTGAGCAGCAAATTATATCCATGAAGAAAAGTAGAGTGGTATAAATACGTGGCAACTTTGTGATGGATCTCAGTTGAATGAGAATGAGATAATTTTTAGTGTATCACCAGTTTTGACCTTTATTTCAAAGTTCAAAAAATTTGGTAGATAACCGATACCGGTTAGGAAAATCAGAAGATATGTAATTTGATAAGCCTTTTCTAGTTTTTTACTAACGATAAAGATTACAAGGTGTACGCAATGAGGCTTGTCAGACTGATCCTAAACTGACTTGCCTTGTGTGATTATTAATTATTAATGCATTATAAAGTCGGAGGAATTGTAGTATGATAGAAATTTAAACCCAAATTTATTCAAAAGTTCTTGAAACTTGAAAACCGACCTACATGACTTGTCGTCTCGAAAAGAGCCAGGTCTAAAATAATGATGTAAATAAATCTAATAATATTATTACGTTACATTAAGGTTGTAATGAAAGATAGGGAAACTGAACAAGGAAGTAGGAAGAAAAGTATAAGAAAAGATTTCAAGATTTCAAGATGATAAATTAGGTGCTTGCAAGAGGTTCGAATCGGTTGGAATTTAGTGCAAGTATCATATAGTATTCTCAAGTGCAATGTGTGAATATGTTCAAAGAAAAGTAGTTCTACAATGAACAAGACACTGAGTTTTATTGGTATTGGAGTTTGTACTTGGGTGGATTCTGCGCTTCTCCATGCATTTTATTTACGTTGTTGATAACACGAAGAATGTTTTTATAATATTGATTCAAGAGTACTTTCGAGAAAAGAAACGAAATAAATGAAAGCTGCAGGTACAGCGGCATCTTGACTAGAGGGACAGAGCACCGTAGATGTCAACTTGCGCGTAAGCAATCTCATTGTGAATTGTAACACACTTGCTGCTAGCAACGTGCATGTAATCCCGAATATAAAGAACAGATAATTTAATATCGCCACCGATATCCTAAACTTTTTAACAAAATCGTACCATGGAAAGTTCGTAGAGGAGAATGAGAGACATTGAGCGAAACAGTGAAAGGATGAATGGAAGAATTCTTTTACGGAGTGAAGAAAGATTGTCATAATTACTATTGTACACGTTACGTTGTCATTAAACTGTCATAATTTACGTAAATAACTTAGCTGTTCATTTTCACCCTTACATTCCAATCCATACGTATTAATTTGCAACCCAATATTTTTTTCCGAGTGTAATCTAACTATTACCTTCCAGAACGTTTGTACACGTTTTATATGCATGCATTCATGAGATTTTAATGTTTCTACCGATATTCCTATGAAATGAAAACGATATATATTGAAAGAATAAGTATTCTGTGAACTATTGATTTTTATTCGGTTTATATTAACATATTCTGTAGTACAAAATGTATAAGACAGAATGACGGCCATGGATTCGATTATCATACTCATCTTCTTGGTTTTACATTATGTCAGATTGTCGAAGGTATGAAGAGTTACTTTTACTCGGTAGCTATCTGGCTCAAGGTATTCATGATTCGCATTTCTCATCCACAAATGGATCACATAATTAGACGAAGAATCTCATGATTTCTGAGCATTATATAGTTTTGAGGCAAAATATCATATGAACACAATTTTTGTGTTATCACGCGTCAATTAAGAAACTTTTGGCGCAAACAGAATAATTCAGGGAAAAAATCACTTTTACGTTGCTCGATGCGTGAAATGCCATTTCACGCGACGCGTGCATTTGTTAAAAAAAACCGTTTTACGAGTTCTCATAACATAAAATATCGTATCGAACTGGTGCGTTGAACTTTAATCACTCGTGTGAACGTTCAACTAGTGACCCTCCAGGGACGTTCAACGCTCGTCGCCTGCTTGACCGGTCACTCGTGGCCACGTCCACACGCCTCTTCAAAATTCCACCCACTAGTTGCATAATATACCATTACAAGTGCGTAGATATAAGTATGAAAAACTGATCATTGTTTGTCGTTTTCGTAATAGCCTTTCAATTGTCGATGAGTTTGCGATAAAACGATGGAAATAAATCATGTCGCAATTTGATTGGAAGATCTTGATGACACGGATTAGCAAGTTAGCCGGCTGTTCCGATTGACGGAATTACGGATTAATAAGCCTTGAAAAAGTGAGTCAACTGTGTTTGCTCCACTCGCTCCACCAGAGCCCGCAAATAAATTGTTAACCAAAGTAAATACGGAAGAAATGATTACAAGCTCTGTCAATCATATAGAATCGTCTGAATTTTGTATGTGAAAATCCTGTAATGTAACGTTCCAATGCATCGGTACGAGCTTGCAGAGTACCTAATAAACCGTCCAGCCAAAAAATTACGTAAGTTACGAAACGCCTCATCACTCGATCATCGTTGAAAACGCTAGTGCAAAAGTGTAACGCGCGGTCAAGTTGCTTGTAGGCCCGTAACTCCGCAGCGCGGCGCCGCTCAATTATTTAGCGGCAACGTATTGCCACTGTAATTTACACAGGCGAATCGATACGCATGTACAGTAGCCCACGAGAAAGGGACAATGCCCTCTGCTGCTGTTTGTTATTTCGGAGCCACTCGCGCGCGTCTCGCGGTGATCGCTCCCACGCACCTTCGTGCTGCTAACTGCTCTTCGTGCTACTATATACATGAATTGGGCATTCCACGGCAAATCGCACGGTGAAAATCCTTGAACTTCCCGAATGAACTCATGAATTTTCTTTTTGGATTTGTTATCGACTCAATAATGGTGTTTTCCAACAAACCAACTGGTGTTTTCCAACAAACTAGACCAAAAAATTCTAAAAAATGTTTGAATTCCTGATTCCACAACATAAAATAAATCATCAACTTCGAAAGTATCCAAGAGCGTGTTTGCTCTTGTGGTGGGGTTATTTTTTAATTTTTTCGATGGGATTCTTTGTTACCTCACCGAACGCGAGAAATAATTTGAAAAACTCAAGAGGTCCTTTAAAGTCAATAACAAAGCCAAAAAGAGAACCACGAGCTCATTCGGAAATGTCAAGGTTTTCATCGTCCGATTTGACGTGGGCCTCTCCATGTACGATACAATGCAGCCGACAATTCTTGCATGCTTCGTAGTGGTACTTTTTCCCCCGTAAAACAAAGTAATGACAATTTTTTCATTGGGAATCTGGATTTGACCTGGAAACTAATGTCTTTCGGCTGGACACTTCCTTGCGGGGATAACTGTTTTCGGAGAATCGAGATTATATCATTCCCGCCATAGGCGTCGCGGTATCGAATATATACTTATGCATCGTAGAAAATTAGAAATCAGATCGGGAGCGATAACGCGAAAGAATTCGATCGAAGCACTGAGCGTTTTCTATTTGTTGGATCATCGGGCATACGTCAAATCGAATATCAAATATGGCTGCGTCTATAATATTCATGACGAATTCAAATGAGCACTGCAGCATCGTTGGAAGAAGAAAAAGTCTCGACGCTGTTGGCTCCGGACGCAATCAATTGAATTCCTTCGACCCAAAAGGACCGATGACTTGTCGCCGGTAACATTTGATCGTGTTTGGATCTACGATTCGGAATAATGGTTGTTTGTCTTCTGGGCTGGCAAAAAATTTCGATTATCAAAAGCATCCGTGACGTAATCCGTTGACGCTCAAAGGAACACAGCGCATTTTTTCCCGAGGATCGCAGGACTCATTTATCTTATGAGTATATGTTAACACGTTCAGCCTTGCACCGAGCGAGTCACGAGATACCGGCTGTATCCCACAGAGCATGTGACTAAAGTCATGTGATTTATTTCGACACAATCCGAGAGCGCAACGCACACGATACATCCTACGATGAAAAAACATGCAGAAAAAGCCATACCAATAATAAAAATCTATTCGTGAATCTCTGGAAAAAAAATCTAGATGGAATGAGTAATCCAGCACGCACAATATATATATACACCGGGGTCCGACGGCTTACTCGATTGAAAACGATAATACGATTCTATCGACAAATTGTCGAGTAAATCTCTCGAGTGGTGAGAATCGTCGTATGATATGTTGTGACGTTATTTGATATCGCAAAGAAAATTCAATGTTATTGAAATACGAATTGAAGTGAAGGCCACTTGTTTTATCAGTTTCTTTACTATGAGTTTTAGGAATGATAATATAGCTGACTTTCAAGTATGACCAGAAGATACTCTCTCATCTATATGTAAGGTAACTGTACCCAATTTGGCACTGTACCCAATTTGGCACAATCGTCAGATTTCGTATTTCCGGTGCTCTCTGAGCATCAGTCGCTCTTGGGTTATGTTGGGGGAATTAAAAGAAAATTTTCGGTATCTTCCCCGCCCATTTAGCCCTTAAAACCACTCTCCTACAACACTTTGAAGTTTCACTTACTGATTTTTTCACCATTTTCTTATTTCACTTTTCACACTCAACCTCAAAAATCAGGTGTCAATAATTTTTATCTCTCAAAGTGTCATTACTCTTTTTTGTGTAAAAACATCTCAGCTTTCGATTGGTCTCATCAGTTTTCCTAAGATTATTTTTTATCCTACTCAAATTGCTGTTTTTCGCATCAAAAAAAAGTGTACCCAATGTGCCCCTCTACGCGTTTTTAAATGAGAAGACTGAGTGAAATCATTGAATATTTGTATAGACATATAACGATGATTTAGACGCGTATTTTTGAGTCGTATGTTAAAAATTTTGTATAACTATCACTGGGAACATAATTGAGAGTTTATTTCAATGCCAATTGGATCGTCCCTGTAGGCCTATATAGGCTGTAGCTAATGATTAAAAAATTGTGCCAAATTGGGTACACGTTTTGTGCATTTAGCCTTTTTGCGTTTTTTTTTAAATTGCGATTTTCGATAGGTTAAAGTAGTCGAATGATGATTATGAAGATGGTTTCTAATAGGTATTGAGCTAAGCTTTGAGATGCCATTCACAGAATTTTAAAATTCGAAGTCTATCATAGTCAAATTCGCGAAAAACCCTTAGGGGGGGGCACATTGGGTACAGTTACCTTATATGGATGACCAACCACGACAAAACTTTGTGAGACAGTTTCTGGGCACACAAGTAGCCGATGTGTACAGTTATCCGGGCTAACATTTCTGTTGATGATTTATGATTTTGTGCTTCGCACTTGTAATGGTATATTATGCAACTAGTGGGTGGAATTTTGAAGACCCGTGTGAATGTGGCCTCGAGTGACCGGTCAAACAGGCGACGAGCGTTGAACGTCCCTGGAGGGTCACTAGTTGAACGTTCACACGAGTGATTGAAGTTCAACGCACCAGTTGGATGCAATATTTTATGTACAATTCATCTGTTTACACAGAAATCCTCAGATATATAGGTACAATGTAGATACATAAAATAGATACCACCAGCTTGGGTATCCAGGAAC
Organism: Aphelinus atriplicis; assembly: GCA_020882685.1. NCBI lineage: Eukaryota > Metazoa > Arthropoda > Insecta > Hymenoptera > Aphelinidae > Aphelinus > Aphelinus atriplicis. The sequence goes on from CM037073.1 coordinate 3,919,127, forward strand.
CATCGAACGGAATTTTATTATTATTCGGAACCCGGAGGTGGAAAACTGCACTGAAAAAAATGATTAGGTTGAATCAACATTCATTATGCAAATTTGCCTTAAAAAGCTAAAGTCGTTACAAAATTGTAGATGAGGAAGCTATTGGAGCTTTGCAGAACGTACATTCAAATTCCACATCGATTTCTGGAGTGTTAAAGTCGCCATCCCCTCTCCGCTACTCAAGCCAATATGGCCGATGAGTTGGTGGATGATACATTGAAGTGGATGGGAGCTGCTCAATAATCATTAATTATATTGACTTAATGAGTTTGCTGAGTTTTTCACGAGGTCAGTATAATATTACATCATGTAAGAATACTGTGCAGTGGATGATTGTGGCAGAGAAGTCAGTGGACACGTCAATATTCCTTCGAGATGTGTTCTGTTCTGTACGTCCGCTTTGTTTACGTGTGTGATCACACGAATTTTGACGTGTTCGAAGCTTCGGAGAGAGCACCAGAGGTAAAAAAATAATAATACTGGATGAAAATATGCTATTGAAGTTGGAGAAAAGAGGATATACTCCCAGGTGCAAGTGTGAATTGGGTCGTTGGTTTGGATAACCTAAAAAATCTTTCAAACACGTATTTGTAAGCATGTGTTACTCTTTTCTCCAACTTTAAGAGCATATTTTTATTCAGTATTATTATTTTTACCGCTGGCACTGTCTACCAAGCTTCAAACACGTCAAAATTCGTGTAATCACACACGTAAACAAAGCGGACGCACAGAACAGAACACATCTCGAAGGAATATTGACGTGTCCACTGACTGCTCTGCCACAATCATCCACTGTTCAGTATTATTACATGATATATTTTCATACTAACCTCGGGAAAAACTCAGCAGACTCGTTAGTCTCAATACAATTAATGATTATTGAGCAGCTCCCATCCACTTCAATGTATCATCCACCACATCATCGGCCATATTGGCTTGAGTAGCGGAGAGGGGATGGCGACTTGACTTCCCAATACTGATTACGTTGAATCAACATTATTTCAAATTGATAAGAAGCCGTTTTATTACTAAATTTTGATAGCACTATATGAAGCGAAGCGTCGTCGGATTGTGAAATTCGCTCACATTTATTAGTTAGTTTGCTATGAAAGCTCTGTAGTTTGGACATGAAAAAATTTCAAGATATTTTCTGATATACTTATTTTTTTTTTAACTATCCAGTAACTAAGCTCCTGCTCGAGTAAGAACTGGTCGGCACTGCGGGACGCTCATTTCGCTCGGATTATAGATTGTTCTTTTTAACGAAAAACACTTGTGCAAATTAGATGCATAAGAAACCATTTTTTAATAAAGGAGTAAACAATGGTTTTAAAAAATAAAATAGAGTTTAATGTTGATTATTTTCCAGTAAAAGAAGTATATTTCTTCTCAATAAGTTGAATGTTGGTATATCACGAGAAGATTGAGTTTTCTTCGTTCCTGCAGGCTGTTTCAGCTTGACGCGTAAGAGAGCCATTTTAACATTTAGAACAATGTTATTTCAGCCTTCTATTTTTCTCAGCGAGAAGTCTTCTAGTAAGCCGATTCTCGAAAGGACATCCATAAGCTTCTTTCGCAGTATAGCAGTAGGTTTAAACGCAGGAAAACTATAGCGGCATACCTGGATTCCCACTGGTCACGTGTATCCTTTTCGACACGAACAGCTCGCGAGTTCACGCACATATATATATATATATATATATATATATATATTGGCTTTGATCTCGTGCTTCGAAGAAAAAAACCGTGAGGAGTAAATAGAGAATAACGTGATCGCCTGTATATCATCATCGTCATTATACAACCAAAGATGGGTGAGTTGAATATTTAATTCATCGAATACAGAAAACGTAATATTTCAATATTCTATCGAAACATCCTCAAAATCGTAATTACGCGTGCTCAATTACTCCATTATAAATACATATACACGAAATGAATTATTTGAAAAAATTCCTATTCAATCACTGCCCATCGCCGTATACAACGACGCGCGGATCAGGCTTGAATCATCCGCGAACAATGATCTATATGGAGATGAGGTTTTTCCCAACTATACATGTATATACTTGCACATCGTCCGCGCGCCGGCAATACATCGTTTATTCATTCAGGTGCGCGCACTTATGTGCGTATACAGCTGCATCACCGCGGATTGTCGACCCAATTTTTCCTCCCTCCCCCAACCGAGAGTCGGCTTGGCAGCGCGAGGTCGTCCCGCGACACGAATTCTGCGTTGGGATTTCGATGCTTCTCGTTTTTTTTCCGTCTCTTCTTCTTCTTGTCTAATCACCCGGCAGGCGAGTCCGCTGGGGCTTACCGGACCCGACCGCAGAACCGCAGCAATCCGCGCACGCGCGAGCGACAGATTTTCTCCATATACCCATGGATATAAGCCGCCGTGGGCCTGAATTTGCTCGAGTGTGTGTTTACGAGTATACGTCAGGCAACTGGAACACGAGCGTTTTGAGAGGAATGCGAGTGTGCATTGTGCTGTGTGATCCGTAATTGATGGATACGCGCGCGCGCGAGAGATCAATTCCATCGACGTCGAGTCGAGATGTGGATGTATGTAGGCGGAGAAATGAGGAGAGTTTATCGCGATAGTAGTAACAGACGACTCGAGTCGGACGCGGCTGGATGAGAAGATTCTACATATATGGGTTTCGAGACGAGGAAGCGATTGAAATATTATGTCGTGGGCTTTCGCGTAACAAGCGGATTGGGAAATGTTTCCAACGTTCCGCGATAGGCTCGCGCGGGAGTATTAACGAATCCACGCGTACGAGGACTCGACGAAAATTTCCCAAATCCTTGCGTAATTATATTTCTCCGAGTTAAACTCGAAAGAATCTTATTTCCAATGAGCGACGAATAAACCCGAGAGAGAGAGAGAGAGAGAGAGAGAGAGAGAGAGAGAGAGAGAGAGAGAGAGAGAGAGAGAGAGAGAGAGTGAGCGACGCGTGTATTAATAGTTTCAAAGACGGCCTTGAATTACCTCCCCTTGAAGCTTACTCGAACGCACACGTCACGGGGCACTGTCTTTTGCATGCATCAGCGAAACTGTAACGGTGAACTGGTCAGCTGACAATTAGCCTGGCAATCAGCTGTACACCTTCCAGACGTACGAGCGGCTGACTTAATGATGGAAACAATGAACGGCTACACATTTACAAATTAATCGATGGTAGTGTGTGTGTATCCATTACACTTTATTTTACTTCATCTAATATTCTACTCGGTGTGCATGTTTAATGATCGCTTGAACCTTATCGACGGCAGACTTTGAAATTGTATAATCTGTGAAGCTATTGCACAAGCATCAGACTGACCCTCGAAAACAATCAAGATTGATTCTTGAAAGTGAAATTTGAAAAAGTGACGACCTCCGAGAGTAATGTGAGATTTGTACGCAGCAGCTTTTGTTATGGAATGTGAAACGGAATTATGAAAAACAATAAAAAATGATTCTAATGAAGGAATAATTAAGAGCTTTGACTTCATTAAATACGTGTGAATATCATGTTACAGCGAGAATAGTTACGATTTCCAAAGTGTACGAAGTACATATGATGAAATTAAGCAATTCCTTTTCAATCTCACTTGCTCGGCTTAATAAATATGTATATGATTATGTGAAAATTATGAAGAGGATTTTTAATTTTAATTCTACTAATAACTGATTTTTGTATTTTACATATAATATACGTTCTCATCTCTGCGATGCCACTCACATGGTAAATAGTTATAAAGGTTTGATTTATTCATCAATTGATTCTAAAGCCCCTTTCAATTGATCATGAGATTTTACAATTTACTGCCTACCAGAGGATTTTTACTCCAAATAATTCACAAAATAAAATACTCGTGAAAAAGACACTCAACCCCGTGAGTTTGATAATGTCGTAGCGCTCTTGTGAATAGATATACGCGCGCGCGCGTCGCACAAGATTATTCCCGTTGATTTACATGCCTCATCCGATAAAATTCCACGCATCCATAATATGTTTCCATCGGCCGTATACGAGGAGAACTTCTGCCGCACGCGTGTGTATGTTTGAGGACGAAAAACTGAAAGAAGCCATACGCAAACTGCTCTCAGCCTGAAAACACGAGATGACTTTCAAAATATTCGCGAAAATGCTGGAGCCGCGAGTTTTCCACGGGGCGATTCGCAATCGGGTTCACACAATTGTTCCATTGGACAATGTTGATTGTCCACAAAGCTCAGTGGGGGCTGTGCGCGCCACGATTGTTCGAGCCGGCGCGCAGTCACATCCGCCTTGGCTCGGGGTACATTAACGCCCCGGAAAAGTTCCGGATTTTGAAACACGTCCAGCCAAAACGAGCGTACGCGAACACTCGCGATTGTCCCGTCGAGCATTTTGGACAATGTGCCTTATGCTAATGGATTTCTCGTCGGTTCTCATTCGCGCCCGCGTGTGTTTGTGTCATTGCAGACGCTGATTTACGACGCGCCGTGTATTCTATACCGCCGAACTTTCCGCGGGGACTATTTTCGATTTGCATTTATATAGCTCGTGGGGCATCGAGTGAAGTTTGGAAATGGTCAACCGATGGGGAATCGACGTGCAAATGTGGGTCAGGAGAAAGTGACCGACGCGGACGATTAGAAGCTGTATACCGTTTTCATTATAATCCGAGCGGGTGAAATGATTTTGCCGTTTTCAGACGGTTACGTATCTTCGTATTTGTACAAAACTTGTGGATGATTCCGCTGTGTGATTTGAAAATTTCATGCCTCGGCTTGCCTAGGCACTCGGAAAACATGTATTGGAGGCTAAAATTTAAAATAGATTTGAACTTTTTCGTGCAAACTTTGAATTTAGGATGAGGCGTTGTATTTCTGAATATTTTCACAGAGTAGGGCTAGAACAAAACATGAGAAACAATTAAACGTTGAACTTTTTTTCGTGAGTGCTTTGTAGGTACTCGATAAGTATTTGCGAGTCAATAACTCGGAATATCAGATCCAAGTCTATCATAAACGTACTCTCATTTTTAATTAGTTCCATACAAAATTATCATCGCGTTTGTTGTGATCTATGTATCATAGCGAGAACAAAAACATGTACAAACGCCATCGTAAAATCACCATTAGGTTTTGAAGCCTAGCTGCAATTCGATGCAGTCTACGGCAGATTCGCCAACACACCTTTTATTTCGCGTAGAAATTTCAGCGAGAAACTGGATAACTTGGAGCAAAGTAGCAGGTGTGATACACCTCGTTTAGGTTCTACTGCATACACGAAATGCTACTCTCGACGAAAATGGGCTTGGATCCGTGGCAGACCAAAACGACGCCTCGAAGATGCGTCTGGCATTGAAAGACATAACTCGTGACTATATGTTGCGCAAGAACAAGCGTTATAGCTTCCCGTATCAGGAGATTCTCTTCGAGAACTCGAGACGCCGTCCTGAGAACAAGTGGGACGAGAAATCGGTTTATCCTCATAAACCAATTGGTTTTTTCTTTTGATATCATCTCTCAATTCTTGTATCATCGTCCAGATGACGACACGAATATCGCGGCGATACATAATGACTTTTGAAAAGAAGAAGAAGAAGAAGAAGAAGTCGAGACGAGTGTCGTTGTCCTCACTTGAATAATGCAATGTAATTCTATAATTATACGGCTTTGATTTCGCATGTCGAGGGAGATTTATGCGCCACTTGATATGTTTATTACTCTTACTTTCACAATACAACGAACGTGAATCCGTATGCAAATAGCATTAATCGTCAATTCTCATCATCATACATATCATTCAAAATAAGTCTCATTGAATTAAACAGAAATTTATCTGGTATAGAATTATTCAATGTGAGTATGGAAAATCTGAAAATAGTCGTCGACTCAAAGAGATGGTGTGAAACGTATTGGAAAAGAGTTAGTTCAGCGAAACTATCGAATTGAACTAAAAAAATCTATGCTATTGCTGGGGTTTAAATTAAATATTCCAAAAATATTGAACGAGTATTGATTTTCAATGGTGCATTGTATTCTATTATCACCCCTTTATTGTCCTCCTCATGTTTTAATTTATTTATACGAATGGCATATACGTATAACGAAGCTCATATTTTTTTCTTTATAAAATAATTATAATCATAACTAGTTTCATGTAAACCGTAATCCTATATTTTGATGCAATTGTTCGCAAGTGGATTACATTTAAGTTAGAAGTTAACAGCTAAAGTAGCAGTTGGCTTCGGTGAACTTATTGCCTACTTTCAATTTCAATAATCCATCGCCTTCTTAACCATTCGATATACTTTGTAGCGTGTTAGTGGAACGAGGCAAATATTGTAAGGTCGCGTCACTTACAGAAGTACATAAAGTAGAATATTCACGGCCTAGGGTGTAATTTACCTTGGGGACAAATTCATAAAACTTGTAAAATCGATCGAGGTATGTGAAAAGGGTGGTGGATACTTTTGATGGCAAAGCTTTGCTCGGGATGAAGCGCTGAATATTATGAACTTGAATTTTGTGCTCATATGTAATAAGGTAACTGTACCCAATTTGGCACAATCGTCAGATTTCGTATTTCCGGCGCTCTCTGAGCATCAGTCGCTCTTGGGTTATGTTGGGGGAATTAAAAGAAAATTTTCGGTATCTTCCCCGCCCATTTAGCCCTTAAAACCACTCTCCTACAACACTTTGAAGTTTCACTTACTGATTTTTTCACCATTTTCTTATTTCACTTTTCACACTCAACCTCAAAAATCAGGTGTCAATAATTTTTATCTCTCAAAGTGTCATTACTCTTTTTTGTGTAAAAACATCTCAGCTTTCGATTGGTCTCATCAGTTTTCCTAAAATTATTTTTTATCCTACTCAAATTGCTGTTTTTCGCATCAAAAAAAAGTGAACCCAATGTGCCCCTCTGCGCGTTTTTAAATGGGAAGACTGAGTGAAATCATTGAATATTTGTATAGACATATTACGATGATTTAGACGCGTATTTTCGAGTTGTATGTTAAAAATTTTGTATAAATATCACTGGGAACATAATTGTGAGTTTATTTCAATGCCAATTGGATCGTCCCTGTAGGCCTATATAGGCTATAGCTAATGATTAAAAAATTGTGCCAAATTGAGTACACGTTTTGTGCATTTAGCCTTTTTGCGTTTTTTTTTAAATTGCGATTTTCGATAGGTTAAAGTAGTCGAATGATGATTATGAAGATGGTTTCTAATAGGTATTGAGCTAAGCTTTGAGATGCCATTCACAGAATTTTAAAATTCGAAGTCTATCATAGTCAAATTCGCGAAAAACCCTTAGGGGGGGCACATTGGGTACAGTTACCTTACAATTTTTATTTGTACACCCGCTAAATGAATTCCATCGGTTTCTCGACATTTGTCAGATTTGAAATCGACCAGTTTCACGCAAACGAGAACTATTTAAATGACTACTATATATTTTTTCATCAATATTCATTCGGATTATCGATTCTATACGTAACATGGGTGTTTTCTTCCACCTCGTGACTAGACGCGTGTAATCTTTGGTTTTGAAAGTTGGTACGGGAGGTCGATCATTTTTATGGTCGTATTTCAACAGTCTGAAAAATCAAATCCAAATAGAAATGAGGATCGATTCAAAAGGAAAGAGCACGACTATCGGCTCTTCGGCTTTCATTGAACTCGAAATTTACTTTGGAATTGCGACATGGACTGTGTCCGACTGATTAACTTATACATACGGTCACATTCGCTTATAATGCGCGCGTGTGTCTGTTTAATAGCCATGGTCATAATCACGTGCCTCGTCTAATTTTCTATCTCTTGCATAAGCTATATGTTTTGAAAGAAATCTGTTCCTTTCATTTTAATGTTTTTTTAAACACTTGTCTGTTTTAGATAAAGCCACGTGTTTTAAAAGCAGAGCTGCGAATAATGCGTATTTCCATAAATAATTGATAATTAGTGTCGATGAACTTTACCATAGCCCTTAATCGGTCAATATATCCTAAGCATTAATATCGCTCGAATGTGAATCGATGAATGAGCTTTTTCAAGTATCTTAAACGAAGAACAATTTTTGGGACACTTGTAACCAATTATTTTAGATGAATATATAACCCCTTGTTACACACTTTAGTTGTCACATTAATTTTCGGACACGTGAGAACGACTAAAGATAATTATATTATATTTCTGCATCCATTTTGTATGTATGTAACAAAATTCAACGTGGGATTTATATTACAAAAAACTCAAGTAGCGAGATGAATATATCGGCACAAAAACTTGATTCATTTATTTTCGTTGTAAATATTCCCTTCAATTATTTCACAGCGAAAATTGCATTATTATCATATACGAACCGATCATACATAAGTTTAGGAGACATACTAAATCCACGAAGAAAATCAAATTCAAATTGGGAATACTTACGCTTCGCCAGTAACATAAGAGATATTGAACTAATCAAATTGATGAATAGTTTTTTGCATTAATTTTTCAAATTCCGTGCAAGAAACCGATCAGAAAGAAATATTTCGTGACTCGATAAGAAACTTTTCATAAAAACAAAATCAAATCCGATGGGTAGAGAAAGAAAAAGATAAAGTCGAGAATAATGCTATTACAGAATATAAAAAAAAAATTCATTTCGTAAGAATATTGTTCAAAAGTCTAGCTCGATGTTTCTGCGTGTACCTCTAGATTATACATTGAGGAAAATCGCGCGAATGACTTATTGAAAGAGTTTGGTTCATATGAAACCATAAAACTTGTACAAATCAATAATAAAAATAAAAAGTATTGCGAAGGTGTTCTAATATACTAATTGATACTAGTTCTAAGAAGCTTTAAAGCTATAAATTTACGTAAATTTACGAAACGATTGGTTCCAAAAGATATTTATAATTATTCAAAGTGAGAGAAAGTGATAAGAAAAAACTCTTTCAGTTTCAAAATCTCGATTACAATGAACGATATTTCTTATACACTTTGAAAGATATAGGAGAAAATAGGTTATTGCGATATCTTGATGTTTACATGTGTTAGTGGACAAATATGCATTCTATAAATGTCAAACTAAAAAATCTCATTTTATTTTCTACATGTTGATCAATTTCCCCCTCAATCGATCCCAGATATCTTTCCTTAAGAAAACGAAACGCAACGCAGCGACTAATCGTTCGAGAGTTTTTCCTTTTTTACTTGGACAATAGAGATTTATACTATCGCTCGATCTTTTACGAATTCATTAAAGAACACTAAACAAAAATAGTAAAAACAAAAATATTGTTTTCCACCTGAATTCACTAATAGCAGGTAAACAAACCAAAGCTATAATTATAGTTGATGCACGGTATGAATCCCTATATATATTTCTGTCGTTCTAGCCACGTTGAATCTCTATCATTATACACATCGGTAGTGGCCCGAGCTCGGTGGGGATCCAAACAAGAGTTGGGGCCTTTGAATAATTGGTCGTTCGAAATCTAATATAGAAATCAAAACGGAAAAGCCGACGTTGGCCTGGCGCGCGCGGTTTGAAATAATCCCCGGTCAAAAGCGTGCTCCTATACGCGTATTCAGGATGTGGGCGCGCGTAATTGATCACCCAATCAAATCATACCTCCCAACAATCGATGCATTATACATCCGAGCTCTCGCGAGAGGAGAAATTCCCCGAGGTAGCAGCTGGAAAGCAGCTATTCGTCAAGCGGTCAAAGCGCGGCTAATCATGTGATCGGCGCGCGATTAGCCCTCCGAGAGACAGAAAGAGAGAGAGAGAGATAGAGACGGGTTGACATTGACTGGCGCTCGCGTAGGTATACACATCACATGATTCCCCAGCAGCAGCAGCAGCAGCAGCAGCAGCAGCAGTGAAAGTTAACGAGGAGCATCATCATCGCACCTCAAGGTCCTTCGGAGGAGGGGAACGAAAAGCCGTGCGCTACCTTTCCAGAACAATCAGCAGCAGCAGAAACAGCGGCGGCGGCAGCCTGCTGTTTGGGTAACGAGCCCCGGTAAACAGCCATTAGCAATGGCAAGGAACCGCAGAGTGCAAGTTTAACCGACGATGCTCCGCTGACGTGGATCTGTTTTTTCCCCGGCCCGCTTATAATCATCCGAGAGATCAGCGGGCCATACGGGGTAGCCATACTTGCTTGGGGAACAGCCTTTGGATTGTGTCGAGTAGTAACAGGCGAATACGGCAAGACAACAGTACGAAGGCAATTCGTGATACGCTGTACTGGCCATTTTGTACTCTATGAATTCCTTACAGTGAAAATCTCACTGTAAGCTTCGGTGACGTGTTTTTCATCACTCTACTACAGTGAAATTTTCAAACTATACACTTAAGATTACCGATTTTTACTGTAACTCACAGTGACGAGGACGCATATTCACTGTGTACTACAGTGAAATTTATTCGTAAGGATTTTACAGAGTATCCCACTAATCATTATGAATTGACAAGTGAAAATTTGAAATATCGAATGACCAAGATGATCGCGTGATATCTTGCCCGAGGGGAAAGATCCACGTCCTGTCGTTGAGTCTAGAAAATCTAGCTGTTTCGTAATGCCAATCCGTTGATTTAGATTTACAGATTCGACATTTTTTCAAATTTTATATCCCAATTTGCGATGGGCGACTCGGAAACTTACATATAGCTTGGCGTGTTCCGTATGACGTTAGAATAAATTATATTCGAGAAATCTGGGATCGTCTATTGTCGGGTGATGAAAATTGAGTGGATTTATAATCAAGATGACCAACAAGAACGATGTGGTTCTCGAAAATATTTATAACACGTAACGAGCTACTCGAAATTTCACAAGCTTTTACGACATGTCTCGACAATACGTCCGGATCATTGGACATTCATTTATGACTCTATCGTTCAGAAGAGGATGTGCCTTTGAATTTGAAAGGAGGAGAAAAATTTCCTCGGTGAACAAACATATGATTCAGTAATCTATAATCATTTTTATCTTTGTAAAATCGACTCTAATGTGTTGGATCAATCAATATTCATTGTTTGCTTCGACTTCGATGAGGTATAGCCACTCGGAATAGGAGGGAAATACCAAACTGTTGTCTCGAAAATGAATATTTAAAATTTTGATTCACGAAGGAATTCACCCCTTCTTTCGCGCGTCGATTAATAATGTTTTGTTCTGTTTACAGAGACGTTAAAATAGCTAATGAGACATCGAAGCTTCTACCGTAATAGGAGAGCCATGAGCCGTGAGCTCGAATAACGTTTGTTCGCTGGCATCGAAGAACTTATATATATATATATATATATTCTACATTAACGAATGATTAAAATGAATTGAATGAAAATTTATTCCCGCGCTGGCGGTGTGTTTTCACGAAGAAGCACTCGCGGCGAATGTCAGAAATCATTGATATCGTTATTTTTATCCGCATATCAAACGTTTCGAATGTTTGTAAATCAACATTTCTGTATACCAAAGTCTCGCATCGGTATGTCTCATGAATTTTCCTCAAAGCAAGTAATTCCAGTGAATTCTATGTTCTTATAGTTCATGGAAGATTATCGCTCGGTCGAGTATACATTAATGACAGGTTTAGTAGAAGTACCTAGAGATCTTTGTACCTTAGAATCCAATGTATAGTGGTACACCTACATCATAATAAAGTTGATATTCAGTTCGTTTATTGAATTAGTGCATGAAAAATAATAAAAAGGACTACAAGCCCAAAGTGAGGTACCCGTGCGCGGCAACCATTATCGAGGGTCCTAAATAAGCTCCTAGCATCTCAAAATTTCACTCGAGATTTCAATGGCGATCGATGCGAGAACAAATTATTTTTTAAATGTCTCACCTACGCAAAACATAACGACAAAGCGTATTGTGAAATAAAATACACTTGGTTTCTTTCTTTGTTACCTCATACTGAGGAACAAGGAAAATGAAAATTGGAAAAATCGAGTGTAGACAATAAAATCAAAATAATTTTTAGCACTGCAAGTGGAATAAATCAAAGAGTGATCAACTGCGTAATGATAAATCAAATGAAACATACACGCCATACGATTTATTCGACAGAAGCAGAAGTACATGGATGATTTTTTCCCAAGTTTCTACCTCGGGGGGGGGGGGAATCGATAAAAGTGTTGTCATTTTGAAAAGTATTCGAGGTCTTGGACATCGAGGAGATACTAAACATAACGAGCTATTGGACAATTCGTTTGAGACCAGGTTTTTATAACTGAATCATTAATTAACCATTTGAATTCCCGGTCGAGCACAGAAAGGATTAGAGGAGAGTATAAGTCAGTTTCTCGAGTAAACAATTTCATAATTTTCGAATAGAAAAATATGTATTATGCAAAATTTCAACTTGTCATACCCCCCTAGGCTGGCGAGACTTGAACCGTCGCGATGACGAACCCAAGAGTATATATATACCCACTGGTAATGAAATAGAATGGGGTGTATCACGATTCATAGAATCATCATCATCATCATCGCATCGTCACCGCCGTCGTGAATAATCACATTCGATGTGCCATAAATTTCCCCCGCGCGGCACGAACTTGAACGTTCTCGAAACCAATCCAGCCGCATTTTCCATATCCATCCAGTCGCCGTAGATCCGACTAGAAAACACGAGCCAAGTGTAACGCGATACTTTATCAATACATATATATATATAAAAACAAGGCTACAGAAGCGCGAGATTCTTGAGCGGTCACGAATTAGTGCGGTTGCGGCATCGCGCGCCCTGCGTCGTTAAATCACTCGCGGCGCTAATCGCCCGCGCTGCTCTTCAATTACGCTGGCGCGCGCGCGCGATCGCTTTTTGCCCCTCGTCTATGCTATTAAATCCTCCTCGGCGATCATCGACGGCGGCTTAATTACCCAACCAGTGCGTTGGCGAATCTCGTAAAGCCTTAACCAACCGAGTCCGAGCAAATTGCGGGCTAAAAGAGTGTTTTGCGCGACGCGCAGGTATACGTACGTTCGTGTGTGCTTGCCGGATAAAAATCATCGCTCGTCCGCGGGTGATTATTACCTTCCAACCTGCAGTGCAGCCCGACGAGATCGCGTCGAGATTTCCTCCGGCGGCGCGAGCTGGAGATTTGCGCATCGGTGGTTCGTCGTGGCCGAGCGTCGAAGTCTCCCCGCGTCGGGAGATTTCAACGGGGAAACTCGAGCGATCCTGCGTGACATTTCATTTTTGATACCTAACAAAAGATAAATAGTTTATTCAAAGCCGACTCGGATAATATTCATTTGTGGGCTGTTCGGTTCTATAACGAGTCAAATCCACTTTTGAAATTTTCGGTACGATGTGATATATTCAATTATGACATTCTAAGAGTAGTTGAAACAATAGACAAATAGTTGATGCAAAACAACCAGTATGTATCTAGTGTGAATCGAATTAACCATATCGTACCGACTTCAAAGTGATTCACTGAGAAAATTTCCAGAATGTATTTGACTCGTCACGAAACTGAACAGTCCATATATCACCAAAGAAATAGATAAAAGTCGTTAAAGTAGTTGCAACCCGAGAGTCAATAGTTCACTGCCTCGAAACTTCAAAACTACCATCCTGTAATTCGTCGGTACTCCACGGTAATACGAAGTTGATGGTATCCCATTAGATCGATGAATCTCGTGGTGATCCAAAATGATGGGACGAAATCCGCAAAGCTCGATGCTAACTGGTGTAGGGGGGTGTCCACTATAGATTCGGTACGTGTGTACGTATACGCGCGGGTTTAAGGTCATATAGCTGGTGGCGAGGAGGAAGGCTGTCGGTTGGCGCGCGCGGAGACTTGGGTGCGCGCGCGCGCTTGGCGTTACAGTCGGGGCCCCCCCGTGTGATACAAAGGTGGGAAGGGACCAGAGGCCCTGGTGGGGACCACTTCTATATAAGAGTCGGCGAAGGTGGCCGTCTCTCCATAAGCTAACTGTTTCTCATAAAGCGGCTCGTCCCTCCTCTTACAGCCGATTGTCCCGTGCAAGGTGAGTGTGTCGCGATACATCCTCCGCCGCGTATACCGCCTCTATGTATATACTTATACCCCATACAAAGCTGCGCTCTTCCCTCGATACCGGCTGCCGACGCATACGAGCTGTGCGGAAAACTCGTGTAATCAATTTTTAAGTACAGTGACAAGTGCGTTGTTTCTTCTTATCATTTTCTTTCTTCTCCGTCCATAAACGTATGGATGTTTTGTATCAGGGAATAACGTCGTCGACACCCGCGTCTAACCCGAAAATTATAGGACGATTAATACCCACTTTCTTAAATCCTTACAGTGGAAAATCATTGTAAGAAGGTGGATGACAAATTCATTGGATTACAGTAAATTTTTCATGTAACAAAAGTGAATTTTCACTTTATAGTTCCATGACTGTAGATAGCAAACATAAAATTCGCAGTAACTAGAATGAAAAATCGTTTTACACTCTACTTATAAGTAGGGTGATACAGTATACTGCGAATTTTATGTAAATATGTTTGCTACCTAAAGTCATGGAACCAAAGTGAAAATTCATATTAGTTACATAAGAAATTGACTGTAATCCAGTGAATTTGTCATCCTCCTTCTTACACTGATATTTGCAGTTGCTTTTCGCTGTAAGGATTCGAGACAACGGAACGCTTTGGCACGCGAGATTCGGGTATATCGGCAAAGCTTATTTTTCGATCGGCCCAATCTACATTTGCATCCCTTCGCTCGTACGCACGGTACAGCCACGAGAGGAAAAAGTCGCTGTATTAACCGGAGAATCAGAGAGCCGGGAATGTCTGGCTTGGCAATCGAAGGATGATTGCGCAACGCGAGGCTTATCCTCGGATGAATATCGAGCAATTTCAGTTCGACGACCCAGATGAATCACCCCGGCTGGATGCTCTCGCGACCTCGGCGCGCCGCGGCGGATACGCGTCTTTTTTTTTTATAACAATGGCTCTATCTATCTGACTGTATGCATCTTGATGTTGTGCAGATGATGCTGGTGCCGCTGCTGCTAGTGGCTTTGGCGACTGTCGCCAGCGGGGCGATAAGCGAGGTGAGGCCTCACAGCAACAGGCCCGGAAGATTCCTCTCGCTGCCGGTGCCCCAGAAATGCGCCAACAGTGAGTTTTACATGTTTCATCATATTCGCGACGCCAATCATCTTTTTTTTATTCCTCCTCTGCAAAGAGAAACGATGATTAGTTGGGCAACCAAACGGATATATCGTATATGTTTGAACTCGGCGTAATTATCACTCTCGGGTATATTTTGCGAAGCTCGGGTTGGGTTTTTTCCTGTTTCTTCGTTTTTTTTCGAAGAGCGATCAAATTAACATAGGCGCGTCTCGAAAGCAAAGAACCAAGACGTATGTGTCCCAAAGAGACGGATGTTGCGAGCAAACAGCTCTCGACGAAGCGAGTGTATAGAAGAAGGGGAAAAAAAACACGCATTCGATGTTGTTAATCGAAAACACACAAAGTTCGTCATCGACCCGGGCAAAAACATTCGCCCGCGACTCTCGCGAGATGTTTTGCCGGATCGATTCGGCAATAACAGAGGCTCGTGTTCCACGCGGTACACGCGAGAATCTACTTTCCTCCGATGGCCGCGATGACAAACCCGCAGATCAATCTCTCGCCTTCTTGAAATTCATCCTCTCTCGAGGTGTGCACCGTTCGCGCGCCGTAAATTACCGTGCGCCAGCGACTCCTTCGATTCTTTCCCGATCCTCACATGCTCGCACGAAGAGAGCCCCGATGAATAAAGATACAGCCGCGCGCGCATAATTGATCGGCTGACGCGAGCCAGCGAGCGAGCCAACGACGACGCTTCGCTTATAAATTAATCACAATCGAAGCCGCGACTAATTGAATGACCTTATTTCCCCGGGGGGGGGGGGGAGGGGAAACGCGAGCCCCCCGTAATTACGCGCGCGCGAGTAATGATAATCCCGTGTGCGCGTGTCATAATGGGCACGCAACCCGCGACGCTTCGGACGATTTTTCATTGTGAGCGCGCGCTATATGGGATATACATTATACCTTATTCATCGGCCGGTGCGTGATGAACTGTCTCGTTGCGCGACCCTTCCGAGAATCGACGTGCTGCCGATATGGGGAATGACCCCCCCTGGAGGCATATTGAAATCGAGCAAGATACTCTCGCGTGTGTATGTATGCGATGAGCTAATTGTGCACTGCAAGAAAAACGTGCTTTGGGAATTGTACCGTATACCGTTTAGGAGAGAAGAGTATTGTGAAATATACTGGGTTTTCATCGAGAATTTTTTATATTACAAGGAATTCTATGATGATTTTAGGGTAAAATGAGGTTAACGATGTCACTGTATAGATTATTGGGACTATAACTATATTCTTAGTAGGTTTCACTAGTATACGGTAGATCTCACTAATATACAGATATTTGATATTCTCTAGTCTATTGAGATAACTCCTTCGTAAATCGAATAAAGTTACATCGATTTTGTTAAAATAAGCTTCCGAATATGTTTTAAAAACTCTACTTCTATAAACGTGAGAAGCGATTTTTGATTAATTAAAATGATTTTAAATTCTTCTGTAGATTGAGGTTGAAAATGAAATGTTTATTTGTGAAATCATCAATCTTCCAAAATTTTCCGAATTTCGTCTGATAGAATTCACAAAAAACGTATCGCATTTTCCCCATTGCGTAACACCGTGAACATTCAGTAGGGTTTAGCATATTATATTTTCAGTGTGCGCGCGCCCCACGGATATCAAATTGACGAGCCGACGAGACTAATCTGGGGGGGGGGGGGGGGACACAATTTTCCACTCGCCGTCCCGGCTACAACGGCAAAAAAACCATTAGTAATCGGATGGTAATCGTTTAACTTTCAAAATCCAAAGCGGCCTAACGCTCGCTTACGCTCATCGTTTGACGGTCCTTTCCAAACGTTAAAAATATATCGGAGCGCGCGCGTCCCGACTACTTAACTCAGAGCTGGCCGGCTCGCGGCAGCTGTAAAATAAAAAGAAATTTCAACACTCGCGCGCGAGTGAATAATTCATTCGCGGCTGTTGTGAAACGCTTTTTCGAAAATTCGAGAGACGCGCGGCGTCTTTCGGATTTTCTCGGTAAAATGCAAGGTTCTCTCGATGCGTGTGTGTGCCTATGCGCTGTTATCCGCAGATTGTGCAAGCATTGCATGACCGAGACCTGCGCGCACTTTCTCGCCCTGCGCGCGCGCGAGCGCACGAATATCCGATGAAACGCCGGATTTCTCCTCGGCAAACAACGCCCTTTTTTTTACTCTCGCGTATGCGTGCGTATACGTGCTTATGGTAATGAGGCTTCGCGATCACACGTGAAAAAGTATATGTATATATTCGGTTCGCGCGCGTGTCTCTCTCTCGAGAAATTTCGGGCTGACTCGCTGGGATTATCGAGAGACGCGCTTGGCGGATTATTGTTCGGCGAGAGATTTTACTATAATTATAAGCGAGAAAGTTTTGGAAGGCTCCGCAACGCGTGTCAAAGCCTCACAATCAACCGACGCGATAAGACGTCTTGTAAGCAGCAAATACACATGTTTGTGTGTGTGTGTGTGTGTGATGCTTTTTTTGCGACAAGAAATTTGCAACGGAATTCTCCGAGCGTGCCACTTTTCGACGGCGTGTGTATACGCTACTACGTGCCGCGCGGCGTCTGCTCGTGCTCGCCCGTTACTACTCAATCGTCTTTTGAGTTTTTCCCGACGCGTCAGGAGCGTTCGGTGCCCTTCGTGTTTCCCGAGCGTTTCCTTTCACTCGCGGACGATAAAAATCGCTGTTTCAGACAAAAATTTTCCCCGCAGGCGCATATTGTGGTTTTTTTTTCATATATACCCATTGATCGTTTTTGCCGAGTTTATCGTCATGCGAACGCTGTAACGCGCGCGTGGATCAGCGTTGTTGGCTTGTAGCCAGAGTCGTTTGAAAGAGATACAAGGAAACGATTTACCTATGGTTATATCCGTTGTTCAAGTCCACGTCAAGTAGTTTCAGCGAGTCGCTGTATGCACTTGCCTGTCGTACAAAAAGTCAAGATTCCTCGATGGAGACGATGCTTTTCTACGCAGAAATTTATGAATTCTCGGGTAGACTGTGATTTTTGCAGCTCTTCCATATTTCTGATTCGACGTATGCCGGAAATGAGTTATTGAAATTTACGATTGCTGCACAATGAAACACACAAAATCAATTTGCCTCTCCTCTTGTCTGACAAGTAGAACGGTTCGATTATCCCAGAGCAACACTTCGCGCGGTAGAAAGCAAAAGTGCTAATAACAGATAAATAGACACAATCGTAAATTAGTACCTCCGCGTACGAGCGCGAGACGATAAAAGTGAAAAGTTATATCGAATATCTCATGGTCCTTTTCTGCTAGACCGTTTCATACGAATTTTCTTGCGGGTACGAATGATCTATGATATATCCACTAAATAAATCTGTAGAAAAGGATCAGTTAACTCAATGATTTTTTTTCTGCGAAAAATCTGTCAAAATTAAGCTGATGAATTAAGTCTCTTTCTTGCCCAGTTACAACTAAATTTATAGTTTAGCGTGTCCGCGATACATTACATTACTCTTATCCGTCAATCGCATTAAGGATTCACGAAATAGAATATATTACATTCTCAATTCTTGAGAGGCACGAACGACTCTGATCTCTGTTAATTTGCATAAATTCGCGTGTCTCTCCCGAGCTTGGCATTAAATTGCCATGTAAATCATCTGACAAAGCGTCGGACAAGTGCGCCTGTCCGAACGCCAGGTATCATCGCAGATAACTTTTGACACATGAATCAAATAATCATTCGCATCGGTACATATACAAACTCGCTTGGGCCTCGGTTACAAGTCGAATTATCAATTCGAACGAATCGGCGTACGGTTAAATGTCTTATTGACGATATGCATCCAGCCGCCAATTAGCCGAGGTATCCCGCAAAGGGTCGACAATGCGCGCGGCCATACAAACTCGATCCTCTAAAACACCGCCGAGCCGATAAATCTGCCGCGTATAAATCCAAGGATCGCAGCGTCATCCGCGGGCTTTGCTTCCTCGTGGAAACTCGCGTGTGTATACACACCAGCGACTCGAGAGAGAAATGAAAAAAGTAAAAAATGGGAAGCGTTTGCGCGCGACTTTCTTTCTCGCTGGGGCGGCCTGTATCTGGTCCGCTCACCCGAGCGTGGGAGTCTGCGCGCGTATAAAAATACGTGATCCCGTATATAAGCGGCTTACACGTGTTATGCGCGCACTCCTTGGCTACATAATATCGCGCCTGCCTCCCTCATGTAACAAGCGCAATATTGCCGCCGGTCCTGTTGCGCAACCCAGCTGCTAAGTAGCATTCGCGAATTATGTACCCGCGCACCCGCGTTGTACGGACGACTCGTAAGGTCGTCGCGTGATCTTACGAGCTTCGCTTGTATTCTATCCGCGAATGGGCCCGTACATAGAAACCTCTTGTAATCTTGGGCGAGCCTACTTTTTTCCGCGCTGCGAGTCGTAAATTTCACCCGGTTCAAAGGTAAAGTAGAAGAGCTTGAATAATTATTCATTGGGAATCGGTATACAATATGCAGAAGATGCGGTTTGCTCGTGAGGTTGATATACCTCTCGCACTAGTAATGCTCGTGTACCGTTGTCCGTTTACACAAAAAGGAAAATTAAAATACCCACGAGAAGATATTGCACAACGATGTGCTGAAGACACTAATTTTCAAACATCTGGAAGTTGGATGATGCTGCTGTTATAACACACGGAAGATATTTGTTTATTGTTCTTATGCAGTTGGTCGATGCTTTCATGCCCTGGGATATACGTTTTGCGCTCGCCTGTATTCCTCGGGACGCGTGGGAATAAAGTTTTGCTTTCTCAAAGAGAAAGCTTTGTAATGGGGCAAAAATCGACCCACCGAATCAGACCTCGGGACCTCGATTTTCGTAATCTACGGGTCGAAAAACATGGAAATCCAAAAAAGTGTGTGTGTGTGTGTGTGTGTGTGTGTGTGTGTGTGTGTGTGTGTGTGTGTGTGTGTGTGTGTACGTGTGTGTGTGTGTGTGCGTCCCGTTTTTTTTTCGTCCACGATAACTCTCGAAGGAATGGTCCGATCGTCTTGAAATTTTGCACACAGGTTAATCGCGGCAAAATCTCGGGCGAGTTCAATTTTCAGCGAAATCCGTTGTTTATTTCCTTAGCAACCGTTGTTAAGGTGTCTATTTTTTCGTTTCTTTCGTCCACGATAACTCTCGAAGGAATGGTCCGATCGTCTTGAAATTTTGCACACAGGTTAATCGCGGCAAAATCTAGTCCGAGTTAAATTTTCAGCAAAATCCGTTGGTTATTTCCCTAGCAACCGTTCCTAACGTGTTTTCTCACAAATCCTTATGAGTGCTCATTGGGGCAAGCCGGAAAATCAGTTTTAAGTCACACTCGATGGCCAAGGACACTGAATTGTTGTATTTGCTCCATAGCAACGGTTGTTTACCTCCCTAGCAACAGTTACGAAGGTTGGAAATCATTAATTTATGACCCATTTCCATCATTTTCGACGGCAAAGGACACAAAATCTTCCCAATTAGCTCCTTAGAAACCGTTGTTTACCGCCCTAGCAACCGTTGCTAAGGGAAAGAAAAATTCATGTAAGTTTCGTTTCCAGTATTTTCAACGTGCTATAGAGAAAATTGGGAAAATTTGGTGTCTTTTGCCGTCGAAAATGACCAAAAGGGACTTAAGGGCAGGACGGATCGATTTTAACCACCATTAAACCGTATGACAGTCACAAGATGAATTGATCGAAAAATTAAGCAGGTCCAAATGTCTCGCATCGTGTAGAACCTAGAACCGTCTGCTTTGTTGCATTTGATCAAATAATAAGAGAGCCCGGGCAGACATCAACACTCGCAACATAGTTTGGTCAATTGAAAAAGAACGACACTTTACACAGTCACAAAGATACGAATTGAACTGATTAAATAATATTTTTGTAATTTTTGAAAAATAAATGATAGTATCTACGCTAGTGGAATGGTGAAAATACAGGTTTGGGATGCGTTTGTGGGTGATGTTAAAGCCTCTTTGAGAAAGCATACTGCTAAGGCACTTGGCAGCGGTTTTTCCAACGCCTGCGCATAGGGATATATTTTAACGATACGCGCGTAATGACTCGTCGACTCGGGATTTTCGTATATACAGCCGATACCTCGACAACTCTGGCTGATATATGATTTCTAATAGAATCCGTGGAAAAAATAATGGAGCCGCGCTATGGAGTCGAATGAGAAAAAGTACGCCGCGCTCGGGCGACGTGGTGAACTCAAATTGCGAGATTACTCAATGCATATACGTATTGACCGGAGCTCGACAGTCGGAATAAAAAAAAACAAAACCGCTACGTATTAACTTTGTGAAATACCGCTGAAAAGTCGATTCTGCAATTATCGCTCGATGCGCACACGGCAAACAACGACCACGCGCGATAGAATCTTTATTCTCCAGATCGACGGGACACTTGCGATTAGGGAATTCTGCCTATAGCGATCTCATCAACGCGGCTCTAAATTTCGCCGGTCAAAACTATAGCCGCGGCCGAGTCGCTCACGCGTGCATGAAAAGCGTCGTCGGCTTGCGCAAACGCTCTTTTGCACAGCAGCTCGAGGGGATTCGCGAAAAACCCGCGGGTGGCGAAATTTCGAGGCGGCGCGACGTGTGTGTGTGTGTGTGTGTGTGTGTGTGTGTGTGTGTGTGTGTGTGTGTGGATGCATATGTATTTACGAGTCGCAGCGATTTGCACGCGTGCGAATTAGCCAGTCGCATCGCGTGTGTGTGGGGCACGCATACTCCGACACGCTCTTTCTTGCTGATGTATACACTCGTGCGGCTTTTACGAAGCTCCTTCCTTGCTTTGTGCGAGCCGATCCAACGGCCGATCCGTATCTGTATGGTGTATTGTTCGTTGGGATATTGTTCCGTTTGGAAAGAGCCGGAGTTGGAAAAACCGGGGGAACACTTTGAGAAAAAAAAAAATAACGCGGAGAGAGAAATCTCATGGTAAAATTTGCGTGTTATTTTTACTCTTGTTTCGCGTGGCTCGGTACGATTCCAGTGATCCATCGATTTGGGTTTACTCCTATAACATACACATATATATTTTACCTCTGGAAAAATGTTAGCTTCCATACCGGGCTTTGAAATTGAATCCAGATGACTGTAGCTTTACCACGTGTTCGATGGACTCGAGCCACATTTACAAGTTACGCCATTGCATAGAGTTGAATTTGCAAAACACGGGTGAAATTATGATGCTTTGAAGGATTATTCTACTCGATTATTATATCATTTAATCGACTATCACTGAGCAAAGTGAACGCGTTGAAATCAGTACAGAGGTATAGGATAGTGCAGTTTTGAATTAGTTGAAAAATAACTACCATCTATTGTAGAATGACCATATTTTATCTGAACAATTCCACAGTAAATTTCCGGATAAACATAGCAAATTCACATAGAAACTGTATACATAGTGTTTTTTTCCTTATAGCGATAGGAATATAAAATACCCAACGAGAAATGAAAGGAACGATTTGCACGAAAAACTTGCGTGATTCTTCGGTTTGTACATGACAAACGAATTCAGGTATATGTGGCGAAATGCGTGCGTGCGGTGATGCAGGCGATTTGACGAGGCAACGGAACGCCCGAGAGATAATTGATTCGTCCCAGTCGTGTGAGGCATACGAAATTGCTGGGACATTACGGGCGAAAGAAATTCAGCGTTATCCGTGATCTGAAAATCGCAGGAAACTGTAAGCCGTGCGGAGTCGATGTAATTGAAACGTCGCGGAGAGACGCGATACCGATCGTCCACGTATATATGTACTCCAACGAAATCTCGGACACGCCGTTGGGTGTTTTACGCGGCCGCGCGAGTGTATACATACGACGAGAAAAATTGAGTTTGTCGGGTCAACTGTGTCGCGTACAGTGAATTGTAACTTAGCTAAATTTAATATAAGACTCGAAGTAGTGCTTGAAGAATTATAACTGAGGAAAGTAAGGGTAATAATGAATTCTTTCACTGTTAGATTGATCCGAGCAATTCGGGTTGCTCGGATTTAGCTGAAAATGTTTGAGCTAGTTCACGCTTACCCAAATATCATAATATAGCTGCAGTCATTCGCGCTAACGTTTCCATTTGCCCTAGATATTTGCTCATCTCTTTATACGAACAATACTTACCTATATATATATACGCATGACTTTTCTCGTACTTGTATCGATTTACAGTACGTACGAACGCGCACATGAAATCGGCAGTAATCGAACAAGTACCTACACGAGTTTCAGTGGCATAATTGCGAAGCTGGTCATATGTGCCGATTAGACCGATTGGAACTTTTGCAAAGCTCGCCAGCAAATGTTTGTTCTTCTCAAACTCATCAAGAACAGCGTATAACTCACGAAGTGAATATACGAACACCGAACTATCACTCTAGCCGCGAGAAAACAACAAAGCAATCATTATTCCATTGACTGTATACAAGCGTACGATTATATCCCGCTATATTCCCAGTTCTTTTTACAGTCGGGATACGCGATAACGCGCGTTGCGGGATGACGAAAGCCCTTTTATGTAAGTTGAGTGTCTGTCTTGGACGCGCAGGGGGGATGTGCGCGATTAGCGCGCGTTATTTATCGAAGCGCGCGTGCGCACCGCCACTAATTATTATTCGCGCCATTGTGCTCGCTCGGGCAAAATTAATCACACACGGCTTAATTGCCGCGGAGGACGCGCGTGCGACTTTTCTCGCTCGACTCCTCGCGTGCAGGACTTTTCGAGCCGCTTGATGAGCGTATCGCGTTGATTGGCGTAATATACATACGGTTCGATTTGGTCGGTTCGCGGGAAAGTAAACCTTCGACGCCAAGCTGGGCGAGTTCGATTCTCCGGATGTGTACAGTTTCGTCCACGCGATAATTGACGAGCTTGGGGACTCGAGCATTGGCCCTAATCTCGCGCGTATGTATACTCGCCCGAGCGATCAATATTTGATCGTCGCGCGAGCAATGCCACTGTTTTTTTTCTTCTTCGCGGCGAGGTATACGTGTTCGAACGCAACCGGTTCGTTCACCCCGAATGTTCTATGCATGCGCGGTGCTGCCGATCAGCCGCGTCGCGGCATTTGCCGGGCACGCGCGCGTCTACTCTCGGAATTTGAAACAGCTGCAAATTACCATTCGATCGTGAATGATCAGTATATTCGTTTGGGTAGTAGGGAGTAATCACTCGATTTGGTGGTCATTTTTAACTATTTCAAATGGTACAATGTTTCTCCCCTCGATATAACAACAGTTACAATATTCAAAATTCATTTGTATATTGAAGGCCAATCCGTGATTTGGAGTTGGATAAATTAAAAATTCCATATAAATTTATGATTTGCGACGTATCGCCAGTATAGTTCCATACAAATCGGATGGTGGCCATGCTGGCAAAACTCGCAAATTATAAATTCATATAGTGTTTTTCATTTATTGAACTCCATATCACTGATTGGCCCTCGAGGATCGTAACAAATACGAATTTTGAACGTTGTAAAAACAAACAGTTATAAGACTCGATACTCGAGCGAGTATAGTTTCGGTTAATTTTTCCGTGAAATTTCACTGTTTCATTGGGTATATGTCAAAGAAGTAACGAATATTCCGCAGCTTATCGAGCGATTACACTGGCCATTGTTCATCGGTCGTCGCAATTTTCACCAATCAACGATGGATTTTTTCGCCATTTTAAATTCAGCGAGTATAATCGCGTCTCGATCTCGGCGCGAGAGAAGCAATCGCTCGTGTACATATACATATACACAGGCCGATACACGCGGGAGCGACGAGTGAAAGAACGTCTCCCCTTTGTCGTATTCAATTTGCATGGGATATCACGCGCGTCTTTCTCCTCGCGCTTTCTACTTTGGTTTGTGTGTACGTGTGCGCGAGTACCTCTCGAGCACCTGCCGCACCGCCTGCAGCGGTGCAGACTCCCTCGACTTTCTCGGTTTCCAAAGTCGCCGGCGCTGTTATCGGCCCACTTTGCGCCCGGCGAGAAGACACGCGTGCGCCTCCGAGATGATTGACCGGCTAATTGGTGGATGCGACGGATATACGTGTCGAAAGTTTTCGCTCGCTCGGAGGAACAGAGAGACGGATGTACCTCGTTTCTTTCCGTAATCGGTAAAATATTGTTTCTTCAAAGTGCGTTATATATAGCTAAAATGGCAATAAAGTAACATTCTTTGGGTTTCAGTGGCGTTACCGTTGTTGAGCTCAGCGAAGATTACATAAAGCGATAAATTCATCTAATTCTCCCGAGATCGAGCACAAATTCCCGCGTACTGAATTCTCGTATTGTTTCTATAATTGTAATTCTATACGCGTTTAACATGTTTTTTCCCGCACTGTCAAATCGCATACTCACATTAGCCATTATATCCAAGGCAGAGTATTCTGAAGCTCATAAAAATAAGAGGAGGAGAATACAGTTAAAATATTGGATTCAATCGCGATAGAAGAGTGATTCTTTTTCAATGTCACACCCACGCGTTACATCACATTCTAGCTACAATATATAATCTATACGTTATTACACATGTATCGGACAACGATCGATACATAGAAAATTACCCTTTTGATTCATCTTGTGAAAGCCTCATCGCCCTTGTATTTCTGCAAAAATAATATAGTAGGAAATCGCGGCAATCGTGGAACTAGAATACTTCGTTCGTGGTTGAATTCGTTGAATCTAGAATCAAGTATATTTTCATACTCGAATCAAAGAATCGTTTCTACGTTATACACAGCCGCATATACGTCCATACGGAGAAGTTAATTAATCATCCGTACATATGGACGTATCTCATTTTGTAAACACTCTCTTAAATCCTTACAGTGAAAAACCACTGTACAGGGCAAAAATCACTGTAATCCAGTGAATTTGTCATCTACCTTCTTACAGTGATTTTTCAGTGCAACGCAGTGGTTCTTCACTGTAAGGATTTAAGAGAGTAACAATAGTTCCGACAAAAATTCGTGTACGTATACATCGGACTAAAGGTGTGTGCTCAGTCGCGGGTTTGAATTTTCAATCGCTAGAAGCCACGATGGAATCATCGCGTGTGAGTGTGTACAAGTAACAGTGTAAATCAGCCGACCGCGACGGGGGTATAGAGCCAAGCCGGGGCTATAAGCGCGAACTCGGCTCGTCAATTCGCAAACGAGGCTCGCGCGACTAAAAGGCCGCGCGCAGACTCGTGTTCGGTCAGTGTTCTTCAAACACACACACACACACACACACACACACACACACACACATATACGTACAGAGTGTGATGGAGGTGCAGTTATACCCGGAGGCGCGTGTCGATTATTAAACCGCGCGCGGCCTCCTTCCATACACACATACACATACACACACTCTTATCCAAGGATCGTCGCGCGGTTGCGACAGCCGCGCGAGAGCTGACCCGGTGCGGAGTATCTCTCGCTCTGCGCCACGTGGATTGGCTCGTCACGAGCGCCCAGATTAATGCCCGAGATATATATTGTTCGGAAAACGCGCGAAATTTCAGGGGAGCTGTAGGTGCAATTACGAGCGGCCACACGCGGTACACGTGTTCCTTATCCGACCGAGCGATCTTGGGAGGCTGAGTCGAAAGATCGACCCGCCCGATGCGAGGTTATACAGCGGCAAATTATCGCGCCAGCGTGTGTATATGTATACGGACGTTTCTCCAAAGAGACGAGAACGACGTACACTGGGGGGAAAGTAGTGTAATAACTACTAGTTTTTTTTTTGAACATGATTTTAAGTGAAATGCGCAACTAGGTGATGTTAGTAAAATGCAAACAAATAACATGCGTTATTATATTTATATACGATACATATATCAATAAATGTAATTTATAAATTTGATAGGTTTATTGATTTTTTAGTTTTGGTAATGGTCGATATTACTATATTAAAATTATAGATGTACTTGGATATACCAGTAATAATATGGCCATTTTTGTCCTTTAACGTGTATGAAAAATAATTTTCATGACATTTTCTAATCTATTGAAATAAATCAAACTCGATAAATCCAACTGTTCGTCTCTGGCACTTGTGTGTTTATCTTCATCTGACCGTAGGCACATGGACTATAGTGAAATTCTTTGCATACCCATGTCTTTGAAGGATTTTAAATTCAACAAATGGTTCAAGTCGCGAGTCGCATAATGTCAAATAATGCGTCACAAATGCTCGTGTGATTTTGAAGGGAACAGAATGTATTGATTCGTAATAATGTTCGATAAATAATTCAGTGACGGTTCTCGCAATTATTGTACCATTGACTAGAATTATAGTGTAAAGCTGATAAAAAAGTGAATTTCACAACGACCAGTGTATAGTTTACGGTATTTCAAAAATAAACTATGAGGTAATTGTAAGATTTACCGGGAATAGAGTAGTTTGACTTATAAGATATAGTAATAGTAGTCACTATGGTTTTCCTATGTTGAAATAGCAGATTTTTTTCCCGTGTACAGTTCGATCTCTACGTTGCATATTAACCGGCTAATCACCGGCTGTATACTCTGTGGAATTCACAGATTCTCGCGTGAGCTGCTACATTTATATGTAAGATAGGCCATACGTTGGCGTGTCGCTTCTTTCCTCCTGGAGAGACAACCCCATACCATCAGCCGCGTTATCTCGATTTGCGTTTCGATAAACCAGCTGATCTCCGAGAGTCGACCTGACGATACGGTGTGGATTTTCAGGGCCGAAGCAGTTCCAGTTCAGAGGACGCAACTACTTCTACAGCGGCGCCGTACCGGCCCACGCTAACCAGAAGGTCGACTGGCTCGACGCCAGGAACATCTGCAGAGAGTACTGCATGGACCTCGTATCTATGGAGACCCAGGAGGAGAACAATATGATCTTCAGGCTGATCCAGCAGAGTACGTATACGCCTATGTTGTTTACAAATCGATCATGAGCTTTAGAAAAATTACTATGCAATGGTAAAATTCACTGATGGATAATCGTGGATAGATTCACGAGAAAGTTAGTGAATTATTCATTATTTCGGACAGTAACACTTGTGCTCTGCCGATTGACTGTAAAATTTCACCAAAGAGTTTGCCAAAACTACTTATTTGTAAATGAACTGCTTCACTATTTATCAGTGATGAGGAATTTTGAATTATTTTCCTTATTCCTTATTCCTTATCCTTATATAAAAAAGTGATGGGGGTCAAAGTGAAGCCAGTTAACTCGTGATTTGATTGGTCTAGACCTAACCATGTGTAAAATATAGATATAGATAGTGAATGCAGGCAAGCAAGAAACATAAGAACGATAAGTTTTGATGTTGTAACGACCAAATCCTTCTTGCCAGATGCTTCCAAAATCTAAATGTAGGTCTTAAAATTGTGGATAATGAAAATAAAATAAAAGTTGAATGTAGGGTTTAAAAATGCGAATATTGTGAATGAATTGATAAGTAAATGGAAATGATTATCGTATGTGAATGATTGGAACTTTGAAATGCACGAATAAATGTAGATCGCGCGCAGCGCGTCTGAATGTAGCTAGTCAATTAAAAGACACGTACCATGTGTCGATGTAGATGGCATTCCTCTTGTTCGTTGATACTCAACTAACCGAGAAATTCCATCAACTAATCGTATAAAAAAAATGATGAACTAGTCGAGAACGAACGAAAAATGACCGCATCACGCAAAGAAGTATATTTCCATAAAAATCGGTAAAACGAACATTTGGAATCGAATCGATAAAATTCAATCGTCGCGGAAGCAATACCCTGCGCTCAGGGAGATTCAAAATAAACTCTCTCTCGAGTTTGCGGGCAAACAACTGGCCGCGCTTTAAATTCTCTCGCCGCACGCGGGAATACCAGAACATGGAGAAAATCGCGCGGGCGGTTGGTTCCGCGTGTCGCCGTACGCGCGACGCTTCGCTCGGAATTTCAATGAAGCTCGGAATTTCGCGAAGGAGAGTATATATATCGAGACGATCGCGAATCCGCCCGGCATTCCTCGATTACGAAATTTCTCTCGACTCGTTACATACATACGCGATCGACTCAAGATTCACGTAACGATTGTTTTTCGGAGCTCCGAGTTGCGCAATCGAAAAATCACCGGGCGCTGGACGAATTAATAAAGATTCCCTTAGCGTCCCCGATTCGAGCGTTTCGCAAGGAGCCGTTTCGATAATGTATACACATGCGAGAAGAGAGAGAAGCTCGTTTTTTGATCTCTTTCCCCGTGTATAGCTAATTGAGAAATTCAAACGCCAACGGAGAAAGCAGTCGGTTGAGCAGTCGGTACGTATGTAGTTGTCGAGCAGAAAAGTCGACGATACACGTCGCACGTAACATTTGTGTAACAGCGTGTTCGATCGAAACGGGAGCAGAGAAGGAAGGAAAAAAATGCCGGGGATCCTCTCACTTCGAGATAGCTCTCGCGCGCGCGGGGCACCCGTAACACGCCGTATTATGTATTATGATCTCTTCATATTCCGCAAGCGCGACGTCAGATGCGCTCCGGGCGATATGGGCGCGCGTATAATCCGCTGCTCATCATCAATCGTCGCGACTGGATAGGTGTGTGTGTGTGTGTGTGTGTGTGTGTGTGTGTGTACACGTTATATGGTGGTCCTAATACGTATATCCTCGCGACTCTCGTCAGCTCTTTTGTAATTGACCGCCCGAGCGTATATGACACAATGGGCTTGTAGAAAGTGCGCGATCGCGACTTGGCCAAAGCCAAGTAGCGAATTGTGTGATGTGTATTATATATTTATGCGCACAAGTGCAAGGAGAGTATATACTGTCGATCCTACTTTGAACCAAGTGTGAATTTAGTTTCGTTTGCTTATCTGTTACCACAGATCCGAATAGGAAAATATCTTACGATACATCCAGTGTAGCTAACTGTATTTTCTGTTCTTTTGACTTTTTAGAAGCAACGTCGAAGAGCTTTTTTTAATATTTAAGAAAAAAAACATCGAATTGTTACTCGAATGGTCATAGCGTAAAAACTGATATGTTTTAATTATTTTGTAGATAAATCATATATTCTCTTTCAATTCTGGATGATGAAGACGAGGCAAAGCTCTTTTTTCCGTATTCCGTCTTTGATTATACAATTGTGCATGAAACATTGCAAGTGGTATTCGAGACTTTACATTTGAAATATTCGTTTCCTGTCACTTTCTCTCTATTCAAATGACGGTAAGTGTCTATTTGTCCAATCGTATCGTATAACACCAGAATCACGCGAAAATCTCCAATTACTGGATGATCACACACGGGCGATTTCTCTCAATATTACATACGATAGCAAGCTTTTGCTGATCATACCCCGCGCTTTCGACGAGTCTAACAAGAGTACAAGTACGAAGTCAGACTTGTAAATACATCGGAAAACGCGCGTCAACTGTGAGTGTAAGAAGTGTGAGTGAGTTGCAGAAACGCTTACTCCTTCAATCGGATGAAACGGTGTGAGCTTCTCCCAGCAGAAATGTTGCTCATCGATAAAAAAAGTGCGAGATCGTGAAAACCACTGAGATTTTGTATAATGAACTTGCCGATCAAGTTTGGACGGATCGTGAAGCCGCGAAGTGGCGAGCTATACTCGTTTGACAGCCCAAAATATCGAATGTTAATGGAACAAATCACGTCGCGAGTGACGAATGTCCCGTGGAATTCACACTGGATCGACGAGGCTCTTTGGGCAGGGCAACATCCGAAGGTCACGTGTATTATACAATTTTCCCGGCGGAGTGAAAAGGTAGCGGTTGTAATTTGGGTGATTAATCGCAGCTTCTTCTTCTCCTCCTTCGCGTTACGCAACACTTTCGCAATATCAATTTTGCTCGATGCTTCGTGAAATCTCGCGCGCATAATCGACTCGATTTTATTACATCTCCACGCGAGTGTACGCCTCTCTTTCGTTTCATTCAATTGATCAACGTGAGCCGATGTTACAACGTATAATTAGGCGCGCTCGTCTCCCCGCCGATGTTACATGATAACGCGCGCCTCGCAAAAACGACTTCTTCAATCGTTTAATTTGAAAATTATCGCGCGATGATTTTTGCTAAATGATTCTAACTACCATACTTTGGCGCCTCGTATAGGTGTGTCGCCGAGTTGCAGAATCATCCTCGTAAAGTCGCGTGTATACGTACATCGCAACGAAAATATTATGTATAAGTCTTTGGGGATCGAGCCGCAAGGGAACAAAAAAGATGATATTACTCTCGATAGTGATGATTAATTTCTGATGAACCGGGTTAGTTTTGCCGGTAAAAGTTGTACCGAAAAAAATATAGCTGCGATACAATGAGAGAAGTTTATAGCAGAATCAACTATAAATCTATGATACTGATAAATCATGTAATATTATAAGTTTATACTAGTAAATTTCATTGGTTAATACACATGAAAAGTTGTTAATGATATTACATTTCACGTTGATAGTACTCTTGAATATAGTATGATCTTCGCCATTTTTATAGGAACTTTTAAAATACCTATTGTATGCAAAAACACACGGTGGACCAAGAAAAGCTCAATTCATTATTTGCCATTATTGCGCATGGAGTATCGGAGTAGAATCAGCCAAATACGAAATGAAAAAGGGAAATGAAAATAGTAACGGGAATGAAGATTTACTTTTGACATTATTTTTATATACTATTTGAATTGGCAAGAAAGAAAGTAAATACAACACAATTAAGTATAATTATTGTTCATCTAACAATAATCGATTGGTAATTGAATATTGTCAAAACAATTATGATACAAAAGTATTGATTACAATAAAATCGTTGATTTAACGATATTCGTAGTATATTCCATTATGACACACAGTACTTTTGACCAATCAGATTCTCGGTATCTAATTCTCCATCGGGACAAACCCCGTAAGTTTCATCTCGACCCATTCCGTGGCTCACGATCGTTGCCAGCAAACGCCGCAGGGGAGGAGAAAAACTGAAAGAGAGATAAATACGAAAACAGCGCAGCGTCACAGCTGCTTAGCATCTGAAACAATTTGGCCGTTGACGCGGGTGCCAAGGTGAAACCGATTTTATCCAGCGCGCGAGAAAGAGAGAGACGACAATTTGAACGTGCGGCTGCGGCTTTCGCGGCTTCACGGCAGTAGCTTCTCTTGCGATTTGAGTTGCGCAACTTATGTATATATACGTGTGTATACGTCGGGAAGAATACAGCAGATAGGGAGATTCTCCTCCGTCGCGGCGTGCACTTTTGTTTTCCCAGCCGCGCATTCTCTATTCGCTCCGTAGCTGCACTTTTATGGGGGGATGTCCTCCTTTCGGCAGATTCGATATCTCTCTCTCTCTCTCTCTCTCTCTCTCTCTCTCTCTCTCTCTCTCTCTCTCTCTCTCTCTCTCTCTCTCTCTCTCTCTCTCTCTCTCTCTCTCTCTCTCTCTCTCTCTCTCTCTCTCTCTCTCTCTCTCTCTCTCTCTCTCTCTCTCTCTCTCTCTCTCTCTCTCTCTCTCTCTCTCTCTCTCTCTCTCTCTCTCTCTCTCTCTCTCTCTCTCTCTCTCTCTCTCTCTCTCTCTCTCTCTCTCTCTCTCTCTCTCTCTCTCTCTCTCTCGAGCTGCATAGCCTTAGATCCGCGCGACACAGTTTCTTTTTTTTTAACGCTTTTATAGGTTGGTGCGTTAATGTCCCTCGATGTGTTTATCTCGATAAGTTACAAGCCGGAGAAGCGCTGACGGAATTTATGGCGGATGATCGCCGGAGAATAATTGCGGATACTCGATTGATTGAGCTGGGGGGGTCATTGTGTATATATATATATATATATATATATATATATATATATATATATATATATATATATATATATATATATATATATATATATATATATACATTTAATATTCATAGTGATTAGCGACACGTCATTCTCCCTCGCGTTTATTTGTTT
The DNA here is from genome assembly GCA_020882685.1 of Aphelinus atriplicis. Lineage (NCBI taxonomy): Eukaryota > Metazoa > Arthropoda > Insecta > Hymenoptera > Aphelinidae > Aphelinus > Aphelinus atriplicis. The sequence goes on from CM037073.1 coordinate 3,952,230, forward strand.
ATCGAGAAAGGCAATCGGGGATTAATTGCGTATACATATACGCGACGAGGGGAATTTAATTAGCTCGCGCGCGCGCGGGTTCGGTAATAAAACAAGGTGTAGCCAATATGCGCCACACTCGCAGTCACTGCATCGCCTTTAAATGCGCCGATTTCCCAACGTCGCCGATGAGAAATGAAAGGTCTACTGCGCTGGATATGTATACTTTCAAAATCTTCAAGTTACACTAGTCAAATAAATGATTCAGGGGGTGGCGCGTATTGGGTACGTTTGATGAAAGAAAGGCCTGTCGGAACAACTGACAAAAAAAAGGACGAACAGAGGAGATGAGCAATCGAATGATGTAGGCGAAATGGAATGAGGAATCGATTGGTACATCCAGGATACCAGCAGCTGACACTTGGGTTATTTGGGTTTTCAATTCCACTGGAACCAAGACAATACTTGGATTCGTCCTTCAACTAACGTGATTTGATTTTTCAAAGATATCGATCGATCATTGCTGATTTTATCGCCAGGTTGAACGAGTGCATATGTGCACTTGGGTATATATAAGCAACAATTCCAACGGCACCGAATGTCCAAGTGAATATTCACTATTATTCATCAGTCTTACAATGTCTACCGATCAAAAGTAATTTTTCACAATCTAAAAACCAGACAGGTCGTGCAAATTACGCGCAGACACAAAGTATTCCAACGGAAACATCCAGCCGGTGTGATAATTATTGTATATTAAACAATTGTTTTTTTCCCGCAGACGACGTGCCGTACATCTGGACTTCGGGCCGCCTGTGCGACTTCAAGGGCTGCGAGAACCGACGCGACCTCGAGCCGAAGACGGTCTACGGCTGGTTCTGGTCGGCGAACCGCGAGAAGATGGCCCCGACGAACCAGCTGCCCGCCGGCTGGGGCTTCAACCCCTGGTCGCAGACCGGCCACAAGAAGGTCCGCCAGCCGGACAACGCCGAGTTCGACATCAACGGCACCAACGAGTCCTGCCTCTCGGTCCTCAACAACGTATACAGGGACGGCATCGCCTGGCACGACGTAGCCTGCTACCACGAGAAGCCCTTCGTGTGCGAGGACAGCGAGGAGCTGCTCAACTACGTCGCCGGCACCAACCGCGGCATCCGCCTCTAAGTCCCCTATCCCCCCCCCCCCAATCCCCATTCGACCCCGCGCGACAGGGGTTCACACCGTTGAGTCGCGACGCTGCATAATCGAGCGAGAGCAAAATCAAAATGATACATATTATATATGAATGGCTGCAAAAATGCGCTTTCTCGTTGTTGTTTTTTGGGTCACCGCGAGAAATTTGGCCGTCGTCGATAACGAGAAGTGTCGATCGGATCTTTGATGATTTACACCAGCGTCACTATATAGCTTTATCCGCGTGTCGCCCCACGCTTTGCAGGTCAAACTTCATCATTGTCTCTCTCTCTTTTTTTGTTTTCTTTTTCTACTTTTTCATGTTACACACGTAATTTGTAATTAATATAATTCATAATTCGTAATTAAGAACGTACATGTATTTATTTGATTACAAAAACCTCTGTCTGTTTGTCTCTGTACATTTGCAAATAAATTGTATTTCAGACGATCTGCCTCGTTCATCATTGAGGTTGTTCGTCCTTCCAAACGATACTTCGCAATTGATGTGATGAACAAAAATGTTTAAATACTAAAACCAAGTGATCTTACGTTAAATATCATACATATTTACACAATCCATAAAAATACTCGTAATTCATGCTAAATCTTCTTTCTTCGTATATCACTCAACCCTCACTCCTGTCCTCTAAATCATGCTCGTCCGGTAGTTCCTGCTCCTTTCCACTCTCGTCGTAATCCTGCTCATTTTCATTGTCGCTTTCAGCTTCATTCTCACTCGGACTTGGATATTCTTCTCCCGCAATGTTTTCCCATTCGCCTTCCGATTCTACGAGATCGTCATCCTCGAGGATCGACATTGCGGCTGGTTGTTTTTCAACTGGTTTCTTTTGTACTTTGGTTTTCTTGTAACGTTTCCGCGACCTGCTGGAAGGAACTAGTTTTCGCTTCCGAGGTAGACTTGTTGGATCTGAAAAAAATTAACGACAGATTGTCACGTAAATCAGAAAAATAATTTTCCTGTAGTATTTTGGAATAAATGTTTCAACAAATTTTAATACGGGAACGGAAATAATCTCATGCATTCAAAATTTGATAGCTACGACAAATTAACTTACGATTTTCTGGAATGTTCATCAACTTTCGAAGCTCAGCTCGAACTTGCTTGTTAATGATTTCTCTGCACAAATCATCGAAACTAACAGGCAGCCAGCCTAATTTCTCATGGCACGGTGTACCAGCTGGTGGACCCACATATTTATCCAGCATATCTTGTATTTCAGGTACATGCACGTCACAATACTATTGAAAAGAATAAAAGACATAATTCATTATCCAAATTAGATAAAAAACTCCCTTTCTATCCCATACCTGATAAAACATTTGTCTTGATGGTGGTATGATTCCTGGTCGATATATGTAAACTCTCTCATCAATCGTTTTCTTTTTCTTCTGGCTTTGTTGTGCTTCTGGATTTGTCGTCAAAACCATGACTTTAGGCTTCATGCTAGTAATATTTTTATAAGGCAATGTGTACTGCGAATAATTCCTCTTGCAAGTTACATTTGCAGATAAGCCATCTAGTATATAGAAAATATGTTATTCTGCAAAAGTGAGCCAAGGAAGAAGGTGTAATAGACAAATTGTACTCACGCATTGCTTTCAGCCTATAATCTAGGATTTGATATATCCTAGAGCTGGGATCCTTCCTGGGATCATAGCCTAATCTTGCCCAAGTAATACGCCATGGTCCTGTGGTGAAATAATAAGCCACCGCAGGTAGCAAGACTTTCAGCTGCTCATTTGTAAATTTCGTAAGGTACATTATTGCGGTTTTTGACCAAATGGGACGTTTTTCAAACAATTCACGCATTCTCTCTATGTGTGTTGACTGCAGGAATTTCACTTTCAATGCAGTTTCAATACCTTTGGGAGGATTAAGTGGTACTCCGGGAGTATTAAAAGTGATATAGTTTGATAAACCTGCTCTTCGTTTTCTCGTTTTCCCTATCACCAAATTCAATGCTGGGTCCTCATTAGGTACTTCAGTTTTCGGTATGAATTGTTGGACACTGTCCATCCGACTAAATGCAGCTGGTGGTAAGAAATAGGGTGCTTTATTTCTCAACCAACTGTAGGGTGGTAGACCCACAGGATAAATGTCATTGTAAATGCACTCATCCTTGGATGGATCATCTTTGCATTTGGTGATAGGTAAATATTGAAAATCACACAAGTCTAAAAAAACATATCAAATTAAAGAATTGTAATCTCACTTTGACATTGAATATAATATGAATAGAATTTCATCACCCTACTTGTAAACCGAAATTCTGTTTCCACTCTTCCTAAAATTGTCAGTTTTGGTAACTGATATTCGGGGTCTTCTGCTAAATTCTCATATTTATCACGGTCAAAAGTTGGTGGCTTGTTGGCTTCAGAAACTTCACTTTGATTATTTGCAGTAGTTGCGGGCTGAGATTCGACTGAGCACTTTTCAATTTTATCTGCTAGCTCATGTACCGACTCATCTTCAGTACTTCTTGTACTACTTGCATTGAAATCTGTCTGACTAGAATCGTTTATGTTCACAGAAACTCTTTGTGGACATGACTTTTCATTGGAGTGCGACCCATTCTTTAGATTTGCTATTCTCGATTTCTTGACTCTGATTCTCAACAGAAATCCTGCAGTTTGATGTCTATTGCCACATGCAGGTTTACAATAACCATCGTCTGGTCTAAATCGCAGCTCCATCCTTCTAGTTTTGTTATCCACAGTCTGAAATTAAGAATACAGTGAGATACAATTATTAAATGAAAAAGTAAGTTTGTACGTTACAAGAATACAAAGATTATTAGATTAAAAATTCAATCACAAAGAGTACGTACCGCAGAAATTTCTGCGATTCCACCCAAGGTTTCAATCGCTTTCTCTGTATTGACCACATTTCCAGGATACTTGATGCACCACAATTTTCTGTCAAATCTATGATTGCCTTGTCTTGGTATGTTAATTTCATCGTTGGCTATGTCTTGTGATCCTGCTACCGAAGCGTCGTCATTGTCATCGCTCTACAAATGATTAATGCACGTTAATATCAATTACTATCAGATATCGGACCTATACAATTTTACTCACATGTATACTTGAGTTATCGTCATTTTTTGGATCGTAACTAGATCCACCACTATCACTGTCCTCTGAGGACATGATTATTCAAAGTTTGAGGTTAACTCACGCCGCATGCCATCTACCTATATATATAATATGATGATGCAAGGGTGAGGGCATGTACAAACGTAAACAGTAGTGCCGGGTTATCATCGGCTCAGGCGTTTTTCTTTAAGTTTTCGTGGGCCACCATTCCTATATATATAATGAATTTCAAATTTCGAGGAGGACAAAATGATCGAAAAACTCCAAATCAAATAAAGCGACGAGAATATCGAACTTTGGATATTTTTCAACGATCAATATTGCATTCAGTAAGGTCAATCACGAAGACCATATTACGTATATTGAGTATATATAGTAAACTCATTTGCAGAGTGTCAAATACTGTTCCGTAGGATAGATCAAAGTGTTGAACAAAGAACTAATGTTTGTGATAATATTATATGTCTAATATTTTTCTTTTGTTGATGATAGTGTGATTTTATTACGTAAATAATCATATTGAGGATTCGAGTACTGCATTAATTTTTCTCATAATCTTCTTTGTACCCTATACAAACAAAGTCGACGACATTGTCTACCCGCTAATCTTTTTTATCTTCTCAATACTATTGTCATGTGCCTATACAAGATAAAGAAGTACGACTTTTTGTCCCAAGGTTCATTAACATTTTGAAGGCATATTGTGTCTTCTAGTGAGTAATAGATTTCCTTCTTATGATCGATTGGAAAATTAAATAATCAAATTGTAACACAATGAAATGAGTCTCGCGCATATAGAACTATCGGTTTAGACCGGTATATAATATGAAAAGTATATGTTTCATGAGTAATTGTCACAATAAAGTGCATATAGTATGATATACATGATTCATGAGTTAACATCTCTGAATTTATCAGGCATTTAATATGCGAGATACGATGTTTGAGGGCCAATCCAATGGGATACGGAGAGCAAGACTCTAAAAGCTCCATATCATGATTTCTGCGACCGTTTGTCAGCATCGGCTGCAAAACGCTGTCTATACATACAAATGTATCATGCATAATTTTCTTAAGGGGAGGTTCTCATCTAGCACCTCGAAAATGACCCATTTTTCTTCATTTTTTTTCTCATAGAAGGAATTGAATAACGGTATGGAACTTTTTCACACGTATTTATATATTATTTGAGTATACAAAAAAAAATTTTTATTAAAAAATAATCATTATATGATGAATTAAACACACGTTTATGGGCACACCTCTAAAAAAAGTTTCCGCGTGGTGGGAATCCTAGGGCCTCCAATTATTACCTGAGATCAAAAAACGAAAAAGTTTCAGAAAATATATAACATTTGTGGGATATTATACCGATAATACCGAAAAAAGGTTGAAAATCAACGAAATGGCGGACTTGTGAAATATACGTACCGATTTCGCACTTTTTTTTTGCTGTTAAAATTGATATATAGTCAAAAATTAATAATAAAATTAATGTTTTTATAGGTATAGGATCCAGAAATTCAATTGCCTTTGAAATAAAAAAAGATTCAAGTCGATACCTTGATTAGTTTTTGAGCTAGGATTCCCACCAGTTTAAAAAAAGTAATTTCGAGATAAACGCGTTTAAAGATTCGGTTAACCATAACAATAACGTTAGTCATAGGTTCCATTATTATGCTATAACTTTTTTAAAAATAATATTCCGGTCACACGCTTTTCGGGGTATATTCTACACATCATTAGGTAGCAAAATCAGCAAAAAAAAAATTGAATTTTTGAAATTGCTTGATGAGAACCTCCCCTTAATCAGCTGATCCGAATAACAAAATCTCTTCGTCGTGAAAAAGCTACATGCAAAACTATTATCTCACTACACTAAACCCGAGACATTTTCAGCCAAAAAGAAACTCTCTCTGTCTCTACAACTCTCTTTTTTTCCAGAGTGCAAGAACACCGTTTATCCATTTAGCCAGCGTATTGCACGACTCTAAAACTGTTGGGAACACGCAGTAGACGTACAGAAGCAGCACACGGCTATGATCGTTAGCGGAGAAAAAAAACCGAGCCCTTGCGTATTCGATAAAAAAAATATAGTATGGGTTATATACGACGACGTACGACACAGCCGTGAAGGATACCATGCGCGCATTGCTCGAGCGAGCACACATAAAGACGAGTTAGCCTGTCGCGCGCGCGCGCGGCAAGAAGCCCTATTATGAAGCCGAGCGAGTAATCGTGGTCGCGCACGCCTAAGCTCAATTAAGCAATTCCGCGTCGCGGCTCTGTGGGTCGATCGGCAAAAGCCCCACGTGCGACTCGCTCGCACGTACTACATGTCCCCGCGTACTTACTGCGAAGAAGGGACACGCTTCGCTATGTATATATATACGCTCGCGTGTACCTAGAAATGGCCGAATTCAATAGTCGATTCATAGAATACAAAATATTTGTGTTTGATTGAATTATTTGGACAAATTTGTTCAAATATACGCATGTATCTAATCACAGATATTTAATCACGTGGATTGGACGCCAAGAGGGCCCGAGAGCTCGACCCATGACCAATCTGCAATGTATGAGATATTCTTTTCAGTGAATTTTCTTCGTGAGATCACCGAGTGCTGTTCCTCCAAAGATCAAAGCACATGCATTTGAAATACCCCCATTCAATTTCTTCTTCAAACATATACATATCAAATAAAACATATCTGTATTTTCAAATAACTTTTATTCAAAATAGAAATATTTGAAATATTTCTATTTAATAGCTACTTGTATTTAATACTATATACTCGTGAGTGTGTAATGCCATGCAGCCAAGCAGCAGCAGAGCAGCAGCAGCAGTGGCACAGAGAGAGAGAGAGAGAGAGAGAGAGAGAGAGAGAGAGAGAGAGAGAGAGAGAGAGAGAAACGAGAGATTCGCGGGAGTAGAGTAGCGCATATATATACATACACACATATATATATACATACAAACACTGCAGCACACCTACGGCTGCCGACGACGCGATAAACTGGCCGCACATACGCGCAGCAGCCGCACGCGAGACATCAGCTCCATATAGTGCGCTGCGCTCCCGCGGTTCGGCTCTTTCGCCCGCGCGTATTTTCATCCAGTGCTGCCAGTGTTTATAATTTATTTATATCTGTCGATTCGCCGCGCGCGTGTGTCAACATTATACAGCTGGCAAGAAAAAAAATTAAGATCTTGGCCGAACTGAGCGATGTCGATGGTGCTGTGACGGTTGAGCAGATATACGTATCTCGAGTGTGTTGTCGACCCGTCGATTATTATAGTTTTCGAAGGGCCGGGAGGCTCGCAGGAGCCCAGGGGCTTCCAATGGAAGCTCGACAGGACTGCGTCGCAAACAGCCACGAGCTGACCATCGGCGGCGGAGGAGGCGGCTCGTTTTTCCTACCCTCCGAGGCCGGAACATGACGACGGCCGAAAACAAGAACTCGTCCTCGTCATCCCCGGGATGCCGCATCTGCTACGAAGGTCTGTCTAATATCCCTGGTCTATGTATAATGTCGGTGCGCTGTTTTAGAAGGTAATAGCCTAGACGAGGGAGGAGGAAAAAGGAATTATTGGTGCGCACGCGCGCGACTTGATTTGATTTGTATAACCGCCGAGCGGTTCAACCCAGCATTGTTGTTGTTCCGAGTAATGCGCGGGACGTCCAAGCTCGCAGCTGTGTATGGGTCGCGCACGCGAGGGGAAGAGCGTTTTTGATTTCGAAGATATCGGTCTCGGGCGATTTTTACATACCGATTTGACCGATCTACGGAAATTAAATACCTCGCGAGAATGGTAATATGATGCGGTAGGCTGTGGGGCACTAGACCTGCGTATACCGGTTGGAAGAAACTACGTGAACTCAATGTTGTTATGTATGTAACAGTGTGGTTATAGTAAATTCGAAACCGCGATTGGTAATTACCGAGGACGATTACCGCGATTCGCACGCGCGTCTTTTGCACAACTGAACATATCGTTTATGATTCTTCTTTTCCTTTCTACCTTTTTCTCTCGGGATATAATGGAATATCACGGGCGCAACGGCTCGCAGCTGCCTCGTGGGTATAATATAACACGGAGGAATTTTCATCGGGCGCACATCTCATACTGAGCGCGCGCGCGTATATATATATACGTATACTTACAACCGATCCCTTACATAATGGATGCATTACGATCGCTCTTGATTCTCGTATATTTTCATATGAAAATTTATGCAAAACGGAAACTTGCATTACGCGAACGCGCGGCCTATGTATACAACTCGCGCCGCGTGGTTCAATATTCATTTTTTTTCCCCTCTCGCGAGATCATAACGTGCATAGATATACACGGGAGGTCGCGCGCGCGCCTAGCTTATACACACAAACACACGTACACGCGAATTGATCTGGCGCGAGATCCCCGCGGATGAAGAACAAACGCGTACGATATGATGTGTGTATTCCCCCGATATCACCGAGATTTCAAAAGTGTTTATGTACCCCTCTGTTGAGATATCTCCGCTATCCAGAAATCATACATACATACGCGCAGGCGCGCATACGAGATCTTACACGTATATCGTCTCGGGTATGCGTAACGCGCCTGCAGCGCGGATAGAGATCTGCAGTGTGCGTATTGTACGCGCGACGCACGTGCGCGCACTTCCTCTCGGTTCCAATATCATCGGCAACCAGGCGGCGTCCCGCCGATTGGCAAATCAGCCGATTCAATCGATCCAATCAATACATATATACTCTCTTATGTCCTTACAGTGAAAAACCACTGCATTGCAGTGAAAAATCACTGTAACAAATTGGACGACAAATTCACTGGATTACAGTGAATTTAATGTGTAATTAAAGTGAATTTGTCACTTTAGTTCCATGAGTCTTGATAGAAAACATTTTTTAAATAAAATTCACAGTGAGTAGAGTAGAAATTCACTTCACACCATACTTACTGCAAATCGTCATGTGAAAATGTGAATTATGATGTAAAAATGTTTTCTATCAAAACTCATGCGGAACTAAAGTAAAAATTTACTTTAGTTACATAAGAAATTCACTTCAATCCAGTGAATTTTTCATCCACCTTCTTACTGTGATTTTTCACTGCAATGCAATGGTTTTTCACCGTAAGGATTTAAGAGAGTATATATGGACGAGCCGCGCGGCGATTAGTAATATATATTTTCAATGAGTATTCTTATCCATGAAAACAAATCACTGTTACTCTTTTACAGTAACATTGATACAACCCATGAATAACAATATTCATCAGTGAGTGATTCTATTCTTCCTTACGCGCAGTAGTATAATATTGAAATTAGTAGTCAATCTTTTATTACACAACCAAACAGTACTTTTACATACACATTTAATTTGGCACACACACGAAATATTATACTTTTAACATTATTTTTGGTTTTTTTGACGAACATGTGTATGATACACGTGTTAAATTAAACAATTGTATTATACAATTGTTTTAATGCCAATCAAATTGATTATTATAATCAATTCATTGGCAAACAACATCATCTTCCTCATTGCTGATAGATTCAATTATATGATTAGTAATATGGTTACAGAACCCATGCGGATTCGACAAGTTTATTCCGAGTCGAGGTGTATGTGTGTGTGTGTGTGTGTGTGTGTGTGTGTGGGTGTGTGTGTGTGTGTGTGTGTGTGTGTGCAGTGCACATAAGAGCCTGTGGGTACTTGGGTAGATATAAGTATGTAATTCGAAACAGTCTGGAAATCCGTGCGGCGGGGGCAAAGTGAAGGAGCGCGCGCGGCGAGTGCCGGCACGACTTGACGAGGCACTTCCTAATTAGGGCGAAAAATCAATTTCGTGCAGGTCTAAGTGGGCCAGCCACAAGATCGTCGGGACTGATGCGTACATATACGTGTGTGTATATATATGCGAAGGGCGGGCTAATACGAGCTATAAACAAGGCACTGATTGAGATAACGATGCCGTATAAATCCGGCGCGCGCGACAGATAGTAGCCGCGACTACGCCAGATTGTAAATTACATAATGAGTGAGCCGTCGTTCTTTTTGTCGGCCCAGTAGCTTTATGGATATTGTGTGTGCTCGCGGGAATCTGGCGCAGTGTGATACGAGCGAGTCTCTTGTAGCGATCGTGAACTTTTCGTTGGGCCACGGGGTTTAGGCTGGAAAAAAATTTAGGCCGAATCGTATAGGATTCCGCCCCAAAAGGATTGAGTCGGTTCGACATCTTCAGATGGGAAAGCTATTGCAGCTTTCCATAATCAATTTTCAAAATTTTAACTTGGCTGTACCGGTTATGTTGAAATAACTCGCTTATATGGATTCTATTCACATCTAGTTTAAAATTCACTTTTCACTTCTATTCACTTTGGTGCAAAATTAATATTCAAGGATGAAATAGGGTATGTACCGAATATAAATCATCTACCCGTATTCAAGAAAAGCCTATTTCTCTTTATTTTTTTTCTCTATTAAGCTACTGAAGGCTCTTTGAAGACTAATCGAAGCTACAGTATAATTAAATCATTACATTGTTCGAAATTTACATTTTAACAATTTCAGGATACTTTCAAACGTTTATTATTATTGGATACGGGCATATAGCATATTGTTCGATAAACGAGTACATAACATATTTGCATTCTTGCACAACGAGTCTAGCTACGTTATTGATTTTACATTCATTGATAGCCGATATGGTTTCTTTTGCGGTTCCTTTGTAATTTTGATGGTTTTCAATCATCATAACAGATGATTCATTTAATCCCGCGTGATAAAATTATTTCTCAACATACGAAACAATCTTGTTCCAGCATATTATTATTCCCCGAAGTATATTCACGAAACGCCACGAACTCACGGCGATCGACTTTGTCACACTACGCTGTCGTATACGAGAAAATCGGAAAAGAATATACCCATCTCGGGACCCCCCGTCGAACAAATTCGTAAAAGTCTGCGTCAAGTATTATATATAGTCACACACACACACACACACACACACACACACACACACTAGCGTTCGGCAGTCTCTCGTAATTTACAACTTCCCCGTCGCGAGCGGGCGCGCAAATTAAATCAATCGGCCGAGAGCCCGGCGGCCACGTCGCTTATTATATCGCGAATTACGCAGCTGCGCTTATCCCATCAAGAGCCCGTAAATCCAACTCAACGCGCGTCCCGCACGAAAGAGAGAAAGAAGGAGGCAAAGAGTGAGTATGGAAAAAGTATGGCTCGTTGCGAGACGACAGCCCCACCCTCGCAACAGTCCAGAGTGCATCAAACTCTTATACATGTGTGTGTATGTGTTTGCGCGCGTCGTGGAAGATGCAGCTCCTTCGATCGGACACGGGCGTTCTTATATACATGCATATATCGAATTTTTCGCTACCGATGCGTCGCGGTCGGAGCGAGCGGAAGAGTCAGCGTCTCCGCGACTTCCGCGACATTCACATTCTGTGGAAACAATGAGCCGCAGCGCGCAACTGAATAAAAACACTCCCGCGCATCTATATACATCATGCTAGTGTGTGTACGTGATGCGCGCACACGCGGTCGAACGCAGCTCGCTTAACTGATGCAAGTATATGGTGCAGCTCTCTTTGTCTCGTTCGCTCGTTTTCGATGCTCCCGATCGACCCGCTCGGTACTGTTTCCGAAAGGAAAGGAAAAACGATAGAAAAAAAACAGTTGGGGCCGGTTGTCTTTTGATATGCGCGGGAGGGATCACGATGGAATGTCCACGCGCGAGCTGTCGCCAATGCGCCGGGATGAGTATATGTATAGCGGTTACCCGCGTTCGACGCGCTCAAAAGACGCATTTTTATCTCCGCGATTCAAGCGCGCGCGCGCCTTTGATTTTCCAATGGGGAGTGGCTTTTCGATCCGCGCACGCTCTTCTGTTGTACCGTCCTATACAACTCTCGACTGAAAGCTCACGGTGAAAAGCCAGTGTGCGAAGGTGCGGATGAATGGTCGAGTGGAATACTCCTGTAATGAAAGCGAATCTAGTGTAAGAATGTTCAGTATCGAAATTCGCATGGAACAAAAATAAGTGAAAATTAATTCTGAAATCACACGGAAGAATCGACTGCAGGTCCACTCGATCGCTCGAATCCACCTTCCAACAGTGATTTTTTCGCGTTGGCTATTCGCCGTATAAGCTTTGTATGTATACACCGCGTGCAGGGCTCGATTCAACAGGTGGACATGTGTCGGAGCTCGCGTGTGCAAAGAGCCGCATTCCGGGTTGCGTGTGCTGTGTGCTTGTGCAAATTTACGAGGCAAAGCATATCAAAGCGTGTATACACCCCTCGAACGGCCAATTTTTGCTTCCGCAAGGATGTACACACATTGCGATGAATCGTTATCGATCAGTGCGCGCAACCGATGCGAGTTTCACGCAGGTGAAATTACCGCCATCAGGCGCGCGTTCATTGGCGGATATACTGCGTGTGTATATAATCTTCCCTCCTATATTGTCAATAATAACTGGACGCGCGCTTTGAAAGTCACGTAACATTGCTATTGCCACTGGTACTATAGAAAATCAATTGCAGCGAACGGAAGAACATAGCAAACTTTGACTCTGTAGAACGATTGGAGCAAACGGTACTTCGTACAAAGCCCGTAGGTTCTTTAGGGAGTAACGATGTACCGATTGGAAATATGCGAGATTTCTTCTCCCGAAAGAAAAAATCGAGACTGGAAATCATTGGAGGCAGACTTTGAGAGCTTGGGCAAAAGCTTCTGGTACAAGCAATCCCACGGACGAATCGGTCCGTATGATTCGATATCTTGATTTATTCGTACGTAAATATTAATATCACAAAGTTTATAATCGAGAACGAAATGTATAGTATGCCAAAAATCATAGCGAATAATGACGAAGTATATTATGAGAAGAACCATACTTTTTGGCGTTCGAAATCACCAAATTCTTCTACTCGAACGTGTCGTGATGAACATACACCCGAGCACGTGATTCCCAGTTGATTAATCCATCGTAGGGTCGACGATAAATTCGTCCGAGCGATAAAAATCTAAAGTGCGGCTCGTCAAAATTTGCAGACGGGGCGATCGAGGAGCTGATAGAGCCGTGCGAGTGCTCGGGCACGCTGGGCCTGATCCACGCGAGCTGCCTCGAGAAGTGGCTGTCGACGTGGAACACCGACCGCTGCGAGATCTGCAAGTACGGCTTCGCCATCGAGCGGCGCACCAAACCCCTGCACCAGGTACACATATCCATGCACGGCCAGCCCGTTGCATATAGCTATATATCCTCCTTTTGTACGTGTGCTGCAGCCAGCCGAAGGCGCACATCACCGTGACGAGACTGTGATGAGAGCTCGTTCCCGGCTGCTCATCTTTGTTTTCGAACTGTTGATGCGCGCAATTTCATTTACCTTTTTTTGTCCACTCACCATTGTATACCCTCGGGCGTGCTCTCGTTTAACCATGTACATACACACCGGCCGTCGAGGGACGAGCCTCGATTGTAAGGTGAATTCAAAAAAATATATGTATGTTTACGCGTTGACGGGCCAGTAGAGGCCAGTGAAAAGATGATTAGCCGAATCGGAGAGGAGAAATGGACTGAACCAGGAGTTTATATTCGATAAGATGTATTTATGATCTTTTTGAGATCTCAATTCGATCTCAAAATATCTGAAAAATCGTCTAAAAAGTTGAAAATATTAATGTCTCTGAGACATTTTGAAACGGTCTCATCGCATCTTTTAATTTCATCCGATCTTTTTCTCGTCTCAAAAAGTATTAAAAAGTGCGATGTTTAATACAGATAAATTTGAAATCACTTTGAGATCACATCTTTTTTTACGCGGGATATATCCTCGAATTCATGAATTCTGTAAACGTATAAGCAGATTCCGCGGAATTTTCACAATCAATGATGAGTTGGCTACCGATACTCCATTTAAATATACAAGTATTTAGTATATAAAAATTTAGTCAAATATTTGTATCGATGTATTTATTCGATCACCATATTCAACTCCGATTTTCCATATATTTAAAATTCGATTCATACGATATATCGTCTTGGATGAATGAAATACTAAATTTGCCGGGGCGCTGCAGCGATCTGCGCGAGCTTCTCTCGGGCATACATATACGAAGACCGATGATTTATCAATCGACGTTTGCTCCAGTTAGTAATAAATCGATGCTGCCACACCACGCGATACACGTGAGTCGTGTGTGACAGGAGCAATTTTAATCTTATATAAAAAGTGCGGCATTGTCGAGCCAGTAAAGGAGGAATTGTGCGGTTGCCGCGCGGTCGCGCATATAGGCGATCGTTTATCTGGGACAGTCTTCACTTTGCTCGCGCTCACACACACTCGCGATACGGAAATACGCGCTCGGTTCTCTATAAACAAGACGCTCGTGAAATTGAATTCGGCCCATATATACAAGGAGGCTCGCTCGATTCGATCGCTTTGAGAAATCCCGCGCGTCTAATACCCAAAGCTGCGACTCTCTGCTCGGTGTATGTGTGTGTGTACTCATAAATAATATGCACCGAGAGAGCGTGCCCTCACGGGATGCAGATATCGCGACTGCAGCAGCATGTCACGAGCTCGCGGCGCTTATATTTTCGGGATCTGGCGCACGTTACTCCCGTGCGCGTTTATCGCCTCGTGCGGATCGCGAACGGCCGGCCCGTAACGGAGCTTCAACGTTATAGCCTACAATGACTGAACGACATTAACAATCGTGAGCTTCCGTATGCGAAAAGGGAAAAATACGTATATTATATATTCGCACCAATTTCTATATCGTTATTATCGACCTGATTATAACTTTTGACGCGTGTATCGACGACTCGGAGCGTGACGACCCAGATGACGATTGACGGCAATTACGGGGGTCTTGGCAATTCTGCTCGTAATTCCCGACTTGTCGTCTTAATTCACGTTGAACCGTGAACGTCTAGAGTTTTATTTCGATTGATAATTACGATAGGAGTACTTTTTGCGGATGTTCAGTCGATATCGGACAGTCACGCAAAAAAAATGTTTCACGATTATGTTTATAATATAAATTAGACAAAATGTTTGAGGGACAGTCCAGTGGAATGTGAAGAATGAATAAATTGGCCCTCGAAGATCGACTTTTTGTCTAATTTATGAACAATAGAGGGTGCAGTGTTCTTGATATGACACGTTTTTTGAACCCAAATACGAAGCGCGCGTCAGGGTTTTGATGTAACCTCGAACAACCCACTCTCTGAATCAAAAGTAGTGAAAAACCACTGGTTGATGGTACAAATCGTAAAACTGTTAAAAATAGAAGATAAGTAATGAAAATATAGTAGGATTTTACTGAAAAAAACAATATTAACCTTTCTCTAATTTACTGGAATATTAGTGTAACTCTATACTGTTTTCATCGGCTGTGCAATCCGTACAATTAAATAGTAGTTTTCCACTATTTCAGATTTACACTGCTTGAGCTCTTACATTTTTGTCGGGTCGTCGTGTCATTGATATTATTCGGGTGATATTGTTGATTTTTCACAGATCAAGCTACCCGTTTCGTGTAACCCTGCCTCTCTTTCTCTCTCGACTCGGCTGACAAACAATGCGAGTGCGAGTTCCGCGCATCTCTCGCTTTCACCCATATAAACTGAGATCTGCAGAGCGAGCTATATAAGCGCGCAAGCGCACAATGGCCCATTCTTGCCTTTCCCATCTGGCTGAAATCTCAATAGATACATCGCGGCCAGCGTATATGTATACCAGCGGCGAATTAAATTGGTAATGCGCCATCTCGGGATCGGGTGCACACATATATACATACGTATGTCCTCGGACCTCCGTACCGCAAATCGCTTTGAATTTCAAATTGCGCGGGACCTCCGAGCCGAGTGAAAAATACCCGGTGCAGATGAAGATGTCCCTGGTGGTGTGTATTGGGTTCTCACGCGGACCGCGCGCCGTGGTTACCCTCTCCGGCGGTCAAATCACGCGCCAATATGTTTGTTTATTTATCCGCGCGATTACGTGCTGATGCAATTGGATCAGCGCTTGTGCGACGCGCCGCGCCAAGTTGCATCCCGATGCGTGTCTCATTCGTATACTTACGCGTAGTTTGCATAGAATATTGCGTCGCTTGTATAGCGGGAGGAGCACTCGAGAAACAATCCGTCGGTATATTCGCACGGTATACATTAGCGAATTGAGATTTTTATCATTTATGAATATCTTAGAATCCATGTGTGACTGGGCATTGGTGCATAAACTCATCGACATCATCTGACTCTGATATTCGGTATAGATATTCGTATGAAAGCAAGAAATATGGTTTCGGCTCCAGCCCAAATAAAGAAACTATATATGCATGAATTATACGTGTAAATGGACTGACTGATTATCTATAGGCACAGTTGAGGCATACTTTGTATGGTCACGAGTTCTCTGTACCTTGCTAACTTTATTGGATTCAAAAATATGAACACATTGGACAGGGATGATTTTTTTTTAATTAAAAATCAGCTTTCGAGTTCTTGATAATTGTTAAGAAATATCAATTTATCAATGAATAGTCCATGTTTTGTCTATGCCTTTTCCATCCCTAGTGAACATTTTCCCTCGCATAAATTACCCAGGTATGATCGATGCATAGTCATGCATGAATGTCCAAACTGTGTTCAAAATAGTAAAAATCACTTGATTGATAAAAAATAGTAAAATTTAATTTTTCAGTGAATATTTACTATTATCTGTATCAGTTATTCAATTTTCGCCAATAATTACAGTAGTTCATTACAATTTTAAATTTAAAGAATTGACAAAAGGTGCTGAGAAGAGGTTCATAAGAACTGCCCTTCGAAGTCGAATGAAGCATCATGAAGATGCACCATCAGTCAGGTGGTATGAACAGGGCATTTTGATTGCAGTCGGTGTGGCAGTGGTGGAGCACTCGAGGGCTGTACGGGCCCCAGGGGGTGAGAGGGGACTGCGTGTGCCTGCTGGTACTGACCCCTCTGTGTTTGGCGGCGACCTATCTCTGCGGCATCGGCGCCTCGGCCTACGCGCGCCTCGGCTTCTGGGAGGGCACCGGCCTCGCCGTCCTCTGCTGCATGCTCGTCATCACTTACTTTCTCTGGTTCTTCGTCACCATCAGGTACGCACACTCTCGGCTTCTCCTTTTTATATATATAATGTCCCATATGTATACGTGTATACGCTACTTTGAATGCGTCTCATTGTGCCGGCCGATGTTATGCGCGTTATATGCACCGACTACACATACCCTCGAACCGTAACAGGCGACAATGAATTGCCGAGACTATAATATTAATCGTACGCCCACGAGCGCCACGTGCTCAATTGGTCGTGTGTGAATCGCTCGTGTATACAATCTATATATATGTACGTGTCTAATGAATATCACGATTCGTATTTCAAAGATTCAAACTGATTTATTTGAGTAAATTATATACACTAATTCAATTATTGGCAATCCAGTCGAATGCACAAGGCAATATGAAAAAAATTGTTGATTCTATTATCCGGTATATGATTAACAATCCATACGGCTAATTGTATAGGCATTAATCCAGAGAAAGTTGCAATTTTTAGTCGATTCTCAATAATCAATCTGACTTGTTCAATTGTCTGGCACTATACACGATGTAATCAAAACCATGTCAAGAAATTTGAATCCTTATACTTTCCGAAATACTTTTGCTCCTCAGAATTAACACATGATCTCGGAAGCCAGCTAGAGAAGGTGCAAACTCGGGAGGCATTTTATTTTTCTAAAATTTGGCAAACCTGATGATCTGATATTTTCTTTTTATATAAAAAGCGATGGCCAGTAGTCTGAAGCTGACTCTGATGTTATTGGTTATTATGAATTGATGAAATTTCCTCAGACATATACTATTTTCTTCGTATTTTCTTCTTTTTCAAAAATGGTCAAGTTTTGTCAAATTCGTACACTTTTGTAAAATTGTTCAGAATTGTAACTGACCGATTAACTACGTGAAGATTTTTCTCTCAAAATCGCTCGTATTTTGTTATTAACGACATAGTACTCAAAAACGTGACATCTCACTATCGCCGCACTTAATGTACTTCTGGTCAGTCAATCGAATAAGAAGGAAGAAATTATCAATGCATTGAATGAAATTCACAAGTCGTTTATTTTTCAGATTCCATTATAAATCGTGGAAGCAGTGGTGCAAGCGGAATCAAGATGTGAAATTACTCATAAAGGGCAAAATGCCAGAAGAAGAGCAGAAAAAATCATTCAAAGAAGAAGCTACCAACAACAACAATAATAATAATGATCAAATCCAGAGAGACAATGGATTTGGTAGACTGTTTGTGTGGTTCAACATTTCGTATAGGCAAAACAACGAGCCAGTTTACAATTTTCATCAGCAAACTTCATTCGTGTGATCGTGTTCTTATACATTTCCTATGAATTTATTATTTTATGAAACATACATTACGAATTGTCGACATTATACGACTCGCGGTCGCGTAAATGTATACGAAAGAATAACATAGTATTCGTGTTCATTTATCTTATTGCCGAGTCTACAATTTTAATATCGAGTAAAATAAGAATTTTTCCCTTTTGATAGGTTTTAAGTAGATTTGATTGTTGTTTTAATTTGAATAATGAATCCTAGAAGGGTTAATTTAGACAATAAGTTTTATGTATGTAAGGACGATTATAAATAATTAATATGTGTATACCATTCCTTTTCGAAACTTATGTATAATCCAAACAGCTGGTTCGCGAAATCCAAACTATTGTATTGTGATACTGCATATATGGAACCCGTAATGAAATGCCGAATCGAAAAGACACGGCTTATAATTGTGAACTGATTATAAAGACTTATGATTAGTGATAATGAGTTTGAAACATATCCAATACATTTCAGATTCGTAATGCTGATTGCACTTGGAAATTTTCGATAATAGCATATACTTACTTTGATATTCAGAACCACTCGAGGAAATAAGTCCGCGTCATATTTTGTAAAATATACTTTCTTAATAAAAAAAAAAAACATACCTGGAGTTACCCGTATATTTTCACCCGTTATATCCAATCGAAGGGATTATCATATGAATTTTCGCTCAAACATTCGAATTCTTCACATGCGCAATATTGTATATATAAAAGTTTTGTTCGTCGTTCCGAACGCGCGAGTCGAAGTTCTACATTGGATATTGCGCACTAATGAAATCTGATAACAGGGACGATCAACTGCAGAGACATTCATACTTCAAGTGGTTATAGTTTACCTCGATACATCGCATAAACCGCGACATACTGACCTCTTACATTGTAATCTCATTCTCAACTAGTACATTAACAGCGATTGAAACCATTACAACTCTCTTTCGTACCTGATTTATTGAAAGAAGACATAAAATTTGTTTATCCATTTTGTGTATTATTTTCTTCGTTGATCCACCTGCAAAAGATGTTTCATAAAAAATATTGTATTACAGATAGCTCAATGTTTATTTTCATTGAGTAATACTGGACAAATTATTCATTGGCTGCATATACTTATAGAAGGCAAATACGAACTGGTCCAAATGTGTTGCTGATCCTTGTAATAAGTATCTCTGCAATAATCCAAATAACTAAAAATAAAAGGGAATGCATTGCTCATTTTCCCAAATTAACTAGAACCTTAGGAGGTAGTTTTTTGACACCCAGATATGTATGATATTTGCATTTATTTGTTCTATATCGCTGATTCCATGCGTACAATGTACACACATGTGAAATGTGACGCGTCTTTCTAAACGGAATTTAAACAGTTATAAATAATTCGTTGGATAACAATTTACGGTAGTAGTAGTAGAAGTAGAAGTAGTTTTTATTAAAATTTAATTTAGTTTCAGGTTTGATTTTATATTTACATTCACAGCATATTAGATGAAGACTCAGGTAATAAGCAGGTACAGAATTGTTTTCATTTTCAGGAGCCACATTGAAAGACTATCGCTTATTTTCATTTGAAACAGTGAAATGAAGGCCATACGTACTTTTAATTGGAGTACGAAGAATTGTACGATAGCACAAACGATCTACGATGAAACACTCCCTTCCAAGGTTTTCTTTATAGCCTGGACATTCATCTAGTTGAATAATGTACTATGATACAGCTCGGTCTTCTTTCTTTTTCCCTTGACAAATAATACAGTAATACGACTAATCATTTGTTACAAATGATTGATCGTGTATTTCACTCAAACAGTTTTATGATTTTAATGGAAGTTGTTGAAAAATAAATGTACGGATAAGACGAATTCAATTCACCTAATTAACATTTTTCTACCGAATGATTCTTATCTTCATCAGTTAGATTTTGCATTTGTTAGAAAGTGCTGGAATATCTAGAAAAACACATTTGCGCCCCATCAGTGAAATTCGAATCGAAATAAAAATCTGATTTTAAAAAACCCTCAGAGTCGTAAACGAAGTAAGTATAGCTCATAACAACCAATAGTAGTTTTACTGCTGGAAGCCAGAGACACAAAGTCCATGAGAGTTCATTAAATATTTTCAGCACTTGATTGCGACCTCGTGCGACGTTCTATAGTATCCCAATATTGCCAGATACCCCTAATTATATATCAAAACCCAGTGTCGGAAAAGAGAGATATGTAGGACGGGTTGCGTGTCCAAGATCGGTTCCCGAAATAAATTAAGTGACATTACACTTTGATGGTCAGTGTATCCACAATGAGCTTACGACGGTAGAAAATTTCCAACGGAGGAAATATGTATATCTCCAATTTTCATCTTCAGCACTTAAAATATATTTTGATGGAACCACTCTAATATGACTTGTCAATACCGATTAGTTTTAACATTCGAACATTCTAATTAATTTTTTGTAAAACTGTTTTACTTTCTCAAATTTAAAAACGCATGGACATGCCACCAAGTTTTGAAGTTCTTTCAAACTTTTTTCGTACAAGAAGGTTTAAACTGTTTAATAAATAAATTATTTTTAATTAATTTTTTTTTTAACCGTTTAATTTCTTGGAAGTTTTAAGTTTATTTAGAACTCTTTATTTAGAAGAAAGCATATTCTCCTAAGCAATTACGACGACTCACAATAAAATTGTAGAATCAGTTGAAACTTGTACAGCATTCACCCAACGTTTCTCACATTAGTTCTTATATGTCTCGAGAATTGATTAATCCCTTCTAAACTGAATATAAAAGAGGAAAAATGTGACAGAATTCGAAGTATATAATGGGTCACGTATAAATGGTAGTAAGGTAGGTATACTCAGTATGATCCACCCTTTGACCGGATGAAAAAAAGGATTCTGTGGGTGGCGTATTTTGGGTACACTCGGTTTTTTTCCCTGAAAAAATATTTTTTTAAGGTTCTGTATATCTCTGCAGCGTAGAAGAGTCCAGAATGAATACGGATTGGCTCACTTTAAAGACATTGAATTCAATTTCCCGTCAGTTACATTGGAAAACTCAAATTTGAAGCGGTGTAGTGATCTTTCTCGATCAAGTGGTGCATATTGGGTACACGTACCTTATAAGTACATGTAAATATGTTTATCTACTTTGAAACATAGAATTGAAAGCTTAGAGCCCCTAGTAGGGTTCCGCATACGGCGTCTAACGCTGAAACCACCGTAAAAATAGACACGAGCTCCATGTCAAGAGCTGAAGCTAAAGCTGCGAACATACATAAGACAAATTCCACTGGAAAAATCATTATTTCCCCGAAGCAATTTACAAATAATTTGCAACGCGGTTCGAGTCGTTCTTAGAAAGTTTACACAGCGCGCGCGTCCATCGCGCTAAGCAATGAAATGAATTTACTTGCACGCGGCCATTAATCAACCGGGGGTAATGTGCAAAGAACCATGACTCACACTGGTCCTGGAATAAAGGCGTGGAATTGATTGGAGTGAGAGAGAGAGAGAGAGAGAGAGAGAGGGAAAGCAGTAGATTCAAAGTGCAGCTTATATATCCGAGCGAAACCTTGAAGGGTCGGGTTGAAACAGCTCGATGCTGGCGACAACGTGGCACGATATACACCTTGTCATCCTTGTTAATTACCTTCCGCCGTGGTAACTCTTCGATTTACCGAAATCGATTTTGTCATCTCCGCGTATGAGCTGTATTGAAAATTGTCACGCGTTGACCCAATTCATCCGGAGAATCGAACTAGGGTACGAGTGTACATCGAAGTTCGGAAGAAAGGGGGTATGTAATTGGGATGGTCTTTAAGCTTCTTTACGCTGGTCAATATTTCACCGAGGGATATGTAGATTATTGACTTTGAATCGACTTATCATTAAACATTCTTCCTCTTCCTTCCCATTTGCGTCGTGTAAAAAACAGCTCGTCAAGTCAACCTAGGAGTTCCTTAATGCGGTTGGACTAATTTTGGAGCCACGCACAAGTTACAGGGTTCCTATACATCATGTGTGTATATGGTGGTACTAGCTCAAACTTCCTTCGAGCGGGGTAGTTTAGCTGTGTCGTCAAAGGGACGATGCAAAGGACAGGAAGGAAAAGCCGGAAATTCATCGGTAGTGTGCTTTTGATGAAACTCAGAAGTGGCGAGGTCGAAGCTTTATGCGTTGAGATCTTCAGATAATGCGTGTGAATTATTTTAGAATTTAATCACGCACGAGGAAAAATGGAGATGGCTTAGCCGTTGAATTCTCTCGAGCGCGCTTCTTTCGCTATTGAGCATCGGCGCGTACGATTTTATCGATTATTCCTGAAAATTATCCACAAGATACGATTCAGAGTATAAAAAAAAAACGCGAGCTCGGCAAAAATATTGGAAAAATACAGAGAATCTTCCCACCCGTTTGGACAGATCATATGATTGATTATGTTATACTCGTAAACATTGCCCAAAGTACTGAACCTCCTTAAAATGAGATCGACCCTAATTGCCCATTGATATGAAATTTTAACTGTGTATCGTGAATTCTGTAGGAAGCCAACTTGGGTATGTTTGACCTCGTTCCAGGGTAATTTAACAAATAGGAAAGATACGCCATTAGTTTGAATATTTCAATTATGGAAATAATGACCGGGATACCTTGGAATCGACAGCATTAATCATCACAAATATTGGCGTAACTTTATGAAAAGTTTGTCTTGTAAGTTGGCTGTTATAATATACGCTCGTCAAGTTATACGTATAGAACGCTAATGTTTCGTCATTCAGCTCACTCTTGCATTGCATTTTTAATTTGAGTTCATTCGTTGTAGAATAGTACAAGGTAAAGATGACGATTTCAACGATTAAACGAGAAGAGTTGCGGTTATAACTAACGATATTTCATCATTCAACTCTTTCCAATTCGAGCTTTGCAAGCTCTACAAATCAATATGATTATATATGCAGACGCAGACTAGGGCCGTATAATAATGGGATCACAGTTGCTCGCAAATAATCGAATATAAACATCTCATTCGGTAATTCAACTGCGGCCCGCATGATTTTGTCTATATAACGACAAGAGAAACATTCGAGGGGCGACTCACTAAAATTTTCCGTCAGAGAATACTAAAGAATACCGGGGAGTACCTTGGAGTTCGGAGGAATACCATGGAATACCATGGAGTACGAGGGAATACCGTGGAGTACTGAGGAATACTAAGGAGTACCAGGGGAATACTAAGGAATACTAAGGAGTATCAGGGAATACCAAGTATATAAGGTAGGTGTACCCAATATGCGCCAGGACCCAATATGCGCCACCCTTCGTATTTCCTGTATACGCGCGTCTAGAGCATCGCCGCGACACAGAATCTTGTCGGCAATGCTAAATAATGAGGAAAGAAAACATTTTCCCCGATCGGGAACCCTTATACCAACTTGTTACAGCTCGTTTTATCCATTTTTTCGCCAATTTTCATTCTCGATCTAATCTCGCTCAGGTAAGTGTGAATTTTTTTAATACCCTTAAACTGAGCCAAAAAAATCGAATGATATATCGTTCGATTCCTTGACATCCCATCTACATCATCCAATTTTTTTTTTCATCTTACGCCCTTTTTATCAACCGTTTCAATAGCTCTTCGTTATTTTTATCAAGTGTACCCAATATGCGCCACCCCTATTGTTCCAGCTGCTACAATCAACCCATTCATGGTAAATATCCGCCAAACAGGATCGAAAGAAAATTCAGTTCAAGCTTTGGAGCAGGTCAAGAAAGGTGAGATATCGCAGAGGATGGCTTCGACTATATATAAGATACCTCTTCGAACATTTCAACGATATGTCAAACAAAACATATCCGAAAAAAGGAAAATGAGTCGACCATATGCGTTAACGACAGTACAGAACGAAGAATTATGTAGTCGAATTAAACGCTTAGCAGATATTGGCTATTCTATAACGAGAAAAATTTTGAGATTATGCGTTTATAAGTACTGTCTAGGAAAAAACATCAAACAGAATTTTTCTACCATCAGGACAATAGCTAGTCCCAAATAGGCTCGAACATTTTTTAAATATAACTCTTCCATTTCAGTGAGAACATCTCAATTATATTTAAAATTATACTAAAAAGAATGTTCATCAATTTGAGAGATTCATATTGGAATTAGATGTTGCATAAGTTAATTTTGTTGATTCAAAAACAACGGATTTTGATGAATTTTAACTGAAAACTTGATTTGATTTAGGTTGCTAGAAGTTCATATAATCTATGTACTATGGTTTAATCAAAGACAAAATGTATTTTTCAATAAAATTATATCAGAAATATACTTTTTTGTTTGTATTTTATTCATTTCAGACATGCTTCATGCTTCAAATTGGATGAAAAGAAGTATTTTCAGGGTGGCGCCATATTGGGTACACTAAAAATTTTTTCCCGAAATTTTTTTTTTTTTTAAACCGCGGTATCTTAGCGTAGAACTGTTCAAAAAAGAACTGTTTAAAAAAGACTTAGCTCATTTTGTAGATATTGAGTAGACCTTTCATTTGACACAAATTATGTTAGAAAATATTTATTTGACGCTGTGTAGTGACCTTTCTCGCTTAGGTGGCGCATATTGGGTACAGGTACCTTATATAAAATGAGCTAACTAGGAGTAGGCACAATCTTTGGGAAACCAATCACGAAGAAACTTTGTGAGATGGTTCTAGGGTAGCCTAATAGCTTATATTTCGAGTCATACAGTCTAACGTTTTGTTTTCCCGAAGATATCCTGTCAAACATATTGGATTTTGAGCATGAACAGTATATCTATATATACGAAAATCTATAAATATAGATATACTGTAAATGTATAAAATCGAATGAATTGACAGAATAGCTCCTGAAAATCAAAACTTTAGACTTCATGGCTAGAGATATAAGCTGTTAAAGGACCCATGTACCAGCTCACAAAATTCCATCGTGATTGATGACCTAAAAGGTGTGCAATTTCCTAGTAAGCCACATAAATTCGAGAGAAAAACCAATGGTTCATGACTTGGGGGGTGGCGCATATTGGGTACATTTGAGAAAAATAACGAAAACCTATTGGAACGGTTGATAAACAGGACGTATGACAAAAAAAAAAATTAGATGATGTAGATGGAATGCCAAGGAATCTAATGGTATGTCGCTCGATTTTATTGACCTAGTCTAAGGGTATTAAAAAAATTCGCACTCACTTGAGCAAAATTAGCTTAAGAATCGGAATTGGTGAAAAAATGGAGAAAACGAGCTGTAACAAGTTGGTGTGAGCGTTGGCGATCGGTCAAAATGTTTTTTTCCTCATTATTGTGTATTGCCGACAAGATTTTGTGCCGCAGACCTGCTCTAGACGTGCGTATCTATGTAATTTCAAAGGGAGTACTAAGGTAACTGTACCCAATGTGCCCCCCCCCTAAGGGTTTTTCGCGAATTTGACTATGATAGACTTCGAATTTTAAAATTCTGTGAACGGCATCTCAAAGCTTAGCTCAATACCTATTAGAAACCATCTTCATAATCATCATTCGACTACTTTAACCTATCGAAAATCGCAATTTAAAAAAAAAACGCAAAAAGGCTAAATGCACAAAACGTGTACCCAATTTGGCACAATTTTTTAATCATTAGCTACAGCCTATATAGGCCTACAGGGACGATCCAATTGGCATTGAAATAAACTCTCAATTATGTTCCCAGTGATATTTATACAAAATTTTTAACATACAACTCAAAAATACGCGTCTAAATCATCGTAATATGTCTATACAAATATTCAATGATTTCACTCAGTCTTCCCATTTAAAAACGCGCAGAGGGGCACATTGGGTTCACTTTTTTTTGACGCGAAAAACAGCAATTTGAGTAGAATAAAAAATAATTTTAGGAAAACTGATGAGACCAATCGAAAGCTGAGATGTTTTTACACAAAAAAGAGTAATGACACTTTGAGAGATAAAAATTATTGACACCTGATTTTTGAGGTTGAGTGTGAAAAGTGAAATAAGAAAATGGTGAAAAAATCAGTAAGTGAAAGTTCAAAGTGTTGTAGGAGAGTGGTTTTAAGGGCTAAATGGGCGGGGAAGATACCGAAAATTTTCTTTTGATTCCCCCAACATAACCCAAGAGCAACTGATGCTCAGAGAGCACCGGAAATACGAAATCTGACGATTGTGCCAAATTGGGTACAGTGCCAAATTGGGTACAGTTACCTTATTTTTAATATGGAGTACCTGGGAATACCAGGGAATACCAAAGAGTGAACTTGGGAGTACTGCAGTGAGTCGCCCCTCGGAAACATTCCTACAACGCGTGTAAATACTGAAGTCCGTGGCGTTGACTGCAAAGGTACGTTGCGGCTTCTATTATTTCCTCATACCGCAAAAGCGAAATGCCTAAAACATCACTCTCATTTTGAAGAGTTTGAATCAACAAAAGAAATTGTTAATTTTCGACTGCACTACGAAGGATACGAGTGCTCCGTTGCACATGTCGAAAACGGTTATTTTTTCCAAGTTACATTTTACAAATGTATACATACGGACCTAATATCTCCCAATAACGCATCGGAATACGCCATTGTTTCTCGATCATCAAGATTAATGAAAGTCTCGCGGCCCGTCAAGTATGAAATTAATAGCGTGTCCCGGGACTCTTCCGTATGTATACACACAAACGGAGAAATACCCGTGAAAAGTGTGTGAACTTTTATCAATCGTAAAGAAATGAAAACGAAATGCACAATTGAGGGAGAAAGTGTATGAAACGCAGTCGACGTACACATGACGTGTATATATGTAGGTGCTCGAACTCTGATAACACAGGCACGCGTGTATACGTATATGAGTGTATATACTGCACGGGGGAACTTGACATTGAACCTATTACTCCGTCGTTTGAGAGCGTCGCGCAATTGTCAATCACAAACACGAAGCACTTGCAAACACACCTTTGCCGCGCCTATAGCTGCACCGATGCAAGCGCGACGCGTCGCACTGTACATACGGAAAGAAACCGAAAGGCAAAGTAGATACATGTATATGAGTATACATGTATGCCAACAGGCGATGTCGGTTAAGGGTGTGATGACTGAAAAATCGCGCGTTTCCCTCAGTACCGTCCCACACCCACAACATCAAATTGTATATACGCACTTGCTACTTTTACTCCTGATTCCACTGAAAATCATTGAAATTTTTCAGTTGAACATTATTCATCGATTCTGCAATTTACCACTGGTGTAAACAGTATATTAGGCGTTTCCTTCGCCGCGTTAGATTTAGAGCGTAAGCGCGCGCGCGCGTCCCGGGACAGAGGGTCAACCGAAATAAGAAAGGACTATAATGACGACGAATTGATTTTCGATTTTCGCCTTGTGCGCGCGCGTGGCCAGCCGCGTCCCTCGCGCACACCTCCAGCATATATGTCACAAGCGTATATCGCCCACCCGCCCGCCCGCGCGCGTGTGTCTATATACAACGAGGACATGTATGTATAGAACGAAACGTGTGGTGGAACGTTGCTCGCAAGGCTGGCCAAGGTATATAACACGAGGGGCCGAGGATCGTCGCGACGGGTGTTTTTAATTCGCCCGTGTGTGTATAGTAACATATAGCGGCCGACGAAAAGACCGAAAAAGATCGGGAGTATCCGCAAGCTCGGCAATCAAGAAGCTCCTACACCAGTATTTTAAACAGTGAAAACAGTCAAATCGGTAAGGGTTTTACGAACTTTTGAAATCGAGCGGATTCCACGGATAAATACCAGTGGTTTTTTCCCTACTATTTTTGATTCAAAGCGTATATCTAAGCGAGAGAGGCGGGGGGAGGGGAGCGTATAAAACTGGGCAAACAAAGCCGGACGCTGGTTCGTACACGCGCGCAGCCGAAGCCACACCCCCCACGAAGCGCGCGCGGTCGGAATCGACGAAGGTGACGGTGCAAAGAAAGGGAAAGCTCGCGTATACCGCTCGCGAGCGAGTAGCTTCCGGTGCTGTGCGTCGCGGCGACCGCGGCGGCGGCGGCGGCGGCGGCGGTGGTGTGTGAAAAGTCGAAAGGGTGGCGGCGCGTGCGCGTAACCCTTGGTTACCGGTCTGCTCCGTCCATCCGTCGGTCGGTTCTGGCTCGGCGGCACATTGTATCGGGTGAAGCGCGGACGATCGGCCGAGCCGTACAGTAGTCCTGTCGGGGTGTGCGCGCGCGTGGACGAGTCAAGAAGCTGGCTTGGGGCGAGTGGCTGGTACTCGGGGCCAAGTGCATGTGGACGCTGCTGCTGGTCGGGCTGATCGGCAAGACGATCCTCGGCAAGCTGAGGCGGTTCGAGGGGCTGGCGGCGAGGGGCCGGCGACCGGCCCCCACGGGCCAGCGCGTCAACTTCCATGGGTGACGGACGTCGTCGCTAGCGAGCTCGATCGATCGCGCGAGAGCCAGCCCGCCCCCCGTACCGAGTGTGCAGTAGCGGCACCGAGAGCCACGACCTACCCAACCCCCCCCCCCCGCGCCGACATGTGAGTACATGGCCCTGGACGGATCGAGCCGGCCCTCCAACTACCTACTATGGGCATCTGCCTGGACACAGGTGAGGACCAATCTGCAATTTCGCGTGTACCGCTTGCCGTCGGTGGCGCAACTATACGCTCGGTCGCCCACGTGTTGGTTTATTCGTGTGTCGCGCAATAGTAGCAGCGTCGTGGAAAAAAAACACAGACGAGTTCGAGCGAATCGATTCGAGGACTGCGCCGCCGTTCGCCACGTGTATACACATTATACTTACACTCATTACCAGCGCCGCTGCGATTGACTTACAACGAGGGAAGATCGGGGATCCGTCGACACTTTAGCCGACGGTCATGGGGGCGGTTCACGAGGGAAATCGGCATCGACGCGCAATTTGCACGATCCAAGTGTGGCTGAATTCGCGGTTGAATTATCCCCTAGCCCGAAATCCATTTGTGACCTGAAAGTTGTTTGAGGACTTTTGTGTAATAGTTTACAGTAGTGCACTCGTCGAGGGGAAATCGTTCCGCGATGAGGAAAGTAAAAATCCAATGTCCGAAACTGAGGGGACGAAAGTTTAATGTGCTGAGTTGCAAAGCTTTTTCGGAAAAACACAATACGTCCCGTTCGTTTGCCAAATCGGCTGCTCTTCGAAACATCGAGCATCGAAATATTGAGGGGAAAAAATTTCCCATCACTTCGCGTCGTCTGTTACACTTGAATAAACAATTTCATTTGCAACGCTCGGCTTTCATCGGAATTTCCATATGATTCAATGTGCGGTTACTCCAGAATTTCACATTGGGATGCTCTGCAGTTCGGATGTTTGTTAATCCCCAGTTTTCTTCATCCGTCCAATTTCTTCTGGCTAATAGATTCAAGTCCAAGAAGTGATTTCGGACGGCCGTATCTGTGATATTTGCTAAAATTGTGTCTCTTATGGTTCAAATATAGAATTGAATAATTATTGAAATAAACGCGAGAATTCAGAGTATGTGTGTTGACGAATGTGGTGCATTGCTTTAGAAACTTATACAGCGCTTGATCATTTTATGTCTAGCAAATTATTGAAAATAAAATCATGCTTGGTAATAAGCATACGCGAATATATTATACATTCTCAAGCACGAGTGAGTAACAAGATATTGAAAAATGTCAAATGGCATATTTGAATGTTAGTATATATTGACGTTGACATTCATTTTCCACGTGTAAAGTACTCACAACCGTACTCTGAATTGTCCAAACCATAGTGTCATGTAGTGAGATCGTTTTCATTTATTGTATAATTATTCGCAAGTAATTTCAATCGTGGCATCAATGTAACACCGGTAAAATGTTCATTATTCGTATGAAAGTTGATGAAAAACTGACACTCGAGGTGTAGCATACAATATTTTTATTATTTTGATTGACTCCAAGCTTCCATTCATTAAGAGGAATTTTTCGCAAAATTGTCACTTT
Source organism: Aphelinus atriplicis (assembly GCA_020882685.1). Lineage (NCBI taxonomy): Eukaryota > Metazoa > Arthropoda > Insecta > Hymenoptera > Aphelinidae > Aphelinus > Aphelinus atriplicis. The sequence goes on from CM037073.1 coordinate 3,982,957, forward strand.
CATTGAATTTCGCACTGAGCGTCGTACATTTAAAAAGATAACATTATCGAAGCGCCGACAAAAAGTGCGGAAATAATTCGAACGGGTCCGTAAAAAGTGTTGATATCTCGAGGTCATCGTGGGCAAACTTCACCGGTAATCTGATAATCATTCCGATTAATTATTTTTCTCCATTATGTATAAAACTGATCGTTTCGGCACGTGACCCATGAAATACCCAAGCGATGCATACATCCGAAAGCTATTCCGGCCGAAGCATGTATTTCTCCGGTGCCGAAGTACATGGAGGTGATGGAATTTTCCAGAAATCAAACGTTTATATACACACAACTCGTCGATTGAATTGCGAGTCGGATCTTCGGCCGAAGCGACGCAGAAGCGCGCAGTAAGTGTCGATAATCGTCTAGACAAATTAGAAAAATCAGGACTCGAGTCGGCTGGTTTTCAGTAGATACACACTCGGGGGGAGACAGGGAAAATCGAGGAAGAAAAAGCAAACGAGGCGGATATAATGGCCGAGGATTATGGGGCGAGCGGCAGCTCGTTATGCTCGGTGCGCGGCGGGCACGGGGGACGGGGGGTGAAAATGCACCTGTACGTATATGTATCGAGCGCGATCGTCTGGCGGAGCGAAGGTAAAGGTCGCGGCTCCTCCGCTTCGCGGTCTAGGCTCGCTCGCATATGTCACCCGAGAGCCGTGTGTGCACACACGGACACACGTGTATGACGTCGCGCGGATCGATGCACCCCGCGAGCGAGCGACTCTTCCTCCTTCCGACCCGGAAAAACATGTTTAGCGTCGCTGGCACGCAACCGTACACTGGCCCACGATTCGACGCGTCTTTTTTTTTTCGAAGTACGCGAGTGTCTCGTCGAGCGAGGGGCTGACAATTTTTAATGAGAAACGGACAATTCCGTCTCCCGAGCGATTTGCCTTGGACGTCACGATGAACTAGCCAAGACGTATGGCTCACTCGGTTGATTGTCTGGCGACGCGATTCGCGTGTATTCATCGAGTGACGGATGTCTCGCGTACACTTGTTTCGCGAAAAACCGATAAATTTACATCGTTTTTGTTCTCTTTATATGCTACATTGAGTTGGCCCTCGATTTTTTGAAAAATTCACAACCGCATTGGTTGAGCTGGAGAATTGTAATCTTTGTGATTTACAATGGGATCGCACATGTAATGGGAAGATCGAAACGTAGATATACATCGTTGAACCCTTGCAATCAGTCTTGTTCAAGCCCAATGAAGTTTTAATAAACTTCACGTGCTGATTAATTCGAATATTTCGTATTTTATATAAGAGAACGGCTCACATCAAGCGTATATCTCACTTTTAGTAGGGAAACGAAATACTAATGAGCTCTTAAAAAGCCCTAAAAAAATTATCTTCCGATACTCGAGATCGTTTCCCTCGCAGAACAAATCCATTCGGAATAATATTATGATAGTTTGGTGAATCAATGAGGATAATGCGGAAACTTTATATGAAATGAAGCTGAAAACGAATTCTGTGACACACTTAAGCATCATACAAACAACAGAACTGTTTAGTTGGTCTTGTACTTTGCTCATCGTATGGCTCGTTCATTTCAGTACATTACGTCGAGCAGCGCATAGATATGTACGACTGATATTCATATCGATTGGATTTTGATACACTCCCAAGGGGAAGTATTTTGTATCGGTAATAATCGTAGCATTCAATTACTTAGAGATTAAATTGTTAAATTAACCCTTTCTTTTCTCTTTCTCAATCGTTGACAACACTATACCGACCTATATTGTCACACATACCGTAAATGCGCATTTGACACACCCCTAGAGCTAATCGGATTCAGATAACTCTTGAAAGATTATATATAATAATTATTATATATAATACTATAGTCACAACGCATTGATCGTCATTTTTCGAAAATTCTTGCATGCATAAAAACTCTTTACATTATTTACAAATTTCCTTGTTTTAAGCATCATGCTACTCATAAATTTGCTTGATGATTACAATGGAAAAATTGTGAACGATAACTTCATTTTGTTCATCAATAAAATATCTAGATCAAGCTCGATTTCAGACGTAATTGTAAACGTTTTATATTCTATCAAATTATCGTAAATATTTGCGACCAATTTGATCTGCGGTGATGGCTCATTTTGAGGGACAATATTTCTAGATTTCCCCAATACTCCCACTATACACATGAGATATTGCATGATTGGAGAAGCCTCGAAAAAGTTTCACGGGAGTTCGAATTTTTACGGTCAATACCTACTGCACAAAAATTAACAAACGATACATAATTAAGAATGATTCGTGTGAAGGGGGTCATTATACCAAGGACTCGCGCGATCCATGAAAAACACACGAGTAGTGTAATTTTTTAGAGAATATTTCTCATTTATAATCCATGTATTACACGTTTCATGAATAACGAATGTGCCGCAAGTTTTCATGTTTACTATTTAAATAATTAAAAACTCTTCATGGATTGTGAAACATCTGAAAGCTACTACGTACTATTAAGTTTCATAAAACAGCCTTGATCGGGCCTTGGTAAAGGCTTTTGGATAAAAAAAATTTCTCATCCGAATATGTGTGTGCGTGAGTGTGTGGGAGAGGGAGGTAGTGTAGACGTGAACGCGGTTATGGTTTCGCGCGTTACTTTTTAATCTAAAGTGATGTGCTAATAAATATCCAAGTAATTGGGTTTGACTATTCTTCCTGTTTCTTCTTCACCTTGGTGTTATAAACTTTCTCTGCATTACCCCCTGCGGTATGCATACTCCGTGTGGAATACATAAGTATTGGAATAAATCAAAGATATATAGGTATATTTTTTTAGAAAAGCGAAACAAGACATTGCAATATATGCGGAACGAGAATATTTGATATTTTGATATCAATTAAAAGAATACTTCTAGCTGCGCGGAAAGAAAAATCAATGACACGTAACTCTTTTCAAAGTTAAACGCTGTTTAAACATGCTCAAAGTCGGCCTTACTGTCGCGGCTTGAATTTTGAAAAGCGTGTGAAAACTTTCTTAATTAAAAAGTTAATCAACGTACGAGTAGGGCCGAGAGATCCATCTATCATTCAAAGCGGATGATTTTAGCGAATATCCGTGAAGTTTGAATCAGGCTATAGCTTGTATGAGCAAATAGGTCTCATATACTTTTGCATAACGTAGAAACAGGCCAACCGCGTATCAGGTGGCGCGTCAGCGCCACCGACGACAAGTATGCGCAGCAAGCGAGGGGACGCGACAAGCCATTATATACAGCTCGTTTGCGGTTTAACCTCGCACCTAGAAATTTTTTTTTTTAAACCTCTGTCCTGCAGTTTTGCAATGGTTACCAGCAAAACCTGCATTCAGTTGCGTTTAATTACGTCAGAAAAGATTTGCGAAAATTGACGTTGTTATTTGGGTATAGGAGTTATAAGTCTATATATATATACCCCCTCCCCCCGGTGAATAATCACATTTTGCGAGTTCTTTCTTCCTTTTTACTCTTGCTCATTCCTGAGTCTATTGTCGTGAATCTTTGCATGATGATTGATGTCCTGAATTATTGAAAACGACGTTTTAGAGTATACACACTCGTGTTCGTCAGTGCTCATGAATATGCCACGAGAACCTCCCTCCAGTGAAAGAACATATCAAAGTTTTGGAAATTATGTATATAGTATAGTTTTGGAGTATCAAATAACGATTTTTTTTCCGGCCTAACTATATTGCATGATGTGATGGTATGAGAGTTGCAGGTGAATACATTCCTTCAAACTTTTAACTTATGACTTTTCCGTCGTATTTTATACATGCAATTATATTTCTTTGCTTCAGTTTCTCGGAAGCGCATATATATCACCCTATAGCCGTACCCTTAGTCTCCAACTATTTGTTTTCAATCCAGGAAATCAATCCATTTCATTGAAAAGTATCTTCATACGCATCAGAAATAAGGAATACGAGAGTAATCTAAAAATCGTACGTGTTACATTGTTTGCACTTCTATGATAGAACAGACTCCTAGTGGTAAGCCAATTTCGAATTGTCACGTTTCCACCGCGTCCATGAGGTACCTCTTTTTGATTTGATTTGAAATAGCGGGATACATTCTCGCACGCTATACACGAGGGAAAGAGGTCTTCTCGTACAACGCATCTTCAAAAACGACGTTATTTGCACCAAACGTTAAAAAGTATCACGAGCAATTGATACGCGATAGAATTGCCAGGACTGTGTGGATCTGTAGTCCATTGCTTATCTGTTCAAAAAAGTGCTATCTCGGACTTTTCATACATCCTCTCTAAAAATTATTGGATCCCCTCCAGAAAAACATTCTAAATCGAATGAGACATATGAGGAAATTTGAAAACCATGGTTTCATATTTTTTTTTTCGAAAATGTTGAAAAATGACCATTTTTTGTTTTTTGATTTTGAGATAGTATGAAAACTATCAATCCTAGAGTAAAACGGAAGAGGAAAAAAAGTTTCCTTATTAAATTTTGCATGAGGATTAAGTATTCCGAAACATTAATCTCGAATATTGTTGTTGCAAAATAGGTGGAAAGGGAAAAGTGAAAAAAAAAAAATCAATTTTTTGTGATTTTTTTTCAAGTTTTCAAATCATAGCTACGATTATGACAATTCAATTTAGAGTACCTTATACAGTTGTGAAAATACAAAAAAAATTTCATCTCGATATCTCTGATAGTTTTTCCACAAAAATTTTTTGAAGTTAGCTATTTGAAATTGTAATTGAGCCCGTGAGGAACCTCTCAGAAACCTGCCAATTTTTTTACGTACTCTTATAGATATTAACTATCGACCCCCCCCCCCCGAAAAATTTCAATCGATCAATTTTAACAACTTTTATAATTTTTTGAATGAAATGAAACCATGGTTTTCAAATTTCCTCATATGTCTCATTCGATTTAGAATGTTTTTCTGGAGGGGATCCAATAATTTTTAGAGAGGTTGTATGAAAAGTCTCAGCAAATACAGATGAGCAATGGGCTACTGCCTTGAAAAACTAAAGTCGTTACAGCATTGTATGGATGAGAAAGCTATTGCAGCTTTGCAGGATGTACAAGCTCCTTATCAATTTCTCAAGTTTTAATTTGTCTACCGATTACGTTGAAACAACATTGTTTTAAATTGTCAAGTTGCCTTTTTATTACTCCATTTTGGTAGCACAATATGAAGCAAAGCGTCATCCGATTGTGAAATTCTCTACACAGTTGTTAGTTAGCCTGCTATAAAAGCTCTGTTTTTTGGGCCATATTTATGCTCGGAATAATGTTATGATATCTCTGTTTACTTTCTGTCGCTACCACGGAATCACAACCCTCACTTCGCTCGGAATATAGAGTTTTTCCTCTTGCAGCCAAATAATGCCGGGTAACAATCAATTCTTTTCGGAACAATCAGGAGCTTTTCGGCTGCTATAGGGAAAACTGAGGGGAATGGAATCTTCCTGAGACCAGATTCGGATTCAGTAATTCAAAATACATAGGAGTAGAGTGGTCTAGTCTCTAGTTGAATTTTTTTTGTTGAGCTGTATCATTCTCTGTGTCGAAAAACATTCATGCAAATGAGGTTGAAAACAGTGTTTTTGTGAGGGGGAAGTAGGAACTATATAGAATTACAGATAAATTATTTTCCCGTAAGTAAAATCCTACTCTCTCATTTCCCTACAGTGGAAATCTATAGTAAATGCAAGTAGAAGACTAATTCACTTTGATACAGTGAGATTTCCACTGTAATATACCAGCGTATGTTCACTCTCATTCCAGTTGTTTTGACAATCTCACTATCCACCAGCGAAAAGTCACTTTCAGTCCAGTGAAAATTCACTTTGACAAAAGCAACCCAGTCTTCCACTTTGATACAGCAGTGTTTCGCCATAAGGAAACAAGAGAGTATTTCTCCCTATATTCAATAGAATGTTGGAATAGCACATAAAGACTGCGTTTTTAGCTTGACGCGTAACAAAACTATTTTGACGTTTGAAACGATGTTAAGCGACGCGAATCGACGAGTTATCCCGCGAGCGCAGCCCGAAACAGCCCTCCCCAAAACGGGCCTCAGCAGCAGCGAGTTCATGGACTCGGCTCTCCGGTAAATTCGTAATGAACCCCGTGGCTGTATATCGTGTCTTGGCTCAGTCGCGTGTATTTCGCGCACGTAGCCGATCGGTTCGGACTATGTGGATCGATGAAAAAATACGGGGTTAAAGGCGAGACGATCGCCTCGGGAGATCGCGGTCAACGCCAGGCCATTCACATCGCGGCACACACACACACACACACACACTATCCCGTCCCGCCCGAAACCCACCAGCCAAGGTCGCGCGCGCGGCTGTTACGATACACGGTTGCGCGGACATAACTGGAACACACAGCTTTGCGAAACGCGAATGTGCCCCAAGAGAGAATATCCATCGCTCGATACATACATGTATATGTGCGCGAGGCTTCCGTTTTTTCCTTCTTCCTTTTTCGAGGGACTGAGTGACGGGTTGTTTTGCTGGCTCGAGCGTCGATTTGTTTACAGCAGGTCTGGCCGGCTATAGATTTGTATCATACCTGGCATCCCCCGTCGCGTCCAACCGCCCCGAATCGATACAACTCGAATGATAATAATTATCAAACAGTGCATAGAGACGAGAAGGTAACGTCAAAAGTGTTTTGAGTCTCGAAATCCCGAAGGATTTCGGGACAAACAACATTTTTGGTTCACCATATACACGGCATTACAGTATGATGTGCTTTTCAGATTTACCCGTCCTTCATAGTCCAACGCACAACTGACCACTTGTAAAATAATCTTTACCCAGAAATCCCGGCTTTGAGCTGCGATGAATGCGAGGTGGAAAACCAGCCGGATAGAGTGTGATCAAAAATCCTTGTGGCTACTGATAAACTTCAGAAATCAAAGCATCAATATTTTTCTCAATTTAATACCTACAGCCGCGTCTGTTGCGCATTGAATTAGTCCAATGCTTCGCGGCGGTTGTCTTTCGACATAATCTAGACATACGCATTTTCGACAGACATAAGCCAATCGAGTGAGTTGGATCAAAGTCCAAGCTCGGCCCGGAGGATGTAATTTTCCATTACAATATAATAAGGACAGAAGTTCCATTGTCATACGGTGGACTGGGGGACGTGGTGTGCTCGTGGTGAAAATTGATTGTTGCAGCCCCCTGCCCTTTGGACAAGTTGCTCGAGTGACGCGGCAACTCTCATTCCGCCGGTTGAAAGACTATGGAATATTCCATTGTTGAAAGTTATTTCGATTATCGCGCGTGGACAGAGGAGACGTGTTTTTTTTTCGGCTCGGTACAAATTTTCCCTCCCCGCGAGTTACCGTGGAAAATCCTTGCCGTCAGGAGCTGTATACGCAAACGGATTGCCCAGTCGACGATAGTAAATTCGTGGAAACACTGGTCAAAATTCAACGCGATTCGGATCTCTTGAAACGAGTGATAACGCACAGTCCGTGATGGAACGCGCGAGTCCGAACGGACTCGGCTGTTACTACTTGGACGATTGATCGAGTTTCTTGCAGATCTATACGCAACACACTACACGCGGAGAGATCGTACTGTGACAATTACGATGTTCTTTTTTTTGGTGACGCAGTGACGGAGGGACATTGCGAGAGAATTTTGACAGTAACGTTCTGAAGAAATTACAAAAAATATTGCAACCCTTGACGTTTTTTTCTTCAGTTCATATACGACTTATTCTTCCGAAACTTACTGTCATAATGGCCCTCTGCGTCTGCGTTACTCACAACAAAAAAAACGATTTCCACATTATCAAGATTTGCACAGACACGAGATAGTCATTCCACACTGGTAATATTTCTAACGGGAGGAAATGCTGTCTTCGAGTCAACTAGTAACGTGTACACGTATCGTATTCGGTGTACATTACACGTAGCATGATTCGTGAAGCATAGTCTGACACAATCGAGGAGTGAACGAACCGAGAAACAAAACAAGTTGCGCGATCTACGCAGTCTATCCCCAACCACCGAGTCTTGGTGTATGTGTGTGTTAATTGTGAGTCATGCTTTCCCGTTCATGTTTGATATACATACGTGCGTGTACATATGTATACTTGAATACACGTATACACATGTCGTGCAGAGCGGCTATATGCAGTTATCACGCCATTGTAGGAGACGACGCCCTCCCGCCCCCTCCTACTCCGCCGTTTAACAAGTTACGCCTTTCGTGGTGCCGAAAGCCGAGGGGCGCGGTCTCCTTCTCCCGCGGCCAAGATGGAGCTCGAGCCCAATGCTATACGCCGGGGAATAAGACTTTTCTCGCGCGAAATCTCACGCTCTCTTGAAATTTCGGGAGTGTGGAATTACTTTATGAAGGGGGATTTAGCGATTGAGTGTAACTGCAGTTGATTTCTCATATAATTGAAGTGATTTCTCACGATAGTTCCGTGAATTTTGATATAGAAAATTTACTGCAAATTTCATGTAAAAATTGTTGCTATCAAAACTCATGAAACTAATGTGAGAATTTACTTTTATCGCGTGAAAAATCAACTTCACTTCCACCCAATTACTCATCCACTCTCTTACCGTGATTTTTCACTTTCATACACTGGTTTTTCACTGTAAGCTTTATAGACAAAAGGAAAGCAATTTCAAAATTTCAACTGATTGCTTACAGTTTAGTTCATAGAGCTAATTTAATCTCGTAAAATAAGTTGAACACGACTTATGCTACGGGGAATCCACAATCAATGGTGAAAAATGAATAGTCCCTCGGAAAATGCCATTTATCGCTTACTAAGGTGGAATATCCTTGAAAAACGTTGTAGTCGCTCAAAATTTGATATTATCAAAATTGAATAACTATTTCGTGAAGAACTGCATTTTAGTTAAAACCCATTGACAAGGTCTGTATGAATCACTTCGAACTTGTCTGCGTTTTCGATTTCAAGTTTTGAATTTTAGCTTGATTACAAAATTTTTTGCTACAAAGTGCATATAGAACTGTGCTCGATGATAGTAAAAATTCCAAAAACAATAGGCCTGATTAGGCACGAATAGTTTCAGACCCCCAGAAAAGTTACAAGTAATCCATGCCAACGAATATCATAAAAGAAAAAATACGAAAATTTCAAGAGAATCGCAATTACATTTTTTGTACAGATTGATTATCAACATTGTATATTTTCCTTGGATCATATAAAACCTTGGTATCCTTTGGATTGCAGACCAACAAGATGGATCCCAGGTGTTCGAAGAGGCCGGTGCTCAGAATTCAGAAAGATGGCGCAGAGAGGCGGGGATTTTGGCGACCCCACCCGGGGGTAAGCTCCGCATGCGGAACAACGGCCCGATCACATTCGAGCAGCCCATGTTCCCGGTTATTTTCGTACTTGGTAAATCCTTCGATTAATAAACTTTAATAATATCTCAGATAATAATATAACAGATTAATAATATCACAATCCATTAATAATCATTTTTCGAAAGAGACGCAATGCTTGGACAAATAATTTCTCCACACAGTTTGAGAATTTGAAATTTAATAAACAAAACAAGTCAAGCATCAGGTATCTTATTGTACATACATATAGAGTACGCGTATCACGCGCTTCATTGATTGGTGTTATTCATTTTTAAAGCCTCAGAACCAAGAAATGATTTTTTTTTGAGCGATTGATTTCATTTTGAAAATTCGAAATTTTAATATTTTTGGGATGACAAATTTCATTTGCGACAGGGAAATTTCAAAAGAATTCCGATTTTTGAACTTTAGTACATTGTGTAACGAGTGCGGAAAGTTGCCAATCGCACACGCGGGCGCGTTGGTGCACAAGCGCAGCGAGCGCGACATGTCGCCCAAGTATGCTATTGGCAACTATACCGTGCGAGTTGCTCATACTATTTTTCATCACGGGCATAAAAAATGACGTATCGCATGGTAGTTTCGTGGATGCAAAATGGGTGATTGTGTACTCCGTTGTGATAGTGTCATTTCGTAACGCTAGAGCGTCATGCAATGACGCGAGAGCGTGACAAAATGACACTATGGCAACGGAGTACACAATCGCTCATTTTGCATCCCCGAAACTGCTACGCAATATATCAGTTTTCGTGCACCCATGATGAAAATTTTTAAGCCTCATTACTATGACTGAGGTGTGAGGACTTTTAATCGACAACAATGTTTTAGTTTCAGGTAATTTTGATTTTATTTAAAAAGGAATTTCGATTTTCATCATGTCTCCTCGAAACCCGATTAAAAGCGTCCACACACTTGAATTTTTCCAAATGTAAACCATCTTTAATGTAAAAATTCGCTATTTTGAAAATGATAACGACATATTCGATGGGAAGAAACATTACGCGAGAAAAACTCCTGTGATTTTAACGTGAAAAAAAATCATGAAAAAAATTTGTTCTCAAAATTAAAAATGAGTTTGAAAATCGGAATTGTTGCTCGTTGTAATGGGTCAACGAAACTCTATCGATTCGTTGTTCTATTGTTATACGAAAGCCAGAGCTGTAAACAGAAATGCGGATTCGTTTCTTTTCAAAAACAGCGCGCAGTAAAAAAAGCTTCAGTATATATAACAACTGCAGCCAGACATAATGAACTCGAACATGTTTTGTTCAGTTCCACTAGAATTATTCATCGGTTCGAATTTATATATGCAGCTGTTATAGGCACTATACACAGTTAACTTAATAAGCGGCTTTTTTCGCTTTGATTCGTCCCACGGAAGTATACACGTCTCTTTTTCAATCATAATCATACATTCGCAACACGAATCATTTCAAATTGCTAAATTATTGATGTAACCATAGCCGTGGAATATTGATAATACTTTGAAACACACAGGCGGTCCGGGAAGCGGTAAGGTGACACATTGTGATAGACTAATGATGGAACGGAGGGATATACATCACATCAATATGACGGACCTTCTGCAGCAGTATTCTATGGGCAACGGTGAGTCGCGGTTCCCAATAACCTGATGATTCACGCTAACTTATACACACTCCGGTGGTAAATAATCAATCACACAAGGGCTCGGTGAACAAATGGAACAACGTTGAATCAGACCAGTTTGTTAATTACTGCAGCTCTCTGTGAAATACCCGTGCGGCCGAGAATTTTCAAAGTCGCACGAATCATCAAAAATTTCTCGACCGACGCACCGATGAAACTTCAATCGCGAAATCGTGTAGTCTGCCCGTTTCGAGATTTAAAAATATGCCCCCCGTAAAAGTCGGATTGATTCGTTCGGAGAGACTCGGGGGTACTGTCATCGCTTGGCTACGCTTTGGAAAACGCTATTTTATTTGTGTGTACGTGTGTTTACACACCGAAGTAAACACGAGACGCGACTGAACGGAACGGCTGTAAACTGGATCAAGAAAAGCCGTTTCTCTCGAGGGATTCGCTCGCGGGAATGACTAAGCGCTTCGGCCGCCGCACGCTATACCCACACACAGCCGCGTAGTCGGTACGAAAAAATCGATTTGCCCCGAAGATCGATTGACGAATATACAGCCGCGTAGCTGCACAATAGAGATACCCCGGAGAGCTGCAGCTTCATTATAGATTCATGCGCGCGGGCCTGCTCGAACACCGACGCGCTTCTATATACGCGCGTGCAAGCTTTCCTCTCGCTTTGTGTGCTCGACCGCCCGGTCTTTGCGGGGAAAGATGATTTTGGCAGCGATCGGATTTGGAAATGTCCTTGGTGAATCCTCGCTTCGATCGTTCAATCTGATGCGAGAAAAAAACGGAAATTTTCACTGCGCCGAAAATGAGATTGACGTTTATCTTCAAATCTATACGTCCGAGGCATACTTTGAAAAAATTCTCTAGGGCGGCTCTGCACATTTTCTATTCAGCTAACGTTGATCGCGCAAACGCCGAACTATCCTGCTTCATATATAACTTCGAGTTGTACTGTCGAGATTTGAATCTAAGAAAATTATTCACGTCTGACTCGTGGCTGATATACTTGTGCAAACATTCCGGGCAAATATTTCTCGATTGTTCGTAGGAGAGAAAAAAAAATCATATTAATTCAAATTGAGTATTGGGAACGCGATGCGCGCGCGTGCGCGCGCCTAAAAAGTATATATACGAATACGTGAAAATCAAATGACCAATGAGACGTGTACTCGATAGAAATAAAACGAATGGCGAACAGCCGCATAATCGGTCAGTCTAATCGACACAGTCATCAATCAATATTCATGGATGAAAGTTCCAAGGGACGCCCGAGTGAGGGTCTAAGTATAGCTTTATGTGGCTGGGAAAATAAGTATGTGGTGTGGGTGAAATCTGGCGAGCGAGTGTGTCGTTCGGGCTAAGTATACCAAACTCGATTTATTCTTGAATATAAGTCTCGGCTAATGTGCCAATACCAGACTTGCGATAATATTTTTTCACGCTGTCAAAGGAGACTTCGCTGTGGTGAATATTGATTCGTGAATCAAATTCTCGAATAAAATCAATGAAACTATTTTGTACCTATTGCGCGTGTATACGTATATAACCCATACAACCTAACGGTGGGTAGAAGTATTGAATAAAGGGCCGCTACCACATTCAGTCGCAATAGAATATTTTCCTAGAGAACTATTCGGAACTTGAACAAGAGTAATTTATCGGTTTGCAAGATGTTATTTTGTGCCTCAAAACCTTCGACAAAAGTTGGCAAGTCTTGAACAACGATCGGATTTTTCTCTATAGTTAATTTTCTGGGATTCTAAGTCTAGACACACTTGCCAGATTTATTCAAGGTGGAAAGAGAATCTGGTGTGAAATCCGTTACATATAACAGTCACATTCAAAGACAAATTAAGTTCGCGCGGCGGTGGCGGGCATCTGATTTTCAGCCGCGTTTACTCCGTTTCAGGCATAAGCTACATGCCTATAGACTTTTACCGGGGGATTATCATAATTCATGATACTTTACACGCCCTGTTATATGAAAATTGCTCAATTAAATGCTAACGCATTCAAGAAATATCAAAGATTAATGAGGAGCAATGAAAGAAAGACGTTACACAATGTGATTGTGGAGATTAAATATTGACGATGTTTTCGAGCAAAGCAATGACAATTATTAGACAGCTGTTGAGCGAAACTTAAAAAGCCAACTCCTCCACTCATCAACCATTGTATATACATCTACAACGCGAGAGGCCCAATGAACTTTGTAACGCACGATTTGATCTTTCAACAAAATCGTTGGATGTATTTCAGATATGCAGGACTTTTCGTTGCTCAGCAGCAAGGACATGACGCAGGTGCTCATGATGGAAATGAAAATGTGCCCGGGGGCGAAGACCTACCTCGTCAGCGGCTACCCGAGGAACATGCGTGACGTCGTCGAGTATTCCGAGAGGGTGAGTCCGATGAATAATGTTTCCGTGTCTTTGTGAAAATACCAACGCGACGACGAGTATGTTATAGTCCGCGTGGCAAATCCTTAACGACGCAATTTTACATCTCTACTCGCGCGAGTGACTTATTGGCTGAGCTACGCGCAACACTAGTGCACGTTTTATTTACTCTTTGTTGCAACAACGCGACATTGTATTCAATTCAGCATATTTCTGTTCGCGTAGTTTTACCGCCGTTTCCATCATGAATCACTCTTCACCTTTTTTTTCTCTCGTTTTATCGATCACATCTTGACGAGTGTTATCTATATGTGGTCTTTCGACAAAATACTCCTTTGCGCGGCTTTCTCAGCTCGTCGCGACCGAGGGATTGACGGAAGACGAGAAATGTCGGGATACCCAATGAACATCACCCGTAAATGATGTTTGTTCTCGATAAGACATTTTGTTTTTTTCACATGAAACGAAACATGCGCTCGATCAGATGCGAGATTGTACATCAGCCCCTAACCGTGGGTGGTTTTTTTCCTCGTTCGTGTGGTCCGATGGAGAAAAATTAATCGAGCAAAGTACACATGCGAAATGTGGAAAATCGAGTACACTGAAAGAAGTTTGGTTTGGAAATCCCACTATAGCGTATAGGAAAGAAAAATATAGTAAATTATACTATATTTGTATCTGAAATTCACTATATTATAGGAAATTTTACTGTCCATTCATAGTAAAATTCAGTGCACGATATCACTATACAAAATTTAGTGTCTGTAATTATGTTTTTCCTAAGATTTTACTTGTTATTTTACTAATACATAGTAAATAATCATATATAGGTATAGTTACTGGCATCATAAATCCACTAACTTTTGTATAGTAGGATTCGCCATACACGTATGTAAAAATATAGTATAGGGTTTACCGGATTTTTTTTCCCTCTTACCCGCAATACAGATCGACTGAACTACGTCCGTTTTTGCAATTACCATTTTGGAATGTCGAGGGAACACCTACGAATTTGATATACGCCTCGTCGAGGAGTTTTTTCGAAACTTCAAAATGTACATACACACACACGCGAGCATTGGGGAATAATCGATCGCTAGATTTTCGTGGCACAATCTCTTCATTTATACACTCGTCCCAGAAGGACAGGCATATAAAGAAGCCATCAAGTACTCCCATTCATCGGAAATAACTTCTGACAAACCCCTCGCGCGAGAATGGGCGCACACGTGTCTACCCCCGCGCGCGGGACCTTGGCCAAAGTTCGCGACACACATGGCGAAAATCGAGAACGCGCGTGCCCCCACTGTCGATTGTCTCAGCGACGACGAAACCTCCCTCCACCCGACAGCCATTAGTTTGCTTAGCGATAAAACGAAAAATTGGGGGACAAGGGATGTGTGTGTCGACGCGAAATCGACCTACTGACCTACTTACGTATCGAGCTTGTGTCCAGAGTCCGATTACATGTGTGTTTACGCTAATGCCTCTCCCACACCCCGTTAGTGATCAATCGGACGTTATACCCAGGCGGCGGTGCAGCTTCGCGTATGTATATACACACGCGCGCGCGTATATATGTGTATAAAACGGAGATATCGCAACGTCCGGAGGAGGATATTTTGGTTGGCGCGCCTGAGGCGTGAATATTTCACTCGGTTGGGCGCATGAACTCACGGATTCGTCGCCGGGCAAATTTTCATGGGAAAACAAATTTCGGGCTGTGTGTTCCGTGCGATGTTCCGTGGCTGGCGAGCGTTTGAATTATAAATGAAGTGTGAAAGCTCCCGGAGTACGTTGACATGGAGAGAGTGGAGAAACGCGCTGACATCACGATAAAAATTGCTCTGACCTTCGCATTGGTTTTTTTTCCCGTGGGGAAAATTATTTTTTCCTCCACCTTTTGCTATTCAATATTTTCCATCAAACGACCACGGATTAATTAAGCTGAATATTAATCGATCGATGTATCGCGTTGTGTAACGCGTATGTGTGACGATCAATACGCATGATTAACGTATCGCCAATGTTGAAGTGGATTTTGGTGAAATTGTATCAAGTTAGAAATAACTAATCGACTCTTGAATGCGACACCAGATTTGGGGATTGAA
Organism: Aphelinus atriplicis; assembly: GCA_020882685.1. Lineage (NCBI taxonomy): Eukaryota > Metazoa > Arthropoda > Insecta > Hymenoptera > Aphelinidae > Aphelinus > Aphelinus atriplicis. Next base: position 3,998,491 of record CM037073.1, read on the forward strand.
GGAGGAGCCGTGAATGGAGCGACCGAAATATTAGGATCTGTGAAATAATAGTTCGTAAGGAGAAACGAAAGGAACGATTCGTTACCAAAGCTCTCGCGTATTTTGCAAATTTAATAATTTGTAATGAATACAAACTGGACAATAACTATCCGGAGAGCGGGAGACTATATATCTCGAATATATTTCGTTTGGTCGAGTTATATATACAGTCACATACAAAGTTTTTCGTTTACAAAATCGTGTATAATTATTATGGAAAGTTTATCATTTCGAAATATGTCTTGCATTATTTTATTCGACAGTCAACTCGTGATTTTTTTTAATGAATTTTCAAAAAGTGACGTTGCACTAATCACGATTCATTCAAATCAATTCAAATTCAGATAATCATACGTATTTTGAGTATACTTTGTTACATTTCCTTCTGCCCGCTTTAGTTCCAAATACGCCTCATAACGTTCGCAAGTTTCTTCATGTGCAAGTGTCTGTTCCCATGTGGCCAGGTATATTTCACGAACGGTTTAAAGTCAAAACATACCGTCGATATTATTCGAGGAAGAGTGATGTTTCCTCATAAAATAGAAACTGATGAAACTCCGTATCAATGAATCAGCTTCGATTTTTGATACAAATTAGCTAACGGGATATCATTTTTCCGAACTATATATCTGTCCATTCACTCGAAGCCGTTGAAGATAAATGTTGATTCAGGATTGAATGAAGAGTAAATATTGTTTTGACGCTGCTGGTCAACATAATAGGGCCAAGTACGAAAAAAAGACTCGCGAAAACATTATTTTATCGATGTGACGGGCTCAAAATTGCTAAGCAAACAAGTCGATTTCCTTATTGTTTTATCGATGTATGTACCTCGCTGTCACGCATTCGTTGTTCGTAACGAACAAATCCGGATGCTTGTGGGCTAGTATTTGCGGGATTTCCGACGAGACAGAACTTGATGGAAATGCATCATGGAATAAAAAAAAAATATATATACGTTGATTAAAAAGCTGTTACTGTGTAACACGAAACTTATTTTGTAAATCACTTTTTTGAATGAAAACTATTCTTATAAATTTTCCGAAAACCATTGTGAAATATATCTTACAATAATTGCGTGTGATCCTTTCAGATTCAAATAGTTAATGGAGTAGTTCTCATTGCCTGGAACCAAGAAATGCTCGAAAGACAGATCGATTACGGAGTAGAGCTTGGTCACATAATGAAAGATTTGGCGAAAATGGAAATACAGAATTTCTATAGGAATGTCATGCCTGTTGCGGAATATTTTGATTCAAGCGGAATATTGATTCAAGTAAGATTCACTTTTAATTTATAACAATATTTATATAATAATCATGACAAACAATGAATTTTATCTCACGTCGTTCTATTTCAAAATTTCGAGTGTTTGAAAAACTTAAGGAGTTTCTTTTCATCCAGGTGAACGGGGAAAGAGCTCCAAACGAAGTTTACGTTGATTTTCGACAAGCAGTGATGAATATACTGGGTTTCACAGATGACAGCCTGCCACCGCGACAACCCAACTCGATGGAAACAGAAGTAAGGATGGACAATTATTTTTCATAATCTTATAGATATAGAATTTATACAATTGAAAGGTTCCTGCACGTATACATTACAAGACTTTGGTAGATTTCAACCTACGGTATTTTGTACAAAAGAAAAACTTTGTTCCCCAGGTGGAAGTGGTGAGAGATCAAAACGGGATAGAAACGAGTCCGCTACGAGATGATAGGACACAAAGATCGTTCAATCCGCCACAACCACCACCAACCCCTCCACCTCCGCCCTTATCACCGTCGCCTCCACCTGTCATTGGAGAAGAAATCATCCCATTAGCCACGACCAATAGTACGCCAAGGAAAAGACTACCGCCAACCGTCTGGGTCGTAGGTGAGTCTTTGTCTTCGGAAAAAACGAACTCACAAAATCAATAGTCAATCTTGGGTATGATACATTTCGATTTGTGGTATAACCCCCGTTACTCATACACCGGCGATATGTCAACAGCTGGCCCAGGCAGCAATAAGTCGCAAGTGTGCAAACTGGCGGTGAAAGCAATGCCAAAGTGGACGGTTCTGAGCACGAGTGAAATGTTGGTGGATATGTCAGCCAGTAGTCCAGCAGTGAAGGAAGCTGTGCTAACCGGTGATTTCGTGCCCAACGAGTACGTGATGCTGCTCGTGGAGAAAGGGATACTCCAGCACCGTAACAGCGAGGGCATCATCCTCGACGGCTTCCCTAGAAACTTGAAGCAAGCCCGTGAATTCGAGAACAAGGTACAATTAGCTTACACTGACAAACATTCCCCTGGTAGAAAATAAAGCATTTCTTACCATTAACTCAAGACCAGTTGAGTACGATCTGACTGAAATCATTAGCTAAAAGTTATCCGAGTCTCTTCGTTAGAAATATTTTATGCTACTACTTTAACGAGAAGTCAGCTAAGAATATTAACTCTAGCCGATCGTTAGCTTTATTATGCTTAACGTTTCTACCAGAATTCAATAATATAAAAGCTTTCTCTTTGAGAAAGTAAAATTCATGATTGATTAACTCAATCGAAACCAAGAGACTTATCCATAAATTCCTTACAGTGAGAAACCACTTGATGAAATTGTCAGAACCGTAGAAGACTAATTCACTTTGATACAGTGAAATTTTCACCGTAATACGAGTATATATTCACTATTATTCCAGTGGTTTTGACAATTTCACTATTCACCACCGAAAAACCACCTTAAGTCCAATGAAAATTCATTTTTCTCTAATCGAATTTTAAAATTTAATAATATTTGCGATTTGATACCATTTGTACAGTGGTTTTGCACTGTAAGGAATTTACATATTGTTCACTCGAAAATCACATGGTGAAATCGGGGGGAAAAAAGACCCAAAACCCAACCACGACATTTCGATATTTTTCGACCCGTCAAAAATTTCAAATTGACGAAACTACTATCTTAAAAGCTTACAGGAAAAAAACAGTGTATGGAAGTGAAAAATCACAGGATGAAGGTGGACGAGTGATTGAATGAAAGTGCAGTTAATTTTCCATGTAATTAAAGTGAATTTCCACTTTAGTCTCGTGAGTTTTGATAGCAACAACATTCACATTAAATTCGCGCATTTCGCACGAAACCAGTATTCTTTCAAATGTTAAGTGAAAATTCACTTTGATTGTATGGAAAAATGTCACTGCAGTTCCACCTCTGCTCAGTGATTTCTTCCTGGTTTCGCACTTAAAGGTTCCAAGAGAGTATATGGTGTAGACCGAGGCGAAAAAGGCTCGAATGCGTGTACGTCTAATGTGATGTGTTTGTGTTGAAGTTCGGCCAGCGGCCGAACGTGCTGCTGCTGGACGTGTCGAGGCTGGAGCCGAAGCGGGGCAAGGTGTTCGACAACCAGCAGGCGTTTAAGCGTCGGCTGGACGCGTTCCGCGACACGACGATACCGATGCTCAACGTGATGGGCGACGAGGGCCGGCTGATGATGGTCCACGCGGACGGGGGCGAGCGCACGGCCAACCGGCAGAAGTTCGCCGAGGCGCTGCTCGAGCTGATGCGCCGGGCCGCCCGCGAGGAGGACGACCCCAACAGGATCAGCTCGCTCGACGAGGACGAGCTCGCGGAGCAGCCGCAGCTCCAGGCGAACGGCGTCGCCAAGCCCGTCGCCAATGGACTGGCCCACCGGGCCACAACCAACAGCCCCGTCGCAGTCGGCAACGGTGTCGCCGGTGAGTAGTCGCCTGTCGCTTCCCGACAGCCGATACAGCATGCGCGTGAGGCACTTTTTTCGGGAAAACCGGCTCTGTGCCATCACACGAATCACTCCAGTTCGTTAGTTGTGTTCTCTGGTGTTTATTAATTTTTTTTATGAACTTTGTAATGCAGCAAAACGTGTTTTAAGGTTCTTGCTTGTAAAACGAAAACCAATATGGAAATCTTGATTGACAGAAAAACTGTAGTTTTGGTACGATCCGATCGGGTCGTTTGTAACGGAAAAAAGCCGGAAGAAACGGGAAGAAGTCAACGTCACTTTTCAAGTTGCAGGGCCGTCCCTTTGCATAAAAGTAGTAAATTATATGCTTGTGCTTATAACAGGGGTCCGATCATTAGCTTTGGCACAATTGTACGTTTTTGGTTTTCTACGCACTGTTTTGCAGCGAGCCTCCTAGCGACATTGTCCGATTTAGATTTTTCAAAGAGATTTTGGAAGTATAGAAGTCTTTAGAGCAACAAGATTGCTGTATTTGTTTCTCGTTTTGATTTTATCAGCAAACAAATTCAGAAAACACGGTTTCGTTCATTGACAAATTAATTAATGACAATTGCGTGTCCAAAACACGACAAAACACAACTATACGAATCGTCGTTCACGTGACGGCGCAACCGGTTTCCGGTTTCAGTATTTTTTGCCACGCAAAATCCTCTATCGCCTGGTGTATTTGTTTTTTTCCGATTTCGCTATAAGCTGCGCTTCTGCTTTTGCACGCGTTGTCAACACATGCTCAAGTCGCGTGTGCGCAGGCTTGAATTATTGGCCATAGTTTTTGATTCCAACGAACCGCGGATTTTTTCATATGTTTAGAAAATAAGAGTTTGACCAAATTCATCAGCCGGCTTTGCTGCGTAAATACTCGAGAGATACGGGACGTTTGTTTCGTGAATCATTCGGAGATAGAAACAATGCACGCGAATGGCGCTTTATTTGATGGGATATTGAAAATTTCAGTTGGTAATGGGCAGTCGTGATTATGAAAGGAAGCAAAAAAAAATTGCCAAACGAATGGTGCTGAAGTGAGCTGAAATTCTAACGGGGCACCGGAAACCTTGGAACAGAACGAAATCACGGATTATGGTTCGGAGACGACCGCCGCCACTACCACAACGGTGTTCCAATCACTCGGTTGATTTATGATTAAGAGCGTTTATTGTGTACCAACTCCGTTGGCCGCTTTTCAGACTGAATCTTGTATATATATACATTTGCAAGGCTCGCACGATTGGCGTGGCGAGAGTGAGAGCACGTTTTATTTCACGTATTACATATTATATCTTTCGAACATATTGTCAAGCGAAAAATCAAAGCCTACAGCTTCTCACTGAATTTTCTCGACGTTGTACAGTCACGCATTGAGGTGGCTTCAGCGAGATCTCATAAAGTTATAGAATGAGTTGGAACTTGTAACCAACACGACCAAATTCAATAGCTCTAAAAAAAATCAGAGGTCGCGGCAACGATTTCATTTTTTCTTATGGCTCGAGAACCGATCAGTCCCTTTTAAATTGAATATAAAAAATATGAAAAATCTGAAAAATTTCAGAATAAAATAAAACTGAAGAAATTGGTTTTTGGTGAATTTTAGAAAGTGGCTTATTGTGGTTTATATTAATGAATGAAGTCTAAACATTTATTTCGAATAATTCTATTGCCCGATAAATGCGGAGCTTATTTAGAAAGTGATTTTCACTTGGTTGAGTCCACTTGGTTGAGTAATTTTTTTCACCTTCGATAGTTGATATTCACGAAAACCATTATGCCGAAGAAAATTCGAGAAAGAAACAAAATTTCCTTGTAAATAATCCGAACGTGGTAAAATATATGCAGTGATTCGGTGAAGCCACCTCGTACATATATTTTTAAGTATTGGCTATACAGTGTGAGAGGAAGAGAGCGGGACAGTGGTGGCCGAGGGGCAGTGGCCCCGGGAGGGAGGGCCGACAGCCGGCTGATGAGGTTGAACCGGGTGTTCGCAGGGGGCCGCAAGCTGGCGAACGGCTCGGTGCAGGCGAGCAAGAAGCCCAACAGCCGGGCGGGCGGCCAGATGAACGGCCAGCAGCAGCGGACGAAGCCCGGGGCGTCGGGCAGGCCCAAGCTGAACGGGGCCCCGCCAACTCAGAACGGAGTGTCGCTGCGGGGCCAGAACGGCAACCGGGTCGCCCCCGAGAGGCAGGCCAACGGCATCAGCACGCTCCACGACCCCCTCAGGCGCATGTACAACGAGATCGACGAGCAGCCGCCCACCAGCGTGCACATATGAAACAACTAGTGCCCTCCTCATATTTTGTGCAATTGACACTCGTTATTATCATACTCCGTCGCGTTTTATAAACTTTATCCTGATTCTATACCGCGATGAGCGTGTTACACGTGGGCTGTGCAACTCCGTCGTTTCATACATATATCTATACACACGTACGTATGTGTATACACCGACTCACGCTCCACGTGCGGCGATTACAAAAGCTCAGCAGGACTTATCTACTCCGAGCGAACATAGCGTAAGTTTGTTGTTTTACTTTTATTCTCGCGGCTCGTCGACGTTGAGCGACAATTTTACAGGTTTGGTTAAGAGTTATATTGTACACTTTTCGAAATCTATCCTTCGCGAAATCAATACTTTGGATGGTAGATAATGCGTCATAGACTGTCGTATATATATACAATGTCTACTCGGGGGTGGGAAGACGTGTCTTGAAAATTCGAAATTTGTATTGTTCGAGAAATTAAAGTGATAAGCAGAAGGGGCAGAGGATACAGACATGAGCGTACATATATTTATGTTTATATATGAGTGATTTCGCCGTAACTTGCTCGTGGGCTTGCTCTAGTGCTTTATTCCATGAGCCAAGCCAAGCCAAAAATAATTTACAAGCGGATGAAATATACAAGTGGATGAAAACACACGTGGCACGCGTTTCGTTTTTTTTTTACATTTTCCGATACTTTTGCACATCCAACAAAGGAACATCTCAACGGTGCAATTTTCGATTTTTAGATACATCAGAACTGAGCCAAAAGCTCACCTCACGAGTCACAAGGGTATATAGATTGAAAAAAATACATCAGGAATTTTAGCATTTTCAAGATATATTTCCAACGTACCTCAATTCAGATAGTTTAGAAATGGTATAATTTTCTCAACACAGCGTGTGGAAAGTGTATTTAGCGCGGGTTACGGCAAAATCACATGTATATTTTTAAACAAGTGAAATAAACGATGTAGAAGCTATGAAAAAAAAGTTGTGGTATATATAATTCCGCGAAACAGATGAAAAATTGAGTTTTTAACAATTGGTCAAAGATATTTTTTCTAACGGCAATGAAAATAATGAAAAAAACTACTCGTGAGGTTTTTTTTTTCAAGTACATATATATGCATTTCGCGGAATCAGTTACCATTTGTCAAACCTATAGACTGGATTTTAGATAAGAGCGTATAATTGTGCAAATGAACAGAGACAATTTAATGACTATAGTCTGTATTTTTAAGTATATATTGAATTATTTCTGTGTTGACCGAATATTGAGTTACAACAAAAATGTACATAGAATCGCTTAGATTTGTATGGTCAAACATATATATTATTATGCGATACTGAAATAAGAAACATAATAACATAGTTATTGAAGAGGTGCGGTTCGATCAGTTATATTCGACAGAATATAATAAATGATCAATGATAAGTGAATGAATTTGTTATACTTCGCGGCAATATGAGCATGAAGATATAGTCCAACTAAATTTTCTAAAAATATAGAGGGATATATAGTGTAAGAAAATGATTCTAGCATATAATATGAGTTCGACACATAATCGATAAAAAATTCAAGAGATTTTCAATAAAAGATCGAATTTGAAATTACTTGAATTTGAAATGCACTAATCTTTATATGAATACACGGATTCTTTATGAATATCATTGGGGAGTAAAATTTTGAGTGAATCTTGAGTCGTACAAATTTTAATATTCGTATAATTATATGAAGCATGTATAGTTTCGCGCATCATTTGTGCGCGAGTTTCCTGTTGTGTATAGTTAGTAATCGATTACCGACTCTTCGCTATAGTTATATTCACAGTTTTTTTTTACTTATATTTTGCACATTCAAGTATTGCCACGAACGAGTACAAATAACAATAAATTCGATCTTTGTACACGAGAAAAAAATAATTGTTAATAATACTCCTAGATTATGAAAACAACAAGAATATGCATTAGGCAATCGATAGTTTATGGAATTTATCTAATTTTCTGAGACCTACAAATGCAAATAAAATGAGGCGTGAATTTTAATACGTGGAAGAGAGCAAATTCATCCGCTGGCGGATAGATCTTCTCTCCATATATTTGAATATGTTGGATATTGCAGATAGCAATAACTAAGCGTAAAGAAGTTAAGGAAATATTTAATAATATACAAATGAAACAGTACTACTTTTCAGGAGCTGTATACGGGATCAACGTTAATTTTATTTTTACCGAATTCAATACATATTTTTATGAGAAAATTAATATAGACATAAGAGACTACACCCAAAGTTCATAAATCACGAATACACGTACTTTCCTTTGATAATTATGTTTTATAAAGTATCCTTCATGCAATATGTTGAATATTGATCGAGTTTAAACGGTGTTATGATTCAACAGTCTAGATGAATTTTGAAGAGAAATTTTTATGAAAGAATCTCCAAACACCTATTTATTAGTTTCTACATTTGTTTCAAGTTAAAACTAAGTATTTTATCATTTTTGTATTTCCAGTTTGAATCCATAAAGTTTCGCTTATAAATATACTGAAAGAGCGAGACTGAATTATTCAATGAGTCGAAACTAAACATTCAAAATTTTATTGTTTATTAATCCATCTCTTAAATGTGTATAAATAAGGCCTCCAAAAATTCATTTGTAGAGAACCCTAAAATACTTTTCAGAAACTCATTGCAACTGAATGTTTGGACACTTCTGATTATTAATGGGCCACCAAGCACAATATGGGTTATATAGATATAGGATAGCAGGGAAAATTATCCTGTTGAAATGATGCTATCGATGTTGGTGAAGACTATTCATCAAAATACTTTTTGATGCTTCGAGTGTTCCTGACTATCGTTCAAAGTTTCAGAAATTTGCCAAATATTGCTATAAATTGTCATTAAAAATGTTCAATTTATCAAAATATCACATTTTAAAACAAAAACAATTTCTCATCTGCCTGGTATTGTTTTTGGATCACTTATTTGATGAACTTTGGGCTAGTAGCCAGCGACACTCAAGAACATTGAAAAAAATCTCTTACCATCAAGACTGACAGCATAACTTTTCCAAGGCATTGGATTATATATTTCTCCTGCTGTCCACTCATCTGTATGTTTCATCTTGTATATTTGTACTCATGGCTCTTTGAGTATGCAAGGATATGTACAATTGAACCGATCTAATGTGTATGCAGATGTAATATTGTTTAAGATATATCTAATATTTGTTATTTTGTATATTATTACTGATGAAATCTGTTAAGAGCTAAGGATAACAGCGAAAAAGTGAATTAAATATGATTTAATGTTGAATGTACAAAATAAGATAGGATGCAGTACTTAATAAAAACTTCTACACTGAAATGGTATAATTATCCATGAGACATTTTTTCAATTTCAGGTTTCATATTTCACATCTTGAAAAAACTAGCAGTAAAATCAATACTGCCCGAGTCTCGTTGCAGTTTTATCACTCTCAATGCCAAAAATTGATACTCCAAAATATAGTATGTCTGCAACAATTGCGCAACAGTTGAAATTTCTATTTAAAAACGTGGTGAATTTATCGATTCTCAACCAACTTACGCGAGAAAATATCGACAAATGCTTTTTCGAGTACCAAAACCGATAAAATCTTCAAAATTCAATCACACAAGTGCAAGTATTACGGAAACGCGAGAGCGCAAGCCCGAATATAAGTTCAAAATAATCCCGCTGCGCAGAGAACAGCCCATGAATGATGAATACCGCTCGATCCAACTCAGCCTCCTATGGATCATCCAGGAACAACCTGTCTACATGTAGAATTGAAAGATTCCATCAAAAACAGGACAATCGGAGCCTGAGCGAGTTGTGATTTTTGCCAGTCGGGGCGTGAGCTCTCTCGGTTCACTAGGCTAGTGCGCGGGCTGAAGCGCGACGCGCTATACACGCGCGCCATGTTTGTTTAGTTGGGCGCCGCGCGGCGGGATCTCGCCGCGGAGAGTTATACGCGCGCGGGGCGCGCCAGTACTAGCCGGGGCCGCCCGACAAGGACGGAGCTATCGCGCGGTGCAATTCGCGCTCTCTCTCTCTCTCTCTGTGGAGCGCGCGCGCGCGCGCCTCAGTGTAATGTGTATGTGTGTGTTGTGGGCCGCTGCAGTGGCTCGTTGAACGCGCCGGTGGCTCTCTCGGGACGCTCGCGTGGACGAGGTGCAGCGAGAGGATTTACCGCGCCGGGGGTCGAGCTTGGATATGCGGTGAGTATACATTCGAGGAGCCCCGGGTCCATCGATCCGCCGGTGTCGCGCGCGCGCGCTCCCGCCTCCTCCTCGTGTATTAACTTTTTCCCGCGCGCGACACACGGCTCGTGTGTTTATTCGATGCTGTGCGGCGTGGTGCGGCGCGGCTGCACTCGCTGGCTCTCTCGCGCCGCCGCCGCCGCGGCCCGCGCGCGCGATCGATCCGCACCGCCAACGAGAGTGTGTGTGTGTGTGTGTGTGTGTCTATATATGCGTGTAACTGACTGCTCGCGCGCGCGCGAGACCGATGCACCCGACACACACACACACACACACTGCTATGTTTATACATCACTTGCAGCCCAGTCCGATCCTCGTTGTCCAAGTGCTGCGGCGGGCCCGAGGCATTTTTTGAGTCGAGTGCTGGTCTGTCGTTTACTCACGTTGCTCGCGATGCCTACACGCGATATCCGTCAGCGACGCTGTGTTGCACCGATGCTGCTGCTGCTGCTGCTGCTGCAGCTACGCGACGCGCGGCGAGCGCGACTTTGATTTCGGGGCTGTTGCGCGCTTTATTTTTTGTTTGGACTCGGCATAGCCACCGCATGAACCGACTGCAACTTACTGTGTGTTTCACGTGTATAGATCGTAAGGCGGGATAGTGTTCGCGCGAGTTGTATCGTGCGGGTTTCGGTTGGTTTTTCGCCGAGCGGCAAGTTGCTCCACGGATATATATATATATATATATATATGTTCATGTGCGTGTGTGTGTATATACATTGAGAACGCAATTTTCATGTCGCGCATTTTTTCCGATTCCATCACTATAGACTGATGATATTGTAAACATTCAAAGATTATGAATTAAAACTCGCTCGAAGGTTGAGTTGCAATGGGTCATCAGCAAAGGTACTTTCTCCCTACACTTGTTACCAAGCTCAATTCTCGAATATTTTTAGATCAGCTGAATACATTTACGTATGATGCAATGCTGCGATTCGAACTTTTTCTATTCTCATTCATTGGAATACTAGTATTAATTCTGGAATTACTTGGTTTACTGAACAGCACCATTTGTTGCAGGATCAATGAACTTTGAATAATGTGGCTACGAAGTGAACATGTCAGTCGAAGGCTGCGTGGCCGTTTGGGTACCACTGTGGTTTCTCCTATTAAATCTACTAGCCGACGGGTCCAAGCAGGTACCGTACGCAAAGCCCCAGCCATAAATAATAGTAGTCAGCGTGTACATACGACAAGTAAATGTGGGAGACTGTCTCGTTGGAGACGACATTCTCCAAATCTCTTAAAAGAGGTGAGTGTCCAATTGAATTAATTCATGTAGATATTTACTGAGATCTCAGCTACAATAAAATTATGTATTATTAGGCATGCAAGGAGAATGTTTTGAATTTTGCAAAATCCACACCTGGTAGACAAGAGAGATGTCCTCGTCGGAGAAAGTGTATTAAACGCTCAATGGTCACGTCTACTCCTTTAAATCGAGCTTTATCTAAAGACAAGATAATTGTAAGTAATTGTAAACTTTGTATCAAAACATTTTCTCCACAATTCTTCATAAATATATACTTGTAGCCTCCAAAAACGGTGAATATCTCTAAAGTATCTGAAGAATCCAAGGAAAATTGGGATTTGGGCGCAATACCTCTATATTCTCCTCAAATAGGTACAGTAGAAGCTGTTTGCTCTTCAACACCAACAGAAGATTATAATATAAAATATTCATCTGTTGAATCAATTACTGAACCAATGTCTCCACCTACTGAAGTAGTACAGCCAGACTTTTCATGTCTAATCGATGAAGAAGCTAACAGGACATCTGGTTAGTATTTTGGTTTTGTTTATATATTCTTCTACATGTTTCCCACAAGACTCAAGATCACTTTCTTTTGGTATTTTGAATTTATAAGCTCATTTGGAATTTCTTTACTTTTAATTCAATATTTTTCTATTGATATTCTTGATTTTTCAAGTCTTTTTCTAGTTTTTTCCGTGTTTTCTTATTTTTCTGGATGTGTGATTATTAATTAATTTTACATCTCAGTTTCTCCTCTTTTAGAGCTGCTATCTCTACATTATTCAGCAATCTGTTCAACAACGGATCAGTCTGATGAGTATTACAGCATTATGCACTCAACTTCTCTCTACAACAGCCGTATGACATACTCTGCTGAAAGATATTTTCCAAGTACAAAGTTCTCATTCATCAATAACAATGAAAATAACAGCGATCTCTCTAACCATTATACAAATATTGAAAGTGAATCTTCAAAGTACGAATCAACTCATGCATATTCATCTTCCAAATACAATGATCTATCAAATGTAAATATCGCAGACATTGAACATTCGTCTGACTCAAATGGGAACATTGACGAAAAGTATGAAACAGAAGATATTAGCAGAGATTATCAAGATGTTAAATACATAGAAGTCAGTAGTGAAGAAGTTGTAGAAACCTGTGATGTAGATAATATGGTTACAAATGTTCAAGATGATCGAGATTCATTCGACCCTTATTTTTTTATCAAACATTTACCACCTTTAACAGCAGCAATGAGAGCAAGGTGTCCAGCGCTTCCACTAAAAACTAGGAGTAGTCCAGAGTTCAGTTTGGTGTTAGATTTGGTGAGTTTAATTTATATGCAAATGAATATTTTCCTTGTGTTCTTATTGACCTTATATTAGGTCAAAATCTCAGAATTGATAATTTATGAAAAAAGTATTCGGCCTTGACGAATTTGCTTTGGAATTTTATTTCGGAATAAACGTCGAACCTCATAATTAGCTTACTATTTTTTTTAGAAATCTATCAAGTGATCTTTAATTTTACTTACACATATTAAAAAAAAAATCAGAGTTGATTATTAATTTCCTCCACGTGAATTAGAAGTAATTGATACTAATATTATAACTATTCTGTATTTGCCTTTTTTTATCATAATTAATAAATAGATAATTTTCAATTAATTAATAGATAATTATTAATAGATAATAGATTAATTATAAATAGATTTTCAATTCATTAAAATTCTTGCAATTTAATGAATTTATTGTTATTTTTACAGGATGAAACTTTGGTTCATTGTAGCTTGCAAGAACTATCAGATGCATCGTTTCGTTTTCCAGTGGTTTTTCAAAATGTAACTTACACAGTCTTTGTGAGAACAAGACCATTCTTCCGAGAATTTTTGGAACACGTATCTTCGTTGTATGAAGTAATATTATTTACAGCTAGTAAGCGCGTATATGCAAACAAGTTGATGAATTTATTAGATCCTACAAGAAGTTTGATAAAATATCGGCTCTTTCGTGAACATTGCGTCTGTGTGAGAGGAAATTACATTAAGGATTTATCAATATTGGGTAGAGATTTATCCAAAACAGTGATTATTGATAACAGTCCTCAAGCATTTGGTTATCAGGTAATAATACATTTAATTCGAGAATATTTTGTAATTATCACAATACTTGTAATTAATAATAATACGATGCTTATCAATTAACAGTTGGAAAATGGTATACCAATAGAAAGTTGGTTTGCAGATCGATCAGATAGTGAACTGATGAAATTGGTACCATTTTTAGACAACCTTGTGAATTTGGTAAGTTGAGTTTAAAAAAAAATTGTCATCGTATTTCATTAATTTTTTATTTTACACTATTGATTATATCACTTGAAACTAATAAAATATATTTCACTCTTTAGGGTGGAGATGTTCGACCACGCATCAGAGAACAGTTTCGGCTTTTTAGTTTTCTACCACCGGATTAGTTTTATAACAGGAAACTTATTTTATTGACTATGTCAAGAAACATTTCTGACATGAGTTGATGAGGATTTGGTTTAGTAAGTTAGTAATATATATATAGTATATATATAAGCAGTCTTGTTACAAGTGAGCAGTATTGCTCTACGTATATGTTTAATTGGCGGTAATGTTAGGATCCAAGTGCAAAAATGAGAGGTAAAAATCTATTATTGAATCCAAAAGATATAAAAGTATATACACGGATGTAGAAATATAATACAAATCGAGTATTCTATGAACAAAGTAAGATAATTGGAGTAGTGTTAATGGAGTACTATTAGTGAGGCAGATTAGACATTTAGATTTTTATAAAATCTAATTTGCTAGTTCATATGATGAGGGTAAGAGAGCCTAGATTAAATTTTTGTAAATCTCATTTGAAAATATTGTGAATCCCATTTTGGCAAAATCATAGAGAATTCAATGTGCATCATATCAACTTCTTGTTCGAAGAGTAGCACGTTTCCAAAATTATGTCAAAAAGCAGTAATTTCAACATTTTCTTAAAAATTGAACTTTTTCTCGCAAGTTTTTGCAAAAATGAACTTGTTTTGACTTTTAAATGTAGTAAAATTTGATATAACTTGTCGATCTTTCGTAGTCAAGTTGAAGTCAACCGAACAGATATTAAAGTATAATTGAAATAAATTTTGCGAGCATACGTCCAAACATGCTCATTTTTTAAAAGGAACGTCGAAAAAAAGTTGAAACCAGCATCCTTTGTAAGTAAAAGCAAAAATGTTTTAGTCTTTGCTGAAAATAGTGCTTCTATAATAATCTTCGTGGTTAGAGTTGAAACACGCTACTCTTTGTAGCCAGGTAAAACGTGATATTCCTTGTAAGAAGCGCAGATTTGGAAAATCAATATTTTTATGGAGTAACTTATAAAATTTTGAAAGCTGGACAATCAAAAATCGTAAGAAATGTTTATAGTTACAAAAATGAGTAGAGAATATTAAGAAAAATGTTTGAATTTAACTGATTGCAAAATTTAAGCGGGTGTTATGGATTTGTTGGAAATATTACTAAAATACTAAGATTTACAATATGATTGTATAAGTATTTAACTGGAAATGAAAAATTTTACTACCCAGGAGACCACCTTACTCTTTGGCCACCAATTCGACTGGAACTTCTTGAGATAGTTTTTTTTATACGTAAGCAAGCGATATTTGCATTCGTTCATCTTAACGTTTTGATTTGTCTCAGATATTAACCGGTCATCGCTGATTTTGCGCTGATTTTGCGCTGTGTGTGTGTGTGTGTGTGTGTGTGTGTGTGTGTGTGTGTGTGTGTGTGTGTGTGTGCGTGCGTGCGTGCGTGTATGTGTTCTATTTGAGCAATCATAAATCACCTACAAAAATTTCAAAGAAACCTAAGATACAAATCCCAAGTGAGTAAGTGTTTTCCTGGCAAGACATCTCGGTATTCGTATCAAGTGTTCATGATTTGATAAAAATGTTAACACATTGACTGTTTAATATTTTATTGAAACAGTACTCCTTTCAATTTGTTTCGACGATTGAAACGAAATTTTCGGAAGAATCGATACACCTACTTTGTTCATAGAATCGTTTTAAGATTAGTTTTACTATTGGCCTCAAGTGAAATTAGTTACGTACCTTAAAGAATTTCGATCAAAAGTTTCTTTTCAATTTTAACACTTTATATACACATTAATCCTTTAATTTTTTCCAGTGGCGATTCATAAATTTGTATATTTAAATTTTTGGGTAATACAGTTGCGAGAATTTTTATTAATTTACATTTAATATTCATATTAACTATTCATTGTTATCATTATGTATGTACATAGCCTTTTCGATTTAAAAGGCGTTTATATTTTTTTACTTTAGATATAGTGAAATCATTGATTGATAGTTTGATCTGTTTGGCGTTTTCTTAATAAGTGTGTGTGAAGGGTAGAGTCAACCCCATAATCATTGTTATTCGTTGAAAAGTGAGATAATGAAAAAAGACCAGTTTTTTATTAATGTTGAAAACCTTTTTAGACTGGTTTTCTAACATTCATTTTTTTACTTTTCTTACGAGTTCCTTTTTATGAATGGTTCAGTGTATAAAGAAACGATTGATCAAGAACCTACGTTGTGAATTGATTTTCAGTAAGAAAAACTCAAAAATATAATTCATGAAATACAATGAAGTGATCTCATTATTCTATATAGTCAATGAACACAAGCTCATTGATACTTTTTACAAGTATTACAATAAAAATCATGGATTTCATTTTATTAACTTGTACACTGAACATATTCATTTTACGGCCATGTTTTCTTTAATTTTTTCTGAAAATCTTCTAAAGATTTTTACTTGTATTTAATATTTTTTCGAGAAATATGCACAATTTAATTTTATTCTATGTATTTTTCATACTTGATGAGTATTTAAGCGAGCTTGATAGAGAGAAGCAAAATATCAATTCGTTGATTTGTTCCAACAAATATGACTTCCAGTTATTGTTGAAAATCCTCCGTTTGCTAGTCCACCATTAAGCATGGTAATATGCTTATTACAGAAGGACGAAAAGAAGCTAAAAAGCGTTGATACATAGGAAAATAACATAATTATAAAGAAATATGCCTTAAGTACAAAACTAAAATTTAGAAATTTTATGATAAATTACATAGTTATTAAATTATAATAATTCAAATTAAATCTTTGATGATCAAGTACAGTTTCAAATGGTGACTGATAGAATTGCGAGAGGCTATTTTAGAGGAGGAATATCAGAAAAGTATTCAAACACTTCACGCCTCAAATCTAGTATGTATGTTCCATTTTGTACGTTTGAACGATTTTTAACATTCATTTTATTAATTTTTATAGAAAACATTAAAATTCTCAACAAAATATCATACTGGAATCGGAGTAAATGTTATTAAATTTTTGAATCTCTCTTCCGCCTGTGTTTTTCCGAAAAAGCATGTGATGTATGTGATTTTAAAGTTTCATATTTCACAGTCTAATTCTTTTTCAAGAATAATCTTACTTTACTATCTATTGAAGATTATTGTAATTCATATTTAATGTGAGGAAGACTCAAATATTGAAATTTTCAAATAGATATTCATTTTTTTCGTTCTTGATCATCGTTGGTTTAAAAAGGATTCCTGTTCAGTATTTTTATGTGAACAAACTCGAAGTTTTATTGTAAACTTATCTAGGACTTGACGGAATTTGTTCATATTGCAGAATGGACAAATCTCTAAGGAAGCTCCCTCTAGAATTATTTTTGATCTCATTTATAACGTTATTCATTTGAAAGGAAAAAAGATGAGAGTATAGCGATTATTACCCTATAAAATTTATTTACCAATGAATTATCGAATATTTCTATATTGACAGTGAAATGAATGCAAGGTTGTAAAAAGATTATTGCTACGATTTAGAAACTGGATCGAGTTCATACGATCAATTTTTTTTTAAGACATAATGATGAACCTGTATTGAAAAATCTTCATGTATTATATCATATTTTTAGACTAATCGATTTTTAATATTTCTTTCCGGTAGGAGTCTCATCTTAGAATTAATAACGACTCTTTTTATGAACTGACAATTTTTCTTCGACAATTATTTATATTTTAAATTTAGGGAGAAAACTTGAGACATCAATTTCGGTCTATTGAACTAGTTTTTAGCTCTTATTTCGTACAGCCACATGAGTTTTTGTCAAATATCATGAAGTAGCTACTTAGTTTGTCCATTCAACTTTCCTGATACTAAAATTGATAAAATTTTACACCAGGAAATTTTTAACACTTGATAGTTGATAAATAAAAAGCATTGTAATTATAATAACCAACATGTTAAATATTAATATTGAGGCATAAAATATTGTAATAACTTCTTTGCACGAAAAAAAATGAATTGATTAATTTCACGCAGTTTATCAGCAATGCAGAGAAATAATCAAAATTTATAAGTAAAAAATATACAGAGAGAATATTGCCCAATCTGTACTGGGTGCTAGTGCGCTTTTGTTTAGGCGGCGTTCTATACTTTTAAGCATTTATATATCTTGCTATAACAGCGCAATAATACTGTAAAGTAGTTTCCACAATCCATAGTTCAATTGTACTTCTAAATCGTTGTGTGTATATGATCAAAACCAAGAAAAAGTGTTTCAAATTGTGTTTGCTTTCTGTTGCTAGTTATCGTTTCATTACGTAATTCTACATTTTAGTCAATCAAAGGTAGAACCTCTTTTAATGATTGGAATCGATGACAAAGAGAAACCAACACTCAAAAATGAGGTGTAAAAATCAAAATAAAGGCTTGGAGGTCCTCGGCAACTGTGTATGTATGTATGTATGTATGTATGTATGTATGTATGTATGTATGTATGTATGTATGTATGTATGTATGTATGTATGTATGTATGTATGTACATTGTGTCTCATGGTTGACAAAAACTAAGAATCTTGTCCTCGGGTAAATCATGCAAATTATGAACATGATACTACCAACTCTTAGTCAGAATTTCGACGTATGATTTGGGAAATATATTATAGAAAATCGTGAATAACCTAGATTTTATATTGCGTGACATAATGCGCTCAACTTCTCTAAACGTTAATGACATCTCGAAAACTTCAAGAGCAATTTTGGAAGAAAAAATTTCTCTTACTATGAAGTTCTGATTTGAAATATGTTCTAGTATCGAGTGCCGAGGGCCCTTAATCGTAATACTTGTGCAATAGTCGTATTTGTCTGATAATCAATTTTAAGATAATTGAAATGATATTTTTTTCATCTCATTTTTTACATCTGAAAGTGTCGAATGATTTGTTTACAGTGATCTATCGAATTTTATGTGACGATTTGAAATCGACTTTTTTCTCAAATAAATGTTCGAAATGAAAGTAACTTCTGAGTAATTATTTGTTTCCCTTCCTCTAAGTTTTCTCAATACATCATCAGTTTGTATATATTCATTGTTATTGATCATGCAATAAGTGATTTCTAATTGAAATGTCTAGATGAACTCTATTTATATTCCATAGGATGATAGATTTGTGACCTTTTTTTGGGAATTTCTGGTTTCAAAGTGTATTCAATAGGTGATGTATATTATATTCCAATGATAAACATGCTCAAATATTCTCAAAAATTTGCCATCCATAAAAACATACTATTACGATTAGTTGGGTGTGTTTAGGACGAGAATGATGATCTGTATGTTTAATGAAAAAATTTATTTTTTTTGATTTTATTCTTTTAAAATAAAAAAATTGTACTCAACAGTTTTGAACATTATTATATTATGTACAGAAAAGTATAAATATTGAATCTTAATTCCAAAATATATTAAACGATGATTTGTGAGCTATGCATACAACTATGTGTATATATATATATATATATATATATATATATATATATATATATATATATATATAAATGTACAAAAATATTTTGAATACAGCAGACTTTAAGACTGTACTTCAGATTATGCAGGCACCAAGTATTTCTCAAATGAAGAACATAATCTTAATCTAACAATGATTGTTAATAATGTATGTACATGATTGAGGTGTGGTTGAAAGACATATTCATAGTTTTTTCCCATTTGATACTTCAAATTATTGAACTAGTTTTCATGACTTCCTTCAGAAAAAAATTGTTAGCACATCATTCTTGTACTCCAGAAAATTATGTAACTCTCGCCTCCAATTTATTTTCTCATCACTATACTACTTGATCCCTATAGCATGAGGTGAAAAAATGCTGAAACACGTTATTTTTATGTCAAATATGGTATATTACAAACAATACATAAATTAGTTAACAAAACTTTCAATTTACAAGACAACAACTTTAATGTATAATTCTTAATCTTTAAGAGTCACTATATTGAATACTAAAATTGATCGTTGGCTGTTCAAATCTTGGGAAATTGAAATACTTTCTACCTCAAATTTTATTTTGGAACATCAATTAGATAAGATGAGACTTCTCAATACTATACTATACTACACATGTGCCGAATCAAATTATTTCTTCTAGAATTAGCATGACAAAAGAATTTTACTTCATCTAAATCAGTGTAACATAATTCAGTGTACCCAAAATTTGAACAGGCAAGCCACTTTTATTCTTCTTCACGTCGAAAATACCTATCCTCGATGTTTCTGCAGAATTTAATGAGAGTTGAGTGCCTCTTCACAATAGTAGCCAGAGTATTGTCTTTAGTGAGTGGTGTTGTTATGATACTAAATATATGTCCAAATACCAAGGCATCCAGCTCATTAGGTCTGTAGAATTTTTCAGTATGAATAGAAATTGTATTACTTCAGATACAAAAATCCTATTTACTTTACTGATGTAGATAAAAATGATGATGAAACACTAAGCACTGATTTATATACATAGATGAGTTAACATTCATTCGGAAAAATGGAAGTAAGACTTTCATGTGATTCAAAAACATTCATAATGGATTCTTCTGATGATACAGGAATAATTTCAAAGCTATCAATACTGTGACTGGGAGTGGTATTGAAATATTGTTTGCTAATTAGATAGGCATGTTCCATGAGGAGAGGATATGTACGGATGATCAAGCCTATATCTTGAACAGGAGACAGGAACTTGGATGTTGTTAATGTGTGGACATGGGAAAACACCAGTGCATCCAATTCGTTAGGACTAAATAAAAAAGTAACAGCATTGTAAGTCAAGCATGTGAAATGAGTTTGAATTAGAATGAAATGATTATAATTTTAATATCTTACTTGTCTCCAAAAAAGAAGAGTTGATCCTCTAGCCTTTCGGAGAGAGCTTCACAGCATTTTCTAACGTCTTCAAACACTTCGTCTAGTGATTTATTAGCCCAGCCAAGAATACTCAACCTTTTTGTTATTTGATTTCGTTTCTGCCAGTTGAGTAGGTGATTCAAGGGCCATGGGTATACACTTCCGTGTCTTTCCTTAGTAATATGTTTGTATGTTTCATCGTGGCACCAGCAGACATACAATTCAGCATTGTACAATACATTGTTGACCAGCGAAATATATGCCCTGAGGGTAATCTTGTCTACTTGGGAAAGATTTTCAGAGAGGCTGGAACCCTTGCCACTTATGAACGATACAATGTTGTCAAAATCTGGCACGACAAATGCTCCACATTTTATGAAAGGAACTCTGGCAGATGGAGACATGTATTCAGCGTTCCAACGAGGCTCTATTTGGAATTCCAAATTACACATTTTCAGGTAAGCTTGGACAGCTAAGCAGTTGGCATTGTCGGGTAAAAGAATCTGTTCCACCTCGTACGGCTGGTATAAATGAATCGGCTGTGGCCATGGTTCTTGCGCTGAAATGCAAAGTAAAAAGGCGAAAGTCAGTGGTTTTTTAGCTCGCGAACTTAGGTTAGGTCAACGTATAAATAGACATAAGTAAATATATATGTCAGTAATAGATTTTTGCATGAGCCACACCTCCCAATTCAACGTTCCACGACTCCAATAGAACTGAGTTTTGCATCTCGCGTGACAATCCGATCGTTTTGGGCAACGATCTTGCAAAGCGATTCAACGCGGAAAAACAGACGAAACCGACCAAAACCAACTTTAGTCGTGCGCGCGGTCCTACATTAGCTTAGCGCATGTTGTACGCGAGAAAAAATCGATGCTCTCATACACATTAGCTGCGCCGCGATATGTACTCTACCCGGTGCCTATACTTAGTACGTTCTTCTTGGAACCCGAATTCGCTGAATAGGGCAAGGTCGTGAAAAATTACTCTATGGATGCCAGCAAAAAAAATTATATCAAATAAAAATGAACGGGATCAGAACTTACGGTGAATATCCAAGGATTTTTCCCCGCAAATCACTGCGAAGCTTCGGATACTTTTTAATGGATCTGTCTACAGGAGGATAGAGATGGAAAATTTTAATTCGGAACAAATTTAAAAATCACTTGACATTTGCACAAACAATAACCTCAGATTTTTCTTTCAAACTCGCGTACAATGATTCAAATATTCGCGATTGCAAGGGCGTGTCTTCTTTCGCTTCCAAATCATTTTCTTCAAAAATTTTCAGTTCGTTCTGATACATTTTATAATTTCTTCACACTTACCTACCGGCCAATTTTGAAGGAGAAATAATTTCAAAAAGGATATAGAGACAGTCTGCAGTTTATAGACCGATATGGAGCAGAAATATCTTTCATCGATTGTTTTTTATCTCATTATTGGATAATGATATATATCCGTATATATTATTATTATGAAGAATTCGAAATCATGTAGTTGGCGTATTGATGGATATGAAAAACATTCGATTGAATTTTCTAAAAATATTACGAAGCGTTGCATGTGTTGTTGTGAGAGTTATATATGTATAGAGTGAGCGTCGCAATATAGAACGAGCGTATATAGATCAGGCACATACCCCGGAGGTGATAGCCTTAGGAAGAAAAAAAAAAAAAAAAAGCGTATATAGACAAATTGATTGCATAGTAAATTCGCTCGCGGAAATTAGCTTAAGCTTTTAGTTGTTTGTGAACCAAATGTTGTTGAACAAAAAATAATAGATGATCTCTGTAGCTATAAAAAAACAAATTGAGAAACGTGGTAGCAATTTCGACGGCATATTTTTATATCTTTTTTATGTCTTTTTTTATCCGGATCTGCTGCACGTAGAGGTGTGATATTTGAGTTTCGGGATTCTGACATAATTATTATGAATAAAAAATGACGTGAAAAAACAGCATGGATGATACATACGTATAAAATAAGTAAATTGTACATACAACAAATATATTAAAGTGTTTGCGTTACCAATAAATCGGTTGTTAATAATCCGTCTTTGAAAAATCATGCATGTATATTCAGAAAAAAATTTTCTTTTGAACTTTTCTTGTAATAATAGTACACAATATACTTCTTCAATGTGAAATAATTGAAAAATGAATAATCACAGGTTTTTCTTCAACAGATTCAATATTTTTAGCTGGTCAAAAATGCAAACGCAACATCAAATGTTTCATATCTCCGAAACTTCTGAAATGCTCAAGTAAATTAAACGAGCCTACAAGTACTTACTCGTAGGGATCAATGGGCAAATGAATTTAAAAACGAAAAATTCTGGCACAGCAGCTTAAATGTATAATTTGAATGTCACTCTGGCGGAGGATCCGGAAGCAGAAGCGGCGCGCGCGCAGTTGTTGCGCGATCAAAGTGTGCTCGGCGGTGCTCGCCAGGCTCTTTCTCTTTCAAACACGCCAAGATGTCGAAGAGAGGTAAGCCTCCGCGAATCCGTCGGAATCAATCCCGGACCAACATCGGGCGTCTTCGCCGCGAGTCTACAACCCAAGTGCGATTGTCGATCGACCCGACGGCACGAAAATTTTTCGTCCGAGCGGACGATCCACCTGGGAAATGGGCTCGCCAGCCGCGGAGACAGCGGTCGGCCCGTGTCTGTTTGTGCCCGACGTTATTAACGTGATTTTCTTTTTCAAGGACGTGGTGGATCGGCGGGAGCCAAGTTTCGGATATCCCTGGGTCTCCCAGTTGGTGCCGTGATCAACTGCGCCGACAACACCGGTGAGTCTCGCCACAAACAGCTTCTTCTGGAACTGTACTCTCGCCTATGTGTCGGCCTACGTGTGTATGTGTGTGTGAGTGTGCATGTACGTGTCTAACCTCCAAGTGAACACACATGGCCGAGGAAAACAATCGTAGCTTGGCCACTAACTCGAAAAACCCATGTCGTGCTTCTTATATTTCATACTCGATCCAAAATTTTTACTTGGCAAACGAGTTCTGCTCGTCCCTTGATTCGGAGCAGAGTCAGGTTATCAGTGACAGTTGTCTGCTAAGTTGAACTTTGGAGAAATAATGATTGAAATATATTCTGCATGTCCGCTGAAGTGTCTGAATCATTTATCTTTGGTAGACTAATGGCAACTGCTGACTTGAAATCTTGTCTTATATATATTAGCTGTTTGTTTCAGTTGAAAAACGGCATATTTGACAGTTATCTTGTATTGGGCATAGAAAATTTGGTAGATTTTAATGAATTGTTCTATCAGTGAGGTTTTTCACTGGATTCTTGGCAAATTGAATTATCTTCATTAACATTAAATCATTTCTTTTGAATCATGTCAGACAATTGATCATTTCAAACTAAGAAGATGAATTTCTACGTTGAATTATAGCTAATCATTTTTGGCGCTGTGAATTTTAATAGGTATTATTAAAAAAAAAGAAAGATCTATCAGCTTTGATTCACATTCAATTCTGCTATCTATGATCTGAATATATTCTTACCACTCTGCAATTCTCGCTGGTAATCTAAATAATTGTCTTGGATAGTCTTTTTTAGTTAGATACTCAATTTGTAATGAAAAGTATTGTTGTTCAATTACTTTGAAGTATAAATAATAGATATGTGATATCTTTTCAGGGGCCAAAAACTTGTATGTAATTGCTGTACAGGGAATCAAAGGTCGTTTGAACCGTCTGCCTGCAGCTGGTTCAGGTGACATGATTGTTGCTACTGTCAAGAAAGGAAAGCCAGAACTCAGAAAAAAGGGTAAGTTAAATACTGAAAAGAAAAAGAATCTTCACAAGATGAATTGACAATTACTTATTATAACCATTTGATCCACAGTTATGCCAGCAGTAGTTATTCGGCAGCGGAAACCGTTTCGGAGGAAGGACGGGGTGTTTATATACTTTGAAGACAATGCAGGGGTAATTGTCAATAATAAGGGTGAAATGAAAGGCTCCGCGATCACGGGTCCTGTTGCTAAAGAGTGTGCAGATTTATGGCCCAGGATAGCATCAAATGCAAGCAGCATTGCTTAAGATATCGTGTACAAATATTTTACCCTTAATAAAACAAATCTGGGGTTCACCCAGTACTTTTTTTGTATTTCATCTTGAACCATGCCTTATATTTATTTGAAAGCTAGATATTAAACGTCATGAGAAGATTTAAGTGTTGATTAATTATTAATGAGTCAAGTACTGGAATTACCTTACAAAAGAAGGAAAAGCAAAACTATTAAATGTGAAGCTTTTATTTAATTCAGAGAAAAATACTTCTTTTGGTAAAGTAAATTGGCTAATCAATCCAAGGATTTTGTATTCTCGCAAGATCATTGGCAGAACATTGACCTAGATAGTTAACTTACCGCAGAAATTGGAATGTATCGCAAAATGTCGTTGTTTTTTTTATTCCTTAACATTATTGAAGAAAAACAGTTCATTTCCTAGTTAGACATTGGAGTGATAAGAGTAATTGAAATTATATGCATTGTAAAAGGCTCACTTCTGATGGATAAATATTTCTTTTTATTCTCTTCACGGAACTTGAATACGAAATGAAATAAAGGCCGATCTCAAGAAGGGTA
The DNA here is from genome assembly GCA_020882685.1 of Aphelinus atriplicis. Classification (NCBI taxonomy): domain Eukaryota; kingdom Metazoa; phylum Arthropoda; class Insecta; order Hymenoptera; family Aphelinidae; genus Aphelinus; species Aphelinus atriplicis. The sequence goes on from CM037073.1 coordinate 4,024,003, forward strand.
TTTAGAATTAATTTTCAATGAATAGAACCAAAAATCAAAACTATAGGAATTTTTGATGTCTTGAAAATTGAGAAAGCCAGGTGATAGTACTGAGTGATGCTTTCCGAGTATTAGAAATTTTCATTTTCAACAAGGTCCCTGTGCAATAAATCCTATATAAGGAATACATTTTAACAAGTTACTCGAAAGCGATAGATTATCAAATGATTGATTCTCGACATTAAAATAAGACTCGAATTATCATCGTCAAGGTAGCAACATAAATGAATTTGTTACATTTTCAATGGGCTTAAATGAATAAGTCAGTGATTGCGTAATATCTCAATTACAAGAATGATGTATCTTGCGTCGGTTGCTCGACAGTTCATTCCGAAAAATGTGTATCCTTTCGACGTGTTTGTAATACTCTGTATTTAAAAACGCTTATTCATTATTGGGGAAAAAAGGGGGTTTTGTACATGTCCGCATCGTAGATATTGAGAATATGCTCATGGAATCTCATGTGCAATTTTCGATGCATCCAAACGAGTAATCCTAAGGCTCTAACGCAGTTGCCTATACAACGAGCGCGTTCCCAATTCTATTACAATACAATTATGCTATAATAACTCGCTGATTCGTAGATTCGTAATTGTTATCGGGCTGAGCCCATTGTACTTCCTATATATACAAAACTCGACCGAGTTGGCGCGTGAGTAAAATACTCGACGTCGTTCTTTTTTTCTTTCCTCATCGATCGAGGGAACATGGCGCAGATGAAAAACTCAAGGAGCCCGAAGCGAGTGGGCGGAAAAGCTTTTTGCGCGCCGCACTTCGCTTCGTGCGGTTTGTTGATGTTTTTCCGTTTGATGCTTTTTGCGTGCCGCGGATACCTTTAATTGCCTTGCCGCAGCCGTCGCGCACTTGTATATACGTTCGACGCCGTTGCTAGATCGATTATTGTCATTGTTCGACAACTGTGGCCGAGCCCAACGAAAAAAAAAATATCCCGCGCGCCAATCGAGGAAAATTTAATTTGCTCGATTGCGAATGATTTCCTTAGATTCGACCTGTTCTTCCTCGGATATATATATGTCAAACGTCGTCCGTGACTCGTTTGATAGAAAAAGTACGCAAAGGTACATGGAGTTCTTTTTCTTTCGAAGTACGGATTTGGGATTATGATGATTGACCTTTTCGGTCGAGGCGCTCGAGCAGATGGAACTCGAATTCACTGGTAGAGTTTTAATAATGTGACGTAATCCTTAGCGAATATAAGTTCAAGAAGGAAGATCAGCTTGACAATATAATGGCAAAAAGATCCCCTCTGGGACTATTCTCTTCATTATAGAAGTGTCTGTTTAGCAGGAAGACAAATCTTCTCGTTTGAAATCGTCATGTTTTGGTCGTTACGGATAAGTTACGATTTTGTTTTAAATATTCATCAACCGACTGCACATCACAATACTCCGTTTTCTTTTTTTCCTGTGTAAACTCGTATAGTCGATTTTCCGATTCCTGCAAATAGTAATAAATTATCATTGAAAAGGAAAAAAAAACGGGACGATAGGCTGAATCAATCGCAATAATCATTTAAATATTTTTAAGCAGAGTTCGCTTGCAATGCAAATTTCACTCGAGTAGAGATAATCCTATAGTAAAATGTGCGTTTCAAAGCTAGTCTAAAATTGTTTCCTCTTCCAATTATTCATATAATTGCAACATATTCAACGGCAGCAACGGTATCTATTTTTAAGATGCCGACAATATGTTCGACCACTGTGATTCAATCAGCTATTTATATATAATACCTCGCGAGTTTTTTTAGCACCTCGCCCAACGACGAGTCTGTAAACGCGCTATTATACAAGGCAGAAAGTAATTTTCAATTAGATAATCTCGGGCCGGGCGTCGCGAGTTATAATATGCAAATCCGAGCGAGGATTCGCTAATGAAACTCGGATTACCATAAACGCGCGTACACCATATACATTGAGCAATGGAAGAAAAAAATCGCGAAACGTCGCGCGAGTGCAGCGGCGCGCGGGGCGAGAGAAAGAGAGAGAGAAAATCGATCCCCGCTGCAGTATTATATTTCCCCGCGCGTACAGCGATAGCAAACGACCGAAAGCAACAATAAAAGCTTCACGGCGCTGAATTAAGTCAATTTCGCTGAGCGACGCGGTGTAAATCGCGCGCCGACTTTTTAGCGAGCGAGCAGCTAATTGTACGCGCGCGGATCTCGTTCGGTCGCTGCTTCGGACAATTGGCAGCATTATCGGTCTCTCCCTTTTGTTCTCTATCTTGTGTTTGCGTTCCATTAGCTACGCGGCTACTTTATATACGTATATATACGCACTTGTACCTGCGCGCATGCCCGGCAGCCATAAACAATTGGCGTAAACGCGCTTCTGTATATGTATAACTCGTCCTCTCGAGGGTGAGCAAGGCGACTCTGGTGAATTACTCTCTTAAATCCTTACAGTGATAAACCACTGCATTGCAGTGAAAAATCACTGTAAGAAGGTGGATGATAAATGAAAATTTACGATCGTTACATAAGAAATTCACTGCAGTCCAGTGAAGTTTTCATCCACTTTCTTACAGTGATTTTTCACTGTAAGGTTTTAAGAGTGTATATGTAAACCCGCAACGTTTGTCCAGGACACGCGCGCGCCTTGACGTCGGCAAAATATTTAGTTTATACTGCCGGCCGAAAACAGTAATGCCGGTGGACTGCAATGTTACATTTTGATCTTGAGCTCACACTGCCCGAAAACGATTGTCCGAATGTGAAATTTTATTGAATTTAAGATTAAATCAAGTATTTATCGCACTGAATGTCAGGGGTACTGAAGTACTCAGATGAAGCATTTCTACTTCTTCGCGAAATTTTTTTTTATTTCAAGAATTTTGCAGGTGATAATCCGTTCACGGAATAAATAAAAAATGTGATTTTCGATAAATCAATCGTTCTCCACACTGTAATGTGTGGGTGACATATCTCTGATATTTCTATTCTCTTCTATTTTAATGAAGCTTCGAAATACTTCCTCTTGAAAATAATAGCAGCTACTAATGTTAATGTAGGTTGACAGGAGGAAGAGATATATTAAACGTTCAGTATACAACAAAAAATTTAATGAATTGACTCAACGTTTCCTGAATAAATTGGATCACCATCTATGCCAAATACTGATGAAATTGCAATACTCTAATTTAATATACTGAATCTTCGAAAATTCATTGCTTCAATCAATTTTTGTTAGAATCAAGTACGAAACGCACTAAAACTCAAATAATTCGTGATTTTTGTACTTATTTTAAGTACAATGAATTCAAAGTACCGTAACATTTCTAGAAAAATCGTCGAATCGAAAATGATGATTTATAAAAATTTCAATTTCAATATTGTACAATATTACATAATCGTTGCTACCACATCGAGGGTGATTAAAGTCGTGAATGTATGTGAATTAATCTCGAAAAGAATGGCAATTTGATTGGAATCTCTCGCATTGTCCAAAAGCCAATCCTCCCAACATACTTTGCGCTCCAGTCGCGAGGAAAAAGAAAAAAAAGAAATCGTCCAACGGGGGGGGTATTTTAGTATATCGAATGAAGCGCACTGATCGCTTTCGAGAATCATTTAATCTTGACAGGCTAGTTTTGCGACGGCAGCGCAGCATCAGCCTTTATGATGCTAATACAAGATCGTATTTCTTATTGTCATCAAGAAACATAAGTCAGTCTTTCTCGGCGACACTGTACACATATCCAGAGGAAGAATGTGTAGTCCACTCGGGAGACAGATTAACACGAGGATCGCCCGTCTGTATGCGGCATCTTGAAAATATAACGACTCGAGTTTCGAAAACGATATCGCGCGCGTGAGCTTGTTTTCCCCTCAAAAACCATACGATCGATCTAACCGCTCGCGCTTTGAAATCCGTCTGGAATTCCCGCGGAGCCTCGAACGAGTTGTAAATTAACGAAGAGACACGATAAATCAGCCCGATGAAGCTAACCGGTCGAGGAAACGGCTGCCGTGAATATCGCACGCACGGTCCTGGTGATAAAAAAGCGCGCGCGACTATACGCGCGGGGTTGAGAAAAAGGGAGGCTGCTATACACGAATACACGTGTGGGGTACGCGCAGGAGCCGCGCGCGCCTGATGCTCGCGGGGGGAGGGATATACTGGCTGCGCGATTTTCGGATTACACGCATATATAGTGGGGCGCGCGGACGGCGAGCAACAGTCGACTCGGCGCAGCTGCCGCGGGACGCACGTCACGTGCCGCGCACACACGTACAACCGGACGCGTGGTGTACATATATACACACATGTACATATGTATGTACACGCGAGAGGGACCTGCCTTATCAAACCGCGCGCAGCGATAAGTGAACACACGTCGAGCTCGGCCGGGCGGCAGTAGTTTGAGCCGCGACTCGTCAGACCTCGCGAACGTCGCTGCGCAGGTGTTGCACGGCTGCACCGCGGCCAACAGGTAGGATATGTATATATGCAGTGTTCGTGCGTGCCTATAAACAAGTGCTCCGAAAATTCGCTGTGTGTAGGTAGTATACGCGAATCCGCGACGGAGACAATGACTCTCCCACTCTCTCGTCATATCTGATATGTGCGCTTGTATATGTATAAGGAGGGCGTGCACTCGGGTAATTTAGAGGATTTCAATGCTTGTGTATACGTATCAAACCAAGGAGACCGGACAGATTTGGGCAGCTCCAATTGCACTGAAACTTTTATAGGTAGTTCGATATACCACGTGCGGTATTTAAAATCATCTCGTTCTAGCGTGATTTGATTTTCCGGAGATACATTGACAGATAATTGCAGCTGATTTCATGCGCGTACACTGAATGAAAAGTCATAAGTATAGAGACATACACATTGTATAAAAAGATGTATATCTTGGGCAAATGGGCACGTTACCGCGGACGACTCGACTTATCATCCAAATTCGGGTAATCGTAAAGCACCTCCAAGAAGTTTCGGCGAAATCCAAGCGTCAATCGGTTCGTTATTAAATCATCCCTCTGGCGATTCCTGCAACGCGTAAATAAACATATATTCGTAGAAAAAGTTCATGTAATGCAGTCTGCGAGCTGCTAAAGGCAAACGTACACACGTGCGTGCATAAGCGCAGCGCCGCAGCTCTCTCGACAGACATATACACACAACAAGACGACGAGACATCCACGCGCGCGAGAGGGAGGCGTGCGATGTCCCGAAATAATACTAGGACGGCCGCGCGCACGTTCCTTTGTACGAAGTCTCGGGCCCAATTCGCCGAGCGCGCCACGAGTCTGCTGCGTGTATGAGTATACATATATGTGCGAGCGGCGTGCATTGCTGCAGTACACGCACATACACGTCTGATCGTCTTTAGGCCCCGCGTCGCTTTCTATTCTGCGATCAGTATATACAGCTGCAGCTCGACGAGTTCGTACGTCGCGCGGCTATAATCTATATATATGTGCGTGTATATATATATGATATGCGCGCGCGCTGCAGTGCAAACGAATCTCTCTCTCTCTCTCTCTCCGCACATCAGCCATATTATAGCTCAGTACTTATAGTCGCGAGCGCGCGGCCGCCTCGAGACATGTGCTGGCTCGGTCGTGCGCGGCGCAGCCTCCTCACCTCCCGCGCACGATAGTAATATTCCTTGTATATATAAAAAGGAAATAATAAGTATAAGTCGAAACCCCAGCTCGGATGGAACGCAGTGTCCAGCCTATATACATGAGCCTATAACATACGCGTCGTCATCCAACGAGCTGTTACGCGCTCCAGCCGTACGTTGATCGATGTTGTTCTATTGCGCTGCACGCTGCTGCTGCGGCTGAGCAGGTGATTTACGCGCACGTCTATATGTTTGCTCGGGGGGTTGCTTCCAGCGCTGTATATACTTGTGAATCCCCCTCGCGGCCGTGGCTGTGATTTGTTCGATAATCAAATGTCGCGTTGTTGGTGTGTTAAGTATTGTTCGCGAATACTCGCGCAATCATTGGTATCGCGTTCGAGAAGTGAAAAATTGGTCTTTTTTAGATTCGTTCTTCCGTCATTCACTGTCGAGAAAAGTCTCTTGCCGTGAAGTGTGTACGCGCGATATCCGACGTGTATGCCGAGATCAGCGTTTTTAAAATCCGCTGGAAAGTTTTCAAAATTTTTTTCACCGACAATCCTATGTATACACGAGCTGTGATTGACAGCTGCACAAGTCGCACGCTATACTGCCAATTATGACTCAAGAACGCGATCTATCGATCTATCAAGAATTAAGAGCTCGAGTAACGCATAGTTAGAATCGATATCTCGTTGGCCGAGGATCGTTTGAAATCTTGCAAAGCGGGAGTACGTATGTGTGTAATTACGCGCAGTTATATACAGGGATATCGATTGCCACGCGTAAGAGTGTATGAATCTTTCATCATTTTCATTCAATTACTGTCTCTCGTATCAAATATTCAGTCATCGATTATATCTCGAGCTCGACTATCTACCCCGCGGCAACTGGTGAATAAGCTCTGCGTGTATATAACACGCATATAGGCCTCGGCGATTAAATCGAGAGAACGATTTGGAATGTATAAGCTCATAGCGACACGTATCAAAATAATTCGCTTGATCGATAGGAACTTTCTCCGATGCACGCAGCACTCTTATCTCGAAATAAACTCCACTATATAACTATGCGCCACAGGCACCCGCGCGTGCTCCGCGTTGATTTTGAAAAATCCCCGCAGTGTATAGTCGTCGGTGCTCGCGCGAACACATTGTCTCTGGTATTAGAACATCATCGTATAACGGCCGCGGAGTAACGAGCGGAGAGATTGATTATAAATTAGATCTGTTCAAGCCGGCCCCCCGCACACTTGTCACTCGAGTCTATTAACATTTTTCAAGAATACATTCGTTTCTTCTTTTATTTGTATAGATACCGCGGGTTTAAGTAGTTTTTGATGAACGTTTGTGATGAGTCTCGCTGATTCAACGTGTTGTTCTCGCGTCGGATAGTCGAGAGGTACAATAGAAAACTCAGGATTTTGATTGCGGTGCGACTGTGGACAGCGAACGATCGGTCAACGGTTGGCACTTGGTCGTCGCGATATAGTATGTGTGTCCGGAGACATATACATGGGAGACCGGGGCAAAAGTGCCTGCGGGGCAAAAGTGCATTTCGCTGTAACTCCGTTGGGTAACTTTTATCTGGAACCGGTATGTTAGATCGAACTCATCACAAGTGGCGAACATCTGTCAATTTATATATTTATGTCCGAATGAAGTTAACAAACACGGTTTTAGTTGACTAACATCATTATTCACTCTTAGTTTGATGTGATCACTAGAATTTCGGGGATATATCTACTTCCCCTATTATATACTACATTCGACAGAAAAACTCGGGCATCCCAAAGATTTCCTAATTCGATGCGATTTATTCTTCGTCGATTGTGCCTTGAGCAGTGGAAAATCCTTATATATTCTTGCTAAACCTCTGGTGTAAAACAGATATAGCAGATTACATGAACAATTCGTCTATCGTTATAATAGTCGAGGTGATTATAACGGATTCGGATCTGCTGCGGCTATTCGAATAATGTACATAGCGATCGATTTATAATCCCGACGCGTTTGAGTATACTCGCGTTATCTTCATGGGAGGGATTGTTACGTGTGCCCTGCTCACGCCGAGTGAATACACAAGTTTTTGTGGCGTGCCGCGGCCGTTCCTTGGGCCCGATAGGCGTGCATGGGAAAGCGGGGGCGTGCGCGCCGGTAGACCTATAGCGCGACAAGGACGGCGGTCGCGCACCGGCATTTTTCACGGCTAAAAATACGGGGCGGCTCGTTTCCGACGTGTGTACACCGCGCGAAGCGGTGGCTGCTGCTTTTCCGAGAGCAGCCGCGGCGCGCGGCATCATCGCTGTCAGTGTGCCGCACTGCCGACCAGACGCAACACGCGCGCATATAACACGGGGGCTTCTCTTCCGCGCGCGACCCCCCCCCCCCCCCCGACATCCTCGTGCGTCGCGAGAAAACGCTGCCAGGTATTATTAAACCCTTCCGCGAGCACCGCTCACTTCCGGGAAGCTGCGCGAGAGAGCAGTTCTGTGTGTGCCGCGGTTTCTCGGCCGAGGAGAAGAGGAGGGAGTAAGAGAAAGAGAGAGAACGGCGCGCGTACGCGCACACGCGCCCGCCCGGAGCCCACCACGACGCGGCTTATAGGTTATGGGGCCCAGCAACTCGAAACTCCCGGCTCTCTGTCGCGCGCACACCACTACTCGCGGGGCAGTCGCGTGCAGTGCTCCTCTCTCTCCAGTTGATGCATGCATGCGCCCGCGCTGACGAAACTCTTGGACGAGCCTCCGCTGGCCCACTTTGCTCGAGCTTTTTAAATAAACCCGCAACGGAGACGCACAACCCCGACTTCAATTCGCCGTGCTTTGGACAAAAAATCTCGCTCTCGTATTTATAGATTTCGGGAGGGAGAGAGAGAGCTGCACGCACTTCGCACACACATATACACAGGCAGTGAGGGAGAGAAAGAGAGAGAGGCTGACCGAGCGACGCTCTCTCCGCGCGAATCCCGTTGACGAATTGCTTGTATTAGATGCTAATGTTGCAAACCGTCTGTGCTAAGTGGATGTACTGAGAGAGCCCCCAGCGAGTGCGGATAACCCGTTTCCATCTATGTGCTCGTATCGTACGCGGGTAGGTGATAGTTCGATTGTTTGTTTGTCAACAACGATCGCCCTGTTGATTTATCCGTTTTTCCATCTAATCAGACTGTATTCACCTTATTCGTATAGTTCAAAAGATAATGACGCTGTCGAGCATTGCGAATCACTGTAGAAAAAGAGGAATCTCCTCATCAGGTGCTTATAGTTTGAATGAGAAAAGAAAAAAAATTCCATGTGACAATTTTGAAAGCAATTTCGTTTTCATCAATTACTTTTTGTTGTTTTATCGTGCGTGGATTGTAAAAAACGAATAGTTTCACAAGTATCCATTTCATTTATTCATACTTTGATTTTTTTTTTGTCATTCATGTAATGCCATAATCAAATATCAATTATTTTACAGCCATGACTAACATAACTATTCAAACAATTTGGCATAAATGATTCAGACATTGTTGTGTGTATCCAAAATGTGTTGAAAATAATCTGATAATGGCCATCCAACCTCTTCTAGTTGATCAAAAATAACAAGACTCCTCAAGTTTATTATTCCATTGTGTCTTAATTGTGAAATTGTGATTCGGTTTATCTTTTCCACAAGTGGTACATACTTATAGCATTTTGAAGCCTCTCTTGACACAAGTTTCTAACATTGGAATGCAACAATAAATTTCAATATTATGTATTTTTATTTTGCAGGCAATTGAAGATGGCGCAACATTTTGTCACAGTTTGTGTTGTCTGTGTACTCTGCGCAGCACATGCACCATGCTACGCACATTCAACATTCTCCCCAGGGAGACAAACAGGTCCCGGTGCAAAATATTTGACAGGACGTCCTGGTTATAGTGAACATTCTTTACCACTTCGGATAGGATACACAGAGGTGCCACAGTGGAAAAGTTTCATTACCAAAGATTCAAAGAGAATTGAAAACCACAAACGTTCAGTTAACAAAGTGACTGGTGTAGAACATGAAAACTTGCGTTCTCCTGATAGATCTTTGAAAGAATCTGGCCAAGTTTATGTTCTCCAAGAATCCAGACAAACAGAGTTTGCGGATAGATCGGATCAAGATAACTTAGAATTACTCAAAAACTCGAAAAATCTCAAAAATGTAATTAATGCGCGAGCAAAGAGAAGTTCACAGTTCGATAAAAAATACTTTACCAAGAAAGTATTTGAACTTTATGGAGATGGCGAGAATATGACAATGGAAGGATTTGAGAAACTCTTAGAAAAAATGGGTTTTTATCAGTCAGGACCCAGAGTTAGTGAGCAAGAAATTCATAGTATAGATAGTAATCAATCCGGAAGTCATTTATGTAAGTACAATTATTTTTAATGAATCTAAAATATTTCGTTCTAGAAGCTTGATTGAAAAAAAAAATTGAAATTTAATTATTTATAATAGTCATAAAAAATAGTTCTTCAATATATCAATATTTATTTATATATGTCCACAATGAAATGTGGAAAAATCTTTGACATATCATTCTGAGTTCAAAGATTTCTGATTGCTTTTATCACAGTAAATTGAAGTGAAAACTAGATTGGGTTGTCTGTCTGGTTTCATTTCACAGTGCTTGATGCATACAATCTAAGACTAATTGTGGATCAAGCTTTTTTGATCAATCAAAATTGATGTACGTGTGAACGATGAATGTGAGAGATAGAAGAATGTGATGTTCAAATACTTCATAGCCTGTTTAGTGACTAATTGAGATGATTCAATTGTACTCAATAAATTGAAATTTCATCACAGTCATATGTCCTATACATATCAAGGGCTGTCCAATTTTAAAATTAATTGACCAATTACATCAAGTCCTTGAACTTTGCACACACTATTTCTCTCCAATTCTCTCTTCTTTGAATTTATCTAGATATCATTAAAACTATCAAACTCTAAATCTTTTTTAGTTTGAGCTTGATAGTTATAATTGAAAATGTACCAATTGGACTTTTTAGAGACTCAATAAACTGAGGCTGTGTCTGTATTTGGAGAATAAAATAACACTTGGAACAGCATAGACTCAGCACATGGATACATGACCCTGTAACACTATCCTATACAAGATAATTAATACTTCTGACTTTCATTTTTTTATTTTGAAATTCCAGCTAATATAAAAGAGTCACAGAGCAATAAAGGGCTACAGGATACTAGTAAAAATTTAAATTCAAAACAAAAGGTAAGATATCAAACAGCTGGTAGAATATTTTTTAAATTGAAACTGTGATAAGCTATATTGGATAGAATATGTATTCACCAAAATAGTCAATCAAAACGTTCCATTGTCCACTTGCTTCCTTTTTAGAAAATGCATTAATTAGGGAAAAGAAACTTGGAACCAACATTCTGTAAATTATTCTTCACTGCTAAAAGCGATATGATTTTTTTAGTGCTTGAGCAGTCGAGAATTGCTGAGCGCCTTATCGGACGATGCGAAATATACGTCCTCAAATGACAACGGCACAACGTTACCTGGGTGGCTGTTCGAGCATGTATGTCCAGCGCTCGTTTATCAGCTGGCCGTGATATCCAACTCTGAAAGAGCTGGATGTTTTCATGTTTCTGATGACTATCGGCCGTCAGAGATCAGTGATTACGAAACGGAGGAGACGGCGCGCAACATGGCTCAGAGTATGCACTATCGAGATAGCCTGAATAATCAGTCTGTTGAACTTGATTTTTACATGTACTCATTGTTTACAGTATGGATTTATTCTACCATAAGCATACTGATAATCAGTTTATGCGGCCTTTTTGGTGTTGCTGTGATACCAGTTATGAGCAAGAGCTACTATCAACAATTGTTGCAGTTCTTGGTCGCCCTTGCCGTTGGCACTCTATGTGGAGATGCGCTCATACATTTATTACCTCATGTAAGCTACTTTTTCACTCCAAAATTTCCTGGTTCCAAAAATTTTTCTCCGATCCAGCTGTATCTATCATGTAACGAATTTTATTTGCAGGCCATGATGTCAGAATCACAACATAGTCATTCTCATGAAAATAGTCATATGCATTTATCTGTAGATCATAGTGAAGATGAACATAATACAAATATGTGGAAAGGATTTGTAGCAGTCTTAGGTCTAATCATGTTTTTCTTTACCGAAAAAGCGTTGAATATGATATCTGAATGGAGAAAGTATAATAAAGATCGGAGTAAAGTGAGTATAATATAAATTAGTACAGGATTTTTAAAAAAAAAATTGCTCTAATATATTTCTATATTTTTACCTTCTACAGTTGCCTGCCCGCGTTAGAGTTATGCGAGAATCTGATGCAGGAAGTAGTAATACTGTTGGAGAAAAGCTTTGCAAGCACAAGTACTCAACGTATCCGTATTGTTACGGAGAAATCGCTACTGAAACTCAAGGTAATTTCTAGATAAATAAACTATACAATAATTTCTTATTAGTTGACACCATGAATCAAGTCAATGTATCAAATATTTTAGATAATCTCCATAGTCATCAACATAATCATCATGAGAGACCACAGACTATTGAGGAAGAAAAACCTCTAACATGCAATTCAACAAATTGCAACTCAGTTTCCAATAAAATTATACCCAATGACATTGAAAAGAAAAATAGCGAAGATTGGAAATTGGATGATACTGTGATTACTGATACAAAGAAAGCTGTTGAAGGTTCTGAAGTACCATTAAATGAGACGGAAACTTATACTGTGATTATCAGAGAGCACGAAGTTAAGCATCACGGCCATGGACATACACACAGTAATAAACTTAATAATAATGATAATAATAATAGAATTATAATGTAATATATTACATATATTATATTATATAGTATAGAAATATTATATTCTTGTATATTTTTGCGCATGAATTTATCGTTTTTACAACGCTTTGATTACCTGTCTGTACTACCTTTTCTAAGAAAGGCCACCAGACAGCAATCGAATCATGAATTTCTAATTAATTTGCAAAAAGTAGTTGATAGATTCGTTTATACCAGTGTTTGAGATGTTTCTTAAGATCGAGTCAATCCTCACTTAAGTAAGCTTGGAAATGCTATTTGTTTCAGGTCACGTACATTCGACGCCAGATTCAATGTCGAGCGTCGCATGGATGGTTATAATGGGGGATGGTTTACACAATTTTACCGATGGAATGGCTATTGGAGCTGCTTTTTCAGCAAATATAGCTGGAGGATTCTCAACGACCATAGCTGTGTTCTGCCACGAATTGCCTCACGAATTGGGTAAATAGAATTTCAATTATTACTATGAATTTGTTAAATATTTATCTGTATAGTTACAATCCATATTTATATACATTTCAAATTTTAGGTGATTTCGCGGTCTTGTTGAAAGCAGGCATGAGTGCCAAACAAGCTGTTTTTTATAATTTGTTATCGTCTATACTTTGTCTGTTTGGAATGGTGTTTGGAGTATTACTTGGCGCTACACCAGCTGCTAGTAGCTGGATGTTTGCTGCAGCTGCTGGCATGTTTATTTACATTGCTCTTGTTGATATGGTATGATTTCACCCTCACAAACTGAAACCTAAAAGATCATTCTCGGTTTATTCAACAAAATTGAAATAAATTCTGTTTCTCTATCGTCCAGGTTCCTGAAATGTCTTCAAATCACTCAGTAGAACATGGCGCTCTTTGGCAATGTTTTTTACAAGCATGTGGCCTGATCTGTGGATTCGGAATAATGCTAATCATAGCACTTTATGAGCATGATCTCCAAAATATATTCAGCAACTGAATTCCACGAGTCTGACTTATCTACGAAAAAGAATAGTACATAAGCCCATGCAGCACGTGGTCGATTCGACGCCTAAGAGTCCAATTACAACATCGGTGTAAGTTCGAAATCTCGGTCTTAATTACATGATGGAGTATGTCTTGAGTAAAATAATTAATTTTGATTAGCATAAGCGCGCGTGATCATGCTCGGAATAATCGCATAAGATTTAATTTAATGATGAAAAAATATTAGTGTACAAAGTTGTGCAGCTCGCATTTTAAGCTCATCTAAATCGTTGAATTCTCGATTGTACAAAATTTCATAATTAACTCTACAAAAAACTCGATGACGAGTTATTATATGGACAATTTGTAGTTGTTTTACCGCAACTTTATTTTAATTGAATTTTTTAAGTAAAAAGTCTATATTATTTTCATTGATGAAAATAGTCTTAGTTACATATGCATATGAATTATTATTCCGTTTATCTTTGTTTACGTTTTTGAATCTGTTCACATGTCATTCTCTCTTCGTTCGATTTACTTAATAATAATGTAGTTATTTCAAAATAATTATCGTTTTTTTCAAGCATTGAAAGTTATTCATAATATTCCCAAAACGCAACGGGATGATTCATGGAAGTGCAAAATAATTATTGGAATAGAATTTTTACCGATTAAAAAGCCCTTGATTTTGGTCTAATAATGACTCCAACGCATAAATATGGGAACAGTGGGAAAAATGCACAAACATGTATAAAGAAATTCTAGTAAAAAAATCTATTTGCAGTATTCGTTTTTCACTCACAATTAGCTGTATATGAACTAATTTCTGATCGTTCCTTTAATTATGGTTAGCTCTCTAATTACCCTAAAATTGGATATATCACACAAGAAATTGATAAAAACTGTATACATTGCACTGCTAATTTTCTAACTAAAATATATTCCAATGCTTGCACCATTGTTATGCATTTAATGACTGGCTTGTCTAAGAAAGAGAAACATTTTTATCGTGATTTACTTCAAATTATTTGAGAAAGTATTATGCTATAATATGAGCAGAAATGAAGAATATTTTTTGTAACTCATCTTTGCATTAATCTTTTATAAAAACAGCAAACGAAATTGCATGCACCTGTTTAGAAAAAACAATGCTTATTGAATATACATACTTAAAATTTAATTATATTGGCGAACAACTGCGTGCTTTGAAGGCAATCATGAATTTCGAAAGATACTTATACAAAATATTATGCCGTGATTTAATTGAACGTTCCTTCACACAATTCAATGGTGATATGAATTATTATTGGTTTCAAATATTTTATTGGAAGCAATTGAAACAATGAAATATTAAAAAGATAAATATATGATTCGGTTATGTTGGATCTATTTTACCTACTATTAAATTGTAAGGAACAAATATGATTTGTTCGTGTGGAAATGAAAACAATTGTAAATACAAACGTATAGACATATTTTCTTTACAACTATAGAAAAAAATGATGTTCATATCTATTTTGTAACAAAAATCGAAAAATCTCTACCAAATGTAGCGTTCGCAAAAAAATCTATGTTTACAAGAATTTTTGACTTAATTTTGTCAAAACATGACTTACTTAATAAAAATCATCGATTTAACTCGAAATACTGCATTGTGTATGATAAATAAACCATTAAAGAGATCTGTATACTTTTAAATACATATGTATGAATGCATTCATCCAAGAAACAGTTTCAATGGGAAATTTGGGGGGTGGCAGGATTAAAATAAAAAACAGGTATTTATAGAAAGTTTCAAGTGTTCAGGTTTTCTAGCTCATCAAATTTAATATTTGATCAAAACTCTCATCTAACCTGTTCACCAGTAACAAATTTTCAAGACTTCCAATGAATTGATTTTAGATTCACCACGCTTATTGTAGACACTATAAGATGTCTGGTAGTATACTATGTTTAAATGACATTCGTAACAATAGTAACGTTCCTTTTGAAAGTTGAACAAAACTTTTATGGGGAGAACAGACAAACTTGGAATGAAAATCTGATTCGATGAAAGTATTGTTGAATTTTTTTTCATGATAAATCGGGCGAAATAACTAATAGATCTGGCCATGGAACTCTGACAATCAAAAGTAAATTTAGAATGTTCATTTTTTTTTAGGAAGTCGAATTTAGTCAGAATTAAATTTGCATGAATACAGATAGATATATCTTTCAATGTGCATATAATTTCATCAGAAAATGGATTAGGTAAGTATTAAATCACCACTATTGAAATTTTTTTTTTTATAAAATGATGTAACAATTTATATACATACTCTTCTAAAATTTACAAAGTAACAATAAAAATGCATGAAATAAATAAAAAAGATATTATTAATCTACGTCCTTAATTTTACATGACTCAAAGTTCAAAATGGAAAATTAATTAACTGTACAGAAAAATAAGTTACAAAATTCAATCTCCTGAATAATTTTTCATAGACAAAAGATCATCCCTGTCGCTCATTTGAGCCGTAAGACTAAACGCTGTATCTGTGCTTGCTTCACTATTTACACTTTCAATGAAATTAGACTTTTTGTTGACGACATCGTTCATTTCTCTCATTATCCCAGCTATGTCATCTTCAGGGTCTATTTCCTGAGAATCTCCTACAACATCGACGTTCATGGCTATTTTATCCTTAGGTAAATTTTCTTGAGGTGGTGGTTTTTCTTCTTTGAACTGTAATTACATTATCAGCAATGAGATAATAAATTAAATAAAAATATTGACTCATCTAAGTCCTTCATACCTTCATAGGTTCTAATTTCATTTCATTTGGTACTTGAGAATGGAACACACAATTGGTATAAAAAATGACTGGCACTGGCTCATGACATGGCATATCAGCTTCTACGGTGCCACACGCTTTGAATAATACTTGATTTTGATCCTAAAAAATTTCATTCACAGAATCAGAAGCAGAAATAAGATCAAATCCTCAATTAATCATATACGCAAGATAAAAACCTTTAAAATGTGTTTGCGGCAATATTTCGATGAAGGTAATGTCCTCTCACCACATTTAACTCCACCTTCTGTAAAGATGCATTTTTGAACACTAGGTGCTTTTTGAACTGGACCTTCAGTTGCTTTAGCTCGGCGTTCTAATGATTTTTTGTAAAGAATGGCTTCTACACCACTTCGCCTATGATAGCTGTTCAGAGCCTTGAGTTTTTGATAAATTTTCTTTTCTTTAGCTGTATCTTTTGTCTGGTCATGAATACTACACAAAGTTTCTTTCTCTTTTTTTAATGCATGAAGATATTTTCGCCTTTTTTCCCTCAGAGTATATTGTAACCTTTTAAATTGATCTATGTACAATGCTTGTAACCTCATTAACTTTTCTCTAGCAATATATACAACTTCTTCTGCTGTGTAGACTCCAGCATGTCTAGAAATTGTTCAATGTTAATCCAACATAACTTGAGTTAAATTTTCGAAATTTTAGTAAGTATTATGAATATCAATGCTGATCAATAAACATTATACATTCTTTAAATCTGCTCAATGATGCCATCAAGGCAAGATTTTTTTTTTTTACTTCCAGGGGTTATCCTCACATGGAGATGTACCCATCAAGGCAAGATTTAAAATTTGATTTGATACAAAAATGTTCAAGTTAAGTCCTTGTAATATAATCCAATGAAATTGATACGACCTAAAATTATGATATTACTTAAGCAAACAAATATTCACCTCAATGGATCTTCTTCTGGAGTATGTAAACTCTCAGTGTCACTGTCCTCAAGATAAGATCCTCTTACAGTATCAGTAATTAATGTAGGCTCAACATCACTATCTGAAGAACTAGCATAATCCAGAATTTCTGGTCCCTTAATGTTTACTCGACATGCATCAATATCATCTGAAAATGATTTTTTTTTTATGAAGAAATTTTTTCAAGACATAACACAGTGAAAGTGAATATCTTCATTTGACACTTACCGAATGGATTTAGAACTTTAACTTTACTATCTACTTGTGGTTCCGATTTCACATTTCTATCTGGTGGTCTTGCATAATGTTCAAGACTTAATAATAAAGTCTCTGGAGTTTCTGGTAAAGTATGTTTGGCTGTGGATTTTGCTCTTGCATTTTGTGCTTTCCTTCCATGTTCAGGACAGTAACTATGATGAAATTTCAATTATTAAAATGAGGAACTTGGAATTTCTCACTTGGTTACTTTCTCACACTTATACGTACGCTACATCCTTCCTATCAACTCTTGGAGCTGGATTTTGACATTTTCGACCATTGTGATTGAAAACATAGCAGCATTGTTTATAAGGTGCCTTTGGATCTTCCATGATGTGTCTCCAACAATAAAGATATGATTCGAGACATGGTTGATTGCATTCAAATCCTAAATAAGCACAACGTTGCTGTTCCTTTGGTGGATTGACAAGAGGATTTACAGACGCTGTAACAGTTGAGGTGGGCATCGCGATGTTCTGGGCTCGAAACATATCACCACCTGAAAATTGTAAATTCATATCTAAGTAAATCGTGTAAAGCTACCACAAGACATTCATTATTCAAAGAATTGTACATGATGTAATGAACAATATTTATATTTTGTACAGCTCCAAGACGGATTTGGATGAACCTCGAGGTGAAAAGGTAAATGTCACGGGTGCAATCAAGGTATGCTGAGAAAAAGGTAAAAATTCATAATCGTTTGGAATACGTTTACGGATTGAACTTCGTAATTTTCGACAAAAAAAGACAGTTCTGATCGAGCGCGAGTGAGAAAGTGTTTGAAGATGGCGCGCAAAGTGTACAACCGAGTTCAAATCAACGTGTTGCTCGTCTGCAGGGAAAATCGGGTACGAATCGGGGTAAAACTGGTGGAGCGGGGACGTTCGGGGGTTAGCAGAGCCCGACGGAGCCGTTCCAGGGGTAGCGGGCTCGGCACTCGGGTTGGCGCGGGTCGAGCTCGGGGTCGCGGGTCTTGCGCTTGACGGGCGCGGTGTGGGTCAAGCTGGGCCGAGGTGGCGGCCATTTTGTGCGTGGTTGCGCGCACACGGAGGTGTGTCTCGGGGAGCTGGTGCAGGTGTCGGAGTGACGCTTGCTCCCTTAGCGGCGCGCGACACGTTAACCCCGCGCAACCGGTCCCCCTGTGCGTCCTGCAGCTGGCCGAAAAAGGTGAGAGAGAAAGCCGCCTTTTTCCGCCACCTAGTGACAGAGACAGAGACTCTGCTGACTGGGAGCCAGCCGACGCAAACACGCACTTACCCCGCAGGCTCTACTCCCTCATGCCAGCAAGCGGCCGATGTCCCGAGCACCCATGACTCCCTAGTGGCAGCCCAACAAGCCGAGCGACGAAGGTAAACAATCACTGCGCTCTCCCAACGACTACCATGTTACGTAAACGATTGTCTGCGCGCAAGAGGCGACCATGACTCTCTGTCTCTATCTCTATCTCTATCTCTCTCTCTCTCTCTCTCTCACTCTCTTTCTCGCTCTATCTATCTCTCTCTCTCTCTCTCTCTCTCTCTCTCTTCTCTTTGTGCCCCACATGTGCATTCCCTTGCGCGTTGTGTATGGCGCTGCACGCATGTGCATTATAGACTCTCGGAGTCTTGCTCCGAGTTTATAGAGTATGGGTTGCTTGCTGCAGCCCCCCGAACAACGAACAGCTCAGCAAAAATGCCAACGGCGAGCCAGCGTATGGGAGAGCTGCGTCCCCGTCTTCGACCCTCTACGCGTGTTATACATATACGTATATATGCGCAAACCAGACCGTTTGACAGCTCGGCGTTACCGAGTACTTTTCAATTGCGTTGGAGAAAAATAAAAATAAACCGAGACGAAACGTCATTGAGAGCGAAACAGAAGAAAAAAAAAAGGAGAAAGAAAAACAACGCACGTAACATATGTACAAGTATACATAAATATATATAGATATGTAAAAAGAGAGAGAAACGCGCATGCGCCGAGAGACAAGGTCGGCGTGCTGGTATGTGTGTATGTATGTGTGGGTGCGTAAGTACGCGTACGTGTGCACAGGAGGCGCATGTGTGCGAGACGCGCGCAGGCGCACAGCGACGAGCCGACATTTTTCGGTCGTCCAGCATAAGCCAGCGTAAGAGGACGCATTAAATCTGCCCCTGGTCCAGTGGTCCAGACGCGCGGTTAAACACGAGGTTTTTGTCCGCACGAATAGTTAATCAAAACGAGATCGGCGCGTTAATCAATCCTGATGGATTGTCTTGTGACGCGCCAGCGCTAAGCAGTCGTTCCGCGTTCACTTGTTGGTTATGTCGTCCGAGAACATGACGCAATGTTCCGCAGCCCTGTGAAATCCAGCGATTTTTCGCATGTCTCAGTAAGTTTTTGATAGGAAGTGCGACACGGGCGACAATAGCTCGAGCCAAGGGCTGGTTCCAGCACTACCGCTCGTTCAGTAAGTTCAGTTGAACAAACCATGAGCGAGAACGGCATGTTACCTATGTAGCGACGATAGACCCATATCGGGCAGTCGCGCTCTCTGCACTAATCGATAAGCCTACGAGGAAGATCTCATTCACTTGCGACATCTGAAGTACTCCGGTGAAATTTCGATGATACTTTTCGCTACCTATATTATCATAACATTTATAGCTGACCATAAACAAAACTTATTATCATTCTCATGAGTCTGTATGGTTTTTCTCGTACTTTTTTTTCACTCGTTTCCGCCATGAGCTACGATTATTTATTTTTTTCCCCCTTCATAGTTTGGTTCACACCGACTGTCTTATATGATCGATCTTATGCTCGATTTTTTTCGCTTCAATACTGTATTCATGAAAAAAAAAATTCACCTTGTATTTGATACAGGCAACATTTCAATAATGTATTGTATATTTTTATGTATGGTAACTAAATTTACATGAAGCGTGTATTCAAGAACAACATTTTCCAAAATATGTACAAGTTATATTTTTTATACTTTTTCAGCTGTCTTTTATACCAATCAACTTATCCATTAATTATTAATTTCGTCTACAAATAATTTTTTATGAAATAAACGACTTAAGGAAAGAAAATAATTTATTCTACACATTTTATGGTCAATTTTTCATCAAATATTGTGAAAAGTTTACAAAATAACAAAATACCTCTCATAGAAAAATAAAAAGGTTCGAAACTTTGTATTTTTTTCATTTGGGGGAAATAATTGATTATTATTCTTAACAATTTGTTATTGTAATCCCTTGAACTGCGTTTAACGTTTAATGGAGTTATGACGTACGAAAATTTCAAAAAATAATTTTTTTTTTTACGATAAATGTTTGTTTCTCCGTTTTTATTAGTTGAATTGGGGAAATCGATAATTTTTCGTTAGACACGATATTTATGAATTTGAAACAGATTTTAAATGGCCAAGAATATTTATTTCTAGTTAACAATTATTTAGACGATCGAAAAATTTAACATAATCTTTTGGTATCTCTGTTAATTAATATTCACTTCATTTTGAATACAACCCCATGATCTGTCTGGTCCCAAAGGGTCTACGCCAGGTATGCCCTTCGAGTGTATGGGTATTATTTCTAGAAGTAAATTCAAAAGTCATTAGTTCTATTTTCTGAGTTAATTTTAAGGAGGGTGGGAGGATTAGATGGACCTTTTAAGCCGTCTTTCAATCAGTCACCAGTAAATCAGGAAGTCTGAAAAGTTCACGATATTTTCATAATATTCGATACGAATCGTTTTTTCTCAATTGGAATCGAATCATTCAGAATACAAGTTTAATATATGCTATAGGTTGATCTAAATAAAATGAATGTTTTCCATTCGGAGGGAATTGATTCATTAGTTCGAAAAATGTAGCTTTTAATTAAGTTGATCCGTAATTCAAAATTATTTTTAATGTGATTGGAATTGTAGCTATTGTATTAACAAAATATCATGTCAAAACCGTAACGTTACACCGGTACATATGAGTGTATATTTAATTCACTTTATAGTATAGTATGAACGATAAATTTTCGCTATTATATTATCCCAATAGGCATAGAGATAGTCTACTTGATCTCTAGATCGTGTTTTAGAAGTAGAATTTCACAAAGAATAAAGGAAATTATCAATGAAAAAAGATCCAATTCGTAACTTTCAGAACGTTTAACACGTGCAAAAGAACAAATAATGCATTCTAACTCTACTCCATTATTTTATCTGACTGTCCTTGCAAAATCACACGTGAGTTTGGTTTAGGAAGATGTAAAAGTCACTATATAAAATGGAATGTTTTTGTATACTTTAGATTCGGATGGAACGCCGCAAAAAAAACATTTTGGTATTATTGGTGTCGAAATAAAATCTTTATACCGCCGTAATCGTTAAGTTTATGGGTAATACAGTATCATGCACTTCGCTATAGGAATATGATGGATGCAGGTATATAACCACCCCGAAACTTACCGCCCCTAATAGAATCAAAAGAGAAAAGGCTTCTGACTTTATTATGTAGACTCGTTATTTAGTCGTACGCAAGTACCTCGTCGTGACGGTGTTCTTACCGAATGTTGTAAATTTCTTCAGTTTTAAATTCATCGTAAGTAGAATCGTTTAAAGACTAGACCGATTTAGTTTGAGGCGGGCTGTGATTCTGTGAGCGTTCAGGTTTACAAAGGTTATTAATAATGATCTCATGTATTTTCGCATGTGTCTAAAATCGTGAAAAAATGTTTTAACATATTCGAATCGACTGATACTTTTATTTTAAATTTCGACTTCGTTCTAAGAAAATTCTCTTCCAATTCCTCTTCTAAACGTGAAATTATAAATTTTAGATTAAAAAGCATGACAAGTAATATAATCGATTCAAAATTTAGTTTTATGAAATGCAAGACACTCCTTAAAAGTTAAACTTATTTTAACGAAAAAACTTCGATCAAAAGATTCGAAAGTTCAAGATCACGACTTGAAAAAAGTATAACTATTAATAAGAAGCTGTATCGGGTGTAAAGACTCCTTTTCTAAAATTCAATTTATAGAGAAGAAACTAATCTGGGCAGAACGGTATTTGTCTAATTTGTTTAAACAATTGTATCTTTTACCATGTTCTTTGATAACGAATTGTACATTTCACGGGTATTGTTAAAAACCCGTAATTGCACATGAAATATGAGATCGTTGCTATCTTGAGAAAAGGTTGAAAACTGTTAAAAATCGTTCATTCCAAGCTTCTAGTTTTGCGAAATAATTTTGAGTAACATTTTAGGGAACAATAGTGTTATAAATAGTGTCACCGGAGGTGTATTTCCAATGTATACTTAATTTTCAAATCTGATTGATTAGTTTCTAATAATTAATCTCGATTGATGACTACCACACTTGAAAATAAATATAATCGCTTGGATAACCTGGGCTTTAACTTGTACAATTTTCGGATCATCGCTCAAGCGAGGTTTTGTTTCTTCGAATACAATGAAATATACAACTATACGGCACAAACCGAGCCTTGTACTTCGTGCATAAATTTTGAAATGGGTATAAAATAACGTGACATGGCGCTATTATCTCCGCAGAAAAGACTGAATTGATTTTATGTTATAGCACAATTGGTTTTTTGTTTACGTTTTGCTGCCGTGCGATACGGCAATCGCGAGTAGCCAACACTATATACATATATATATATACACGCGTGAAAATGAGGAGAATTCGATAGCGAATGAATTTGTACGAGAGAAATTCGAAAACAAGTTGGACTTGTGTGTTACACGATAATTAAATGGGTATATGTGGCCGCTCGAGTTTCAGGGTGGTGCGCGAATAGTTCGTTCGAAATTGGCGGCAGCCCACAAAATATCGACCGCTCGAAGTAGTTGGCTACTTCCTCCCTTCAAACGCACATTCTCTCGCGTTTGTTGATTCGCAAATAGAGGTGTAATTAGCCCTCGGGGTGCAGTGCCGATAGAGCGATAAACCAATGAGACGATGGATTAACGGATTTCCCAGAAGGTATAATTAAGAGACTAACCTTTATGTTGTTAGGGGTCCGGTGGGCGTCACACTCGAGCGCCTATTGGAGGATCATCACTCGAGGCTGGCCGAGCAGCAACTGACGGGCTGGCTGGCTGCAGTGTGTCGGAGCGGAAGAGTTGGCGCGACGCGCAGTTGAGCCAGCCGGAGCGGAGTAGCGCCACAGTCGCGAGTTTATCAGTGTGAAAGTGTGCGCGAGTATATGGTAGCCTCGTGGAGCGTCGCGAAGTTGGCCCAGCACGAAGGAGCAGCCGCGTGCTGCCGCCGCCGCCGCCGCCGCCGCCGCCGCCGCTGCCGTTCCGCCGTAGTCGCGCGGTCGTACGTCGTGTGTACTGTGTACATATAAATGGCGGCTGACGAACGATGGTATTTCACCAAGGAGCAGCTCGCCAATACTCCCAGCAGAAAATGTGGCATCGACGCCGACAAAGAGCTGAGATGCCGGCAGCAGGCTGCCAATTTCATCCAGGACATGGGTCAGAGACTGCAGGTGTAAGTCTCGAAGCGTTTCCATACCCAAAGCACGCCCAGCTGCGCTCCCCGGATGCCGATTACGCGTCCGAGGAGCGGCCCGTTTGCGGGGCCCGCGACGGCGAGCCACCGCACCCGGCGTGTGCGCGCGGCCAAAGCCACGAGTCACGCGCGGCCTTCCGCACGTAACCTCGGCCTCGCGCGCGGCTAAACAGGTCAATCGGCTCGCCCGCCATCCGGGATGCGCTTGGCTCCTCGTTGGCCGCGCGCACGCGGCTCACCACGAGCGCTCGCACGCGACTCGTGCAAGCCGTTGCGCGCCTCGCACGCGGGCCCACCCGTCCTAAGGGATTCATGCTTTCAGCTGATCATCTCTCGTCCGTGTTCGCTCTGCTGCATGCCTTCTACACTCCGGCCTCCCCCAACACCTGGCCACCCTTTTCCTCCACATTGAAAATTCATACCTTGAGCATTTATCAATATGTTGGCTCCTTGTTGGATTCTACCACAAATGTCTCTCGTGGTACATGCCCAAATTTCAACACGGTTCTCCTTTCAGTCGAATTAAATGTTCAAATGTTCGTTTGGCTGACGCCATGTTCGTTAAAAATAAATTCTCTGCTGTAAACAGATGGTTTGGAGTAATTTATTTCTGGGTACTCGTTTATCTGAATTATTGATGAATTTATGCATTAAAAACTCTGATAAGAGGTGAATAATTTAATAACTAAAGTTGCACTCTGCAGTTTCACCTTGCCTCCAATTACTTCTTCTTGCTCATTGTCCTTCGATTTGATTTGGGTGAACTTTTTCAATTTTGCTTTTCAATACGTGACATTAAGTTCCTTGAATCGGGTAATTTTTTACTTCAATACAATTCTTCTTCTTCAATTTTTTACTTCGATAGATGTAACAACCTGTGTTATGGTTTATTGACTCTAGTAAATATAATAATTCTGTTTTCTACTCCAGCACTTTGGTCTCATCCATCAAATCCACCACACAATGCAACGCAATAAACCCAAAAAATGTTTGCAACAGAAAGAACACTAAGCTGAAAATAATCATGCAACCCACCTTTTTATAATAAAATCTTTATCAATCATCAATTTTCCATTAATTATAGAATAATTCTACAGGTCACAACTTTGTATAAATACAGCGATTGTATACATGCACCGTTTCTATGTATTCCACTCGCTGACACAGTTCCACAGAAACTCAATAGCAACAGCAGCACTTTTCCTTGCTGCAAAAGTAGAGGAACAGCCAAGAAAACTAGAACATGTAATCAGAGTGGCAAATATGTGCCTTTACAGAGACATGCAGGCTCTTGACGTTAAGTCTGAGGTGAGATATTCTTATTTGAATTGAGGCTCTGCATCTACAATAAAAATTTCCATTATTTTAATGTGTGGAAATTCTTCATCCCAGCAATACTTAGAACAAGCTCAAGATTTAGTATTCAATGAAAATGTCTTGCTACAAACATTGGGCTTTGATGTTGCCATTGATCATCCCCATACTCATGTTGTGAGGTGTTGTCATCTAGTTAAAGGTATGGCCTTCTGTTTATATCTCATCATTATTCAATTTTGATGGATCATTTTGACATTTTACAAAGTGCAAGATTTCTCTTGTTTATAATCTTTTTATTTTTGTTTCAGCGAGTAAAGATCTAGCACAGACCTCGTACTTCATGGCATCAAACAGGTAGTTATTATTTATTAGTCTAAAACTGTGAAAAAATTGTCGTAAATGTTTTTTTCCAAGTATAGATTATTGTTTTTTCTCTATTAATTTATTCCAACTGATTCATAATTGTGTTCAAAGTCGATTTATTTATTCCAGCTTACATCTCACAACAATGTGTCTGCAATACAAACCTACTGTAGTTGCCTGTTTCTGTATCCACTTGGCTAGTAAATGGTCGAATTGGGAAGTGAGTATTAATCTCAATAACTTGATTTGAACTTTAGCAAATTTGAAAATTTGACAATCAGAGCTGTTGAATGATCTTGAATAAACAATTTCTCATTGTAGTATCACAGTTACATGAGTTATTCTAAGATTTTCATGCTTGGCTCATACTTCTATTAATACAATATTCATTTGCTTGAATTCGCATTATCAATAGGAAATGATAGTTTGGAATTAATTACTTGATGATTTTTGTTCAGATACCTCAAAGTAATGAGGGAAAGTATTGGTTTTGGTATGTTGACAAGACTGTTACAAACGAGCTATTGGGCCAGCTCACAGGAGAATTTTTACACATATTTGATAAATGCCCTTCAAGGCTAAAGCAAAAAATCAAGAGTATGTCTAACCAAAGTCCAATGCAACATCCACCTATTACGAATTCACCGTTTGTAAGTATTCATCATACAATATTCAATTTTCGTGAAAGTAATGTAGATGAATTTTTTTGGTGTTGAAAGCTTGAGCTATTTGGCGACTGAAAAAGAACAATTGAAGAAATCAGACTAAAAAAATTATCACGTTCTTAATATAAGTGTTCCAGTGAATAAGTCTAAATAATTCATAATTTTCAGGATATTGAACCACGAAAAATTCAGTCTCCAGCTAATGCCGATGGATCTGGCTTGAACTTTCAGTCATCGATTCGCACAATTCTTCCGGATAAACCTGACTCAACCGATGGCAATTTGAAAAAACCTAACTCTGTGTCTTCTCGGCCACCTGTTGATTACCGGGAGTATCGGGAAAAGAAAGAACGCGAGCGTTTCGACCGGGAAAAAGCCGCAAGTGCTAACGCTTCTAATGCTATTAGTGTTGATTCAAATAAACATCACTCGCACCACCATAAGCAAAGTAGCTCTACAAGTATTACAAACAAGCATTCTAATTCTTCAGCCACGTCTTCCTCGAGTAGTACGAAACAAGCCGTCCACCATAATCACCATCACAACTCGAGGCAAGATCTTAAAAACTCGCAACTGTTGTCCCAGAGGCATTCTGCTAGCAGTAATAGCAGTAGCAGTAGCAGTAGTCAGGCGAGAGATCGACCTAGAGTGCCTAGGGATTACAACGCTTCAAATACTTCGAATAATAGTTATGGTCTATCGTTAGATAATGCTCTCGACATTACTAATTTTACGCACGAATCTTCTACTATCCATCCACCAGAGAAATTGAGTAATAACGTGCAAAAGCAGTCGCACAGCAGTGATTCTAGGCATAACAAGCAAGGGCTAGTACCGCAAAAAGATCATAATAAGCCCTATGCAAAATATGTTGATCAAATGAGGAGAAAACCAGACACTCTTGAGCAAAGGAGCGAAGAGGTGAGAAAGTTGATCGAAAAACCTTTGCCACCTCCGAAGCCGATGGCTGAAGTAAGAAAAGAAGAATACGCTGCTATGATGTTGAAACAGTCACATCATCCATCAAAATATGAAAAACCATCATTGACTTCGATGCATTTAACACAATCGGCTTCACTTCCTATGGCTGAGTCAAAGTTAAACTCACTCAGTGTTGGTCAAACTGCTTTCAGCATTGAAAAGTCTCCGAATGCTCCGGTACCAGCATCTCAAATTCCTCATAAATCTCAATCAGCCTCTGCCAAGAGCAATCAACCGATACCAGTAAAAAATGGTAGTTCCTCTTCGTTCAACCTCTTGAACAGTGTTGATGATGCCAAAGTGGAAAAGAGGCCGCGAGGGCAGCATGAACAAGAGAGTACAGCTCTACAAACGCCGCCACCCCCTCCAACAAAACATAGGTCATTGTTTAGCCCTGAAAAAACTCCCACGCCTATGCCAAGAGAATCACTGCATCCACAGAGGCCAAGACTGAAACAAAAGTCACCAGTAGTACCGAAGTCAGAATTGCTCCCGCCTTTCACAAGTCCTAACTCCTCTATGTTGATGTCGGATCAAACGCAGTCAAGACAAAAGCTCTCGAATAGTTCTAATTCGATGTCTCATACATTGCAAAAACACCGGAGTAATGTTGAGGAGCAAAGCTTGAAGCAGCCAGCACTTGATAGGCATGCTCATAGCTTTTCCCTAGGCTTCGGTATGTCCGAGTCTCTCAATAACCGCGTATCCGATCTTTCACAGGGGATGAAAGAAAGTACGACCGTAGACGTAAAACCATCATTAGACAACAAATCTTTCGATCTCATAGATCCAATAATCAACCATCAGCACAATCAGCAACATGGCTTGAACAATGGACTAGACATGATGACGGAGAAGCACGAATTTTCGACAGTAGATTCATCGTTCCTCATTAAGGCTGAATTACCAGATGATTTTCTGAGAAACGACTTATCTTCCCAAGAAACATTATTTATTAAGCAAGAGCCGCAATGTAACATTAAACAGGAGGTCGCTGATTTTCTTTCATTCAACGATCCCGTTATAAAAACTGAATCGCCTGACAAACCTGAACTCGTATTGAAGCAGGAAAGATTTTCGCCGCTCAAGTCCGCACAGAGTATTAGTGCACTTTTACAAGAGCCTTTAGCACCAATGCCATCTCTATTGCAAGTTCCGATTTATGAACAGCAGCAAAAGCAGCCGATTGAAGATGATAAAATCCAGCTGCAGCAACAGTTACAATCTGAACCAGCTCTCCCTTCGACCGTAGACATGAGCGACTTAGCAGCGGCCCCTATTGTGCATTATTCAATCGAATTACCAACTCCTGCATCAAATGCGCCATCCGCTACACAGTCAAGCACTGCTCCCTTGGTTAACACGGCTCCAGTGGTCGTGGCAGAAGATAAAAACAAGTCCGAGCATCGAAGTAAAAGTGAAAAGAAAAAAGAGAAGAAGAAACACAAGCACAAGGACAAGGAAAAGTCGAAAGAAAAACATAAGCACAAACACAAGGACAAGGAGAAAGATAGGGAGAAACACCATCGTGACAAGAGTGATCGGGAGAAAGATAAGACTGACGAGGGCAGTAGTGGCAATGGAAATGCTGGGACGTCGATGCCAGTAACGGTGCCCATCAAAATAACTATACCGAAAGACAAGCTGAACCTCAGCTCTGATTCCATCGGAACGTTAGCCTCTTCGGCGACTACTACTCCGAATAGTTGTTTGAAAATCAAAATTCCCAAAGAGAGGCTCAAGGGTACAGATGTCTCTTCCCAGCACGCTCCAGATCAGCCGAATCAAGCAAACCCTACACAAGCCCCTCTCAAACTTAAAATACGTACTGAGGGGCTAAGCAGAATTGGCTCGGCTCCCGACGACATGCAGGCGTCGCAGTCACTAGATAGTAGCAGAAAACGTGAGCGCATCTCTGACCCGACGGATCTAACGAGCATGCCGCCTACGAAAAAAACTCACCAACCACAGCAGCAGCGGCCGAACGAGCGACAAAACGGTCGACACAATTCGTACGGGCCGGGCAGCAATAATAAGGTACGTGGAGGCGGAAGAGGGCATCCGCCGAATCCCCGACTACTCCCCGCGTATTACCAGCAGCGTGTTGAGGCCGGCTACTATCACGCTTACCAAGAAAAGCAGAAAGATTTTTTACGCCATCCCCATCCTAATCATCCCCATCATCAATTTTATAACTACCCCCCTGCGGTACAGGCGCCGGTCTTCGCCGTCGGATACACGGGAGGGATGTATGACCCAAGGATGTTTTATTCGTATCCACAGCAACAACAACCCTATCCCGTGTATCCACCGGGAGGCATGGCATACCCGGTGAACGGTCAAATTGACACTAGCGTTCCACCACCTCCCATTTGTGGACAAATGATTACAAATACTAATCAGCCTCCACCGCCGCCTCTGCCCAGTGGCCCACCACCTAATACCTCTCCACCCCCTCCCCCTCCTCCCGAATAAGCTGATAACAACAGCTAGTAATCTGTTGTAAGATTTTTATATAGATATATTTTTTTATGTGTGCGAATCCAAATCCAGTGGATTTTTGCTATTTTTTAGACTTTTCCTCCATTTAGAGAGCTCAAGCTAATGAGGTCGTTGATTTAATTGAGCTTTAACATACTCTGCAAATATCAAATTTTTGTGTATGGTTTAGCTAACAATGTACTATAAAGTTTCGTATTGTTAAACAAGAGAAACCAACTCGAGGAGATGTAGAATTTCCAGATCCTTCAAAAATTCAGTTATCAAAAGCTTAGAGAATTTTTAGCTTGAGCTCTTGAATTATTTATCATTTGTAGTAATACAAAATTTAAAACTTAGTCTCTCTCTTTTAGTCGTAGATGTATTACTGTATTGATCATTTTCTTTTCCTATTCTCTTGTTTTTTCCGTTTTGTGATCTTACGTTCACTCTAGAACGCTGTAGAAAATTTTTTTGTTGAGTTAGTGCCTGAGTTGATGTGTATTTTGCATTTTTTAACTATTTTTACTTGAAAAGAAGTGCAATACATGCTTGAAATCTCGGAAAATTAATCTTTTTATATTTAAAATGTTGGACTATTTGATTTCATCACCAGTTTTATATATTATTGAACAGTTATAGTACTACTAGATGGTTTTTATAATAGTTTGTAGATTTTTATTCATGTTGAATTAATATTTTGATTGTGCTGCAGATAAATCATTCAATTTTTTTTTCTCAATTATGTTTGAAACATGAGAAATGTTGAGTTTTGCAATTCAATTGCAAAACAAGTAACTTACAGTCAACTGTACATACGCAGAAATTGAAAAGTTGTCGCCTATAAAACTTTAAATTGTTATTTTTAACTCTTTTAATAATCTTGAATAAAGATAATCGTTAATATTTCTTGTTGGATAAATGTCTGTTGATTTTGGGGTGTTTTACGACAAAAAAAATTTGAATTGAATGGAGAAATCGACTATGAATATGAAAGAGTCTTAAATTTGGAAATAAGTACCTTCAATAAAAAGTAGATGATAGCACAATTTATCTTAATTTTTGTCTTTTGTATATAAAATTGCCAGAGGTGGTTCTATCGTGCCACTGTATTCGTATCTCATTCTCATGATGATACTTGAATGTTTGACTTCAATTTATTGGGCAAAAAGTTTATCAATCATTTTATCTCAAACTGTTGCGTAAACAGCAAAGTCTATGTTTTTATACATAGAATTTCATGAAAACAGTGATTCAATAATTTTGATATTAAATATCAAATGATCAATTATGTTTGGATAGAGTTTGGACATCAGGTGGCGCGACAACGTCATCGACTATATAATCATAAACATTAAATGGTTGAACTATTTGATTTTTTCAAACTTACTCAGGATTTATCCTTAATGACTGTGATGTATAATTATTATAAACACATAATTTTTATATATACATCGTTTTCCTTTAGTTCTAATAAGCAAATTTGAGGAATTTCTCACTAGAAAAAAATTATTTCTATGGAAAAAGACTTGGAATACTTTTTTCTAATGTATGAGTCTCATGTGTGAGTGTGTATGTAGATTTCTAAGCATGTATTTATATACGATTTTAATTTTATGTACAAATTAATGATTTTACTTCATGTTAGTTTTAGTAAAACGGTTGTGGATTTTCTTAGATTTATAAATCTTGTTGACGATGAAAAAAAATAAAATCCAATGATGCAATCAATTTGCGAAAATTCCAATCAGTTTGCGTTTTTTTACATTGGAATGTTTGCATATGAAAAATTTTTCTATATATGTTATAATTTATATTCATACATATATAAATACATTTACAATCGTCGGAAGTTATAAAAGTAAAATATAAAGTAAAATCTCGCATCTTCTGCGACACGAAGATGTTGATGTTAAAAAAAATGTGATAATAATATAAACAAATTTTATAAAATAAAATTGTGATTCATTCCACACGTTATTTAACACACTTAATATCAATAAACTTGGATGAATGATAGGCTGACTTTAAAGCTCAACGATTCATACCAGATCAGAAACTAACGATAACTGAAAAATTTCTCTATTGACTTTTTGGTAGCGCTTGCAATCTTCTTCATTTAGTCATCTTTATTTTTCTGTAGCTATAATTATAAACTTTAGTATATACAAATTTATTTTCTCCAAGATTTCGAGTCCCTGCATGACATCTTCAAACCTAAGAGCGCACTATCGTAGGTCTTGATTGTCTTTCAAATTTATTGTAATTATCTATGTATCTGTGTTTCTGGCATGTACTTTTTTGCATTAAAAACTTTGCATCGCTTTTCACACACTTTCTTTTAAAATTTTCGTATTTTCTGCACGTCATTAAATTTTTTCTCCAATGATGGTAAAATTTTAATAGAAATTCAATTTAATTTAGGCAAGATTTTGAATTTTCATCACACATTATTTATTAGCATTGATGATAGTGCCTTTTCTTCATGATATTCATGATGAACGTTATTCGATACATGAAATTCGTGAAGTTCATATTTTAATTAATTGTCAAAATACAAGCGGGACCAATTTTTTAGCTTTTCAAAGTTGAAATGAATTCGGATATCGTGGAGGGACTCGCGTCGAAATTCATACCGGTGAGCTTTGGATTGTTACGGAGAATTTTTTCTCGATCATGAATGTTTTAATGATAAAAAGTATTAGTACTATTTTATTTGGATTGATTTGACGGGAAGACAATATATGTTAATAAAAATAAATCCGTTGTAAATAACCATTTAATCTTTTATTTCTACGTTAATTTGAATGAATTTTGATGAAAATTCGAAATATTGAAATAACATTATTATTGATTTCACCATCATGAGAATAGAAAAAAAAATTATCCAACAATTCGTCTATCATATTTTTGTCAGATTGCTAAGCTATTACAATTATTCCATAATGTAGTGGAGATGATAATCTTTGGTTCTTATTGCATCGTGTTTATGATTCACTAATTTTCTTCTAGAGTTTTCAAAAATAATTCGTAACGCTCGAAGAAATCCCTTCAAATTCTGTCCTATTTTAGAAAACATTCCCTCCTAAATTCTGCTAGAGTCCTATAATTGCTGCAAAACAGTTTATCGAATCATAACTTTTTGTGCATTAAATTCCTATCCTATATATTCGTGAAGTCATAAAGTTGACATTATGTGACAATTTTACGATCTTTCAACATAATAGTTATCTTTGGAGAAACGTATCTCACGTTAAGCTGATCAGAATCTCTTGTTCGATTCTTAGAAAATAAATCATGTTTTTTTTAGATACTCTAAAAAAAGATACTCTAGAAAAAACTACGTTTTATACGAATAGAGTGGTCTCAACCCTGTCCCTTTCCTCGATTAGCTGTGATGAGCCTGATGTCTTCGTTAAGACTACAATTCCCGTATTATATTTTTCATTTCATTTCATCTCAAGTGAACAATTTTGGAAGAACACAATTTTCAACAGAAATTAGACTTGCAACCCTGTGAATTAAAATCTTTTGCAACATTTTCTTTATGATTTGCCAGAATTAGTCAAGATATTATGTAAAAAAAAAATTGCTTAATTTTTCTTTACTCATGAGAATTCTCTTCTTCATTAAAACTAAAGCAAAAAATATGATGTGACATTCGTCAAAACAAAATTTGATAACGTTGATTTATTACGGCTATTCGAGGATGGTTTAGGTATAAGAACTAGATCGAGTCCACTCAACTTGTACGGAATTTACGTTTAGTTTTTTGACACAAATTACTCGTCATGATTGGAATTTCAAAAATTGAGCAAAGGAATCTTGACTAAATGCTACTAAATCTTGACTTGCTATCTTGACAAAATGATACTTTTTATGCAATAATTTTATTGGATATGAATAGATTCAAATTGTGGGAGTAATTAAAAAATGTATATTGAAATTTTGTTGCAAGATGATTTTTTATTCTTATCTAATTTTAATTTTCATTCTTTCGAATATTTTTTGAATTTATTCATTTCTTTTAGGGTAATGTCATATATAACAAGAAGTAAAGTTGTTTATGCTCAACTTCAAATATGTTTCGTCACAATTTTCATATAAAAAAACAATTATGCAAGTGACACATGAAATTTATTTTTTTGATGTACTGGCAGTTTTTATAAATAAAATAAACTCTACTACTTGAAATATGTGCCACCGATTAATTATATGGAAATTGAATCATCAAAAGTGGATGAAAAGTAGATATAGAACTACGTCATGTTGAAATATCATGAATAGGGATGATTAAATATATAACACTTTTTATAACAAATCAGTGTTCATCAAAGTTCACTTTTTATGAAACTGAATTTTTCTTATTGCACCTATGCATCAGCGAATCTCCTATCCATCTTTGTTGATGATTGAATGGATATATAAATAATCATGGAATAAAAAAATAAAATGAGTAATTTTTCTAAAGAATTAAGGGAATTAAAACAGAAACTGTCTTTTTAGGGTGATCGAATAACATACACGTGAAACGGAACTCTAACGTCGACAAGATACAGTGAGAAATTAGAAGGATAAGAAAACAAATCGTAACGTTACTGTAACGTTATTGAATCAATGACATTTACACTCACGATTATGAAAAAGTCGTCAGTGAGCCTGGGGCGATTCATCTTGAGCATTTACGGAAAAATTTGCTCCAGTTAACCCTAATGACTAACGTTACAAGCAAGTGTTACGTCTCCTGCCAGCTCATAAACTGATTTATGATAGGAGTAAAAACTGATGAGAAGAAAAAAGCAGAAAATGTTATATCCGAGAGAGTGAACAATATATATTTTGCGGGCGCATTCCTTTTTACGTAAAACGTCTAATAAAACAATTTGGAGAGATTTGGAACGAGAGAAAGAGTGTGCGTGTGAGAAGTGGATTCTGCCTTATGTTCATACATCAGCGCTATTTTCAATATGCGGAAATACGATGCTCATCTTGTGCAGTTTTATGAACAGTTGAGTATAATGGCTATCGGCTATCAGTGAGTATGAAAATATCCGCGTAATAGATTAGATAAAAATCAGTTATGATGCTTTAGGTGCGAATCATTTTCATTTAATTATGTATCTAATTGTCAAAAATATACTTGGTACAATGAAATACCACAAACAAAACCAAGCTAACGAAATTGAGTGCCAGTTGAAGATTTTTCCAAATAAAAGAATATTGTTTCTCAAGTTGACATATGGAATACAATTCATTATCATTTTTCATTATTATATTCTCTCCTTATCACATGATTAAAATCTAGCTAATCTAATTAATCATTTTGTAATTTGATTCTCAATGTAAAAAAACTCATGTATTTTTCACATGTTGAAAAAGTGTTTTTACTTCTCTTGGAAGAAAACCTGATAGTCACCTTAAATATGTCATTTAATACTGTGACTTAATAAGAATATGACTTCGTCAGTAACTTAAAAACAAAGGAGATAAATACGTTTTATTTCTATGTAAATAGATTCGTTTTTTAATACATATAGTTTGTATGTACATAAACCAAACGTAATTGTCATTTGTCTTGAGTCTAACGGGATTCGAATTTCTGGAATTTTAAATAATAAAATCGTATAGAGCATTTTCTTTTGTCATTTCTAAGAAAGATTATAATAACTTCTAGACTGATTGCAAATGACTATCAAATATCTTAATACATTTAAGCATTAGATAGAAAACGGATGAAAAATTGTGTTTGCTTTCTCCAAGAACATTCATGTTTTTTTTGTTTTGTTGAAAGTGTAATGAGGACATTTTATAATAAGTGTACGATTATATTATATTTTGGTACGTAGTATTGATGATATAAAAGAATAGAATGAATCATTGTTCTTTGCAAAAAATCGAAACAATATTTTCAAATAAATACGATTTTTTAGACATTATTTTCTCTTTCAATTATTTAATCAAGGATTTCTTATGTTTCGAAGAAACTTCTTGTTCATTAAGATTTACAACGCTTTCCTTTTTTCAAGAACCGATTTCCTAGATTTGATGAGCTCATATTAGTAAAGATAAATTTTTATTATATTTTTTGTACGAACATTGTTACATTATCACTTCTTTCTTGCTTGAAGAGGCGACCGAATTGTTATATTTCTAAGTAATAATAACAAATGAAAAAAATAAAAGCACTATGTATATAGAACTCTACATGACTTCAAAAAAAAATAAAAATTCTCACGTCATGATGAATAAATAAGTAAATAAATATTACTTCGAGTGTTACGAATAAAAGATAAATACAAACTAATCATTGTGATTGAATTACATTTTTCACTAGCAACCACCATCAATAAATGGTAATATTTTAGAAAAAATGAGATGTAAGTAACGACTGTAAAGATTGAATTGTTTATATCTTATGAAATGGACAAATTTAATCGAAGAACCTTATAAGACGATTGGGAATTCTAGAATAACTTTTTATGAAAATGTATGCTGAATTTTTTCTTGAGAAGAAAAAAAGTAAAGGTGATTAAATCTACACGTTTCATTCATGAAAATACTTTGGTTTGTGTAAGTTTCGAACAATAGGAAAGAATTCAGGTGTTATAGTTGTAAGAGTAAAAAAAATTGGAAAAACATGCAAATTTACTAATTATTATGCACACAAACCACACAGAAGGCGATGACTTTTTACTTCTGCGAATCTCTAAAGAAGACCGAAAAATATAGCTTTGTTTTCTTTAAATCTATTCGCCGAAGTAATGAAATACCAATGAAATATGTATAAAATAGTATATAACAAATTAAGAGAAAAAAAATTTACTACTCAAAAAAATTTATAACATTAAAAAGCCATGAAAAAAATTAAAATATGAAAAATTATCAATGATCTTCTCGTCTTTGTTTGTTTCTATTGGTGGCAAGAAAACTCTCAACAACAAATTTATTTTTATAAATGAATAAGTGAGAAGAAAAGGAGAAAAACGTGAGGGAATCAAAGATGAGAAGATACAGCAATTTTCGCCTCTTTATTGACGATCATAGATGACGATGCTGAGAAAATGTTTGAAATTGAAAGTTTTATTAGGAAATTTGTATCTATAACGTGGAAGATCCATTTAGCAAATTTAAATGCCAGAAAACAGTTATCTCGCTGTTAGCGAATTACTGACTGGACGAACTAGCTTTTATTTATATCAATTTCTTTATCTTAATTGAACATGTTTTCCTTCTTCTTAATAATTTCCTTTTTTCTTTTTAATACACTTATATATGTTCGTGCATATACTTACTATTCTATTGTAACCCTTTCCTTTTTATTTACTCGAATTTATATCAAGTAATTGTAATAATAAATATTGTAATGGACGAGAACGAAGTGGCAATTGATGGAAAGCAGCGCAATCAGCTATAGTTGTATTGATTTTGTTAAATTGATCATATTATTTGAACGGAAAAGAAAGAAAATTACAATATACTTTAGAGTAAGTAGGATTAATATTTCTGATGAGCCCTTTGATTGTTACTTCGAATATTATTTTCATTGAGTGATTGGTGAATATTTATTTGCGATACATATTCAAAGTAGAGATTGTACTTCACATAATCGGTTGATTTTGAGTAACTGAATTATTAGCAGAAGTGAATATTCTGGTGCAAACAAATGTCTCACGGCCATATCACTACTTTTAATGTGTCGTTCGAAGGGTTAATTAGATCTCATGGTTTTTATTAAGATGAACTTGGGTAAAATATATCCAGAAAAAATTAAGGTAAATTGTAATTTTTCCTTGTGCATGTTCGTCACGTAAGTGTATAAGCTTCGTTGCTACCAATTCGTCATAAACCGTAAGAAATGATGTTATAACTTCCAAAGGCTGCTATATATTTCGTTCCAGTTTAAATTTTTTGATACTTGAAATACTCTCCAAAATCCAATTCAATCGCAATTTAGATGCATTTCGCAGTTGATGGACCGTCGTCGAATGATTTCGTCTAATACTGAATTTAAATCATACGAGTATCTTCTGAAAAAGTCCTACTAACTGCCAAACCTTTCTAGGGTAATATTGTAGGGCATTCTGTTTTTGTCCACTTGAATTACACATGCTATTTTCAGTATATGTATATGTATACTTGATTGGTGAGTCGAGGTTTACGTCGGAGCAGCATTTTGTAAATCTCTAAACTAACATTTTGTTAGTTAAAAAAATTCATCATATTCTTTAGACAATTCTTTCCAGTCACCACCTTACTTTTCTTGTTGCGGTGATTTACATTCGTTGTTTACATTTGTAAGATAATTTAAACTAGTTTTCATCCAATGTCATGTACAGCTTCAGAAATCATTTTTTTCAGTTCCACTATAATTACAATAAACAGATTTTTTTAAATTTTCTTTTTCCTCTGGGATTACAGATTACAAATTCAACTGAATATTAGATATACGATGAATTTGAATCATTCAAGTGCAATAAAAAGTAAAGAAATGCTATTTTAGTCGACGGTCCTCAACAAAGATGCACCTTTGATATCTATAGAAAAAAAATTGTAATTAAAAATGCAGTTGATAATGCGTTTTCGTCATGATATGTATCGCTAAATACACATGCACATACACAACACAAAAACAAGTGTGAAAGGAAAATAATGAGAGAATGCTAGATTAAAAATGTGAAGAAATGATGAGTGATTGTCCTTTGGGTGGTTTCCACTGAAATCTCGATGCAAAAGTGTGTACGAGAATTGAAGAAAATAGGCCGGAGATTGTAAAATGTAAATATTAAAAAAAAAACAAATGATGTGTGAAGTGAAAAAAGGTTATCCAATACAGGACACATCGTTCTTGTTTGTTCCTCAAGGAAATCCATTTGTTCATGATAGATAAAATGTACCTGTAAATAATAATAAATTATACTCTACCTACGATCTATTGTTTTTAATTATGACTATCCGAAAATGATTGCACATTACATTTTATTCTTTCTGTTTGATACCAAATTTGAAAATCGGACTTTTATATCAAAAGTGCTCATTTTTCAATTCGAAATTATATATAACATTAACTTGTATATAAAACAAAGTATGAAATAATGTTTTATTGATTATTTACAAAATAATGGTGAGCTGATCCTTATTCATTTGGATTGAATTAAAAACTATTTTAATTTGGAAGATTGAAGACTGGAGATATGGAAAGATCCAACTGGAGCTTGTACGTTTGGGCACGAAGGTAAGCCTCAAATGAACTTCATAGTTTCATGTAGAAAACGAGTATGAATTTATCAATAAAAATTGAGTCGAATATAATTCAATTAAGAGCTTTGTCAACTGACCGTTTCAATTTCAGTTCCTAAAAAAAGAAAGCTATGAATTCACTTGCATAGGTTTTTCGATGGTTTCTATTAAAAACGCCAAGAAATGAAAAAATAATGAAAAATAGTAGTAAAAATAAAATTTACTCAATTTTTAATTTACTATTGCAAAAGCCACATTCAAAAATACATGTATTTCCAAAACCCCAATACCGTAGCTTATTTCTCATCTATGAGGTGAAGTTTAGCGGGTACACTCCCTTTAATGAAAAGCAAAAAGAACCTGACAAAGAAAATAACAAAATTGTTGCAACAGTACATCCGAATGGCCCTTGAATGATTATCAAGAAGTTAGTCAATATTATTATTATTATTAATTATTTAACTATTTATCTCTTAAGGGACTCACGGGATTTACACCTCGTGTCATTTTCTTACCAATTCGCATTTCCGGCTCATAATTTTGTAACTATGCATTGTCCTCACAAGTTTAAACCTCTACTGATTATATTGGAATCAATTATCCATTCAAAAATGATCTTTTCAGAGATACTTATTTTCAATGATAAGACCGACATCCTCAACAGCAATATGATTTCAAAAATAATCATTAGACAAGCTCAGATATTAAAACTCCGTAAATATATGTATTTTTGGATAAATTCCATAAAAGTAAATTAAGACTTATAACGTCAAGAAAAAACAAAAAATCTCTTGATTGGGTAAAGAAATAAGGAAGTTATTTCTCATATTCATAACTAAAAATACGTGCGGACGTGTATATTATATGTACACACACACGTTTTAAATCAAATCGTCATCATCTCTGTCTAATCAAAAATTGAAAAATTTCATTTTGCTGAAATTTTTTCGTAAATTTTAAAGGTTTACATTCCCAAACATTCCGACGAAAATTGTACAATTCAATGTAATTCTTTTACGCCTACGCATGATTATTTTTGCTGACTACGACGTGCCCAAAAGAAATGCCTCACACATTATGTCTCACGTCGCGTTTTCATGATTCCATATGATCATAAAAATATTAAAAATCTCGTGAGAAATGTGAACATATTTTTATTCACCGTTTACACGCCCTCATGTTTTTCTATTTTCTTTCACCTTCATTATTTTTGTGTTGCATTATGACTTCGATTAAGCTCAAAAAACATAATCTCTAGAGGATAATAACTTCGTTAAAAAGACATCTTCAAAAAACTGACATATACAAAACTTTATAGTATTTTTTCTCGTTCTTCTTGATATTTCACCAGACTTCCATCATATTCACAAGAAAATATTTCACCTTAAGTAGATGAAAAGTCGAACAAAATCATCTCAGGCACATGCCCCGGTGGTGATAGCTTGAGAGGAAAAAAAAAGAGCAAAATCATTGATTGCGTACCCCAAGAAGCCAGTTTAGTAGGTTTCCACGCATATACGTATAGTATTGGTGCATACATACTCACAACCTCACATATTCTTCTCGGCATATAGCGTTTAATTGCGCATTGACAGCGTGTATATTTGTAATAAATTTTAAGCAAAATTTACGAGCTGTGGATTCGATTCCAACGTCTAAATTGCCTAAAGAAAAATAAACTCATCATTGCCATTTGGTCGTTTGCATGATTGGTTACATAAGGGAGCGCGATATAAAAACAACGCTTATTTAAACTCTCGTTTGGATCTGTTTTCGTAGTACAAAGTAAATGATTTAGGTTCGCACTAATACTACAAAAAATGGTAAGATGTGCCTATAGTAAGTATTTTTTCTCATCCATGGGCCGGTTATCCTCACGAGGAGATCTATATGTAAGTATATGAATATCTAATAGCCTTGCGCCACCTTGCGCTACCGGCTTGCTGGCGTTGCGGGTGCATCACCGGCGTGTTGCGGGTTGCGGGCGGTGGTCTGCTGATGATGAAGAACTAATGGAGAAAGATTGTGATTATCATCAGCTATA
The DNA here is from genome assembly GCA_020882685.1 of Aphelinus atriplicis. Lineage (NCBI taxonomy): Eukaryota > Metazoa > Arthropoda > Insecta > Hymenoptera > Aphelinidae > Aphelinus > Aphelinus atriplicis. The sequence goes on from CM037073.1 coordinate 4,065,054, forward strand.
TAATTTCAAAACAAGTTTTTGCGCGTGAAAAAATTAGCAGAAGCAATTTGAGTAGTTATCCCAATTTCACAAGTTTCTGATTCAATGTATGAGAAATGAAAAATTCGTTATAGCAATTGTGATGTAACTTTTATTCTCTAATCTCTATACGAGTACACACACACATATATATATAATATACATAGATATGAAGTGAGTAATGAGTACCTGTAGGTATTGAAAATAACTGGGCTAGGAATCGAGGTTAAGTGTTTGTACTTGTTCCATCTCTGAATACAAATTATCAATTGACAGTGTTGAGAGTTTGCTCATTTCTCTGCAATAATAAGAAACCCAATTCTTCAGACACTTGAAGCAGGTTTGGTAAATTATTTATCTAACCTATTTGTTTGAAAAGTATAATAAAACTCACTCATATATTGAAACCTTACTATTTGTAATTTTGTAATTATCTCATCTACAGGCTTGAAAAATAACCACAAAAATGTACAATTCGCTGGGTCACAGTTTACTGTCAATATCAAAGACAACAAATTTTTCCAATGTTATTGAGAGATATTCTCATCACTGGTGAGAGCATTTGACAAAATAATTATTTCATTAATTCCATGGAATTCTTGTGAGAAATTGTAAGATTGTAATTTTAAGCTTATCTAATTTCGATCATGATTGTTTATAGTTGCAAGATTTTGGTTGTTGGTGGTGGAACTGGTGGCTGTTCCATGGCTGCAAAGCTTGCAAGACAGTTTGACAAAGCCCCAAATCATGTCATAATTATTGAACCACAAGATGTATGTACAAATCATTCATTTTATTATTCGAAAAGGTAAATCTATACCGATTGTACATACATTCTGTATTCAGGTACACTATTACCAACCACTGTTCACGTTGATAGGGGGAGGTATAAAACAATTACATCAATCTAAAAAACCAATGAAAGATGTTCTGCCTAGAAAAGCTCAATGGTTGAAAGACAAGGTTGTATCTTTTCAACCTGAAGACAATGTAGTTACAACTTGTAATGGAGATACTGTACAATATGAAATCATGATTGTAGCAATGGGTTTGTCGTTGTATTGGGATAAGGTTGTATGATACAATTATAACATTGATTAATTCATCATGATTTTCATACTTATATAGTTAAATCTATTCTAGATACCAGGATTAGTTGAGGGTTTGAAGAATCCAGAAGCAAATGTCTGTTCTATTTATGGACCTGATACAGTATCAAAAGTTTTTGGTCAAATTGAAAAAACAAAGGATGGAAATGCAATTTTCACATTCCCTAACTCTGCAGTAAAGTGTCCTGGAGCTCCACAAAAAATTGCTTACTTGTCTGAAGATTATTGGTGTAGGGTAGGTAACATTTTTAATTGAGTCATCTGATTCTTTTGGCATGAGTAATCACAAAAGAAATTGTTTTATACAGCAAAAAAGGCGATGTAATATCAATGTTATCTACAACACAAATTTACCAGTTATTTTTGGAGTTGAAAAGTATGCTAATGCCCTATGGAAAGTTTGTGATAAACGAAACATAAATGTTAATACAAGTACAAATTTGATAGAAATCAAACCAAATGAAAAAAAAGCAGTTTTTCAAGATTCAATTAATCCTGAGAAGATATTTACACAGGAGGTATACATTTAGAATTCGATATAAATTGGATTTTCATGAAAATAATTCAATGCTATTATCTTCATCAACTTTACATCTTACAGTATTCGTTATTGCATGTAACGCCACCAATGGGACCACCAATGATTCTAAAGGAACATAAAAGTTTAACAAATGATGCTGGTTTTCTTACTGTTGATCAGTATACTCTTCGACATTGTAAATATAATAACATTTATGGACTTGGAGATTGTACAAATACGCCCAATTCTAAGACAATGGCTGCAGTTGGTCTGTAATTAAGTACATTATTGGATTTTTCTGTTTGCATATAGTGATAAAATATTGAGTTGTATATTTTTTTTACAGCTTGTCAGAGTAAAGTTTTGTATCAAAATATATTAGATCATCTGGATGGGAAAAACATGAGTTTAGTTTACAATGGTTATGCTTCTTGTCCACTAGTTACAAGTGATAGGAAGTGCATTTTGGCTGAATTTGATTACAATTTGAAACCTCATGAAACTTTTCCAATAGATCAGAGCAAAGAATCGTATTTGATGTACATGCTGAAGAAAGATATTTTTCCATTTTTGTACTGGAATTTAATGTTGAAGTGAGTAATATTCTTATAGCTTCTATAAATCACAAATACATAAATAAATATCAATTATAACAATTTTTAGAGGTTACTGGAGTGGTCCTGAATTTATGAAAAAAATATTCCAACCTTTCAAGAAGGGTTGCTAAGGTGCAGAGTGATAATTGTGTAATCATTTGCATTATAATCTAGAGTCAGTGAAGAGAAGAAAGTACTAAATAATAGATTAATCATTGTGCAATATTTTAAGAAGATTCAATGATAGACATTTTAATGTTGGATTTTAAGTTTGAATATTTCACAACATTCTATGTGAGGACTGAGTGTACTATACGTTAATCTGTCGAATTAAAATTTGTAAATAATATTATATTTGTATTTTAAGAATGTAAGAAAAGTACCCTAAAAGCTTTACATCCAATGAGTGGTAAACATTGAATTTTTACTATCTATGAGATAATGAAATATCCTTGTTCAAATGCGTTGAATATATTTTAAATCAATATAATTTGATGTTTCCTTAAATAATCTATATCCTGGTCTTACCCGAGCGTGAAGAAGTCAAAATATTTTTAGAAATTGATACTCTCAGCTTCAAGAGGGGGACAGATTAATTACTGAAACGTTGCTAATAAAGCATATTTTCTAAAGATTTGATAAATGGTGGTTATTCAATTCGGTCTTTAACATGTTTCGCGTGTCTATTTGAGTCAAAGGCATTCATTTTGAAATAATTGCGTGTAACCGTATATTTAGATTAAAGATGTTGTATATCATGTGAAAAATGCATTTAATGGATGGTAAATTGAATTCGGCTGATGTTGTACAACTCCTAGCTCATGTCTATTTGTCGAATTGTAAGAGTATAATCTATTTGACACTTCCACAAAAAGTTGCTCCAAATTCACGTTAGAAAAGTGGTGGTATGTACAATACGTTTCGTTATCATAAATATATTCACGATAAATAAACATGAACAGTTTATTTACATCTTTTAGCATTTCAAATATCTCATAGCATATAAAAACAGTGTACTATTCTCCATGTTCCGCGAATTATTTATATATTCTTTGCGGAAGGTTCAACTATTCTTCTGAACGCGAATTAAGAGATGCAATATTTGTTGGCGGGTCAGCGGGTGAGGTGCGCGCGCATGTGGGTAAAATATGTGCAGTCTAAGTGCTTGCGGCTGGCTGCACAGTCGCCAACAGCAGCCAACAGTCGCAACCATGTATCCGCGCCGCGCGTGTGTAAATAGACGAGCGTCGACGAGCACCTGATGCATAAAGAGCAAACCGCAGAATACAATTCTGCTTCGCGGCAAGTGCACTGCCTCGCATCGTACATGGGCAAATGACGAAGGAGAAGATGGCTGTTGTCACGAGCAACGCCGAGGACACTGGTCAAGAGGGACCGATTCGGTGCATATTCTTCTCCGAATTCCATCCGACTGCTGGCCCGAAAATTACTTGTCAGGTTAGTTTCACGTTTGTGATCATCAATGATCTATATGTTTCTGCTCGCCAAGTATACATACGTGCCTGCAACATCCAATAAAAGTCGAATTCAACTACAAGTCGAAACAATTGTCGTTTATTTACTTTTTAAATTCATCAGACGATAGTTGTTTATAGAGGAAAATAAAATTCACGCTTTCGTTTCTTTTTTATTCAAAGGTACCAGACAATTTTATCTCAAAGGATATTTTCGACAACGTCAGCGTGTACATCATACCGAAAGCTCAATTACAGAGGAGCACCATCACTGTGTTAGTATAATTATTTTGAAAATAATTACTGGTATAACACAGTAAGTTCAAAACATTCCACTGAATTCTCGTTTTCGTGAGTTTACAGACGACAAAACAATATACCGACGATCACGCCTACGCACACGCGCACACTCACACGCACGTATACTTCGTTATTCGTATAGAAAGTATATATGTATACAGGATAATACTTACAGCTGATCGCGATGACGATCCGCGAGTACTTGCGCGAGCCGTTCATGCTTGTTTTCTTACTGTTATTCTTGGTTTATTCTTTCTTCGTAATCAGCATGATCGGACAAATTTATTTGCAGTACGCTTAAAGATTACAAGATACTTGGATTCCCCGTGAAAATCGACAACAAGAAGTATGCAAGGAATGCGTTCTATTTTAACCTCTGCTTCGTGTGCGACGCGGAGGCAAGGACAGTGCATTACGAGCCGGTAGTCAAGAAAATGTCAGACTTCTTGGTAAATGAGAATTAGTATCACTGATTGATTATGTGAATTTTCGAGGTTAATTTCTCACAGTATTGTCCCAAGTATAGATGGCACTAGAAATAGAAAATTGTTTCTTGTCCGCCTCCGAAGACAAGACTAGACTTGCTGAGATGCTGAGGCAAGTGATGCACGATTTGAATATGCACAAAATGTGCACTTTGACTGGTAATCATACTTTGCAATTATTTGTACACTATTAATCTGTCCTAAAACTAATTATACGTTACTTTGTTCTTTCAGAGGGAACAATGACATCGCATTTGAAAGTTGTTCGATTAGCGCCAGAGCCCAAGCCAGTTCTTGATCATCAAGTTCCAATATTTCTCGAGGGCCGTGAAGCATACAGAAGTGATCAGTGGGATCTTACTACACAACAAGTACTTCCTTACATTGATGGCTTCAACCATGTGGCACGTATAGCTGCGGAAGCAGATGTAGAAAATAATCTTGTAAAAAGTTGTGTACAAAATCTTGTGTGAGTACTACAATCTGACTTGTATTGTCTTATAATCATTACAAAATACATTCTAAGATTCCCCTCCATTACAGATATTATGGAGTAGTTACTCTCATTCCAATATTCCAATATAGTAATGTTTATGCGGCAACACCAAAGCTCAAGGAACTTGCTGAAAATCAACAGCTGCAAGCAAGGTGTATAGAATACATTTCAAAATTACGTGAGTCAGAAATTTGAATAAGTTCATGTAAAAAAACTACTGAAGGGAAAAACATCTCCCTAATGTTATTTTTTAGCCAGACAACCAGCCTACTTGAGAGATATTTATCGAATGTATGCCTCAATGACTTACGGAAGCAGCATGAGGGATTTATGCCAGAGACTGAATCCTCAAAATCTAAGAATCAACGAGAGAAGACTGGTGCAACTTGGACTCATTGAAGGTCTCATACGCAGAGTGTACAAAGTAAGGATATATTCATCATTGAAATTGTTTTTTACCTCATCCTTCAATGTATTGAATTGTATACAACATTGCAGTATCCGATACTGTTACCGGGCAGCTCGAGCGACGAGGACCGGACGAACCATATATACAAATACTTCACCGGGGCTTATAATCTAGACGAGATCTGCTGCAGTACGGGTCAGTCAGCCGCGCAAATCGAAGAAATCGTTGAACGAGATCCCAGCGTGGTTATGTTGTGGAAGTGATCAATATCGGTACATCGTGAGGTGAATATACTTTAACATTAATATTGCACTTGAAAATTTCGACGAGACATGATCTTCGGCGTTTCTCACTTGATGTGCTCAATCATACGTTTCACTTCGTTTATGTATGTGTCCGGCACGTTGTTCTCCCTCATTTCCAGACACTTACGCTCCATCGCTTCTCGGAGCTGACGATTGCGTTGTTCGGTTTCTGCACGAATTGCCAAGCCTTCTTCAAAGTGCTTCTGTCGTGACGTGATTTTCTCCTTTTCTTTCTCGTTCACCTATAAAAAGATTCATGAGAAGCTTGAGAGTCGTCGAGTCATCTAAAGTTGAGCGGATTACTCACACTTTTTAGCCTTTGATTGCAAATAAAAATACGAAGCTAACGCGAGAGATGGAAAAAACGAGTAAATAAATGAGGTACCTGTTTCAAAATGGCATTCCTCAGCATTAGTGCCTGTCCGCGCTTCTTCTCGCGTTCTTTCTCCTCTCGGCAGACGGCCTCCTTTTGCAGGGCCAATATCCTTTCGAACTCGCGCTTCTCCCTCACTATTTCCATGGCCTGCATCTGTATTTTCAGATTGATCTGCTCGGCCCTTGCGCTGCGCAGCTCCTTCAAATCCTCGGCCCGTTTGATCGCCTCTTCTTTTTCCTTTCTCCGCCATTCGCGCTCCACTTCTTCCTGCACCCTCGTCGCGTTCAACTCGTCTATCTGGGCCTGTGTCATTGGTAACTCGTTAAAATTTGCTCCGGATCAAAGATGCGATTGTTCGCGCGCGACTGCAGTGATCATATACACATGTAACGTACTTGGAGGTCTTGGGCTTGTAGAGCTTGTTCGGCAAGCCGTCCCTTTTCTCGCTCCTTTCTCAAGTGCTCCTGTCGTATCTTCTCTTCCAACATCGCCTCTCTCTTTGCCTTTTCCTTCTGAAATTCCCTAATCCTGCAAGCGATCATATCCCATATTAGATGCGCACACTTTCCGTTCTACCCCGAATAATAGTGACGACTCGTGTATGATTCAACGATTTTCCGTAATTCCAGAGACAAAAGGAGGACAGGGTTGTATAATGCGCGCGGGGAAGATTAATCCGACGCACCTGATATCCATAATGCGCTCCTCCTCCTTCTGCATAGCCTTGAAGTGCTTCAATTGCTCGTTGCATTCGATGAGCTGGCGCCGATTGTTCTGCCTCTCCTCCTCGCAGAGCTTTGACTTGGCGAGCTCGGCCTCCTGCTGGACGATGTTGTTCATGTTTATCAGCTTGCTCTCCTCGCGCTTGCGCTCGTACGCGATCAGCCGCTCCTCCTCGTTCGCTTGGATCTGCTCCTTCAGCTCGTGGGCGAACAGGTGCTGCTGCTCGGCCCGCTCCTGCTCCTTCAGCTCTTCGAGATTCAGTGCGTCCAGCCGCTCCTTCTCCATGAGCTCGTTCATCCGCTGCTCCTCCATCTCGTGCTGCCGCACCAGTAGCCTCTTCTCCGCTATCTGAAATCGTGATGGCTCGTTTGAGAGTTTCCACGAACTATGTTGCCTGGTTAGAAGGGAGTGGGGGGCTAAGCAGTTTTTTTAATTATAGTAAACTGAAAAAGACGTTGATTTTTTCAAATTATCTTTACGCCGAAGCCGCGTGACAATGGCTGCGAGCAGTTGCCGAGTAGAGTTTATTTTCTTCGACCAGAACGCTGAGCGTCAGATTGTTTTGATCGACTATAGTTACGTGTCGCGCGTATCACGAGGAGCAGTTATGTGAGCAGTTTTCTTGGCACTGATACGACTGCAATTGTGGTATTGTCGATCTGATTAGCGCTATAGATTATAAATCTATGGCTCACAGTAGTGATTGTTTTGTGAAATGGTGCAGAGGACGAATTATTCTCGGACCTAATGATTCTTCGTGGAAACTATCACTCTGACAAATAAAACCGCCTTCTCTTGTAATACGCGCCCACGTTATTTTTGAAATTGTAAAATGAAGCAAGTAGAGACAAGTTCTAACGTACCCGACTGTAAACACATAAGTGGCGCGATTTCCTGCGTATGAAAACAATACAGTTATATCGAAACTGCATCTTCACGACTTTCTATCCAATGCGAGCCTAGATTATCCCTGTCACAGTCTCTGTTGTAGCTAACCACATCCACCGATGAGTGTGGAGACGAAATTTCTGCGATCGATGATTTGCAGGAATGGCGCACTTCGCTTCATTCGAATCAACGAAAGAGTTTAGTATAAAGAATTTTGTAGTAAAACATTCGTTTGTTGGCTCTTCATATTAAGGTAACTGTACCCAATTTGGCACTGTACCCAATTTGGCACAATCGTCAGATTTCGTATTTCCGGTGCTCTCTGAGCATCAGTCGCTCTTGGGTTATGTTGGGGGAATTAAAAGAAAATTTTCGGTATCTTCCCCGCCCATTTAGCCCTTAAAACCACTCTCCTACAACACTTTGAACTTTCACTTACTGATTTTTTCACCATTTTCTTATTTCACTTTTCACACTCAACCTCAAAAATCAGGTGTCAATAATTTTTATCTCTCAAAGTGTCATTACTCTTTTTTGTGTAAAAACATCTCAGCTTTCGATTGGTCTCATCAGTTTTCCTAAAATTATTTTTTATCCTACTCAAATTGCTGTTTTTCGCATAAAAAAAAAGTGAACCCAATGTGCCCCTCTACGCGTTTTTAACTGGGAAGACTGAGTGAAATCATTGAATACTTGTATAGACATATTACGATGATTTAGACGCGTATTTTTGAGTTGTATGTTAAAAATTTTGTATAAATATCACTGGGAACATAATTGAGAGTTTATTTCAATGCCAATTGGATCGTCCCTGTAGGCCTATATAGGCTGTAGCTAATGATTAAAAAATTGTGCCAAATTGAGTACACGTTTTATGCATTTAGCCTTTTTGCGTTTTTTTTTAAATTGCGATTTTCGATAGGTTAAAGTAGTCGAATGATGATTATGAAGATGGTTTCTAATAGGTATTGAGCTAAGCTTTGAGATGCTGTTCACAGAATTTTAAAAATCGAAGTCTATCATAGTCAAATTCGCGAAAAACCCTTAGGGGGGGGGCACATTGGGTACAGTTACCTTAAATCGATAGAAAACGCGGATGCTTCCCTTTCATTTGGCTCGACCACCTTCATTGTTTCTACCTCTCGCGCTTTCGGACCGAACAAAACAGTCGTTCGCCCGTTCGATCTTTTAATTACACGTGAAAGAATAAACCAAACGAAGATCTATATGTGCACGCAGGTATATGCGTACGTGTAACGTTATACGGCGAGACAACGGGTGGATTCACGTTTCGTACGCGTTAAATTGAGATTTCAATTTGTGGCGCGTGGATATTTCCAATTATTGAACAGTTTCGGTTGATTACGCGAACGAAATAAAATGCCCTTCGCTATCTTTGTAACACGGAGGTAAGCGGATACGTAATCGGGCTATCGGGCGTTTTCTTTTTCTTCAGTAAACTTCCTAGGCTGCTTTTTTCCCCGGGAGCCTGGGAATGCGCTCGAGTGCTATTTGTTATCGATATGTGTATTTGCGCGAAATTCGCCTTCGGCTGTATTTTAAATTGGGAATTTAGGATGTAATAAACGAAGAGCGGGTGAACACAGAAGGGTCGAAGGTTAAATATTCGCTCGGTATGTTTGCTCTGCGCATCAATATCACTCGCTCGCACGGATGAATAGCGAGAGCGAGTCACTTCACTCCCAGACGTCGGATTTCATTTTCCACCCAATGCGTAAATCAAAGCCATCGTTTCACGTCCAATTGCCCAGCGAAACCTCGCTCTATTTTCGATTCTTTTTTTGTTTTTCTCATCGCAAAAGAGAAACAGCCACGAGGCCGTAGTGATTACGAGTGAAACCGAGAGCGTATGATAACCTGAGCGTCCCTGATGGCGCGGCACTTGGTCTCGAGGATGAGCTTGTTGCACATCTTTATTTCCTCCTCTTGCTCGAGCTTGAGGATGCGAGCTCGCTCGAGCAGATGCATCGTTCGCTGGCGCGCCTCCTCCTCGATCTCGCTCAGCCGGCCCTGCTGTTTGTTCTGGTTCCTGCGCAGATCCATCCGTCGGATCGCCTCCTTTCGAGCCATGCTCTCGCTTTACAACAGAGGCAAGATAATTGATTATTCCACGAGACTCTTATGTCCGATGTTTCCACATATTTGACGAGATCAATGTTATTCATTCGATTGCACGATAGTTTCCCCCATCTATATGAACAACACCGGTGAGTTCGAAATTCATTTCTACGTTTGGTATTGAAAGTAGCTTTTTAAACTCGGGAATTCCGAATTAACCCGCTTTAGGAACTCAACCCGAATAGAATTTCGAGAGTACGATTACCCGGAAAACGTCATAAATGCAAAAACTATCGTGTACTTCTAACTACGACGAAGATCATCGAATTTCATTGATTAAAAATAATGTTCGTACCGCAGTAGTCGATCTTTCTCATGTTCAGCAGCCGCGAGAGCAGCTTCTCGCTCCTCTTTCGTCGAATTGTAACTCCTTTTAACCAAGTCCGAGAATTCCGAAGTTGTTATGATCTTCGGTCGGGCCGTCGGTTCCTTTGATGGAACCAAGAGCTTCCGGAAGCCTTGCTTCTCCATCGCGTACACGATCTTCAATCAGGTAATACAAATTAATTAAGTTTGTATTGTTTGTCTACTTCAACCACGAAACATGAGCGATTTGTTTGAATCTTGTAATATCAATCTTACATTCAATCCAACGTCTCGATTTCTCGGTATATTCTATGTATCTGTGACTTTTGTATATGGGTCATTCTCATGAAAACGGTATTTTTTGATGGCGAAAATGGAAATGTCGAATTCATCAACTTTGAATTTTTTTTCTCCATTAGTTATGTTCTATGATACCAAAAAAAGCTAAAACCACTTGTGGCCCTTCGAAATCGCCATCATTTAATTTTTTTTTCAGTCATTTTCTGTTTTTATGATTTTTCAGCTATTGCGGTAATGACGCGTTTTATCGATATAATATGATATCAAATTCAAAATACATTTTTTTCTCAACCTGACGAATTCATCAGATAGTGCGGAAAAAAGTGCGTAAATTTGATTCATATACTTTTTTTGTCAGATGCCATTTCAGCCGAGGTATTTACGTTCAAAAGTAAGAAAAACGTGGTTACTATACGTGTATACTGTAAATTGGGAAGAATACGCTATTTTTTTTATCGTAGAAATCGAAAGAACGTGCAAAATTAATTAGGTCGTATTTTTTTGTTTTTCGATCCAATCAAAATTCGAGCTAATATGAGGAGATGAAATTCATGTCGTTAGTAACGATATGACGTCATTTGCATTTGAAGTATATCTATATCTATCGAAAACGCCGAATCTTTCAACGGTCATATCTTTTAGAAAAATAACATTAAACAAAAATAAAAAAATACGACCTAATTATTTTCTGATTCTCCATGCATTTTACATGAAAAAACTAGGTGTTGTGAAAAATTCGTCAACCCTATTGACTATAGTCAATAATACTGTCGATAATACATACTATCGTTCAACAGTAAAGGGACTAGAGTAAACTGTGAAGTATATTGGTAAAGGTAGGAAGGCTCAGAGCTGCGAAAAGTGCAAGAGAGCCACTCACAATTCCGAGAAATTCGAGCGCGGGCCGGAGCGTCTGAATGATAGCGAGAATAGTGGTAGGCTATGACGCGGGGTAGGTCATGACGATTCGAACAAAATCATCGATTGCAGGCCCCAGAAGCAAATTTGGAAGGCGCCCGCGTGCATGTATCATAGATTCTTTTAGTACTAACATATGCATACAGCAGAATTATTCAATTCCAAGTCTGGCCCATAATATGGCATAGGTAGGCTATGACGGTATATATTTGTAATCAGTTTTAAGCAAACTTCAAGAGCTGTGGATTCGATGGCAAGGTGCAAAGTGCCAAACTTATCATTACTATTCGATTGCTGGGATCATTAGGAAGAGAACTGATCAATTAGCGCGATCTAAACAGTTGTTTAAACTTATTTTTCGAGTGATTTAAAAAAAAATCGTAAAAATAGGCAAAATCCGTTGACACAAAGTAAGTGGCTCAAATTGGCAAAAAAAATGCAAAAAATATAGATTGCAATAGAAAAACTTGAAAATGCACATCTAAATTATAGGAAAAAATTTTTTTTATAATTTTTGAAGAGTGAATGATAGCCTCTACGTTAGTGGGAAGGTGAAAATTCGGGTATGCGACAGGGTAGGTTATGACGATTTTGGCCTATTTTAGTCATCTTTAACACCCTAAATAACAACTTTTGTAAATTTTTATTGTTTAACCTTTAAGGTCATAGCTAATTCGAACTATCTGTAGCTGTTCGGGATGTCAAACAGTTCTTTTTCATGCTCAAAATGTCGAGGACATGGAAAATACCGTTTTCATGAGAATGACCCATATACAGACATACTGCACGATGCATGAGATCGAAATTAATGGGCAGAGTATCAGCGGGAAATCGAATCACGTTAGAATGAATGGTCGTATATATGGCTTATTGAGGTACCCAAAAAGCATTTCGTGAGGATTGGTCACCCGAAATTGATAACTCCTCCAAGTTGGCATTCGTACACCGGAGGTTTTGGATTATTGATTCATTCATTTCACATGAAAATCTAATGAATATACTTGATTATGTGAATTGTAAATGAATATTCTATCCGGTTTGATAATATCGATGGGAATGATTTTTTTTTCACGATGCATCCCTTACCGCGTGCTGAAAAGTTTGCAATGTTTCATATTGGCGTGCAATCGCGTATTGAACGGAAGGAAAAATATCGAATCACCTCTTTCCCGTCGAAAGTGCATCTTTTCAAATGGATGGGTCGATTCTTCAAGACTTGAGTGCACTCGCTCGGTTGGTGAATGGTGTACTGTCCAGGCGGGAATTTCGATCTGCTCGCCGCTCTTGATGGTTTCCCACTTGTAGACCTTGCGCTCATTCGGGATGCCGATTTCATCGACATTTTTTATTGTCGGCCGACAAACATCAACTATTTTTGTATTCATTAGGAATATTATTAATCAATTTTCCATGCATTCGTTTTCCGATAATCACTCGCGATAAAGGATAAAAAATTAATTTTCATTTTCATCGGGGTCAGCCGACGTTGTGCTAATTAGCAGTTCAAACACTAACAAAACGGATTACTCTCATCACAATATGAAGATTCATCATGTTGAGAAATCGAGTTATTTAACGCAGAGTATGGAATCTTATTGTTGTCAAGCGCGTTTAATCGTCACCACAACATTCATCATCACTACTTGATAAATTACTTTGCTATGACTTTGATATTAAGCATTGTGCAAACTTTCCTTTATCTCGGTGTGTCAACGTAAAATCTAACGCTTTATTTCCCAATTTGCTTAGCTTCATTTTCCAATTGAAACATTGCGGGCCACATGCTCGAATAAACATTGCGCTCGCCCACGTTTTTTGACAAGCGAAAAATGTCTAACCTTATAGGATTGAGCCGCTAACCCCAAGCCACCTGTCTCCTCATCGAAATCAGCTGTGGCGAATTGCTAGTTTCATGGCAACAATCGCAGGCTCAAAAACGTCCGAATTTTCAGGCTGCTGCAGGGGAAGAAGCCGCGGCAGAAGCTCGTCGAGCGAGTGTGCCATTCCAAAGGACTGGGCGAAGAGGAGACGCGCGACCTGACTAAGGCAATGAGGGGCGTGCATCGGAGCCGCTGATCGTCAACTGCCGCCGACATTGTGCGTGCCACCGAATTTAGTCGGCCCCCTCGTTTGTTCGATACAAATCGGGCAACGTGAGGCGGTGCGGCGTATGTACGCGCGTACAACCAGTAACACGATCGATATGCGGAACGGCTCATCGTCGCGCGAAATATATTATACCTTTGAGATTTTCGTGGTTATTTCCTTTTAGAGATGCGACGGTGGTACACTCGTGCGGATTAATCTTCGTATAGCGATACGAGCTTGGTACATTTTTTTTCGTCTTGCTTGTCGTGAGTATTCGACGTTGCTACGATTGATTTGTAGAAACTCTTGATTTTTACTTTTATACGGATTTCATACTTTTCTTTCGTGTAACTTATTATCTTACGAACAAACGCAAAAGCAAAAGTTCTTGCGCTGATAATTTAATGTTTACCGATGCTTAATACTGTTTTATTGCGTCGCCAATGTTAACATTCCAATGGCGAATAGTGTAAATAAAAAGTTTATATTCTGGTGTAAACAATAAAACTCATTTCTGAGTGAGTCTCAAAATAGTTTTAAAATCATTTATCTTGGATGTTGGGTGATGTTCGAGACAAACATGTTACGAATGTTAGTTGAGCTGTAGATCGTGTACATACGTGTAAGAAGAAAAATGATTATGGAGAAGCGATTCTCCCTCCACGCTCAAATCAATCCACGCTTCAAATTATCGGACCTTTTTTAAGGATAAATGTATGAAAGGCAGTTTCATGGAAATTTATTCATTTAATTGAATACAACTTATTTTAAAATTAATACATACTCGATTTATTTATAATCATCAGTTTATCCATCATTTATAATTCAACGATCAATGCGAACACATCAAAGCATCATATTACTATATATATTTATTCAAAATAAAAAAAATGATGCACGTGTAGTCTTTGAACCGTGTATAAGTATATTATGCATAAATTCGGATAAAAGAAAAACGACGTTTTCATTCGAGCTTCATCAAAAGCCTTCATATCGAGAGTAAAAGGGCACATTGGAAAAATCAATGACGATTTCGGCTCGTACTGAAATTCCATCAATCAAAATTTGAACTTCCGTTATGGTAACCGAAAAGAAAGCACGAGAAGTGTTCAAGTTTTTTTCTATTCAACATTGAAGCCAATGATAACCTGGTGATCAATTTTTTCTACCGGCCGCCATTCTGGGTCTTCCAAAAATAATTTGAACAATTATAACTATGCCAACTATTAGTTTAAGGTCCATGGACGCTCGAAATTCACTCCCCGGTGTTCGTTGCAACCGGTTTCCATGTTTTACGGTAGACAAAAAAAAATGTTGACTCAAAATGTCGTGTTTTTTTGCAATCAATTGTTTATAACAATGAGGGCGTTCATTTAATCGAGATAAAAATAACGGAATCGGAAAGCTGACAAATTTTTGCACAAGAAAATGTTCTTTCCAAATTTTTTTAACAATTATAACCAGATGAAATCTGTCGCTCAAAAAAGCGGTCGTCGAGCGGCCGTTTGGGCGCTAATGGATTAAGGAAGCACTGATGCAAGTAATCGGTATATGCGTATTTATAGACATACCCTATAGGCTAACAGGATTACGTGGCCCTATAGCCCTATAGGCTAACAGGGTAACGTGGCTGAGTGACATTCGCCGGCTGGATAGCCAATGCAATTTCACAAGCAGGATAATCCTTTCGCAGAAGTAGGCAATAACTAACATGTGAATTGTATATGGATCCTTTTTCTTAGTACGGAAATAGAAATACGGGCGTCAAATGATCACCATTGTACCGTTAGCCTCGTTCGTGAAAAATTATTCTAACGCCAAGTCCATATTTCGAACGTCCCTTTCGAGCGGGTAATAAAGTTCGAGCTCGAATAATGAGATACACATATACATATGGGTGATTCTCTGTCAAGTGAGAGAGTGGAAATGAAAAAAAATTCTGAAATTTTTTTTTTGAATTCTAGAATACTCCATCATGTCCCCTGAATTTTTTCAGAATTTTTTAGACCATATGTCCCATCCTGACAGAGGCTCAAAGTGGTGGAGTTTGCAATATTAGACATTTTTTCAGGACCTTTGACCTCAATTTTGAGCTATCTAGAGATGTTTTAGAGTAAAAACTCAAGAGAACATTTTAACTGAAAAAATGCCAATTTTTTTAGAAAAATTGGTTCCAGGGTCAATGGTAGACATATAGCTATCACTTAACTCATTTCCAGGCTTAAAACTGATCAAAAAGTGGTTTTGATCACCCGCAGCATAATGTGATACATACCAAATGAAAGCTTATTTTATTACCAAAATGTCCTGACTAGTCGCAGAGTGCTGCATTTGATCTATTTTTTGTAATCAACCAATCCATTATGAGAATTAACGAAAATATTCTAAAAATGGGTGACCGCATACGCCACTTATATGTGAACTAAATTTATTAAAAAAGACACGGTTCACGACTTCTCACTCTGGGCTTGGATAATAAAGTAGTAACAACTTGTATCCAAGTACAAGTGCCACGAAACAATCAAATTCTATGAGAAAACCAGAGTAACAAGCATACTTATAGTGGCGTATGCGGTCACCCATTTTTAGAATATTTTCGTTAATTCTCATAATGTATTGGATCATTACAAAAAATAGATCAAATGCAGCACTCTGCGACTAGTCAGGGCATTTTGGTAATAAAATAAGCTTTCTTTTGGTATGTATCACATTATGCTGCGGGTGATCAAAACCACTTTTTGATCAGTTCTAAGCCTGGAAATGAGTTAAGTGATAGCTATATGTCTACCAATGACCCAGGGACCAATTTTTCTAAAAAAATTGGCATTTTCCCAGTAAAAAAGTTCTCTTGAGTTTTTGCTCTAAAACATCTCTAGATAGCTCAAAATTGAGGTCAAAGGTCCTGAAAAAATGTCTAATATTGTAAACTCCACCACTTTGAGCCTCTGTCAGGATGGGACATATGGTCTAAAAAATTCTGAAAAAATTCAGGGGACATGATGGAGTCTTCTAGAATTCATAAAAAAAATTTCAGAATTTTTTTTCATTTTCACTCTCTCACTTGACAGAGAATCACCCATATATACGTATCGAAGTAAAATGAAAGACCTATTTTGATCCCGTTCATTTATCGTTGATTAAATTTTCATGAAATAATGTGGTCTTGTGTTCACTTATTCCAGAGCTATACACAGTAGGTACCTCGGACGGGATCGAGTTGATTAACGGAAATTGAAACGTTTGTTGGGCAAGTTCGCAGCGTTATTTAATTGGTCCACGCTAATGAAGAGGAAGCCTTAAGAAAAATGTTCACTCTCATCTGCAATATTTATTTCCACAACTAAAAATAATCCAGCACACGGTTCGATGCGGGATTACTCTGTTTTATTAAAATTTGTTTGATTAATTTGGTCGCTCTTAATTACTACCCTGGCAAATCAATACTGCAGCATATTAGGAGTAGTAAATTCGCATATTACATGCTGTTCTGATATGTACTAGTTTCAATATATTAAAGGAAGAGAATCATCACTTCCGATAATTGCTAGGAATATCTCTAGTAATAGAAACAAATTACCCATATATGAGCCCATATTTGGAGGATATATTTTTTCGAGGAAAGATAATTGACGTTTTCAGCTGTACCATATTAATATTTTACAATTTTGCCGATCTCACTCTTTATGTATCTTCATTCTAGCTGTATATTATTGAAGAACACATGTAAATACGAGTGAATCCTTCAAAGTACAGAATAATTGATACAAATACACTATGAGTTTTAGTTGGGTAAAATTTCGAGGAGGAATTTGGTATTTTGGAGACGGACAAGTTTTGTCTTTGTGTGCCACGAAGCAAGTATAAATCATCCCTGGGATTAGGCACAGTAAAGAAAAAAAAAATATAGTAATGACTGACTATAGCTGGGAACTTGGATGAATTTCAAAATGAATATCTTCTCAAGGATCACACCAAACTATATAGTGCATCCATGATCCACACGATTGAAATGTTGCGTGTATTGTTCGGCCTCTTCAATGCCCCGCTGACGTCAACATTTTTACACGATATATATATCGTGGCGGTCCATTATACATCAGACCTACAAACCTTAGCGATAAATGTAACAAGCACTCCGGGGCACTGCGGGACAATACGAAACAATAAAAATATGTCTATCCTCTTTGATTTTCATAGCCGTTTCTATACATGAATTGTGATTCACGTATAAGCTGTATGGACATTGCCGCGACGCAAAATAACTCTGACGTCAGATTCACATCACGTTTTAATCGCTTGAATATAGGGCCTCGGGAATTTGACTATTTTTAGTAAAAACTTTCATTTGGAATCGAAATAATCCTTGAATTCGACATTATGCAAATCCCCTATCAAACTTCTATCTATTTTATTACTCGCGAAGAAGCTTTGGCGAGGCGAAAGCGGTCTGAATCCAGTACATGCGGGATTATTAAGGCGATTCTTCTTTCCTTTGTCATAATAATCATACCATATGAAGATTGTGCCTGTTTAGTGCGAGAAATTGGCGAAATAATGTTTCGCTCGAAGATACACCGCACCTCATTCTTTCTCAATTTTCATTTTACCCAAATTATATTTACTATGTTACAGTGTAATTAATGTATAATGAGAATAATGCAGATTTTGTATGTACAGATCATGTGAGGTCTTTTATATCTTTAAAATGACGAATAAATTCATTTTAATCGGGCTTGGTGGACTATCCCAAAGTGATATTGCGAGAAAAAAATTCCACGCTCCCCGGGCTGGATTCCTCGGGCTAGATCAGGAGGACGCTGGTCCGAATCCAGCCCGGGGAGCGTGGAATTTTTTTCTCGCAATATCACTTTGGGATAGTCCACCAAGCCCGATTAAAATGAATTTATTCGTCGTTTGAAACATGTGGACGTTAAAAATAATTATTTTATATCTTTAGTTTGAAGTTAATGCTCTGATGTTCAAAACGCACAGATATAAGTGTATTATACGCTTCGTGAATGACTAACCAGGATTAAGTTCCTTAATTTTAAAATAGTATTGTGGGACTGATAGTATTATAAAAGTGTTTATTAAAATATGTTTAACCAATATGCACCACCCTACAGAATTATAGAGTTTTACCACCTCTATAATTCTGTAAAAAAATTTTTTTGAAAAGCCAAGTAGTTTTTGTTTTATATTATTTATTGTCATGTTATTCAATTGGAAGTAAGTTGACATACTGCGTAACATATACTTTTTTTCAGAAATGGTCAGAAACTGCAAAATAACAACGGCTACAGCCACTAGCAGGTTTCACAACAGATAGGCCATATGCATCTGAAAGTAGCTCAAAAAATGATGCTCTATTGCCATTAACACCTAAATTTGAAACAATGCAGTTACTGTTGAAAGCATCAAAAAGAAGAGATAATAAGCGAGTCTGTAGAAAAAGGAGCTCAGCTATTTTGACATATTATTGTGTCCGAAACCAGCTGGCTGCAAAACAGAAGAAATCCCTCCAAAAAATAAACAATATTCATTCAATAAATGTTCCTTGTCAACTTGCCCCCTCCCATTGTCAACTTATCTTCGCTGGGGGGCACATTGTCAGAAATTTTCTGGCTCAATACAATCATTTATTTAACAAAAATGAATTTATATTTCGTAGATATAAAAACCGCTATGTACTTGTGAGAGCAGTACTTTCATATAGTAAACTTTGATATTTGCTATATTACATTTTCCTCGTAGAAAAATGATATTTTGTAAAAACTCTGCCTATCTGCCCCTCTCTCCCCTACGCACGTCTAGAGCAGCACCACAGCACAGAATATTGTCGGTAATACAAAATAATAAGGAAAAAGAACATTTTGACCGGTCGCGAATGCTTACACCAACTTGTTACAGCTCATTTTCTGCTTATTCCTTCATCAATAGGATTCTTACCAGAGAACTACATCAAGAGACCAAATGAAAAAAGGATTCCGTGAGTAGCACATATTGGGTGCACTGGGATTGTTTTCCCGAAAATTTTTCTTCATTTTAAAAGTTCTATATCGATCAGCGTAGAAAAATCCAAAACGCATAAGGCTTGGCTGATTTTAGAGTTACTGAGTATACCTTCGATTTGCCGCCAACCACGTTTGACACGATGTATAGTGATGTTTCTCGCTTAGGTGGCGCATATTGGGTATACATGTACTTAAGATAGACAAATATTGAAATACACGAGTCCTGCATAGAGAAAAATAAATGGACGCGTCATCAGCAAGTATCGCGCAATATCCTTGAGGGGCGCGCGTCTTTGCTACACTCGCAGGGATCTGTACACCGGCCAAGTATAGCGATGCAGCGTCTGGAAGAGGCAACAAAGAGAAAAGGGGAACCTCGCTCGGGGGATATCGAGAAGGAAGCTAGCGCGAAGCACTGCTGCGGGGTAAGGCTAATATATCCAAAGAGGCTAGTGTATCGCCTCTTTGGATATATTAGATCGATTATTATCGACTCATTTTCCTTTTTTCGGATATGTTTTGTTTGACATATCGTTGAAATGTTCGACGAGGTATCTTATATATAGTCGAAGCCATCCTCTGCGATATCTCACCTTTCTTGACCTGCTCCAGAGCTTGAACTAAATTTTCTTTCAACCATGTTTGGCGGATATTTACCATGAATGGGTTGATTGTAGCAGCTAGAACAAGAAAATAGGGGTGGCGCATATTGGGTACATTTGATAGAAATAACGAAGAGCTATTGAAATGGTTGATAAAAAGAGCGTAAGATGAAAAAAAAAAATTAGATGATGTAGATCGAATGTCAAGGAATCGAACGATATGTCGCTCGATTTTTTTGGCCCAATTTAAGGGTATTAAAAAAATTCGCACTTACCTGAGCGAAATTAGATCGAGAATGAAAATTAGTGAAAAAATGGAGAAAACGAGCTGTAACAAGTTGGTTTAAGGGTTCCCGATCGGTGAAAATGTTTTCTTTCCTCATTATTTAGCATTGCCGACAAGATCCTGTGCCGCGGCGATGCTCTAGACGCGCGTATATATGGAATACGAAGGGTGGCGCATATTGGGTACACCTACCTTAATATAGATTATGTAATGAATTGTAAGAATATAACATGAGAATATAATATAGAGCGTGACATTTAAACTATTTTTTCTTTATTTTTATAAGCTTCGAAATGCTCTTCCTTGGAAATAATAGCACAGCTATACTGATATGAATGCTCTTTGAGAGCGCGAGGTGAAAGATATGTTAAACATCAATAGAATTACAATTACGGAAACAATACTAGAATCTAGACGCGTGAATACGCAATGAATCTCAGGAAAATCAGATAAAATTCATTACTTCAGATTATTTTTATTCAACTATGGAAATTTGTACTTATTTTAAGCACAGTAGATTCTAAGTCCTGCAACAATTTTGACTAACTGATCGTTTTTAGTGTGCATACATTATGTACACCTGTGCGAGGTCAAGCTATTTCAGCGCGAAAAACGTTTGTACGTGCCGAAATAGCCAAGATAAGCCGCGGTGCATATACTACTTTACGTCTCTAACGGGAGAAAAAGGGTAATTTTTTGCGGACGCCAGAGATGAAGAGTGGCGGGACGATCAATTTATCACTCCCTTTTAGAGTTATTGACGAGGAGTATATATATATATATAGATAACATAAGTTACGGTTATTTTAATTCTTTACGCAATTGATTTGGTCGAATCTGTAAAAAGTAGTTATTCAAAATACGAAATATTTAGTCGAGTAAAGTTTCATCAGACCGCTTTGCTAGTGGCGCGTTCACGATGACTTAATATTGGCTCAGAGAAGATTTGCTAGCCTCTATCACTCAAATTATCGTTTCAGGAAGGAAACGATAGTACGTCCGTCAGTGGCACTCCATTCATATTGCGAATGCTGTGGATTCATCTCTGAACGTGTACGTGGACGTGGTGTATTAGATTCAAAAGTTGAGCGATCGAATCAGTTTCATAATCCAATGCTCGAATCAAAGTCTTGTAGAGACATTGATGTTCAATCTACAAAAGTTACATCAGCCAAATGATGTCATTGTAATTGAAATGCACAGTAATACATTTATCAGTTTTGTTTCCATAATATTTTCGCCAGCTCGTCTACTCGTCTTTCGAAACAACGAACCTCACCTGGTTCTATCAATGATAAGTTTTACTTTCTATTGCGTTTGCAGATGACGCAGCTTCATTAACGGCTGGAAAATCATTTACGCACGGGATAATCTCTCCGTGTGAATGTCAATTACACAATGTGTGTATCGGCGGATTAAGTTCAGAGCTTGAATGTGTTTAAAAAGAAAAAGTCGAGCATTCGTAATTGTAAGGACAGCAGTCGCCAGACGAGAAGAGTGACTATCACTGTTGACAAAATCCATACATAGTCGGCAAAGATTTCTACGTGCCGTTTGTCACTTTAGCGACTCGCAATTTTCGCACTATCAGCGCGAAATTCAACTCGTATGAATCACCTCCTTGAATCTACAATAATATTATGAGTTTGCGCATGACATTTTTCCGTCGCATTTTTACTATCGCGCTTTTCCCGGGGGTCAATGTTGGCACTCGAAATTACTCATACAATATATTAACAGATTCATGATGCGCCGAGCATCGTGATTGTGGATTTATTCTGGAGAGTTCTTCATGTGACCGAACCAAGTTTGAAAGCTATAAAACCACGCTCGTGCCGATTGCGTAGAGGACGTACACTGCGTGCCAGGGCTTCCGCGAGACGAGTTTTTCTCGTCTCGAAAAAATTTCGGGACAAGACTACTCGTACCAAGACTATGAAATTATTAAGCTTTCTCAAAGAGAAAGCTTTGTAATTTTATTGCTCGTCGTAATCCGAAATATCAGACAAAGCATATGTGCTACTTGCATCAACTTTTCGTTGAAATGTAACGATGATGAATTTGTTTTCGATGACTGATTTTTCTCGATTTCCTTAGATGAAAATGATCATCATAAAAATCGAAGTTTCCATCTGAATTAATTTATTTCGGTCTATCAGAAACAACGTGATAATCCACTCGACATTTATTGCGTCACGTGACAGTATGTCACTGAGGCTGAGAAAATGCGCTTTCAGAGGGCCTCCTCTGGCCACGCAAGCGCACGCCCCAACCAGCCGAAAATAGCTCAGGGCTGCATCAAGAGAGTGGAGACAACAACCGAGAGAGCGCCGTAAAGCGCGCTGTTTTCGAGGACCGCACCGGCACTTTTTTTTAACCACCGTTCAAGTGATCTCAAACACAAGTTACGACCAGCGCCTGTCCAAATGCACAAGTTTATGAGCCGTGGAGACGAACCAACAGTACAGAATAGATATATATATATATGTGAGCGACGACTCGAAGCCATGCATGGGAGAGCTCCTTGTTATACGATTTTATGCTCCTCGGAAGGGACGATGACAGCTGACCCAAAAAGCGAGCACAGGGGACAAGAGCGTTCACGCCAATCAAAAAGCATCCTATGTACAGAAAAGAATGCTGTAACGCGATATCTAGATTCGATGGCTTAATTCTACGAAAAGCCACAGTTACCCTAACAATTATCAAACCAACATTGCCAAATTAGGCGACATCGCCTCCATGTATGAATCACAAGCTCTTCCCATCCCATCCAAAATATCTGTAGCCTATTATAAATCGCCTATATAAATCGCAGGGCCTAGTCCTCGGCCTCTCACTCCGGTCCAAGATTTTGCTAGAATCACCGTTACTCTGTCGGTTTTTATAAAGTTTGTACACGCGTTACTGTATCTTTTGGTCTACGCGAGTTTATTTGAAATTGTATCAGGAACTTATATTTTCTCGTTGAATAAACACTTTTTGCATTCCAATCGCCTGTATCTCTGTTCACACCCCTTTTCATTTAAATAAAGTTTTCGTAAAACATTTCGAACAGTTAGTATCACAGATATCAAGTAGTCACTACGTATTTGAATTTAAAGTAATAGAGTCGTTCGAATTTAAACTTAGACGATGGATCCGTTACGGGCCTGCCACGCCGAGAAGACAGCAAACTTGTCTGTACAACTACACCACAGCTTATACCGCACCCATACATCAACGTAAGTACCACTCGACAAGCTTGCACCTCACCTTAGTGCCAGTGCTCTAGTCCCGCTCGTATGCAGAGTTCGCCCTCCGTGTTAGAGAAAATCATCGCCCCTTCCTAGCAAACGCTAAACAGGAAAACGCGTAATTACCGAACCGAGGATTTCAAACCTGCGCGCTCAAATGACCAAGCGCTGAATAACCATTACAACATTCGGTGGGACTCCGCGAGTCGGACGTAACAATTGAATGTAGAATACGCGAAATGCATTCTGCTCGTATGAAAAACTTGACCACGATGATCTTCTACCGACCCGAGGCGGATCGAGATATTTTTTTTCTCGCGCGAAACATCGTACCGTCTCGCTGAAGCCCTCGCATCGAGTCACCACCTCTGTATATACTTTGGGCACAGCATCTTCTGGTCTCACACACGCGTTCCCCGATGCATCTTCACCCGAGCGAGCCTGGTCCCGTACTGCGGCACACATCATCTCTGCGTGTTAGTGAGTGTGTGTGCATCGAGTGAACGAGTGCAGCAGCACCGACCTCCGCTCACCTATTGCCTCTTGATAGGGAGTGAGAGGTGAACCGTGTCGGGCGCGCGCGCGCCAACGGGATCAAGCAAGTGCACACACGCGGGAAGAAAGAGAGAGAGAGAGAGAGAGAGAGAGAGAGAGAGAGAGAGAAAGCGTGGGATGTCTCCTGTTGCTCTAGGCTAGCGTATATACACACTTGTATGCACCAACTCATGCTATACTTTCTTGCCGCTCCTGGTCGCCCGGTAAGAGTCCTGAAATCCGTTCCACGACTGTGACTTTGCGCGGGCAAATAAACTAACACACTGCACGCACCCGCGAATATATACACGTGTGTAAGCGGCTCACACGTGCGCGAATGAATGAGCCTGGGAAACCTAGTCGGCCGCGAGGAAAACATACCGCGCGCATCGAGGAGTGACGAGGTGAACGAACCGCCCGCGCGCGCGCGTCCCATTGAATAACAAGCGATTTTTTTTTCTTTTGCTTTTATTTACGTTGCGGTATTGGCAAATTATTCCGCGCGCGCGAAATCGTCATTAATACACTTGTCAATATTATAATTAGAGTTTTTGCTTGGCTGCAGTTGCGGCAGAGAGTTCAACAATTTCGAGATAAAGTCGCCGACTCGCCATATGTACCTTTCGTGTTTTCGATGCGATACACGTGTTATCACTTCGCGCATTTGTATACTGCTGAAAATTATCATTTGGAAGTAGCGAAGGTACACATATACGCGCAATCGAACAGATGAACGGCTTGGAGGCAAGCGCAATAATCTCGCGTATCCATATAGCTATGTATACGCTGGATATTCGTTTGATTTGCATATAAATTTAATGCCGGCGAATTTATGCATGGCGTACGTGTGTAAATCCTTCACTTGGATATACATTGAATCTCCGATACTCGGTCGTAAAAGAAATTACGACCGCACGAGCGCAAAAGCTGCGTGATAAATTCGCGCGATCTTGGGGATGTGTGTGTCGGGACTCTCTCGCGACGGTTTCGTCAGCTACTGCACACATGCCAGAGATCGGCTGGACAAACGAATGCAGCGGCGAACTTCTTCCCCCCCCCCCCCCCGATACATATACTATCGCCGAGCGAAAAAGAAAAAAAAAGAAAGAAACTAATGTGAGTAATAATGTCGATAACGATCGTTAAGAGCTTATTACAACTTCGATGATAAAAGCCCAATGCAATGTGTGTTGACCTCCGTGTATGAATGTATATGCGCTCGTTGCCCGACGATAAGCAATTCACACACAGAAAAAAGTTGTTAATTAAAGCTTGCATCATTACGTGTAAATATTTGCCGAACAAATGGATCGAGTCGTAATTATGTAATGGGTTTCCGTATAGAATCTTCCATTTTTCAGACGAATGTGCGTGCATGTCAAACTCCTCGCTGATTCCACCGAAATCTATATATATATACACACGAACAACGAAGCTATTCGGCCGTCTTCCAACAAAATGTCCAACCTCCATTCAATGAAATGTGTATAATAGTTGCAAACGAGAAGCAGCGAGCGCATGAAAAATGACGTAACAAAAGGACAATCGGAATTGCCCGGGCGAGAAGCAGGAAAAACGGCGGAGAATTACTTTCCCCGGAAACTACACGCGGACACGGGGCTACAAAGCGTGCCAGACCGCGCGCCACCTCCTGATGGTGTGCGCAGGACACGGTGGGGAGGGGGGGGCGATGGTATTCCCCGAATGGGTGCGGGTGGGGGGCCTCGCGACCTTTGACCACCACGTGGTCCGTGGCGCGCGCATTGCGCGGGACACGCCAGCGTGATGCACCGCGCGCGCGGGAGCCGCGCATGGATATATACATACACACACAGCCGACAGAGAGAAAGAGAGGCAAAGCGATGAGCTGCCGCGCGCCGCGGCACTCGCGAGTCAAGCGCCGGCCTGTCAATATGTCGGATTCACGATTCCGCGCTGGCACGCCGCGGATTAGTCGCCCGCATCTGCCCGTGGATCCACCACGGCTCTCGGTCGGATTGACGACTGGCTGGCCGCTCGCGCCACTACTTACTACACGCCCCGATGTTCCGGCTCCGGAGTGGACAGTGAAGGCAATCGCTCGTGTGTGTGGCCAAACACACGTCGTGTATTGTGTATAAGTAATAGCCTGTGCAGTGTGTGTGCAGTTGGTGTGCAGTTGGTGTGCAGTGCAGCGTGACGATTCTGGTTGACACGAGCGGCGAGACTGGTCACACACTGTATATATATACTTACCTGGCGCGTACGTCAGCGCACGTGTGCGCTTATAGTGTGTGTTGGCGAACAAAGGTGCAGTGCGCATCGATTGTCCCCGCTGCCGTGTGTTAGCTACTGCGGCTAATCGCGGGGGACAGCATCCGCCAAGAGCGACGTTTATTCGCCGCGCGCGCGTGTGTGTGTGTGTACGGATCGTCGGCGGCTTTTGCCACGTGCTCTCGCTAAACTATATAAGTGTATATAATACTCGCTGACGCCCGCGATTAGCGGGAAACGGGCTGCACCGCTGCGGTGCACTGGCCAGCCGATAAAATATATATCTCGAGCGCATACCGCGCGCGGCGATATATATATATATATATATATATATACCCGGCCGAGAAAAAGAAGTCGGGTGGGGAAGAAAGCCGAGATACTTAATGTAAACAATGCGACGCGGCGATACAGGCGAGACGTGCTCGCTCGCTGTGTAAACAGTGCGCCCGAGATCGTTGGAATTGCGATAGATTCGATCGAATTAGAAGCGCATTTATATACTCCCGAAAAGACGAACTCTCTCATATATATGCGGACGAGATCGCAGGGCGGCGTCGAGCCGCGAGACGACGACCACAGCCTCGCTCAGTCCTCCGTCACCAAGAAACTCAGGATGTGGCGCAGACCCTGCGACGTATGACCACAGCGAGACATGGTGGAACTCGTGGTGGAGGACGGCGCCAGTGCCGCCGAGGACCGGCAACACCACCGCGTGCAGTGCGCCACAGGTGAGTTGTACTTTGCCATTGACAAATCGGTGCACTCACGTAGGCAGCGATCGGCTTATAGTGTTTGTCGTTTGTTGTAATCTGACGTGTAAATATAGATGGATGTATTCGGTGTTATTGGCCGCGGGAACTTCCTGCAACACTGTTTACCAATATAACGCGGTGTTTAAATGTCGTTTTTTGCGCGGAGAGAGGTGATTCGTTTTGTTTACCCTCGGTGTAGCGCACGCACATATATAATGCAGCCGAAAGCGTCTCGCGTGGGAATGAAAATAATTCGGAAATTCTTCCTGTTCAGAGATTAACATTGGATTAAATGAATAAAAATTTAACGAGACGAATTGCGACGAGGTCCCAATGTGCACGTAGCCAGCCAAGAGGAACAGCCAGGGAACGAAAACGAAAAACAAAATGTGCGCAGAATAAATATATATGAGTCCTACTTTTACTGCGAGTTGTAAATAAACTTTACGTACTATGTTTACAAACATTTACGGATCTTTTAATTTTAAAATACAGCTATTTATATATATTGGCAATATACTCAGGGCTTCCTGTTGGTCCTAATATTGAGTTTCTACATTTTTTTTTCCACTAATATATTCATGGCTTGTGTTTTTTCGTTAACTCCCAGTATTGCTGAATTTCACAGCTCATTTATCTTGACGACAGATACCACAAATTGACAAAAATGTGTAGCAATAAAAGTTGCTCCAATTTGCCCGGATAAATCGCAAAATTATTCCCGAGCCTAAAATCTAACGTTTGTAATTAGCTAAAGCTTTCTCAACACGTTCGAGTCATTTTCGTCACGAGAGCTTTTGATAATTAGTTTTTTATGCCAGAAGTTGATCCCTTGTGTCGAAATCTTTGAAATCAATTGTGTTTTATAGTGAAGTGAGCCCTATTGCAAGAGTTACGACCAAATTAGTCGTAAAATTTAGTCTGAAGTCTTCACCACCTTATTCTCTCCAGAAATAAACGTACTTTAAAGCTTCAAATTGAATTTCAGAGCATAGAACGGTCTTAGCTTTTGCTCTAGGGCTCGTTTCATCGGCTGTGGGGAGACATCAGCAAATCGACCGGAGCAAAATTAAAAAACAATTTCAGCCGAGTTGACGTGACCCATATATATACGTACGTATATATTTTGACCAATATTGACTTCTAGAAATATAAAGAGCTATATTTAGCACTCTGTATTTCCAACAGTCAATATTTGTTTTTTCGAGAAAGACAAGATAGAATACAACTCGAATTTCAATATTTTTTAGGTACAAGTTATTATGTGTCTCTGCATTTTACGACAAGTGAACAGATAAATTCAATAAGGTGAAAATGAAATGATAACTTCGATTACCATCTTTCTCACTATGAAGTTTTCTCACTATCGTTTGTCAAATAACGTTAAATTTCTTACTAAAAAAAAATTCGAAGCATATTATTTCTTATCTAATACATACATGATATAAGTGCATTGATTTCTAAAATGGAATTTACCATTCAATATCTCAATTATTCAAAAATATAGATGAATATTGAGGTTTCTAAAATCGCAATTATCATTTTGATTTGAAAAAAGCCTCTGCTAACTTCATTAACAGTAATCTTTCTCAGAGACTTTTTGGAAAAACGGTTTCTATGTAAGAATGAGAACTTCGTGTCTTTTGCCACCGACAAATGGACCTAGAACTGATTTTTCAAACTACCAAGAAACGGTTGCTAGAGTCAACAATTGCAATAGGGAATACAAAGATACAGTGTCGTGTAACCTCAAAAGTACTATAAATCAACTTTAACTCGATATTTCATTCCCTTAGATTTTGCCTTTCTCGTAGCAACGGTCATTAGAGATGTAAAGAACGGATGCTATGGATATCAACAACGGTTGCTACAAAAATAACTTCTTGATTATCGTCGATCCTAGTAAGTATTCGAGCCTCAACGTTCATTTACGAGGAATCATAGAAAACTTTCAAAGAACACTTTAGCAATGTTTGCTAGGAAAATGAACAACACACGGGAGAATTAGGGACAAAGCGTTACGCTGTGCTTACCGCATGTGGCATACGCCTTCATACACTCTATTATATCAAAGACTTTTTTATACGATGATTCAATGCGAATGAATTCTTTATCCATGACGTCCATTCAATTGGATTTCGTTATCGTCAACACATGCAAGTTATTCCTGAAGAAAAATCTTAGAATATTCATGTAGTTGCATCTATCAGCAATTAAGGAGACTGGTTGCCCATTGATTATGTTAATCAATTCGAGCATGATTTTACACATTAATAAGATTACTCATCACACAAATATAAAAAATCTTAGAAATTTGAAAGATAATTCATCTACATATATCATAGGTCTGGAAGTTTCAGTAATTTTAATAGGTCTCCTTACTGATTTTCTAAATAGGAAGCAATCGCAGTTAGTTAAGAGGTTTTTCTCCTCAAATTGATCGATACCTTCAGGAAATTGTTCCAGATCTCCGGAGAATAAATAATTTATAATATTTATTGAATTTCCAATCTAGTTATTGAATGAAGTGTTATGATTTGAATACACTTGCCTAATCTCGCTCAAGTGTGTAATATGCTATTCCACTAATTTTTCACAATTGTTCCCACCGTCTTATTGGAGCCTAGGAGGAATTTCAGGAATGTTTCGAGATATAGGTCTGACGAATATTTATGAATATTTTAAACTCTCTAAAACTTCATTTACTACGCGTTATGCGACTTACCCGTGTGCAAAAATCGAACAAATTCTTCGGAAGTTATCGCGCGCCAAAAACCAGAGTTACATAGACCGTACGTACATTCGTACAGACATTTTTGAGATTCCTTGTTTCACGACCCTTAGACTACGAAAATCAAGGTACTGAAGTCTGATTCGGAAGTTCGATGTTTGCCCCGTCTCAAGTCTTTCTCTTTGAAAACGCATAAACAGTTCATACACGAACATTTTTGTTATCCATATACATGATTTGGTATACAGAAAAAAGTATGCCGCATTGTATGTAGAATTGTTAAAATTCAGCTCATAAGCAATTCATCCAGAAAATTGTTTTGTGCGTAGTTCATTATTCGCAGAAGTTATGAAAACACGTAAATATTTTGTGACGAATTAAATCATCATGAAAATTTGACGAGACTTTGGAAAAATCATAAAATATTACAATCATGAATGCATAAGTTAATTCAATCATTATTCCCGGCCATCATTTGCTAGAACTCGTGTTGGGATCATGAAGAATTAATCAACATTTTTTTTTAGCTTCCATAAGCCCTTTCCACCAGATTTTCCAAGCGTAATAATATTTTCCAAACTGATATCAAACATCTTTTCGAAGTACATGGGCTGTTGTGAAAATAAGTCCGGATCTAGTTGCAACACTTTAAATCGAATACTCAAAATCAGCAGAATAAACACTGTCATGTACCCCCTCATCAATCTGCTTTTAATGAAAATATATATGTATATTTTTTAATCAGCCTAAAATAAAACACGAATCTCTCATCAGTTGACATCAAACTGCAGAAACTTCAGTTTCTCCTTCCTAGACGGGGAGGCAACGAACTTAATGCTAGTTTTACCCCGAGCCTCGTAAGTTATTCAGAAGCGTCGCCGCCACCCCGACGACTGCACTCAATATTACATTTAATAGCTACCGAGACAGAAGAAAAGCGAGGTTGTTCGAGCTCAAAAAAATGCTATGCACAATGAAAAAATTACCATTGGTAACTGAGCTTTTTAAATATTGCAGGACCCATGAGTAAGCTTGCGGTGAACGAGAACATTGAGCTCGTGCCATTTGATATACATACGTGTCTTTAGTTTGCTGCTGTACTTACAATGTTTGGAATTTTCATTTCAGTAGAGTAGCTCATGTTTGTGGGTAAAAGTATCAAGGTCTAAAAAATTAGTCGATCCGGAAAAATGATTGTCTCACAGAAATTTTAGGATTATTTGTAGGACAATGCAAGTATTGATCTCCATATCATTTGCGAGTAGTATGAAATTCAAATCTATCTTTTTTCCTTCTAATTGTTTATTGTTCTGTCGGTCAGAACCGACAGTGAAAATATGATCTATTGAAAATAGATCTATTCTAATCAGGGATATGTTAGGTAAGAACTCATTTGCAGCAATTAAAAAGATTTAATTGATCTTCAAGATTCCGTGTGATAAGATGTCATCGCCTCTTGTACATACTCCACAAGAAACATTAAATTTAGCTCCTGAGATGGTCATAATCAAGAGGGTTGTCGTGGATCCGCATTTCTAATTTGTCTATAATTTGGATATGACGTCAGTTCCCTGACGTAATATCCAAATTACAACGATTATTTCTTGTTATAGAAATGTTATAAACAAGCGAATACACTTTTCTTATTTTCTTATAGTGTCTGCGTTTATTCTTTTCTTCTCTCCCATCCGTAACTTTGATAATTTGTATATACAAGTCCCCGAGAACGACAATGAACCTTCAATGTACAATCGTAAAAGTTGTGGTTATCCTGAAACTTTTAATTTTCAAGGAAAAAAAATACCAACAATGACCTAAAATGTCAGAATGGTGCATGTATACTAGCAATATGATTCAGATAAAATTCAATAATTAAGATGAAAGAATTTATGCAATTATGTGATAAGTCATCATTATTATGGTGGGTGGGTATGTAACGCAAGCTCAATAATCACATAATTATAAGCTTGATACGTGCCTCAAATATTGACCGGTGTGTTTATTTCTACACAGAAAATGAGCCATTCTTGATTTCCTCAGTAAGCCAAGGGCTACGATATTTTGAATGATATTTTGTGTTGTACAGCGCTATTCTCATTTGAAATTGTTAATTTTGGTTCCGAAAAATTGATTCTAACTAACCATTCCAATCACTAACTAAATATAGTCACAAGTTAAAAATACAAGGAACCGTCCTCCATTAGCCTCGGTATACATGATTCATTGATAGGACAATGATCGATATTTAACTACACGACTTTCTTTAATTGAAAATTCAATCATTTGTTTTAGCAATTGATCAACCTTTATAAATTGGCTCAATTACTCACAAGATCGCTTCCAATTATTATTCTCCCACCATTTGGAGATACTTACTCATTTCCCATAACGACTCATCCGAACATCTTGTATTCTGCAAGAGTTGAGACTTTTCTACGTTTTATAGCATATTAAGATAGTAGAAGTTCCCGAATGGAATTCGGAAAAATTTGCATTTTACAGGAAACGTACTTTTGACGAATTTCGAACAACATTTGAGTACAGGTTTCTCACTTGTCAAGAGAATCTCCGTCGAACGTGATTTTCTTCTCCCCGAGATTGGGATGCGAGATTCGTCGGGAGATTCTGAAATGTATTTTTCTTTGTTGGAGTCATCGATATCAACATCATGTGAACGTTCTTGAAGAGAAATTTAAGAGCCGGATTGATATAACATCAATAGAGAATATCTCTTATGATATATCGTGTGTACAAATCTCGTTAAATAATCCTTCATTCTCACGCCGACTAATCATATCTACATCTAGAGTGGGTAAAATAATATTCTGATGGAAATTTGAACATTGATGAAATCAGAAGCTGAAGATTATTTGTATCAATTTATTAGATACATCCATTTATTACATTAATTAGATACGTTGGCATTGTAAAGGGATGATAGGATGCACGATAATGAAATTTGATATAATTGAATTTGATAATAACTCGATCTATGAAACTGAATCAGTTGGGTTTTTGCCCATATTCTGATCGATACTGTGCATCCATATTGTGTTGTAGTTAATTTCCGATAAACGGGAGCTATGTAACATTGCTATCTTTTGAAGATAGCAGTGTGTGACAAGAAGTTCATAGAAGCTTCCATGTTGAATCATTTGAAATGGCGCAAATTGAATTCCTCGATTACATAGTCTAGTATATAACAGATTTGAACATTGTATTGAATAAGAAACGCATTGGAGAGATATGAATAAATAGTAGAGTTTCAGAGAAATCGTTCATCATCGGTGATTTCGTTGACACAAAACCAAGATCTTTGCTCGTACTAGTGCAATTGTCCCTTCACTAGAGCAGAAAAAGCCTTGTAACGCTAATACTCTTGTATCAAGGAGAATCGAATCAAAGGGGGCAGAATCAAACGCGGTACGCAATCGAATTACGTCCTTTGCATTTGATGGACACATTGTAAATTCCGTTTTCGAGTTGCGATAAAATGCAATCACTTGTATTCGACCTTCGGGGCTTTTACATCGCTTTCATTGGATTAAACCCCAATTGAAGTGTGATAGATCATATAGCGACTTCGGGCAACGTCCGACTGCATATTAATTATAACAATTCCAACCGTAACGGCTACTCCAATGGTAAATCTGACGAGTGGAAATTCGCGGCTGTAGCTGGATGCTTGGCCCTCGGATTTCATCCCCGAGTGTTACACCCGCACATCAGACTTTAACGTCATTATCCGAGAGATAATCAAGCGTCGACGAGAGCGCAGGTGATGAAAACTCATTCACGGAATACTTTGGTAGGGCTTAGCAACGGATATTACTTTGTTAAGCTATCTGTTCGAGAGATTTTAGATCGCGTGCAGTTCCATGTAGGATTTAATGGTTTCATCTTGATAAAAAGCTCAGTTGTTTTCCTTATTCGAAGTTTTATAATCATTGCATAAGTTTCTAATTGATGTGCCGTCGCTGTATAGTGGCTCGTGCGCCGAGTAGGTTGCTAAATTTTTCAGAAATAAAGTTTACCAACCGTATTTTTAGACCTGTTTTTTTTAGAAATTTTAATATACTTGAAAAACCTATAGCCATAAACTTTTGAATAATCAATAGTGCAAAGAAGCATTAATTAAATTGCTTCATTAATATGTTAATTCTCTCTATTGTTCAATATTACGTGTTTTATAGATGGAAACATGTATGCGATATTTTGACGAGAAAAAGTAATGACACGATTGCGAATGATTCTAGCTTGCAACCAAAAATCTATATAAAATAGATATCCGCATCACGTATTGATCATACCATGAATGGTTTTCACGAATAGAATAAATGGCGTAATTTTCATTTCGAAGAATGAGTCATGTTCTGAAGAAGGAGTAATACTCGGGTATTTATAATTATGGCTATAGCCAGAGTTAGTTTGTGGGATATTGATATGATAATAAACTTTTTCAGAGAGAGAAAGAGAGAGTTTGGTGTATTGATTTTTCATAAGTTCGGAGAAAAACTTTTGAATGGGAATTCACGAGATTATTACTTGCATATCAAATCCGGAAACAAATGGGTCTTTGATTTCCACGCGTATGCCTTTTAGAAAAGAAAAACTTAATTTTTGGTGTTGAAAAAATACACAGTGAAAAGTATGAGTCTACTGTAACTCCCAGGAAGCACAAAAGTTAGATTATGTGTATCTTGTAATATAATTTACATTTCGAATGAGAATTTATTGTTAGCAATAAGTATGTAAAAAAAGTTAGATTTTCTGAAAATATTCGTAAAACATGTGTTGAGATTATTGGTCAATAATATTTTATTTTTTGTTTGCTAATATGCCTAGTTTAAGATCCAAGGCTAGGAATAACCAGTTATTGGAGTGCGTATGCTGTTAACAAACACACGCACGCCTTGAAATTTAAACTCACTTGTTGACTATTCAATTCGACTTTCGCTCTCGTCAAAGAGACGGCATTGATATGGGGGTGAAAATCGAACTCACGAATTGGACCACCGGACCTTCATTCTCGTATGGTCCGCGCTGCGGATCGATTATTGTCAAATCATTAAAGTGGCTATAAATGTATGTATACGTACTGCTATATTTTTGGCACACGATATCTGTTGAAGGAATGGCCTGATTTTCCTGAAATTTTCATTTTAATCGATCCAGCCCCGGATTTAATGGATCCAGCCCGGGGAGCGTGGAATTTTTTTCTCGCAATATCACTTTGGGATAGTCCTTCAAGCCCGATTAAAATGAATTCATTCGTCGTTTGAAACATGTGGACGTAAAAATAATTATTCCTGGAATTTTGTATACAAGTTAGTTTTTGCAAGCTGTAATCCGAGCTTCATTTCCCATAGCGACCCGTTGTTCATTCCTCTCTCCATTGCTAACGTTGAACAACATTGTTTTTTCCATAGCAACCGTTGTTTACACCCTTGGTAACTATAAGTATAAGAGTAAGGTTCACTTTTGATAATTTTAACGTAGGATATTTTAGAATATTGCATATTCCATTGGAATCATTACATCAATCACTAAAAATTTATTTGCCTAGAAGCCACTATTGATAAAGATCAAAAATAAACGAGGTACATTAACGAGGTTCACATTCAAGACTTAGTCTACAAAGCTTCTTTGAGATCGCATACTGCTAATTCGCTCGGCAGCGATTTTTACATTACACTGATCTCTCAAGCAGCTCATAATATTATCCCATACGAACGATTGTTTTACGAATAGAATTCAAGCTAACATTTGAATCCAATAGGGACATACGATTCTGACGAATATATGTTCATTTGTGTGAACAGTCACTCCGTATACCAACCCCGGTTAAACACCTAATTACCAAAGCAAATAGCACACATTATCAACCCGAGCAACTCAACCCTTAGCCTTCGTTGTCGTGTAAGACAAAGTGTGAAAAGCGTGCGAGCGTTAGCCTGTGCGGGATCGCCACGTCAGTACATATAGCTCCGTCAATAGCGTATCGATGTTTGCACCCGCGCGTATGATGCATGGATAAAGTGGCACTGACGGCTTCGGGTCAGCCAATTTTTACGGTTCAATAAATACGCATTTTACCCTCCTTACTACAGGGTTCGCGCGTTTACGCGAGGGTAATTTGGGAATAGAAAAAAATTTCGACCAAGTACCGGGGACGTGGAATCGAAAATGCACACGTCTGCGAGGCTCGCGCGCGCGCACCGCTCAAAGAGAAACTTTATTCTTTTGTTTTGCCGAGTCGGAAAGTTTGTGTGTTACAGGTTTCGTTCAGAAGCTTTGTTTTTCTATTCGTCGAGCCGAGTATCTAATCTCGCGAATAGATGTATTGAAATGAACGATACCTTGGCGCTGACCTTGGATTAGTGAGTTTTTGTCTGTGAAGTGTCGGGCGTTTGAAAGATTGCTTTGAAACTTCGTTTTTTGTGTGTTTTTTTTTTTTTTTAAATTAGTAAAAAGCCGATATTCAGTCGGTCGCTGTAATTTAATAGTCTTTCTGTCCTCAATAGAAATCGCATAAACAGTATTATTTATGCCACATAGTCTTAGTTGAGCGACTTTAGTTATTCATAGCGTCTCTGTCCTTTTTTTTCCCCGAGTAAGTACCGTTGTATAAATTGTCGTGTCTCGTGTTTTTCTGCAAAATATGTTTCTATGAGAATTTTTCTTTTGTTGTACGCGCGAAAACGATCAAAAAATCAGTGCACCTGTGCGATGATACCTCTCTTTATAGTTCACTGATGCCTCTGGCCCTTTTTGAGAATAGGAAGCTCAAACTTTAATGGTAATGAGAAAAAGTAAGCCGCTCAACAAGCAGAAACGAATGTTCTGTACAGAGCATCGGGGATAATGGAATGGTGCAACAAGTGGCCGAAGCTCGAGTTATTTTTATTTCGGGTGATGATTTTGCACCCTATACATCCTCGCCTATCCATGCGCCCCCTGTTTCGCATCGTTTTTTTTTCAACCAGTGTATAAGCCGACTTTTTTTCAAGCATATTCAGGGGGTGAATAGAGAGTGGCACATACCGAGCCGTGCGTCACGTGAGTAAACGTGAATTTAGCATGAAAGTAATACACACAAATATCAATTTTTGAAATTTTCGTAGCTGTTTCATGTCGTAAGCACGTCGACGCGCGTTAATCCATATATCAAAAACCAGTTATGATCGCGACAAGTTATTCATTCATATTGATCTATTATTTTTTACTGCCGGCAATAGAAGCAATAACATTCGAGCCATCAAAACATTTATCACGTGAATAATCATTATGCCACGAATTCTGTGTATTTGTTTTTATCACGAATTACTGTCTCAGTAGCTACAGAATAAATCAATCCCAAGGAAACATTGACAAATTCTATCGATGATTCATTGAAGTTGGCAACATAATTCAAGAAAACGACATTAATAAAATATCACATACATTACATGCTTCTCTTTCATCTCGTCGGAGTTGATCACTCACAAATCATATTCTTTCTCATCCCAAGCCTGTTCGAAATTCACTTGGAAATTCAAATTCCAAGAATAAAATCCCGCGCCCCAAGTCACTTTTTGAACCAACAACGAGATCTCGACGATTATGATCATAGACAAAAATTAAATAAATAATTCGACCGCCAGTACTCTACCATCAACAAATACATCGGCCGGATGTAATGAGAGCACAATTTTTTGGTCACTGCAATTTCAGTGCTCAGTGTGTGCGAGATGCAATACGCCGAGACAATGAAAAATCCTACCCTCCAATCGAGTTCGGATTGCTCACTCAAGTTTCAATCGCAAAAAATACACACATATATCGCTTATCGTCCCACCATAGCAATTATTCAACATACCTGTAATCACAGCCTATTAAAGGCTAATCTTTTACAGCGAAAGGTCCCCCCTCATCTCCCCTTTAGACACACACGCAAATAGGCACTAAAAACGCAACGCATAAAAGGACAATGCAAAGACACTTGATTATTGATGCGGTCGTGGCGCGATTGCGGTCTCGTGGGGCGTGTGTATTACAGAGACGGGCCGTTCCGCGCGAGGATACTAAAACTCACAAAGGCCATTCACTCGAAAATCGTGATTTTTTGATCGGACTTAGCCATACAAGAGAACGTGACGCAGACGGGCGAATCATGAGAAAAGCCTCTTCCACGTTGGTCTTTACGACGGCCACATGTATACACACGCGTCGGCGTGATTTCTTTGTTGTACGCGCGCGCGCGGCGAGTGGATGCGTCTGTCAGTTTTCCGCGATGCGATTAATGTATTTATGAAAAAGCGCCCGCGGTCGCCGCTATATACACCCCGCCGCGGCGTCGAACATCATGTGCGATGGGAAAGGAAAAAAATTATATTTAATTCAAATAAATATATTCATTCAAAGTTGATGAATTGTTATCGCTTCGAACAAATATTTATTCGCGAAGCATTTCTAAATTTGTTTGGAATAATCTTTTCCAACAATCGAGTGCTATTTGCATACTTGATCTGGATAAATTGGGTTTTACCAGAATACATTTATTTTCAAAGAAGATTCAAATTGAAATTGTTACATTTGAATTAATATTTACCCCGTTGAGAATTTGGATTATTTTAGTTACAAAAAAAATATAACTTGACGAAGACTCATTCGAAATCAGTATATTGTTTCAATGGATCACACAGGGGAGAGGGACGTGTAAGAAATGATAGTCAATTTGAAATTGCGCGTTTTCTTGTGTGCATTTATACCCCACCCGTTCAACGGGATTAATGTTGCGTAAGCGATTTGGAAAATTAACAGTCTTAGGACAAGGATCTTTGAAAATCGCTGCGCAAAAAGTTCAGAAGCAGACAGCGATTCGTTGACGATAACGAAAAAAAAAAATTAAAACTGAAGTGAACATTTTTTACAAGATGAAAATTATAGTCAGAAAAAAGATACAATGAAGCGAATGGAAATTAACTGTCGTTTCTATTCATCTCAAAGAATTCCTCAGGTCTTTGAAGAGTCTTTGTATTATTTTCTCTTGTCGATTACCGTGGAATCAATATTTTCAAAGATTATTTTAGAGAACTAGGAAACAGATGAAAACCGTACGCTCAACTACTCTATTCTTCCGTAGGATTCCATGGAATCTCAGGCGCGAATGAAAATTTTGTTGATCTCAACTAAACACGTCAGCTTACGAAATATTATGTAATTTATACTCTCCGAATATACTCCGTAGTAATTGGACAAAAAATAATGTACACTCGGAGAATTATAAAAGAAAAATGAAAGATATTATTAGCAGTATAGATTAGAACACAATTTGCAAAGGCAGAAATGTGGAGAAGCTCCGCGCGAATATAGAACGAGCGGACACGTATGACAGAAGGTCTGAGGCAATACACTTGGAAGTACATTGAAATCAACAGAAGGACCAATAGAAGATGTAAAAATAGGCCCCAAGGTCCATATCAATTTGAATCTGTAAATTATAATATGTATCAAATAAAAATGGCAATAAAAAAAGATGAGTTTACTTTCTTTATCGAAATTTCGAAGATCTCAAACAGAAAATAATGAAGCGTATAAACGAGTGAATGAAATTTCGACTGTTATCTGTCTTGAATCTATAAATCGAGAATGTATCAATATGCATTCGCGGGGGCAAAAAAAATAAATATAGAAACGAAGGATGGCTCGATTTTTCTGCTGTGCCATGCGTGTATATACCCTCGGTCGGCTACCGAATCGCCGATAAATTTTCCCATCGCTCGTCGCGGCGATAACCGCGGCGTGTCCCGCGCTTGTATATATACACGTATCTCCAAAATCATCATCGCCCGACTTTCTTACATACATCCAAAATAGCATTGATCGGGCGGCGGGCGCGCGAGCCGATTTGGTATGCAGTCAGCTGTAACAATAACCCGGGGGCAAACAATGAGAAGAGTCGGGGATTTCTATAAAGCATGTGGTCGGCTTGTGTTACAGGGGACTCGAACGAGCGTAGCGTAACGACGACGTCGTCGACGACGACGATGCTGGAGCCGCGACTGCCGGCGAGCAGCGGCTACGCGGCTACGCTGCACGAGCTGCCCGGCTTCGGCGGCTGCCACCACCACAACAACCACCAGCCGAACCGCTCGCTGCCGCTGAGGCCCGCGCCACCCGCGCCCCGCCGCAAGTCCGTCTCGGCGCTGATCCGCGCCCCGGCGAGCCTCCCCTGCAAGCCCACCCCGGAAACCATCCCCAGGAGCGCCCGAGCAACGCCCGACCACCGGGAAAAACACCTGGCGGCCGACGAGCGTAGGGATGGCACAGGTGAGTCGCGCGCCCGCGCGCCGGATAATAACTCGCCGCGGGCCAGATTTTCCCCGGCGCACCAACCGATGGCGATTTTAAAATCGAATTTGACCGTGATGGAGCAATTTCACACCGGGTCGTACGTAGAGTCGCGCGTGCGCGCGATTATCAAACCTCGGCCAAAGCCGATTAAAATTAACTAACGAGCGAGCGAGCGTCGAAAATTAGTCCCACGTCATACACGCAGATTTTGAAGGCATTATAGAGAGAGAGAGAGAGAGAGAGAGAGAGAGAGAGAGAGAGAGAGGCGATTAAACGAGAGATATATATGTGCGTGTTCCTTCCAATATTGATATTCCGACAGAGAGACATCTGTTTTTCCCTTGCGCGCGACAGCCTTGAGCGGTGTATTTGAATAAAGTCCCTAATTAAAATATCAACCGGCGCGCGCGCGGATACCGAGCGATATCGGCTTATTATTTTCTTAATCGTCGTCGCGATTAGACGACGCCAGCGCCGCGCGCGCGAGCGAGCGATCCCAATCGCGCTCGTTGTTCCATCACCGACTTGCCTCGCGAAGACGGGGCTTGTGCGTTTGTACCTTCGCAATCTCTCGGGGTATACCGGGAATTGGCAGCAGGCACCTCCCGGTATCTCTTTATTATTGAAGTTATCGACGCGTACACGGCCCGGCTCCATATATACTGCACGCGCAGCCAAGTTTGATTTCAATGGATCCGTCCTTACCTGGAAAATCAATCTCGTAAACACGACTCTATCGAAGCGCGATATCCCAGCTACCGTCTAATGACGAACCTCTCTCCATTCAACGCGACTCGCGCGCAGGGCTTCTCTCTGTGTATATACAGCTTCCGCGCGAGCGTCTTGTCCGCGATGCGCGTGTAATTATTATTATTATTATTGTCGTTGGGTACACCGTCAGCTGCTGCGCCACTTGACGACGGCCCGAGTCGAATATATATAGATCGACGACTCGACCCGGTTTGCGTCTTGGCCGCGGGTCTGCTCCACGTAGCTCATAGACCGCAATGAATTGGGTGATGTATGATCGCCGATGAAAAATAGCACGACTCGGTTTTTGACTATACTATGCTATTATATCTATACTATGCTCGCGCCAGTGTGCGCCGGTGTCGTCCTTATCGCGCGACGCGCATTTGTTATTAGTCGATGTACGAGAATACCTTCTCCTTTTCTCTATCTCTTTCTTTTTCTTCTTTTTTTCCAATCAAATATTGTCGCAGGCAAGAAAAATATCGTGAACTCTTACGATTTCCATGGCGGCGACGGCTGTGCAAATGTTTGCTCGAAATTCAAATTGTATATCGGCAATCAGTATCACGTGTACTTAGTCCAACATAATTAAATGTGCTCAACGAAATTCATATTTGTTATTCGATTATTCGATATTTGTTATCGCCCCACCGATGACGCGTACACACGTGAAGCTCACACTCTCTCGCGATTCGAAAGTGACGGGGTCGGTCGTCGGCGCGATCGGAAAAGTGAGTCTTTGCGATTTCGGGGCAAAATCGATCGGGGCAAAAGCCAATCGCGCGCGCGCGCCCGCGAATTGTATACTTGGAATCAATCAGGCGATATCTAATCGGGTATCTTGTCAAACGTAATATTCTCAGTCGCGATTATCGCGCGGATATATAATTTACGATTGGCTCGTCGTCGAGCCACCGGCGAACATTAGCGGCAATCAAGAGGCTGGCCGTATCTACAGCGTCAAAGTTTATCTTTGCCGTATCCGATAAAACACTCGAAATTGGGTCACACCTCGTGCATGGATCAGATGGAATTTTTCAACT
Source organism: Aphelinus atriplicis (assembly GCA_020882685.1). NCBI lineage: Eukaryota > Metazoa > Arthropoda > Insecta > Hymenoptera > Aphelinidae > Aphelinus > Aphelinus atriplicis. Next base: position 4,107,044 of record CM037073.1, read on the forward strand.
CTATACATTTATCTATCGCTCGTATAGGCTCTGAGCTTATACGCTTATCGGACTATCCGAAATCAAGCTGATCTGATCGATAAACGAAACGGCAACTTTCTCTCGCGAAGAATATACGTATAATACGAGGCTCTTGTCGCCTCAGTACTGTCCCAGAGGGAGTACTGCGCGTTTATATAGACGAATAACCAAGAATTATCACCTCGGATTGGACTTGGTCAAAACTCAACAAGTTTTCTGCTGACGAGATGAGAACGTCGAATAACGTCAACTTCTATACCATGTTTACTATGAGAAAGAAAATTGCTTATGGTGTATTTTATTTTATTTCCAACATTTATATTATTTTTAAATTCAACCTCTTCAAAATTGCATTAGTTAAGTACCCGAAATGAATTTGTAATTCGAGTACTTTCCCATCTTACAAGAATTAAGTGTAATTTGAAAAATATTCATTCTGTAGTAGCATCATCGAACTCTGAATTTTCACGTTCCACACCCGCAAATATCCGCTCCCAAAGTCTCCAACTCTTAAATATCAAAATTCGTCTCTGCGCGATCGGCCCGCTAAATAAAAACTGGTGAGACGCGATCGTCGTCGTCGGCGTGCCGCGGTCTCCGTTCTGGCGCTTGGCGGGCGCTCGGTGGCTCTTTTAAAATGGCCCTGCCTGCCTCGTTATCAGCAGCGCGGGCTCTCGCGCGTAAATATATATCGCGCTCGGGGCTTTGGGGGACGATCGGCGCGGCGCAGGCTCTCTCGCGCGTATAATAGCGCACGCGACCGGCGCGACGCTGCCGCCGCGGCGCGGGCGCCTCAATTGTTATCGCGCAGCGGCCGATGCGCGCGAGCTGCCTCGCCGCGCGTATATCAATTTGCCGCCGCACGCTGATGCGCTTGGTCGTGTGCGCCCCTTGCCCGGCCCGCTCGCAATATATATATAACACATTCGCGAGCGAGGGCGCGCGAAAAAGTGAGTGTGTGCGTGGGTGCGTGTGTGCGCGCGACGAGTGAGTGAGTGAGAGTCCAAGTAGAGCCGGGCGCGCTGCGGTCAGACGCGAGAGTCGCGCGCACGCGCCGTCGCCACGGATAACGCACGTCCGAAAAGGCCACGTAATCGGTGCGCGCACGTGCGCCCTCCCTCTCCTCCCGGCGGCCTCGTCCAGGACACGATTCGCCAGGCGATCCATCCGTCCGCGGGAACATCAACGCACCCTATTTCGATCCTCGGCTGCAATTATGTAAGTGCGGGCGCGCAATGCCCATGACTAACTGACCCGCTTCACCCAAAGGGATTCCCTTTTTTCTTTTTCGTGTTGGCGAGACGAGCGACGACGAGGCGATCTATTATCGCACACCGGTGCAGCGAAAACTTTCGAGTACGTCGCGCGGGCGGTTTTTGGAGAACTCGGGTTCGTATACGCAGCTTCGTATTTAGAAGAGAAAAATCGGGGCAGATCGGGGGATTACTCGCGTAACGGTGAAGCCGAGGGAGGCGTATCGTAGGTGAGGAAACAGGACGATTTGACGCGGAGAGCCGAGTTGGGCTTTTTGAAACGCGCGCGCGCGCGTTGGATTTCGTAAGAACAAAATGCGAGGAGGAAAAGAGAAAAATAAGCGTCGATTTTTTTGTTTTAAACTGTCGGAGCTGACGATTCGTGTGTTCCAACTCGCGAGTGTACTTTCTAAAAGTAAAATCGAATGATAATTATTATTTGCCCGTACGTGCTGGATAGCCAAGGAAAACGTTCAACCTCATTTTGATTATGTGAATCGCATAATTAACGCTGAAATTCTTTCGATTGCTTATCTTGGAATATTGAGATAATCCCCCGATACGATTGAGCCGATGAGATAACTTGTGATTATTCAAGTCATTCATTCTATTTGCCTAGCGATAAGATAGACACATCGAAAACGCCTTATCGAGGAATATTTTTAAAAAACGTACTATTTGCGTATCCATTTACCAAGTGTAGTAACCCACATGTTAAATTGCTCGATCGAGCGGATAAAAAAGAAGAAGAAGAAGAAGGAAAAGAAGCGCGAGAAGAGGGAGATATAAAGTTTTAGTTTCGATAGATGTCGGCGGTGCAATGTCGAAATGTGTTCTTTCCGTCAGTGAATTAGCGCTCGGCGCTTCGTTTACTCGCGCGCGATAGACGCATAAATAGTTTCACGCTGACACTCGTTATTCCCCGAAGTCTAGAAATACGTCATAAGCGTGCATTGAGCTCTACGGCGAGCATAGCTGACTGGGCAGGTCTGTAGTTCAAGATTAATAAGGAAAAAATAAGAAAAAAAAAACTTGCGCCATTGATAGCCGATAATGTTTTCCCTCGGACTCGGCGAAAAATTGCAGCTCTTATATATACACGCTCGCTCGCCGATTCGCGAAGCGTAATACGCTATCTAACTCCGTCTTGGAACTTTGTTTATTTACTCGCGTGTCTCGCGAGCCTAGCGACGATCTTCCCTCGTCGGTTGGATTTTTCGCGCGTGCCATAATCGCGGACGTGTGTAGCAAAGGAACGCGAATGAGCTTGGCTTTTGACTCCGTGGCACTCGGTTCCGTCTCCACGCACCGACAACTTGCGTTACAATTTTTCATCAATCAACCACTTCCGAGTAAAATCGATCCGATAACTAAGTTTCTTTTTTTCCTCGCCTCCCATCGATGACGTGCACTTTGAATACCTGCAGGCGATACACTAACGGCGCGTAAAAATTGGTCGAATTGTGGCGTGAATGAATTCGTGTGCTTGGTCGGTTGCAGATAGTACCAAGTCGAACTCGGAGACGGAGGCTGGCGATACGGATAAGGAGGAGCCGGAACGGAATGGCGAATCGACGCGCGGGGCGCGTGACGTCAAAAATGCCAAAATGGTGCACCCGCTCAAGCTGAAGAGGATAGCGTTGGCGTCGTCGGTTGAGGAAGGACAGCAGCAGCAGCAGCAGCAGCAGCGCTCGGCTGAGCAGTCGCCGGTCGAGCAAGCGACCCAGCCGACCGAGCACCACGTGCCCGAGTACAGAGTCATGGCGCCGGTCGTCGACTGCGTTGAGATAACCATACCCTCCGTGCCGGAGCTTGGCATCAAGGAGACCAGGACCAGCAGGATCGACCTCACCGGCACACCCTCCAAACCCATCGTTCTCAATTACATCGTTGGCAACAAGGATAGGTGAGTCCGTCATCCCTGCTATGGAATTCATGTACGCCTCAGTGATTCTATCAGCACTATTAATCCGGAGAGTTGCGATTTTTAATTGATTGACTTTCAGTGACCTCCCCAGTGACATGGTACATTTTTGATTTTTTTTTCATCGTGTGTGGTATAATCGTAAGTTATAATAATTTATGACTAGTAATATTTTAGATTTTGAAAATCTTGAAATGGTCTTGATTGCAAGGGTAGTACAAGACACTTGAGCAAGTTAGATTGGTTATTGAGAATCAACTCTAAAATGCAACTCTTCCGGGATTAATGCTGATACAATATCATCAGTCAGTTGTTAATCATACTGGAGAATAGAATCAACAGCTTTTGGATATTGCTTTTTGTGTTTATTGACATTATTGAACGAGTATAATTTACTCCAATTAACGATGTTGGATCTTTCACGTATGGATTGTAATATTCATTGTAAACACATGTATATGTAAACTATTAATATAGCTTCAGTTTGTGCCAGTTATCAGTTACAGTAGGTTTGGGTAAAAAATATAGATATTTTAAAAATCAAAGTATAGTTGTTTTAACAATTAGTTTACTGGTGCTTACTGAATTTGCAGCTCTGTTGGTAATATATTGCTATGCTCTTAGTGTGCGCGATACTGTGAGTCTCTATTGTCAAAGTACAACGTCATTATAGACTATTCAATATGAAATATAAAAACTTATTAAATAGTTATAAACTTATTATAGAAAAAATAATTACAACATTGCGTATCATTTTTCTAAGGAAGGATCTTTGGAAGATGGATTAACATGAAAAAAATGAAATCTTTTAGTCTATCAAATAATTCTTTTTTAACGTCCACGTGTTTCAAACGACGAATAAATTCATTTTAATCGGGCTTGGTGGACTATCCCTAAGTGATATTGCGAGAAAGAAAATCCACGCTCCCCGGGCTGGATTCGAACCGGGGCTGGATTCCCCGGACTGGATCAGGAGGACGCTGGTTTGAATCCAGCCCGGGGAGCGTGGAATTTTTTTCTCGCAGTATCACTTTGGGATAGTCCACCAAACCCGATTAAAATGAATTCATACGTCTTTCAGTCTATCATTCATAAAATGTATATTTGTCCTTTTTACATATATGTGAACATCAAGATATCGCAATAACATATTTTCTCCTGTTTTTCAAAGTGTACAAAAAATATTTGTCATGCTATTGGAGATTTTGAACCTGAAAGAGTTTTTCTTTATTACTTTCTCTCATTTCGAATAATTATAAATGTCCATTTAGACCAACCGTTCTGTGCAGCTTCAGAACAATACAAAACTTTTCCATTTCTAGAAACAACTCTCTCTTTCGAACTTAACGAAAATTAAAACCGTTTCAAAATATTGTACTACAAAGAATTTTCAATATATTGGAAAATTCAGTGGAAGTATGGCTAAACTTACTAAATATGTGGCGGAGTTCACAGAAAAATTTGTCAATTTTATCAAATAAATGAAAGATTAATCGATTGAGTAACACCGAGGAATAAATTTTCAAATGAAAAGAAAAGGATTCTGGAAAAAAAGCTTTTCGCAAGGCGTGACTTAAGAACCTCACATTCGTGAATTCGTGAAGCTATGTTAATGAGAAAAAAAAGCCACGATCGAACGTGCAATAACAAAAAAATATCTGCTTTGGAAAGTTTAGGAGTTTCTTGTTTCAAGATAAGACTGTATAGTTTCCAATATATTTTGAACTGATTTGCATGCCGATTTTCGAATGATAATTGATCGTTGAATAATTCAATGATCATTAATTTCACATTGGCATTAATCACTAGACAGTACTTCGATTATTTCATCAACTAATTTCATGCATTAAAGCGAAAATTTCATGCTTATTATTATAATGTTGTAATTAGGCATGGAGAGAAATTGTTTTTTTTTTCTCAAATTTCTTGTAAAAGAAAATTTTATGTAGTTCGTGACACAGAAACAGAAAGGCTCGTTTCGAACTTTGATATTTACCAATGTCGAGTTCGTGATGAAGCACTAAAGAAAATTATTTTAAAACATTAAATAAATCACCTTTCATCTAAAACCCAGACAGTTGATAGCTATTCGTTCAAACTTTATGACGTTGACTGAATTTTAATTTTTCTTTTCTTTCAATAATACTTACAGCCGTGGATTGACGCCAGTCAGCATCCAACTGCCTGCTCTGTCATCCCCGATATCCAAGGCATCGGATGGGCATTTCCAGAACCACAATTACTCGCCGAGCCCCAACCGACAGGCTTATAACCCAAAGCCCCAAGTGAGTGAGGCGGAGGGCGTGAAGTCTATGCCCCTGATCGCAGTGGACGACAGTGACACCCCGAAGAAGTGTGAACTCTCAGTGCCTTGCACGTGGTACGAGTACCGGAACGGGTTGCGCGATAAGTTTCTCACTGTCCGAGCCGAGTCCATCGATACCCGGCAGAGGCTCTGGTCCGCGGCTTCGACGCTGCCAGAAAATGACCCGCAGAGGGCGAATATTCAGACACTAGTCGACAACACGGACCGGCAGATCAACACGTTGTCGAATATTTTGAGGCAGCTGAATGAAGCAAACAGTCGAGAGAAGTTCGAATCGTTCCGAGACGACAGAGAAAATAAAAATTTACTCGTAAGTGTCGGCGGACCGGAGCAGTTCAGGAAGCCGAAAAAACTGAATGGGGAGACTTCGCCACAGAATGAAGCGTCCGAGCCACAGGGTGATGAAGCCAAGGCAGAAGAAGCGAGGGACAATGAAAGTCCAATTATCGTCGAGTATTCTAAATTGAGCCACTCTGAAGACGCTCAAATTAACTATACTTCTGTTATCAGGTACGTGGATAATTCTGAAAATCTCCTGGAATTTTTTTTTCCCGTTTTGTGCCGCTTTTCTTGTTTCTAAACTTGAATTATTTGAAGATGACGAATCGGCTTTATCAGAAAATAAATAGTGGGAGCCCACACGTGAATTAGGTGGGGTCTGTGAAACCTGGATCTGAAGAATCCGACTGGGAAATTAATGCCGACGTTGAAGAATTTATTCTAGTTTCTTAGTGAATCGCGTGCTTATAATTTTTTTGTCCTACGAAATGTGTTTGAAACTTGGAACTAGCTGTACTAGCTGAAAACGCGTAACCGGATTTAATCAAATTGTGTAAAAACAGTCATAAAAGAGAAGAAAAATGATAGGCTATTTGAACAATATATCATAAAGCTTCCAGCACAGTCACTGCGTTTGCCAAATATATGCTATTAGAGGCAAAATTATTCTCTTCAATCGCAGTTGCTGATGTCGTTCAACCTTTCTTCGTAGATTTCCAATCTTACTTCCAATCTTACTTCTTTCCTTGATGAAATTCTGATTACATACAGGTTTTGAAGTTATGAAGATTGAGATAGAAAATTGAAGTATATTTCCATATGGCGAAATAGATTAATGTTTCTAGGAAAATCAGTTTTATCGTCTGAATATAATCTTGAAGTGTTTCTAGATCCCGCTTAGAATTAATATTTAGCGTGCTCGAATCTATTTTTTTCACCCCTAAAAATGTCGTTGTCCACCTTGGAATACCCAGGGAGAATCTTCGAATGCCGAACCGAAAGGATAATCTATTCTCTGGTAAGGGTTGTTTAAACGCGTAGTTTCTCGATGTGGGATGATGGTTACAGCACCAAGAGAATAACGCGCATTACTCGATGGTCGTCACCCCTTTGACGCATGATTACGAATCGGTTTTTTCATTGTATAGCCGATGATTCCGCGGTCAATCATCGTCAGCTTCCGTTTACTTTCTCCTTGCTTCTTTTATAAATACACGCGTCGCAGGTTGAACTTTTTTTTTCTCGCGCATTACACAACCGGCTCATCGTGCCTGATAAGTGGCTAGCAATTTTTTTTTCTTCCGTCGATGCAATAATCCTTATCATGTTTGTTAAAAAAGATTCGCTTATCACGACTACCGACTGAATTCACTTGTCGCACAAAATAAAACGTTCGAGCAAACGTTGCTCTTCGTGCCATTGATAACCAGCGATTTTTCTCACGTTTCCCACGACATTCCGCAATTACGATTTACGAAATGCGCGTCATGACCGGCACGTGTAACAACAATACCATAAAATCACCCCCTCGACTGTCATGACGAGCGCGAGCGATGGAAAAGCCTTGACGTTCGTTTACGTTTGCTCAGTGAGTACCAGAGCCTGAAGAGGTCGGCAACGAAACCGACTCCGGAAATGCCCTCCAAAGTCGTTGGGCCGATTGACTCGCTCAGGATGACTCAGGCCAACGGATACTCCAGAGAGTCGGAAGCGTACAATGCGAATCGTGACAGGAGCGCTACCGAACCAATCTGCTCGACTTCGCCACGCAGCTACGTTATCGATACGGTAAGCTTATAAATTATAAAAATCAACAGCATCGAAAATATTCTTCGTGTTTGATGATACTACTACAACTGCGATTATTGTTACTACTACTGCTGCTACTTCTTCTTCATATGTACTATACCACTATTATCGTCATTAATTTCCGATAAAATGTATCGTATCCTTCACAGTTGATTACACTACTTTAATGAAGCTCTATTCTTAGAAATGATTTTTATGTTCTTCGCATACATTTTTGCATTTATTGTTTTCTTTTGCGCGTATGATATCTCTTTCTAGACATCAACATGCTGATAGTAAACAAGCTGAATGTGCACTTTAATTGTTACTGCAACTGTTTCCTCCACACGAATCGCGATTTAAAATGACTTACAAAAAAAGATGAGATTTATATAGCCATAATTAATATAGCCAAGATTCATATAGCACATACAGGTGAAAAATCTGATTCATCTTCGTAACTGCGTGATTCAATAAAGTTCAAAAGGAAAAAATTTCACTCGAGTACTTTTGATGGCTCGATTAACAAATCATTTTTAGATTAAGAAATTCACTCGATCCACTTGAAATGATAAAAACTTTAGATTACAAGAATTAAGAGAAAAATATCTAAGCAATTTTGACGTACTTTATCATTAATCACTAATACAAGAACCGCCCAAGTTGATAAATACAGATAACATTTTTTTTTAGAACGATTGATTGATTGCAATCCAGATTAATATGGGTACTGTAATGATCATAGATACACAGTTTAACGAATCGATGAATACTTTACAATATTATTATGTTCTATCCTACAAATTAGCCCATGACATTGGAACAAAAATTTATTTTTCCCATAATCATTCTTCGCGTCAAACAATATCGGTTAAAAACCTTTTTCACTGTAACGCAAGATGATGAAATTCCAGCCTGGTCCTTATGGTGAATGATATTTCCCAATTTAAAGAGTTGAAGCCAACGAGTGACTGTACACAAGCTTAATGGTTGTCATTTACTTCAAATTCTTCAAAATAAAACTTGTTCATCTGCATATTTTATATTCGCAATACCTCTTTGAATTCTATTCTGTAAATATTAACCTCCCTGGAAAATCCCGAAAGAATTTAATTACGTCTCAAGTCGAATCAATTTGAAATTCAACAGTATTCATCGAGAATAAACTATCATGTGATGTATCGATAAAACGTTACACTTGACTTATCAAATATAAAAATGCGGAAGATGATTTTTGATGAGGGATTCGATTAACCCAATTGAGCGAGGCTCCGAATTCGAGTAGAAATACTTTATCTATAAAGTCGCTTGTAATTTTGCGGGAAATAGATTTAGCGAATAACTCTTCTGGACTTTCAAAAGATTATTGATTTTTACGCAGAATTTAATCATATACTGCTACAATAAACATTAAAACAACGCATCGTCCTTTCAAGAATTCCGTTCTATGATCTCACAGTTACGAAGAGTTCCATGATGGACGCAGGTAAAATCCAAAGAACTCGCCTAAGACAGAATGTTCCGTCTGTTAACAGTGCCTGTCACCGACGAGTGTGATTGTCGATCCCTGCCGTAACGTCAACAGCGAGCCGCCCTCTTCGAGCTCAACCAATCACAATCAGCAACAGCTGCACCAGCATCAGCATCAACAACATCAACATCAACAGCAGCAGCAACAGCATCAACAACAACAGCAGCAGCAACAGCAGCAGCAACAGCCGCAACAGCACCAGCATCGGTTTTCCTCGTCGTTCCTCATCGAAAAACTGTGCGGCGCGCCAGCAATGGCATCGACTACAGCGAGGGTAGGACAGCAAACACACATCCCAGCCAACAGTCCACGCGAGGCGCTCGTCGCGAACGAGCACAAGTGGGCCGTAAACACACACCAAGGCACATCCACCGACCTCAACACTGGCAGCGCTGAGGTCCAGATCGTCATGCCCCTCAATCTCGCCAACAACAAGTCGCCAAAGAGGCCCTCGCTCAACGACGATCTAAGAGACAGGGACGATAAAAAGAAGAGGAGGAAAGGTAAGCTTCCGGATATTCTTTTACATGCGGCTATTTGCGCGGTTCATCGCCTTACATAACTTAAAAATTGTCTATTTTATATCGCCGTTGCATAAGCACTATAATAATGCTTCGTTATATAGATACAAATACGTTTCGATTGAAAATTATGCAAAGAATATGCTCGAGATATTTGCTTGTGAAAATTCCGACTGTTCTTTGGGATATTGATGAAATAGTTGAGCAGTCTTTATGAAATACATGTTTTGTAGTCCACGCAATTCCTCGTCAACCAAGAAGTTTATTAAAGTTTTGAAACTACCGTTATCTTCGTTTTGAACAGGCCTATATTTTAAGTTGAGCATTCTTTTGAAGTAACAGGCGACTGTAAGTGGTACTTTTGTGAAGAAAATGTGAAACAAGTCAGGAAAATGATATTTAGAGTCGATTTTCAAATAATGTATGCTCCGCTCAAAGTACCAAATTGTTCAAAAAAGATATTCTTGCGCGTAAAACTTGAAAAAAATGAGGTGATATCGAAATACAAGAGCCAGCGTAAAGTTCACGTCAAACGAAAGTTGTGTACAGAACTATAATCAATAAGATTCCCGGGTAAGAAAAATCTTTAGTAGTGACATCAATTTACCAATGAAATCGTTTCACTCGAAAATATCACCGATTAATTATGATCTAATGAAATAGAATGTAGTCCATTCGTTATTTCGATTTTAATTCGACCAAATCTCACAACAATCATACAAAATTAATTGTTCGTACATAACAAGTATCCAATAAAGTTAAGAGCAACAGTTTGTCAATGCCATGAAATATTAATAAACGAACTTTTATTAAAAGAAAATTAAATATCTAGGAATCGTTGACCAACGTAAAGCTCCACTAGTTCCCGGAACGACGCACAACTGGACCAGTGTTTACGGCGAACAGAACGATATGAAATCTCAAGCTCCGTACCTTCAGCCGGGCCAAATTTACCCACAATCGTACGAAATGGCGATGTGGCTTCAGGCGAGGGAAATGAGCCACAGGCATTCGGCTCCTTTCCCGCCTGAGCAGCTCGTAAGACAAGTGGATTTCAGGAATCTAGTTCACAGTACCGAGTACAAACGCCAAGTGCCCCCAGAATACGTTATTTCATCACACAGGATACCAGAAGACACGCTCGAACAGGTAATGAGATATTCCACTCTTTGATTTCTCGATCGTTCCGTTCTTTTTTTACAAACAGATTTGAATTAAAAAAAAAACTTATAAATCCGTGTTAAGATTTTTGGTCACAATAGTAAAGATGAATTTTACCAGAAATCAATGTTTTCTACAGAGGTAATGAAATAGCCTGTACGTAGGTCTGGAACAGAGTATACTAACGAACTGAATCAAATTTCTGACACATTTTTTTATACATTTAATTTTCTTATTTTTTTTATCTGTAAGGAGCCTAATTTTTTGTAGGATATTGTACACGTGCCACTTTGGTCATAGATAACGCGTAATTATTCGGGAATTATAACTATTCATAACTGCGTTGGCGTAATTGTTATTAGTTATTTATATTCAGTTCGTGTATTGGCCCTATTACATATTTCCAATCCCGTGAATGTTTCCTGTTATGAATTTGCTTTTTTGACTCTGTTAATTTTGTTCATTAACAGAATTCCAAAACTACACGTGTGCAAGAAATTTTCTTATTCCTCTTGTGATTGATGTTAAAATGTTCTCATCGACGAAAATAATCATATATTATGTTGTCCACGATATATAAGTAATGATCATTTTTTTGGAAACATACTTGTAAATACTTTTGCGACTTTCTTCTTCCATCCAAGTTGAGATAAACGCTATTACTACACTATGCTAATTTTCGGAACAATTGTAAAACAAGGCTCTCCATATTTGAATCTTTCAAGTACAATATCTTGTCACCGATCTGACTCGGAACTGGTTGTTTCATGATCCACAGACAAAAGTGCGCCAGGCCGCATTCCAAACTATACCTGTGCGCAGATTGATGCCGAGAGAATCTTCAGGTTCAAAATTGAGCGAGGAGCAAGCAAAAGTTCCACACGATTCCCGCAACATGGCTGAGCAGTTCCCCACCCTCGGAAACTGGGTGGCCGGACTTGCGCACAATGCCAAGCCCAATAACACACCTGTAACCGGCAAAAAAGACGGTGCCAGCAGGTCGACGCCTCCTGTTGTTGAACATCGTCAGTTCATACCAATGCGAGTTAGTTACCCATTACTCACATTTACCTCTCAAGGCAGACGATTGAATACTCGACTATTTCATTCAGTTCTTTCAAATTCAACAACAGTACTATTTTGAAACAAACATTTTTTCCAACCCGAAAGTGACGTTTGATACTTCCTATAGGGCCGTAGAGTATAAACGATTTCAGAAATTTGCTTCTCGTCTGGCCACAGCAGGTCCGCATCTACTAAATATCCTGTAAATACCCGTAGTATATCGGTTGACAAATCGCTGCTTCGATTTAACTCGAGAACTCGATTACGACAAGAATATTCTCTTTCCTGTAAAGAAAAAAAGTAAAAAGAAACAACAGACTCAAGGATGAACATTTTTTCAGCATATGTCTGAGAGAGACCTTCAGTCTCCAAAGTGTAACATCGCAACGGTGACCCTCGCGGCAGCAGCTGCAGCGGTAAACAGAGAGAGCCAGAGAAACGGAAGTATCGGCTCAGTAGTACCCGGAAGCAGGTGGACACCAGAGCAGCTTCACCAGCACCAGCACCAGCAACAGCATCAGCAGCAACAGATTCATCAGCAGCATCAGCAGCATCAGCAGCAACAGCAGCAGCAGACGATGACTCGCTCTTTTCAGCCGGTTCCAGCCGCTCAGTCCCTGACCCGTCACCAGATTTACCCACCGACGATGACACATGCTCTCTCTTACCCTGCTAAGTACCCCGTGAGTTTTTCAATTCGATAGTTTCGATGTCGCGTAGAGAAGTAACTCATAGTTCAATTCAGTATATTTATAGAAGTGCCGAATGAATAATTGCTGAACGAAAATCATGGTGCCTATAACTATAAATTCTGCACACATTTGTACATGTTCGAACTATTTCCAGTGTTAATTTGACAATATTTCTTACTTAATTCTGATAGTTTGACAACTGATTTCTAATTAGTTTGTCAATTCTAGTGAATAATATATGGTGATACAAAATTAATACATTTTGTTAACTTTGTCAGAAAATATTCATTCTTTTCAAAATCATAAAGAATGCATTATATAAGTAAATGAGAATAGTGCACTATCATTGTAGCGAGGAAAACAACAATATTATTGTTCTGCTGGCTATAAGCGTGTAGTTTAATGGTTATACCTCTATTTAGTTCTTTTATAGTTGGAATAACTAGGCATTTTTCTCGGAATGCCGAATTTCCATAAAATTTGAAACTTGTTAAAACCAGTTGTGTTGATAATGAAAAAATAAATGAAAAAAATGTCCTTTCCGGCTACTGTAGATGGAGCTGTACCAAAAGCAAGGAATGATGGGTAACCCATATCCATACGAGTCAGCGCTAGCATACCAACGACTGGCCTCGAACTCGCTGGAAGCAAACGGTATGCTGCGGGTACCTGCCCTGATCCCCATACCCGGCACGGCTGTCTCTTCGGCGATGTTGGGCGCTGAAAAACGTCTGGCTCCTCAGACGCGCTTCTACGCGGAAGAGGCGAGCTCGCGAATGCCGTATTCTGGCTACTCCCGCCCGACCTGCCTCATCAATCTGGAGGCCTACTCTGAGCAGCAGTTGGGGAGGACGCGAGACGTGCACCAGAGCTACGAAAGGAGGCCCGAGCTCGTGAAAGCGCCCTTCAGAGCAGACGTCATCTACCCGCTGTCTGTCGCTCAGAGCTCTAGAAACGGATCTGTCATAAGTAAGGCCATGTCTATTTCGAAGTTTACATCGACAGCAATAATTTTATTCGATCAATCCTTCGCTCGATGTGGAGAAACGAATAACAGTTTTAGTTAATTGATCTGCGAATAGTTGACGTAAAGAAATAACACCGGGCGATCTTTAACCCATTTTTCCAAGCAGCATTAATTTCCCTGGTACAGATAAGCCGCACAAATTAAAATAATTAACGCGCACTTATTGTCATACATTGAATGGAATTAAATTATCTGACCCACTAAACTAGAAAATACTGACGCTTATTTTTGTTCAATTTATGCTGGTTTTGCGTTTGAATACGAAACGGTACGACAGGGGCAAATATTTACAATATTTCTCACTTGAAATGAATCACTAAGTAGTCAAGAATCTGATAAGCTTTTACATGTTTCAAATGAAAACAATTCGTATGACTCATTTTTATCTGGATAAAATGGTAAAAGGCGAATACGTCCTGGAAATCTTTTTTCCTTTCTTTTTTAAACAATTTAATTGCAACTTTAACGAGATAATCGTAAAATTTACAGTCGACTTTCGCAGACACGAATAATCTCTCAAATCCGAGAGACACCAGAGCTCCTCAATAATCAGAGATTATTCGTAGCTTCGAAAGTCGGCCATAAATTTTACGATTAATGAAATACCGAAGCGTGAAACATTTTTTATTACAAGATAATTATATTTTTAATAAATACTGTTTGGACGATCTTTGAGGCGTATACATTATAGAGTTTGATGATCAGTATTTATTTGTAAAATAGAGTGTCCAAAATCATTGATATTTCTAATAAGTTCGCTAATTTTTTAATAAATCTCCCCAGGCAACTCGTCGTCGGCCCCCATCTCGATCTACTCTGGCTCGAACGGCGTACCAGTTCAGCCAGTGCCTCGCCGGCAGCAGGAGGAACCCCAGCAGCAGTCGCACGAGCGCCTGCCCACCCTAGGAGAGAATAGACGGAGTCCCAGCAACGTAAAGAGCCAGCGCTGTGCGAATTGTGGGGCGACAGGATCGAGGTTCGAGTGTCTCGGCTGTCAACTCGTATTCTACTGCAACGAACTCTGCCAGAGCCTCCATTGGACTGTACACGTCACGCAGTGTCCCAAGATGATGCCCAAACTTAAGAAGGTCGTGTAAGGCTCGGCAAGTACTGAACAGCGGGTTATGCTTTATGAATATCTGTGGAGAGATGAGGGGACTTTCATGGGTCCTATATTTTGATCTCAAATCATAGACTGTAGTTTATGAAGTAAATTAGCGCTTTTTTTATGAGTGATTCGCGAGATAAGCAGGCAAATACGGATATCGTTTCATGCTTCGATAGTTTTCCTCTTGTCTTGTAAATGTTTAATCGTAAATACATATTGAAATGTAACGTTACAAAATAATATAATTGTGAGGTCATATAATAACATGATATTATATCATATGATAATTTGCTGAAATTATAATTATATGATAATATTTTTATATTAGTATATAATGTTATATTGTGAGAAGATTGTGATAAGTGTTAATTGAACGATTGTTTCAGAATACTGTTCACAATATCATTAAGTTAAGATATATTTTCTGAAATTCTTCGACTTCTGTGATAGTGTCTCTATCAGTAATCATGGAATCAATTCAATCAGGTTACTACCTGTACAAGATCATAATATTCACATGATAATCTAATCGTAATCGCATAATCTTTACATAATCTTTCAACATTTCGCATTTTGATTGGTTACTTGTATTTTCCATCAACGAAACCCCTTCTTTCCTCCAACATTTATTGCAAAGTTTCTTTCATTAGCTTAAACAAAACATTCTGTAATAAAATTATTATATAAGCGTGTGCATTTTCAACTTGATAGGTGCTGTTATTTAAGATACTCATGTGTTCAATATTTTACTATAATTTCTATTGCATTATAAAGGAGACAGGTGGAGATGATGTGTTCTCTATACAAGTGACTTGTTTTCAGTGTCAAAAGTTGAAGTTAAACAGATTGTGCAACGTGTGCTTAGTCTAATAATTTTGTATAATATAAATTATTATAAAGTCGATGGCAAAGTCGAAACGAACACCTTACATTACATAAATGTAAATATCACGATATTTATTTTTCTATAATATATTTTAATAAAAAGATTTATTCAAATACGATGATTAGTTTTAGCAATTTATAATGGCCAATTTAACGATAATTACAATGAATTCGCAGAAAACGT
Organism: Aphelinus atriplicis; assembly: GCA_020882685.1. Classification (NCBI taxonomy): domain Eukaryota; kingdom Metazoa; phylum Arthropoda; class Insecta; order Hymenoptera; family Aphelinidae; genus Aphelinus; species Aphelinus atriplicis. The sequence goes on from CM037073.1 coordinate 4,122,809, forward strand.
ATGTGAGATAAGAGTGCTAGTTCAAAACAGCACACATAAGTCAAATTAATCTATTGTACTGTGATGTGTGATGAAGAAATATCAAGTCATTTTGGATTTTACGAGTTTTGAAGACAACATTACCCGAGTGAATCAATATTTTATGTATTACAAAAAATTGAACAAGGTGTGTGATTGATAGGCCTGTGATAGGGAACTTGCTTGGAAAATCCTACTTGGTTATTTTTGTCAAGATTCCAAATAGTTATTTTCGTATTAAGGGCGTAAAGTGGAACTTCAGGCCCGCAAGTGATCGGATGGGACCAAGGGCTGACTTAGCCAACCCGAGGGTGACACGATCACCCATGGGTCTAAGTTGCACCCTACGCCCGTGGTGCGAACATGATTTCTTTTCATACTAAGCGTGAAGTACTTATGCTTTTGGTCCTCTTTTTGGGTTTAAAGATTTTACGCCCAAGAGCAATTTTATGATAACAACGCACATACTGCTTAGTTAACATAGGAACGGCCCGAGGGAGTTAAAATGTACCTGACACCCACAAAACATGATCAAAACAAGGGTACTTTACGCCTATGACAAAAAATAATTTCCACTTCCGTTTTGTTTCTCGATTTTGTAAAAATTATGGAAGTTACTCCGTAATATCACAATCCCCGTTCATATGGAAATGAGAATGCCCGTCGATGAAAGGGTGAATGTGAGACCACGAAGAACTTCCACACGTTGTACCCTCCGTAATTTTCGTCAAACCCAAAAACAAAAATCTAGTTGGTGATTACTTTCTAAGTACTTAACAAAAACAATCAAATATAATTACCATAGTTATTTCGCGCACGTTTCCTATTATATTAGCAGCTACTGGGAAAGTAGTTATTATTAATGTAGAATAAGAAAAGAGAAACCGTTAGTGTGGCATGCTAAATTTAATTCTACCGTACGTTTGAACAAGTGAAAAGATTTTTTTTTTAAATTCCAAACTTTTTTTAAATTATCTGTCGTGATTTAAACTAAAAATTATGTGCGAGGGAGATGAGATTGTTATATCGGCGAGTACAAATATACAAACATAGTGAAAATAATTGTGGTCATTAGAGAAAAAAGAAAAATAGATATAGATAAATGTTACTTTCTTGAAATCAAATCGTCGATGAATGTTTACGCTAGTAATCTTCAGATTTCAAATAATTTCACTAGCATTGTTTGTTACTACGAGTTCTTACATGCTTTATTTATTCGAAATATGCTCTGAAATCTGCAACCGAGCGCAGTTTATTATGTAGGACATTGTTGGAAAGCGTTCCTTTTATGTTTTACTGAATAATTTTATAAATACTTTTTGTACTTTTAGATATTTGATTATTCTGTACAAATTGATATTTCATTTCATTACTACATATTTTTGTATTACGACAAAAAGTAAAGGATATACAATAAAAGAATGTATAAATGTGCTGCAAGAGAAATAATTTGCAAATACCTTTTCACGACAGTTATTTCATCTGAAAGTACGCTGAGTCTAGCCCACTTTCAAAGCTAATCACAATATACTTAACCATCCGAAAATACATTTTATTAAACTAAAAGTACTAAAATATATAAGTGTATCAGTAATCTGCAGCAATCTTTACTTGCCAGAGGTGTTTCTAAGGTATTTAAATTGCAAAGTTGAATATATATGTAGTTTGAAATTTCGTTTCTTATGGAAATCTAATACTTTTGATGGAAACTTATTATTGATGTACGCTTGATTTAAACGTCACAATGAAATAAATTTTAATTTAGTATGCTTTCTCACTCTAACAAAAATATGTTGATCATGAATTTATTCTACAAATAATTATTTTTAACGTCCACATGTTTCAAACGACGGATAAATTCATTTTAATCGGGCTTGGTGGATTATCCCAAAGTGATATTGCGAGAAAAAAATTACACGCTCCCCGGGCTAGATTCGAACCGGGGCTGAATTCCCGGGCTGGATCAGGAGGACGCTGGATCGAATCCAGCCCGGGGAGGGTGGAATTTTTTTCTCGCAATATCACTTTGGGATAGTCCACCAAGCCCGATTAAAATGAATTTATTCGTCGTATGAATTTATTCTATTTTTAACTCTAGTTCTCTAGTTCACGATAAGTATCACGTGCACTCCATTTCGCTTTTATGAGCGCTTCTTTCCACTAAGAAAATAATCGTTATGTCATTGGGATTTTCGAGTTGTTTCCCTAATTGACTGCATAGAAAGTATTTACATACATACCCAAAAGATGTGTCGAACATTGTCTGCCTCTTTTTGTCACTTTCATACATTGGAACGGTTCCGAGTAAAATCATGCTGAATATAAATATTTTTTTTTTATTAACAAAGGTGCCCTGAGAGTACAAAAATGTCTCTTAAATACCATAAATGATTCTCAAAAATTTTACCAAGCTAATCTTTAATAAGACAGTTTGGTGTAACATTAACAATGATAATGTCATTGTTCTATAATATACTAATCACAGTTTGCTCCCTTTTTGGTCGTATCGAGCTGCTAGCTTATTCAGGCGTTTATGGGCTTCTTCGTAGTATGGAGAAGTTTCTTTCGAAACTCTATCCAACCATGCAGTTAATTTGGGTCGTCCATCCCGGGGGTTGAAACCAGCCATTCCTGAATTGGAAGAAAGTACTGATGACTGACTGTCGTAGTTCGTTTGAAAATCGTAATCAGAAGCGAGAGTGACAAATCGAATGGCAATTAAAAATGTTGGCTATATTGTGTGAGTATCAAAATTCTAAATATAAAAATTAGAGAAACGAAAAATTCATAACAATTCATTTTTGTTAACATAAAGAATTCTTACTTGGTTGTTCAATTTCACAAGCTCCAAGAAGGTCAGCGATACTAATTTTATCTCCTATTAAGAAAGGTGTATCTTTCAACCAAATATTCTCAATTTGATCAAGAGTGTCGATCATTCGGACCTCATATTTTGCCACTCTTTCCGGATCTGCTGGACTTCCTTTCAATAAAGGGATGAGATACTATGAACAAAAGATTCCATAAAGCCGTTTGAGTAAATACAGTTTTTGTTTTTCATTTCTATAAATTTTCCCAAACGAGAGCAAGTAATAAATATTCACCTTGACTTGGAAATATAATGCACAATGAGCTCTCGTATTATGATGTTGCCATTCTAAATATTCATCCACTTTGGCTCGGCTCTTAGAATCACTTGGATACCAATGTTCATCGATTTTGAATTCTCGGCAAAGGTACCGCAAAATCGCCACACTGAATTGGTGTTAAATGTTTAAAATTATCTCTGAATATATAATCATTCTATACCCTTTTCTATGGAAAAATTTCTCTGACAAACGCTTATCAGACACATAAAAAAAAGTCGGTCAAAACGGGTCTGGATAACTTTGCCTTATTCTACTTAGGCCTTCTAATCCATTGCTAAAACATGCCGAATGAGACGTTTGACAAAGTTATTACAGAGTTTAGTAAGACTGATTTACACAAGATAAGATAGTGCTAATTATTCTGGAACATACAAATCTAGATATTTTGTAGTTGATTTTCAAATATACCCTGATTTCAAGCCTGTTAAGATATTTGCAAATAACTCCGAGATAAAGCACTACTCTTAAATTATTTTTTCTTTACTTTCTTCGGATACGTTAATTATGATGACAATTTGTTTCGCAAAGTTACACATGCTTTAATACATAGCCTAATCACTCCAATTGTCTGGGCAGACTTAGGCATATAGATCATCTGTTTGGCAGAATCTGGACGTACTCCGTCTGCAGAGTGACATACGCGAAACTGTCTATGAATATCAGTCTTCGACAAAAGTGAAGTAGGCAAAAATGAACTCGTACAATTTTTCAAAAATTCGTTCTTTCGTAACTACGAAAGTTCCGCCAATCACTTACTAATTAAACCTTGAGAAAACTTTTCTTGGTTCTCCCAAGGGAACTGTCCGATATTGTCGTTATCTCGCTCCACTCTTGCAAATAAGAAATTGTGTCAACTACTCGGTAAAACGTTCCGTTCTGCAGTGTATTTTTATATTCTGGCAGTGCTTGATCAAAGTTTGTTCGACAAACTGTTCCATTAGGGAAGTTCAACTTTGTTTTTTTACCTCTCTATAAGATTGAACCCATTGTGTTCTATCGCTGGCACTTTATTAAATCGATGAATTTTCTCGAATCCTGGTTGAAAGTGCTCTCCCTTTGTCAGGTTTACAGTTTTGGCCTCGAAAGGTATGTTGCAGACTTTTAAAAAAATGTACAAAGCCCTCGAAGGTTGCGAGAGTAAATCATAATACAGCTTCAAACTCATCTTAATTGTACCAATGGCCGGTATCTGTTTAACTTTGAGATCAGAATAGTTAATATAAAAGCTCACTTGAATCTTCATTTTGAATCTCCCGCGCTTACTTATTTGATATACTGAGATGCAATAATCATCATATATCATCATCAGAAGACCGTGATCATCAGAGATCATTAGTGGTCAGATGGTGGTCAGACATATACACTATACAGTATTGGTTTGTTTTCCGTCTGGAGCAAGTAACAAACAGTTTTTGTTGAGGAATGTTATGTAAAATTGCAAATGAAACAAATAAAAAGTCGCCAAAGTTTTGACCAAAAAAATTACATTGATATACATGTATATGTTCAGAATCCTTTAAGTATACTTGGTCCAGACACATACCCTTGGCGATTGCAAGTTTATTCATCACAATTATGTTAAAGAAATATTGTTAATTCGATAAATTCAATAAGTGTAAATCATTAACAAACAACATAACTTACTCTTTATCGAAAAAGACGTTTAAATACGCATATAATCGATTACTGCTAGTCATCTAGTAGGTAGGTTTAGATAAACAACGAAAAAACGTACCTGTCTCAATAAATAATGATAATGACGAAGAATTCTTCAATCAAGATGTTCTAAAAGTACCACGTTTTCGCAAATTGGTTCACAGCGAAACTATTTTTTTCTTAACTAAAGGCTATCACCACCGCCTATCACAACGACGAATCTCGATGTGCAGAACTCTACTTGCATCTGTAACTTTGAGGAAAAAAATACATTCCACGTACTGTTGCCCACAGATCCTGCCTATACATAAGTTTAGACATGATTTGATTGGTTGCTGGAGATTATACCGCAAAAATTTGAATTTTTCAGTAGTTTCGAGATTTGTTTATTGATTTTTCGTAACGACTTATTCATATGTGTATACATATTTATGCTTTGGTGTGTGAGGATATTTATTCGTCGTTTGAAACATGTGGACGTTAAAGAATAATTATTTATCGATTACATTTTCATTTTTCAACTTGCAATAACATATGAATACAACTGTAACTATGACTATTTGATTTTAAATGGTTTTATATGACAAGTGCATAATTTTTCACAATTTGCGAAATCGTTCATTGTACTTTTCTACATATTTAGCGAAAGGTGCGTTTGCTTCTTCAAAGTGAGGTGAAGTTTCTTTGCTCACGCGATCCAACCACGCTGATAGTACAGGTCGTCCATTTCGAGGGTTAAAATCAGCAATCGCTGTATGTAATAAGAACATTATTTATATAGGTACTCGGGGGCTATAATGACAAATTATACGTTTCCCGAGCTTCAAACTAAAATGTATGTTTGAAACGTGAAATATTTAGCTCATACAGAATACGTATAATGAGTATATATATATATATATATATATGTGTGTGTTTGTTTGGTAGAAACATTACTTGGTTGCTCTATTTCACAAGCTCCAACGATATCGGCGATGCTAATTTCGTTCCCCGCTAAAAAAGGCTTATTTTTCAACCAAATATTCTCATGCTGATTGAGGCATTCATTCAATGAGCCCTCAAGTTCAGACACTTCCTCTGAATTCGGTGGTTTTCCTTGAGCCATCGGAATCAAAAACTACACAATCCAATTAAATATGTAAATATTTATTGAAATTATATTACGGATAAATATATAAAAAAAAAAGACCATCACCTTGGTCCTAAAATATTTCAAAAAATAAAGTCTTGAATTTAAATGTTGCCATTCAAGATATTCATTGACTCTTGCCTGAAGTTTAGAATCTTTTGGATACCAATGATCTTCGACTTTGAATTCATTGCAGAGATATCGTAAGATCGCATTACTATATGAATATTCTAGGGTATTAAATTTTATTCTGTCGACAACTTGCAGATGAAATTTAAAATGGTTAACGAAAATGAATTACCTTTCGATAATATTAAAACCATTGTGTTCTAAAGCTGGAATCTTTTTGAAAGGGTGAATTTTTTCGTATTGCGGTTGAAGGTGCTCTCCATTTGCCAAGTTTACAATTTTGGACTCGAATGGTATTTTACAAGTTTTCATAAAAATGTAGAGAACCTTTGCAGGTTGAGATAATGAATCGTAGTAGAGTTTCAAACTCATTGTATCTATACAATTGTTAGCTCAAGTACGCTGAAATTTGAGAAAATTACGATTATTATAGAAAAATGTAACATCAACGGAATTTAAAAAATACCAAAACTTTTCATTCAACTTGAAAAATTATGACAAAACTTTAGCTTATATTTCATTCGCGAATGACTTATAAAATTTAAAACATAAGCTTAAATTATTTGTATATAAAGTTATTACAATATTATTTGTCAAGTCATTATTGTGTCAATTCGTTCATCTATTTGAATTGACGAAACCATTGAAAATAAAATAAAAATTCAATTGATACTGTTGTCTCCTTACAATGTAAAACGTTCCAATGAAACTTGACGACACTTGCTTGAGTTAAAATGAATGCTTATTCTCAATCATTGAATCTATGCTTCTCAAAGTTACAATGGCGTTTCTTTCTGCTGTAGATGCTGTCTAGATAATAATTCATCAAGCCTTATCAAATGCATCACATGAGTGCGTGCGTATATGCGCAGCATATATATCGTACTTAATCATTTCAAAACATTTCCATTTGGGTACGTTCTCATAAAGAAATCGTTGAATAGAATATGATTTTAGCAACTAATACAATATGAGACAAATTTGTTTGCTCCATTGGAGCAAAATATTTCAGAATTTTGATTATTTCTGAATGTATACGATTAACCTGATTAGAGGATAATACAATAACTTAAAGAAAATAAATGATCATAGAAAAAAAATTTATTTTCTGAAGAAAATTTATTAAAATAGTGAATTTCTTTTTTAGATTCTCTATAGAAATCTATTCAGCCTAAAATAAATTTTCGACAAGATAAAAATTAATCATTCGATTAATTACTTAAGTCTATTTACAGTTAAAATATTTAATATAAAATATTAAATAAATTACTAACATTAAATTGATGGAAAAGTAGAATAAAAATTATGTATGTACATTTCGATCTTCTTTAAATATATAGATTATGAATTTATAGATTAATTTGAATGCGAATGGTTCATACTACCATTTGACTGAAATCAGAATACCCATCTATACTTATTGGCATAAACAATGTATCATCTTTATTTATTTTTTTATATGTATATATATATAAACTCTAGTTATATTTATTACTCAACTTATAATGTATAATATTCAATTAAATTACTCCAATACACTTAATCTCGTATGAAAATATTGCTTTATACAGTTTGTAGCTTATGAAACTCCAACTTTTGAAAATTAAATACAAAAAAATAAAGCTTTTCTTGAATTATTGTTTACGCCTCTTTCTCAATGAAGCTCCCGGACTATCCTTATCTTGGGAGAGTATTTCTCTTCTTCTCGACGTTCTTCTGGGCGTTTTTACTTCAGGAGGAGATTCGTTGGATTGTATGTTTTCTAAGACATCTGAAACTTCTTGTAAGTCCCTTTCAATATTTCTCCTTAAGGACTTGTCTCTCCTGGGTATTAATGGCGTTTCTGCTTTTCGTTTTTTAGATGTACTAGATGGTGCTTTCATTGGTGTAGCAGGCAAACTCACTTCTCCAAGTCTGTAAATATTCATAATAATTATATTAAATAAATCTTAATCATACAGTTCAATTCGACTTTATTTTAAAATCGTTTATTTTATTGTTTTAATTAAAAATGTTAAAATCGAGATGGATAAGCACCAAGTAATGAAATAATTAAAAATGAATTTCCCACCTTAACGAAAGGCTATTTTCATCTTCATTTTCTTGATTCGCATTGTCATTTTCTTTTTCATTGTTGATATTCTCTGGGCAAGTAGCTGGAATTTGTACTGGCCTATTAGGCTCTGGTCTATTTTCATTATTTAAGCTAAAACCGTTAGGGATTGGATTTGGCTGAGACGAAAATTGTGGCCTGATTTGGCTCGGATTCCTTCTTTCGTTCTTTTCTTGAATACCAACTTTGGAATTAAACTTTTTGATGTCAACGACCGCACATTTACTACAGTTATAGATCTTATAAATACCAACGAGGTAATCAGCAAGTTCGAACATGTCTGACCTATGAGAGATGACAATAAACTGTGCGTTCTTCGTCCTTTCTTTGATATAACTTGCTACAATAGACACATTCTTGAAATCTAGAGCGGCATCGATTTCATCCATGAAATACACTGGTGTGGGTTTGTAATGATGCAAGGCGAACACCAAAGCTAGAGAGCTCAAAGTCTTTTCCCCACCACTCAAGTTTTGTATGTACTTCCAAGATTTTTTGGGTGGTCGAACGCTAAATACGATACCTTCGCTAAATGGATCCAAAGAATCGACAAGTTCGAGTTCGGCATCGCCACCCAATGTAATCATCCGATACATTTCTTTAAGTTTTCCAGTTATTAACGTAAAACCAGCATTGAATTCTTGCATTCTTTTGCGCACTGCAGAGTTGTATGAATCCCGCATTTTATTTCTCTCGTCTGTAATTTTCTGTAACTTTTCAGATCTTTTCAAGTAGAGATCGTTTTGCTCTTTGTACTGTTCTATGATTTGCATATTAGGTATTTCTTTTGGCAATTTTTCTTTTGCTTTTAGTAATTGAACTCCAACAGTTTTGCTATCAAGTTCTTCGAGTTCTTCTGGCGTCAATTCGGCGAGAGTCTCACTTTCTTCGTTTGGAATGCTTTGAAGTTTTAGATTTACAAGTGATTTTGTTAGCGCAGGAATTTGTTGTTGCAGTTCTTTTAAAATTTTATTTTTTTCACTGATTCTTTGATCTAAATCAATTTTAGTCGCTTTCATTTTACTCTCTCGTGATTGCAATTTTTCTAGTGCTGCCTTCAACTGACCTGCCAGTTCGTCTCTTTCTTCCAATTCCTCGCTATACTTTTTCAGTTCTGTCATAATAGTCACACCTTTCTCCTCAATTAGATCCTTTTCTCCCTTAATATCTCTAATTCTCTGTTCACAATTCTTAATTTCATTCTCTAAAGTTTCAATCCGTTGCTCACTTTTCTTAGCGTTTCTCTCTGATGTTTTGATGGCAACTTGTAGTCTACAAATTTCTCCTTTTGTTTTATCGATAGACTTTGTCAAAGTGGAAATTTTCTTCTGTTGCTCTTTCACACGGCCACCAGAAATCTCTTCAATTTCTTGGTTAATCCTAGTGACTTCGTTTTCAGTTTGCTTTGAATTTTCTTTGACACTCTCTAGCTTCTCTGCAGCTTCTTCGACGATCTTCGTCAATTGTCGTACCTACATTCAGAGAATCATAATTTCATTATGTAGAATATATCAATTTAAAACCCACGTTGAATGAATATAAAAGTATAATTTGTTAGAGAATTAATTCCAGGATGAAAAGTGTAAATGGAAAAAAATAAAATTCTACAAACCTTTGATGGATCGCACACAGCGGATGAAGCTTTCTTTTGTTGCTCTTGTAACTGCTTACGTATATTCGGTTCTTCAACACTTAATTGACTAATTTCAATTTTCAACTTGTCTCTATCAACGATCATGTCTTTCAGAGCTGTACTCAAAGTATAAATCTGGTTCTCCAGAGGTGGTTGTTTAGCCTTGATTTGATTGTACTCTTCATAAACCTGATCCAATTCTTTCTGGAGCTTCTCAATATCTTGTGCGTTAGGTTCACTTCTAGCTACTTTTTGACCCATTCGACCCCTTGCCATGTGACGACCTCCTCCACTCATGGTTCCAGCTAATTCAATAAGTTCACCCTAGTAACAAATTGATTATTGATTATTAATATTAAAATCTAATGTTGCTGATATAAAATTATTCTTGATAAGAGTTTGAACTTGGTGTCACGAGATAAAATATTTAAATTTTGAGGTAAGCTTTTGTTTTAGGAAGAGTTTTCCCACCATTTATTCATTCAAAATCATACTTTTTTCCAATTCCTCAAAGCTATTTTTTGTACTCCTTGGCTTTTAAACGCTTCAAACATAGTTACTTTATAGTAGTTCATTATTCTTTTGAGAACTACCAAGATGCAATTTTTATTGAAGGTTACTAGAAACCTTGTTGGTTCTTTTAATAAATATATTAATTTCAAAGTTCTTTGTGGACTATTAAATCTCAGTATTAAATCACTTAATAAATAAATCTGAAGTGTAGAACATTAATTAATGAATCTATTATTGTTGTTCTTTCGTGTTATTTACGATCAATTATAGTTGGATATAAATTATATTTCATTGTACATTTTCGACTGTTCCTTGCCTTTATTATCCTCTGTATTTCTACTGTATGAAATAGTTCATGTTCATTTACTGATAAAATACTTAGAATAAAATAAAATAGTTATTCTGGATTAATTAAATTATTTCTTACTTTCAATGTGACAACGCGGTAACGTGTTGACCCGTAGGCTATTCGAGTTGCTTGATCCAGATCATTAGCAACCAAAGTGTTCTGAAGAGCATAGTAGAAAGCTGGCAAAACTCGTTGATCTTCAACTTGAATCAAGTCGAAAAGACGATTTACATTTTCAGGCGGACGAATTTTTTCATGACACTGACGGGCGAAACGTTGTTGTTTTTCCAGAGCGATAAAAGTTGCTCGACCAATATCATTTTTACGGAGGAATTCAATGCACTGAGTTGCTGTATTAACGGTATCCACGACGATGTTGTCTAAAGGACCGCACGCCGTTGACACAGCGACATCGAACTTTGCATCGATCGCACCTAGATCACCCTATAACAGTTTTCCGTGACTTCATTTCATATCTTTCATATCATATCCTTTTGATAAAAAATAGAATTCATTTCTATAAACTTACCAATCTTCCGAAAATACCTGGAAGTCGCCCTTCCCGTTTTTCTCGCATGAGAGAATTTAAAATGTTATTCCTAGATCTTCCAGCTTGCATTGCTGACCTCTGTTCGTCACATTTCAATCGTGAGTTTCTCAAACGTATGTTTGCTTCGTTTTCTCGCATTTTCAGATCATCCAACTCTGCTTGAGCTTGTTGCAAACTTCTTTCTGTGGCCGGAATTTTGGGTTCTATTGTCGCTAATTTTTTTTTGCATTCGGTTAATCGTTCACTAGTCACTTTTACCGAGTCTTGTAAACGTTCTAACTTAATTTTTTCATTTTGCTCTTCAGATGTGTAAAGATCTAGTTTTGATTTTGCTATGTCATAAGTTGATTTAGCTCCGTCCACGTGTTTACGATATGTGACCAATTCTCTTTCCAATGCAGAACGTTTTTTCATAAGGGGTTCAGTTTTTTCTTTCAAACCACTCATCAATTTTGCCAGTGCAGCTTCTTCTTTATCACGTTCAGCAATATTTTTCTTCTGAAGCTGCTCACATTCTTCAATATCTTTTAGATTTTTTTCTGGTATCCTTTGTAATTCTTCAAGTTTTGACTTTTCCTAAAAGGAGAAATGTTTGTGATTAAATATGACCAAGGCTATAATAAAAGAACTAAATTCATGATATTATTAATTTGAAAGTACGTAATTTCTAGCTTACATTTTTAACAGTATTCATGTGTTCTTTTCTTCTGTCATTTGTTGCTTTCGATTCAGCATAGAGAGCCTGATCCTTCTTCCTAATTTCATCAAATTTCATTGTCAATTCATCTTTTTTTTGTTGTAATTTATCCCACTTCTTGGATTTTTCTTTAAAATCTTTAGTTTTTTCTTCTTTATCGTTTTGAACATTTTTCATTTCTTCCATAAGTCGGTTAAGATCTTCATCTATCTCTTTTTTGCTCTCTTCTTCTTTCGTTAAATGATCTGTGACTTCATAACTGGAATAATTTATTCAAGAAAATTAATAATAATAACTATTAATTATGAAGGGAATTTATCTGTGGATGAAATATTCCGCTATAAGCATAAGTTATTATATTTTACCGTTTACACTGATAAAACTTGTGCTGAAATTTGATTATGGCGTTTTCTGCTTTTAGGTATTGAATGGCTTCTTGCATTGGTTTTTCTAGTTCTATCTTTGCCTTTTCCACAACTTTCAAACGTCTCAGTTTTTCTTCTCGTTGTTCAGACAAAAACTCTACTCTTTCAAATAATTTTCCTAATGGTTCTTTGTAACGAGTAGTACCAATAATATCTTCAAGGAACTCTAACATTCCAGTATCACCTTCAGACTGACCTTTAGGTTTCATAAGAGCAATTTGCTCTACTTCACCCTACAATCACATGATTTGCAATTTGTTAATTTTCAATTTCAATTTGCATTTTGTTAATTTTCAAAACACTGCTACAAAATACTTATTAAAACATGAATTACTCCAACCTACCTGAAGGATCAAGAATCTATTATGATCCAAATCAACGCAGTGAGATCGCAAAAGTTGCGCAATTTGTTTGAATTGTACCTTTTTCCCATTGAGTTCGTAATAAGCTGAACTATCTCTAAAAGCAGTTCTTGAAATAATGAACTCACTGTTGGGTACAATGTCATAATCTTGCCCTGGCTGATAAGGTAAATACAAATTATTCAGAATGTTGACGGAGAATGTATGAATAAAAATTTGAATAATTACAGTACCTTGTCAATAATTTGATGAAAATGAACGGAAACTGTACAACTTGTACAATTTGGATGTTCATTTGAGTTATGTATGAGCTCAGATACTTTTTTTGTCCTTATTTTATTAGCTCGATAGCCAAATACAAAAAGCATAGAATCTATTGCATTGCTTTTGCCATTACCATTAGGACCCACTATAGATGAAAAGCACTTGGAACAGAATGAATATTATGAACCATGAGATTCTCATTTCCTACTCTTAATCACAATAAGTAAAGTCAAATGCTAAAAAAGATACCTTGTGAAATGGACCAATCTCTATCGTTCCAGCATAACTTTTGAAATTTTTCGCTACGATTTTTACAATCATCAGTCTAGGGCCTTTAGTGTCGTATTCACCAAACACTTGAGGAGGCGGTGGTATGTAAATGTCTTCAGCAACTCGCCACCCTCCACTTTCATCAGCATTCTCATTGTCTACATCCTGATGCGGACTTTCAACTTCCATCTCATCATTGTTGTCATTGTTACTTGCTTGGTTTTCAGAAGTCATTTTGGTCAAATGAGTTGTGTCCGACGCTGTAAACACAATATTCACAGTATGTTAACACTTTCAACAAACACTCTCACTAATTAGACAAGTTATCATGGACAAAGGTTTAGGTTAGGATGTTGACATTGTCAAGGCGACGAGTTTATGCAGATACCAAACATTCATCAACGAATCTTATGAAGAACAAGATATTTTGATAAAATAATAGTTCAAGAACATTAACTTTACCACTTGTCCAACTTTGTTAACTGTCAATAATAAGAATAATCATATCGCAAAAACGGAGTCCAAATACTTGGCGGGTGAAGCGACGCTTCACGCGCAGCATTTGAAAATTAACGTTATTTTGATGAAAAATTAAATGGCGGACGCGGGTGAGTCGAATTTTGAATTGTTGGCTGACCTTATTCAACGGTATGATGTTCCTGATCAGCTTCAATATTTTGACGACTCGACTCATACATTATTAAATAATTAATTAAATAATTTATTGAATAATTTATAATATTTACAACAGAATATTTTCTTGTTATACCTTGTTCCAGATTGTAACAGAGGTCACGTGACTTTATTTCGAGCAATCGAAAGCTTCGATTGGTCCATTATACAACTCAAACATTATAATGCGTACAGAGTCTACTTTTTTATTTGTGTAGAAATACAAAAGCTTGAATGAATGAATGTGTAAAATACTGCATAAAATTTTTTATATTTTTCTTCAGATTTGAAATCTTGAAAGTTAACATACAATTTGGTATATTTTACAGGATTATTGATTTGGTCTTTTGAATATTCGATATATCGATAGATGAGGCGGGTTATTCAAAAACTCAATAGCGGCAATTTGAAGTTCTTGGCCAAAGCATTGAGTGAGAATAAAGAGAAGGCAAGAAAATTTAATCAAACTGGCTGTATCATTTGTCGTCGAAGTGCTTATTACAACCACGAGTTGAGCAAATAAACAAACAATATTTACATAAGCGTCATGTTATAAATCAAATATATTGGATATAAAGTATTAATAACTGAACTTATAAAATTAATTCATTCATGGTAAAATAAACTCCAACAAACTTATGACAATGAGTGAAATATTTGTTTCGTAATCATAAAATAAATTAATATAATCTACATGTGATCGAACTAGGTTTATATTTTATTTCAAAATGGAACAGCCTCTCCATTCCATGGTGTTCCATAGAATTATATATTGCACTTTCAAATAATGATATGTTTTAGAAATTGGATTCGCTATTCCCTGTATATAATGCGAATATATAATAAAAGTGTTATCTAATCATTCGAGCGGTTTCACGAACAGGCACGTCGCCGGCTAATCTGCAGTTGCAGAAGTATGTGATAACGCTCTGGTTGCGTATAGCTAATAAGTGCGCAATTAATTATATATATTTATATTTGTATGTATGTACATGAGAGAACGAGTTCGAGTTGTGCATATACATGTAGTATTTGAAGCTACTTATATTTATATAGGTATAGGCACTCGCATATATATGTGCATTGTGCAGTGCGTCGGGAGTCGGACGCGCACCTGGCGCAGCACATCGCTCGATAATATCGCGCGCGTCGAGCGGCCGTCGGCGCCAATGACGTATATATGTTTGTGCGCTGGCTTTGGAGCAGTCGAGCAAGAGCAGCTGGGCACGATCGAAAATAGGGTCAGGCAGCCGTGCGGAGGAGGGCAGCAGTGCTGAAAATGGCTGACTGCGAGAAGGAGGAGGCTCACAATCTCGTAAGCAATTTGCCTTTGATCGGCACACTTATCTAATCGTTATTGCTCTCGCAAGACGGGAGCAGCTACTGCTCCTCCTCCCGCCCGCGCCTGATAAGCGACAAACTCGTTGTCGTGCCGCACTCTCTCGAGTATTATAGCTAATGTCGCTCCTTATCAACATGGCTCGTGGGGTTATGTTGATTGGTGTAGTTCCGCTGTGTATACGCGCTATTATGTAGGACCTGTGCATAGCTTGACGTCTCTCGAGCATCTGTCAAAACTCACCGTCGAGCCCTGGGCTCTGCGGTCCGAGATCGCATGCACACACGCGCCTTCTTTCCTTTGTCTGGCGCGTGACATTCTTATATACCCTATATACTGACATTTGTATACATGAGCTTGTATACATATACATAAGTAGTGACGCGCGCGCGAGTGCAGTGCACTGATTGAATCGAGTGGTACTTTTCATTGGTTTCGTTTATTGTTATAGCAAATGGAGTTCGAATGGGTACTCCACGAGGAAGTCCACTCGTCGCTGTCGCAGCTCCGCAATATCCTCATGGTGAGTTCACCGAGAGTGAATTGGTAGGATTTGTGTTATCTTATGTGTTGCTTGCAAAGCGAATCGAAGCAGACGACTATTCACGCAGGTCGTTAGCTCGTTTTGCATTGAACTTTTAGTTATATATATGTAGCATAATCACGATTTCTCCTGGTGTCGTCGAGAACGTGCGCAAAACTTATTACAAAACACACTATTGTTTTGTATTGAATTATTGTTCATTTGATTATTCATTAATTGCCAATGATTAAGAATGTAATTTCTATTCTCCAAAAACATACTTATTTATAGAATCAAACTTTGTCAATACAGGAATGTGCACAGCGATTTCCATTGGCACTATTTGGAAATGATCAGCAGAACAAGACTGACAGATTTGTGTTCGCTGCTCCCCATGACCAAGTCAAGTGTGTTGTAGTCCTTACAGGTGACAGTATTACAAATGCTGTAAGTATCAAGCTTTAACTACAGTTTTGCTGCTCAACTTGCCTTCCAAAATTGCATAATTCCATTTATTGATTGTAGGAAGTAAATTTCAAAGTCCAGCGCCAACAGAGTGTAAATATGAGAACAAGTATACAGAATGATCATCCCTGGAAAATACAACAAATTCAAGATGCTGCCAATCACTTACAGCAAGCAATCGCACACATCGATAACGTCGACAGGCATTATTCTTTCAAGACTTCTGATGAAGTGATGCATGTCTTGGGTAATATTTTAGGATGCTTACAGCGTAGTAGGACAAGTTTAATTGTCCCTAGGAAAAAAAATTTAGATGAACTCATAAAAAGTCGCAATATGGTAAGGAATAAACTAAATTTTATTTATATAGAAAGATTTTGAAGAAATTCCGAAGAAATTTTGATAACATATTTTTGATCTAGAAATCTCTAAACCCAAATTTACCTGAAAACTTGGCGATTAGTTTTTACATTCAAAGCTACAAGTTAGTGCTTGCAGTTTATCAACTAGAAAATGCCCATGGAAGTGTTAAGTACGAGACTCAGCAGGCTGAGTGTAGTGTTCCATGGCTCAATGAAGCATTGGTGCTACTCACAATCGCGCTTCAACTTTGTCAGAGATTGAAAGATAAGGTGCGTTTCGTGGATTGTCCGTGTTCACCAATAAATCGATGAAATTCAAAATGTTTGCTTTTTTGATTGGAATATTACAATTTTTTATGTTTTTCTTGCAGATCTGTGTATTTTCTCAGTATAAAGACTTTACAGTAGGTTCCCGCGTTCCTTCGGCCTTGGGATTACGAGAGTAAGACGTCCAATGAAAGCTTCGACTTGAAATCGAAAGGGCCTTTCTCACTAGTCGAAATCCACATCGTGATGAGACGCAAGAGTGTACTTTGCCAACAACGTGCCTAGTTTCACTGTTCATTTATCCGTAGTGATTACAAACGCGATCTACGCATAAACGTATCACGTCTCTCACTAGACGTGAATTGAAAGCTTGCATAAACCGCATATGTGCGTGTATGTAGCGGTGTGTACCAGTTATTATATTATGTACTCGTACATAAATCGGAAACTCGATTACACTGAATTAACAGAAGAAGAAATACAAAAAAGTGCCTCGTTCGTTGAAGCAGTTAATCATGAAACAAACTTTATCGAAGTCTTTTTTTTAGAGTTTTATTGCTATATACATTAGTTTTAGAATATATATTGAATGTTTATCGGGAAGCCTATATCCCTGCTGAGATATTTTTATTTATAGTTTCGTTTTTATATATATTTTATGTTTTAGTTCTTTTAACATGATGAATGCATTTCTTTTGCAACCATGAAAAACTGTTCCAACGGATCGAAGTAATATAATATGTAAACCTAAGTAATTTGCAATTTGATCTCGTAAGAGATTCTTGTTAATTCATCATTGTTACGCCAAAGAGGCAGACGTTTGCTCCTAGCATTCACTAGATGAGCATTTAACCATAGAAACGTCAATTAACTAATTTCTCTTATTTTATTCAAACCCGTAGAAACGGTGCGATACTTTTCTATATGATCTGAGACTCTACCTGCATTTTGGTCTATGCAAAATATAAATAAGAACTTGTACTGAGGAGTATATACCAATATTATTTGAATCCAGTTCAAATTTATATCTGAAGAATTTAGAAAGAGAAGCAACAAATTTTAAAATACATAAAACAAGTACTTATTGAACATGTTCTTGCGCACTGCTTCATTTCCATCTTGTTTTAGTGAAAAACGATGTGAAAATAAAAATACGAAAGATTTTATTTCATACATATTGTATAAACTCTACTTTTATCAATGATTACTTATTCTAGTTTGAAAAAGAAAATTTCACTCATGAAATTTTGAAAAATCGATGTTAAAAGTATTGCGTGTAATTTTATGACTAAAAATCTTCAGATTATATATCAACTCATGAATGAGAAAAAATTTCTCTTTCGAATATTTGATTATTTCAAATATAATTCATACATTATTCAAACAAAGTTATTATTGAAAATTATAACGACTGGATCCATATGCATTTGTTCTGAATTGTGCGTATGTGTCTGTGGTCGTTGTACAATGATCAGTTGAAATGATTTAGCCCATTTAATATAAAATTCTGCCAATTGCAACTGATGCGTGTACTTTTCACACAGTGACTAATTAGCTGTCATTTGATCAAAATATGTATATGCTTATCTCTTGAGCTTATTATTTAGCTTATAGAAAAAACATACGACATGTATAATGTATGCGAATACATCTGACAAAAATAATAGTATTTAACGGCTGTATAATGTTTCTCACATTCGAATATCGAATCGTTAGAAATAAAAAAATTACTTTATAATCTGATGGACGTATGTAGATCATACTCGACGTCGTAGGAGATGAGTAATAATGTCTCTACAAAAAGTGATTCTTTGCACCTAGACAGTTTATGAATTTGACAATAATGATGTAAATGTGCATCGATGAGCTTGAAAGACCGATGCACTCTGTTTTCATTGTTGATCATAGTATTTACGTTCGTGTAATAAACTTCTCATTATGGAAAAACAAATCTTTCCGTTTTTCGTTTTTATTGAAAGCTAAAATAATAACCTAATTAATTTAATGAATTACTTCATACAATGGGATTGAAGATCAAGTTCTTATTGAAGGAGGATTTGACAATAATTTACCAATTGGGGCGTAGAAGCAAAAATATTAAATTTTCCAACGCTTACTTGTGTTTCGTAACTAATTATTTGGAGCGGCTGTTTTTAATGATTTAATTTCCTTGGTATTAGACCTAATCCGAACTAAAACTATGTGTATAGAGACGTTATGATGATAGTTAGCTTTTTTGAAATGTTGTATTAGTTCAATAAAGAAGACGATATAAATAGAAATGGATTCTTCAATACATACTGCTTGAAACAACTCATTATTTTGAATTCTTTACTTTGAACATTTATCAAAATCTATACATACTATAATACTCATTGACATTCTTATGATTTTTTTTCGATGAATATAAAATCAACTTTGGGCTCACATTACAAAATCTTTTTTTCAGAAGAATCTTGGATTTTACTGTAAAGTTCGCCATAATATTGTGATGCCAGAGACGTCGTTTCACTTTTGGAATATTTGGGCCAATAATTCATCTGGATAGAGGCACGAGCTCTATTGTAAAGAATTATTGAACCTAAATATGCAATGGTACTGCAGGGTGGAACCTGGAAGAAAAAACATATGTATGTACTAGTTTTAGCTACACATGACAGTACGACATTAACATATTTTATTTTTATTTGTTTTGATTAACAAGTATTCAAACGAACCTCAACTTTAGGCATGATACCGAAATTTGACAATAACTCGACCAGTACAGCCAGCCAGTAGGATAGAACGAGCGGTACAGGCCAAGGTGATATTCTCACTTGACTGCTACTAGATTTTGTTACTCTTTCGCAAAAATGTTGGAGATCTTCGACCAAAGTGTCGTCGGTTATCGACACGGGAAGACCAGCAATTGCAGCAGGTGTTTTTCGTAATGTGTCTTTTGCGCGAAGGAAAGCCCATGCAGCATTGCCTTTATAACAATGACCACATCAGTCAATCATTTTGCATTGCAATAAATTATCCGATGAGTGATCCGGTGAGGATTGTTTGAAATTGTCTCGGTCAACTCACCTACATAAGTGATTTGCTGTTTACCACCAGAAACCGATATTGTAGGCAAATAATTGCCTCGCTTTTTTGCAAAGTGTAAAATTTTGGGGAGCAAGTGTGGATCACCTTCACCATAAAGCATTGTTGGCCTCAACGCAACTGTTTTCAATGTGCCGTTCCCTATAAATAGATAGCGACAAAAAGTCGACATCAATGTGCAAAGAATCCACTTATTCGTTCTTAAATTGAATTAAAAAACACTTCACCATTTTTCAAAGGCGCATCGTTCGATTTTAGAACAATTTTTTCCGCTTCTAGCTTCGTAGAAGCGTAATCGCCAAATATCAATCTTTTTTCGTTCTCCGGTGTTTCTAACTTCGATTCCGCTTTGTAGATACTTATTGCAATGATGCCACCTCTGAAGCGAGATTGCAATGTAACTTCGGTTGTGCTGCAGTGTACCAAACGACTAACGTTTTCTTCTATACATAATCTCACTACATTTTCAGTGGCTGGAAAGAAAATAATTTTATCCCAATCTTGAAAAGTCATTCCATTAAATCATTCGAAACTGTATATTCTACACAATAAAAATTTTTCAAGAGAAATGATTGGTTCAGACATTCTATCAATTTACTTGATTGTTTTGTTTCGAATTCTCACCTTCAACATTGTTCCGTTTCAATTCTTTCAAATTTGTAGGATAGTCGTAACTGACAAGACCAGCGCAGTGTAAAACGACATCGACTCCTCTGAACACTTCTCGACAAGATTCCAAATTCACCAAATCACATTGGAACAGTTTTACTTTTTTCTTCTCATCTTTGCGGTAAGTTTTATTTTCACTATTATTATCCAAAATTACTTTATCCAAAGCCCTAATTTCCAAGACACCATCGTCTTCCAACAGATGTTTTAAAATGTGACTGCCCAGGAAACCACTGGAGCCTGTAGTTTGTAAGTCAATACAAAACTCATTATCGTGTCATTAATGCACAATTAATCAACTAATTTCCAATTTTTAATTACATTTTTCGTAATTTTTCATCTTATCGCTCAAATCAAGCTTCAAATTACTTTTAGAAATCAAGAAAACATAAACTTAATTCCGGTTTTGATGAATCTTCTTTTATCAAATTGTCATTTTTATAATGACTAAAAACTATACTTATGTCTTTTCAATTACATTATTTTGAAAACTACATACCAGTAAGCAGTACAACTTCACTCGCTTGTCGATCCATGTTAACGTTGATATACCTAATGAATTGTATCTGCGGCCTTTTTGTGCCATCCCGAAAATTATCACTGATTTCAGTGACCAACTTTCTAAGTGCTACCTTTGCATTTTCTGTAGTTGCGACATCGATTACTGCATATACTCATATGTATAAGTATGTATGTATGTATGTATGTACGCATACGTACATTCATGGACCACATTTGGCTTTTCGCGCAGCATTGCAAAAAAGATTGGATGGTATAACTTGCTGCCAGCGAAAGTTACAGCATAATTGAGGATGTCGCCGCCGATCAGAAAAATTCCTTTCGATAAAAATATTCGATGAAATTTTCCCCGAAAAAATTTCGACAAGAATATATCGCGAATATCGAGCTGGTCTTCGAATATAGAATATGTTCAGATGTTTCCGAATAGGATAAGATCCTCGATCAAATATCAACTTAATCGACATAACATTTATATTCAATCAATTGAATAAATTCAAACAGTTTATATATATAGTGACCCACTTTCAGTCCCCATTTCATTAAATAACTGGAAATATTATTCACAGTAAGTGACTATAATATTTGTTTTGTATAAAACTATACACCTACCGATATTTATTCTAAAATCTCCCGCTACGAAAAACGCGTCTATATATATAATATATATATATATATATATATATATATTAAATTTATCCAAGCTTTCAACTAGAATATCATGTTTTTATTATTATAACTTTGAATCGTTGATACATCCCTCAATATCTAGGTGGTTATACACCATATTATGTGATCTGCAGTATAGAATATGTCAGATGGTTTCTACACAGCGGCAAAATTCTTCATGATTCAAACTTTTGCGACAGTCAGCTGATGTATATATATACATATATATAGACATAAATACGCCATACGTCATGCTGGACACGCCTCATGCGAATGCGAACAAAGTGGTCGCACGTGACTAGTTTTTGTTTAATGACAGAGGTATAAGATGTATGTTCCAATGCTATAATTTTCAGAGTAAGTTTGACGACTTTCCGGAGAATCAGAAAGGTGTTTCGAAGTGAATGATAAAAATGTCTCATCATAATAAAATTTTTTTTCAGTTTATCCTATGTAGTATATTAGCTAAACAATGCTCAACTCGAGGCTCGACCTGTTTTGTATGCATTTTCCAATTGCATAATATCCTGTGATTCTCCAAGTGTAAAATTGATTATTATACTCTACTGCAGACAGTATACAAGAACGGTTCATGTACATGTACATGTTTATGCGGTTTTCTTATCAAAGCATAATTCAGTGTGGTTTCACAGATAAAGATAAGAAGAAGTTTTGATTGGCTGTATTGACTGTTGCCTGAAGTGAGGAAGAATCAAGCAAAGTTGTTTTGTCACCACCAAAGCCATGACCAGAGGAAAATATGATAAAGTGCTCTAGTAGTGGTGCTGTTGTCTCCCACTGAGTTACATCACTCCAGTGATCAGAGAAACAATTAGCGAAATATTATTCATTTTCTCACCTTCTGAAATTAAGAAATACACAAATAAAGTTTATAAGTAAAAAAGTATTTTGATATAATGGCCACTGTGGACCTAAAGAGTATTAAAATTGTAAAAAGAGAACTGTATGTTCCTACATTAGAGGAAGTTAAAAATGGTAATCAGTCAATCTCAAGGTCAAACAATATATATCAAGTTTTATGTTGATGAATAGATTTCTATCAGTCATTTTTAATTTCAGTGTTCATTAAAGCTTTGAAAGAAAACTTTGCTGATGTTGAAGTAGAAGTTGTGGACTGTCCAGATTTAACTCAAGAACCATTCAATTTGGTAACACCAGGTAATATGAATATCAAAATAACTTTAAGTCTGTTATACTTAAATTTTATACTTGAATTTCTAGGCATAAGTGGAAGGTTAAACATTATTGAAGTCGGAGGTCCACCTTATTTACTTCCAACAGTTAATAGAGATAAGGTTTATGACATTCAACCTTTGTTGAAAGAGCTCAAATATGGAGATAGGGCTTATATTGCAGGTGCTGGGGCAGGTCCTTGGCCTTACTTGAACTGTAACTGTGAGGTGGATCATTTTTGTATTTAAATAATGCAATTTCAATAATAAATATTTAATTTTTTTCTAGGTTTACTTTTGATTTCTTTGATTTTTGGTTCATTTTCAGATGATGATGAATGTCATGATTGACTCTGCGAAGCTGAAAAATGGAACTCGCATTGCTCATGTTAATAAAACTGATCAATCTTGTGTATTAGAAAGTTTACCAGGCAGTGAATTGCGATTTGCTCTTCTGGCTAACTTTTTCATTTGTGAAGGGATTACAGGAAAAGTGTTGAAGGTTCATGCCAAGAAACGAATCGGTAAAAAAGATTTTATAGCCACTATGCAAGAAGCTTTAGCAGAGCATTACAATGATCAACTGGTTGGTGAGCAGAAACCTTCATGTTTTTAAATAAGTATTAAGAAACTGTATTCAGAATCAATTTAATAAAAAAAAAAACTCATTCATCTAGGCCTGGGAGGAACATTTGTGATGAAAGAAGGTAAGGCTAAACAGCATGTGATGCCAGATTTTTCTGAAAAACCTCTTAATAGCGTCAGAGACCTAGATCACTGGCTACATTTCTATGACATGTCAGCGCCATTGATAGCAGTGGGAACTTTTGTATCTTCAGAAACTGTTGTAAGCATTGAAATTTGAATTCTGATAACTAAGTTGTGAGATTGTTAATAATTCTATTATAAATAACCTGTCAAATATTCCTTCAATGAGTTGTACTTTCTAGTTAGATTAATTTTGTTAGTCACAACTTAACAGAATTTTCTATCGCTAAAATTTGTCAATAATGTTTTAGGATCTAGATCTACGAGTTCAGCATTTTCACAGTTTTTCTGATCATGGTGAAGGTGGTCACTATCATATTGATAAAACGCCAGATGATGTAGAGTATCTAGGCTACTTTAATCTAGGTGAAACATTGCATAGAGTTGACCAACCACCAAATAAACTTCTATTTGGAAAAGATTAAATATTTCATATGTGTAATATGAGCAATTTTGCTGTACAAATATTTTTCAAATTTTCGAAAGAGATATTGAATGCTTACATCATTTCGTTTGATAGTCATTAAAAGGACTGAATTTTATCTTGTACATTTGAAAAAGGTGGTTGTGTGCATTAATACAAAATAAAATTCTCATATTCTTGTATTTATATACCAAATAAATCAATATTTTTGATTAAAAATTATATGTGTATATTTAATTCTTTCATCAAATACCTATGCTGATAGTACTCGCAATTACATGATATTTTTCCCCAATGTACTCTTATATTAAACTTCAAGTCTCTACAACACAAACAAATATGACAAGCAGTAATTCAATTAGTTCATGAACATTTTTGGTGCATAGCAAAATGAAATACAGTATAAAAGTATGCAATCTAGTTGTCCAAATATTGAGCTTAAATATTGAGCTAATTATTAAACTTTTATACATATGTACATTTTTTATTGGAGTTTTTCCGATATCTCCATTTATTCTTTTCTTATTCCAAGTATTTTGGTTTAAAATTCAATAAATTCTATTTGAGTGAAATAAGGAAGAACGTAAGCACTATTCAGACACTTCCATGAAGAGAAGCACTATAGTCAAAACTCTCCTCAAAGACTAGCACTATTAAACTTTTCTCATAAAAATGAATATACATATTTTTACTATTTTTGCTGAGAAATTTGATCACATTAGTTAAATGAATTTTGATGAAGTTGTAGACAAGAGTTATAATATATTAATCGAAGTAGTCTCTGCAGTAACCATCAAATTGTGATACTCTTGTAAGTAGAATTGTTATTATGTCGTATATGCCTGTTGATGTGCATTGCTAGTTAATTTTTTACTGCATTGAGTTTTGGAGTGGTAAGGAGATGGGCAAAAACCATATTTAGTTGTGTCTACCCAAAGCTAGTCTTTCCCTAATGACTGGTTTACTTAGAGTATGATGTAGGTAGATTGAGTGGATTGTTTAAGCAGGTATTGCTTATAAAGATTTGGCAGCTTGAAGGCAGAGGAAAAATATCTATTACTATAGATCTCTTGGTATTATATACTGACCTTCAGATATATCAGATATAATTTTTTGGTAAGATACAATTAACTGTTTGTGTAACTGTAGTGCTACATTAATTATATTCAGTGAGAATTCGTTCTCATATATCTAATAATATTCTTAGACATATTTTGATGGAACGTTGGTTATCAAAAATCAAAAATATCTAAGATAAACATTTCTTTTATATGATATTTAGTTATTTAGTAAATATATTCATATTGAAAATAAATAAATAAATAGTATCTGGTATACCTAATAATTATTTATTCAAAGAAAAATACAACTACGGTTAACAGTGAATTATGCCACCATACCATATATCCATGAGATAGTATGTACAATGTGTATTCGTTCCCATTTCCTTGGCAAAAGACATTCTCAACTTGCCTTAGAAAAGAGATAATTATTTCAATTTTTAAATATACTATATGTATTTATATCTAAATATAATATAATCTATAGTTTAGATTACAAATGAACTGATACATGTAATAGAGGATCTTTTTTTGAAGCAGCTAGGATTCGCTCTCTTCCTATAACACATTCAGTTATGCTATGCGCAAGATTAAATCTATTCCATTTTATAGATAAGACTTGAGACAAAACCACAATGACACATTGATAATCTGTTTTATGAGTCAAATCAATGGATGAATTTAATTATAATTCTATAATTTTTGCATTTACTCCAATAGTTACAACACGTATTTTACAGCAAGTTCTCTTTCTTTCGTAAATAGCTTGTTTTTACATTATTACAAGATACTTATAATTTGTTGAGTTAGATGAAAACCTTTTCTGAATGAATATTGTAGATGAATAAAAGAAATTCATGTATTTAAATGTATATACATATCCTGTAATAGTGCACTTTTTGGGTAATATCTAGTCATTAATATTTAAATCCTGATCATTTTATCTCCAGTTACTTTATGATACTATTTACAAAGTAGCATCAAACTCTCATCAAATTCGCTCATTCAGTTAGAAATTGAATATCTAGTATATTATTTTTAGAGACGTCACTTACTTAAAATTATTGAACCTTATAAAATGGATTGTCTCCATTTTAGTATATTACACTTGTTTTGACCAATTACATTATTTGTATAATCTATAACGTTTAATTCTATATACTGTTTACACAAATATATATAATTAAATAACAGTTCTATGCATGCTTTCAATAATTAAAAAATAATACAAAGAATTTCATACTCAACTATTATTTATAAAATTTCAATTAATAATATTTAACAACCCCTTTCCATCTAATCTAAATAAATTCATTATTTTAATTTCAATTTTTACACACTTACGTATAAAAATATTTATTCAGAGTATATTTTCTTTGAATGTTAAGACTTTTAATTTCGAACAATTTTAAGAAAATAACGCCTCTTATGATTAGGTTCAACAGTAAAAATGCAGGTAATGATTTTAGTTCCGAGTTTGTCTGTAACAAAGTACAAACAGTAAGAAGAATTGTTTATTCCTTGCAATATTCATTTCATCAACTTATTCAATGTAGATCATTTATGAATTTACTCAAAAACTGTACATCTTATGTCGGCCAACAACAAAGGAAGGAAGAAAAAAGAAAGAGAAATAAAATTTCAATTGATTCCTACAGATACTTCAAAAACTATTTTCGAGACATTTTTCACACAATGATTCATAAAAGAATAAAATTGTTTTTGTTCGCCCTACTATAAACTTAGATTACTTTGTTACCATACTAAAACTGAATGAATATTAGCGAAAATGTAGAGAGTGAGTTATTTTGATTTAACTCATACCATTTCTACCATATACACAAGACGATTTCGTAATTTATACTTTTCAATGATCAAGGTAAACCGTTTGTTTTTGGCTTGGTGCGTTTGAATAAAACGATTCTTTCTGTAATTTTTGTAATTAAAAAATCTGATATTATTTACAAAGCTTCTCACGAGTAATTAACCAGAATATTATATGGAATTTACAAATGTTATAATAAATATTTTCAAACCATCATTTCGTTTGGAGATAGCAAACGCAATTACTACATAGTAAGTAATAAGCATATATTTGTTACATTCATCTAAGTATAATAATTCAAATTTTCTTATATCTGTGATGATTTGTGTAAGTTTACTATTTAATGAATTTTTACCAAAATTTATCCAGTTCCGAAGCACATTTATAAAATTTGTACAAAACTTAGTCTCGGGGAGACCAATGGTGCACTACTAGGTATTTACTATCACAATCGAATATAATTTTTCTATTCAATTAAGAATCACATATTCTTTTTTCAAGATACGTGAGAATCTTCTGAGACATAATTTTATTTTATAGTAATTTATGAATATCAATTCAGATTTTTATGATTTTATAAAATCTTACGATTTCTTTTTCAAGTGAGAATCTTGGCGTAAGATCTAAAAATTTCAAAGCAATCTTTATGTCACGTGAGCGATACGCAAATCACGTATTTTATTGGTGTATTGAATGTAGTGCGAGAAAATAGTTTACATCTTTATCTGTACTTCTAGTACTTTATGTATTTGAGGGTGATATATGTTTCTAAGCAAAATCTGAAAAACTTAAGTTCTAGTAGCAACTAAACTGATTAAAAAAAATCACGTCTATGTATTAGAGCGTATTCTGATCAGTATTCACTGAGACACCAGTAGTATGTCAATTGTCCTCAAATAATAATTCATGTTCAAAACTATTAAAGCTAAGATCGCGATCAAAAATGTGATGTTTAAACCTATAATTTTTTGCACAATGTTACTGATGACTTTCAACACTTCCTTTGAAAAGCAAACACAAGTAGAGTAAAAAATTGCTAATATTTTATTCGTTTGAATACATCATTATCAACTTCAATTAAATAAATTCCAAACCAAGAAAATTATTTTTTGAACAAATTAATTATTGTCAATGTTTATATAAACGAATGTTTGACATTCGACGAGAATCGGAGATCGAGCGTCACGAACAGTAACGCATGACAAATATTTTATCAAATTAATACAAACATGAGTACTTTTTGAGAATGCTATTAATCGAGATAATTAGTTCACGTCAGTAAAATTTTACTAGTATAATAGAATTATATATATTCAATAAATCAATCTTTATAATTTAAAGATAATCAATATATACATATATATGTATATATAATAATCAGTGAATACTGACCATAAAAATGATTTCTTCAACTTAATTTCATTATGACCTCTCAATTAAGCCATTTGTAAACAGTACTCATGTCGAAGAAATAAAATTACAACTTTCGAACAAGTCCTTTTGTTTCTTGGTTCATTCAAATAAACCGCGTGTACTTATATACATGTACGTGCAAATGTACGTGTATATTTTTTTAAAATACAACAAACCTCGAGACTTGATACATCAAAGTCTTGTCCGCAGAGTTGAATCAAATGTGTATGGGCACGTGCACAAGCAGTTCAGCTCGCGACGAAAACACTGCCGCACACATTTCGCAAGTATACTCAACTGCATCCGGTATAATAGTTTCAGGCACCGATTCTTCCACAGATCCAATGAGACTGTGCACATCTAACATACCATCAGGCGCAGCCTCAACTTTCACGCTGAGCTTGACATTGCCGGAGTTCAATCCGATTTCTTCTACATGATTCACTCTATCAAGGTCAGGAAGAATAGACTCCTGGATCATATTTTCATGTTCAGAGACGACGTTTGCTTCAAAGGCCACTTCAAGATTGTTGCCATCAACAACGGATTCGAAGAGCTGTGTAGGTTCAACTATCGCTTGATGTTCTTGCGTTGGGACTGCCTGCATCATTTCAGTTTCATTATTATTAAGCAGCTCAGCAGGCGGTCCAGTATTCAATTTTTCCTTTGCTTTCCTCATAGCAGCAGCACTTTGCCTTTTTTTAGCTTTCTTAGCAGGGCCTCGTTTTTTGGGTATAGGTCTGTCTGCCTTTGCGGGGCTTGGTTGTTTATACTCAATAATGCCACCGTTATTGTTGGTTGTATGGTTTTGATTAGTAGAAACTTTCTGCAAGCCAGGTTCAATTTTGATGTTGACTGATTCAATTTCTGGCTGCATTTCAATCGTTGAGAAATCTGCTTCTTTTGGTTTAGTAAAAGTAGCAGGTATAAATTGTTGTCTACCCTCAACATGATAGCTAACATTTTTGGTGCGCGGTCTATTTCTTTCACCCCCGGTAACGACACCTGAAATCCTATTTGGCTGCTGCTCATTTGGCATGACCTTTGGTGTTCTTGTAACCATCGTTTTAGTCTTCTGACCCTTTTTCACACCATCAGTACCAATCTCTACAGGTACTCGAGTCTTTTGTGTATGAATCATTTTTGGTCTACCTGGTTGGTTAGCGGGCACATCAAAATTGCTAACCAAACCTACACCACTCTTCTTTTCATCCTTTTTTGCCTTCTTTTTAGGAGTTTTCGTTTTGGCAGGATACGTTTTCGAATTACTCACAATTGAATTAATATTTTGCAAAGAGCTTTCAAAACTCTTTAGGACATTTTGATATCCTTCTTCGACATTCACGCGATGCTGTTTGGGCTTTCGATTAATTTTGCGTTTTGTATTTTCATCGGAGTCAGAAGGCCCGTCAAGCATATCAAACGAATCGTCGACGCGTGGCGTTAGTGTCGATACTTCATTCTTGAGTTTACGTCGTCGCTTGTATTTTCGTGGCCCCGATTGGGGCTGTCGACGCAAGGCTGTGTTTTCGTCACAATGGGCTACTATATGGGCGACAAGCTCATCGGATGTGGGCAAAGACTCACCGCACACTTTGCACATGTATGGTGTGAGACTGTTGTGACACTTTGGATCTGGACCTGAATGGTGAGCTCTCACATGCTCTCTCAGCACAACCTGTAAATCAAATTGTAACGGTTATAATTTTTGAGATTCGTTTTACTATTGCATGCTTTCAAACTAGAATAATTTTGTAACATTTGAAACATACCCTCTGATTGAAAGCACGGGGGCATATGGCACAACCATAAGGCTTCTCTCCAGTGTGTATCCTCTCGTGCTTTCTAAGCGTACCGCCATCGGCAAAAGCTTTCCAGCAAAACCGACATCCGTAAGGCCTCTCACCGGTATGAATGCGGATATGTATCTGCTGCGAGCTACGGCTACCAAAGGTCTTACCGCATTCTCGACAAGGAAAGGTACGACCACCCGCCTCTTTATTATGCGAGTGACGGTGACTAACAAGAGCTCTACCATCAGGGAACTCTTCACCACACTCGTCACATGCGACCATCTTATTGCGGTGCGACACCATATGCCTAAAAATGTTGAAATACGAATTTTAATTGAATGACCATTAAAAACGCGTTTCGATATGATTCTATTAAAACTATTCGGGTATAAGTTCGTTAGTTTTGGTAAATAAATAAAATTTTTATTCTACATGCAAGTACCTTCGTAATCTAGCTTTACTGTGGAAACGCTTTCCACACTTGGTACAACTGAATGTCTTATCAGTATTATGAATCCATGAATGTTTTAGCAAACTGCGCTTGTCCTTGCAAGTTTTACCACACAAAACACATGTATTTGGAGGTGCGTCCTCTGCATGCATTTCGCGAACATGATCTGCAAGTTCAGGATCGTCTCGACATCTTTCACCACACAACAAACACCGACGACTTGGTGACCTGCTATAGTGAAAAACTACAATTTAGAACACTATTGAAGTATGATACAAAATATCAATTACTTGAAAACCGTCCATAATTTACCTTGCATGCAACTCTGCATGTGCCAACAAAGCTAATGCTTCTTCAAACCATTCACCACATACATTGCACACATGATGTTGACTGGAGCCTTCCAATGTATCTACTTCTTGTTTAATATGTATTCTGAAAAATTTTATAGATATAGTTGCATAAAATTGCTAATGTGCACCTAATAAAATATTAAAAATATTAAATACATACTTTTTATGACGTTTCAAAAGATCCAGTCTGTGGAAAGGAACTCCACAAGTGTCACAGAAGAATTCACCAAACTTCTCTTCCCCTGCATAGTTGGTTTCATTTTCAACTTCTTCAGTATCGTCCGATTGTCCTAAGCCAAGACCATGTTTGACTCTCATATGTTCTTGAAGATTATTCACATCCCAAAACAGCTCATTGCAAGATGTGCACTCAAATGGACTGTCACCTCCATGAATACGAGAGTGGGATTGTAAAGCTTTTTCTCTGGCAAAAGCAACACCACAAAATTGGCATACATAAGGCTTACTTGCATCAGTAACTGGCCATCGTGGTTCACTTGTTGTTATTTGATTCGTCCATCTGAGTAGGGTAACAAACAATTGCAGATCGTGAAAGTGTTGTATTTTCCATTCCATATCAATAAAGTTGATAAGTCAAACAATATCAAGATTTTTACATTTACATTATTATTCTACACAATACATTATTCTTCAGCTAAAACATCTCTATGAAAAGAAAAATGTATCATTTCATCCAAGTAATTTAGATGACTCAAAATTAATATCAATAGAGTATTTGAAAAAGTCAAAATAAAATAGAAATGAAGGTCAAGAACATAATAATTTTCAATAGATTAGAGAAAGTTTAATCAAAAAAACAAGCTATAGTTCTCAATTGTGGATACTTACTTGCTTACATCCATTCTTACTCCAATATCTTTACTGGTTGCAGGGGTGGCTTTGCGCTTCCTTGGAGCACTGGTCTGTATCTTTTTCCGTCGACCTTTAAGAGGATGGTTTTCTTCTTCTTCAGTTGCTAGAGGATCTTCTAAATCATCTTCCAAACCATCACGTGCAGGAGCATATGCATGAATCTTTAAATGGTTCATTAAATCAGACTTCCTTGCATAACGTACACCACACAAATTGCAACCATGAGGGCGTTCTGTTTGATGGGTCACCATATGATTCATGAGATTAGCTTTCTTTCTGAATCTTTTACTACAGAAATCGCATGGGTAAGGTCTTGTGTTTGTATAAGAATCTTGATCAATCGGCAAAGGTATTTCCATATCATCATATTCCAAAAGGTTATCATGCGATACTTTTGTTTCTGGTACTTCCATACTAGATCAGAAATAACATTCAAGTTAATTGTTCAACTGTACATAGTTGTATACATAAGGATTAAGATCCAATCAAGAAGAATAACATACCCATCATCAGGACCTGCTCTATCCCAGTTGTCTGTGATAACTTCTTCCGTAACCTGAATATTGAGATAATCATGGCCTTGGTCTTGAGGCACAATATATATAGATTCCATATCAGTCGACTGTGGAACCATGAGAATCTCAGTGTCATTTATGGGGGTAGAATCCTGATGCTCGGATTCCACCGTCTCCTCGACTGTCACTTCCTCACATGCCCCTACCACCTCCTCTACAGGGGCATCGAGCTCAGCTTCCAAGCCACATATGACTTCTTCGTGTATTACATTCCCCACTTCTTCGACCCACTGAAGGGTGAGGTCACCACTGACGTCCATGGCTCAGTGCTTGTGGATTTATTTAATCACGGTCATCACTGTAACACAAAACAAACCAAAATTTAATTTGTAATAATTGACACTTGCAGTATTAATCACAATGACCCAATTGCATCATACCCAAAGCAAACACATTTTTATCTCTCACACCGAATGCAATGTTGAGTTTCCTCAGGAGAGCTATTGAAACGTTTTCAAGAGCACCCAAGACTCCTTGAAGACAGTCCCAAACAGCTTTCAGACAAAACACAATCATACACGCCGAAAGGAAAGCGTCTTAAACGTCCCAAATGAGATGGCGAAATAAATGAAGACGGTGGCTGGCCGGCCCAGCCACCCTCTCAGCGACAATCCAGCCCGATTTATTCAAACACAACTATGTTGACACGTAAAAGTTACATATATATATATATATATGTAAATGCATATATTAATATAGGTTATAGCTGGATCGGAGTTAGCGGTCGGCGCGGCTGGGGTCGGCGAAACGATAGCCGTGGCGGCCCGTTGCATAACCTCCGCTCGAGGTGGGTCCCCCCGGGCCCTTGCGAGCCACGGCAATCGTCGAACCCTTGATTATCGCGTCGGCTGTTGACAATTGGCAAGCCCCGAGGTTGGCTGCACACAGCGTTGGATATATAAGTACTCACTATGTTGCAGCGGGCGCGGCGCGCCGCGCGCTCCCGACCAGCGACTGCACACAGCAATGAGGAGCGCGAGAGAAGGGAGCGGGTCCGTCCGGGTTTGCTCTCTCTGGCACCGCCGCTCACCTAACCAAAAAGCCCGGGGGGAGGCGGCCTCCGGGGGCCGGTGTCTGTGCGCCTCGGCCGACCGACGCCACACTCCTTGGCTCAGCAGCCGCGTCGACTCTCACGGGGTACAGCACTGGTCACTCGCGGCCTCATACTTTCGTGCTGCAGATATCGCGCGACGATCGTACGGCTGCTGCCACAAAATGGCCGATCAGCGCGCGTCTCACCGCCAGCCCGCCGCGCGCGACTCGACTCGACACCAAAAGACACGCACGCACACTATACTCATGCAGACGCCAGCAGACGCAGCCCCCCCACACACAGATGCACGCACTGTACAACTAACGCCGACGTTGCCGCCCGCTCCTCGTCATGCCCCGGCTCGAGACAGCTCAACTCCGGCGCAACTGCTGCGCGCAGAGGAAACAAGCATAAATGCATAGTAGGCTCGTTCCCGTGTTATACCCACGCGTTTGCAGACCGTCATTTGTTTATTCGTCTGCATTTCGACGCGCGCTTTTTCGATTTTTCCGCAGCCGCGGCTAGATTCATCTTTTCGCAATTGTTTCGATGACGAGCTGTATAAGTACTATACAACAATCGCAGATCGCGGATCTGGCTCCAACGCGTAATATATATTAGAGATATTTATTCGATTCCGTGGAGAGCGTCGCGACTCGCACAAAGTTGCTGATGGTCGCGAAACAGCCTATATGTGGATCAGAATATTGACAAACGAAATTAGCTCTGTAAGTTATATCAACAACATTCCATCGAAAAAACAATCCGCCGTTCCTTACAATGGGTTTTGATAAAATTTTGTTTGATCGCTTCTACTAATGAGCTGCTAAAAATAATCAACGTGGTTTTCTTAGAGCAATGGGAAAAAATTACGGAAGATACTATGCAACTTCCCTATCACTTTTGTTTTGAAGTATCACGCTCGTTACGATATTTTGATAGTTCCACGTTGCGATAATTTTGATAACTATTTTGGAATAAGTGTGAAGATTAAATCTGTATGCGTAACTATTTGAAATTCATGGAAATGTAAATGTAATTTTAACATTGGCCAATATGGAAATATATGAGCAGAGCAACGACGAACGGCGTGTCTGAATGAGAGCCTATGTTTTGGAAAATCATATATTTTCGTGCAAGAAAAAACGAACAAATGCTCGTCGTGCAATCTAATGACTTGAATAATAATTTATTCAACACAAATATTTTTCTCATTCTTCTTCTTCTTCTTCTTGTCGCTTTGGCCGTGGACTCCTATTGGAGCTCCGAGTTGCCACCGTTCATTTTTTCTCATTCAATGTATGATGAAAAATAATTTTTAGCAAAGAAAAAGAGTAGTATAGGTCTGTTATCATGAAATTGACTCGATGGTTACTATACCGTATTTTTGATGGTCACGACTCATGACGTCCGCCATTACCCATTCCACCGAAAAAACTAAAGAACCAATCAGCTTATTTGTGTTGGCTGGCGTCGGCAACTTTTCTCTTGGGGCTTCGATCCTATTGGATCGCGAAACAAAATTCAAATAATGAATCTAGACGGTAGAAGAATGTTCATTGGTATTGGCTGAATTACTTTTCGCGGCAATCGTCGGTTACATATGTAGAAAGAGGAGGGAGGCCCTGGCCTATGCACGACAGCTGGGTTAAGAAAATTAGAACCTCAAGAATTAACTGTTTTCTACGTAATCACTGGTGATACGAGAATTGGTGTATTCGACTGGAAGATTCTCAATCTGACAAGTTTATGTATATTGACTATTAACTTCAAGAATCTTCAGTCTTGTCTTGACTACTTCGCAACAACGATGGAAACTGGTACTGACGATCCTCTTGACTAGTGATAACTCTTCGATTTTGGAAATACTATTTGTGTAAAAGAGACTCGTAGGTCTAAGTGTAGATCATT
Source organism: Aphelinus atriplicis (assembly GCA_020882685.1). Classification (NCBI taxonomy): domain Eukaryota; kingdom Metazoa; phylum Arthropoda; class Insecta; order Hymenoptera; family Aphelinidae; genus Aphelinus; species Aphelinus atriplicis. Next base: position 4,158,311 of record CM037073.1, read on the forward strand.
ATTAGCATAATTGGATGGCGTAATTAGATTTTTCGCTGGTTCTTGTATGCAGACTTTAAATAACCCAACGGTGAAATTGAGTTCTCGATAACGACAATAGGTGGCGAAGGATGCTCTAAAACTAGAAAATTCGAAATTGTATACAACAAATGCAGCTAGAAACAGATGTCTAAAGAAATGTAAGTCTGACATTCTTAATCGCCCAAAGATTATTGTATATCACCCTTGATATTTTGTTATTTCAAAATTGAACTTCTTGTCAAAGAAATCCAAGCTTTCTGAAACAAACCAGCACTATCTGAATGTAACTTGGAATTTTGCAGTTGAAATCATTCACAATTTAAGAAATTTTAGTATTGTGGAAAGAGGTGGACTGGCTTGATTTGATTTAAATTGATGAATTCAAATGACACTTGACTGAGAGAATTATTTGTATTGTTTCATAGGTACTGAATTTTGCTAATATCAAAATGGCACTTAACAAGAGTACTAAAATTACACCCAGATCTCGGAGTAGTTATTATCCAGAAATCACTGCTTCAGCTGTGAGTTCAATATTCAATGATGTACTGAAAATTTGTATGAAGTATATGATGAAACAACAAATTATAATTTTTAGGGAAAACAGAGTAATTTTCTGTTACCAGTGCGTATTAAAGTTACTCCAAAGGATACAGGACCACTATCAGATGGAAAAAAGAATCGTAAGTTGTCTGGAGTTATCCTTATATTATCTTTATTACAGAAATGAAAAAACATTTAAATCATTTTTATTTTATTTAGCTGCAAAAATGCTACAACCAGTTTTGATAAAAGATTTATTTCCAAGCACTCAAAAAGATAGACATAATTCAACAGTGACATCACTATCAACTCAAAAAAAGAAAATTCGCTCTGTAAGAGTAACCCAGCCATATCTTAATACACAGAGCTGTCACAAGCCAAAAGAAGATAAAGGTATTACAATAATCAATAAATAAATTTATCAGTATTTCATTATAAAAATTTGATGAATCATAACATTAATATTTCAGGAGATGAATCAAATTTTTTCAATAGAAAATCTCTAGGAGGGAACAAGGTTCGCCGACAATTATATCAAACCTTGGATTCTCCACAGAAAATTGTTTCAGAGAGTAAAGAAAATACCAATAAAATGATCAAAACGAAGAAAAAAACAGCTCGAACTGTTGAAAAATCAAAATCTCAAACTCAGAGTAACTATAGGAAAAGTCTTTTACTTCCACCAAACAGTATTAGAAATAGTTTTATAAAAACTTCTGATGTTAAGCCAACTGGTAGAGAAAATATAAAAAATTCTACAACTTCAAACATGAGGAATAGAAAAAACATCTCAAATGTTACTGAAACCGTTAGCATACAGAAAAATATCAAAACCAACAATTTTCATAAACCAAATGATGGAATACAGATGGAAGTAGACTCATCACCTGATGTGGAAGAGCTGAATAAGAAGAAGTTATCGAATTTTGAACGAGATAATTCAACAATGACAAGTTCTGCTAATGAAAGATTTCAGAGTAATGGTTTATCAAGGAGAAGCAAGTTGGAAAGACCTTCAGTTATAATGAATCTTTCTCAAACAAAATCTGCATCAAAGTATTCAAACTCTACAAAAGCTCCTTGTGAAGAAATGCAAAAACTTGAAATCAATAAAATGTCATGCAGTTGTTCAAAACGACCTGGATATATTGGTGAATCAATTGATTCTTCATTATTTGATTTTTCAAAAATGAAAACTTTAGATCATGATGCTATCATTCAGTTCAAAATGTATCTTGAACAGTCCATCACAGCTCTAGATGACCAAGCCATGAAATTTAATGACCAAGCTATGAAACTGAAAGAGTCAATTGAAACTTGTGAAAATCAATCATTTCAATTTAAACAAATTTTGAATCTTGTAAATAATTTCTTTAAGATACCCACAGAAATTGATTCACAACCTAATGATCAACTAGAACTTCAAGAAAACATATCTAACACAATTATGTTCAGCCAAAATAATTCAGATGCCACAGAAATTATAGATCAAAACATAGAAACAGAAGATGTTATTAACGATGATACATTATGTCCAAAGACAGTTGAGATTAAAACTGATGAAGTATCTGAGGCTAATTTTGAAGAAAAGCTACCAGTCCTTATCAAAGTTCTGGAAAATAATGCAGATGTGATTCAAGAAGTAAAAGAAGAAATATTGAATGAAATGGCTCGTTTATCGACGATTGGCGAAGTATCTTGTGAAGCTGATGAATCGAATAAATATGAAAAAGATAAAGATGAAGAAGTCTTCGAAAATAAAGAAAATCTAAGCAATTTGACTATCAAAGTCGTGCCTCCTAATACTCCTAAAACACCGAAAACTCCACGTCGTTTATCAATCGCATCTGAAAGTTGCGATTCCCAAGCTCGAAGACGGTCTGCTAGATTAGCAGCAAAACGAATGTCCATATCCTCATTATCTGATTATGGTGACAAACAGGACAGTTTTACTTTGCTAGAAAATGAATTGAATGTTGTACATGATAGACTATCATCGAAATCGTTACCAGCGTCGCCAATGAAACCTCCAATGAAACCTCCAATGACTCCAGGGGTTCTTAGACAGTGGGACAAAAGAGTTGAGCGACCTTTGAAAGAATACATGGCTTTAAAGATGAACGGCACTTTCTTGGTAACCCCGGATGTTAAGAGATTCCAGTCATGTTTTGAACCGTCAGAAACACCGCATTCTAGAAAATCACTATCACGCAAAATATTTATGGAACTTTGCGATCTTTATGCAGAAACTCCTTGATGCGATTACATTAATGAGCGAGTGAGTTGATTTATAAATCGTGAGACATTATTTATTTAAAGCAGAGATGGCTATGAATCATACATCAACATCTCTTTGGATTCTTTGCTTCGAAAAAAAGATCCGTAATTCATTTTTCAGATCACTAAAGGATTTGGAAAATGGCTGGGTCAATTCTTCTCGATTTTGGAATTGTATAGGGGTTATTCATAACATCAATAGTCACTTCCAATTTAATTTTTCACGCGGAACTTGCTTATTAATAATGACGCAGCATATCAAAATTTTAAGGTGATTATAGTTTTTAATTGCCTAATACTTTTTTCACGATTTTCGCGATTTTTATCAAAACGCCCTTGTATGGTATTGGCCACTATGACAGTGATTCATCAGGTAATTAAAATTAAAGTTTATCATAATATCATTTACACAAAAATGACATTGTGACTTTTTGAATTATCACAAATCCTTCTATATTCAAGAATCGAGAGAATGAGATCTAACACGCAATTTTTTACATACTTTTTTTTATAACTATTTGGAGAACCTAAAATACTTCAATTCATAAGATATTACGTATAAGAGTAAAAGGTATCTAGAGAATCTAAAACGTGGGATATTTAGAAGTAAAAAATTATTTATTAACGACCAATCATCTCAAAAATCTCAATAGGTTCAAATTCACCCAATACTTTTATGTTTGCAGAGTTTTGGAACGTTCTGTTTATTATTTCGTAAAACACCCTACAAATTCTTGGACCAATTCTTATGTTTTGGGAAGAATATTACTCAATCCCTACTTGTTTTCTCCAGTCATTGGATCTGGATCCACGGATTCAACTGATACTCATATTTTGGGGGAAAGTATTATATATAATCTTCATATTGGTCCCTTCAATTATTTGAATGATGTATCTCTGATTGAAAGTAACTATATATACAGTAATCTTAGAGTTTATGCGATGTAAATTTTGTCGATTAAATTATTGTTTAGAATAGTTGTACATACATGCTGGCTATGTTAAGTTTAATATTGTTGGAATAATTATTTGATACATAAGTCATAATAATTATACTTTGATAATAACATTTTTCACAATAAAATGTATTTTTATCTTTAAATTGTTGCATTATTAATCGTGCCACATGAATGTCATTCATTCAAATTTGAACATAGTTGCTGAAACTCAACTATAACTTGACTGGTAATCAAGTAATCTAGTGAAGCTTCAATTATATGGATGAGCATTTTGATTTTTATGAATAATGGATAGAAAATTAACTGCAGATATTTATTATTTCGAAATGACATTTATTTTGTCAAACATAACAATATTTCAAAATGATAAATACTTATATGTACAATCTTAATTATGAAACTTTACAAATGTTTATGGTTTCCAATTCAACCTTGGTATGTGGTTGATATTGAACAGTCACTCAATACTTCAGCTCTCATCTTCTTCACTGTGACTATATTCTTCTCCTGAGCCTTCAAATATATCATCATCACTACCTTCTATAGTTTTTTCTTCTTCCAATTCTTTCAGAGAAAATTCAGAACGCATCACCATACAAGACAATTTTGATGTTAGATATACTTTTTTCAATAATGTCTTAGTTTTCATATCATGAATGTATAAGTGTCTATCTAAGCTGGTGCTGACTATACAAGGATCACTTCTACTGACAGCGACAGCTGTTATTCCACCTACCGGGCCTTTGTATGTGTTTAGAATTTTTCCGGTTTTACGAAGATCTACCAAATTCATTCTTCCCCTGCCCGTTCCACAAACAATTTGTTTATCTTGAACACATGACGCTATTGATGTAACAGATTCTTCTTTCATTTCCAAGTTAACCACAGGTCTCCTCTGAGCTTTTGTATCATAGAGACGAATGTGTCCATATTTACCAGCTGACACTACAAGGTTATCACTGGCTAAGAAGCATAGATCATTAACACTGATCGGAACTCTTAACTGCAGCCAATCATGAGAAACATTTTTAGCTGTGAAGGTATTAACTTTCCTCTCTACGTCATATAATTTCAATGGATTTTCCAAACCTCCTGTTGCCACGATACGTTTTTGATGATTGGCTTGACGCATACATAGGAGATTTTCTCCAGCGTTGAATAAGCATTCATCTTCTTCTTTGTGATTCCACAACTTAACGTGACCAGACTGAACTGCTGTCAGAATTTTGTTTTTGTATCTTGCTATTCCATTGATATTGCCTTCGCCAACATTACAAACAAATGCTGTTTTGAACGAATGATGCTCAGTATCGTAAGTTTTTATGCTTCTCACTCCTTTGGATCCACACGCCAAGAGGATTTCTTTTTCCTCGTCATCTCCCCAAGCCATGCAAGTTACTTCATGGTTATCAGTAATGGAAACTAAATTTTGAATGTGCTTCATCACGCATGATTTTTCTTTCACCCTAACACCTTTGAATATACCCGACTTCCCACCCACGAAAACATTAAAATCGTTCTTGTACTCCATTTCACTGTCGTCGAAAAATATTCAAATATTAATCGCAATACTGAATATTTCACTGAACTACTGAAATAAGGTTATAAACTGTGAAAGCATGGGTTCGCGACGGTTCGCGACAATCGCGACGGTAGGGACAGTTAGGTGGCGCTATTAAACAATATATATAGATATACCTCTCTACTCTCTAGTTATGCAGCGTCACCTTTCCGGCGTTCCCGGTTCCCCCCGATATCCCTTCATTCAGAGGCAACTAATACTCCGGGCGCAGGGACCGATTCCGTAGCCGATGGATGGCCCAAGCTCCACCAAGGTTTTTTCTACGTATTTTGAGCTGCTGAACACGAATTTCGAGGGTGGACAGCCGGGAAATGGGCAGGAAAATTTTTATCGAGGATTTTCCGAGAGCGACAGAAAAATCAACATTTTTGTAAAAAAAAAAATATCTACAAATTCTCCATGGAATTCTGCACCAAAAAGGTCTCTATAAATTTTTCACGAAAATGCGCCGTTTCCGAGTAAAAAATTCCCAAAATTTGAGAAAATGCGATTTTCCCGATTTTCAGAGTGCTGCTACTCAGTCACCCCACAATATTTTCCAGTCCACCAGGTCTTGAACTATTGCTTTGGGTCTTAACTAGAGATATCAATAGATTTGGAGCAGGAAAAATGACCCATTCCGATTTCCCAGCATTTATTTTCCGGGTACCTCCAGCGCGCGTAAATTGCGCTTAATCACATACTACAGTGTTTTCCAAGATTGTATCAATGGTCGGATTCGATACAATTTTACTCGTAAATGTTTTCCGCTTTATTTAAAATCTTTCCAAGTCCATTTTTCTCACGGAAACTTGGAAAATCTGTCGGAAAACTCCTATCGTTTTCCTGAAAATTCATTTTTTTTGTAAAAAAAAAAAATATATACATATTCTCCATGGAATTCTGCACCAAAAAGGTCTTTATAAATTTTTCATGAAATTGCGTCGTTTCCGAGTAAAAAATTCCCAAAATTTTAGAAAATGCGATTTTCCCGATTTTTAAAGTGCTGCTACTCAGTCACCACACAATATTTTCCAGTCCACCCGGTCTTGAACTATTGCTTTGGGTCTTAACTAGAGATATCAATAGTTTCGAAGCAGGAAAAATAACCCATTCCGATTTCCCTGCATTTATTTTCCGGGTACCTCCAGCGCGCGTAAATTGCGCTTAATCACATACTAAAGGGTTCCAAGATTGTATCGATGGTCGGATTCGATACAATTTTACTCGTAAATGTTTTCCGCTTTATTTAAAATCTTTCCAAGTCCATTTTTCTCACGGAAACTTGGAAAATCTGTCGGAAAACTCCTATCGTTTTCCTGAAAATTCATTTTTTTGTAAAACAAAAAATCCTATCATATTCCATTTAAAATGATATGAAAGAAAGCTCTCTTGAGTTTTTCACGAGAAAATATATTTTTCTAATAAAAAAATTATTGATAGGTCCCTTTTGCGACGAATAGCGTTTCTCAATGGAATCAGAAAACATACAAAGAATTTAATGGTTCGACTGACTGAAATGAAATATTCTTCTTCCTTCGAATTCTTTTTCCATTCATTTGAATTTATTTTCACATGTATCGTTGCGATTACAGAAACAAAATTTGCAACAACTTATATTCGCTGCTACACAAACGCAAGTTGACCGTACACACTTCTTACAATTACAATTTGGTACTAACTCTTCAGCTGATGGTATCAAAATTTCAACTCTCTGTGGCAACAGCATGCCATTTTCTTGAACAAATCCAAAATCTATCGGTTCAATTTGAAATTTATCTCCATTCAAACATTGAGTTTGATAGTACACTATATAAAATGCTCGTAAGATATGCAGTCTGATAGATTCACTCGTTGGAGGCAAGTCTTCTACAAGAGCACATTTAGCATGATGGTAAGACCATATTCGTAATTCATCGAACGTTTTGCAATTGACTTGTCTCTTACAAACTCTTACTAAATATTCTTCAGCTGCTTCTACATCTCTTCCGATTTCAATTTCAGAATAATCTGTAATGTATGAATAGTATGAAATTTATTAATAATTCTGAAATATCTTTTTATTTATGGTTTACTGATTTGATACGTACGTTGGCCGAATCTCGTCAGGAATTGTTCAGGATTCGCTTGTAACGCGGAAAACTTAGTCCCAACCTTACTTGTATAATCAGATCCGGTTAGATGGTGAAGGGCTGGTAAAATTGAACATAACATTTCACCGTGAAGAGAGGCAAGCAAGTGAAGAGGAATAATCCTTTTGCTCTTTCCAATACCTATTTCAATCCATAATGTCTGAAAAATAAATAATAGAGACATTCAATATAAATAAAACTTGAGCATAAATTCCATAGAAAATAATATGAATTTAAGTATTCCCACCTGTAGCCCGTTCTCTCTGAATTTTTGAAAAAAATATAGAGCAAGTACCATTACATCTGTATCTCCTGATAAAACAAATATATTCTTATAGCCTTCTTGAATACAATGATTTGCATGTACGATAATTTTTGTATCAGCTTCTTCAATATCATCTCGTTGTAATAATCGTATCGAAGATTTATCTGTATCATAACTCAAGTCACATGCTTCGTCGTTTATTGTGCTGGAGATCAGCTTATACTGAGACAGCATATCTTCGTCAAACAAAAAAGATTTTAAAAACTTTTGTAGTTTGATTTTGTTTGCAGAGCATCCCCAAAACTTCTCTTCCTGCTTTGGTAAAAGGGTAGTTTCTTTGATACAACTATACTCAATGAATTCGTGTTTTCCACGTCTAATGTGCTCCGAAGCTTTAATTGAATATTCAAAATATGAATCGAAAACAAAATCAATTCGTGAAACTCTTTGGGATGATGCTTTATTTCTAATGTAGCTACCTACATTTCTAGCTAGATCCCCGAATGTTGACAAATCTTTCCAGGATATTCTTCGCAGTACAAGCATCATGTCGATTATTAAGCATGTTTCACCAACCTGAGCATTTGAAGTGGAATAGATTAATTCATTGTCAGGTAAAATTTTTTCCAACTCACGAATTAATCCACTTTTATTATTTTCTTTTCTTAATAATCCATCTTCATCAAACAGCTGATTTTGGTAGGTTAAATCATATTTCAATAAGTTATCCAGTGGATATTTACGTTCATTCGCTAATGCGATTATTCGTTGCGTCTCGCTGGTTTTTATCCTGTTTTTTTTGGAGAATTTGTTCTTATTCAATATGACTGAATTTTTGAATGTCGGAAGGTTACACTTCGTGATCGGTGCTGAGAGTGGCTTGGATCTTTCAATAAATCTTTCTTTTCTGAAATTTTCATACAAATCAATACCAGTTTCGAATACAGCAATAATTTTCTTAGCTTTTTCCGTATCTATTATTTCTTCCGTTACAATATTTTTCAACTGATGCATCCCTGGTTGAAAAGGATTGATTTTTTTTCCATCGATGTAAATTAAAATAGCATTTACAGCTGCTTCTGAATTTTTCGTACATGCATTAGAATATTCGTGATGGATTTCAAATTCGTTTTCATATGTTATGAGAGTCATTTCTTTTAATCGATTTGATATTGCTAACAATTCATGGAATGTTAAGTCCCATACAGCAACAAACTCTTTTCTCTTTGTGTTGCCGATTATCCCTCCAGTACTCTTAGATGACCGGTTTATTGATTGTTCTAGTGCTTGGTCAGATGCTACTGATGTAAAAGCTATGTCCGACTTTTTCACACAAAATCTACCTTCACGAAATTTCTCAAATACTTCTGGAGCTGAATTATGAAGATCAAGCATATCTTCCAAATACAGAGAACCCCATCGAGAATAATTAATTCTATCCATTACATGGAAGATAGGTAGTACTTTTTCAAAAGTTTTCAAATGCAAAGTCCAGTCTCCAGTGCGATCAGCTCGAATTAAGTCGGACATCAGATCAATAAGTATTAACACATTATTCCAATAACAGAATAAATCAGATTCTTTGCATCTTTCGAGGATAAAATTTTGAAAATCTGATAATAATTTAGAGCTATCCTTTCTGAATTCTGTCATTAGTTTTTGACATTCGTCTTGGCTACTTTCAATAAATGTTTCTTGTAATATTTTCACAGTAATAATTTGTTGGTCGTAATTCTGTAATCCATTATTTTTTGCGAATTCATGAAATTGTAAACGTCTCAAAGCTTCAGAAAGATACTGAAACGCCTTCACAGATCGAGCATAATTGGTTCCATTCAGCAATTGTTCGGTGACACATATACCAAATAGACCAGTTTCAATGAAGATATTCTCAATCCCACTGTCTTTCAAATATTTTCCTATGCAACTGAGTAAAACTTTTATAATATGAAAATTCCCTAAACATAAAACTATATCTTTAAATTCTTCTTCGTGTAAGAGTTTTATGTGCCTTGCAATTCGATACACTCCTTCGTCACAAGTGACTGCTAATTTTTTTTGTTGCAGCTGTTTCAATATATCTTTAAAATTGCATAGGCTGGTATAAACAGTACGATACTCAGTTACAGGAAAAGGCAATACAGGCAAAAATCCAATAAGTTGCTTACATCGTGTATCACTAGTGACATAGGAATTAAAGGAGCTCCATGAGGGTATTTCTTGATTACTATTCAGTATTGATACTAATGATTCCGAAAATTGCAATCGGGATAAGATCCAAGCGAAATCGTCAATATTAGGTGAGCTCAGGTAACTTTCAGTTGTTAGTATTGTATTCCGGATACTTGAAATGAAATCAGATGGAAGATTAATTAAACTACTCGGTTTATGGTATTCTTTCAGTTCCTGGCATGCTAATGTCGAGCTGATTGATTATATTATTATCGATCATGAATTCAGAAATATTTGGTTTAGTTTTATTACAAATATTGTTAGATTCTTGAAAAAGTACCATCACAGTATCGTGAGTTGAATTCAATCCCGAAATGGTACATTCATTATGGTCGATGTTGTCAAATGATGCAGTGACGTATCCATTCGAATTAAAATGACTTGGTAGAGGAACTATACTTTCACAATTTTTGATTGAATAGTTTGCTAATTTAGTCCGTATTCTCAATACTTCGTCATATGATATCGATAACCCAAGTCTATTGAGAATTTGTATCGTAATTTTACTTTTGGTTGTATGAAAAATGAACAATCCTATTAGTGTGTGAAGTGGTGTTTTTTTTGAGCCATTATTTTTTATGAAATAAATTATTTGATGTAAGCTTTTTAGTCTGAGAGCTTTGAATGACTTACTTGATTCAGTTTCTAATGATACATACTCATTATTAGCTCTCAAAAGCTGCTCTTCACAATTGAAAGTTTGCGATAAAAATCGACAGATTGGAGTCGGAATTGACATCGATTGCCAAGCCATTGTAAGATCATTATTGTCGCAAAACTTATCTTTCAGCTTAAAATCCACTTCCTTTAGAGATTCTTTTAAAATATTAGCACATTCGGAAATAGTATCTGTACTATATAGTTTTCTCACATCGTCAGCTCCAACTGTACGGTAAAAAAGCTGAGATTCGTTTCTTTTACTAGAATATACAAAACATATTCTATTCCCAAAATAATCTATCAAGCTCGATTTGATTTTCCCACTTTTTATTTTTAAACCATATTTACTTTCTATGAATTTAGTTACATCACTCAAGGAAAAAATTTCCCCTGATTCGATTCTGGCTTCAATACTCGTAATACTTTCAGTGATAGCCACCATATATTGTGCAAAATCATCCTTGACAGTTCGTTCGCTGGTACATATGGCACGGTCATACTTTTTTGAATATAATTTAACACAAGACGTATGAAATTTTAATTTTGATTCAAAAAAAGATTCAGCGTTACTCAGCGTTGAAGTTTCTGTGTAAACATGATCTAGAAATAGACGAGTAGCATTGAAGATTTTCTCGGCTGTTTGAAAAGTTTTGATAACATCTGGATTTTTTTTTTCTTTTTGAACATGTCCGCATATGAGACATTGATTTCTATCCACTTCGAATTCCCCAGACAATCTTTGAGATTTTCTTTTTTCTGCGTTCGATTCACATTCAGTCGAGATGTCTTGGTTTTCAGAATGTTCTTCTTTAATTGTTTTGTAAAACTTTATCGATTTGATGTGTGTATAATTCTTGTAGCAACGATTATTCATATGATACTTGAAATTATCTGGATAAAAGAAATATATCTACATATATTAAAGCGAACTCGATTGTGTAAGTTGAATTGTGTTTATATTTATTATAATCGAATTTCATGAAATCTTTACAACATGAACTGATAATCAGTATTTAAGTGTGTTTCAATACGTTAAACAATTCCTATAATTCTTACTTACCAGTTGGAAGAAGTGTAATCAAACGGTTATGTACAATATCTCGACGTACGTCTGCAGCTTCTCTAATCTTGTTTTTTCCATGTTCAGTGCTTGCGAGACGTACATTTTTTATATTTGACTGACAAATAATGCACAAGTCATTATTAAAACAGATTATGTCGTTGTCCTCCATCATAAAGCGTGTTCTCGCCTGTGGTCGAGTAGTCCAAATGAAGCCTTGCAGGCGAGCGGATTCACGAGATTCGGCTTGTTATAAACAAGTCGCGACTAGTATATCGCGCGGGCCGCTAACACGAGTAAAATTGTGGCGCGCAGTTTCAAGATTATATTCTTTGAAAACGTTCATTGTGTCATATAATAACCCACACATATACATTGTTGTTGCTCAAAGGAATACCTTTATCAATGTATATCAGCCAGGAATCGCATTTTCCCGTATTTCCAAGTTTTTTTCTTTTATTCTCCACGATACGTGTGAAAATAAACTCAAATGAATGGAAAAAGAATTCGAAGGAAGAAGAATATTTCATTTCAGTCAGTCGAACCATTAAATTCTTTGTATGTTTTCTGATTCCATTGAGAAACGTTATTCGTCGCAAAAGGGACCTATCAATAATTTTTTTATTAGAAAAATATATTTTCTCGTGAAAAACTCAAGAGAGCTTTCTTTCATATCATTTTAAATGGAATATGATAGGATTTTTTGTTTTACAAAAAAATGAATTTTCAGGAAAACGATAGGAGTTTTCCGACAGATTTTCCAAGTTTCCGTGAGAAAAATGGACTTGGAAAGATTTTAAATAAAGCGGAAAACATTTACGAGTAAAATTGTATCGAATCCGACCATCGATACAATCTTGGAACCCTTTAGTATGTGATTAAGCGCAATTTACGCGCGCTGGAGGTACCCGGAAAATAAATGCAGGGAAATCGGAATGGGTTATTTTTCCTGCTTCGAATCTATTGATATCTCTAGTTAAGACCCAAAGCAATAGTTCAAGACCGGGTGGACTGGAAAATATTGTGTGGTGACTGAGTAGCAGCACTTTAAAAATCGGGAAAATCGCATTTTCTAAAATTTTGGGAATTTTTTACTCGGAAACGACGCAATTTCGTGAAAAATTTATAAAGACCTTTTTGGTGCAGAATTCCATGGAGAATATGTATATATTTTTTTTTTTACAAAAAAATGAATTTTCAGGAAAACGATAGGAGTTTTCCGACAGATTTTCCAAGTTTCCGTGAGAAAAATGGACTTGGAAAGATTTTAAATAAAGCGGAAAACATTTACGAGTAAAATTGTATCGAATCCGACCATCGATACAATCTTGGAAAACACTGTAGTATGTGATTAAGCGCAATTTACGCGCGCTGGAGGTACCCGGAAAATAAATGCTGGGAAATCGGAATGGGTCATTTTTCCTGCTCCAAATCTATTGATATCTCTAGTTAAGACCCAAAGCAATAGTTCAAGACCTGGTGGACTGGAAAATATTGTGGGGTGACTGAGTAGCAGCACTCTGAAAATCGGGAAAATCGCATTTTCTCAAATTTTGGGAATTTTTTACTCGGAAACGGCGCATTTTCGTGAAAAATTTATAGAGACCTTTTTGGTGCAGAATTCCATGGAGAATATGTAGATATTTTTTTTTTTACAAAAATGTTGATTTTTCTGTCGCTCTCGGAAAATCCTCGATAAAAATTTTCCTGCCCATTTCCCGGCTGTCCACCCTCGAAATTCGTGTTCAGCAGCTCAAAATACGTAGAAAAAACCTTGGTGGAGCTTGGGCCATCCATCGGCTACGGAATCGGTCCCTGCGCCCGGAGTATAATGAGAGTTTTCCGGGACGATCGCATCACCGGGCCAGGAGCATGCGACCAATCGAATATTTCTTCTAATAGTTAAGCAGATTAACGTGTAGCTTGGCACCAGCCAGCGATTTGGTTGAAGATTTTTACGAGCTAGCTGAGGACACAAAAAGCAAAGGAGTCATGTAACTGTAACAGAGATTATAGTTATCACAAAAGTCACGTTAGAGGTTAGGTAAGAGATTGCGGTCGCGCGGAAGCGCCCCGTGCGCTCAACGGGCGTCGGGGAGGAGTTGGCGACACTCCCATCACTATCTTCATCATCATCCTTTCTTAAATCTATCTACCCACATTCTTCCCTCCTTTACCTTGACATACCTACCAAACTTCCCTCTTTTATCCCAATCCCACCCAACCCCATATGACGCATGTCGCGGAGTTCAACCCCCTCTAATAATCCCCAAAATCGTTTATCCAAAATAATATTAAGATTAGACCATTTGGTCTCTGACAAACAAGAACATGGTAATCAACTAGAAAAAATTAACATGGCTAAAGGCAAAACTCAAAACTTAAAGCCAATACAAAACCCCAAAGGTTTAAAACCTTCCGAAAAAATTTCCAATACTAAAACTAATATCCAGTTACACAGGGGACAAGAAGATGACACGAAGTTCAACAACGAGAAAATGGAAATCGATGACACGTATGTAAGCGATGGATCAAAGAATATTAAAAAAAGAAATGCAACATCACCTATCATCAGCGCTGCAAATATCCCTCGGAAGGTTCATCTCACAAAAAAAATAAATTCAGAGAAAGAAAATGAAAAAGAAATTGCTAATGGGGTAGATGCCCTAACAACCCATCAAGAAATGGATGGTGGAAAAAATAGCTATGCTCTGAAAAGCAACAACCAAGATTTTAATCAAGTGGATAAAGACACCCAACCAAAGACAACAATAAAATCAAGATGTGTTACCAATTTCGACCATACGGTAAAATCTCGATACACAATCTACGTTCAGAATACAAGGGAAGCAGAGAGCAAGGAAATAATTGCCACTGACTTCGCCAAAAAATTAATTGAAAAGTTTCCTCAAGAGGCAATGAAATTTGTAGCTAAATTGATTTCTTTCGATGACCACACGCTAATGGATAAGCTATGCGAACTGAGAGAGGACGTTAGAATGGGTACTGACAAGTACAAAATTAATCTAAACTATCAATTACTTAAATCCTTCGAAACCTTAACTTTTTTCCAAAGGAAATAAGATTAAAAAATTTCTAAAAGCATTACCTTACCCATATGACTTTGATATTTTATTGGCCGAACACAGAGTTGATACAGAATCCGGTAGAAGCTTAATAAACTCGCAAACCCCCAACAAAGATCTTAGGCAAATTAAGAGTAAACATGGCACGGATGTTGTAACATTTTATACCGATGGCTCCAAAAACGATAAAGATAACCATGCAGGACTGGCTATTTATTCCCCAGAGCTTAAACTAACATTAAAATATAGAATCACGAATGAAGCTTCTATTTTCTCCACAGATGCACTCGCAATAATCAAATCACTCGAAATAATCCTTAGTAAGAATATCAAGTCTTTTGTAATCCTCAAAAAAACCTTTTTTAGAAAAAGTAAAACTGTTGCGTCAAGCATGTGGCAGAACTAGTTTATCTCTTATATTGCTTAAAAAAAAAATGAAATCCATAATAGACACATGAGTCAATTTATTATTTCATCAGTATTCATTCTGATTAATTCCTCATATAGTTGGAGTATTACGTATTCTTATTACAGTTTAGATACTATAGGAGACGTTGTCAACTTTAACTAACCAATTACGAAAAAACTTACCAGAATGCTCCTAGGTACCTCATCAATTATTTGAAGAACTAATGACGAACCAAATTGACGCCACTTGGTAGGCATTTTTAACGTCTTAAGAATAATAATATTTCACTGAATCACTGGATGTGAAAATTATCATAGAAATATTATAGAAATATTTATAATTTACTGAGACATATGATCAATAGTTTGAATTATTAATATTTGTCTCTTTGAAAGACAATGAAAGTATTGATAATAGAAGAATATATAAAGTCTATCTAAATTATAGGATTAACTGCATTGCAATTACGATACAAAAATATATTTGAAATAAATCAAACGATTGAGGAGAGGTTGTGAAACCGTTTAACTAGAAATAAATAGGTAATGAAATAAATAGGTAATAAAAAATATTATATGTCAGTTTAATAAGGCATTCAAAGATATTCGATCCTACCAAGTGGCGTCAATTTGGTTCGTCATTAGTTCTTCAAATAATTGATGAGGTACCTAGGAGCATTCTGGTAAGTTTTTTCGTAATTGGTTAGTTAAAGTTGACAACGTCTCCTATAGTATCTAAACTGTAATAAGAATACGTAATACTCCAACTATATGAGGAATTAATCAGAATGAATACTGATAAAATAATAAATTGACTCATGTGTCTATTACGGATTTCATTTTTTTTTAAGCAATATAAGAGATAAACTAGTTCTGCCACATGATTGACGCAACAGTTTTACTTTTTCTAAAAAAGGTTTTTTTGAGGATTTCAATTCTTTTTGCGGAGTATAATATATTATGAAAATAATAATCAATAAAATGTATATGCATTAGCGTCAGTAATAAAATTAAATAGATATTTTTCCAAAATGCAAATATTTATATGGATGAGCGATACACAAAATAAATGTATGTAATCAGTAGAAAATAATTAATCTATTATCTGAATTTAAGACAAGACATCAAAATTTATCCCATGTTTTCTTCTACCTATTTTTACATAGGGAGATGGTGGTTTAGGATGACGATGTCGGCGTGTCGACTGAATATTTGAATAAGGATGTAACCTGATACCCGATAATGTCCAGGTGGCTAGGAGCGCTGATGACAGTGTCCTGAGGATGCGCTTCTGGTATTTTTGTTTGAGGAAGCTGACTACTTTGACTAACTGGACATCATTAAGGTCCAGAGTCAGCTACTTGGAACACCGTCATCGGGTACCCTAACTACCTGGACATCGTTCGGGTCTAGAGTCAGGTACTCCAACGAAAAATACCAGGAGCGCACCATTGGAACACCATCATCGGGTTCCCTGACTACCTGGACTTCGTTCGGGTCTAGGGTCAGGTCCTCCAACGAAAAATACCAGGAGCGCACCATTGGAACACCATCATCCGGTTCCCTGACTACCTGGACTTTGTTCGGGTCCAGGGTCAGCTGTTTCAAGCGAAAATTCCAGGAGCGCACCCTTAGAACACCGTCATCGGGAACCCTGACTATCTGGACTTTGTTCGGGTCTAGGGTCAGGTCCTCCAACGAAAAATACCAGGAGCATTTGGACATCATTAAGGTCCAGAGTCAGCTACTTGGAACACCGTCATCGGGTACCCTAGCTACCTGGACATCGTTCGGGTCTAGAGTCAGGTACTATAACCAAAAATACCAGGAGCGCACCATTGGAACACCATCATCGGGTTCCCTGACTACCTGGACTTTGTTCGGGTCTAGGGTCAGGTCCTCCAACGAAAAATACCAGGAGCCCACACTTGGAACACCGTCATCGGGTACCCTGGCTACCTGGACATCGTTCGGGTCCAGGGTCAGGCACTCCAACCAAAAATACCAGGAGCGCACCCTTGGAACACCGTCATCGGGAACCCTGACTATCTGGACTTTGTTCGGGTCTAGGGTCAGGTACTCTAACCAAAAATACCAGGAGCGCACCCTTGGAACACGGTCATCGGGTACCCTGGCTACCTGGACATCGTTCGGGTCCAGGGTCAGCTGCTTCAAGCGAAAATTCCAGGAGCGCACCCTTGGAACACCGTCATCGGGTACCCTGACTACCTGGACATCGTTCGGGTCCAGGGTCAGGTCCTCCAACGAAAAATACCAGGAGCCCACACTTGGAACACTGTCATCGGGTACCCTGACTACCTGGACATCGTTCGGGTCTAGGGTCAGGTCCTCCAACGAAAAATACCAGGAGCGCACCATTGGAACACCATCATCGGGTACCCTGGCTACCTGGACATCGTTCGGGTCCAGGGTCAGGCACTCCAACCAAAAATACCAGGAGCGCACCCTTGGAACACCGTCATCGGGAACCCTGACTATCTGGACTTTGTTCGGGTCTAGGGTCAGGTACTCCAACCAAAAATACCAGGAGCGCACCCTTGGAACACGGTCATCGGGTACCCTGGCTACCTGGACATCGTTCGGGTCCAGGGTCAGCTGCTTCAAGCGAAAATTCCAGGAGCGCACCCTTGGAACACCGTCATCGGGTACCCTGACTACCTGGACATCGTTCGGGTCCAGGGTCAGCTGCTTCAAGCGAAAATTCCAGGAGCGCACCCTTGGAACACCGTCATCGGGAACCCTGACTATCTGGACTTTGTTCGGGTCTAGGGTCAGGTCCTCCAACGAAAAATACCAGGAGCCCACACTTGGAACACCGTCATCGGGTACCCTGGCTACCTGGACATCGTTCGGGTCCAGGGTCAGCTGCTTCAAGCGAAAATTCCAGGAGCGCACCCTTGGAACACCGTCATCGGGTACCCTGACTACCTGGACATCGTTCGGGTCCAGGGTCAGCTGCTTCAAGCGAAAATTCCAGGAGCGCACCCTTGGAACACCGTCATCGGGAACCCTGACTATCTGGACTTTGTTCGGGTCTAGGGTCAGGTCCTCCAACGAAAAATACCAGGAGCCCACACTTGGAACACCGTCATCGGGTACCCTGGCTACCTGGACATCGTTCGGGTCCAGGGTCAGGCACTCCAACCAAAAATACCAGGAGCGCACCCTTGGAACACCGTCATCGGGAACCCTGACTATCTGGACTTTGTTCGGGTCTAGGGTCAGGTACTCTAACCAAAAATACCAGGAGCGCACCCTTGGAACACGGTCATCGGGTACCCTGGCTACCTGGACATCGTTCGGGTCCAGGGTCAGCTGCTTCAAGCGAAAATTCCAGGAGCGCACCCTTGGAACACCGTCATCGGGTACCCTGACTACCTGGACATCGTTCGGGTCCAGGGTCAGCTGCTTCAAGCGAAAATTCCAGGAGCGCACCCTTGGAACACCGTCATCGGGAACCCTGACTATCTGGACTTTGTTCGGGTCTAGGGTCAGGTCCTCCAACGAAAAATACCAGGAGCCCACACTTGGAACACTGTCATCGGGTACCCTGACTACCTGGACATCGTTCGGGTCCAGGGTCAGGCACTCCAACCAAAAATACCAGGAGCGCACCCTTGGAACACCGTCATCGGGAACCCTGACTATCTGGACTTTGTTCGGGTCTAGGGTCAGGTCCTCCAACGAAAAATACCAGGAGCGCACCCTTGGAACACCGTCAACGGGTACCCTGACTACCTGGACATCGTTCGGGTCCAGGGTCAGCTGCTTTAAGCGAAAATTCCAGGAGCGCACCCTTGGAACACCGTCATCGGGTACCCTGACTACCTGGACATCGTTCGGGTCCAGGGTCAGCTTTTCCAAGTCAAAATATGAGGAGCGCACCCTCGGGACGCTGCCTTCAGCGACACTAGCTACTTGGATATTATCGGGTATTAGGATATATGCTTATTCAAATAAAACTTAAGTCGACACGCCGATATCGGCATCCTAAACTACTATTTGCCCGTGTAAAATCAATTATAAAAAAAAAACATGGAATGAATTTTGATATGTCTTGTCTTATCTTCTGTAAGTTTGAAAAAATCTGCATTACTTTTCGTTGAATCTATGGGACACGGTCAATAGTTTTGCCATATTCTTTCTAACTATAATACATTAACAATTTACTTTCAACCCCATGGTTTCAAATCTACGCGGGAAGCAAGAGCATGTAAACGTGTTACGTACTATGCGTGAACATAGCTGCTTTATCAGGCTACCGCGGCTTACTTCATGGTAATAAGAAAAATTGATCTGAACAAAATCTCGTCGGGAGAAAAAACTAGTAGATCGCTTGACACGGTACTCCAAACTCATTATTGCGAACGAGTTTTTGAGTATTTCTTTTTGTCAATCGCTCAAATGGGATGCTAGATGATCATGAAATCATGTTTCGCATCCAAAAAAAGTCGTTTTGGCTAAATTAATGCCAATGTAAAAATCGAGCGTGCGATCTCAAACATTATATAGTTGCGGTGTCTTCTGCTTGACGCATGGAACACTACCGCGTTCCGTGAAATGAACACGAAAAGATCACATATAACTACAATTAACAGACTCAGAGCAAATCATTATTTACTCAGTGAGAGCCTGTATAGAAAGAATATTATAGATAACCCCATATGTAAATGTGGCTACCCAACCGAAGACATAGATCATGTCTTATGGAGCTGCAAACTAAAGAATAACCCTAATAAAAAAATTGAAAAAAAATAAAACGTTCCCCCCCTACAACACTATCTCAATTTTGAAAAATCCAACTGACATAAATGCAAAATTTGTTACCAAATTTCTCAAATCATGCGATTTAAAAGTTTAAACCTCCCATACTCCTATCCTACTCCTACAACCCAAAAACAAAATAGCGCAATCAATAAGAAAAAGAAAAGCAGACATATAGTGCCATAAAGGCCTAGAGAATCAAAACTGCCGCAAACTCAACAACAGATATATATATATATATATATATATATATATATATATATATATATATATATATATATATATATATATATATATATATATATATATGTATATACAGAGAATCTCTACCTACACCCGTATAAACAATTGTAATCGACAAAAGAAAAAACACGGGTACTTTTATTTTTGGTTATGTAAAGGATGGCGTAGTTCGTTTCTCGATATCTCTGCCAGATTTTGCATGGTATTTGGCACGGTCAATGCCCTCTTCCCAGAGTACGATTGTTTATCCTCATTTTACACTAACAAATTGAACTCTGACAGAAAAACGTTACATAGGTTTTTGTCCTGTTTTTGCCCGTAGAATCGATATCCGCATTCAGTTTTGCAAAATTACAACATTTTGGGTCATTTGTTTAAATAATTTGTTATAAACAATTGTAATCGACAAAAGAAAAAACACGGGTATTTTTTTTTTTTAGTTATGCAAAGGATGGCATAGTTCGTTTCTCGATATCTCTGTCGAAATGTACTATTTCATCCCGAGCGTAAAATACTAAGGTTTAATAATCATATCTTTTCAGCACAAGCGATGACAATGGAATTATGCAGTCGGTGCAGTTTGAGTGCTTACGATTGGTAAACGTCTTTAGCTTTATCGATGAGTTTTTAATTGCGAAATTATCACTCGGCAAAAACTCACAAAATCAAGAAGGAATGGTGAAATTTTTTGGGAGATTGCAAACGGTACAGAGAAAGGTGCAATTTTCAGTATTTTTTTTTATTGTAAAATACGTACGACTTCATTCTCTTTCTCACCTCCCTGCCGCCTTCACGGCAACTTTCTTGACTTCATCTCCGGCTATTGACACTTTTTTTCATTTCTGCTGCCATTCTCCCTTATATTCTCTCCCGGCCATCTCGTCTCCCAGTCCGACTCCCCCTCCCCCTTTGATTCATGCTCATACTCGCCACCCCCTGACCCTCTCTCTCTTTCTATTATCGTAAGTGTGTAATTTCAGATTTTGCGCTCCACATGTGTGATATTTTGTTTCAATGTGGCTTTCAGGACCCCGAGTCCTGCGTCAATGAATCATTTTCAAATTCTTTCTCTCGCGCCGCGTCCCCTACGATTTCACCATAGTCCCCTTTACTATGAGTCAGGGGGGTCACGGGGGTTGTTCGGGCTAGTCGGTCTCTGCTCTTTTCAGAGTCTTCTGGCTTCCTTCTCCTTTTCTTCTTAATTGTTCTTGACCGCGTGTCTTAGGAAGCACGGTAGTGGGATTCGCATGCTCAGGATCGTCCCGTTCCCAACCACATGTGCTGACAGTTTGGATCACTTCACTTCACCTGATGTGCTTATATTATGCATATATACACCAAATCAGCAGTGTCCACGGATCGTATATATGTATGAGAGTATATGCACATCCCACTCTCTGCGTCACTTGCACATCAGTGTTTCATGGGTTTAATTCTTAGTTACTTTCTTTAGTTTCCTTGATATCCTGCGAGCGAGCTTGCCCCTCGACGTTGGGCATCAGTCATTGTTGGGCCACGACAATCGCTCTGATGAAGCGCTCTCCTGATGTGATCTTTGAAAGTCCACAGCTGAACATTGCTTCAAACGGGTTTGACACTCCTAAATCTAAAATATACTTACCAGAAATAGTATTTAACATACATTTCAAAACGGGCAAAATGAATATATGGGAACTTGTCAAGGTCATGGTAGGAAGCAAATAAGGTAAGCTGTATTTGTTTGATGTAGAATTACGCATTTCATATATTTGATATGTTTGATATATTATTACGCATCTCAAATGAGGTTTTATTACTAATTGAAAAATTATTTAACGAATAATCTCTGATTCGAAAAACCATCCTTCGAATAATTTCGGTTAAATAAAATTTTCCGAAAAATCGTTCGATCAATGATATTGGTCGAATAAAATTTACAAGGAAGATTATTTGGGGAAGAATCTTTATTCGAAGAGAATCAATTATTCAACAAAAATTATTCGACAATTCCACGGCCAAACAAAAAAATATCAAAATTATAATGAACATGGTTTGATCCCCTGCAGAACCAAAATTTTTGTTGTGTCTGTGTTATTCTTCAAATAAATATACTTGGAGGATACTTTGGTAAAAAAATCTCTGGATTCAATCACTACTATATACATTAATCTATGGATAATGGAATAACGAATCCTGAGTAAATTAGGCAATAATGATAGATAAACATGAAAAGTCTCTAAATACCCACATCTAAGAGCTATTTTAAAACTTCTCGCGTATGCATAACCACGGGAGTATCGAGAGCGCTGTGGGGGCCAATATCAACAAATTTACTGGAGATGGATAACAAAAAAATGTTAATTCGTTAAAATGACGTTCGATAGCCCATACGCCTCGAATCTTAATTATTTATTGGATTGATAATATTAAAAATAACATATCGATGGGTCTTACGAAGAAAGACAAATGCAATTTGTCCGCAAAGAACGACACATCTCAATCTGTCCGCGAGAAAGACACATATCGCATTCTGTCCGCGAAGAAAGACAAATATCGCAATCTGGACGCGAAGAAAGATACATGTGGGGTCTGCCTACAAAAAGGATTTATGGCGCACATCCCACAATTTTCCGACGTAAAAAAACAAGCCTTTTATATAGTTAAATTGCGATTTAAACTCTCTCTTCGTTAATATTCACGGGAGAATAATCCCGATATTTGTCTTTCTTCGCGGACAGATTCCGACATGTGTATTTCTTCGCGAACAGATTGCGATATGTGTCTTTGTTCGTGAGACATCGATATGTAATCAAATATAAAGAAATAATTTCAATCATCTAAGAAATGTTGTTGTGGCAGTGTAACCCCGCAAGTTAATCCGTCAAGACTAGGTCTCTCGTCTCCCTCACATCCGCATTGCTTTCGCAATTGAGTACTATTGAAATAGAGCTTGTCGCCAACTGGAGGCACCGCGAAACAAAACTTCTGACAGCCTCCGTTTTTAATTGAGCAAGGATTTTCCTCGGTAGTAGGCTGGGCTGATGCTCCATAAATCTTGGTGCCAATTATTGTTTTCGGTTGGGTCACATCCAATGATTCGACCATTTTCAATGGATTTTTCAAATCCTTCTTATCGAATCGCCAAATGGTTGTTAAATTGCCTACGAAAACGTATTTGCTATTGACGCTCACGCTTGTTGCATTATTCAACGTCGATATGTCATACCTAAAACAGAGATATCAAACACTTCGTCATCGTGAGATTCTTATATATATAATATAACTTACCTCTCAATTCCAATTCGATCATCAAAGTAATAAGACATCAGGCAAGTTCTATTGGAATTGATCCAATACAATTTGTTCTCTTGAAGGTCAATCGCCAACCCCAAAAGACTCGCGTCAGTTAGGTAAGGTATAAAATCCGACCCATCCAATTGAGTGTGATAAATTCGGCCTTCTTTGAAATACTCTGATTTGACCGTCATGAATATATAGCCTCGTAAAGGATGGACCACGATAGTACCTGCCAACCAATCAGTTGGAAATTTAACCAGTTCAGTCGAGTAACGCAACTCTGCCTTCCCAAGAGGAGTCTCCGAGTAACGGTGGACTATTATCGCACAGTTGTGGTGTGGACTGCCATCAGAAACCAATTGATATATGTTTTTTGATATCCAATCGGAGACCGTTGAGAAAACTTTGTGTTTGTTAGAGTAGATAGTAGTCTGTTGAGATTCAGGTGCAAGCTTTTTCACATACAGCGTATTCTTCCCGGGGACGTTGTCGGTGTAGAAAATAAGGTTGTTTTCGTAATCATAGTCAAAACTGACAATTTGGCCGTCTGATACCAATCCATTTGGATAAATTGCATCTACGAAACTCGATAATTCAACTGTCTCGGACCTAATAACAAATAACATTAATGGAGAATCGTTCTATGAAATTAGCACTCGAGATGTTTGACTTCGGGTATATCATTACTTTTCAATTATTATTTTCATTATGCAGAATCATCATGTATGCATCCTGTTAGCTATGATATTCGTATCCGTCAAAAATTGATTGTTTTGAAAATAAAGAGGATAAAATTAGCACCAGCAGCTTACCCGATAATTCTACCTTTAGCATAGTTATTCTGGACATAAAGAAGAAATTCATCATACGCCAATTGACAAGTGTGCATGTCACTGTTCAATCTATAGCCCACTTTACATGCGCAACTGTAGCTATTCGCTTTTAGAAGGCAGAGGTGTTGACAACTTGATTTAATGTTATCGCATGGATTACTTTTCTCGTTAACCATACTTTGAAGTTCATCGAAATTGTAGGCTCTGAGAGACTCTGGATGTTGAAGTGGAAAGTTACTGATTGATTTCGCATCTGAAAATAGTTTTCCCTCTTAATAATTTGCTTCAACGTCATCCCACGAAGGAATCTCTTATAACTATCACTTTCCCTACCTTACCTTAGGAAAGGTATGCTTTTTTTCACACATTATTAGATATTAACTTTGATTAGTGATAAGTCCGTAGTAATTTAACGATATCACAATAAAAAATGATAAGACTATTCTTAAGGGTCAAAAGGAGAATCAGGTTTGCAGATCTCCGATCTCGTTGAAACTTCGTGAGGTAAATTGTAAAATCGAGTGACCGTACATACATCTACTCGAGCGCACATAAACCATGTAAAAAAACCATCCATCAGCAAGATCGGATAGTTTAAGCTCTCTTATGAAATACGATAAAATAATAATTCGATTTACCACAGGTAGAAAAAGGCTTGATGCTGCAATGCGAAACTGTTGAGTTGGGCTGTGCCAAACCATATGGAGTTGAAATCCAAAATATCTCTTTTCCTATTGCAGCGAAGCTTCGTACGGGTCTCACGGAGGATACAATTAGGCGGGTGTAAATAGTATGATAATGGGTACTTTTGATGCCGTTTGGATTTGCCCAAAATATCAACTTCGATTTTCTTTCGATCGCCAAACCCGAAATCCCAATTCTTTTTATCATTGTCACTCTTGAGCTGCCGTCCATGTTGGCTCGCAAAATCTAAAGTTCACAATGTATTCATGAAGTAAAGTGAAAGTTCATATTTTTTACAATAATATACGCTCAATATCAATTATTCTACTTACTGATGTATGCTGTTGTACGAACAAAAGACCTGCCAATGGATCTACCTCAATACGATTAGGCAAATTAAGGTCAGTCATAACAATTGCCGTGTGACCACTAACCATATCAACGACCATTAATTTATCGGATTCCTGCTTTGGATTCAGAGTAATCAAGTACAGTTTCTTATTTACAAAATCAACAGTCATGTCGTAAACATCGCGTAATTCTCTCTTATAGTTCAAATTTGCAGGTATACGCAGGTCATAGTTTGATGATGGCATTGACAAGATCGATCCGGGATCGTATGAATAAAAAATTTTGTTTCTAGTGTACATATCAAATGTGCAAGCCTCGAATTCCCTTTGGTTGAAAGGAAATTGCTGAACTCTTTCCATGTCATCTGCATTGAAAGCGAACACTTGACACTTATGGTCGATGACAAGTGCTTTCGGAAAATTTACTGAGACATTAGTGCTTATCTCGATGGGAAATGGTAGTGAGTCCCGATGGTTTTCCAATCTCCCCAGGGTACGGCTAGAACCGACTGAGGAATAAAGAGGGAATTTTCTTAAAAATATATATAAGGAAAGAGGAGTCTGATAAAATTACCGAATCACTTACCAATGTGCGCGAGGTTGAAGCACGTTGAAAAAACAAACACTAAGCTCCAACACTTTTCTTCGTACAACAGATAGAAATTCTTCACAAATTTCATCATAAAATTGTAAATAACCAAGTGATCAATCAAATCTTCTCAACGTTGCTTCAACAATGTCTTTTTCTGTCAGTAATCATATACTAGCCAGTTTGAATTTAGGAAAATTGTTCAAGAACCAGTGGTAAAAAATTACTGAATGTCAAAAAAAAATCACTGTATCATAAGCGAATTATCTATTTGAAATGCAGACTTCATCATACGTATTACAAATTTTCCCGATATGAAAGGAATCACGAGAGCAATATGAGTAACGACATTAACCGATATTCCAACTACCCGTATGCTGAGTTTGAGAACCAATGTTCCACTGTAGAAAGAAGTTTGGAATTCGTCTCTTATCGATCGGAAAATCCTTATGCTTATCTCAATAGTATTGATACATATGATTTCCATAGTATTGTGACTTTATACAAGAAGCACAGTCAAGGGAAGACTTTTTGGTAGTCTTCTTATCATTCTTATTAGAATAACAATCGCGTTATAGATACTCCAATGGGTTCCCATTGGAGTACAAGTTCCTTGCATAAGTTTACACAGAGAATTTAATATTGATTCAAAACTCAATGGCACTTGCCAGTGCTTTTCAATTCCCCTCTCTGGCCCATTGCTCCACCATGTAACACAGCGTAATACATAGATCACCCACCTTTCGTCCATTGCGCAACTTTTATTAGAAGATATAATGGAAAATAGTTTCACTTAATAGGTGTAAGTCATTTTCGTATTCATACTCTCTTAAAACCTCTTAGTGGAAAATCAGCTTACTAGAGTGAAATATAACTGTATGAAGGTGGATTGAATGATTGAGTGGAACTGCCGTTAATTTCTCATATAATATAAGTAAATTTTCACTTTTGTTCGATGAGTTTCGATATCAAAAATTTACTGCGAATTTGATGTAAAAATTGTTGCTATCAAAACTCATGGGACTAAAGTGAAAATTTACACGAAAAATCAACCTCGTTCCTCTCAATCATTCATCCCTCTTCATGGAGTTATTTTTCACTCTCATACACTGATTTTTCTACTGTAAAGTTTGAAGAGAGTAAATACATTTGAAGTTGCTAGTGCGTGTAATCGCATTTCACGCACTAGTGCTTTTTTTAAATGCTCTTCAACCGAGCACCCAAAACATTAAATATCGTATCCAGTGGGTGCGTGAAATTTTCAATCACTCGTGTGAACGTGTAACACTCGCCGCTGGCTTCACCATCCACTCGTGGACACGTCCACATGGGTCTTCAAAAATTTTCCTCTTTCGGCCCACCTAATTATCCGACAGACATTTCTCGCGTGCAACTATATTTGCCTCGCGAAGCTTCAAAATTGTAAGCACATGCGCTGCCAAAACCAACCAGAATGTGTCTTAGCTCATTCATGTGCTGTGCCGAGCTCGATAATATTTTGTGATCGCCGGCTCGCTATTTGTGATATAGATAACGCGCTATTGTGGGATCGTTGTCTTTCCGCTCGTCCCACTCAATTTTCCCATCGACCGGGCTTCAAGACGTGGATAATTGCCCTTTCACAAATACTTCGTATACTCAAGAGAATCGCTCATTTTGAGATATGCAATAGCTCCAACACGAAGTATCCAATCAATATTCAGTATATAAATAGTTGAGTACAGATTCGATCAGTAAAGTTCATAACTATATATATTATATAGACGAGCATGGCCAACAGAAATCAGATCATCCGTTCACGAGAAATTGCGCTTGATGAATAGAAGGCAAAAATCGAATTCAAACAATAACAAAATTGGTAGGTGTCGTAACTGACTTCTCGCGAGCATGCCTACGAAATTTCATCGAAATCGGATCTCCTTTCCCGAGAAATTGTCCGCCAGAAAACGTACCATACACAGAGACACGCGTATACATACACGCGCACGTCATTCTTACAGATATTAAATTTCAATACGAATTGAAAATTTTTTGATTGTTTGTAGTATTGTGTTAACATTATTTTTTGATATTTTGGGGTGTGGCGGGGAGGCATATGTACTATTACTCCTCATTATCCTATCTTATGGCTTCTCTCAAGCCGCATACTGGAGCACGTTCATACAACCCCGGTTACACGGTTACGTCGTGGCGTCACTAAGGAAACGAACGACAATAATTACAATGAGGATAAAATTAGGAGAGTAGCGAATCGCTAGAGAGCGATGCCAACTCTTGAAACCCTTTCTGTACCTGACCCAACCGATAAAAAGATTACTTACAGATTGAATTAATTTACAGCCTGAGCTGCTGCTACAGTACTGAGAAAAGCTCTTGCTTCTCTCATGTAAAACCGAAAAAGTTTGAGAAAAGTTTATTTCACGAAAAGTTTCTATCATTCTTATCTTAAACTATTTCCATGAGTTAATCCTTGAAGATGCATTAAAAACAATACAATGTTTGGCGTAATTTTGTGTGGCATTTCAGAGTAATTTGAAATAGGTTTGATCAAAATGTTTTTCGAGTCATGTAGAATTTGAAATTGTTTATGCAATTATATTAGGACTGTTTTATGAAAATTGAGTAATTTTCATAATACAACATAGTCAAACTCCGTACTAAGTATATAAAATAGTTTCGCTCCGAATGTGAGAACTATAACTCACAACAAGTTTTTATTACGAGAAAATAATCCTCAAGTTTCTATTAGAATAATTTTTTATATTTGAGTTTATATATGATACATGGGATATATTTCTATTATGCTAGTTGGGGAAAATCAGTCCAATATCCTGAAAGGATAGAAAAAAGTTATTACGTTATACATCAGAGAGTTAAATAGAATAGTATAGTATACAGCTTAAACAACTGCGATCAATATATTTTTACAAAATGATGATGTTCCAATAATCTTTGATATTATAGTTTTTCGATACACTTCTTACAATCTCTAGATAAAGCATCCTCTGCTTTCTTTTTGTTTTCTGTTTGTCAGACTTTTCGTAGTAAGATTTACAATAATGAGTGTTTGTATTACGCAATATTTATGGAATGTTTTTAGCGGAGATTTCTTATCAAAATATTATTTATATCATTGCTGTATCTTCAATGGACTCACTGCAGCTCATTTTGATTGTTTAATACCATGGATAATGTAAACTTTCAAGGCTTTCTCGTAATTCTTTATAAACGTCTATTGCGCAGCTCAACTTGCTCTTCTCCACCAATGTTATTACTTAGTGAATAGGCTTCGAAATATTGAGTTGTATATGACTGCGTTTTTCCAAAATGATTCCAGCCTCACGCAATAAATACCCCTACTTTTCGCTAGCCCGAACATTTCGTTCCGGCGAAACTTCAAGAAATCACGTACACTGGAGCTGGTTTGAGTGGGGGAGAAAGAAGGGAAAATTAATGACTCCTCTTTTCTTCCTTGAGACGTCAATACGTGATGACAGCGGTAAGTAGTGCACCATGGCTACATTAGATAATTTTGGCATGCTATTGGCGCGTGACGAAATAACCTAAAACAGTGAAAACCATATACTATTTTTCGTAAACAGCGAGAGAAATACCTAGGGCTTCCGCAAGACGAGAAAAATTTCTCGTCTCGTCTTGGTCTCGTCTCGATTTTCGAGACGAGACCGAGACAAGATTTTTGAAAAAATTTCGAGACGAGACGAGACTTTTCTCACCAAGAGTACGAGATTTTCAAGACTCTCGATTCGAGATCTCGAGGAAAAAAAAGTTTTAGTGAGTTAGTTAGTAATTTTTGAGCAAATATAAAAATGCTGTTTTTGTAAGGAAAACTCGACTGAACCCACAGAACGATAGTAAGTATATTAAGGTAACTGCAGCCAATTTGGCACTGCAGTCAATTTGGCACATTCGTCAGATTTCGTATTTCCGGTGCTTTCTGAGCATCAGTCGCTCTTGGGTTATGTTGGGGGAATTAAAAGAAAATTTTCGATACCTTCTCCGCCCGTTCAGCCCTTAAAACCACGCTTCTACAACACTTTGAAGTTTCATTTACTCATTTTTTCACCCTTTTCTTATTTGACTTTTCACACTCAACCTATAAAAGCAGGAGTAAATAATTTTTATCTCTCAAAGTGTCATGACTCTTTTTTGTGTAAAAACATCTCAGCTTTCGATTGGTCTTATCAGTTTTCCCAAAATTAGTTTTTAAGCCACTCAAATTGCTTCTTTTCGCATAAAAAAAAGTGAAGTCAATGTGGCATTTTATGCGTTTTTAAATGGAAAGACTGAGTGAAATCGTTGAATATTTGTATAAACATATTACGATGATTTAGACGACTATTTTGGAGTTGGATGTCAAAAGTTTTGTATAAATATCACTGGGAACATGATTGAGAGTTTATTTCAATGCTAATTGGATCGTCCCTGTAGACCTATATAGGCTGTATGAAATGATTAAGAAATTGTGCCAAATTTGTGCATTAGCCATTTTGCATTTTTTTTTAAATTGCGATTTTCGATGGGTTAAAGTAGTCGAATGATGATTATGAAGATGGTTTCTGGAATTTGGAGTTTTGGATTTTGAAAAACTAACCTCAGATTCGTGATCAGAGACCTCAAAAACCCCTGTGTACCAAATTAGATCAAATTCGGTTGACTTTCAAAAATTTTGTCCGCCATCTTGGATCCGCCATTTTGAATTTTGAAAAACTTACCTTAGATTCGAGTACAAAAATTCAGAGTATAAAAACCCTCGAGTACAAAAATTCAGACCAAAATATGCAGTTATTTTTAACTTAAAATTTTACTTTATTTTTAACTTAAAATTCTTCGTTTAAATAAAAAACTTAATCATAAAGATTATAAATTTTCTATGACCAAGAGTCTTGTCAAGAGTCTCGGTTCGAGACGAGACCAAGACCAATATCCTTACACCAAGACCGAGATCGATATGAGGCGAACCAAGATTTTTCGAGACCAAGACGAGATCGCCGAAAATATCGTCTTGTCTCGTCTCGCGGAAGCCCTAGAAATACCGTTCATCCCGAACACTATTGAGTAAAGTTGGCAGTTTTGTCTCGCTGGGGCGATATTTCTCTATGCTGAGACCTCTCTTGAGAGATAGGTTTTCAGACGACCATTTCCGTACAATCTATGTACAGTTGCGGTTGACTATCGAATGAATTGTCTTGATAAAGTATCAAAATTATTAAAAAAGATGTTTGAACTTCCTTCGCATGTATACCTATTGAGACTAATCAATCTATTTTTAGTAATTCATCATGCATTTCTCAAAATTATATATAGATGGCTAATTTATTGTCACCAATAGATTTCAACCTTATGAAAATGTTAGGAAATATAGTTAAAGATCGATATCTTGATTTTGTTTTTTATCGGTAATCGCTGCAGAATCGCTGACAGAAGCAATCACAGTTGAAATCGATTCATCATCTTCATGCTTTATCTCCTCGATGATATCTAGTTCAACCTATAAAAGAACAGATCCTACTGGCTTAGAATTAAAATTAGCTTCATCTCGACATTCGTGAATTTCAGCAAGAATAGTTGCAATTAACATGGCTAAGTTAGTAGCTTACATTCTATTCTTATTCGTCATTATCGTTAACTCCGGATTACTAGCCACTATTGCAGGTAAGTGACATTTCAAATTTTGGAATGATCTTTCTATATACTACAGAGAAAATAATCAAGCTTTTTTTGACATTGCGGTTACTTGTCGTGTAATGCCTGCAATTCATGTGGGATGTACTAGCTTCTCGGACACCGTACGCGAATAAGTGATTTCCTCACGTGTATAGTAATAGTCCACTCGTGCAATATAATTACCCTAATATACTATTTTGGAACACAGTTGCTAAATTTCTGACAATAGAAATGATACTGCTGAACAAGGAGTTACATAGTTTAATTGAACTCTAAAACCTTCTTTCTGGTTCACTTGCTCTTGTGATAACTGACTGATCCAAATAATTTTTGTGAGAACTATCTTGATAACTATCTTTTCAACTGGTCAAGTTGTCGTTTAAACATGAGAATCCCGTACGCTTCAAATCTCGATTATACTCACAGCATAACTCTCAATTTTACAGAACAACCCCGCATAGGATGTGATTTTTCAACCTGCTTGACCGCCTGCGCCAAATGCTGTGGAACGTGCGTTGGTATCAACTGTGTTTGCCCAACATAACAAGAGCAGATGTATAAAATACAATGTTTAATGGAATAAATGTTTACTTTCTACTTTATTCACGCATCTCTTATTCATTCTTCATTATAAGTTAACTGCAGCCAGTGTGGCACGTTTAATAATTAGTATCTCGGGTGCTCTCTATGGACACCAGTGGCACTTGCCCAGAGCAAAAAAGTGAAGCTAATGTGGCACGTTTTTTATATTTTATATATTTTATATATTTCAAGCGTTTTATGCACTCTAGCGGCGCATAGAGGCGCTCAGTCACGTTTTAGTATTGAAACAAGATGTTTGGTCGCAGACGTTAGAGGTCCGGTCTTTTTTACTCGAAGCAGCCGTTTTTCAAACACTTTGAAGTTGAACACTGTTGAATTATCTGTTTTTATTCGGCAATTGTTATTGCCGCACTGTAAGTTTCCTCCACCAAAGTAGTATATTAAATTTTTTTATTCAAATATGGCTACTCAGTTTCGTGCTAAAAAAATGCATATTTCAATTGGTTACATTAGTTTTCCTCGAACTATTTTCTTTCACATCGTCAATACAATTTTTTTTAATGAAACTCAAGTGAGCTCAAGATGGTCCCTTTGAGCAGAGACTCAAATTTTCATTTAATGTTCCTATTACGAATGTAAATTCTACTTGCTAGTAGTAGAAAATAGTCTCTTGCTCTATAGTTATCCTATAATAATAAGATTACCGTCAATTCGAGTGATTTCATCGATCTCGTTATGTGATTATGAATCGAAAAATTAAGTTAAATGGATCAATGATTAAGAGATAAACGTTAAACATTCTATAGACATGTCATAATTTAGATATGACTTTTTCGGTTATGTGCCAAAAATGTTCAATCATCACGTATAGAAACGTAATTTCACGTTAATTTCAACGCCAATTTGATCGTCCCTGTAAGCGTATAGAGACTGTAACGAGTGATTATTTTCGATTTCAATTTTTTTTCGATCATGTTTGGCGGATATTTACCATCAATGGGTTGATTGTAGCTTCTAGAGCAAGAAAATAGGGGTGGCGCATATTGGGTACATTTGATAAAAATAACGAAGAGCTATTGAAACGATTGATAAAAAGGTCATACAATGGAAAAAAAAATTGAATGATGTAGATGGGATGTCAAGGAATCGAACGATATGTCGCTCGATTTTTTTGGCCCAGTTTAAGGGTATTAAAAAAGTTCGCACTTACCTGAGCGAAATTAGATCAAGAATGAAAATTGGTGAAAAAATGGAGAAAACGAGCTGTAACAAGTTGGTGTAAGGGTTCCCGATCGGTGAAAATGTTTTCTTTCCTCATTATTCAGTATTGCCGACAAGATCCTGTGCCGCGGCGATGCTCTAGACGCGCGTATATATGAAATACGAAGGGTGGCGCATATTGAGTTGTGGCGCATATTGGGTACACCTACCTTAATTAATGTAGCGCCTTTGATTTTTTTTTAGTTAATTGGCATTTTGAATTGGTTCAAATAGTCGGATAAAATCTTAGCAATGGTTTCTGATACGTATCTGAACTGCTCTTCAAGATACAGTTAGCAAAATTTTTATGTTCCCATTTTAGCATAGTCAAATTTGCTAAAATTTCACCAACCCTAACTAATACCCTAGCCTAACTAAATGTTAAAAAACTCTCAGGGGGTGGCTAGGCCGTCACGTAACTTGCAACACTGAGAAAAATATGGTTAGGAAAATTTACTAAGTCGACTTGGTAGAGGAAAACCTAGTAGCCTTTACTAGATTTTCTGAGACTGAGTACTATATTTCTAGTAAATTTTAAAATTCCTGATAGTAAAATTTACTAATATCATTTACTAGGTAAATTCTAGTAAAATTTACTATATTTTTGAGCTTTTTACTATATTTCTAGTAAATTTTACTAAGTTGTATATGAATTTTCACTAATTTTTCATGTAACATTTTTACGGATGAATATATTTTTCCCTCCAAAATGGTATTAGCGTTTGTAGAGCAACGAAATTATTTGACTTAACTTGAACTTTTCGTTGACGTTAAAATCCGTTTCATATTATTTACTGAAATGGGGGTATTCAAGGAATTTCACTGTATAGTTCATGTACCTACGGTCAGATGGGTATACATACACGGTTTGGTTACATTCAATTTCTTCGGTATCTGTCAGTGCTCTTGGAACAACAGAAGTGTAAACATGGATTCTAGTGTGCAAGAGTATTACAAAACCGTAATACCGTACGTAAAACCGTAGAGTGTACAAGACCGTAACAAAAGCTAGTGTATAAAAGTGGATGATTAATAATAAATAAATTCCAGCTTTAATTACCCATCTTCAATTTATTTACTTCTCCATACACTATAGGGTGACTGTGCCTAATGTGGCCTCTTTGAGTGGTTTTGTTCAATTTAGATTTTGAATAGGTTAAAATGGACAAATTATTATTATAGTAAAGGTTTCTGATAAGCCTTAAATTACCCTTGAAGATGGCGTTCTCAGAATTCCGGAATTCTAATATTATCATAGTCAAATTTGCAAACAAACCTTAAGAGGTGGAACATTGGGTACAGTTACCTCAAATATCGTAAATTTTACTAGAAATATAATAAATGTTACTAGAAATATAGTAAATTTTACAATATACCCTAGTAAAATACCCTATTAAATTTAATAATGAATGCTAATTTTTCTAGTAATGATTACTAGTTTTTGCTTAGTAAAGGTTACTAATATAACTTAGTTGTCCCCGTATTCTACTAGAAAACCTAGTAAAAATCTAGTAACCATTACTATTTTTTTCTCTCAGTGAATGCGATTGCCGGAATCCCACTATGTTTTTGCTTTCTCAAATAGAACATTTGTATTGGGGCAAAAATCGACCCACCGAATCAGACCTCGCAATGTGTGTGTGTGTGTGTGTACGTCCATAGTCGTAGGGGGATTCTCACTGTCGCTATCTGCAGATCACATTGTTCAAATAAATGAATCGCCAAATTTTGATGAAAGTCTGATGATAATGTACAAAACATAGACGTGGATCACGTAGATAACAATTGATAATCTCACAGATCTTGGTATATTTTAAGGATTAATCAATGCGTAATCATTGCTTTTAATCTGCAGATGGCAGCAGTGTGAATCCCCCTACGACTATATTACTTTCAAAATTCAGATATTAGATAAATTTGGGTAGCCCGAAAAACTCGGACCTCCGAAGAAAGCCCGATGGAGAAGCTCAACATTGCCCGGCCCGAATTTTCGGGCCTCCGCACACCTCTATTCGTATCTCATTCTACAGGCAAGAAAAGGACAGGCGCCTAGCTGAATATCTCATTGTAGAAATTAAGAAGCGAAGGCAGCCGGAATTGAGATTTCTGCGGACTCAAGTCTCCAAACGGCCAGCTCGATGAGCGAGCCCCAGTACAAGGCTCGACCCTTTCCGATCCCCACCGGCTGGCCAACATGTGTTACGCCTGACCGCGGGGAAAGAGGCCCAAACGGGTTCAGCATGATACCTACCTATGACATACATCCCACTAGACAGTTACACGCTTTATACTTTGAGAGGGCGTTACTAGTATATTTGAGTAACTATTCGAATAGCAACTTTTTGCAAAATTGATCAATGCTCATCTGTTCTTCTAGAAATAAGAAAATCGCCTATTTTTTAAAAAATTCTCTATCTCTAATATGTAGCCCGTCAGAGAGAAAACTAAAATTGAAATTTATCGACCTCCAATTCCGAGTTTTGGAGACTATGGTGGATCCCCTTAAAGTGACTGCGCAAATAATCAGAAAAAATCAGAGAGCATGGTGTACCGCACCCCGGCTAAAATGTACAAAAAAAGGAAAACTTGTTAGCCAAATGAAGTTTTTCAATGTTCAACTTGACCAAGAAATACTGGCCATATATGTATACAATAGAAAATATTTTTCATTTGTCCTAATGAAACCGAAGTCAGCGATTTGAGACCAACTTTTGGAAAAGACTTCAGAAAAAGTATACTGGAACGAGCCACATCGAAAATAAGTAAGTTGAAGAAAAGGCGGGGAAAGGGTTCGTCGAAATTTTTTTAATTGTTTTTCATCCAGTTCATAATATTCTCCCAGATACAGGAAAAAAAACTTAACATCGATCTATTCAAGTATTTTGTTTTTGTTATTAATTGAGAAGTAATATTAAATTTTTCAATGTCCAGGGTCGATTGTTGAATGAAAGACAGTAGCTAAGTACAAAAATTAAAGCGCATTTTATTTCAGAAAATCTTGATATGAAATTTAAATTAAACAAATCCATTTGCATTCTACAACTCATGAAGACGGTGCGCTCGCAAAAGAAAAAGTTAGGTTTTCGTTGAAACAACTCTGAAAAAAATCGTTAAGCATCATAAATTTCGTATGATGTATAAAAATGTTTTATTTTTGTATTTCGTTCTATTTCCCCCATTTCAAATCGCCAAGTTTCGGCTGACGCAATAGTAGACACTCTTCGAAGTATTGGATATTTTTTCGTAAGCAGTGAAAAGGAAACTTTGGTAAAGAGATATACAGACAGAGAATTAAATGCTCATTTTGGTATTTAAAATTATTGATGGTCGAAAATGGTAGTGAATACAAATATACAAGCGAAATACAAGATATTTTGTGATATTCTTTTTGGCAGCAATTAGTCATTTTCTATCATCAACATTACTTATTGAATTCACTTTCTATCGTAAAATTTACATTTCTGGTTTTGACAAGTATATATCATCTAGCCTCATGTACATTTGCTTCCTAAAATTTGGAGCAAGATAATATTTTCATGTTTTAAAATATAATCTTGTATCTCTTCCATATTGAAAGAAAAGTAATAGAAATAGTCATGTTGTTTGCATTACTAATGCTTGAAAAATAATATCAACAATGAATTCTTGATAAATAGTGATTGGGTTCAATTCTCATAAAATTTCTGGATGACACAGAAAAAAGCAGAAAGGAGCATACAAGTGTGGGTCTCACATGATAAAAGATTTACAAGAGTGAGTTAATCTCAGGATGTTTATTTTCAATCTGATCAAGTATTACAGATTAATAACTGTTTTTTTTCTTTTTTTTTGTTAAACTATCATCATTTCAAATTGATAGAATAAAAGTTTATGTATCAAGATGAATGATAGAGAAGCATAGCTCTTGGATCCTCTTTTTTCTGGCATTTACAAAAAATCTCTAGAACACTGCATCACAATAGGTACAGTCATGTGGATGTGTAAGTTTTGTCATTATTTCTTAATCAGTTAACAAGGCAAAGCTAATCACCAGATGTGATGCCAGAAAATGACTCACTTACAAATATGATACACTAACAAAATATACCTAACCTATTCTAAAAATTATTAATCGTGTGCATCTTATGTATAGGCCAATCGCTTCCTGGCGTCGTGAACAATTGGTTTTGCCTTTCAACGTAACTTGATACTTGATATTCCATTAGATACACTGTTTTGTGTATTCAAACGAAATGCACATATTTTCTCTTTTTTTGGGATTTTTTAAAAATAAATTTAATCTTTTTCTTGAACCTTCTCATTTCGGATTAGCTGTTGTTGCCCAGTGAAAACTGCCTTCTGTCACAACACAATTAATACTCGCTTGATGAATTGGCATGTATTTGAATCTGATTGATCTTGCGTTCTTCCTAGTTTTTTTTGTATGTTTCGTTTCACTTTGAATTCAGAGCATAAGTTTTGCTCAATCAATCGTGGGTCACCAAATTCAAATAGCTAAATCATCACTTGTTCAATCAAACATTTGTAGAATATTCCAAGTCGCAAGAAGCGAAAGAGAAACAATTTATTGTGTGTCAATATTTCGTTTGTCTTTCCACACTTTATTTCAATTAATAATACTTCCGTTTAATCGTGGTCAGTTTTGAATGGAAACAGTTGATGTTTTATAAAAGTCTTAGCACTGAAAGTAGTAAAAAATAATTCAACAATGAACTTGGTTTCAACTCGAGACTCGATGCATCTCGAGAGACTTGTTAATAAATACATCAACTGTTTCCATTCAATCTTATGATCTATTTTACGCTTGAAAGTGTGCTTCATTTTCGCTCGATTAATCACCGTTGTTGTTAATCAACAATCTTAAATGACTTGGATCATCGGAAAATGCGATTGAATTTGATAAAATGCAGTTCGCTTTTAGTAGTACATAATATAGCTTTTGATGGTGTTTTCAATTTTGCGTTGGAACTTTACCCCGAGATGCATAATTACCACGATTAGCGCCCCGTTGGTTACCGCGGAATTGACCACCACCTCCACGACTACCCCTATTCATTCCTGTCGGCCTCTCTCCACGGGGTCCGTCCCTTGATTGACTACTCGCCGACCTTTTGAAGCCCCCATGGTAACCCGTGTTTCCTTCAGCATTGTTACTCCAGTTGCGTTGGTATCCATTTTGATTCTGATAGTTTCCTCCATCGCTACGATCATTGCGATAATATGAACCTGAATAACAAATTCATCATAGTTAGATAAATTCATCTTGAATCTGTAAGCACTAAATTATTTATACCTTGTAATTATCAATCTGATGAAAATTCAAAATTTACAATCTATACATATATTTAAATCTATTTTTCAATTGCTGCTGGAATTTTGTTATTTTGCATTGCTTGTTGAAATATTAATAAAAATATATTGATAAAAATAGAATCAAATTTATATGTATATGAATAGCACATTCTTAACAAAATAAGTAGATGCTTTTTAGAGAGACATAGAGAGGGTATTGGAGAGGCTGTTGGAATTTTCATTTGATTACCTCGACCGTTTTGCTGGTAGTTGGCTCGTGCTCTGTTGTTGTAACCATTAGAATTGCCACGCCTTCCACGACCTCTAAAGTTAGTTCGTTGGTCATTCCATGATTGTTGAGAGTTCTGCATGTTTGAGTCTGGACTCGAATGCTGTTCACTCCAATCTCCAGTTGCATTATCTGACTGACCCCACTGATCCGATGGACTATGACTTTGGCCTATGTCGCCTTCTCCACTACCAGGTTCTTGTACGATTTTCAAGCTTTCCTAAAAACATGAGGAAAATTGAGTATCGCGTGGATTTTTCACGAAGAATATGACATTAGTAAAATATAGACATACATGGATTTCGTCGTTTTGCAGCGAGTCTTGTTGCACTAAATTTTGTTCAAAAGACTGCGTTTGTTGTTGAAAACCACCAGGATTTTGTTGATTGAAATGCATGTTATTCTGATGAGATGGAGGCATAGGGATTGGTGGGGGAGGATTCGTGTTACCAAAGCCAGGAAGATGTCCTGGTATTTCTTGCAGGTTTTGATGCTGATACATAACCTGCAACGAGTGAGAAATTCAATTTGTCAAATACATGCTTTTGGGCAGATACGCACAAGCGAATAAATTCAGATAGATTACCGGCGTTGGAACAAACGATTGGTTTGTAAACGTTTGAGTTGGAATTGGAGCATTGAGAGTCACCGCGGTGGCGGCGGCAGCGACAACAGTAGCTGACGCAGGAATGTGAGATACTACTGGTGGCGCTTGAGATGCAGTAGCTGCTTCTGGCTGATCAAGTTCTGAATCTTGTAAGAAAAAAAAATTGGGTGCTGGGCCTATGACATCGTTGATCCTTGGTGCTTGAGGGGGGACCTGCTGCTGCTGGGGTGGTTGTTGTTGCTGTTGTTGCTGCTGCTGCTGCTGCTGCTGCTGTTGCTGCACTGGTTGAGGTGGCACGTAAGCAGGGTTGGTGTAGAACGAAGCATCCACAGGAGTTTGAATTGGATGGATTGGTTGAGCGACAACAGGAATTGCAGTGGGAATCGGCTGAGCTGGGGAGACTACAGGGATGGCAGCTACGGGGAGTGGAAAGGTTTGTATGGGAAGGAGATTCTCAGGCTGTGGCGGTGGTGGAATGTGTCGTTCGGTGTTGTTGAACTCGTTGTTTATCTGCTCGGGTTGGTGCACATTGTTGATCTGCGTCTCTGCAACCTGCTGGCTGACCTGAGGTGCACACAGACAAAAAGAGTTTGAGTTGGGCGAGGTGTGCCGGTGAGAAAGATCAATGTACCTCCTCGACGGCGACCTCCACCTCGTGCACTTGATCAAAGTAGCCACACTGGTGGATGGAGGTGATGATCTCCTTGAGCTTGGAGTAAGTGGTGCCAACAACATCCCTCTGTTTGCCATCAACAATATGAACGTAATGCTCTGCGACCTTGTGCGCCTGCTGCAGGAATGGCACCTGGCTGTCCTGCCTCGTGTGCTTGAGCATGACCTCGTTGTAGAGGTTGTCGAGGTACTTGAAGTCTTCGTGGGTAAGCTTGACGGCGCCGTTGAGCCCGTTGACGAAGTCATCCCTCACGCTCTGGGTGCTCATGTTCATGAGAGTGTCCTGTATCAGCAGCACCTCCTTCACCTGGATCACACAAGAGCTGGTGAGTGCTGCGGGACATAAAGGGATCGGGGGGTATTTGAAATGAGTCGGGGCCGACCTTGGATATGTCCTGCTGCATCCTCTCGAGCGCCTCCTTCCTGGCAAGTTTCTTCTGTTGCTTGGCCGCATCGTTGGCTATGCCGACGATCTGCTTGTAGAGATCCCGGGTGATGTCGAGCGTCTGCTGCACCTCGTCGTACTTTGCGACGGCGGTCTTCTGGTCGGCGTTCAGCTCGCCGCCTCCCTTTACGATGTCCCTGTACGACTCGAGTTTGCCCTGCAACCGTCAATTGGGATATATAACACGCATACGTCGGAGAGTCGTCGGAGCGATCGGAGGGCAGGGGAGCGGGCGGACGACGGGCGGCAGGGGGACGAGGGGGGGGGGGGGTTCTGCCGGCGGCACACTGGTCGCGCGAGCACATGGCATGTGTGCGGCTCTCTCTCGCGGCTCTCTCGCGAATATGGCGGCGGCGCCGAGTCCTAGGATCGCGGCCCGGGGCTCCGGGGACGGACGGGGTCGGGGGGTAGCAGGGGACCGGGGCACGGGACTGACCTTTCGCTTCTCGAGGTTGCGAATCTTGTGCTCGACGAGGATGATGGTCTGTCGAATGGGGTCGGAGGCCTCTTGCGAGGCCTGCTTCTCTAGTTTAGGGTTGGCAGAAGGCATCCTCTCACGGGCAACAAACGCGAACTGGGCCCAAGCTCGAGCCGCGCGCCGCGCACAAACTCGGCTCGCTGGAACTCGCCGCGCCGGCGCGCCACAATCGACACATGATCGTCACCACCGCGGTCCGCGCACCGCTCTTCCTGGCAGTTCCGCCGCACGCGCACGGTTAGACCCGCGCCGCCACATACGAATCTCCGATACACTTGCCCAATATATTTATACTTTTTTCACCCGCGCGAGCTCGGTTGCAATCCAGCCCCCCTCCCCTTCTCCAACAACACTTTTCCAACTCACTCCCGTAATCTTATCATTCGTATTGCCAATCAGTACAAAACAAAATTCCCCCCCCCCCTCCCGCCGCCCAGCAACACACAGCTCTCGCATATCCGTCACCTCTTCTCGTGCGCGCAAGCGCCTATACATATATATATATATATATATATATATATATACAATACATCTCAATCTTCCCCAATCAATCGAGTATATATGTTATATTCATCAAAATAATGACGCAACAAATGTATTCACTCGCGATTCGTTCGCCGACCACATTGTTTTTCTTCTTTTTTTTTGGCTGTTCTGCATTTTCAGTACGTCAGTCTGGAATATCGGCCATTGGCTGCGGCAAATTCTGCAGGTCTACTTCTACCACAAAACGTAATATATTATCCACCGGATTTATATATACACGGCAGATTTTGCGAATACCTGCACGGAAATCTTTTAAATTTACTTTTCTACCCTATCAAAATCTCCTCTTCGAATAACCGCATGTCATTCTCTATATTTCATTTTCAATAACTCGTACAGTCACAATACAGCCAAAGCTAAGTATATTGGGAAATCTTGTTTTGAAATGTTCTATTGTGAAAAATTACTTTTTTTACGAACGCCACCGTTAGAAATCCGTTGAAAATGGTTTTTTTTATTATTTACATTTTTTCGCGAATATGATAAATGACAAAATAACTGTGTTGTTATTTTATTATTTTTACATTATTGCATTTGCATGCATTATTTTTGCAGTGTCACTTTTGACGAAACTATTAACTTTCAAAGACGATAGAATAAAGGTGAATCGCATATTCCTATGCTCCGAACTTCGAATCTTCTCACCTTTTTCTTTCCCTTTTCCTCATGTGCACTTTCCAACATTATTTGTTTGTGATGAGCATATCAACACATCCAGTAAACATAACAACTCAAAAGCCATGAGAAAATAAAAATGTATATATTCGGATAATTGTGAATTGACATAAGATTTAGCATCTTTTGTTACCGGGAAACATATTCTTAAATGAGATGAGAAAATAATATAAAATCTATGGAAGCAGTATACGCCAGAGCATATTCTCGACCAAATGCGGCAATGCAAACTCGGATTTCTCCAATTGTGAAATTTATATTTTCGAATAACCCACAGAAGCTATCACATGATTGTTTCGGAATTTATGTGCAACTGAGTTTATGGCTTATTTGCATACTTGCGGAAAAAGTAAAGAATTTATATTCTTCTAAATTGTGTTGTATATAATTCATCAAGAAAAGCATAGGAGAATGATGAACAGTGTGTGATACGAATTCGATTTATGAAATAATTATTGTTTTTATTCAAAAATCATTTATCAACAACACAAATCTATCCAGTTTCATCTCGCTGTACACATGTTAGCCAGCAAAATTATTTTAAAGCATAATATCATTGATGGGTTGTGATACAACTGGAAAAAAAATTTACAAATCTTCTAAAATATAGAGAAATAATTCATTTTTCGATTTTCGATAGAACATACATACATCCACAGTTAGGTAGGTACGTATGTACAATAACAATAGGGTTTCGCGATCTTTAGATTACACCACATGTACATAGTATCAACGGCTTGGCATCGTAATTTCAATTGATCCACTGCCCCGCAAGATTTACTCATCAAGTCTTGCTTTCTCTGACATATAAGACATACAATTATCTTGGAACCAAATTCACGTTGAAAATTTTACTTTCAATTATTTCCAAGTAAATACAGAAGTTTGCCATTAGTATTTATTATTACATGGCACTATCTGTATACTCTGTGTGTGTATGTGAGTGGCTTGTGTAAACATTCATTAATCAAACAATTGATTCTATTTCATTGAGTCTGAAACCAGTCATCATCAAATGCCTGCATCCCGAAAAATCATGTTGGACAAATGCTTGAATTATGCACTAAGAGTAGTAGATGCCTCTTTTCGTCGAATCAAATATTCGTACAATTACATCTTATTTCATAAATATTATTTAATTTTTTACACTTTACAAATATAATTTCACATACTTGTGAGAGTCAGTTTATAAAGAAAATGAAAAAAAAAAAGAAAAAAAAACAACAAAAACACATTCGCATCCCTCACGCAACGCACTACCATTTTTTCACCCTTACCAAACATTCATTAATCTAAAACAATGTGAAATTTCAATTGTGAAT
This sequence comes from Aphelinus atriplicis, assembly GCA_020882685.1. Classification (NCBI taxonomy): domain Eukaryota; kingdom Metazoa; phylum Arthropoda; class Insecta; order Hymenoptera; family Aphelinidae; genus Aphelinus; species Aphelinus atriplicis. The sequence goes on from CM037073.1 coordinate 4,202,089, forward strand.
AGTCAAGAACAATGATAATGATAATTGTCTTGATAATATCAATTTATAAATGTACAATTCATTGTATCAAAGTAAAATCAGTAGAGAATATCACGTTATTAGAAACTCTGTTGCTTTCGTTCAAAAATACATATTTATAGTTACATTGAAAGGAAGCCTAAAAGAATTCATCAAGATTCTTGTATGCAGTACTAAAGCGTATTAATTGATAGATTTGCGTTCGCAACGTACGTGATGTTTGTATCCAGTCTATTCAAAGGCATTTATTTAAAATTGAGCAATAAAATAAAAATGATAAAAATTATTCCAACAAGACAATTTCCATTGAAAATATCACCATTCGTCTTTTCTTTTCACATGTAAATACCATTTTTCACTTAGATAAGTTGGTAATGAAACGTCTGAAAAAGATTCAATAACTGATTATTTTCAAAATCTAAATCAAAGAGTAAGCCGCACAGAATTTTTATCACAATAATTTCATAATCCATATGATTAATTTGGCAATCATAATAAAATCAATATAAACTTCTTTGATGACGTTTCAAGAAGAATATTTACCACGTCACTGATAATTATTCTTGAATAACAAAAAGTATAAAGGGAAACTCCATCATTTACAATTACGAAATCTCGAATTTTCATCGAGATGTTTGGCCATGTTTATAAGATCTTGACATATATATACAGTTAAGTTACATTTTTAAAAGCTCAATTATTTTCATATTTAATGTATCTTTCCCAAATTTGAAGCGATAATTTACTCTTAAGAACAAAGCTTTACTGTGGAAGTTTTAATTGTTGAGACCATACATTCTAGCTCAATAAATAAAGAAATAAAATTATTTCAAATATTCAAGTTGAACCATTGGAAGTAGTCATTCATCATTGTAGACTAGGTTTACAGCTCTAAAAATTAGGTTGATTCTCTATATACAAGTAACAAATATCGCTTCATTTTGTTAGATACATCGCTGAGGATAGCGTCTACACTAGATTTTGAGTGATATATTTGATTTGTATAGCATTTATGAAATGCTATATATTATAATGCAACAATAACTCAAGTCTGTTTGTCGCATTTATCGAAATATCAATTTTTTTCTTTCACATCAGTTTGCTTGCTGAAATCCCGTAGGCGAAGAAGACAAATACGAAAATCGGTAGATTTTCCCCCACTTGCTCCATCAATCATGCACTAATAGGAGTAGTGCACAGTATTGCCACTACTAATTTGCAAATATTAGGTAACACTCAGAACATCACTGCCAGACATCAGACATTCGTTTGATGCACTAGCTATTTCTGAGTGTAACGATGGATCATTGTTTTCTGTATTGGAAGAGAAGTTGGCTTTTCTTTTTGCCTGCTGTTGTATGCTGTCAATTTCTGCCCAAATTCTTCTCACGTCTCTAAAAATCTAAAAACAGGAAGATTAATATTTTTATTGTTCCTGAAAATATTGATAAATATATGAGAATTCATATGTTCACACACCTGGCTCAGCCACGTTTCATCAGCTAATAGTTCATTTAGAATAATTGTGGTATCTTTGTTGGGATCTGTTATCCTTTTATCAGCTACTCGTCTTGCACATTCCAAAAACATAAGATACTTTTGATGTGCCACTTTATTGAACAGTGAAACTTTCATCTGACAAACTTGACAAAACAGGAAATCCTAAAATTTCAATTCTCAGTTATTCAATCGAATATTGTAAGCAATTGAAAGGGAGAATAATAAGCTATACATCGTTTGATTAAGTTTAATATTTGTGAATCTGTCAATTTACCTTTTCTATAGGCACTTGAGGATCAGGTGGCGAGCCTTCGAGCGTTGTGCTGTTATACGGTTGTCCATACAACAAAACTCTTGAATAAATTTTTAGTTTATTACACCCAGCGCATGGTTTACCCTTGAAATCGATGATGTTATCCCTGAGTGAATTGACACACGGCCACGTAGACAGTGCAGTGATGATATTGCTTTGCCAAGCCGTAGTTGAAAGTAATCGCTGTTTTCTTTCTTCTGTTATCTCATCGACAGTTTCAACATTGGACAAGAAATATTCATCTACAAATCAAATATTAGAAAATTCAATTGAAATTCAACTTTTTTTTTGTAGGTAATTATATTGCAATATGCAGATTCTCACCGTTTTCTTGAGAAATCTCAGTTAGGAAATTAGAATCTAAGGCTTGTGATATCAAAGTTTGGATGTAAACTTCAAAGTTATCTTGATATTTTTCCGTTTCTTTCATGAACTTACTCACGCATTCACTGAAATATAAATATAAGTTGATATAATAAAATTATGAGAAATATAAACAATTTTCATGGATAATATCAACTTTGGAAATTTACCTATCATCAATTATGAGCTCTTCACGCAAGAACTCAACAATTGTCTCCATTTTATCTTGCTGCCAATATTTAATAGGCACTTGTTGATAAATGTGACGGTTTTGAGGGGCCCAACCAGAATACTAAATTCGAAAGAGAAATTCATATTTAATTAATAAACTACTCATTAACACAAGAGTATTTCTCAAATGTTCATGTATAAAATCTCATTACCGTAGATATATTTCTGTACAAAGTTTTACCATTGAATTGAAATGGTTCGTATTTTTGTAAGAGAGTTTTTCCATCGATTCTCCATAATGGCGGGTACTCTTGATCCAAGTCACTTTTTATCACTACAAACTCACCAGACTAAAATAAATATGCAATTGATTATCTTATATATTATAAAATTGATTATTTTATGCATTATGAAATTGATTATTTGTACATCAACATTAATCAAATACTGAAATTATAACGATTACCAAGCTTTTCAACATAAATGTTTGTCTCAACGTGATCATATATACTTTTGGAGGTGCTTCTTTAAATTATCATTTTGACTACATTCCCAATTAATTTACGAACTTATTTTGAGTGAGTTTTTTTTATGAGTAAAGTAAAGTGAGTTTTTTTAATTTGTGCTTAAATATTCCTTATATGCGAGATAAGAATATTATACATGTAGAACCTCATTTTCCCCATAATCAAAAAAGTACGGGACATCAATTTTTTTTTTATCTACAACATATTGAACAATGTAATATTGGCTACAGTGTCGTGAAGCATAACGCTACATACTATTGTGATAGAGTGCCACGAATCATTGGTTACACGCCCGGTGAGATCAACTTGCATGCGTAAAGTCGCACACTCTGCGTTCTCGTACTACGTAATAAGTGTAACTATTCCGTCTCACTCTACCTGATCAATAACTTTATGATTGTTACACTAGTTAGTTGAAGAATATAATTTAACAAAATATGACTAAATCGAGGAAAAAAATATCTTTCGTTACATTGAACTAGTCAACATGGAGACAGAAAAACAATGATCCAAGTTATGAAAGAATACATTATGATTATTATTATAATAGTTCAATTATACCAAATAATGTATGAAGAGAAGCTATATTCCAATACATAACTGATACTTCATGCTCCCGTTAATATTTCGCAGATATATAATTCAAGCAGTCAATACACTTATTTTTTATAATTACATCTCTAATTGAATAATTGAGGAGCGTGCAAAAATAAAGTCGTAACAAACCATGTATATTCATTTTCCTTATTCATAACATTAGACTCGCCAATAATTCAAACGAGTTGAAAAGAATATACTGCTTGGAGGGAAAGAGAATATCAATATATATTGAAATATACTCTTCAAGATACTAAGTTACTTGCATGAGGTTATTATTTGAGACATGTTAAGAACGATAAATAAATTACTACAATACACTAAGTAAGCAGCAACGGAAACAAATGACAACTAGATGAAATATAAAATAATTTGATCGAGTATATACAAAAATCGTGAGCTACTATTTGATATGAAATGTGTTGAAATTTACCGCATCGTAGGCATCTCCAAACGAAGAATGCTGCGTGCATAAAATGAGAAGCGTCACGTTAATGGTGTACGTAAAATTTGATGTATGTTGTTTTTAAACATTGTTATTTCGCTTATTGTGAGCGATACGTGAATGGTGGCATCGCGAAATAAGCTCACACAATATTAGTTATTGCTTGATCCCTCGGCTCTTGAATCCCCAAAAAAGATGCAATCGCGCACACGTTACCTTGAATGGAGAAATATCGATGTCTTCGTCGCTGATGGTGGCTATCAATTTCTCGTCGATTTTACAACCATGCCTGAGAATATTACTTCTGGCATCGAAATTTTTCTTTTTCCTGCCCGGTCTTTTGGGACCCGAGTGTTGTTGTTGATCAGTGAATTGGTCGTCGTCGAGAAGCCTTTTCCGGCCCCACCTGCCGCGTTTCTTTCGTTTGTCATCTTCATCGCCGGCATTTTTCGCGGCAGGTGTCCACGCTGGATCCCCGTCAGAGTCGCCTGCTTCTTCGTCCACGTCGAAAGGGTCGGTGCTGCGTTGGTCGTGCAGCTTCTCGCTCGTCTTCTCCTTGGCCTTCCTCCGTGAGCTCTCGCGCCTCGGAAGTAATTGTTGCTCTGGAATTATTTTTTTTTTATTCAAACAATTGGCAAAAAAGGAGTAGTAGACAATGGAAAGTGTTTGAAAAAACTCACTTCTTCGACGAACGGGTTCACAAATAGTTACACCTTTGGCAGCTGCCTCAGCCAGGGCGGCTTCTCTCGCAGCGGCAGCTTTGCGCTTCCTGTCGGTGGGCCCGCCAGGTTTGATGGGCCGACCTTTCTTCTTACCCACCGGCTTATCCAAAGCTTCGCCCACAACCACAGTATTATTACCCACTTTACTCGTTTTGCTGCTAGCCGAGCTGGTTTTCTTCTTCGAGCCAAAATGCGCCAGCTCGTCGTCGCTCGAAAAACCGTCGTCGCTCGAGTCGAAGCTGTGCTTTTTACGTTCCTTAGGCAAGGGAAAGTAGCGCGGATCATTCGCGTAATCGATCGTCGGCACTTCCTTTGACTTGTCCGAGCTGGTAGGAGTTGTGCTCGTCTTATTCCAGTTGGCACCGTTATTGTAATCAACTGGCACGTAAGGCTTCCTGTTGTTCCATGAAGTTTTTCGCCCTGTGCAAATGAAAAAATTAAATATTTTTTCCATACACCTTCAAATAACAATGCAGCAATGCTACCATAAAACAGTTGAATATATATCATTATTCAGATGAATAAATTTATCAACGTTATGCGAGAACGATTCTCGAAATAAAAAGTACTGTGCTGTAGCTCATTTGGCAAGTCTTATTTGGTAACAAAATCATTATAAATACTATTTCAATAAGTCCGATGAAGTAATTCCGATAATATCCGTATTATATTTGATTTATTTTGAGATAAGTGATTCTATTATGGGTTTTCAATTCAACTAATCATCAAGCAATCCCACTATGACTGAGTGGTTTTGGGAATCACCAATTGCGCACCATAAAATTTGGCGAGATGATTCTTGGGTACTCTAGTAGCTTTTACCTCGAGTCATACAATAATTAACGTTTTGTTTCCAGCAAGATAGCCTGACAATCATACGGAATTTTAAGCATTTATAATCACTAGATTAGCCTTTAAAGATCGTCTTTTCGTCTAATTTTTTAATCTATACTGTATGGCTCGAGATGTAAGCTATGAGCTGGTACATAAGAGCCATCTCGTACAAAGTTTGATTGTGATTTGTGTGACCACAAAGGTTGTGCGGCTTTTTAGTGAGCCTGACAAACTTGAAAAAATCTAGAGTTCGTTGAACGAATATTTCATTAACCACAGTTAAGATTTTGAGTCAAGTTTGTGCTGTACTCACCTCCTCGAGACGCTGGTGGAGGCGATGAATCCTTTTCACCTTGTAGGAATTTGAGATAACTAGTCATGAATCCAGAATTGGGATCATTAGTTGGCGGTCGTTTCAATTCTGTATTCAAGTTATGTCGGTTATTTTGGTTAGTCGCGGTCAAGTTTGGTTGTAGCAGAAAATCCAATTCTTCTTCAATATTTGGCACAATAACCTGCGGCCTATCGTCTCTCAACAAGTTTTGAGCAGCCGAGTTTGAGTTTTGTTGGTGCTGGCAGCTGTTGCTTGTCACCATTGGATTGATCTGATTCAATTGGACCGAATCAATATTATGTTGGGGCTGGTGTTGAATGTGCGTCAAAGCCTGAGTTGATGCTATTTGGAAGGTTGGGAAGTAGGTGACGGTGGGCGCGGAGGTGACGTGGTGCGCTGTAACCAGCAGTTGCGGTTGTTGAGCCTGCACTGCATTCACTCCGCCGACGATGTTCACTCCGTGAAGCTGTGCCTGGTGTGGAGTAGTCGCGTACACACACGGAACGGTTGCCGCCGGCACTAGCTTGGCATTTGGGAGCGTCAAGTTCCACCTGTCCAGTTCTACGAAGCCATTGTGCTGTTGCTGCTGCACGTTATGATGAGCAGGTGGTGGTATTCGTTCGAGGTACTCGGTGACCGGCATCAGATCGGCGTCGATCATTTTGTCCAGACTCTTGCGTTTATCTTGAATCTGTTGACAGTTGTGCTGCTGGTCGAGTTGCTTCAGCTCGGCACTTTTACCCTCGTTACTCCCACTACCGGTTTGCAGGTTCTTTACGATGCTCATAGATTCACCGTCGACTTGGCAACTCTTCAGGTTGTGCAAATTCATCTGACTAGATTCGAGACAAGACGATCTGTTTGACACCATCAACATCTGCTGCTGCTGCTGCTGGCTGGCTAGAACGTTAGATTCAGCAGCATTAGCCGACATATAACTAGCATCCTCAGCTCGAGTGTCACTGTCCCACGTGCAAGACCTTTCGTATGCAGCTGTATTAGAAGCTAAAAAAATTCATGGGATTAAACGCGCAATAGTGAATGTGTTCAAATAAATGTCTGCCCAATTCAAACGAGAGGGAGAGAAAAAAACTCACCGGCAGTGGCAAAAGTCTTGTTGTCATTGACGGTACCACCGAGGTTGGCCCTAGTAATAACGGACGAGTAGACGATGTGACCCTGCTGCTGGGAGGGAGAGCTGGAGACAGCAACTTCAAGGGACGACGGGGGTGTCATTTGCTGCTGACCGCTGGCCGACTTGAACGGAGTACTGCTGGAATTCGCCTCGGCATGAAGGGGTGACGGTACATTCGCCATTGGACTATTATACAGGGGGTAGGTTGCGGGGCTGGGTACGTGGCCCAGAGGCGATGTCTGCGAGTGGCCTTGCGGAGGACTGGGCCTGCGAGCCACCACCACCGCGCAATCCGGCCCGTTCTGCGACGTATTGGAAGAGTACGCGCTGTCGGTCGACGCGGCCGACTTAGAGCGTGCCGGGTGGTGGTACTCGGACTCTGTCCCTGTCCCTGTAGCTGTTCCGCTACCACTCGAGTATAGCCGACACGAGCTCGACTGCTGTAGCTGAAACTGCTGCTGGACGCCAGCGCCGTTCACTGACTGTTGCTTAGACGTTGCTCCGCCACTATAGCTTATGCTACGGTTGTCTATCACGGAGTAACTACTGGGCGACGATTGGCTACTGTCATCTCCTACCACGTGCTCTCCTTCATAAAACCAAGAAACGCGTATTTTAGAACTTTTTTCAAAACTTTTAGTTGCTTTTTCAATGGCTCATGTACACAAGATTCAACATTTAAAAACCACATCAGTGTTCTATGCTTTCGAATTAGAACCAACTAGAGCAAGGACACACGTTTGACAATTCAATTAATCCATCAATACTTTTACTTTGATTGAATAACATCAAACAATGTCTCATTTTGATTCACTCAACAGGACTCAATTGATATACTATTGATTCATTACTATTCAACAGTTTCCAAGTGAAATCAAGCTCGAGTTTCAAATTTTGATGGGTATTAAATTAAAATTCATTATCAACATCAACTTTACATTGTTTTGGCTGGTAATGGAGAAATGTAATATTACCTGGAACAGACTGCTTATCTGGCACTGTCACATTCAAATAAATAGTTGTTGGCCCAGGAGATTGCTGACGGATTCTGTTTGCTAGATTTGGCGTTGAAACAATGCATGATTGATGATGCAAAGCTGTTGAATTTGTGGCAGATTGATCATCGGTTGTGTAACTGGTTGTTAGGCCATCAGAATCAAAGTCGTTGGTGCCTAAAAAAAATGAATGAGAAGTTACTTGATACTTAAAATTCCACAAGGATAGAATCGACAAGAGCATTGTCATTTTGACTTTGGCATTATTACCTGCACCGCTCACTGTTGTGCCATTTACACTGTACTGAGACACAAATGGGTTGTCATAAGTGACTGTAGCTGTGGACTTGATTGTAGCTGGATCTGGAGGTGATGAAACTGCAACACTTTCATGAGGTAAAATGCCAAAAGGGCTTGTGACTTGTGATGTGGTCTGGTGAGATAAGCTCCAGCTAACTGCTGAAGGTGATGTAGTTGTCGCTTGATGCTCAAAAAATGTCTGGGTTACAAAATAATAAGATAAATACAGTGAAACATGGATGATGCACAAAAAAAATGTATCAATGTAGAATGAGAAAGATAACTCACTTCATTTTGAGGTGAAGTATAGGCATTCGTCAGATTAGAGATTTCAGGTTCTGCTGGAGAAGCTGGTTTTGAAGCGCCAGCTACTTGTGTGCGAACAATTGGTTGTGCTTGCTGCGACGTCACATATGCTTGCTTTGTATTAGCATGTTGAAAGAATGGTGCAAAAACTTCATAATTCACGGTTGAAGTGGATAAGAAGCCAGCAGAGTTGAATGACGTAGGTTGGCTGGCCAGAGTGACGGCTGTGTGAGCAGCTGTGGGGAGAAGCAGCTGTGGAGCAGTGGTAGACGGCACCGCCAGAGCATCAACGGTGACAGGTACCAATTGGTGAGTTACAGAATTGCTACTTGCATTTGGAGTGGCGGTTTGGAATGTGGCGGTGGGAAGGCGGTTGAACGATGTGTACCATGGTTGACTGGGATCCATTTACCCTTGATGGGCACGCAAGAGTGCCTTTACGAATGACAATGCTGCCAGTTAGTCAGCTCGTGCTGATGTAACGTTGATAACATAATCTGTACTTGTGTGGAACAAAGCCTGTGGACCGTTTTTTCCACTTGATCTTGTGCATTTGTACCACTTGATGCTTGGCACAAGGTACATGCCAATAGTGATGATATTGAGCTGAAAGAAAAAAAAGTAGGTTGACATGGCAGACAGGTGAAAATAAGTGATGACAGTGGTTGCTTTGAATGATGTACTCGTAGGTTGATCGCAGTTGTACAAACAGTTTAATCAGTTTTTGGAGTGTGTCAAAGGATGCACGACAATTGCTTGTCTGGAGTGTTACAAAGATACAAGAGGGATACAGGAGGTAAAGGTTGGATTTGTGCTTAGAGGGATAAGAGGGCAGGATTTGATGATGTTGATCGAGCAATGGAGCAATACGAAATTGTACAGGGGGTAGGTAGTGAACGAGGGCGGCCGCGCGTCTGGAACAATTATAGAAACGAAGCATGTGGCTGAGCAGTGACTGCATGTATAGGGCCAGCTGCGAAATCAGCGAAATCCCGTCCCCCCTTGCAGGACACGGTGTGTGCAGCCAAGTGCAACTCGAGCGAGAAAGAGAGAGAGAGAGGCGTGTTTTGTAGGCAGTTGTGTATGTATACGAGGGTCGTCGAGCGTCGCGCAGGATATGAATAGGATTTGTATTGTTTCGGAGGGAAAGGGTGGGGAGAATAGCGCGCGAGCGTCAAGTGCAGCGGGGGCGGGCGGCATTGGGGTATTGGGTGTACCTGTTATACGCGTTATAAATCTTATTAGTTGTGCGTGAGGTGCAGGTTAGGGGGGCTGGCTGCGGCCGCGGCTGCTGCTGTACGTGTGGGGGCGATGGAGAGCGCGCGACACTCATAAGTGGCGGCGGCGGCGGCAGTGCCATGGCCGGGGCACGTGAATTTGGCGAGTATTCGGGCGATCGAGAGAGACGGAGACAGAGAGAGAGACAGAGAGAGCGACTATCCGCGCGGGGCCAACCTGTTTGCCCCCTCCCCCCCCTCCCACCAGAGAAAGAAAAACTCACCCTGGGAGAGTCGAATAAATATTAGGGACTATTAGCGAGTTTATGGCGAGGCGCGGCGTCGAGTGCAGACCTGCACGAGGAGCAACAGCAGAGCAGCAGTACAGGAGCCGCGCATCTGGGCTCCCGAAACTGCCGCTGAGCTGCTCTGCGAGCTTGCTGCAACTGCCCGATATATATATGTATATATGTCCGTGAATATATATATATATATATATACATAAGATCGCAGCGTTGGGGGACACGGTCTGCAGAGTGCAGGCGAACCTGTGACACCAACATACACTCACGCAGATAGACACACACACTCACTTCAGTCAATTGTAATTCACCAGTTGTGCCAGTCCGCCTCGGACTCCATTGAGTGTTGCAACACACACTTGCAACTTGTGTGTGCCCGCCGCGCGAGCATTGGCTCAACTAGTTCTGCACTACAGTGCACTACAGTGTATATAGCTGCTGGGCACTGGCTCTCTCTCGAAAATGCATCGCACTGGGGCTGCAGAGCAGCAGCAGCAGCAGCGACACTGGCGGACGATCCGCCGCCGAGTATGCAGTTCGAGCAAGATTCGCACTCTTTCGAACTCTCTGTTAACTTGTGACGTTCTGACGCAGCTGACGCTGCCTGACGCACCGGCGCCGGCGCGCGCACCAATCGGCAACTCTGCGAAGCATATTTTACCTTCATGCTGCCCCTTGGCAAAACTTTCACGACATACATATATGTATCCTGTATGGCTTTCGCACCTTTTGTATATAGCCTGATTGATCATATTCATATCCACGCCCCAAGTTGAAAAATTAACTCGGTTATAGATTATTTATTTCATCACCTTCTCGAATGTTTACCCACATCTTACTTTTGATACTATTATATTGCAATAATCTTTAAAAACAATCGACCCCCCCCGAATTTTTAAAGTAGCATTGTTATGTATGTGCATACTCTAAAAAATGTCACATAAACGTTTCTGTGGACGCTATGTATAAGAATAACGCACAAGTCGGCTGCGGATTCTCGTTCGGGCGCCTGGATGACGAGTCGTTCTCGCAAGTGAAATGGCGTCGCTCTGCAGTCTGATTAGCAATTAGGAAAACCACATGCGGAATCATTTGTATGAACGTTCCATAGAAGATATTTTTTTGGACAATTATTTTAAACAGTGTATCCTTGAGGACCCAGCGGTTCGAGTATCTACGTACTGTATCAAACTGACGTTGGATTATAATTTTGTTGAAACAAATATTTCGACTGGTAGAATCTGATATATTATTTTTAAACACGCAAGACGGTTGGCATGTAATCCGCGGTGAATGCAATTTTTACCGTCTGTAAAGCTCGATTCTCCCAAACGTCAGGCATCAGTTGGAAATAGACGAGCGAGATTAATTTCGCGTTGAACGGCTTTGATGATCAACCGCATATTTGTGATGTGTGCAAAAATATAGTCGTGATCCAATTACGTAAATCAGCTGCAGCACCTCTCACTCGTGTCAATATATAGGTGGTGAGCCGTTCTCGCGATTGAAATGTGATGCGGTGGTAGCTGGTATAGACAGCCGGAGAAATTGCTATTATACTTCGAATGGGAGATTGGGAAAATCAATCATCTTATTCATATTTTAATTCAATTTATCTTGGAATAAGTTCAAAAAACACTTCTAGAAATCCTCTCCTTCAAAACAATGTTCAAAAAATTATGTTTGTTCAAATATAACAAACAAGAAATTTCCAGCTGAATAACTACAATTTGATTTGTCATCGAGTTGCGCGCGGTATAAAACTAGATAGGACCAACCCAATACAAACCTGATGACTGCAGTCAGAAATTTACTTATCTCGAACCGCCTTTTTTTTCTTCTCAAAAATATATGTAAACAAAGGTACATGCAATATTAAATAACGTTATTTGAGGCATATATGTATGTGGTGTTGGATTAGACTGCGAGTCTATAATCCAACACAAAAGTTTAAAGAAATGATAATTTTTCAATGTTCAAGCTTGATTTACATAATGTCGCAACGTATTTCTCTCCTAAAAGCTTATTTATCACGTGAAATTACGTTCTGTCTTTTATGGTATTCAGATTATCACGCTGTACTATAGGGATGTGTCCGAGGCTGCGCGCGAACTGCTTACGAAAACGCTCGATAAATAATATGACATAAAAATAAAATAAATGAAACAAATGACAAAAATGGGGACGTTTCCGTCCAGTAGAAGAAAAATATAGGGCTTCATGGAACAATTTCGAGAAAAAATACATTGACATTTAATGCGACTAATTATTCATGTGATCAAAAATTTTTGATTCAGCACATTAAAGTACACGTGAAATAGGCAAGTACAATAACGTCAAGTTACTTCAACATAGCCATATATAAATCTTCACCAAAGTGGCGCACCAGCAATATGACTAATAATCAGTTATAAAAAAACATGATTTTAATATTGGTTTTTATTTCAACATACTCTCGGTTCTCGTACTGATTTTCATATGTATATCAAATGTTTGTATATACTAGCTACATTCAGACGCGCTGCGCGCGATTTACGCTTTATTTCATTATACGCAATTATAAAACCTGTATTTAGATTTTATTCAACATCTGACAAGAAGATTTGGTTGTTTCAACCTCAAAACTTTTATTTTCTTTTCAAAACTACAGTATACGTCCCTAAACCTCAAAATTTATTCTTCTTTTGTTTTTCGCTTCCCTGCATTCACTACCTACATCAATATCTATATTTTACTCGACTCGTCACGTGGTTAGGTCTACACCAATCAAAACACGAGTTAACTGGCTTCACTTTGACCCCCATCACTTTTTTATATAAGGATAAAACGATGTATATCTATACATACATGCACATGTCTTATAAATAATTGCACTTATTTGATTAATTTCTGTACTGAATGCTAACACATTTCATTTAAAACCCATCATTCTTCATTTACAAAGTCTGATTCCGTCAGTAGAATTTGGGAATCATAATAGCGTTAATGATAATAAAAATGATGAAATATTTTAAAACTGTTGAAATGGTGCTTAATTCCTGTGGCAATAGCGACATTGCATGGTTGACAAAATACGTTTCAGGTTGATGAGTTGGATCGATATCTTTTGGTGGATTTATTTTCCTTCGTGAAGTGTTCATTGCGTTGCTTGGCGTTAAAAAAATACCATGTTTAGAATCAGCTTTGTCTTGATTGTCGAGAGAGTTGAGCATCTTCCGAAATAGATTTGAGGACTTCTCACGAAGAATGAAATGATGTGAGATTGGCGTGGTTCTTACTTCATGTTCTACACAGGTCATACAACAAAAATATTAAAATTATTATGAATTCTATATTTTTCATTGTTCATCAATCAAAATACAATTGCGCACATGTAGTATGTATATACATACTATATAAAACACGGATTACGATTTTTTATTATAGATATATGATAAAAATTTTGAAGTTTTTTTCAATACTGCAAATTGAATTAATTGAAGATATAATAAGAAAACACGAGTGCAATTGGTTCAAACAAACAAGCAAGTAGGTGGTTATATGATAAGTTCGTTTACTTTGATGTTTTGAGGACAACTCGATAAGAGAGTGGACATAATTAGTACAAAATGTGATTTTGGACTGCAGGATGAAGCAGCGTGTAAATAAATTCGTCTTGTTCTTTTTTTGTTACAATTCAGATTTCATATTGTTACCTCGTAATCGTATAGCGGCATATGCACTCCCAAAAGAATTTTCCGCAAAACAAGAGTACGACACAAATTCCGAATGATGAATCTTGATTATTGATAGATTCACCTGATGAGTATATTCGTTCGTTGCAAGTTCCGTCACAGTATGTCTCTCATCTAGTGCTACTTTCATACCTGGAATTACAGTGAATCATGATCATGGGAATTATTTAGCCTGTGGTCAATACAAACAAGTTGATTAATTGAAATAATTGGATGAAAAATGTTTGGTCGTTGTTCAAAAGATTTATTCCATTGATTTCTGATCATCCATTTCGATTATTCGTTTCTGCCAATCGACAAATTATCCGAGATCGTTTGAAAATGTGGAGGGAATAAATTTGAGATCTAATTCGAAAAGAATTTTAAAATTTAGAAAAGGAAGGTAAAAATATTGATTTTTTAATTTTCATCTGAATTAACAAATCAAAATTGTAAAATGAGAAATGAACGGTGACAAGCAATGAATTATCGATGATTTTTCAAAGTCAATACTGTACAGGATGAATATATTCGAAAGACGTACCATTTTGCGTGTACCACGTTGTGAGTGATTTTGGCGAAGATTCAACAATACATTCCAATGTCACGTGGCTTTTAATTTGTGCAGTCACAACTCGGTCTCTTATGTAAATTGTAGGTTTAACTGTGCGAGAGTCAGAGGCATTAATTGCAATACTTAAAAATGAAATAATACGATTCATGAAGATATGTTTAATGGTGTGAAATTAAAAACTTTCACAATTTTCTATTAATATTTATAAATATTCTACAAAAGCTAGACTGGATAAACTGATTTTGGTGTAGTACAAAGTTGTACTCTCTTTCTCTCGTGCATTTGAAATATGCGAATATGTGGATTACTGTTGGATTGAAAAGGTGGAAAATGATAGTAAAGTCGTAGTCGCATCCACTCTCCATAAGTTTGATTTGCAACTTACACAAAACTTTAACGTAATAACGCTTGATGGCGGCCGGTGGTACGCCATTAGAAGCAATACACAAGTAAGAGCCCATGTCCTGCCTTGTAACACCGATCAGATGAAGATCTTGTTTCTTGTATGTTTTCACAACTGCAATTTTCATTACATTTCTTGATTTTCATATTTCACTATAGGTCTATTATACATAAGGTACCTGTACCCAATATGCGCCACCTAAGCGAGAAAGGTCACTACACCGCGCAAGATGGAAATTTTCTAACGCGATTGGTGTCAAATCAAAGGTCTACTCAATACCTTCAAAATGAGCTAAGTCTCATTTAATTTGAACAGTTCCACGCTGAGATATAGCGTTTAAAAAAAAAAAAAAAAAATTGAGTGTACCCAATATGGCGCCACCCTCAAAATACTTCTTCTCATCCAGTTTGTCACATGAAGCATGTCTGAAATGAATAAAATACAAATGAAAGAGTATATTTCTGATATCATTTATTGAAAAATATATTTTGTCTTTGATTAAACCATATTACATAGACTATATCGACGTGTCTTACGAAGAAAGACACATCTCAAACTGTCCGCGAAGAAAGACACATCTCAATTTGTCCGCGAAGAAAGACACAACTCGCAATCTAGCCACGAAGAAAGACACAACCCGCAATCTAGCCGCGAAGAAAGACACAACTCGCAATCTAGCCACGAAGAAAGACAAAATTTGAACTAAATTTTTTTTCGATCATGTTTGGCGTATATTTACCATGAATGGGTTGATTGTAGCAGCTAGAACAAGAAAATAGGGGTGGCGCATATTGGGTACATTTGATAAAAATAACTAAGAGCTATTGAAACGGTTAATAAAAAGGGCGTAAGATGAAAAAAAATATTGGATGACGTAGATGGGATGTCAAGGAATCGAATGATATGTCGCTCGATTTTTTTGGCCCAGTTCAAGGGTATTAAAAAAATTCGCACTTACCTGAGCAAAAATAGATCAAGAATGAAAATTGATGAAAAAATGGAGAAAACGAGCTGTAACAAGTTGGTGTAAGGGTTTCCGATCGGTGAAAATGTTTTCTTTCTTCATTATTTAGTATTGCCGACAAGATCCTGTGCCGCGGCGATGCCCTAGACGCACGTATATATGAAATACGAAGGGTGGCGCATATTGGGTACACCTACCTTATATCGATTCATTTTTGGGTGTGTTTCGAATGATTACAAATTAAATCATGAATTGAAGTGTCGAGTAACTGAATAATTACAAAACATCATACTTTTATAATTTAATTAAAAAAAAAAAAAACAAATAACCTTGTCCTGGTCATACATATTTTATATTCAACTATTATCTAACGTAAACTGACGATGCGCAAAATGAGTTTGATAAAAATGACCGATTAATCTTTCGTTATATTTATTATGAATTTGATAAACTATTTAGAATACTATTCGCTCTTCTATACATAATATAATTATTGATATATGATGGGAGATAGCCGTTGATATATTTGGATGATGGAATTTATCAAGATTAAAAATAAAGAAATTCGATCAGACTAATTATTTAATAATTCGATCGATTCAAAAAGGTTTCAAGCTCATTTGAATCTACAGTAAATCAACCTCGCAGCTCGCGTACTCATTACAGTTCGATATCGAGCAGTTATACGACGAATCGTCAAAATGAATCGCGAGAACGAGGCTGGAGGATGATGAGATGTTTACCGGGAGTCGATCGGTTGTCGCCGGGGCTGAGTACAATGCTACGGCCGTCTCTTCTGCGCCACTCGATTTCTGGTTTGGGCTTGCCAGTCGCCCGGCAGCTCAGCATCACGTCGCCCCACTCCATACAAGTTCGCTCCTCCTCGGTTCCGTTGTGTGCGTCTATTATGCCCGGTGCCACCACCACCGCCATATAGCCCGTCTACATGCACATACAATCCAATATACCATCCGTCCTGTGTACTACACCGATACCCCGTGTCATGTGCACTCCTCAGCGAGATCATTCGAGAGCCGCGATACCCTAGCGCCAAAAGACTCAATCGAATTTCATCCCCACCTATATATACGAATCGCAACGACGCCACAGTACGACCGATGAGATTTGAATAAAACCCCCAAGTCATGGGATCTTGACAATTACTTATGCTACCCGTTTGATGTGATCCAACCCCCTCAAATAGTTTGAAATTTTGATACAACTTGGGACAGGGAAAATTTTACTGTACTCTCTGAAAAGCCTACGTTGAAAAACAGTTGTATTGAAGTGAAAGATCACTGTATGAAGGTGAATGAAATATTGGATGAAACTGCAGTGAATTTTCCAAATGATCGAAGTAAATTTTCACCTTAATTACATGAATTATAATACCAAAAATTTACTGCAAATTGTGAAGTAAAAATATTTGTATCAAAACTGATGGAACTAAAGTGAAAATGTACTCCAGTGCCATACAATAATTCATTCACCTTTACACAGTGATTTTCAATTTGAGGTTTTTCACTGTTCTTGATTGATACCAACATTGATACGGGTTGCATTGGTATATAAGCTTTCGTGCGATTTGGAGTCGCGTCAGTTTGGATTGGTCCGTCAAGTCGAGTTAGAAGTGGAAAAGTTGCGTAAAAGAATATTCGCGAATCGCGTTGTATACACATACCTGACTGCTCATGGGCTCGGTGTTGATCTGGCACATGTACGCGCCGGAGTCGTGGGGCTGGACGTCCGAGAGGTGCAGCCTCCAAACGTCGCGTCCGTCGTGCCGGCTGTGCGTGACGCGGAGCCGCGGGTTTGGCGCCACCATGTGCGTGTGCATCGCCAGGATCGCCCCCGAGTCCGACTTTATCCAAGCCACCTGACCGCCACCAACCAACCATGAAATAATTTTTTCTCCGAACTCGAATAATTTTGTACTAGAAAATGTCTTTATATATTGAACTTCGAAAATGTGGATTTTCTAACATTACGGAATTATGATTACGGTGAAGAGATTTGAATGTGCTTTTCTTCGTATAGGAGGCGTTGAAATAAAAATTTTCTTGATTGATTTCATTCGCCATATGTTGAAAGTGGGTCATCATGATTCGGCTATATTCAGTGCGCATTGCTCACAATTTGCCCAACTTGTTTTGTATCTCCGATTTAATTCGTTCGTGTGTAAAATGCCTCAATAAAGATCATAGTTGTAATGATTTTAGTACACTCTTAAACCGTCATTATACCCTTCCGCACAGTAACAGAATATATATTATTGTTTTGCACAGTTAATAATTTATGATCATAAACCTCTAGAAATGCGGCATTTTAATCTCATTTTATTGCTTTTTCAAAATCATATTACTGTTTTCTTTCAGTATCCAGACGACAGCTGTGAGATACATACAGATAAAAAAAAATGGAAGCTCGAAAACACTTAAATTTCTACGACGGAGAGCGATAAAATTGTAATTCGACCCCCCGTACAAGCAATTCATATTTTCATCATCTGCGATTTTCATTTTTTCTGCCCAGTGTTCAGTTATGATAGTAATGATAAGCGTTGTTGGAAATAATTGCTTAACAGTAGCATATACCTACCTTGTACGAATGAAGATGACTGACGACGCAAGTGAAGGATACATCATGACCCTGGGTTACGGTGTGGTTTTCTATTGGCCGAAAGAATTCCGGCTCGTGTTTCAGGTGTGGCTCTGTGTAGCCTGGACAAACGATTACTTTGCAACATCTCTTTCTAATTATTCATAGTGCACTTGAAGATGATCTAAATAGTCAATGTATCAGTCAATCCAAATTTTAGTCTTGGCAAAAATGACATCAGTATTGAAAAAACTCGTTAATATATATTTCGACATTTCTAATAGAATATAATCGTAACGTACTCCAATGGAACAATTTCACTTTCTCATAAAAATACTATATAATCGAATGAAGATTATTTTAATATTTTTAGGTCACTGTCACATCGATTTGGTAGATTTCCAGACCGGGCTCTTTCCTCTCGGGTACCCGAGATTTTCGAGTCCCGAATATTTTTCACGCACACAAACGCACGCACACATACACAATCTATTTATATTGGAACTTGGGCGCGACGTTAACAGATTTATGATACTTACCAATTATAATGAAGTCGATGAACACGAAGAAAAAGCGAAGATGCAAATTTTGAGAAGCCATTCTATCGACCGAGCTGTGCATCGAGCTGTGAACATCTACAACTCTGACTCTGCAGTTAATTCCATAATTTATTCCCTGATGAGCAGTTTATATTGATTATTCAGTAAAGGGAATGGGAAGCTTCGGATGTGCATTGAAAAATAATTGTCTACGATTGAATGGACTGTTAAGAAAACAATCAATCTTAAATCATCAAGAGTGTGCCAAGGAATAAAAATTAAAAATTTCCTCTATGGTGAAAAGTCGGAAGTGACATGTAAATGTTCACTTGTGTAACGTATAAAAAGTACAAGTTGAAGTTGTTTTCGCCAATTGCGCATGTGACGAGATGAAAAATCGCGATGGGCCGTTATCGGTAGTAATATTAATTGCGTGTGGACTGTTTGTCAATTTTGATTATTGTTAAAGTGTCGATGGTCGCGCGACACAGACGCTTCTCAGTGGAGAAATGAGGGAAGGAGCGGGGGAGAGGGAGTTTTTTGCGGTCTTGATCCGCTTCGCAAATACCCGAGCCGTATGGCCGCGCACGTGGCCAATAGCTCGCGCGTTCACTCGCGGAGATCACGCTGAGACTCATCGCCGACTGTAAGCTTCTTTTATCGTTCTTTTTACCGCACTTCTAAGCTCGCGTCGCCTTTTCCGTCCGATTCCCCTCTACCCCCATACACATTTGGAAGGGATGAAACGCTCCGATTTTCGTGTGTGCAGTTTTTTCATCGTGTTCAGGCTATTTTAACTAATTATTAGGATACGAAAAAAACTGTGTCACGCGGTATGATGCAAAATAGTAACCGACTAAAAACTTGTTCTTTTACAGGGCTCAACTTCGCTTTAGTTCGGTCGTCTTGAATTCTTTTCTTCTCCGAATGATTTTATAATTGGTTTGAATCCAATGTTATAATTGTTACTGCCAGTTGTTTTCAATATTTCTCAGAATATAGCACGCGTGCATTAACTGTTGGGATCATGTTGAGATTTTGGTCCAAGAGAAGAATTGTAAGAAACGATTAATATTCTGGAACCTTTCATACCGATATATGTTCATACACATTAGTTATTCATCGTGAATATGATGTTAACCTGCTCATTTGTAAATGTACAGTTGGAACTGAGTGCGGCGCGTCTGACCAAACGCTGATTTTTCTACTGAAATTCCATTTGTACTTGGATTATACTTTCTGTGGCTCAGAGATTTTTGTGTATAGTGTATTGTAAATTAATTGTAAGCGAATAACTCGTGATGCACTTCTAATGCGTAATAGTTGACTTGTTGTTGGTAAATACGCGTATACGTGTACTAAAAGTATATACAAACCTGAACTAAAAATATAGTAGGCGATATTAAACATATTGCAACAACTATAATGTTTCATTTTCAAGATTAAAATATGTTTCTTTAATAGAATCTACTGTAACAAATATATTCGGGAGAAATTGAAACCAAATTCATGGTTGAATCTATAGTACGATTCACTACATATTTCTCTGGGTGCAGGGGATGAGTAGTGTGAGAACGCGATCAACAGAATATCGAGGCTCACCGAAAAAATGGAAAATTGACGCAGCGTTGAGTCAATTTCTGCCGCGCACCAGTTTCGAAACACCTTTGCTTACTCACATGTTTGCAGCTCGGTTTCAATGCGACTGTGCCCCGTGACTCCGCGAGTCCGTATGTGCACGCGCGGCTGCGCAGCAACTCGACGGCCGCGCGGCCCAAGCCTAAAAACCGATGGTCCTCCAAATATCGTTCTTCCAACCAGTTGCCAGCTCTCCAGTTGCCAGATCATAATTACAAACGCCAAGTCCAATCAAAAGTTTTTCATGATTTTGTGATCGGGATGATGAAGGATAGTTCACTGCTACAACCATCATTTACTTATTTTTACTTCAGTATTATAAACGTCAACTAATCAAAGCCCCTCAAATCGGGCATTGTATAATTTGGGTATACCCTTATAATTCAATCCTCTTACGTGTCCCAGTACAAATTCATTTCACATTCGCTTAGGATATCATGTTACATACCCACTGGTTTTTGTTAAATTTTAGTTTCATATTTTCACTTTTTATATCTCTTTTACTATATTTTATTTTCGTTTTTTGACTTCTGTTCTCTGCTTTTGATAGAACTGAGGGTCGACAAAAATTGAAGGCTTGGCGTGCGAAAAAAACAGACACGAGAGTCACCACGTTAGTATACAATATAATGTATCGTAAATATTGTATAGAATATGAGTTTTTCTTTTAAATTTAATTCATGATGTAGCAGAAAATCCAGCTTGCACTGTTCTATACTTCATCGTTTCATTCGGTTCAAGATACTACATGAATCATGGCATTGATTTTTAGAACAGAAAAATAAATTATTGTTTTCCATCACTGCACAAAATCCATTATGTATGTACTTTCAGAAGAAGAACCTTCATCCTCAAACATTTTTCATGTGAAGAGAAGACGAGCTAAAAAAAGCTATAAGATGAATATAATTAGATATAGACTATAGAGAAAAAACGACCAGTTAAAGATTTTATCGTTCCGTTTATTTCAACAATTTCATAATAACGTAATAATTGTTTCATAATATAATAATAATAATAATAATAATAATAATAATAATAATAATAATATTACAATGCGGCGATTGTTTTCTCACCAGTTATAACAGGGGATCATTCTCGTATATCAATCAACACGCGTTTATTATATGATAATGCCTCGAACAAGAGCCCAGCGTAGAAATATAACAAACGTGCTTTTTAATTATTTATTTTTATTTCTTTCCTTCAATATGAATTTACTATTATTAAACTAGGCTGTTCATCGAGGCGCTACGATTTTTTTTATTAAGATTAATTTCTCTCATTTTATTATTTCCATCGTTATTTAATAGTCAAGTGAGATCGTGGCCTGCAGTCGACGAATATCGACGTCGTTTCTCCCAAACAGCGTCGACCAATAGCATACAAAGAAGGAAAGGGCATCGGTATAATTAGATGAACTCAATCAAGTGTCGATATCGTTGCCTAACAACACAAATCAAATTTTGGCACTATATTTATATATTTATATATTTTTTCATTGTTCCATATTTGAATTGCATCGTAATATCTTTGTTTTAATCACTATCAAGTAACAAGTCTCATACTTGAAAAATCGTCTTCCCTACCCACGTATACGCTAAGACTACCGTATCATCAATGTGTACAATACCTATTTTGACAATGAATTGACGCAATCTGCCGATACGACGCTCGATATTTCGTCGTCCGAAGGTGATTTGCCTGCCTTATGTTATCTTTGAGGGATAAAAGTTCTGGAAGAATTTATTGTTAATTATATATTTTCATGTACAGCAGAATCCAATAGCTCTTTTAAATCTTTTCATCATACGACCTCGCTCTCGTAATTCTTATTTATAGTTTTATTTGCCCAAAAATCGTAGGTGAGCTCAGAGATAGTACACGTGAGCTTAGAGTATTTTCAAGTGAAGGAGACAGAGAAAGAAAGTGAAAATTCATATGATTTATGCAAAATACCTTACTCATAGACTCGCTCCTGTAAATTCGTTTGATACATTCTCTCGCTCTCTCGTCTTCCAGTCTATGAGTGTTTGTACAAATGACGAAATAAACGCGATAAAAGCAGTGCTTTATTATTCCTGACTGTTATTTGGGATTTTCATCCGGAAAATAACATGAAAAACGTTTGAAAAGTGGACTGTGAAAAAATTTTTTAGGCTTGCCCTGCTAAAGCTAAACTGAAAAATCATATATTCAAGAAGACACCAATATATCATTAAAAGGCTTATCATGTTTTATACAGTTCTGCATATTAAAGTAGAATATGTATGTTACTAGATTCATTCGTACAAACACAATCTTGTGATGAATATTTAAAAATAAATGTGAATGTTTGTGTATGTGCATGTCTGTATCTATGTCCGGTCGTGTTCTGCTTTGCCATCATTTTCCTTCGCTACACGTCTATCTCTGTCTCTTTTTCTTTCTCACTCGATCGTATCATCGATCAACTTCAAGTTTAATTCAATTTTCCACGCTTCCCTTTAGTTTCAACTGATTTTTCTCTCTCAAACGATCTGACCTCGTTTCACTCCTTCAAGTTCTTTTTCAGTGTACACTTGGTCCATTCCTAGAGATTCGTCGAATGATCAGCATATTATTTGAAGTTCGATTCCTTTTCTATACAAATATATTCACGCCTCAACGATATAGAATGAATTCTGCTCCATTTACTTGGAAAATAAATTCATCTGTTGCTTAGGTTTCTGGATTATACATAGTATAAGCAATCCTCATTCATTTCAAGGATATGTAGAGATTGATTTCAGAATCTCTAAGAATGTTTTGACGTTATTGCATTCGATCCCACTCAACCTCGTCTACAATTTTTCCCACATCTCTTGCACGATTGATTTTCAACTGTACCATTTTTTATCATTTTAATCTTTTAATGGTTATCTTTATTACTTCATTAGTTTATTTTAGTGTTTATACGATTATGAGTTTAGCGTTCAATAGTTTAAATATGTATAGATTATGTTTAGCAGTACACGTTTAATAATTTTGTTTTTTTAATAACGCTTTATAAGCTTCCGTCGAAAGAAAGTTTAGCTTTAGTTTATGCTTTGTTTTCGCTAGAGAATATTATCGCTAAGTCGATAATCAGGGCAATGCGGAGCGCACGACATTTTTTTTCATGGCATACTGTTTCATCATGATTTCTTACTTATTTTTTCCTTGCAAATTAACAGTTTTGTCGTTGAGGAAAACGAACCACTAAAGGTTGATGGGTAGAAAAAATTCAATTTTTAAATTGCGATTATTGAAATTTGATGGCATACATTAGAATGTAGTTTTGAAAATCAGCTTTCCAATATAGTTAGCAATAAAAACGTACAGGTAAAATGAACCAGAAACATGATTACTAAGGTCTGAAAATTATTTCTAATTTAGAAAAATGCGTATGTCGTGGTAAAATCAACGTCTCCGCTTTAACCCTTGGATAATTTTTTATCATTTTCTTTTATCGTGTATCAACAATGTATTTGGTGTATTTGCGTCCGTGTAGCTTCGTGTTAATTTTTGTTCATAAATAGTGTGATTTATTTATGCATTTTGAATTCTTTTTCCCAAACCAGTGAAAAAAAATCATAATTCTTTCCGCAGATTTGAAGATAATAAAAGAATTTATTTTAAGGATTGACTGTACAAAAATTATTGATTCGTATTCAAAAATTTTTTTGTCTGAAGGATAAGGGGCAGCAGGTCAAAATTCTTAGATATTTATTCATTCATAAAATATTAGAAGTAAAAGATTGATCTTGATACGCTTTTCACTGATTTCGGAGTGGCTAAATAGCTCTCCTCGTTGAAAAAATTTGAAAAATCCGCTTGGGAATCGTAAACCTATCTAGGCAACCTTGATTTCTACCGACTTCACAATCACTTCAATTTTTTTACTTCTTGAACGTTATTCCTTATTCATAGTACAGTATTTAATCGTATTTAATAGTAATAATAATCGTCGTCTTGTCGGTTCTCTTGCAAGAGTTTACAATCCACCCTTAGATTGGAAATTCGAAATTCATATTAGTCTCCATTCGCGATATTTGATCTACATTTTGTTTAATTATATTCCCTTTCGATAAGTTAATTATAATTAATAATGGTTTTATTCATTATTTATCGTAATTATTTTTTTCACGTATCCCTTCAACATCATTAACAACATTTTTTTCATCGCTTTAATTAGCTTGCAACTTTAATACTTATTTAAGAGTTAACGTGATTGGTTGTCGCGTCTGCAAATTGCTGAAGTCGCGCAAGCGCGCGCCACGGAAAAAGTCTCACACTGTTTATTAATAATTAAGTTTAAAAATGTTATCCGCTCTATGAAAATCGACGTGGGCAGGCTCAAAGATTATCTGCCACGCAAGGCTCTGACGATTGAATTTGTTGCGCGTAACGAGCTTTGTCTAGATGACCTTTGAGCTTTTGCTATTTATTACATTTAAATTTAGAAAAAAGCTTCTTTAACGAAGATTTTGATTCTTTCACGTTTGTAAAATTTTCCTTACGTTAAAATACACTTAGACAATTCAACGATTATAATAGAAGATTCGAATAGGTAACATAACCTTTATAAACCACTTATAACTGATACCAATAGCATATTTGAAAAAAGGGCTAGTTTTTTGTAACGGGAAATTTTCAGATACTTTCGCCCATATATATACGCAGGTCTTTAACTTTACTCATCTCATTTGTTTTATTTTAAATAAACGACGAGAAGCTACACGTGCATCTCATCGCTTGAATTTGTTTTTTTTTTTCTCATTTTTCGTCACTTTTCTTTCCGGTATAAGAAAGTCACTTGCACGAATCACAAAAATGTATTTAAAATTTACTAAAAAATCATGATATCCCTGTTTTATTTGATAACTTCCATCATTATTCACTTTGTCTCGTAGCGCACTCTAAGTTTTATACATTTCTTCCATTTTTTCATCGTGAGTGGACATTACTTCTGAAGAGGAAGAGGAGGAAGAAAACTTGAATCTGCGCGTAGTACGTATTTATATAAATTTAATAAATCAGTTCGATTACGTGTAACTTCTAACGCTGGAATCTCGTATCCAGGAACTCAGTGTGGCAAATTTGTGTTATACATATATATGTTTGATCAATTTTCCCAAACCAGATGTTCATCATCAGTTTGGATGGATCCTAAGGAGTATTCGAAGAAACACAACAATTTTCATGATGATGTACGTCACTGCGTATCGCGAAATAAGAAAACATCATGATGCAAGTTGGTGTCGCGTAGATCATGGTACACAACATATATCAACACTAGAAATACGAGAAATTGCCTCACTCAGTCCCCGTATTTTAATAATATGGACAAATATATCTAGAGGCGTATAGAAAATCAACAGGATCACAAGTGAAACGACATAGATATATTTTCATCAATCTTTGGAATAATGAAAAAAGCGTAGATTATGTAAAATCGAACAAATTATGAATGATTACTGCAAATTTTATACATATTCACTCGGTGACAATGCTAATTGATTCGTCATCATCAATCGTCTCTCGGGAGGTTTTTATTTATTTTTTTATAATATTCGATTATTATTACGTATTACGTGTGATCATAAAAACCCCGTCACTAAGGGACGTCTGCCCGCTTAGCCTATTGTACTGAAGAGAGAATCGTGATTCATAATACGCACTATGTATGTACTTGTGTATGTATAATATGTATAGTTTTCGTCGTTAATTTATATATTTATATTACTCATATGATTAATATGTATATCATATCATCATCATCATCAACTTCATCATATTATAACTTCATTCCCGCATTCTCACAACGCGCCGTGTACAATAGTATTATAAATCCCGCTCTCTTTCGTGCAGCTCACTGATGATTCACCCCCGTATGTGACATTGATTATTCTCGCCAACAATTGTTCGCAGCTATCCCTCAAATATTCCCTTGGATAGTTTCGATTGTTCATTGAAATTTTTCGTCATTTCTTTTATACTTTATATATTGTATATATATGAATATAATAATGATATTTAAATATTTACGGATTAATAAAATTCACTGGCATATTTGAATCACCTTGGCAGTTCATATTTTGTGTTTTCGAGAGAGTTTACATTTTTTTTATGTGTGCGCTTTGATGCTGCTGCTTCCAGTTCGCGTAACTTTAATTTTTTTTCTTTTTTGTTTTTTTCCCCCGTTGTCGAGTGTGAATTATAAGTATCAATGTATCGCAATGTTTCTCTCTCTCTCAATTTTTCTACCCTCAATTTTCCGCGTCTACTTTTTCCCCTTTTTATTTTAGCGAGCGACAATCCCTGTGTAAGTAAGAGCTGGAATATGCTTCGATTCTGAATTCGCGTATGTAATTTTTGTTTCTCCGGAAAGACGCGTCCGTGTCACGGAATACGAGTTTTTATTTCGGTTCGATCGGGACGATCGCGTCGTCGTGCCATATGGGTCTTTCCGGATTCACCGATGAGCGTTTTCGAAAAGGCGCGCATAAAATTTTCCAACTCAATTTCGTCCGCGTGATGTCGCGAGAAACGTCTCTTCCTCAACTCGCTAAGGCGTCGCGTCGTGTATTACGATTCCTAGCTCTACATTATAAAACGAAATCATACGGTTCACTTGCGTATTTTAATCGCTAGAAACGCAATGATACGACGAAACGGAGTCCGGCCTCTCTGGCACATCGTCGTTGGGGTCTGCTCCCGACAACGACGAGCCTGCCGAGAGAGGACTCCGGTTGCAGGTGGCGAAAAAATTGTCAAGCGTTTTTTTTCGTCCTCTTCGCGGTCGAGTTTGTCTCTTCCTCTTCTCGTCAATATGTCTCTCCCCCCCGGCCCCTACAAGTTAATCGCTCTTATCGCTCTACGATATTTTATATTAATCAACGTTTTATTAATTTTCTGTTTTTTTTTCTTCTTCTCCCTCGTCGTTTGAACCGCCGCGGTCGATTAATCGTTATATAGCTTTAAAACGCGGCCAGCGGCTGCGCGAGCAGCTTGGAAAAACCCAAAGCGATCGGTCGAGGTGTAACAAAAAGCGACATTAGTTTGGCTCTCCTAGTTGAACAGCAACAATAGTGGCGGCATCGGCGGCAGCAACGGCGGCGGTGCGGCGAGCAACGACGGGGGCGGCTCGGCTCGCGAGCCTCCCCGCCAAGCCGCGTCGTCACCGTCATCATCATCATCATCATCATCATGATCAGGCAGAAGTAAGCCGCGCTGCACTTTCTGCGTCTACGTCTCCTCCTCCGTCCTCGTGAGGGGCTCGAAAATCACGTGACAATTATGTGCGGAGCCGAGAAGAGGACGGTGATAGTGGCGATTATCGTGAACAGAGTAAAAACGATTAGGCACAATCTGTCAATCACCATCGCAGCGAATTTCCAGTCGTTGGTAATCTTCGTCTGTACGTCGTTGTCCTTTAGTTGATCCGTGATTATCTGCAAAACGGTTAAGCATAATTAGAGAAGAGACTCTCGAAACAAGCATTTTATACTTTATCAAATTATGTGATTATGACTCGCTGATTATGATTGTCCGTTGTTGGGACAATGAAGGGTTATGTAATACACATTGATGTATTAATTTTTAGCCATAGGTAGTAAACTGATTGCAGGTCTATTTCACCGAGCATAAACTGATATGTGTATTAGTTTTGACAACCGAGATTTTCGTGTCATTAGTATGTTCTCTCTTGAATCCTTACAGTGAAAAATCATGCAAGAAGGTGGATAACATCACCGAATTGCAGTGAATTTCTTATGTAACTAAAATTATTTTTCACCTTAGTTCCATGAGTTTTTACATACAATTCGTAATAACAAAAGTGAGAATTTCCCTTACACCCTATTTATATGTAGTATACTGCGAATTTTATGTATAAATGTTTGCTATCAAAACTTATGGAGCTAAAGTGAAAATTCGCTTTTGTTATATAAGAAATTCACTGTCATCCAGTGAATTTTTCATCCACCTTCTTACAGTGATTTTTCACTATAAGGATTTAAGAGAGTATTTACATCGTGACACGCATTCGTAAATTGTCCGTTTGATCTAGTTTTTACAGCCTCACGCTTCAAGACTTAAAGTTGAAATCTATTCAAATGCCGAAAATTCCTTTACAATTTAACATTGAAAATGTTTCAATCAAAGCTAACGAAGTGGATCATTTGGGCATACCATGACGGAAATTTAATGACATCAGTATTCCATCCGTCAATTATTCTCAGCCGTTATATACAATCTTCAATAATTACGGGATGGTTATTATTACCGACTGTAAGGGTCGCTACGAAAACAAGCTCGCATCCAGCCGATTTTGATTTCTATTCATCGGCACAATCGACCAGCCTGTCGGGTTGAATACTCGTATTATTCAAAGCCCATCTGAGCCATCTAATGATCATCCAATCGACTGGTTTACATTGAGCTATATATATACATAGGCGTCGAACGAGAATCTAATTTGTCAGAACGCGCAGTCCGTCACTGGTCGCCGTCCATGCGAGAAAATATTTCCTTGATTGAAAAATAGTTGCAACTCGAGCTGCAAATGAACAATGCGTAAATTGCATTGCTGGATTGTATCCAAAAACGATATATCCGGCGGGTCCTGATTTACGATGAATTGGACTCGTTCCAAGAAGCACAACAAATTAATTATTAATAGAGCGGAAAAGTATGTCCGAGTGTGCGCGTATACATGCGGGACGATATGCGCTCTCGTGAATGCTCGCTTGAAAATTAACCAGTGAGCAACTTGTTTACCGGATTTAGAATCTTCACGTGGTGAATTACTCTCTTTAAAGAATTCTCTCTCTCTCTCTCTCTCTCTCTCTCTCTCTCTCTCTCTCTCTCACGCGCACAGGCTTCTCCCCGAGACCAATTTGGGGCTGAAAAATAACGCCGCTCGGCGAAAACACGAGTGCACTGCAAACCAAAAACTTTGAGGCTTTGTTCCGCTGACTTTTGCAAAATGACGAACTCATAGCTCGGCGCGGGGCGAGCGCCTTGCGAATGTTTGTGCAGGATTATTAGCCCCGCATTCGCCAAGTCAAACATACTCAAAAATCCCGGATCCAGCGGGGCTCAGCCGCCGTATTGAAGACTGTGGCGGCCCATTTTTCCCCCCGCCACGTTTCTATTGCGATTAATAAGGGAATCCGGGAGGTTCGAAGGAAGAAAAAAAGGAATCGAGAGAAATTTGAAAACGCACCGGACTCGTACACCGCCCCCCAAGCGGTTTAATACTAGATCAGATAGTTCGAAATTAGCAAGAGAATTGCATAGCAGAGTACACATGCAGTTTAAATCGTATGAAACGCCGCCGCGCAGTGTTTGATAACATTTAAATTTTCCGGGCTAATTAGAATGAGGCAGAGAGTTTGACAGTGATTTCAATATCTTAAATTTCAATTGCCTCTTGTGAATGGAGCTCGTCTATTGTTCATGCCAATTATCCGCTGTGAGAATCAGTTTCTGATATTTTAGCAACCGAAAACCAAACCTCTTGGATGGAACGAATTGAATTGAATCTTTTTGGCAAACATCCAAGATACATATATGCGCGTGTATTTTTTCTCGTCAATCGATTCGAGATAAGCAAGTTATACTTTCACGAATATATTTCACGCGGTGTACATCTTCGCAAAATCAGTATACCGACAGTCGTGAATTTTTCGAGGGAAATACATTGAAGTCTGCGGTTGCAACAAACATTTGAAACAGTCGAATGTTTGCAGCCAACCAAATCCCCTTTGAATACACCGACGACAAAATGTTCGGCGTACGTGCCAGTGTTACGATTATGAATTTAGAATTGAACCAACATGCAGGGAGTTCGGTTATCTCATAATCCAAACAGAAAGACTCGAAATTAGTTTACCCAAAGCCTTTCATCGGAATCCGCGCGCGGGGTCGGGTTTCAATGATTAACAGACATCGCATACAAGTCGGAAATCTATACAATTGGAGTCTAATTGCACAGACACATACACATGCGCTAATTTGCTCGAAATATCCGCGGTCCTAGTGCGCAAACAATGGATTACGAAATTATGAGAGTTCCGATAGACGTTGAGTGTATTCGAGCGTCGCGTTTAGATTGGGTAATTGGCCAGAAAGTGGACAACCTCGCGACAGCGTGTCCCCTGCAGCTATACGTATACACGCTAAAAACGACTGTCCTGCTTTCAAAATGACATTTCGCGCGACCCGTCAAACTCGAGCATTGTTTGTCGCGTGGCCGGCCGTGTGTCGTGGAAGAAATATTCGCCGTCGTTTTTATCAAATGTCGGGAAAAGATGATGAGACTTGTGTCAACGTCATTATCGAGCCGTAATAAAAGTTTATGATGATTATTTCATCACCGAAATCGAATGCTCATTTTGGACCAACTTTTGGCAGTTTGAGCAATGTTTGGGCTGGAATATACCCAGTGCGTGATGAATCAGGATAAAATATAAGGTAGGTGTACCCAATATGCGCCGCAACCCAATATGCGCCACCCTTCGTATTTCATATATACGCGCGTCTAGAGCATCGCCGCGGCACAGGATCTTGTCGGCAATACTGAATAATGAGGAAAGAAAACATTTTCACTGATCGGGAACCCTTACACCTACTTGTTACAGCTCGTTTTTTCCATTTTTTCACCAATTTTCATTATCGATCTAATTTCGCTCAGGTAAGTGCGAATTTTTTTAATACCCTTAAACTGGGCCAAAAAAATCGAGCGACATATCATTCGATTCCTTGACATCCCATCTACATCATCCAATTTTTTTTTTCTTTGTATAACCTTTTTATCAATCGTTTCAATAGCTCTTCGTTATTTTTATCAAATGTACCCAATATGCGCCACCCCTATTTTCTTGTTCTAGCTGCTACAATCAACCCATTCATGGTAAATATACGCCAAACATGATCGAAAAAAAATTTAGTTCAAGCTCTGGAGCAGGCCACGAGAGGTGAGATATCGCAGAGGATGGCTTCGACTATATATAAGATACCTCGTCGAACATTTCAACGATATGCCAAACAAAACATATCCGAAAAAACGGAAAATGAGTCGACCATATGCGTTAACGACAGTACAGAACGAAGAATTGTATAGTCGAATTAAACGCTTAGCAGATATTGGTTATCCTCTAACGAGAAAAATTTTGAGGTTATGCGTTTATAAGTACTGTCTAGGAAAAACATGAGACAGAATTTTTCTACCATCAAGACAATAGCTAGTCCCAAATGGGCTCGGACATTTTTAAAATTTAACTCTTCTATTTCAGTGAGAACATCTCAATTATATTCAAAATTACACTAAAAATAATGTTTATTAATTTGAGAGGTTAATATTGAAATTGAATGTTGCATGAGTTAATTTTGTTGATTCAAAAATTACGTTTTTTCATGAATTTTAACTGAAAACTTGATTTGATTTAGGTTGTTAGAAGTTCATATAGTCTATGTAATATGGATTAATCAAAGATAAAATGTATTTTTCAGTAAAATGATATCAGAAATATACTCTTTTATTTGTATTTCATTCATTCCAGACATGCTACATGCGACAAACTAGATGAAAAGAAGTATTTTCAGGGTAGCGCCATATTGGGTACACTCAAAATTTTTTCCCGAAATTTTTTTTTTTTTCAAAACGCTAAACTATTAGCGTTTTTAAGCGTTAAACTATTCAAATTGAATGAGACTAGCTCATTTTGAAGGTATTGATTAGACCTTTCATTTGACACCACCATTACGTTAGAAAATTTTCATTTGACGCGGTGTAGTGACCTTTCTCGCTTAGGTGGCGTATATTGGGTACAGGTGCCTTAGTATTAACGAGATTCAACTTGAAATGCGACGATTCACCAGTTAATTTTAGTGGTCCCAGCATTAGATTATCTATCTAAAACAAGAAAGCAATACACAGTACAGCAATCATCTTGTAAATACAACTTGGAAACTATTTTCACGTGTATATTGATCGTTGCCTCAACGTCTTAGATTAGATACATAAAAATGAGTTGGGTTCGTTGTACAAAAGTATATTGTTGAAATAATTGGCGAAATGTGTATTGTTCCCTTGCTTTTAATAAGCCTGGCGAGGCCAGCAAAACAAGCTGGCGAGACGTCGCAGCTGCGTTTTATTCCTACAACCTTACTGGCTTGGTATATTTGTATTTTTCGTATCCAGGATTACTTCAATTATCGCAATGCTCAAATAACTGTTTCCCGAGTGTCTGTACACGCACTGTATAGCTCGTTTTCCCGTTTTTCAAACCTAACCTTTTTATATTATGATAGTGATAAGATACATTCTACTGTAAATGTCCTCTCGACGACAAAAGGAAATTTCTTACACCTGGGAGGTCGGACACATCACTGTGAGAAGGTGGATGAAAAATCCACTGAATTGCAGTGAATGTTTTATGTAACAAAAGTAAATTTTCACTTCAGTTCCATGAGTTTTATGTAAAAATATTGGCTAGTAAAACTCATGGAACTGAAGTGAAAATTCACTTTTGTTACATAAAAAATTCACTGCGATTTAGTGGATTTTTCATTCACCCTCTTACAGTGATTTTTCACTGAAAGAGTTGGCGAGAGCAGTGAAAAAAGGTGTGGCAATTGTAGCTGAGACTGACCTTGATTTCCTTGAGGATGAGTATGAGCTCGTAGCGAGCGCAGAAGCAGGCGCTCTGGAGGATCGTCTCGACCTGGGGCCCGGCGTCGGGCGGGTGCGGATGATGGTGGGGCGTGTGTCCGAGCTGGTGGCCCGGGGCCGGCGGCGGCGGCGGCGGGTACGACGAGTGGCCCATGGGGGTCCCGTGGTGGTGGGGCGTCGTCGTCGCCGTGTGCGGGTGGTGGTGGTGGTGGGGCGTCGCGTGCACGTGCCCGTGGTGGTGCCCCCCCGGGGTGCTGAACACGTTGTTCAGCAGATTGTTGTGAGTCGCCAGCGCGTTGTCCTCCAGGTCCAGCACGTTCGCCAGCAACGACTTGCTCGAGCGCTGGTGCAACTCCAGGTCGCCGTATGCCTTGCTCGAACCTAAAGGGTCAATTGCCAATCATTTGTACTCTCGTCGTCGTCTCTCGGATTTTGATGATTTTTCAATCCACGCGCCGATAGTTGAAACGGTCTTATTCTCGCTTTGAACGATACACTGGCTCGACAAAATTTGAAAGACTTTTTTATAATTAGCCATGAGCTTGTATGATTTATCTTTGTTCGTGGAACTTTGGAAAACTTCTTGAACTTGTCTAAGACGCTTTCGATTGTGATGAATGAAATTCCATTCAAATTAGGGGATGATACTATAATTTTGACTTTAGTCCACTCAAAAATCCTACCAGAATTAGGGAATATTATCAGTCTTTTGTATTTGTCTGAAAGAAACTCGTTACTTGTATCAGTATTGAAGCAACCTAATGGAATATCGTAGAAGCCAGTATCGAATCAAATTTTCTTTGACAGAAAAGGATGTCTATCATTTAACTCGGGAGTTTATATCCTCTTTGATCTCTCAGCTTCAGCTATTGAGTGAAATTCTGAAAGATATAGGGGCTGGAAATTAGAGATCAGTCTTTTTATCGATCACCAACAGACGTGGGTTGTGTTTTTTATGAAAAAGAAGGTTGTTCGGTAATTCAACAAATCCATTAGTTATATCCATTTGTTCAACAACACAGTATAGAAAATCCATTACCAAATGGAATCGCTTCATTTTACTAACGCACCAGTGAGATAGTATTTTCTGTCCGTTTCATTACACCTTCATAGGGTTCGATTGGCATCAAAAGATTGAATAGAAAAGTAACAACTTCGACTTGCTCATTTTCTTCAAACGAAGACCAAGCTTATTACACTGCGATTCATTGGGAGCACGAGCCAAGAGTTTTAGAGTGATTCAATCGGTACACCAAAAATATTTCAACAATTTGAACTAAATTAGAATTTTGTATAGGACAATTTGTATTTAAATATACCCGTCACTGGAGATGGTTTTTGAGACTTCTGCGGAGTAGCCGCATCATCCTCATCCTCTGGGACTGGCCTTGACATTCGTAATAAGCAAGGCAGCCAATCTAGGAAGACGACTCTTACCTATAGAATGATTGAGTGAATGAGAACTTGTATGTGTGTGATAAAATATGAGGATTTCATTGTGATTGATATATGTATATGATACTCACCCAATCGGACATTATATGGGTGTCAGAGTTACGATGGTGATAGTTCAATATAAGAATTGTGCTGACCACACTGCTGGCCACCATGAACATTATACAATTGAAGTACGTCCCTGAAGATATTAAATATGTTATTAAGTGTATAATCGATGCATGAATGTATACGTCGCATTGAAATATTTGTACGTTTTTGCGGAATAATATATTTTTCTTAATTATACGAGCTACATTCATTTGCATGATAGCGATAGTTAATTTGAAAAATATCCAACGACTCGATTTGAATAGGTGAAAAACAAGTACAAAGTAAGGTTTTCAGTAAATGTAACTACTTTAATCTTTCAAATTGCCAGGAGACCCCAGCTCACATTCGAGTCGCCAATTTGACTGAAACTTTTGGAGGTAGATTTTTGATTCGCAAACAGCTGATATTTGCACCCATTTGTTCTAAAATTTTGATTCGTCTGAGATATCGATCGAATAATATTTATATTACGCAATTCACATACAATATCTAGGGGAAATCGAATGAAATTAGGATGATTCAATACTGTTTGGGTAAACACCTCAAAAAGTTCCAGCAAAATCGGAGACCCAAATCCCGAGTAGTTTTTTTTTCGGTTAGTAATAACATTCAATATTCAATACTCACACAAATCATTGAATATTTGTTTGAAATCAACGTACCTAAAAGTGGCACGGCATCGGAAGTCGCAGGCATCGTTTCCGCTACCATGTTAAGGAACACCGTGAGGGACAAAAGGATCGTTACTCCTGTAATTGATACGATGGTCGATTAAAATTCATGAACGATTTCCTAGGACGATTGTAATGCATAAATTGTATTTTGCTCGTTGGATTGTTTACCAAGAGAGAGTTTTTCGCCTGAATCGGGTGGTAATGTAAAGCCCAAAACTGCCATACTGGCAATCAAAACGCATGGCACGATGAGATTAAAGAAATAATAAAGCGTTCGTCTCCTTATGATAACGACGAATGTAATATCAATATACGGCTCCGGGCAACAATTGTAATAAATTTCATTCCTCTTCCCTGGCACACCTGAAATAATGATTAGCTTTTATTTCTTCATGATTTGCAAAGCGTTTTATTGTAAATTACTATCTAAGTATTGTAGTTACTATATTGTTAGTTATACTGTATTGTTATATTATTATTGTAGTATTGTAATTACTATGGACGCGATCTGGTCGTTTGATATACTAAAAAATATATGCATCGTTTATAGTGAGAAGAATGTCACCTCAAGTTAGATTCAAATTTTGTTTATTTCATCTGCTAGATCATACCTCGGTGACTGTTCCTCATTAAATTAGACTTCCGTTTAAAACATCTGTTTTTAGAGTAATTTTTGTTTTTTTGCAATACATTCTTTGTGTTATTTTTTATTTTCAAAGCTCATATAGTGAATGGTTTCCAACGATAAATGAGATAGATATTTATTTTCTATATCGCATCGAATGAATTTTTTTAACTTAGTATAAATAATATGAAATATATTACCTAACAAATCCCATTCGCCATTTGTGATAAAGCTGCTAACATCACCTCCTGCTTCATCTTGAAGCTGAAGATCCAACTGCAGAGAATAGAAATAGAAAACCTTATATCCAGTTGCATATTCATCAAATAACTGGGAACTCAGTTCCATGTAAATAATAAATATTGCATCGAAGGAACTTGCGAAGAGTAACAGATTTTAGAACTTCCCGTGATGAATAACACTGTTTGACTTTTTTCCCCTTTCTTGATTTGATTTTGTGAAAATGAATGTTTTCATTAAACAGAATGGTACATACTTCTGAAGTGTATCAAAAAATTTTTCGTTCTTTTAGAAACAGTCGAAAAACCACCGAGCAATACTAATTTCGATGGAAAGTGCTTGGAATGTTATTTAGGAAAGCTGCAAAATTTAATACATTAAAGCGGAATCCTGAAATATGATATTTGCAAGTCACACCGACATCGAAACTTGTTTTAAACAAACACAAAGTATATTGCCCCAATATTTTGTAAACTCAATATTGATATTAAATCTTATGATAACAAAATAATCATTTCCAGCTATTCCGTTAGCGATAAATCAGGTAATTGTACATTTTAAGCACGGGTGAGAAAACTAAGGTTAAATAATGAACTTTTCGATACAAGTGATGAAAAATGAATAACTAATCGGGACTAGATTTCTTTGGTAATGAATAGTTTGACACAAATATGATTATATCGTTGAGTGTTCCACGATACGATTGGATTTTTTTCTTCAAAATGATTGATTGTAAGCGCTTCACCTGAAACCCGTCGTAGGTCCAAGAGCCGAACTTCATCTCGCATCGCTGATCGTCGAAGGGAAACCAGGTGATGTCAATCTTGCAGGTGCTCTTGAAGATACCCGGTGGCACGTACAGACACGTGCCATTCTCTTTGACCACGACGTTGGTCGGATATGTGCCGTCGAAGCCCTCGTCCGCGCTGGAACAGGGTAAAAACATCACGTGTCATAACAAATATCTCGCTGATTGGCTATCCTTGATTGGCCGAATTGTCTCTGCAAACAGCTGCGATCTGAGAGAGAGAGAGAGAGAGAGAGAGAGAGAGATGTGGGGAAAGGAAGAATATCCCGATGTAGCTGCACTCTTATTGGCAATTCATTTTCCGTGCAACCTCGATTCAATTATCCCCTGTTTGCGGTATGAAACTTTCCCAACTACTGTATACCTATCCTAATGATTGGATTATCCGCTTCCTGATGGAGCTGATTCATCGGCAGCATATATTTTTCGATACAGCGTGCTTTTGAATTTCCCTCGAATGTTCGAAATTATTCGAACGAAAAGGGATTCGTTAGTCTTCCGAAGGCATAAATTTTGAGACACAAATTGGACTTGTAGTATTACCAAGCACAGCATCGCGAGAGCGTATCTAGTAATTGCATAGTAAGCTCGGGGAAAACCACGTGAAACGTATATCTTCCTTCCTGCACGAGAAATTCAGAAACGTGCTTTTTATTCGCCATGATAACAATGGAATGTGATCTTTCGCGCATCCTGATTCAAAATTACTATTTTCCATCGAGAAATGAATTATTTCCTTTTTCGTACAGTTGGTACCAGTATATACTATTGTGGAAATTTCTGTACATCAATTGTAACTGTTCAGAGTTTCGAAATCGAAAATTGCTCGTAGCCTTAAGTACTTGTGATCACGAGATAAGGACGCGGATCCGTGAAATAATCGAGAAAGGTATAGGTTGGCGCTCGAGACATTCGTCGGTAAAAATGAATTTGCATTTTAACTGGTGTAAATCAAATTACACCCCGAGCGAGTTCATTTTTTTTTGCTTAAATCGCGGGAAACAACTTCTACCCTAATTCACGATGCAATTTGGATTTTTCAAAGTACGGCACACGGCGCGAGAGGGAATAAATTGCCATTCCGCGCAATTGTATTTTCAACGCTGCCTCTATTTCGCACTCAGGAATTAATCGCGTGGGAGGGAAGTTGTGTCGCGAATGAATCGCCGCGATTTGTAATAATAACCGTAAGAATACAACGGACGCCAAGAGCTTTATTGAGGCTCGGAGCAAGATAACCGTGAAGTCATCTAGAAGGCGCGTCGTAATTAATGGCCCTAGTGGCAGCAGCAGTCCGACGAGCGGCGAAACTCTTTATTAAACTTTTCCAGACAATTACACGTTCCCTCGCTAACCCACGGATGGAAACTGATTTCTCTTACTGTCTGTGTACTTTTCAAGTTTCTGCCACCCCCATCCGGGAAACCTACTTTAACTCGAGCAACCAAGATATTTTTCTCTCTCTCTTCTGCGCTTCTTTCGGCTTTACTTTTACGCCCGCGAAGAAAATTAGTCCTGAAGTGTAACGCATTTCTCATACGTATCGCCAACTACCTCTAGCCCGCACGAGTACTTGTCAATCTACCTCTTTGCCTTCAAACTCATCGAGTCTCAAGTATATAATGACCCATCGTACGTACCGCGATAATACGATATCCCATTCATACGGGTGAAAACCACTAATACAAATTGCTGCTAACCATATCAGAAGTATGCTTTCTCAAAGAGGCTTTGCGTGAAAAACGGTTGCTACGTCGAAATAAGAATTCCATGTCTTTTACTATCGACCATTGGACCTAGGACTGATTGTGCTAATTACCTGAAGCAACGGTTGCTAGAAACATCAACAATAGATTCTGATAAATTTTGAACTCGGTTCGAATTGTACCGCGGCTAATCTTTATTGGAGTTGCATGTTTTGAATCGCGGTCACGAAAATCAAGGTCCCGACGTCTGATTCGCGAGTTTGATCTTTGCCCCGTCACAAATCTTTCTCTTTGAGAATGTAAAATTTAACCATCTGAAATTTTAGTGAATTTTGGAAAATAATCGGAAAGTTGCAAGTAGAAGGGTCAGAAAAAAATTTTTGGAGAAAAGTATCGAAGATAATGGAAAAACTAAAATTATCAGCGCGTCAAGCGGAATATAAAATACACGTATAGGAATCAAACGTAGAGTAGTTTTATCAACTGCAAACTGGGTTATGATATATGCTCATAGGGTAAATCCGTTAGATGCAGTTACAGAAGATTAAGCGGATTTGTCACTGCAGACAAGTAAAAATAATCAGTGTTGAAATATAAGCTGACGTTCCAGTAACAGTTAGTGGCTGGGGCCGCTATATAGCCTCTGGCTGGTAAAATTGTCAGTGTGGTCGTGTAACATTCTGGGAGAATGGGGGATTAAACCCGATCTCCGTTTTCCATTCGTCCCAAGAACGGGGCTTTCGAAGCGCAAAATAAACTGATGAATTATTGAGTAACAAAATCAGATATTCTAAATTCAACCTCGATCAATCCATATATATTTTCCGTATGTACGCCGTAGTTCTTATTCGTGATCACGAATGCGCTTATTGGTTCGAGTAAACCTCGTAGTATAGAGATAAAATGTCGCGAGACGGTAGTAGATGCACAATAACTATATATATGTATGTTGAGGTTACGTTAGGATCTTGCCAAACTGATGGGGAGATTTCGTATCTAGAATACCCGTTTAACCCGATGGAAATACTTCAGCAAGAAAAATCGACTTTGTTGGGTCAACTATGTCGCTTAGCAAAGTAACTTATAGTTCAATTTAGTATATTTATAGTACGGCGCCAAGTGAATTATTACCGACGGGAAGCAAAGATAATAGTACACATAACTGTAAATTCGCTGCAAACATTTATAGTTGTTTCAACTATTTTCAGTGTTAATTTGACAACATTGAACAGTTGAACTTGTGACAATTCTAGATAACAGTATAGCGATTCAAATTATGCTCAGCCTAATTGAAAATTTTTTAAATTTCGTCAAGAAATTTTGAATCTTTCGGAAATAAGAAATATTGAATAACAAACACCAGAAAATGAGAATACTGCATTACTATCATAGCGAGAAGAAAAAGAGATAGTAGAACCATTACACGTATATTTATAGTCCTTTCACAGTCGGGGTAACAATGAATGTCTGCTAGATGTTACACTATCCGGAAGACATCGCGGAACGACAAGTGCAAGGCTCGAGAATCACGAGCTCTCGAACATGATCGAGAGGATCTGACGAGATTCGGAAGAGTACGGCGCCGGAAACCCGATCCCGCAATAACACGTGCTCGACCGTCTAACAGATCGGACGGACGAACGACGTCGTTTTTTTTGACCAAGCGCTAAGGACACACCAGAAATCAAAACGGCTACACTTCTCCCGCGTAGCGTCATCCCTTAATCCGAGGTGTGAAGTGAATAATGCCGCGCGGTATAACCGGTTAACCCGTGGGGTTGAGGGTTTCACCCTCGTGTCGGGGGGACAGAGAGCCGACAAAGCCGGGGCAGCGAATCTCTCTCGTTGGGAGCCATTTATTTTTAACGGGGCAAACTTCCCGTGCCGCCAGCACCGGTATGGTGATTACCGGAGGCGCTGATCCCTCGCGGTCGCGTCGGCTTCGTTTTTCACGCGACAATTTCCCGAAGTAAAGCGCGGCGGGGCTCGCGTGACGCGGCCGCGCTATCAAGGTTAACGAACGAAATTTCCGCGGATTTACGAGCCGCGAGACGGATAGCCGGGAGACGTATATAGGTGTAACGA
Organism: Aphelinus atriplicis; assembly: GCA_020882685.1. Lineage (NCBI taxonomy): Eukaryota > Metazoa > Arthropoda > Insecta > Hymenoptera > Aphelinidae > Aphelinus > Aphelinus atriplicis. The sequence continues at coordinate 4,242,962 of CM037073.1, forward strand.
GCGGCCGCTAAATCCTCTCTCGTGATCCGCCCACGGCGTCGTTTCATTGAAGATACGGCGAAATTGCATAGCTGCTGTTACATGGTGGACGGGACACGTGTATCGTTCGCCGTGGGATTTCTCTCTTTTTTCTAGGTGGGCGAATCGTCGCTGGATGAAATTGGCTCGTTGGACTGAGTGGACGGGAGATATGAGCTGCTCGTTGTTGAGATAACACGTGGCGGGAAAGAAATGTATGTGAGAGAAAAAGCGTGAAGTTACGAGCTCGAGTTGACGAAGATTCCGGGATTAGCTTGGAGAGAGCGAACATTGGCGCGCGATCGCGGACTTGCGCAAAAAACTCTCGTATTCTCCGCCTCTCGCAGCTGCAGAAGCAAAAGTGCGGGAATCGGATCTCGGGGTATGTAGCACGGGACCGAGCTCGCGCGCGCGCGCGCCCAAGAAAAGGAACTCGAGAGGACGCGTGAATTCGAAAATTTTTCCGCCGAAATTCGCCGTGGCGAAGTCCGGGCACGTCCTCGGCACTGCAGCGGCATATGACGGCTGCACTGCGCCGCGCGCAAAACAATTTAGCGGCCCGCAGCTGGCGCCGCTCGCGCGACTTGCCTCCTGCGCCGCAAAGCTCCTCCGTCTTTTTTTTTCTTCCTTCCGAGCGCTCCCCTCGATGCTACCCAGCTATTTCGACACTTCATTTTTCTCACCCCCCCTGGATTTTCGAGATTGTTGCTCGAGAGCGAGGCATTGTTTCACGCCCGCGGTCGCGATGTATCTCGCGAGCGCTCGTAATTTTTATCGCTCGCGGGCGGGTTGAGAAGGTGGAGAAAAAAAGAGACATAGATTACGAAGGAGGATAAATCGCCGCGGCCACCAAGCCCCGCGAGCGAGGGGAAAAAATGCCCGCGCCCGCAAAAAGTTGGCAAATTGCATAAATATTTATGGCGCGTTCGAGCCTGTAGCCGCGCACCCGGGGCATTAACTATACCACCCCCCCCAGCCCCTAAAGTACATATACATAATTCGTCGAGCGCGCGGCTTTGCTCTCTTATCCGCACCGGCTACGCGAGATAACCGAGCCTCCGTTGAATATCCGTTCTCGGCTTTTTCCAAGACTGTAAACAATCGCGCGCGTACGTCGTTTGGATATATACTCACGGACGGCACCGCTTGCGAGAAATTAGTCGAGTCGTGGATTTCAAGAGCGAACTGGGGATATACCTGTTTCTCCGATACGCGAGTACGGATCGAGGGAAAAAAGGGGTAAACGAACACCGGTGCGGCGCAATTAGAATGGCGCTCGGGGAAGCGTGGCTGCGTCCCATCCTCGTCGTGTCCCGCTCGAACGAACAAAAGCCACTGCGAATCTCGAGTTCTCGCGAGATAATCACGAGCGCGATAAAACAGCCCCGCGGATACGCATTAGCGCGCCTCCATTTGTCTCTCCACATATATATATATATATATATATATATATATACTTCTATACATTGTCCCGTGCAAAAACGCCGTGTATCTCGGTTGGAAATCTTGCAGAATCATCGGGCGGCCACTCGAGTTTACAGCTGCTCGCGCACCTGCGCCCGTTAATAATGTCCGGCGCCGCGCGCCAGCAAGAAGTCTCCACGGACGCCACATTCGCCCCTTAATTAATGGGCTCCCGCGAGTGCCGAGTCACCCCCGCCCCCGTACACACACGTACGTATCCTGGCGTCGAAATCAGGTCGGCCAGCACATAAGCTTTTTCGCGTCTTCGCGCGCTGCGACCCCCGCGCGTTATAGTATACATACGAAGGGGGAAAAGTGGCCGCCGCGCGGCGGCACCGCCGTGTTAAATCATTCGGCCGCGGGGGGGCGGGGGCGGGGGGGCCGTCCGTCAGGGCCGTGCTGGGGTTCTCGAGTATAATCCGAGCGAGGCGAAATTAAGGGCGCAATTCCCGGAAGTGTTGCATTTTCGCTCAACACACACACACGTATATCCCGCGATTGTGCATCTTGCATGAGAGAGAGAGAGAGAAAGAGAGAGAGAGAGAGAGAGAGAGAGAGAGAGAGAGAGAGAGAGAGAGCGGGGGGAGCGCGCGCCTCGTTCCATTACATCCGAGTACGAAATGACGAACTCGGCTCGAGCTCGAGCCCCTTTCCCTCGACGTCTACGCGTGTTTTCGGCCTTTTTGTCCAAATGACGCTGCTGCCGGGTCTTGGTGAGCTTTTTTTTTTGTTTCCCACGGGCCATGACGCTCGAGTTGTACATCCGCGCGCGGCCTCTTCCGCCTCCGTGATTTTTGTCGCACGACGATTCGTCCTTCAAATTCCCTTTTTTCCTTTCCCTCCCTCGAGCCTCGGGTTTTCGAAAAACTGCGCGCTATTGTCGCGTGTCGCGCGTGTGTGCGTGTGTGTACATATTATATGTAGGGCAAACCAGAAGGACAATGACGGGGAAGGGGTGCGCAAATATTACATAAGAAAGAGGAAGAGACTCGCTCGAGTAGACAGGTACACGTAGCTTCGGTTCGTACAAAGCTGAATGGCACTAAGCTTCCCTCGCTATGTATACACATAGTCGAGTTAGCCTGCGCGGTCGCATATGTGTATGTGCATATATAGAGGAGCTAGCGAGTCGTCGAATAACTGCGTAAATTTGCGGCGGCGCGCCCGCGAGATTTATTGCTCCTTCCGCCAAGGCCGATATGTCGTTCGCGGGAAACACCCTCGCCGATCCGCAATATAACAGCCGCGGCCCTAAACCCATCGGCGACAAAGAGCTGCGATATGTAACACGAGGCTTCTCGAACGTATACAGGAATGTCTCTCTCGCTGCACCCCCGGATATTTCTTACTCGCGTCGCGCGGAAAAGCAAATTGCATAGGCGGCGAGCGCTGAATTATGCAGGGGAAGTCGGGGAAATTATCGCGCGAAACTGGTAAGACTTTCAATTTGGTAATGGATGGCTCTTTGAGTGGCTCCAACTCGTTGGTGGACAGGGAAAATAGTCGATCGAATTTCACCGGGCACATCGGAGGCTTTGGGTCACCGATCACGATCAAGTTTTGCCCAAATGGGCTAGCCAAATAGGTCGTGTTTACAGCCATTCAATTCTGACGTCCCGATTTGCCCGAGTTATTCTGCCCCGATCGTTCTCCGTTTCGGCCATTCGACCTACCCCTCCGGGTACTGCGCTCCCAAAATCATCCCAACGGTGTATCCGTACATCCGCCGGTTTCACGGGATTTTTCATCTTTCTCAAATGTACCAGATTTCTTCGTATCGGGACTACTTTTGAATCGATGGGCGCCGGTGACTCTACGTCGCCTACACCCATTTGAAATGATTAACCTGCAAACTGCTGCTTGCAAACCACAATGATAAACCTGCAACTTGCTGCTCAAGCTGAATTGGCCACTTGGCAGTTCCTTGACGTAACTTGGGAAATTCAGCTGTAATGTTATACATGAATTTCAATCTATGACTTATTTGAACATGCTGTATCACATGAGCACGAAAATATTATTTCAAAATTGATCTAATGAGTCTGTTGCTGCGAGAGAGCCATCGCACCGTCGCTTGTACTAGGGAAGGATAATATCTAATTAATTTGAATGGGAAAAGATGAGCGCGTTACCTCAACCTATATGTATGCAAGCTTGCTTCTGAACCGGCGCCAAGTTTTATCTGTGGAGAAGTTCACACAAAGTGACACTTTTTTCATATTGACTGGAGAATGACAAGTGCACGTATCTAAAGTGAGTCTTCTAAACTATCCGCTTCAGACCACATTGCGCGGGGAAAAACAATGTATAACCTCTTGAAAAATACAATAGCACGTGCGAGTTGTTACTCTATGATTAATTCATCGATTGATCACTTGTTAAATACACTGATACACACGTCACTTATCTCCTCTATATATAAACTAAGGAAAACTCATTGCAGCTGCTCCATAAATAATCGAGCTGGTACTTATATGCTCGTTTGACAAACACAAACGTTTCAGTCCATGTCAACCTCATATCAATTCAAGTAATTACCGGAAAAAAGAGTAAAAAAGTAGGTGCGCGGTGTATTCGGCGAGTAATAAAAGCATTACTGATTATGTAGCAATAATTAAAATGTAATTAAGGTATTTCTTAGAAGGTTATTATGGTTTTATACTCTTTAAATTTCTAACGATGAAAATTGATTGTAATACAGTGACCGACTGGTTTCCCTGATGCTTTGAAATGAATATCCATCGTAAGCACTAGCTTTTCCCCTAGATATTTACAACGAATAATATAAAGCCAAGCACACTGTATTACGGTGAATTTTCACTGTGGCAAATCTCGAGAGTATATACGGCCGAGGTGGTATACTCGGGAGATTATATTGGTCTGTCCCGCAAAGTGATGCAAATAAGTGGACGCAAGTATCGACCACTCCACTCGGGATACCAGCGAGTATGAGAAAAATTGTTACTCTGCTTGACTTTTATTCGGATGAAAGTTGGCGTTGGCGCGGATCAGGTGCGCATGCTTCTTCAGGATCAAGCTGTCGACTATGCGGCGGCGGCGGCGGATGAACATGAGAAATCTGCAGCCGGGAAAGATTGTCTATTCTTCAGATCATAAATTGAGCCAACGTGCGCCCTCGACTTTTCCATTCATATATCAATAATGCATTATCCTTCCCAGTAGAAGCGACGGTGCGATTGCTCTCTTTCACTTTGATGATAATACCTGCGTGCGATAACTCTCTGCCCAATGTCACGAAAATTTGACTATGATGAAATATTGGAATTTTGAAATTCTGCAAGAGCGGATCTCAAAAGCTGTATCGCTATGAGCATCGTCTGACTCAATCATTACATCGTGCTTATGAAAATGCAACGTTTATCTCTTAAGTATAGATCCATTTTACTCGCAATCTTTCGATTGATAATCATATAAAGGGCTACGTATTGGGCACACTTATGTTTCATACGATATAGAGTATTTTGAGTGAGATGGGAAATAGTTTGGGCGAGGTAGGTGTGACCCGTAGAAAGATGCGAGATAGAGTAGTCACATGATTATTGTAATTGAGCAGATTCAAATAAGAAAAGCAGGTAGTAAGAGTTGAAACTGTTGTAAAAGAGTGGCAAGAAAACTGCATGTTTTCCATATCCCACGGGATATTATGAACTTTTTTTCAAATTTTTTCTTTTCGGGGCACTCTAACCCCAGTTTCCGAGCAACGAATTTGCTAGTTTCTCAATTTTCGCAATTCGGGAGTCGTTTCCAAAATTCGTAATCAACCCAAGTAACAAGATAGCTTGTCTATGCAAAAAAATACTTTTTCCCATCATATTCTGGTGGAGAGTTGCCTTCCTTGATATTATCCGGGTTGAAAACGGCTAATACCTCCTCGCCGTGTGCACACTCACTGTTCATCCACGCGGCGGGGATATATCAGCATTATTCAGCCCTCTATATCAAGGAAACATTTGCGAACTTTGTACGCTATGGCGAACAGTGTACACGCCACTCGGGACGAAGGAATATCGCGCGACCTGCGTCGTCTGTTGTCCGTTGTACGCGCGGACGGTATATTACCCTCTTTCTCCCCTCGAAGCTCGATATCAACAACTTGGAGGCATGTCGTTCATTTTCAGATAAAACAAGCACATTTGGGTGTCGATAAGGATTTTTTTCACGAATCGGAGATTATATCTACCGACGGAATTGAAAGTACTTTTGAATTGGTTACCGTAGGATATATAATATTAATAATTCACAGTTCCAAAAAAAAAAATTGAACCAGAGACTGGACCACCCTACTTATATGTACTGTTGATTTGCAAAATATTGATTTCATCGATATGTCGTCCACCATATGTTTAAGGTTATGTCTAAACGCAGAGGTGATACATACGTACACTGAAATAAGTCGCGAGAACGGAATTAAACTTTCGAATCAGTTCGTTATGTTGCTATTCAGCAGAAACAAATCAAATGCATATATCTACAAAACTTGTACATGATTCAAATATTTCTTCCCTATTTTTGCATACATGTATATTTTTTTAAATATTTAAAAGTTCGATCGCGTATCACATAGCAGCAGATGCAACAATCTGAAAGATTGATAAAGTTATGGTAGCTTTAGAGGAGAAATGTTTCAAAATGTTGCTACACGTCAAAAAAATTGAATACATCGCGATTTCACGATGCACGTCTAACTGTATACTTTTCCACTGAAATGCATATGCATTTGTAATTAAGAAAATACATTCTCCATTCGGCAAAGTAAAGGAAAAAAACGGAGGAACTTTGGACACGCGGGAGCGTTATCGAAGCGCACAGTTCATGAAGTAGCTATTCGCTCCGGGGCTAGCATCAAAGTTCGTCAGCGTCCGAATAATCTATCACCGCGTGATTAATTATATCGGCCATACGTATATAGGGCTCGACAAGCCCGAAATATATAAGGATGTCGCGTATCCCGATTTCTCCGGACGACCATACCATCGGATTATCAGTCCTGGAATGTCGACTGGGCGTGTGAGCTAATGCGAGATCCTTCCCATTTGATTCGAGGCGTGTTGTTTCATCTCGAGGGCAACGAGGCATTTTGTTAAATTTGCCCGTCTACCGGGGGCCGTAAGGCGCGCGGGGGGTTTTTTCCATCTTTTTTCACCTATATACATTCGAAAAGTTTTACCCGTATACAAGGGTGTGTGTATGCGAGGGGGTGTATTGGTGCGCAGAGAGGATGAGGAGTGTAAGCGGCGTGTGCCACTGCACATCAGAGCGAGGCATACAACTAGCATCGGATTGGTTGGAAGTCGGCCAGTTGGCCGCAACCCAATCCGTTATTTCATTCTTTTTGAATCCGACGTCGCGTTCTCCTGCACATCCTCCCCCTCTGCCTCTCGCTCGCTGCTGCTGCTGCTGCTGCTGCTGCTGCTGCATGTACCACACGGCCTTCCTTCGGCCTTTTCTTTATCCCGCCAGCTCCCTCTCGCGTTTCCTCCCTCCCTATCCCTCTCTCTCTCTCTCTCTCTCTCCATCCGTTCTCCATTTTCGCTCCTCTTTTCGAATGTCTCGGTCTATTTCTTTCCACTAACTTTTCCATCTCGCTTTCTTGCCGGGTGCTCTGGCTCGTATGATCTCCCTCTATCTGCCTTCTTTTCTCTTCCGCCACCCTTTTCCCCTTGCCCCTGCACCCCCCAACGTATACACCCACACACAAGAAGGGACCGAGCGTTCCAAATCACGTTGCTCCCTCCTTTTGCTTTTTCTTTTGTTTCCCCCCCCCCCTCCCCCTTTTTTTTTATTTCTAATGAAAAACGGGACTTTAAAACTTTATCTTTGAAGTTGGGATAAGAGAAGCAGATGCGACTCGGGCAACGTGTATACACACACACACACACACACACACACACACACATTCACCCGCGCATCCCACTGGAATGCCTTGTACTCGGCGGCAGCTGCAATTTCCTTGGCTAAATTGTCAATTTCGGATGTGCCGATGCGGGCATTTGTCTTCGTTTCTGTGTATGGCACGTAAACCCCGCGCCCCAAACACTCTGCAGCAATAGCGTCGAGTGTGCGCGCGCGCGTCTACGTTTTATAATCGTCGTGCATGGATGGATAGACACGCGGGGCGAGCGAACTCGCGCGCGTTTATTCAAGACGGAGCTGCCTTGATAAAGTGGAAGATTATTCGAACCTCACACACAGTGAGAAGTTGCATCCTATATTCTTCAATCCCCCCCCCCCACCCCCGCCCCACTCCTCGACTGAGATTATTCAAATGCGAGGAACAGTTTCAGCTTGTCCACGTGAAGGAGAACTCGCGGATTTGGAGATTCGGTGAGCGAACGAAACTACTTTATCTTTCGTCGCGCGCGTTGTCTTGGAATATCACGGTTGGGATATACAAGAGATAAAAACAAAGTAAGACCGAGGGAAAATTTGATGATTTTACTTGGCGAACTTTCGAGCGTCTCGTGTTTGCGCCAACGTATTCGAATTGCGCGAACAATATCGATTCGCACAAGTTTCGGAATCGGTTCACGGAAATTCGAATTTCTCTGAGAAAGCAGACTGCCAGATTCTGCAGTTGTGGCTATTATCAATCAGAATTCATACTCGTGTTAGCTACTATACAACGAAAGTCATTTCTTTCGACGGACTAGTCTTGCGCGCTTCGAGATTTTTGTGAAAATCATTTCAAGTAGCTTCTCACGTTAAAAAGTAGAACTTAGGCGGAACAATTTCGTTAAAAATTTAGGTCACGAGATTTTATTATTTCAGCTTAAATCACTGATCTATATCTTGTTATTACATATTCATCTTATTCTTTGAAAATTGTGTGAACTAAAGCTTTTTTTTACAATATGCTTAACAAAATGTTCCATGATTTTTGATACCCAGTATACTATGCCTGATTGTTCCATAACAACGACTGTATATGACTAGATGTTACATTGTGCTGTCATATTGCTCATATCCAGTTTACTTTTTCAAAAACTGTGTGAATTACAAAATCAATTTGTGGAATTTTTAACAATTCACGAATGACAGATGAATTATAAAAACAACTCCAAAGTAGACTACCCCCAGGATACAGAAACTCAAGCCACTCTTTGATGATATAAAAACCTACCTACAATCACAATACATGATTGATGCGTTAAAATTGAAAAACCACAATTAATCGTACTAAATGATAATGTATCTAACTACTACAGTGATTCATCGCCACATTTTTTGATTGTAAATTCGTTCAAAAATGTCTCTCTTCGCCTTTTACTCTCTGTCTCTTTCATCGTGTGACTAGCATTTCAAACCAATATTCTTTTAACAGACGACAATTTTAATGGAATTAATTTATCCCACGAGTTTTTTGTCAATACTGAAAATCAAAGACATCGGATACTATACACTTACGAGAAAAAAAAACTGGTTTAAAGTTTGATGGATTGAAAACTGTAGAATTTCACCTGACAATATGTAGCTTTCCGACGTTCATCATACTTACGATCTCAAGACTCTGGACCATTTGTCTAGTACAATATTTTACCCAAAGGAACAAATGATCTGTTCGTCAGTATAGATACACATCCGTTGTTTCTTAACAATACATCTTTCAGAAGAGCGGAAAGGATATAAAAAATTCGTTCGTGCCATGCATCAACGTCTCACTATTTGCCGCTCGTCCCACATGTTCATACACGCCGGAGGATAAAAGAATCCAGATTTGGAATTCTAGTTGAAACACCATTTTTCAAACATTGGACAAAAAGTCCCCTCGCCCGATATATAATACATTCGCCTCTCCCAAGTACTCCGCGTGTCTCGGAAAATTTACTCACGTCCATCGTCAAAGCGAAGGAGCCGCGCGCTCGTGATTCACTCTGCTTTCGGGGGGAGCATTTTTTCCCCCCGGCGAGTTTACGAACAAATTCGAGGATCCTTTGACCCCGTGTCCCACTTATCTGCAGCTCGGGCCAAGTCAACTACTCCGCAGCTTTTGCGGCCGCGTCGCGCGCGCACTAACTTGCCCAAAAACTTTCCAAACGTCCGCACTTAAAATCCATAAAACTAATTTTCGCGCGAAACCGAAAACCCCGAGTGAGGGAGTGACAAACGATACTGGCGAGAGATATCTTGAGGTCGCGCGGCCGCCTCGAGATAAGCTACAGTGCACTTCTTGCTAGATTTTGGGAATCGAATCTACGACGGGAGTGGGAAGAAAAAAGCGAGTCGGGGGGGGGGGTATCAACTTGACTCGTCGGCCGTTCATCAAGCTTTTTCTCCCTTTTGTTTGCCTGACCCACCCGGGAATTCGAGAAGCCGAGTGTATATATCTCCAAGCGTTGATGCTCGCGCGCGCACGACTGCACACATCGAGAATCAGGCTTCTTCCAATCTAATTTTTCCGCCTTGACTATTTCGGATTCCAGTGATAGTCACATATAACGGCTAGCCGGCCGTATCAAGAAAGCGTTTCATTTACATTCTTAATCTTTTGCAAGAAAACATTATATAATGAGGAGAGAAACGAACTTTCAAATTAGATTATTCAAATATTATATTTGGATCTTTTTCTTTCTCGTTATTTATGGGTCGAAGTTGTTTTCGGGACACAATACCGCACGAAACAATCTTTCTGAGATTTTGTACCCATGTCAGGGATGGCAAGATGCAAATCAAGCCGAGTTTTTCATAGAAATCGTTGCCGAGGGGAAGAAAAAGTAATAGAATCTTGATAAAACTATATGTAGGCAAGTTGTGAACCGAGTTATATCTACTTGCACAGTAACCATGACTATGAAGAGAGGCAAAAATCAATGTAAGGTCCGTTACCAGAACTTTCGCTGGCAAAGGATACACATAACCTTCGTCATTTTCCTTGCTAAGGGGAGGAAAAATCGGTAAAACGTCCACTTTAGATAGCGGGGAAGTTGCGTACGTGCGAGGATAGAATAATGAGAATACGATAGAGAAAATATATCTGTAAAGAAAGACATATGCCTTAGGACTCGATTTTTCAATGGAATATTCGTTTGGAAAAAAATGGTTGAATTCATGAATAAATCGAATCGACACGACACGTGATCGATAAATCTATTCTACACAATTCGGGAGAGGTGGTTCCCTCTACGAAAAGTGTCGGTCAATCATTGTTTTAACAATGGAATACCTCAATCCGTCCAGAAGCTGTGTATAAGAATATTTCAAAATGAGTTGTTTGTTTTGATTAACCACACTGCTTCCTCCATGATCAAAATTAGAAAAATAAACCCAACTACATTGAGGTAAAACTTAATTAGACTTGAATTCTCTCTCTCCCGGTTATACTGAAATTTTCTACGATAGCAGTTCCTGTTCGAATTTAACGCAGCTAGTATATATATATATATATATATATATGCATCAAGACAGTCAGTTTGTTATGCTATATGACTTTCACGGTTATCGCGCGCCGCCATTTTAGCCTGTGAGTCAGAAAAGCATCAGGACATGCACTCGTCTGAATTGTATAGAAATTACATCGCAATCACGTGGCATGAATTCAGCCGATAATACAGCGGATCACTGACCAGACAGTTAATCATTGTGAAATTGACAAGTATTAAAAAAACTGTATTGCCAAGGGAATTTACTTTACGGATAAAAATTAAAATTTAAAAATATGCAAGTTCCCTGTTTTAACACCAGATGTTTTGGAATCTTTAAAATATTTCATGTAAGCAACTGTTGAAAAAAGGAGGAGAAATTCATTGTTAGGCCCATTTTCAAGTTTTCCTGATTCACGTAGCCTCTTTGATAAAACACTCTTGGCAGTAGTTTTCTTCTATATTTATGGATCAAAATTCTTTCTCTACAGTTGAAAATACAAATAGATTCCTGGTGAATTTTACGAGGAGCTGTAGTAATGGTCATGACATAGAAACACATAGAGTATTGATTCGTCGGTAACGTGGCCAATAGTCAATAGTCAGTTCTATTATTCACAATACATTGATGTCCAAGATATCAAATTAGCTTTGACTCAATTAAATTAATTTGTTGGCACGCTATTCAAATTCAATTAAATCGAGCTACTATTTTACTTCTAGAAACTTCTATACATATACGCAAGAATGACCGTAACTTGTTGATGAAAAATCAACAACGATAGCAGTGTGGAATGTTGGTAATTGAAAAAAAATTCGTACCAGAAAGAAAAATTACACTGTGAATTGAATCCTCTTCGTACGATTCGTCAATCTTTCCTCAGAGTATAATCTTCATTTCAATCTCAAATCAAATACAAAATGAGTTCCATGGAGTAATTGGGCAATCCCATGCCGATTGGGTCAGATTAACAATTTTTTCGAATTCTGATTCAGGGAATTTATCAACATGTAACATTGATGTATAGTCGTGGATGAAAAATGCGAGAAAAAGAGAGTATTCTAGCGACAAATTCCGAAAATTTTCCAGGACCAGAATTGGAAAAACAAAATGTGACCCGACCTAGTTGACGTGAAATTGCTCGCGCTATGTTTCATCTGGCGAGGAGATGTAATGCACTGGCTACAGATTGAAGAATGACCGAGCAGATCGAGATGCAAAGTTGGGTGTCCTCTTATACGAAGTTATGGACAGAAGAGAATAACAGTGCCCGTAAATAATGTTCAAGTTCGAATATTACTGATCCTGTGTTTTCAGTTTCATCGCAAAAATCTTGATTTCTGAAATATCAATACACGAATCTTTCTGGTTTTTCTATAAATATGTGTAAATATTGTAGGAAGCGAAGGTTATCGGGCCAAACTAAAAGTTGACGCATCAGATTTTTGGTACAACGAAACTCCTGGATTAGTTCCAGTTACATCGGTGCCCCATATCTGACGAGTTTCCCTTGCGAACCGTCGAGAATATCGACTTGATTGAGAATTGAATGCCAAACCCTCTCTCATCAATTTTTGTTTATTCAAAAAACAAATCAAACTTTTGGAGGGGGCGGATGAAAAAGTCGTCCCGTCCTCAATGCCGGTGGAAACATTGCCAAATATATATACCGGAATTCACGGGTCGGTCATTGAAATTTCAAATCGGAGGGACTCTTCAAAGGCTCGGAAACATTTCATAATCCCCGCTGGTGAATTCGATTACGGGGCGCCTTTGTCGCGCGCGCTTGCGCCGAGCGACACGTAATCGAAAGTGCAATATGGCAATTGGAAAAGAGTCGCGCGCGGGGGCCGCGATGTGCAAATTCATTAGGGCGTGGCAGGCTCGCAAATTAATCGCGTATGGGCACTGCACTATATACGTTCCAATGCCATTTATTCGTCGCTGATTTACCGCTAGGGGGATTTTGCCCGCTTATCGCCGAGCGACTTGGCCGCGACGTCTGCGAGCCCGCGCGCGTCTCGTCAATATATATAGCCGGAGAGCCGCGGAGCGTTTGCATCAAAAGCCTCATTGGCCGAGATTCGCTCGTTGCGCGGCTCTCGGAATTGAAGCTGCACACAGACACAAATTTATGAAAATTGAGACAAAGCTGCGGGCTGCATTCATTCCCTCGCGTCTCCGTGAAATCGTATAGCGGGGCTTTCTCTCTCTCTCTCTCTCTCTCTCTCTCTCTCTCTCTCTCTCTCTCTCTCTCTCTCTCTGCGCGGCTCCAATTAGGCCAGGACCGAATTGCGCGCCGCCGCCGCCGCCGCTCCGACAATAGGCCCAGCCAAGAGAGAGACACAGAGAAAGGCTGGAGGGGAAGAAGGTATCGTGGAACGAATGTGGCAGAACGAAGGAGAGCAGCACTCATCGGATTTAATGCATGACGAGAACGAGTTTGCATTGGGGGACAAGGGGGTGGGCGCGTGCCTCCGGGGGGCGGGGTCGGAGGGGTATACCTAGCAGGAGGCCGCGAGTTCGAGCTGCAGCTTGGCCCGCGGCCAAAGTAGGCAATATGCATTGGCGCCCTCTATCCATCCCTCTTGCTCTCCTCCGCGCGACTCGTTCACACACGTGTGTCACCCTCAACACACTCGTCCATTTGAAATTCAAGCTGGAGCAGATTAAATTCGCGTTTGCCGCCGCGCGCGGGCCGATACACAGCCGCCCCCGAGGCCCAGGGACAAATGCTCCACGCCCATACGCCACGCCGGAATTCGAAAATTATACCTCCGCTGGCCTCTATTGCCCAGCTAAATCACTTTCATCCCCCCCGACCTCACCGACCCCCTCTCGACCTCGAAGAAAGCAAAGGTATATATAGCGTCGCGGTGGAATTACGCGACCGGCCAAGATGGAAACTCGCGCGCGCGCGAATTCTTTCTCATTTTGATTTCAATTTCCGCGCGAGGCGAGCGACGACGCTAATTTATCACCGTCCGCGTTCCTGCCAGGGTGCGTGCATATATATGCGCACACGGAGGTGGACGTGAATCGATCACCGATATGCGTTTCTCTCTTGCCACTGGCGCTTCTCTCGAGAAAGGACGTTCGCAACGGCAATTTGATATTTGCCCTATGATTTCTCGCTATCCTAAAGTTAAAGTTTACGACAAAGTCCCCCCCCCCCCCCAGCGAGAGCTGGTCAGCCGTAAATTCTCAAACGGGAGAGAGTCGCGCGAGCACACTTAACTTCACTTGCCATTTCTCACCTTTTGAGAAAGCAAGTATTACCCGTGATTCACTGGTGTATAATACTTTTGTCCCGCTGCTGTCGGTGAAAACTTTCTCGGGTGTCGAATTTTTCTCCTTCTGAATATCTAGAATGGACCTCTCATTCTTTTGCTCGTTCTCGATAGTGGTTGTTGAGAATTTGAGAAAATGGTGAAATATTTGACGTTAGAATTATCGAAAAGGGTATACTGATATATACTGATTTCTCCTTTCCATAAGCAACGGTTGCTGTACAAAATTATTAATATTCTTTGTTTTTTGCTGCCCAAAATTCTGAAAATGAACGTTGCTTTAATTTTCCCTTCCTTTAGCAACGGTTGCTATTGAAAATCTAAATTGCTTCTTATCTTGCCACAGCTGGCTTTTGTGCAGAATTTCAGGAAGATCGGACTACTGTTTCGGAAAATCTTGTGAACCAGAAATATCGTCACATACGTACGTACGCAAGACGTTTCTGGTCCGTAGATTATATTATATATAATGCTTTATATTTAATGAAGCATCACTAATCGCCAATAAAGGTTAGGGTACAATATGTTTCGGAACTGTTTTATAGATTCGTGGTGGATATATATCAATTTGAGTGTCACAGGTGGAAATGCGACGTGATGCGATGTCACGAATTTCGTGTGTATATCAGACTCAGACATATCAAATACCACAAGACGGTCCCCTATTTCTCGTCATAAATCTCGGGACGAAACTGACGGTCACAGTCACTGGCGAACTACTTTTGGATAGCTAAAAATTAAATTTCCATGTATGTACACTTAGAATCTTAGGTTTCCTGTAATATTCTCACTTTTTCCATGAGATAGGCTAAACATTTCAACATAAATATGTATAAAAAATGTTTCTAAGTACTATTTAATCAAACAATTTCTCAAGTATTCCGCAATAAACGATTTTCTTTTTGCTAAGTGTAAGCATAACCTCTTTCAGGAAAGTTTTTTCAGATTCCCTTCACGAAATTAATCAAGTCTACAGAAACAAGAACTTTAGAATTTGTAAACTGCTCATCTGTATGCATAGCGGGAAATATACTCAACCAATCACCGAAGAATATTTTCTGATCCACAGTAAATTTTTACAAGATTAAGAGAGTACAGTTACAGGCAGTGTATAAACTCATGCCTTGTCAAATCAGACATTTGCATTTCCATATAATCAACATAGTAAAATCTGTCTCTTGTCAAAGCGTCACGAGCAAAGGAATTGAACAGTCATCATAATTTCAGATTTTTCACTTTAAATGGTGATACGGCTTCTATATGCGTCCGTGAAAATACTCCCAGCTTCCCAAGTATTCTCCTTTGTGATTTTATCCGAAAAATACAGATTCCGTGTGAAAAGTCAACGAGCTGAATTATTCATTCCCGAAATTAATCCTTTCTAAGCTTAGTCCACTTTTGGATCCTTTTCAAAAAATAATATAAATACGCGATACGTGGAGCACAATGTCGTTAAAACTAACAATGAGAAATTCGAACAAAATATGCGG
Organism: Aphelinus atriplicis; assembly: GCA_020882685.1. Taxonomy (NCBI): domain Eukaryota; kingdom Metazoa; phylum Arthropoda; class Insecta; order Hymenoptera; family Aphelinidae; genus Aphelinus; species Aphelinus atriplicis. Next base: position 4,258,602 of record CM037073.1, read on the forward strand.
TAAGTTAAATATAACGCGAAGTTGTTCAATCGTAATACTGGTCATTTCCTATTATGGCTTCTCCAAGTTTTCCACTAAGAAATTCTCTTTGAATCTGTTTGTTTGGTCTTAGTACATGGTTCTTGGAACAAGCAAGATCCGAAGACAACAAAATCGTGATAACCATACCGACTGCTCGAGACACTCGGAAACTTGCTTCGCGATTTGAAAAGTTTCAAAAATGATATTTTCAAGAGAGAATTTCCAAAGGAAATCCACATGATAAATTGTTTTAAGAGGTTTGCGTAAAACTCTCGTTGATCTTTCACCTTCTAAACATGGGACGAATCATTCGAAATGAATTTGTTTCCCATAGCAAAGTTGGATAAAATCACGTTTCGAAATTTATTTCTCGCGAGAACCATAAAATATTTCAAGGAAATACACATTGAAATACCAAAGCAGCCATATCCTAAGAGAATTATATTCCCAATGTGCCTCGTCGTTTTGTGGCTCACCGGAAGCCTTGAGATACTGGTTGCAAGTACAAGAGCACGTCATTAAATTGGTGTTCTACGGTCATTTTGCCCAAGTCGTAACGCAAATCGACGTGTGTCTTATCTCTCTACGTAGGACATTATTCATTTCCGACCCTGAAGCCGACCGACACTGTTCCTCCGCACGAAACAGCTCGATTCGGCTAATCAGCCTAATTAATTACCGGGCCGGGGGCAAACCGTTGAAATTGGTCGGATGAAGAAATGTCTCTTCGTTCGTGTGGGTCTTGAGAAAGTTAGAGGTTACATAAGTCGAAAAAGAGAGGCGCCACGAGCAGTAGGTATATATACAGGGTACGAAAAACCAGCAGACGGAGAAGACGAGCAGGAAACGCCCTGCGCGAGTCTCCGCTCTGAGAGAGAGAGAGAGAGAGAGAGAGAGAGAGAGAGAGAGAGAGAGAGAGAGAGAGAGAGAAGCTAAAGCAAGAAGAACGACGCACGCAGGGGCTGAGGCTGAGAGATGAGTTGCAAGTGCAAGTGACTACTCTTCTGCTACAACGAATTTCCGTAGCTCTCGGGGATGGCTTTCAAAAAATACGTCTATGGGAATACCTGCAGCTGTCCCGTGCTGCAGCTACGCGACAGATTCACTTACTCCTTTCGAGAGCATTACGTCAGACGTTTCTCACTCGATTATTATTACCAGCACGATTCAGCGGTTCTACTTTCCGAAAAAAGTGTGATTTTGGTTGACGTACAGTCGAAAAAACGACAATAGGGAAGAATCCGCTAATTTTTTTAGCTTGGAAATCCAGTGTGCGTGTAAAATTAATTAGGTCGTATTTTTCTGTTTTTCGATTCAAAATTCGAGCTAAAACGAGGGGATGAAATCCGTGTCGTTAGTAACGACTTGACGTCATTTACATTACGAGTACATCTATATCTATCGAAAATGCTAAATCTTTCAATATCCGTATCTTTTAGAAAAATGGATTTTAGCAAAAACAAGGAAACAAGACCTGATTGTTTTTCAATTGTTCATGCGTTGCGCGTGAAAAAAACTAGGTGTTGTGAAATATTCAAATTCAACCCTATATCGTAGCCGAAAAATTTGACTCGATTTAGAAGCATCTGCAAAAGCTAAAGATTATCTCGTGGCGATTTTCCTCGCAACATTGTAGAATGATGAACTGATGAGAAAAATCGAAAGTCAATTTTCAGAGATGGGAGCGTTTCTCTTAATTCGTTCAGCTGAGATGCTGAGCTATCATTCAAAGCACACGCAACTCAGTTAGATGCGGGACAGTTTTTGAGTTGAAAAAGGAATTAAGGAATGGCAGGGGGGGGGAAATAATACAAGTAATCTCGGAATGAAGAACCAAGTTCGAATTAGATTAGTGGATGCGCGAGGCACATTGTGGACAAAGCTCGATGATAAATCATCCAATTATACGATATAGCGTAATTGATTGAAGAACTTTTGAATGAAGTATGAATTTCCTCATTTCTTGATACGCTCTCCAACTTAGTTCGAGTTTAATTTCCAAAGATCTTAATGGCCAGTGCGATCGCCGTATACGCACTCCCAACGAATTTCTCGTGATATCGTGCATCATACCCGGAACTACTTAGACGTAATCGAATGCTGAAGGCTTGTTTTTACAACGAATAAACGCTGTGCTCGCAAGAGTATCTTCTTATTCTCAGAGCCGAATTAGGCCTCATTCAGAATTTCCAAACGGAATCTTCTTGAGAGAAGACTTTTCTTTCCCAATCAACGATATATCTATGGGTCGTACGAAGAAAGACAAATGCAATCTGTCCGCGAAGAAAGACAAATTCCGCAATCTGTCCACGAAGAAAGACACATATCGCATTTTGGCCGCGAAAAAAGCCACATGTGGGGTTCGCCCGCAAGAAGGATACATGGCGCACATCACACAATTTTCCAACGTAAAAAAACATATGGAATGAAAGCTTAGAATGAACAGGTTATAATTGACAAAAAATAACAAGCCTTCTATACAGTTCGATCGAGGTTTAAACTTTTTCTTCGTTTTTATTCGCGGGAGAATAATATCGACATGTGTTTTTCTTCGTGGACAGATTGTGAGATGTGTCTTTTTTCGTAAGAGGCATCGATATTATGTTTGAAGCTGTCGGAATTCGGGGTGCGACCAAGTAAGACGAGAAATCGGTATTATAATCTGACCGCGCGGCGAGTTTCACGTGTGAATATTGCGTTGGTCGGAAACAAGTGCGGCAGCAGCATCAGGCCAAATCTCGACATCAAATTTCCTCTCGAAATTCGTCCTTTCCGTCCTCTCCTCGGGGATATCTAGAGTGCGACGGCAGGGGGGTGATGAAAAATGCAAGGAAAACAAAAACGTGCTGGTGCACACAGCTGCACCAGCGTGCAGGGCAAGGAAGTTTTTGGCCGTGCTTTCAGCGCGCGGGAGGAGAGTCGCTTATGGAAAAAAATCCCCCGGGCCTCGGTCTCGCGGCAGAGGAAACTCCGAGGCAAAATGTTCGCCGCTCGTTGTTTATATTCTCGATTCACGCGCGCCTTACGTGCGGCACTATACTCTCTCCTTGTACATTTGCAGCCGCGAATCGCGAGGAGCGAGGCTGTGCTGTCCCGCGAGGCGGGGGTGTGTGCACGTGCCCGTGTTACCGATACCCCCCCACAGACGGACCGCCGAGCCGCGCTTCTTACTTCCCGGCACGTTTCTACCGCATATATAGCGTACAAATAGATACGAGTCCTCCTCGTAGCCTTCCCGGCTGGCCGTAAATCTCGCGGGGGCCAGGCGAGCGAGAGCCCCCCGGTGAAAGCCGAAGAGTGTGAGCGCGCGGATTTCCGCACGTGCGTTTTATAGCCCGACCGGTCTCTATATGCACGGCTCAACTTTTCACCCGCGCGCGAGCACCGAGTTCTTCTCTCCCTCGTCTATTTCTTCTTAGGCCCATCCCCTGCCTTCACTATCTACTTCCGCTTTCATTCCTTCTTAAATAAATTGCCCGCTACGTCTATCGCCCCGTCACTCTCCGACTTTCATCTCCTCCCTATTTTCCTCGCTTCCTCTGTACCTATCTCGCGGTTTTCAGAGGACCTCACGTCTGCTCAGACACGAATAACACAAATTTACTCCTAACTCCCTCCCGTGAAGACACAACGCGCAAGTTCAGATTTTTAATTTATATACCTTGGGACCGTCGATTGATAAACTGTTCTCAACGATTAAAGACTTCATCTTTCAAATATATACAGATAGTAAAAATACAGGCAAGCGAAAAACAATAAATTTTGAGGTGTAGGCGCGTACTGTAGTCTTAGGAAAAAAATAAATAGTTTTGAGGTTGTAACAATCAAATATTCTTGCTACAGATGCTGAATAAAATCTGAATATAGGTTTCAAAATTGAGCATAATGGAATAGTGATAAAAGTTGAATGAAATATGAACGTAGGTTTATAAAATACGAATATTGGAATTATAAATTGATAAATTAATATGGAATCGATTATCGTGTGAATAATTGGAACATCATTTTGAGACGCATGAACGCGTAGATCGCGCGTACCATGTCTGAATGCAGTTTGAAGAAATAATGGGTTAAATCAAAGAAGATCTTCTTTGGTTATAGGATAACAAGCCAAGAATAACATATTTTGAGACTCTACGTGTCTCCTTTTCGGAAACTTGATGAGTCCGTGAGAAAGATAATCGTCGGTGAAAATGTAAGAAAAATGATTACAATATTATTTCGAAATGCGGGTAATGTAGATCGCGCGTAGCGCGTCTGAATTTAGCTAGTATACTTTGTTCACCACGTTCAAGTGGAAAGTAGATTTTGAAAAAGTATTAGATGGTAGTTCCCCGTGTGCGGGAAAAGTATGGAAAACCAACTTCACTGGGAGTATGCTTCCGTGAAAGGGCTCAATGAGTTGCTGCTCAATTTGAATGGACTCTTTATCAATAAACGAGCGCCATTAATTGAGGAATATATTGATGGAGAGAAAATTCCGCCAATTGAGAGTTCACTAATTGCACATCATTTTTTGTAATCTTGAAATAAACAACAACTTTAACCAGCGAGACCACCTCACATTTACATCTCTAATTCCATTGAACTTTTTAAGGTGTACCTTTTCGAAATTCAAAGATATCATATTTTTAGTCGTTAACAACTCATCATTGTTGATTTCAAACATGTAACATATATTCATATACACGAAGTATCATATAAACTGCTGGAAAAGTTTCAGTGAGATCAAAGATCCAAATGCCAAGTGCGGTTTCTTAGTAAATGACATATATCTCTCAGCCTCCACAACTCAATAACGATAAAATCATTTGAATATACAAGTATGGCTATAAGATTTTATGAAACTCTCATCTCTATCCCATCTTCATACATTTCAAACGAAGAAATAATATTAATAAGTGTGACAACCTCAATTAGGTCGTGTATGCTTGAATGACTTCCTCCGAATCCGCTCAATTTAATGACAGATATTATCTTTAAGAGAAAAAATGTTAAAGACGTGATCCAAGCTTAATAATATTGAATCGCCTCCAAAAATCGCAAAAGTTATTCTCACATTGAATTATTTAACTCTGTATATCAAAAGTTAGACCATTATTTATACATTTGTCATCGCCCAACCATCATTCTTCCACTCTCACGCTCGAAAATCCCATTTTTCAACTTTTATTCTCTGACTCCTATCATTCGACTCCCGCTTCACAACTCCAATTTTCTGATTCGCATTTTTGCCTTAATTTTTCTACTCGTAATTTTTGATTCCTACTTCGCGCTCGTCGTTTTTAGCACCAATCCTTCGGTCCTGCAACTTTTGTTACTCAAAATCAGAGAAAACAGCATGCGAGCATGCGTTTCTAAAAAAAGCCTCGAACACTTCGACGACCCACTACAAAAAATTTGCAATTTGGAATATGTTTATCTTGGAAAGAGCAATTTTTGGGAGATGTTCGACAAAGACACCGCTAATTATCAAACGAAATTTCTTCTAAAAGGCATGATTTTTTTTTTCAAGTTAATCGTGAGTGGCCGAGCAGTTTTCTCCGACAGCAACGGAAGAGACGGTATTTTCATATAAAATCGGTCTAGTCGGACTTGCCAAAGGAGATGGATATACTTCATCTAATTAGATCCACGAAATATCATTTCTAAATGTATAAATCTCGATATCCGGAATATCGATCGACGAGCCATCCATCCCAATGCCCAACAACTCTGACATAAATCAACACTCGAAAGAGTCGGTGATTCTTCGTAACTCGACCTATAAAGTCGGCATTACCCAGCGAGCGTTGTGATTTTCGACGGTCGTCGAGGGTGTAAATCATTTGATCAGGCGATAAATAACGTGCCACGCGGACTAATCCGACGCATGAAAAATTCGCGACGACGGAATGCTCACTCAGGGCTGCAGTTGCGCGCGCGAGCATCCCTCCGACCGAGAGGTATTAAAATTAATTGACGCGAGTCAGGTACTTTGGCTCGTGCTTACCCGAGAGGCAAAGCGTCACAAGCAGCTGGACTGTTAATATTTTATACGTAGCTCGCAGTCGCTTTGACATTCGAGAGGAGGCTCAAAAGTCGGGCCCGCATATTATAATAGCGCTCAAAATTTAACCTGTGCTTACATGTACGTCCGCAGTTCAAGATAATTGTACAAAGAATAATTTTAATATGCGTCTTTGGAGAGACATCTTGTACTCGTACGCACCCTAGACTTTTGATGAAAAATATGTCTTAACCCTATGAGATCGAAATATATTTCTGTAGCAGAAATAGCACAATTCATGAGAACAGTGAATATTTGACTAAAACTTACTAGGAGTGTTTCACGATGAAACGTTGCGAGATGGTTTATGAGTCGATTAGCTAATATCTCATATCTACAGCCATGAAGTCTAACGTTTCGATTTTCAGGACATACTCAGTCAATTTATTCGATTGCCTACATCTTTAGTACATCATATTTATTTATGGCATTTTATATTTACGGATATTTTTTTCATACTTAACAGTCAACATGTTTATTTCGATATGTTTGAGAAAACAAAACGTTAGACTATATGGCTCCTAATATAAGCCTGATATTTTTTACATTGATCATCCATATGATTATCGTTTTTTAAACTATATCTCTTATATTTTTAGTGAAATGAACTGTACTTGTGAGTTAAACCATACTCTCTCAACTTTCTAACATTTCTCACATTCCATTGTATGGAAATATTTACATCTAAATTATTAACTGATTTCAAGGAGAGATTTATTTACGTTAAGGCCACTGCCTCGGCTACTAGTAACATTCCAAACCCAAAAATTCTGACAATGCCAATTTTCGGCGAAATTAATAATTTGTATCGCTGTGGAGCTTTTCGTAAACACCAGGGATAGAGACTCTTCGTGTAATTCCGAAGTTATACGAAAAAATTTATTTAAATGGACAACCACAACTATTTGAAGTGAGACCAAGTGACAGAAAAAGACTGTTTCAACTTTCAACTGCACAATCTCGAATCCCACAAGCAATATTTCCTGTACACTTTTGAAGATAGAAAAGAAATTTGTCATCACGATATCTTGATATCTTAATAAAAACATTAATATTGTAAAGACATTTTGTACAATCAAAGACCAAATACATAATGTAATACACTTAAAAGATATAATTTATATTGCTACAGTTATCACTTTTACACCTAATTAATCTAAAATTTAAACATAAAAGTGAATGTATTATCAATATTCTTGAATGATATTCGTTTCTATGCTATAATTTGCAAAACTGATTCATTATTCTTTTTTTTAACAGTCAAAATAGGAAGTTCTGAAGCGTTGCTTTCACAAATTCGAAATTTATTGGATCACGCATCAAAAATTATAGCAACGTGAATCAAAAATATAGCAGACCATAATAAATATACTATAGAAATCACTATTTTTTTATGTTCAAAATTACGATATTTTTCTTTTTGAATCTGTTATTATAAATATCCGGAACCAATCCTAGATAGATAGTTGGCTCATAGTAGGATTGCCAATATATTTCTCTCGGGTGCGGAATAATGTCGAATTCCACCCCCGAGACTCAGTTGTCGAATATTCATTAAAAGAAGATTCGTGCCCAACGAATAGACAGACGTTTTTTTTCAGGATACAACAAACCGTGACGATGCTCTGCGGTCTGATGGGAATACCTGTGTCTATTCAATATGTCTACATATATCACCAGTCGCTCCAAACCGTATCTATCAATTAATCCTTTCAAGATTCAAAAAACCATCTGGTTTGCCCGACAAACGTGGATTTTATTTTCAATGGTTTGGTCGGGAAAAAGCAGCAGGTGGACGAGAAGACGTTGGGGGAAAATAGTCTTTTGAAAAAATCTATCGTTACCACGATTTCAACAAACATAAAAGAGCACTCCGGGCAAGCATATTGCCGCGAAATCCCTTGGTCCGTTGGGTGTCAGAAAGAAGCTGGGCTAAGCTGACATTCGCACGTGTTCTCCTTTCCGGCATTGTCCGGCATTTGTCCTTTTCGCCGAGAGTCCTTTGACACTTTTTCGCGAGTGAAAAGGAGCGGCAGCGTCTCTTCGCGCACGGGGGAGCGATGTCGCTGTGTGTGTGTGTGTGTGTGTGTGAGCTCATGCAGTCGCATTCTTAGGGCTTGCGCCAAGCTGCGTCGGGAAGAATTCAATTTCCTTGAATTTCGCAGATTCCCCGGCCAACGAGTGCACTCTTGATCCTTCTGCATTTCAGATGCGACCCGTGTTATTCACGGCAAACTTGTTGAGGCCGAATTCATTTGCGGATATGAGATTTCACAAAAATTTCCAGAAGCCAACGCACGTTAGAAGACTCGAGATATGATCGCGATGAAAACGTTCTCCCAACGATGTGATTATATAATCATTGGCTGCTCTGTAGATTTATTATTGAGCCATGTTTCATATGGTACTCATCATGGAGAGAAAAGCTCTAGTGAAAATTACTATGGTTGATAGCAACGTAATCACAGGCTGACAAAACCAAACATTTTACCGGAGCTTCTATAGAGACAAACACTAGTAGTTCTATGAAAATTTACTTTGTAAGGTAGTGAAAATTGGCAGAAAGTAAATGTTCGGATAATATCCGATCGTGTTTACGATGAACTATATGAATTTTCCACTCAAACATAACTTCCAAACTGCATTATTCCATAAATTTTCTAGCGTTCTTGACATATCCGTCGATTTGTATAGTGCTAATATTTGATTGGATATAGAAAATAACATAAAAATTGAAAGAAACTTTAGTAAAATTAGCTGGAGTATCAGTCTGACTGAAACTTCACATCGACGTGTCTTACGAAGAAAGACACATAACTGAATCTGTCCGCGAAGAAAGACACATATCCGAATCTGTCCGCGAAGAAAGACACATATCCGAATCTGTCCGCGAAGAAAGACACAACTCGCAATCTGTCCGCGAAGAAAGACAAATGTCGGAATTATTCTCCCGCGAATATTAACGAAAAAAGAGTTTGAACTGTAGAAAAGGCTTGTTTTTTTTTGTCAATGATAACCTACTCATTCTAAGCTTTCATTCCATATATTTTTTACGTCGGAAAATTGTGGGATGTGCGCCATGTATCCTTTTTGCGGCCAGACGCGAGTTGTGTCTTTCTTCGTGGCTAGATTGCGAGTTGTGTCTTTCTTCGTGGCTAGATTGCGAGTTGTGTCTTTCTTCGCGGCTGGATTGCGAGTTGTGTCTTTCTTCGCGGACAAATTGAGATGTGTCTTTCTTCGCGGACAGTTTGAGATGTGTCTTTCTTCGTAAGACACGTCGACATATACTAATAAAATTACTTTTTTCTTGCAAACTCCACTGGAAAATGCTACTTTTCACGCGATGAACATGTATTTCACTAGTAAAATGAAATTGTAATGGGCAACTTGACAGACAAAATTTTTCATTCGATCTCGCGCAATAAACAAATAGATTGCCGATTATAAAATTCCACATAGACGTTACACAATTTAGTATGCTATTAGTAAACTTGTTCCGCTGCGGACGGGGTAAACGAACATTAGCGGTTGAGAACTCCGACTTTGGCCCGAGACGGCATCTGGCATTGCCAGTGACTTAGCATAATGGTGTATATATCAAGATTTACCGGGAACATTCAAAACCCAAGAAGGGTTTGAAAAGTAAGTGGGAATGAGGCCGAGGTAGAAAAAGAAGGGAAAAGAACGGGCACATTGGGAAAAATCGTAGATACCTATAACAAAATGTAAAATGCGATTTCGGTGAAATATGCTTTTTGGGCATTACGTGTATCGTACGGACGAACAGCGGGGTAGAAAAACTCCAATCGCTCACAACTGGATTCCGTGTGAATCTCGGCTTTTGCGAATCCAGCGTGAATTTTGGCTTTTCAGCGCGCCACTGTTCGAACATCACTCGGTAGTAAATAAAAATCAGCCGAGCATTTGAACGAAAGGCCTCAAACGTTACCCGAATCCTAAAACATTATCTCGGGCAATCACATCGTCGAGCCTCGAAGCATTTCGGGGTAGCTCATTGATACCCTCGAGCTCGCAGACGAAAGAGCGACGCAGTAACACGGATAGACGCTATCGACGCTGTAGGGTGTCGCTTACGCTTGATTCCCCGTATAAACATGCTCGAATTGTGCGAGCGGCTCCTTTTTAAAATGCAAATCCCGAGATGTAAATAGTACATCTCTGCGCGTATGCGCAGGCGCGTCTCTCCCCGCCATAAATATTCAAAGTGCGCGACGGGGCTTCTTGCTTTTTATATACCCTTTCCCACCTATACAGATCCCTCTCTCCCTCGGTACGCTACTTTCTCACTTCGCCTCCCCCCCCAAGATACGGGGCATGAATATTCACGCGCGAGTTTTCCAATTTTTCTCCTTATAACGACGCTTTCACGACGTTATACGTACGGGGCAGGCAGCGCGTCGTATATATATATATACTCAACTCGGTGATTTAAGGTGGCTTTGGCGTTAGGTGCCGTACCTATGCGGGGCCCTACTGGGGGTGGCTGAATAATTTTTCGAAATTCTCCCAATCCTATCGTTTTCAAGTGGATCAATCTTATCCTAGACTACTTGTGGATGCTTGAAAAGAAAAAATAAACTGTGACTAAGTTGAGATTTGCACATAAACACTCGTCAAATACATCAAAATCCACTCTTTTCAGATTCACGATCTTATTCCAATGGCGACACATGATTCGTGCGAGTATACTATATATTTACTTATGAATACCTATTATTAAGAATTTTTTCAAATTTTCTCACAATTTTATATTCAGTTGAGAAGTTTAATTGATCGATTTTCGCCCTCAGAGCCCGTGTAAATAATGCCATTTTTATTATGGCGATAATATGGAATAACGAAGATAGCGACCCATGGTTTTTTTGGCGCAATTGAAAGTTGGTTGTGCTGGGTAAATTCCGCGAAAGCTTCAACTCGTTCTATAATTTTATAAGAACTCGCTGAAGCCACGTAAAGGAGGGAAAAGAAAAAGTCGACTCACCTATTGTACATGAGGACGTCGGGCTTCCACAGCCGATGCGGCGGTATCCTCAGGTCCCGAACATTCCCGTAATTGGAGGGGTCCCATTTCATGTTGACGTCGTTCCATTCCTGCAAGCGAATAATATAATTTTACTCGCGCGAACTCGTCAATTCGAACTGCGACTTGTTTACGCGAAGTAGATCTGGCCTGGCTAATACCTCGAATATCAAGTTTGCGAATTGCGAATTAATCAAGCTGTTAAATGTCACGTGCGTTCGTCTTTTAGCTGTCGGCTAGACTCGCGGGTCAAAATTATTATGTCCTTTACCTTGAGCTTCGTTCGTTTTTGTATCGAGTACCGACGACGATTTCGTACAGTGATATTGGATTTTAGCTGTTTCTTTTTACCAGACATTGCTCACTGCTTCTGTGTATTATTTTTGGTTTTTCTTTCGATATTCAATGATTTCGTTTTTGTATTCTCAAAAACTATGGATTAAATACGTTGAATCTATTGGGATGTTTCAATCAAGTCCAACGTACTCCACGCGTTATATGTGAGCGATTATTCATTAAACTGTGAAGTTCATTATGTTTGATACAGGGTTCTCACGAATAATCAATGGAACAGTACTCTGAATTCTCGACATCAAACGATCTATGGTATCTCTGATCGTAATAAACTATTCATTTTTCTTTTTCCTTCCTTTCCTTCGACTCGACTAATGAATCTCGAAATTCCCGATTTGCTTCTTTCTGTTCAGGAATGATCATCATTTTCCTTTCGATTTTCATCCCCATTGGCTCGAATACAAACACGTGCAAAGACGTTCGCAGTCTATTTACCCTTCCAACGGCCTCGGAACGTCCAAACGCGCAGATTATCTCGAAACTGCGCTTTCCCAAACTGTCTTTTCCAAACACGTTTTCGTTCTATCGGGTCCCGGAGTACGTCGCAAGATTTCACGCTCCATCGCATCGCGACTCGCGTCAAATGTCGATCGATTCGATAACAACCATAACCGATGGAAATTGATTCGGGGGTCGGGTGAGGGTGAATTGGGTCAGTCGGTTGGCATTCCAATGCGCGTCGCTCGAGTCTAATTAGCTCGCTCAGCGAGAAAGAAGCAAAGCCAGCGGCGGCCGGGGTACGGTACGCAGGGCACGATTTTCCAGTTCTCTCGCGCGCACTTTTTTCTTTCATTTCCTCTCGCGGCCATGGCCGGCGAGCTGTGCACACACACACACACACACACACACACATACGGGGGCCAAAAGTTCGGTCGGGTAATTTTGAGGAATACACAGCGTGCTCCGGGGGTCACGTTTTAAGCAGTTGGCGCACTCTCTCTCTCTCTCTCTCTCTCTCGGATCTGCGGAGCGTGATCTCGCGCCCCGCCCAATCGGGAATCCGAGCGATTTCGATTACATCGCCAGTGGCTACAGCTGCCGCTGGCTGCTGCGCAGGGGGGACTCGAGGAATCCTAATCGCGGCCCACGCCCACTATCCCCGCCGCTGCATTCCCGAGCGCTGCAGTTTTACGAGGCCGCGACATCGTAAACGTGCCTGGGACACGACGCATCCGACATGGGACATCACGATCCTCGAGCCCGCCCGGCTCAAATTTGATATAAAATTTGTCTATTTTTCTTCCACTCCATCCTCCTCCTCCTCCTCCTCCTCCTCCTCCTCCTCTCCTTCTTCCAAAGCCAATCGCGCGCGCGCTCTTTCGTTTGTCTTCCTCCCGATGATTGCGCGCTTTCCGCCTCGCTTGTTATTACTTTCGCCAACCGGACTATATACGTTATTGTACATCCAAGACTTTTTTCTTCTTCCTTTCGAAAAAGCGAAGGAGGTTACTCGTTAGAGCAAGTTCAACACGCGCGGCCCCGGTGATTCGATAAACGGCCGGCGTTTGTTAATATTGCATCGGGTACGCGACATTGATTTTTCTCCCCCGCGAGTATATACCAATTGAAAGTCGCCGTGTGTGTTTCTTTGGGACTGCAGAGGACAACGTTTCCCCCCACGACAAGCTGATTTTTAACGTATTGCCGTCGATGGACAATCGTTTTATTCGATGCTCGCCAAGTACGACTTTCGAACTAGCACTAATGACTGTTTGCCGGAAAGTATGGAAGTATTTGCTTTGCCCGGAGAAATTATCGCTTGAAACCCCCCGCTCAATTCTTCCGAGATATAGCGAAATCGAGAAGTATCTAGGACACCGGATTCTTTCCTACGGGTCACGTTGATTTCCTGAACGTTTAACCTGCGGGGCTAATACGGAAGTAAGCTGAAAATGTCACAGAGGATGAGGTTTATCGTGACTAGAGGATTTGAGAATATTTTTAAACAAATGGACTTTATTAAAATTCAACATGTTCCAATCATTGTCGAATGAATTTTAACCTGAAAATGGCCATGAACCAATTATAACCAAACCTATATATTTTCCGAATTAACGCTTGAACATTTAAAATTAGATAAGATTAAGTATCGATGGCACATGTTGAGTATACGGTGGAATCTCAATTTTTAATTAGGAAATTTGATCTCAAAACTATATAATTTGGTGATTACTTTTGGTTCAAAAACTGTGACATCACAATGATTCAATAGAACAACGTTTTCGTTCGTACACAATGACTTGACCAATGACTCATAGATTTATACAAATCTTAATTAACTCTTCTCTCAAATACCCAAAGATTTTGAATTGCATTGAGTTTTAAAAATTGATCGCACTATATTTCTGTTTGATTTTCTAACAGATATACAAATATACAAATGCAGCAATAAACATTTGTAGACATGGATAAGTTATACTCATATGTATATCAAAATTTGGAAAGAAAAGTTGAAATGCAAAGTTTCGTAGATACTTTGAGTTGATACCAATCAAAGAATGTCATCAAATCAAGTTCACACGAACTTCAAGCACGCACAACTACTTATTTTTTTGTTTCAAATTTTCACGACAAAAGTGACCTCTTCGAATGTCAATTTTCAGTATATCACGTTTCTTGGAATATTCCACTCTCCTCGTGTTCATCCATTAATTTTCGGACAACTTTCTTTCTCATCAATATACAACAATCCGTCTCATTAGGTAAGTTCAGCTCTATCTGGAGTACGTTTAAAAGTTAATGCCAGATCGAAGTAAAGCGCGCAGCACTTGGCTATACGTTTCCCGGTATGTTTGTGCTGATTGAATCTAATTGGGAGGGAAAAACCCTCGGCGTCATTTGAAGCGACGAGTCTTGAACACGAGGCCTCTAGTCGATTAAGATAAATCAAGTGTGAGCGAGCCAAGAGTAAGTGTCACTTTCGAAACCTCTTGGCTCCATTCACTGAGCTTCCACTCAATATTTCCGCGAACGCAGCAACGGCGGAGGACACCAAGATCGCTTCGATTCGAAATTCCCCTCGGTCGGCTGATGTGAAAATCTCTTATTCCACCGGAAGCTGTGTGTTACTGCAGCAATAGCAGTCGTAAATTATTTTATGCAATGTAGCGGATAGAAGCTCATGGTAGTTTTCATAATAATTTTGCACTTTCATCTAAAACAACTGAGTATATTCTTCGTATATGTGCGTTATACGTGCTACTTGGAAATTGATTATAACCAATATTGAGCTACTCACCAATTTCAACCAAAGATTCGTGATGAGCAGCTGATTTTTCTCATCCTGAAAAACAATGATTAATTTCAGCAATGGCAATATTCTCCTCCCAACCATTCATGCAAGAATCTTTCGTTCACGAAGTTTTTCGAGAATTATATCTGAGCGTGTGTGTATATATCTAATGATAAGGCTTAACGTAACAATAACAATACATACCAACGATACACACACTAACAATCGTCTCATCGACATCTACTCTACACGAACGAATATTAAAAGCAGCGATTACACTACGTTACTAATCTAGCTACTAAACGCATTATCACATGCTATATTATATCCCATGCGGTATTCAGATAAAAACATTCAAGAGAAATCCATCAGTTGTACTCGGGGGAAGCGCGCGTGTCGCAAATTTGAGAGGCACTGCGTTACGCTCACTCGAAGGAGAGTGAGGGTGACAAAAAAAAATGTCCCATCGAAGAGTTAACGCAAATTGGAGAGTGTGTCTCTGGTTGTTATAATTCGAAAGAGAAAAAAAACGCGCGATAGTTAAGATAAATGCCGTCTCATTACGTTTGATAGACGTCGATCCGGAGCGAGACTCGTCCCGGGGAAAAATCAGCCGGCTCCGCATCTCGGCGACGGAGCGACTATTCGAACAATACACCACTGGATAACGGTAAAAATATTCAAGAGCATAAATCGTTTGGGGCCAGGCCACACTTAGCAACGTCGTTTCTCCTTTTTCCCTCTCGTATTCAACGATGCGCATCCCCTCAATAGGCCGCTCCATCGTTGGAGTATAAGAGAAAGAAAATACAGTGCTCGTATCTGTGAAAGAGAGGGAAGAAACGTCCGCCACCCACGCGACCACCGCGGGTGTATGACGGCAGCGTGGGCGGTATGGACGAAAAGCGAGCGTGAGAATCAGGGGGGGCGAGGACGCGCGGCCCGAAAAGAAGAAGAAGGCGAAGAGAAGAAAAAAAAGAAGCGAACCGCAAGGCCGCGGTGCGCCGGGGGTAAGTTTGAAGAAGCCACTGCGGCGCGCACTCACCTTCTTAAAGCTGAGGATGTATAACCGGGGGGGGGGGTGAGTGGGCGCTCGCGTCGATCGTGCTTTTTTTTGTCAAAAGCGAGAAAAGCTGCCCCGCGAATTTGGCGTTGGTCACACATGTGTATACATACAGGATGCAGCGGGTGCTTTTCACGAGTAGACAGTCTCAAACTCGAGGGCATCGTTAATCCGCGAAAACTGAACGGGAGGTGGGGGGCGAGATAGGTCATATATAGCTTCTTCAAACCGAAGAGTCTCTCTCTCTCTCTCTCTCTCTCTCTCTCTCTCTCTCTCTCTCAGTCGCTTAATTCTTTGCGGATCGGGGCCGCCTAGTTAGTTCCTCCGCGTCGTTTCACTCGTTTCCGAATTAAGAGGCTCCGACGAGCGACGAGTGTGTGTGTGTGTGTGTGTGTGTGTGTGAAAAAAACGTCCCCTGCGGCGTTGGGGATTATTATTCTTCAGACAAACGCGTCGTTCAGCAGCTCGTTGTGTACAGCCGACGTGTGAATTAGGATGGCAGATCGAGTGGCGTCGAAGAAGCTTCACACGCGCCGAATTAAAATCTCCACGCCTCGGTACGTTCGAGTTTGAATATGTGTCGGCGCACCCCCGCGGTCCCCGTTAATTACTGCGGCTCGCCGGTGAAAAGCCTTGGGAATATTCATGAGAGTCGCCCGGTTGCTCCCGGGCGTGCAGCCACCCTCCCAACGACAAATACACATCGAAAGCTCGCGGCGACAGCTGATTAAACGGGACGATCGTCTCGCTGCCGATATACTATAAACACCCCGTCGCGCCCAAGCCTAATTATTCACCCGGGGCTCGCGCAAAGTGATACGAGTGTATATAGTGGCCGAGAGCGCGAGAAAGAAGCCTCGCGGCAGCGTATACAGTCGAGCGAGAAGTAAGTAGTCCATATTTTACCCGACCTCTCTCCCGTTCTCTTGTCATCCCCCACCGTCTCTCTCTCTCTCTCTCTCTCTCTCTCTCTCATTCTCTCCTTCTCGCCGGCTGAGTTGCGTGTAGTCATTGCGCGCGCGATGCAACGGGGAAATTGGGTCAGCGGTGTAGCCGGCGTCAAGAAAGGCGAGAGGGGATCTCGTTGGAATAAGGAGAGAATGATCGAGAGAGAGAGAGAGAGAGAGAGAGAGAGAGAGAGAGAGAGAGAGAGAGAGAGATTTAAAAATAAATTCGCAAAGGCTACGACCGACACTTGGCTGTTATTCTTATAATTATCAATAAGCTCTCGAGTCGTCTTCTCGTATATCTCGTTCCCGCGAGCACGAAAAATATATACCCCAAGCTCATCGATGAAAGCCTCGGCCGTCGTCGTCGTCGTCGTCGCGCTTTTTTTAACGTTCTCCCGCGTGTACTCTTGGCCGAGCTTGGCTGCTACGCAGTAACGTGCTCTCGTTGTTTCTTTTTTTACTCCTATACATCGCCGCCTCGTGTTTCTCAGTTTTTTCCTTTTACATAATCACCATCGTACGTACACCTTCGGCGATTTTTTTCCCTCGATTCTCGTCCTTCTTCGACCCTCCCCCAAGTACGAGGTGAGTTGTTTGATTCTTACGAGCCTTGATTCTCGCGAGATTTCCAACTTGAAAACCTCCGGTAGCGAATCGTTTTTTGTTTACCCTCCACTCCACGTCAGTTCGATTTCTGGATTCTGATCCCTTCTATTTTCGCGTGTATATATGCTCCGAAGCGAGTACGAGGAATCGTTAAGAGATAATCCGATCGAGCGAGAAAAAAAAAGTCGTCCCCGTTTAGCTGTCGATGATAAATAATTTCTCGTCCCCCCACCTGGAGTTTGTCGACCTTCTTTTTTCGTCACGTTCAATTGCTCGGACAATACATGGATTTATCTATGAATTCGATGCTCAATGACACGGCTCTTGGATAATGAACCGGTGTGAATTATTAGTACCAGGACGTTGCTTCCTCGGGAAGAGAGAGAGAGAGAGAGTTTTTGTTGTGATACGGGCGAAAACATTGGCCTGTTGATGCAACGAAATTCTGCCCCAGTGTCAAGTATAGTTTCTGTTATATAGCCGCGTATAATGTATTGAATATAATGAAAAAGAGAGCTTGGCTAGGCGATAATGTAATAAATAAAAAAAAAAAGACTTTTTTTTTATCGGATAACTGTGCACTCAAGGTATACACATCAATAATTATGGAATGCCTATAGATAACTTCGTAATATTAAATTGCACGTGAATAAATGCTTGTGTGCACTTGAAGTTATACACATACTACGCATATCGCTGCGTATGTGGGTCATTCTCATGAAACGAGTATTTTCCATGTTCTCGACATTTTGAGCATTAAAAAGTACTGTTTGCCATCCCAAACGATTACAGGTAGTTCGAATTAGTCAAGTTTAAACAGTCAACGTTTACCAAAGTTGTTATTCGCGATGTTTATATGAGTCCACCAAAATAGGCCGAACAGTTATTGGGTTATCGCGCCTTAAATTCAAATTTTAATCTTTCTACTAACGTGATAGCCATCATTAACTTTTCAAAATTTTCAAAAAGATTTTTTTTTCAAATTATATGTATTCGAAGTTTTTCTATTGCAACTTACACATTTATTGATTTTATAGTGTGAATCTGAATTACTTAATTAGTGTCCAAATATTTCTCTAACGTACTACAAAAGATCATTCATCGTCGAATGGTAAAGATCAATTTTGCACTCTATACCTCGGAGATAAACCCACAGATTGTATGAATTTTGTTTGAAATTGATTACAAATATGTGTTGGTAACAGTTACATATATAGACTGCATACGCGCGGAAACCTTCCAAGTTTGTTTCTTGCAGGCTTGCAACATATGATTATGTTCTATCCATCATCGGGCTGACGTTATTTAATAATGCTCGTATACACTCGGTCGACGATCAGATTTTGCGAATGTATTTTTCGGTGAGTGCCTTTTCAACGGAATTTAAAGATTATATTTTTCGAGTGTAAAATCATACAAAAAATCACGTTTTCTTGACCGGTAAAATCATGAAAATAGGTCAATAAGTAGAGAAAAAAAAGTTTATGGCGATTCTGCAGGGCCACGAGCTTAGTTTGAGCATTTGTGTTGCTACCGAAACACATGATGAACCGAGAGGAAAAAATAATTTCAAGATGATGAATCAGATATTTTCATTTTCGTCATGATAAAAAAAATTCGCGGTTTTCATGAGAATTCGACCCATATATATATAAAGGGACATAATTTTTGATAACAAACTGCTGAGTCGACACTTTTATAGCGTTCTTTATTAAAAACGTATATTAAAAAGAAACTTTCAACTATCCATCTCTGTCTACTGATGAACCCTTTCACGATTTATAACCCCTCAATGACATGGTGGCACGGGCGCATCCAATTGCTGTGCCCACTCGTGTCGAGGGAAAAAGAAAAAAAGGAGGAGGGGGGGAGGGGGGGAGGGGGTTGTTATTAAACTTTTCTGCGAAATATACAAAGAAGGACGCAATTTTGCTCTTTAGAATCAAGCTCTTACCAATTACCATGCTGCTATTCTGCGACTCTGTAGTATCGTTTCATATTCTATTGTGCTCAGGAGTCCGCCGCCGCTGCGCCGCGGCGCTTCCATGACTTTCGAGTATTTCGCTGGGACGGAATTCAAATGACTATTTTCGATTGTTGAGTCTCCCCTCGAACCGACGCGAGCCCCACTTTTTCAAGCCAATTAACTTTCTTTTTGTGTATCCTCCCGCGATTCAACATCATTTCAATAAATTTGCGTCATTTTTCGCTCTTCATTTTAAACAAATAGCCTGAATTCTTTGCTTGTACATCATCCGTTCACGAATCCGTGTGGTAAATTTCAAGCAAATCTTCCATGGTAATGACTAGGAAATCAAAACAAACGAATGTCAGCAGCCCAGAGTAGAAAAATTATTCATAAATTATGCACAGAAATGGATTGACATTGTCCAGGCATAATAGTACGCACGCACGAGTTGTCAATGTATTGTCAATCAATGCCTAATTCCTATACGTCTATAATAAATACATTTCTACCTTTCTGGGGGACTGAGCGCATCTAGATGATTATCATTATACATGTGCGACTGTGTACTATGATATGGTAGTGTGCGAATCTAATGTATCGCATATACCTAGATATAAATTATGCAAGGGAAAAACGATGTTCACTATGAGACTGTCGCGCCTAGACGATCACAAACTTACGCATAATTTTATTTACAAGAGGGAGCCAAACCGCACAAGAGCAGCGCAACTCGAGCAATCGAACATATCAGCTCGTACGCGTATAATTCAAACTTAATGACATAGACGAGGCTGGTTAAGCCGCGCGCGCTACGTAGAAGAAGCCCGAGAGCTGAAGTGTATAAGCGCGCGCGGGGAGAATATGAGTCTGATAGGATCGATCGTCGGTCGCCTGTCTCGGCTCTCCTAGCCGCCGCCGCCGCCGCCGCCAATATATAATATCTCGCGCGACAACTAGCCGGTCTATACACGTACACATGCACGTACACACGTATACACAGCCTTTCGCGGCTGAGTCGTGTAGGTTCCTTTGTTCGCGAGCGCCCGCGCACCAGCACCGCCTCGAGGGCACTTTATTAAGTACAATTTATCGACGTGCCGAGCTGTCTCTCTCCCCCGGCCTGTGTGTGTGCGCGCGAGGCTGAAGGGCTGATCGGTTAACGACACGTTAGACCATTGATTGTCGCGACGATCCTCGCGATTCACGCACACGCGGCTATATATATGTATAGATACGTACGTAGCAGGGATTTTATCGAGCCACTTCCATGTCGAATCTCATCGAGATCGAGTCTTTTATCGCTACCCGAGATCGACTCCGCGCGGCCAGATGCTTAATCGAAGAGAAATCGAGGGTGAAATTGTTTTCCTACCCCGTTCCGGCCCTCTCTCTCGTGTGTATATACTCGATCTCGTGGCGCGAGAGAGACAGACAGAAATTGGTTCGTTGGATGGAATTCACTTGCCGCGGTTTTAATTGTTGTGAATGACACACGAGACGGAGCGAATCGACCAGTGCCCTGCTCTTGATGTATACGCGAGTACTCACTGACATGGACATTGCGCGGTTACTTTCGAGGATCTCGATTCAATCCGAGGAGCAGCTGTTTGCTGGGCGTGCAAAAAGAATACTAGATATTCATATGTCCCTCGGCACGACGTCTCTTCGTCAAACGAACAAATACAATTCGCACTGTGAGATTTGCTGAATCGTCTAAACGAAACATTATCATATGTCAGCCGTGAAACAGAGATTGTGATGACTTTACTTTTCACTCTTTTTAACATCACTCAAGAGAAAACGTATTGAATTCTTCCGTAAAGTTACATACGTCAAGCCATGCTGAACAGACGCGATTTGATTGATCGTTGAATCGTGATTCGATCGGCGCCGCTGCTCGAAACTTAACCATCACAATTCAACATCTCTACGGGTCAATGATTCTTTTGATTGAAATCTACCAATGCAAAAATTGATACGTACCAACTGGGATACATAAGTTCTGAACAAATGCAAGTTTGTACCGTTGAACTTTTATATACGCGAAAATACAAGATGAAAAGTCAACAGTTTTGAGATGGCGCGAGCGAAACTCGCGGGGTGGAAAAAAAGATCATCCCTCCCGCGGTGGAAAAAAAGGCTCGCATCGATTTTATTCATCGAGCGTTGCGAACGCGAGGTCCTCGGGGACGCGACCGATCATTTCCGCGCGTATGGGCTTTTCAAAATTCCAAATTGCGCGATTAAGCCTCTCGAACGAGTGGTCTCCTCGTGGGCGCATTGCACACGCGAGTCCGTACAACACTAACCGAGGAAAGCTCAATGGTTCTTCGCCCCCGCACGCATGAATTTTCCGGAGGCTAATTATCATCTGGTTCGTATCTCTCTCTCCGTGTTCTTGAAAAGAGAGGGAGGAGGGAAAAATCGAGCGCGCGGGCGACTATATCGTTTCTCCCGTTTCCAAGGAATTGGATCGCGCTGATGCCGGGCTCGTCAAAGCAATCGGACAGACAATTTGCCTGTCGCGCGCTCGTTAACTTCGAGAGATCTCGCGGAGGGAAGAAAGTTTCCTTTTTCCAGTACTCCACGCGCCGACTTCGACTTCTTTACTGCGTTCCACGCGAATTCGGGGGTATACAGAGCGTACACCCTGGAAGATTCGTGAAATTCGAAGCCTCGGAAAAACGTGCAGGAATCACCGAGGACGAGATTAGTATCCAGCACCGGTGCTCCTCGGGTCGATCTGTTTGCGATGCACAGCAGAAATTACGAGGGGCTGCGACGTCTTTTCGTCGGCTCGCGAGCTGTTTGTTACCGTCGGCCCCGCGAACGCGGGATATTTCAAAGGGAATCGCTGGCGCGCATACCGAGCGGCACGATCCTTCTCTCTTGTCGCTCCAAGACGCCGCGCTCGCTTGCAGAACGATTTGCATAAAAGCAAATTGAACCCGCGAGCCCCCCCCCCCCCGACACGTGTGTGCAGTGTGCTTTCATACGTGGGCGGTATTTTTCAAAGAAAATTACGTTTCCCACAGGCCCTGTTCGACCGACGAGACACGTGCGTGCAAATATATTCGAAAGAACGCCACATACCTTATCAACGCGACTCGAGCTTACAAGCCAAATGAAAATTCCGAGATGCGCGTTACGTTCGTTGTATACTTGTCCGAATTTCCATCGGTTATGCAATTTTTAAAAATACACGGTATACTATATTTCGATATGTTTTCAATTAGCGGAAAGTATTTGCTCAGCCGCGGCGTTTGGTATTCACCTCTGGCAGCTCCGCTGAATTTCATCCAGAGGCCCGACGTTTGATTGCTAAAATACATATTGCCCGGGCTGTAATTGTCCGCCCCGTAGTAGCGTACCGCGCTCATTAGCCAAAAACGCATTTGCAACGTCGAACGAGATAGTATATTCGAAACTCGCCGCTTCGAAATCGCGACGTGAATGGGTTATCAAGCTTTCGAGTGTACACGGCTCTCGTGAAAAAAAAAAAAGAAAAAAAAACGCAATTATAAATAGTGCTGGGGTCCGAGTGACGCGGCTCGATACTCGTATGTTACTGAAATATCTTTGTGTCGAAAAAAAAAGAGTCAGCGTGCGGAAGGACACCTGTATATATACAATGTGGAGTGTAGCAGCGGAACCGCAATGGCTCGAATTCCATCCGTTTTTCCCCTCTCGCTCGTTCGCGATTTCAATCATCGGCCGCCACATGTTCCCACTATACCACCGCCGCGCCGCGTCTGGTTCTTGCGGTCGCGCGAGCCCGCCGATACACTCGAGAGAGACAGATATTGTTATTCGGTTCTTCGGGGCCAGTCTGGTCGAAATTAACCGCGATTCCGATTGCTGGCCGTTTGAATTTTGATTGGCGGCTCTTATCAGCCTCGCCCGGCGCGCAGTTAAAAATCCCTCCGAAGCCCGGAGCAAGCGATCAAAGTTTGGCGGCCGCGGACCAAGGCTCGGCCCGCACTTCGAGGGGGTGAAATTAGTTTGGCCCCGCGATAATCGGTCGGACAAACGGACGGGAAAAGAGGAAGCCCGTAGCCGGGCGTGCGGCTCGAACTTTAAACCCTAATCGCCAAACGCAGCTGACGTGCTCGTCTCTTTTGAAGTCAAACGCAGATAAGCGTCCGCGCTGTATGTGTGTGTACCTTTCCCCGACACTCGCGATGCGAGCCACTGCGACGGTTACCGTGGCGTGTGTATTCCAGATACACGCTGCCTCGTTTTACCCCCCAAAAGTGCATATTTTTGTGAATTTGGGAATTTACAAAAATATGCTCTTGATGTCAATAGAATCGCTAGCAGAGCTGCGTACTCTCTTAAAACCTTACAATGAAAAGCTGCCGTGTTGAAGTGGAAAATCACTGTAACTACGGTGACATTTTTTATGGAACTATAGTGAATTTGATTATCCATGAGTTTTGATGGCAAACAATTTCACATCAAAATTCTCAGTGAAATTTTGGTATCGAAACTCATGGATAACCAAATTGTGACAAATTCACTTTAGTCTCATAAAAAATGTCACTGCAGTTCCACTCGGTCTCTAAATCCACCTTCTTACGTTTTCCACTTTAAAACAGCAGTTTTTCACTGTAAGCTTTCAACAGAGTACGTCCTTGTGGCTCCCACGGAGAAAAGCACATTCGAATCTCGGGATGAAGAAAAGCACATCTCACGATCTCCCGGGATAAAGAAAAGCACGTTTCGTGTAAGATTGTAATTCCGTATGTATGTTGAGAAAATGTGTAACATTAAAAAGGGTCGGAAATTGTCCGGGAATTGTCACTGGGAATCCTTTCTTTTTTCCGAAACTATTCAGATCTTCCGAGAAAAATTATTCCCGGGTGACTCATGATATTTTCGTTAACGAAAAATCTCATGTCAACGTATTTGGATCGCACGATGAAAAATAAACATTATCACGTGTGATTTGCCGGGCGCAAGTTTATTACCAGCACAGCAAGCTCATCGACACCCCACGTAAGATATGCCTTTCTTCTCGCCCCAAGATTGGGATCGTCTTCGCCGGGAGATTGTGAAATATGCTTCTCCTCGTCAGGGGAATTTTGAAAAGTGCTTTTCTTCTCCCCCCTCGTGTGAGCCGTCGTTACGCTGCCTTTGGAATTTGCAATATCATTTTCAATCAGCGTTCCATCTGTCACGAGCCGGTCCAACATTTTTCTCCCCGCGAGCTGAAAAATAAAGTTTTCGCGCGCGCGCGCGCGGTCGAGTGTCTTGATTGAAACATCCTGACGCTGGCCCCCCGTGTCGCGGATGATAAAAAGTTTGCAAACTACTCGAAGCCTCGAGATATAGATTGAACGGATACATGTATATATACATGCAGGTGTATTGTAGTCAGCGAAAGGCGCGCGCGCTGTATTGGTCCTCGGGACACGTTCGAGGGGTCTATTTTTGAGGTGCACGAAAATGATCAACACGTGTTACATCGAAGCTCGGTGGAAAAGTATTTCAAGACGGACACTTAAATCACGTACCTCCGCGGCGCTATCGAGTGTCTCGTGTAACTATACACGTGTCTCGACCACCCCCCGCCAGATGTTCGTTCTGCTGGCGAGTAATAGAGGGCATCATGAGCTTATTCACTCGGCCACGGATATATATACGCGTGTACGTGTCCGTCTATATATATAGAGGGTGGGATATATATACGAGCCGGGCCATTATTCCAGTATTGACCTCCGATACACGCGGCATTCGGCTCGTGGCGTATACCATGTAGCAGACGCGGAAATCGAGACGTTCCAGGCCAGCCGACACACGCCCCCGCCACGATTTCCTCTCGAATTCGTCGTCGTTCGCGCGAGAGACAGAGAGAAAGAGAGGTCGGAATTCCTTGCGATTTTCCCGGCGATATTTATGGTTTTTGTTTTTCTGCGGCTCGTCGCGACCAAGGGACGATGCATATGTAATCGGATTCTCGAGTGAACATATGAAAAAGAGTCTTTGATTCGCGGGGAGGATTGAAAATTGCACATAGAGCCGTATGCGTACACTTGAGCTGTGTTGGCAATCGAAAAAATTGATTCACGAACGAATTGGTTGTTTTTGCCCTGTTACTTTTTCTTCCCCCAATTCGGTTCGCTATACATGGGCTGGTTCGAAAATTGAAATTTGAACACATGAAAAAGCGTAGCGAACGATAGATTCCTTTCTATACATTTAGCAAACAGGTTCGTTTCATAATCCTCATGAGGACATGAATTTTCTTTGAAGTAACATCGACTCTCGCGTGTTCTTCTACTGCTGATAAACTATATCTCACGCTTTTATGAACTTGATGCGCACTTCGAATCATGTATATCATTTGTGATGTACATATATTTTTAATTGATTGTACAACAGAGTTTGACGGTATAGAGATGAACAAAAGGGTTTTACACAGGGTCGACGTCGCTATTATTTCAAGTCTTTTCCACGTTTGTTGTCAAGTTTCATAGGGTCCCGACATGAATATTTTCGTTGTGCAATCGAACGTTTTCCATCAAAACAAACCACCAATCTATATTACTTTACTTTTAAAAACACATCAGTTGGTTGAAATCGGTGTATTCGTTTTCAAATTAATAAGTGATTCGATGCTTCGGTGAATAACCTCCTATACACAATATCTATATGTGATTTTGGAGCCGGAATTTCAAGGTTATCGTGATACATTGAATCGCATTATGAAGTGCAACCTATTACCGTACGCGAGATGACAGCCATCGTATCCAGTATCATTAGACATTTTTTTCGTCTCATCTCGGCCGTTGAAAAATTCGCCGATACAGCAATCCCCTGATTAAATAAGCAATCGACAGAACGACGGAGACAATGGCTCGGCGGCGTGTGTCCGGGAAAGGTATATAATATGAAATATCTGCGGCTCGATTCGCGCCGGCCGTCGCCGCATATGTATACTGTTGCGCGTATTTTATCGGGGTAAAAATGGCGCGGACGCCTCATTGTTACAATGGAAAACCCGACAACATCACGCACACGCACCGCTCGACAGATAACTTGTCCTACTTCGATCGGGTGTCTCCGGGGAAACCAGTCGATTTCACTTTTGGATTTTCGCGAGAGTCTTTGTATTATACGCAGAGTCCGACAAAGTTGCTCGTGCCATAAAACACGCGGTGATATATTTCATTTTCTCGAGACGCATCGGAGCGGCAATGATAATCACCAGGGCGTTACAATAATTTCGCGACTTTCGTGCTCACCGGGCAAATGGAGTACTCTACTTTGGTCGGACGGGGGGATTCGGAATTTGCATGTTACAGGCCGCGCGACTCCTTCCATTATCCTGCCGCGTCGTTGCTGCCTAGTCGGTTTTTTCCCCCTCTTTTCGGGTATACCCGGCGCGGCGGACCAGACTCAATTAGCATAATTAGCGCGTGGAAACAATGGCGAATCATCGTTTAGATGGGAACGAGCTGATGAAGTAGGTCGTCGACATAATTCCGAGCGACGCTTGTATGCGCGTATACGAGCCAAGAAGAGTCGCTGCTGTTTGTTGCGCCCGCGGCTATATAGCTGACCCTATAGACACGCACGTGGAGCCGTGTCGTTTGGCCCCCTCCGAAAAAAACTCGCTCAAGATCCAACTGTTTCCCAATGAATCCACAGGGGCGCGGATGGATTTTTGTCCTCTTCGTGTGTGTGGGTATTAATGACGCGTCTCTCTCTCGGCAAAAGTTTGCTTGCACAAATTGCACAGACCGGGAAGTTGTGGATTCGGATCTTTTTTTAATGAATAAATCGTCGAATGAACGGTTCCGTTTCATTGAGGGGCTGTATACACGTTAGACCTAGTGGTGAAACAAAATATTTGTTGTGAAATACAGAGAAAGAAAATGTACAACGTAATAAAATATTTTCAAACTGTTTTTACAAGGGTGAACGTAGATACGTATGTATATCTAACAAATTTGATTGAAAAAGTAACTCGGAATACGAAAAAACCGTTCAAGTGTAGAATTTCCACTAGTTTGTAACAATTCTTATATTTTTAGATAAATTCCAATTATGTCAAGGTACGTAGTCGACGATCGTATGAATTTTGGTATTGCGACCGGAATTAAATGCATTCGGGGTAGGAAACAGCTTGCGGGACATAATTTGGGTGTCACGGGCAGTTTTGGCCTCACGACAAGTAACTTTCGAATAGTTGAAAATTACATTTTTATATACCCTTGGAACCCGAAGGTTCCTGTGGTTTTTCGACTTACTTTTCACGTGAAATATGTTAAATAAATCTACGTCGACCCCTGCAAAAGTGTTTGAAAATATTCTGTTATCTAAAAGTTTGTCTTTCGTTTTTCGTATGACTATTTTCTCTCAAGTGCTTCCCTCCGTTCCAACGTATATATCCACTCGATGGAATAGTGCTTAGATTCGAGAGATTATTTTCTCTGGCTTAACGCGAGATAATTATAGCACCATCTGTACAGAACTATTTTGGTTTTGTAGAGGAGAGCTTTTTAACGGAATCATTATAGTTTGAGTTGAAGATCGCCAGATAATTAGGTCAGTCCAATTCTACCAATAGCTCTTCGTCAAGTTTTGTTATTCGTTGAGAATAAAGTAAGAGAAAAATAGATGGAGAAATGGAGAGACAGAGAGAAGCCATTAGAGGTCTAATAATCAGATTTATTCAAGGCCCCGAGTATACTTTCAACTTGAGACGAGTCACTCCATCGCGGAGAATTGCCATCGAATAATATCTCGAATAATCCGGGGGCGATTGAGTTTACTTTAGAGGGAAAATAACGATTCACCTCGTCGATCGCGAGATCTCTTACTTCCGCAGGGGGGGTTATATCCTCCCTTCCGTTTTCATATCACATTCGTTCTCCGCGTAAACGCGATAACCAGCCGCCCACGCGTATATATATGCAATAAAATCCGCGCGCCACTCGAGGATCCGCAATTGAATATCGAGTATATATATACCGGCAGTATCCACAAAATTACGCGGTGCAGATCGTACGTCCTGCGACAAATGTACTTGTATATCCGAATCGTCAAAATTCCCTTAGTATATTCGAAAAACAACCGGCCCACGTTATCTAGCTTAATGTATACGTTATGTATATCGACGCATTCATCCCCAAGACCCACTAGAGATGGTCGTAGGCGTGACCGCAATCACATTAAGTTTGTATCGTGGGTGTAAACGTCGGCCCGTCGAGGATGAACGATTACATCGTCGTTTAAATATCCCAACTCGTCCTCGAAGGGCCAAATCGAATCGATTGCGCATAAATTCGAATTTCACTCGAATTCTCGCAGTGAAATTAGCAACTTCACGAAGGTGTACTCTCTTAAATCCTTACAGTGAAAAACCATTGTATTGTAGTGAAAAATCACTGTAGGAAGGTGAATGAAAAATTCACTGGATTACATTGAATTTCTTACGTTACTAAAGTGAATTTTTACTCTATTTACTGTGAATTGTATTTAAAAATGTTTCCCATTAAAATTCATGAATCTAAAACAAAAATTCACTTTAGTTACATAAGTTGCAACTCAGTGAATTTTTCATCCACCTTCTTACAGTGATTTTTCACTGCAATGCAGTGGTTTTTCACTGTCAGGATTTAAGAGAGTACTACAGTGACATTTTCACCGCGATACGACGTTGGACAATAAAACTCGAGTTTCGACAACGCAAATTGTCAAATCTCGAGTGAAAATGTGCATTCTATCCACCGTCGCAAAGTGGTTTTTCGCCTCTACACACACACACACACGCACGCGCGAGCGGTGGTTTTACAAGGATCCAAGGTAGCGAGTCTTTGGCGGCGGAAAATCGAATATTGCGGGGCGCACGCACGCTCTCTCCCTTTCCCCCCTCGTTCTCGTCCGGATGAACCCACCACCCTCCGGCGCGTACATAAACTTCCCTCGTCTGAAGCGATATACGGGGTCGGGCAAAAACCCGGCCCGATAATTCCCGAGCCCTATGTACAGGCATCTTCGTTTTTTTTCTTCCACGGATGGATAATTGAAAAGCCGTAATTTATCGCGGAATAAGAAGTATCCGGAGCGAGTGTTGAATTCGATCGTCGCGTCGAGTGTTTTGAAAATCGCCCCGGGGGAAGGATCCCCACCGCGACTAGCTGTGTATAAACACGATCCGGGGAGAGAGAGAGAGAGACGAGTCGAAAATACACTGCTGTCTCGCTGTGTTGTTGACCGAGGGTGACGCCGCGCGTGTACGTCTCGACCCTCCTCCGATTGTTCGTTGGAGACTCTCGGGGACAATGTGACTCCGTCGAGAGATGCCTTTGCAAATTCACTGCCCCTCTCGCGACGAGCAGAACAAGAGCCCGCGCGTCTCCGTCCTGTGGCAGTTCCGACGGATCGTCCTTCTCCGTTTCGTAGCCTATAAATAACGAGGAGTGATTTTTCGAGGATTTTGCAATTCCTCGATATGATGGAACCTCGATTTTCCTTTGTAGAGAGCTGGGGAAAAAAATTAGCTTCGGGTTTTGTCGCGTGAGAATCACAAACAGCCGCGAGAAGAACGGGGGATCTTGGGTTGAATCGGTTGAGAGCGCGGGCGAGCTCGAGCGAGCTAGTAGTCACAGTCTGTGTTTGGCCAGACAATGTCCACAGAACTCGAGAGAGAGCCGAAACCGTGTCAATGGACAAACTTTGATGCAGATTGTTCGGCTCTCCGCGGCAACGAGAGAGGTTATATACGTACGCAACTTCGACGGTAGGGGAAAATCAGTATCAGCCGCGGCCTACAGATTCAGAATCAAATGCTCCCATTCGACCGCACGGAAGGAGTGTACGGAAATTCGATTGCCCGATGACCTTACGATTATCGCGCTTTATTTCCCCCTTCCCACATCGAAATCCCACGATTGAACAACGATTACATATAGACAGCTAATTCAGCTATAGACGCGGCCCAGTGTGCAGGGGGATTGAAGCGCGTCAATTGCTGTCGGGAGACGTTAATCCCGGCAAAGTTCTCAGACACCCACACACACGGCGGGCTCGCCTAGTGTTTCCCCCAATTCCAACCCATCCGCGCGAAACATCAAGCAAACTCCGCGAGGGGTGAGAGAAGAAAGGAGCGAATCTCGACGGAGCTTTAGTTAGTCGTGTCGGTGAGCGGGCTTGTACACACACACACACACACACGCGCGCGTAAGCGGGCGCACCGTTTGAATCGAGGGAGAGAGAGAGGCGGTAATGCGCAGAAAGAGTGAAAATCACGCAGAAACAGAATGCCAGGGTGCACCCGGGGCGAGAGAGAGAGAGGGAGAGAGAGAGAGAGAGAGAGAGAGAGAGAGAGAGAGAGAGAGAGAGAGAGAGAGAGAGAGAGAGAGAGAGAGAGAGAGAGAGAGAGAGAGAGAGAGAGAGAGAGAGGCAGAGCGCGGCCATTGTCTACGAAAAATTCCAGCCTAAGCGTGGACCGAACTTTTTTCCCGTTAAATAGGGCGTGAACGAGCGAGCGCGCGCGCGTTTCTCTCTCGTGCGCCGCGACCGCGCGCATAAACGTCCCCCCCTCCCCCAGCCCCGGCAGCTCGGCTGGTATTCAGGCGGCGGCCGCAGCAGCAGCAGCAGCAGCAGCAGTTAATTAAAAGTTCGCGATTCCGGTCACTCGCTCCGGATTGTGAGACCCACCGCCGCCACTGCTGCTGGTGCTGCAAAGAAAGAGAGAGAAAAAGGACGGGGGGTGAAAAACAGAGGCTGGCTGGAATGGAGGGAGGGGAGGGGGGGGGGGCGGGCAGACAAGAGCTGGAAAAATGCTAAGTCGAGCGGCACGTCTAATTAGGATTTTCGGCCAGAGGGCGCGCTGTTGGTGGTTTGACGAAAGGGAGAAAGAGAGAGGCACGGAGAAGATAGATTAGGATGCGCGGTAGACCGCTGCTGCTGCTTTTTTTTCACATCTCGTCATCTCTTTCACGAGGGTGGAGTTTCTTTCCCACTCGTTCGCGTTCAAGGTCACTCCCTCTCTCTCTCGCTCGCTCGCTCCCTCGTTCTCTCGTTGCTAGAGGAGGGGGCGGAGGTGGTGGCCGACTCTCGTGGCCTACATAAGTAAAAAAAAATGCCCCGGCGCATAAACAGGCGGACCAGTTTTTTCGAGCCTGCTCTTGTCCCCCCCCCCTCCCCCTAGAATCTCTTCCCGCGCGCGCAGTTGGATTTTTCCCTTGCTCGGCAATTAGCCCGGATCCGAAGCTCGATCGGGCAGGGACGAGCGTGAGGTATTGAATCCGCCGGTGTGTCTCTCGTCGCGACGACCCTCGGGTTCTCCCGATTTATTTGGGTCGCTTTGGCCTCCACACCTGTTGGATTGTCCATCTGGCTGATGAGGCGTCTTCGCACCTTTGCTCTTTCCCGCGGACATGGAAGTTTTCGCGTCTATACACGCGCTCGGGAATGATCGAACACAGTCGAGCGATTGAATTTGACAAATTCGTATTGCCAATAGCGAGGAGCGTCTCGAATGCACCGAGTAGTGTGTTGTACGTTCGAAACTAATAACAATTCAATTATTACGTGTCGCTCAGTTGAGGGACGCGGCATTTAAACGCAGTGCCGCGCCCGCTGTATTTATATAAAGGTGTATAATTGAATCTCAAGAACTCGAATAATTAACAGTATAACGAAGGCACACGGCGTCGTTTCGCGTTCCGCGTCATATTTTCCTTGTAATTAGTCGAGTTCTACACTCCACTTGTAATTAGCCCTACCGCGCCGAGATGATTTAGCCGGACTAATTTTGACCCTATCCTTATACAACTATTTCACTCGAGTTCTACGGTCGAATCTACGCGCGTGTATAGCTTGGCGAATGTGACGCGTCTATAATCGAAGGAGTTTCCCTTCGGAGGGGCTCGGGGGAGGCGATTCTCGCTCAATTATCTCGGAGCGAAAATCTTTAACATTCCCCCGTCTCCGAGTGGGTGAATTAGACCGGAGAGCGTGTGGAAGGATTTCGTATTTTGGTAAGACACTTTTTCCCCGCGGCGGACCGTTATATTCACCAGCGAAACTGTACGTTCGCGTGTCTTGAATGAACTGCAACATTCTGACACTCGTTCTAGCCTCTCGGTTCTCCGATGCTATACGAGCTGGCCCGAGAGTTCCCTTCACATTTCGAGAATTCAAAAAACACTTTTCACCCGCAGAATCAAACCCATTCGCCTGGGAACCGCACTCCACATCTAAAATAGCGAAAGGAAACTACTATTCATTGGTTGAGATTGCACAGCTGATAAACAAAAAGCTTGAATATCCGACTAGAAAATTTGTAGAAATTTAAAGTTTCAACGTTACATTATTTCTATTCCCGTTGGCCGACGTTCGGATTGGAAAAGACGTCAACGAGCCGAAAACTCGAGCTCGTGTGGGTGGGGGGTTGTATAATCGCTCAAAGATTCCGCGACGTCAAGAATAACGCATGATAATCACCGGGGGCGGAGAGAACACAAGGCGGCGGCGGCGTCACGTCAAAGCGGAGCCACGCGACAAAGAGCGAAAAGAAGGGGAGGGGCGGGGAGGGGAGTAACAAAAGGTGCGGATTTGGAGGCGCGGACGTGTAACGAAGTCCGCGCGTCCCCCGCAAAAGAGCGCGCGTCTGCATGTATACTGCAGTCTGAGAGAGCGTCGACGCTTGTCGATGGGTCGTTTAGCCCCGGAGAGCGACGGAAACGGGCAACACAACAATGCTCGCGCGCGACACCCACCCACCCCGGGGGCGGCGTACTATATACTTTCGAGGCCGCGCGCGCGTGGTTCATTCGGACCGCCGAGAGTCAGGTGAGGCTAACCAACACAAAGGACTGCGCTGATGAGCGACAAACACACACACACACACACACACACACACACACACATACACAGAGACACGTAATTACTCCTCGTGAATTTTTGTTACGCCGATCGTGTGCACACCGGATGACTCGCTCCTATGCGAATTGCCCCCCGGGCGCGTCTTCAAGCCTCTCCTCTTCATCTTACTCCGTGTCGTGTCTCTTTGTTCCTGGCTCTTGCTCCTTTGCCGCGCGTAGTGTGCCTACGCTAGGACGGACGGTTTTATAATTTCTTTTTTGTTTCCTCCTCACTTTTCCCTCTTTCTTCGTGGCCGTTAGAGCGACTCTTCTCCCCTCCTCGGCTTATAAACGCATTCCCATTTTAAACGTCTCGTTTTCTCATAATCGTTGATTTCGTTCCAACGCCGGATTATAGATTATCGGAGAAATTGTTCCTCGTCGTACTTTGGGCAACATTTTCCTACCGAGAGAATTTCGGCGTGGCGTACAATGCGTGAGTGAGCCGCCGCGCGAACCGCGAGTATATAAACGCGGGCAGCCGTATATACAAAGACTCATTGAATCGGGGTATTTTACAGGGGGGGGGGGAACATTGAACGGCACGGCCCTCCATTCAGCGGCGCAACTCTCTTGTGAGCTCGATGGCAGAGAGAGCGAGAGAAAGATGGGAATAAAGCAGAAAAAAATCCCGGCCGTATGCGCGAGCGCTCGGTTGAATAGCGATGCTCGGCGCGAAGCCGCGAAAGGAACACGAGCAGACTTTACGCGCACGAGTATACGCGAGTGCCCTACCCTCCTTTCTCCGGTATAATACAGCGAGGCTCTGCATTTTTTTTCGCCCTAACGAGAAGACCGCGAAAATGAAGATTCTCTCCCTCTCTCTCTGTCTTTCTCTCGATAACGTACGCGAATAAAGTTCACCTCTTTCTCTCGCTTTCTGGCGGCAATCCTTTCTGCCGCGCGCGCCGCGGCCCCCCCCCCCCCCCCCCCACTTCCGACCCCGATAAAGAAAATAATGCTCTTTCAGTTTGGTCTCTTTTCCCGATTTTTCCCTATGCCGAATTAGTTGTTTTTCCGATCCGACTATCTTCTTAGCTGTCTATATATATTTTTCAAATCTTTATAAACGTCTTCCATCAATATCCTACCCGTCTTTGCACACAAGTACGTCATCTCAAACTCGGTTCGAGTTGCTCCACGGACAAAGGATTTCTGAGTACGATGCACTACGGTTGTGTTCATCCGCGCGTACATCCCGCCAACGATCTCTCGACAGACGTACACTTTCGACTGTAGGACTCTTTCGACTGCCCCTGCCCCCTTATCTTCCCTCATTATATATCCCAAAGGGATGGGGGTCGTTTCGACTCCCTCCCCGAAACTAGCTCTCGCTGCACCAGTGTCTTCTGCCTTTTATCGGAAGCGATTAGGGCATATGCCGCGCGCTCAAAGCCCGCCGGCTCGATATAACGAAAGAGAGCTTGCCGGGTGAAATAGTTGCGTACGTCCCCTGGACGGAGGAGATTTCTCTTTTCATCTCTTCTCGATCATATACCCGTGTATTTGCTCGTGGGTTTTATCGCTCGCGAGCCCGGAAGATTGCCTTCGGTCGACCCCGCGGCTCGAGCCTATAGCCGCTCCTCGAACGAGCCACCGCCGCCGCTGTCGTAAATCGTATATAGGCCAAAATAGTTTTGCCGGGGATATGGCGAATGAAATTTGAACGATTCGATGGCCGGGGTAAAAATGCTACGTCGAATTTACGAGATGTAAGGGCTAGACGTTTACGCGAATTTTCGTAGAGCAACGGTATGAAAAATCACCCGCACTCCTTCTCGCTGGTGTATGAATCTTTATGCTCTATCGATTCCCAAAATTC